>OX442415.1:20921360-22219643 GCA_949361645.1 Spongilla lacustris
TAGATAGGGAGCTGTTTACGCCAAATATGATAAATATACGATGCCTTGTAGCCATCTTTACAATCCTCGTACCAGTGCTCTTACATGCACACGTGCACAATATACATGCAGGCAGTTCTCATTCAAATATGTGCAGATTGCACTGCAATAAACAATAAAGTTAATAATTTCATTGCCAGCCAAGTGGACCTTGCACCCAGTGGGGGGGTGCAATTGCATCCCCCTGGCTACGGCAGTGGCGGATCCAGGGGGGGGGGGGGGGGGGGCACCGGGGGGCACGTGCCCCCCCCCTTCCGGACGACTCATTAAATATTCATGAGTGTATTTTGCGTACCGCGTGCGATTATAACCGCACGAAACAGTGCCGCGGTTAGCTACAGCGCTGATACATGTACTGACAGGGGCGGGAGGGGGGGGGGGAGGGGGGGGGGAGGGGGGGGGGGGGGAAGGGGGGGGGTGGGCACCGGGGAGACTGGCCCCCCCCCCCCCCCCCGCCCCCCCCCCCCCCCCCCCCCCCCCCCCCCAAATTCAATAATCCCACTATATTCACATGACGTGCATGGCACGTTACTCGTTAATTCTTCAATAATCTGAGTGTTTTCTTGTGTTTTCAAGCGCACACTGATAGCGGAGCGATCTGATCGGTCATGTACAGCGCTTGTAGCGCATATCGTTTTCATACCTAACCGGGTGTGGTTTGTGGTTGGTTGATTGATGCTAGAGCAGTTACGCAGACGGTATCATAACATTGATGTCGATCAGCCACATGTAGGTCCTGCGTTAACATCGAACAGTTGTTACCTGTAGCCAAAGATTATATATTTTCTCTGCCTGTAGTACCCTATATATTGTGTCGGATGCATATTCACTGTAGTATGCATATTTATCGCCTATTGTGGTAGAGGAACACAGCAAAAAAAAAATGAAAAGAAGACCGCAAATCGAGACTTGATTTTACAAGTGATCTGACATCTATACATACTGATACAGACTGATTACATGCAGCCTGCATGCACATACAATCGTTGATTTTCATATGATTCAAGTTTCTTACAATTTTTTGCTGCGTGAAACCAACCTCGGCCGGCGCCTTATATCACAAGGAAATTACATATTATTTATGACTCAAATGAAGCATTATGGCTAATAATAAATAAGCATTTTTCGTAACAATTTTAGGCCCGAAACTATTTGCTCATCTATATAACCGCACGGTGCAAATACTTTTCTTGTAGTGCAATTTTAATTGTACATGAAGCACTAAAACTAGCCTAGTTTTAATGCTTTAATACTTAGATAGTACAAAAGCTTCCGCGCTTCGCGCGGGAGGGGGCATATCCCCCTCCCGCACCCACCCCCTTTTGGGTTCCACGCCCACTTTCTTATCACTTTTATCCCGTGCCCCCCCCCTTAAAAAATTCCTGTATCCGCCCCTGTACGGGCCTGAATGCAGTTGAGACATTAGCGGGGGAATTGATGTAACAGGCTCAGGGCCCGCGGAGCCAGGGGGGCAAGGGGGGCAGCGGCCCCCCCCCCCCCCCACACACACTTTTTTGGCCGATAATATAATTTATTTAACGTATGTGTGGATAATTAAGCGATACCGTAATTTAGTATTAGCCACCAAAAAATTTCTAGCCGCATGGATATCTGTTTTTGCGAGCCTATATCATACTCGTCTTATGACATTCCGAGAAGAGAAAATGCTCATGAAAACACTCTACCACAGCTATACGTAAGCCATAATTGCCCAAGGACTACATTTATTATGAGTGGTTCTGCGCAGCCCGTTTTCACATCAATGCAACTTTGGCGGGAAAAGACGGGGTGTACTTGAGCGGTCTTTGTGGACGAACCAACCGGTAGAAATCTGTAAGCGAGTAATATAATGATCAGCACACATAGGAGAGTATGTACATATCGCTCATAAATAGCCGCCTTTTTTTTTAACCTCAGAATAAGGCAGGAGTTTTTATGAATAATTTCAGTATTTAAGATACACGCAAATTAAGAAAGTCCTTGAAGAGCGATGCAGAGTGTGTGGCCGCTTCTTAGTGGAGGATAAAGCCAAAAAGAAGAGGAAAACATATAACTGCACACAGTTTGCAGAGGATTTGCACTCCAAATTCCTTATCAACACCTCCATGGACACGCACCCACCCACCCACCATCCTTTTCTATCCAGTGATACCACAAACATGGGCCCAACAGTATTCCTTTTGAGTGGAAGGCCCACACAGAAGTTGACTGCATGGTGATATAAAAATACATTTATAAATTTATATGCTGCATGTACATGTACATGTATATGTAATAGTACTCAGATATGTCATCCAAAACCACCACATGCAGGCTGTCCAGCCCACAATAGTGCAGCTCAGATTTATGTGGAATAGCCCCTGCCATGCAGACAGGCTTCTCAGCACAAGACCATATACTTGCCAGTACCAACAATCCAGATGTACTGGACCAACTTCAGTGTCCCTTGTGCCTGACAATTGTGCACCACTGAACCATTGGAGCTACCATGTCGCGCACTGGCTGCATCGACATATCATACACTGGTTCATGGCTTCCAACTGCAGTAAGATCAAGTGTCCATGCTGCATCATGGACACTCCTCTGGCTCCTTCACCGCTGAAGCCCACACCACCATTCATTCAGACCTTGCTAGTGGTACATTGCCAGCAAACCTGTGGGAAGGAAATACGGGCTGGTGAGTACAGCACTCACAAGTGTGCAGAAGAACCTGGACCTTCAGACGCTGATGTACAGACAGCATGTCACACCAGCTCTCAACCGATCGTCTGAGGGAGAAAGGAGCAGAGTCCATCCATACCCAGTTGACTTCTTGCAACGAACGCACCGTTCGGTACATGACCCAGTTATAAGACTGTCCTTGATTATGAAGGAGCACCTGCTTCCTATAGGTGCACAAACGTGGCAGCGATCCCTCCCCCTGATACGTATACCGTTAAAATCACGATATTTCAGCAATACGCATCTCTAGCCCAAAAAAAGGCGGCTATAAGCAGATAATGGAATCAGTTAGTACCTTCTGTTATCTCTAAGATTTATTTGAATCAAAACTTTTTACCGGTCGGGAGCGTGAGGTACGTCGAGGGTTACCCGCTTTCACGAGCCATAACTTGCCGTAGCGTCAAAACTGTAACACGAGAAACGCAGTGTATGTATAAATATGATGCTTCTTTTGTTTCGAGGTTTTAAATAACGCTGGTATAATTCCTGTTTTTGTACAGGAGGCTCACGTTTCTTGGCTCTGGTTGCCTAGGACGTTGCTAAGGGAATGTACGTACGTAATCATTTCAATTTTTCGGGTTATAAACCTACTGTCCACAAAATATATGGCCGCAAACACCTGTGTAAACAAGTACACGCGCATGCAGGCGCGCGGCGTCTCCATCACTGAATCTTATACGTAGACTTTTGTTCTTTTGTTATTGTGCAATGCTTGACGCTTGATTCTTGCAGTGATTTGATTGTTTCCTTGACGAATGAAACTTCGAAAAATAAATATATTTGCTTGTCTTTATAAATATAGGCATATAGCCAACCGATTGGATTCGAATTCTAATTCCCCGGCCGGTCTGGGCGAACCTCCTTGAAAGAAGCAGTGTAGCATAGCCACGTTCTACCAACCATGCTTAATCTGAAAGATATCGGCAGAAACTACTACGATGAGTCTAATGATAAAGTGTTTTGCAATACGCGTGTATACATGCGAGCAGAATTTGAAGGTAAATTATTTTTTAAAAACTGCCCGAAACAAAGATCCAGCTTGCTAAGTGGAGAATTTTAATCATTCCACGAAATTTACAGTGCTTTTCAAAGCATTGACTAATGTGAAAAGGGCATAATTTAGGAGATTGTTACTATATTAAAATGATCTTAGTCTATCCCGCTACTACTAACTTGATGCTAGTAATGCAGTTAGTGAAAGATCTTTTTTGACCACTCGTCGCCTGAAAACGTGGCTTCGTTCAAGCATGAATCAAATTAGATTCAATAACTTAGCTACTACAGCTAATATTGGCCTGGACCAAGGTGCCTCTCGGGGGGTTCGCCTCTGTAGAAATCAGTTGAAAGCGACATTTTGGTATTAAGGCCTTACTATAGGATCGATATTATTGTGCACTGATTTGGTGTGTATATGCGCGTTTCTATGAATAACTTCCACATGTAGGGAGGTGCGAAGAATATATATATCTTAATTGCTGACATATGCCGGAGTATTATCGATATCTGCCCCCCCCCCCCCTGAGGCTATAAGCATATAGCTGGAGTTATTCATTTTCGTTGCCTGTACATTCCTTGCCATCCCGGCTATCTTCCTTACACTCTCTTCCCTGTCCACACCTGGAGGAAAGTCTAGTCGTAATGATTCTCAGGCCATCACCCTAGTCTCGTACCCAGACCCAAATATGTCACCGCAGTGGGTGGATTACATCACCACTACGTTTGGTACTGTAGTGGCGATGTAATCCACCCACTGCTGTGACGTACTACCATCGCCCTGCCCCCTCCAAATTCAAGACAGGCTCCACCAACCTTTGATGATGGCTGACATGACTGCTTCCACACCCACCTTCTGGTGCATGCAACAGCCTCCAAAGAGCATTCAGAATGGGCCATGCACGCGCACCACTGACATCACAGACCGTACAGTAGCGGCTCACTAATCAGACCACGCGGTAATAAGACCACTTAACCGCCCGATCATAACTTCATAAGACCACTTCGCCAATCCGACCACCGTCTAATAAGACCACTAGTGTATAAATATTGGAGGGGCGTTTTTGTGTACCGTTCTTTCTCTGAAGTGGTTTCCTAATACAGTTGGTACCCACCATGCACTCGATTGCAGGGAAAATCGACGATCCCGTACTAATGGAGTTAGCAATCCAGCTCTAAGCTTGCTTTACAATCCTTGGCATAATTGTTCATCCTTCCAACTGTTATTTTGTTACGATTCGTTTGTTTATCTGCTACTGGTACTAGTATTCTAATCAAAGCGCATTTTGAAAGGCGGGAAACTCGCCAGTAAGACCGAAACGGTCGTATTGGCGAGTTTTACCACAAGATCCGATTGTCCTACTTAGTCGTACGATATATGACGGACTGGGGACGAGTAAAACAGACCTGGGAAGTACGTCTGGTTACTTTGGCCAGTGTTTACTTTTCACAAACCTAACTTGGGTTGAGCCCAATCAGATTGCAGGCAGGTGTTTTATCACGTGTTAATTACATCATAACGTTTATTCGACGGCTTATAAATCAATTAAGAGATGGCGCTGAATTTACCGAAGCGATCGGTACAGCTGTTGGCTTGCACATCGTCATCTGGGATACGCACAACTCAGGGAGCTGTGCTGTCAGATGATTTATTGAGGAAATGATGTTTTTGTGAGCTTACCCAATAGCAGAGTGATTTCCCCCTTCCACTGGAAGAGGGAAATCACTCTGCTATTGTCTGCTACCTAAGGCTTTCGACGTGTTACGAAAGGTTCATCATTATATAACCAGTCCATAGTTGTCGTAGTACGTCCACATAGCACTGATGAAAGATCAGGTCACGGCTACATGTATATCTCAACGTAATGTTACCGCTGTGTACGACAGATGCATATCATCTGACATCAAAGTCGGAAAATTTCAGCTGGTCTCTTCGTTAGCCCAGAAAACACTTCTGAACGATGTCTGAGCTATTATTGGAAGGTTACGTTATTAAAACCGCTGATATGAATATTTTCACCGCCATGTGACATGATTGTTGATTAAATTCCTTTGGACATAACCAGACATACTTCCCACTCGTCCCCAGTCCACTCGCACGTACGACGACTAAGCACGTCTGGCTAGTCTTATTAGTGAGCCGCTACTGTACACGTACGTGATATGATTTAAAGAATCAGTTGATAAATCTCTCGGATTTGATACCGCGTACTAGTATACCGGATTCAACTTACTTGCATGTTGATTCACGGCGTTTTTTTTTTTGGCTCGTGCACGCTCCGAAAGTGTTCTTTCGACAGCTTTCTGAACTATTTCGCTGGTAATTTTGATGCAAATATTGCCTGTTAACACTAAAATAAAATGATCGAGATATAATATATAAGTATTTGTCCTTTACATGACTGGAATAGATAACGACCGGCATGCACACATGGCCTACATTTAACAGTTACACTACATGCGGTATGTATTAAGCTGTAGCCATGCATGCAAGTTAAGGCCGCCTTCGCCCTATAGCGATTCCATCAGCGATGTTCAAGAGTACGGACTCCACTCTAGGATCACTCTTCATCAGCTCGTTCACTTTTCGGATACCAACAGTATCCGTGTCTTGTGCACTGGGATCGGCAACCTTGCCAGACCACAGCGCGTTGTCAATCACGATCATGCCCCCTGGTCGCAACAGCTTCATCGCGAATTCAAAATAGTTCGGGTAGTTGTCTTTATCTGCGTCGACGAACATGAGGTCGTACGTGCCACCCTCCCCAGCGTCACACAACTCCTGCAGAGTCGTGACGGCGGACTGTAGGCGAAGGTCTATTTTATGGGACACTCCCCCTTCTTCCCAGTACGGTTGTCCCAAGCTGGTGAACTCCTTGTTCACGTCACAAGCGATCACCGTGCAGTCGTCAGGAATTCCAAGCGCCATGGCAAAGGCGCTGCATCCCAGGAACACTCCGACGTCTATCACTTTACGAGCGCCCAGCGTCTTAGTGAGGAGCGTCAGTAGTTTCCCTACCTCCACGGGTGAGGTCATCCTACCATGCTGGTGCTGAACGGAGAACTGTCTGAGCCGGGCAAGTACGGGGTCCTCCTGGTTGTGCTCACAGACATAGACTGTTAGCGGGTCCGAGAGCTCGTGACTTTTCCCTAACTTCATCGCCATTTTTTTTTTCAATCTTGAGGTAATTTATGTACTTTACATGTATGAATAATCGTGTCTCTACGTATGTACGTACTTCAGCTGTACAATAATTTCAAAGTTAATAATCGTTCAGATCAGTTCAATCATAGATTATTTAGAGACACCGGAACACGTCACTACATGATTGTATGATGTAAGTAGGTCCAAAATGTAATGAGAATAGCTATACACTGTTACTATACAACTAATACAAGATGTCCTGGCCTGGGACCTATAGAGGGTTCTCAGAAATGATATGTGACCATGGTAACCACAAAAGCCGCTTTCTTGCTATCCTGTATAGGTTTTGTGGATCCGTACTCTGATTTTGGGGTCAATGAATTATTAATCCTTTGACAATAATGATATACTACCGGCCGGTAGAGCCTCCGATCTACTCCTTCCGGCTGTGAGCTATATATAGCTATCCGAATACCGTCAACTACATCATGTATTTACTCCAGTGGCGTATACATTGTACGTCGGAATACATGCAAGAGCCTACAAGCATACAATGAAGTCTGGCTGCGTATATTGTTCTAACGATGGAAACGAACAATCGTCGATCGCGAGTTGCCAAAGGACAAAAATATATATAATTATTACAGTCATATTGAGCTTGTATTGTTAACGTTATGCTACAGGTTTGTCACTCACAAAAGCAGAAAGAGAAGCCTTTGTAACCTTGGATAATTGCTGGTTTCAGCCCATCAACCTCTCAGAGAGGCTTGTACCTACCCTATAGCTACTCTTTCAGTGGGTTGAAGTCCATGCATGTCAAATTTGATGTGCATGCCAATCCAAAAGAGCAGCGGGGCAGCAACATAGGTTTGTAGTGGAACATTCAGCCTCATAAACAAAATCAATCAGTTGCTGAAATGAGATAAACAACATCTATATAGGAATAGGATGTCCTGTTCAAGCATTTTATGAAGCCAAACTGCTCAGAGTAACAATTCTTTTTTTTTCTTCTTCCAAATCCATCTTCATGCAATTGATAGTAACTTCATCATTGCGAGAAACTTTGGACACTCATTAACAATTCCTGGCCAATTTTTCAAACGTCCATCACATTTCCCGTGCACACATCCATAGAAATGTAGTTTATTTTTGAATGCCATAAATCAGAGAAAGCCGCTAGTAAATGTCTATACAAGTCCAATGACATCCAGTTATGAATAAAAAGCATTGCTTAATGAAACAAGTAAATAAAAACAAAATGAGAAAGTGGGTATATAGCATTTGATGGCAATAGTGGTGTAAAAAGCAGGGAAACGAGCCTAGATAAGGAAGAACGAAATAGTCCTACCATAGGTTTGCAGTGGAACATTCAGCCTCATAAACAAAATCAATCAGTTGCTGAAATGAGATAAACGTCTATATATGAATAGGATGTCCTGTTCAAGTATTTTATGAAGCCAAACTGCTCAGAGTAACAATTCTTTATTTTATTTTATTTTATTCTAAACCCATCTTCATGCAATTGATAGTAACTTCATCATTGCAAGAGAAACTCAATGACATTCGCAATTCCTGGCCAGTTTTGCAAACGTCCGTCACATTTCCTGTGCACACGTCCATAGAAATGTATTGGATAAAGTTTATTTTTGAATGCCATAAATCAGAGAAAGCCGCTAGTAAAAGTCTATACAAGTCCAATGACATCCATTTATGAATAAAAGGCAATGAAACAATTAAATAAAAACATTCTCTATGCGAAAGTTGGTATAAAGGATTTGAAAGCAATAGTGGTGTAAAAAGCAGGGAAACAAGCCTGCACATGCATGAACAATGTATTGTCCTACAATGTGTGCCGAGCTAAATATAGGACTATTTTGTTTATTCTTAACATTCAACCCTTGTTTTCCTGCTTTTTACACCACTATTGCCTTCAAATCCTATATACCACCAACTTTCTCAGTGAGAATGTTTTTATTTACTTGTAAAACAATACGACGAAACTTATACAAAATATAGCTCTTCATCGATCTTCGCTGTCCACCTTCATTGTCCCCAATACGGAAGCTGCATTGGCCTGCCGTTGGACAGCAACTGACAGTCTTTGAGTGAGGTATGCAAAGGGGTTAGCTTCTCCAGACATCTGCCTCAACCTATGGCTCAACTCTTTAAGGAACTCAGTTGTCCTTGGTCCAAACACTCTAGTTTTCTCTATTGCCACTGGAGTGAACCGGTGGCATGAGTCGAGAAATTTTTAAAAGTAGCACACAATAATAAAACACAAAACATAACCTCAAGATTTATAAGCATGTATGCACAACCTAATTATAGTGGATTTAAACCTCTAACCAGGATAGCCCTGGCCACACACCCCTGGTTTAAACGGCCATAATGTCAGCTGCTGCCTTTGATTTAGGCAGCAAGTAGAGAGAGGCTGCCAGGAAAATGCATCTTGGTGTTTGTGTATGCTTGCATTCTATGCACACACACTAATAATAAATAATAAATAATTCTATTAAATCCAGCTTTCAGCACGTGAGGTGCAGCTTTATGTTACATATGTATGCAATGTTCATCTTGTTTTGCTTCTAAAGATGCAATGAGTCCACACAATTCTTAATTGTAATCGTCCTAGTAGCATTTTATTTTTAGAATAATAAGACGAAAAAGTGGTGCTTTAATTGTCTTGGAGACCATACATATGTAACATACTTCTATTATTACTAACCAAGTAATATGTATTAGGAGCACAACAATAAATATTTTCAGACATGTACACATGAGATACCAAAATCACAACAATACAATAAACAAATGTGCTCAGACAAGACGAGTGTGGGCAATGTGCAATGGAGAGGCTTTGATAAAGGGCTAGTAACTCTCAGTTCACTTTCTCATAGAGTGTAGCAGTCATAGCTGTGTCACGAGTAGTATCAACGATAACATTATATGAACCATTTTGGCCCATCTCGATATCGCCAGCCTGCAATCGAAATAACAAGTGGTTGGGCTATGAGCTAATACCTAGTGACTTGGGCATTCCTAACCTTGTGACTTCCATCTGAAGTGCCATATATGGGATTGTCCAAGTATGGGTCAACTTCACTCTTCTTCTTTTGACTGTACCACCTATGACATGATGATGCATATCAATTAGATTAGCATGACCTTATAGCCCCAGTGCAAATAGCTAAAGCACATACAAAACTTAGTTATCATGACAAGTCATGGCCAGAAATTAACCATAATTGAAAAATGAGGAGTACAATGTACAATAGGCCAAGACAATTGAGACGTACAATGTAGGGTCATGTCACTAATAAATCAAACAAATATACACATGTAGGTCTCAATTCCTTGCCCACAGCATTATTGATGTATTGTTGTTTTTTTTCTTCAAATGAGTACTTGCTATGTTAGGAAAATTGAGATACAATGAAAATCCTAACAACAAGGACTTGGATAAACAAAAATGTGCGTATTTGAAGGTGCTGCTCGTTTCCTTCTTATCTCAGTTTTTGTGAGTGGATGAACTGTAATTATAAGCACCAGGCAACGCAAGTAAATTATTTTATCCCCCAACAGCAAGTATGGCAACTGCTGTGTTTACCAAACCATGCCCCCTATGTATACTGTCATGGTTTTATACAAGGTAAATTTGTAGTTAAATTTGGCTTATCCTACATAGAAAATGTCCATTGCTGCTATGAGATTCTTACCTGCATGTTGCAATTATTAAGACTGCAATTGTTGCAATAAGCAGAGCTCCGACAACGCCTCCGACCGCGGCCCCAATTGTTGTTTCTAAATGGAAGATTTTTTAAGCCTCATGATATGCAACACAGTTTGGTGGCTTACTGCTATTTCCGTATTGAAATCCGCTCATTGGAGCATTGTTGAATTGGCATTGAGATCCAGAAGTGTCTGCAGGACACCTGGGATGTGTCACATGCAGTTATTAAAATGCCCATGCATGTACTAGCTCACGTGAATACCTGCACTGAAGGTTGACACCCAGGCTCACGCTGCATGTTCCTCCATTATAACAATAAGAACTGGTACACACACCTGCGGTGCGAAATTGTGCAGAGAAAACCATATAAATCACATCAAGCCGGATAATGCCCAAAGAAGGTAAATGGTACCTCTCTGTATTATAATTAAATTAACTGACATCTATAGAGAGCAAAATAATTTTCTCATTTCAAGATAGTATGATGTGGGTACATTATCAGCATACAAATTTTCTTTATGAATAAGAGCATATCCGATTCCCACCGCTTTACTTGGCTTTAAAAAAATTCAGTTGTGTAGTTTACTACGACTTGCAATGCTCTCCATGCTAGCCACACCTCCTACATGGAGCCATGTTTACTACATCTTAGCCACGCCCTCTACTCATTAGCCACGCCCTCTACTCATTAGCCACGCCCTTATGTGTTAGTCATGCATTCAACTTCTATATATTTGCACAAATCAGCGCAATACAAAGTACTCACTCAGTTATAAATCACCCCTGAAGTCAATAAAATTTTGTCCAAGTAAGTAATTTTCGTTGGCATTTCTTTACTTCATTTATGGAAATATGGCACAAAAAAATGCATAAACATACTGTGTTTGCCATCATTAAATTAGTATTGCGTGATAACACAATACAAGCTGGCCAAACTGCACTTTCATTAATTTATCATTTGGTTTAGAACAAACAAACTGTTGCCTAATCTTAATTTTGAACTATACAGTTTCATACATGACTAGCTTAATTTTATGCAGCATATATAAAATTTGTATAGAACTGGAGATTTCTGTGGTTTTGTACCTGTTTTTCACTAAACCAAAATATTGTTAGACTTACGTGTAGAACAGACAGAACCTCCATATGTTGTTGGACATGAACATGTGAAATTACCAATTCCATTCATACATGTTCCTCCATTTGTGCAAGGTTGAGGAACACAATAATTGATAGCAGTACTGCAATTGCGACCAGTATAACCAAGAGCGCAGGTACAATTATAAGAATTAATTGCATTCACACAGGTTCCTCCATTTTGACATGGTTGGGGGATGCAGTTATTAATGACAGTACTACAGTTCTTTCCAGTGTAACCAGGAGGACAGGTACAATTATAAGAATTGATTCCATTTGTGCAGGTTCCTCCATTTAGACATGGCTGAGGGATGCAGTTATTAATGACAGTACCACAGCTGTTGCCAGTATAACCAGGAGGGCAGGTACAAGTATAAGAATTGATTCCATTTGTGCAGATCCCTCCATTTTGACATGGCTGGGGGTTGCAGTTATTAATGACAGTACCACAGCTGTTGCCAGTATAACCAGGAGGGCAGGTACAAGTATAAGAATTGATTCCATTTGTGCAGATCCCTCCATTTTGACATGGCTGGGGGATGCAGTTATTAATGACAGTACCACAGCTGTTGCCAGTATAACCAGGAGGGCAGGTACAAGTATAAGAATTGATTCCATTTGTGCAGGTTCCTCCATTTTGACATGGTTGTGGGATGCAGTTATTAACAATGGTACTACAATTGCTGTCAGTAAAGCCAGGAGGACAGGTACATGTACTGTTCTGGCAGGTCCCTCCATTTTGACAAGAACATGATTCTATTAAAGGCAGAGATTTGCATTCACTCACACATACATTTTACCATTGCATTTAGTCAGCCTGGCTAATGTGATACGTGTACGCATACCTAATGGAACACCAGTCGACATAATGAACAGCACAGCAGGATATTGCTTGATGACTATTACATTATAACCTCACAATATGGTGTCAGTTACTTATAAAATACTGCCCTATTCATGCAATAATTTTCACTCCCGTTTATCATGCAGTTTGTTAATTGTGAATTTTGTGTAAGTAAAGGCTATGGTACTATTTCCATTTTTAACAAAATTATACATAGTTAACAATGGATTCAAGTTAATACCAGAGCCATCATTGTCATGGTCTTTGCCCTTTCAGCAACTTTATGTTGTAAAGTTACGTGTGCATTGTTATTACCCGTATTATTGAATAAGCTTCAAAATGCATTGTTTCATTTCTCTGGATTTTCCCAACAGGGTTATGGTCAGTCCTAAACAAAACCTCAGTCAGGCATCACAATAAACCTTCTAATATAAGTTTTTACTCTCCCTCAAACGCTTTTCATTCTTCCATATTGTTGTCTCTTTCTCTCTTGTTCACTCCCTTTCATTCTTTCTCATTCTCACACACACACACACACACACACACACACACACACACACACACACACACACACACACAGCAATAGATTCGTGTGGATCAACATGGTACTGGCTAATTGTACTCATATATAGACAAAAGTCAGGTGAATGCGAACCACTGATCCTTAGAACAGTACAGACATTGGCAGAAGCCATTCACACATTTATAGGCTTTCTCATCTGCCATACTTTAAAGTTAGAGGAACAGTCCATGCATGCATGAGTTATCGGGATGCTGTCTCAGAACCTTATACCTCGTAGTGGTATAGAGTATAGAGGCAGGTTACATTTACACACACACACACACACACACACACACACACACACACACACACACACACACACACACACACACACACACACACACACAAACACATCACACTGTCATGTGGACCTCAGAAGCCATATTTTTTCCGCCCACATAATAACAGGATGGCTGTCAGCACTTCCTCTCCAGCCGGATCATGCATAGTTTGTACATGAAAGGCAACTGCACTTTGGGGTGTTAAGACACTTGAATGTCACTATAGTGTTACACCAAGGCATGTAATGATGCAATGGTATGGACATGTACATGTATGGTGGTGCATGAATGGAAGGCATGTGCATGCTGGTTCGTATTCCCAGTGTAAAGAAGTGGTGGAAAGGCTAGCTACCAAAAAGGCTACACAGTGTAAACAGGTACATACCAGGGATATCATACCCAACCCCCCTCCCCCCCTCCCCCCTCCCCCCTCCCCCCTCCCCTCCCCCTCCCCCTCCCCCCTCCCCCTCCCCCTCCCCCTCCCCCTCCCCCTCCCCCTCCCCCTCCCCCTCCCCCTCCCCCTCCCCCTCCCCCTCCCCCTCCCCCTCCCCCTCCCCCTCCCCCTCCCCCTCCCCCTCCCCCTCCCCCTCCCCCTCCCCCTCCCCCTCCCCCTCCCCCTCCCCCTCCCCCTCCCCCTCCCCCTCCCCCTCCCCCTCCCCCTCCCCCTCCCCCTCCCCCTCCCCCTCCCCCTCCCCCTCCCCCTCCCCCTCCCCCTCCCCCTCCCCCTCCCCCTCCCCCTCCCCCTCCCCCTCCCCCTCCCCCTCCCCCTCCCCCTCCCCCTCCCCCTCCCCCTCCCCCTCCCCCTCCCCCTCCCCCTCCCCCTCCCCCTCCCCCTCCCCCTCCCCCTCCCCCTCCCCCTCCCCCTCCCCCTCCCCCTCCCCCTCCCCCTCCCCCTCCCCCTCCCCCTCCCCCTCCCCCTCCCCCTCCCCCTCCCCCTCCCCCTCCCCCTCCCCCTCCCCCTCCCCCTCCCCCTCCCCCTCCCCCTCCCCCTCCCCCTCCCCCTCCCCCTCCCCCCCTAATCCCAGCTCATCTCTGCTACATGTACATTGAACCGGCCCAAAATAAATATCTTTGATCTCGTAAAAGCTATGTGCAATACACAAAATCCATATCAAACTCAAACGCACATCATCACTGTATATGTTAGAACCAATTCATGAACCGTTTCAACAGAATGCGTCATTGGATTCGACACTATTACGTTTCTCTGCATTAACCGCTGTTGCTATGCATGCGCACTTACACGTATTTCACCATATGCTTGAAGGCAGAGAGAGCAGCTAATCGCTCGCGGAAAGAAACAATCAATACAGCCATTGCTGCATGTCTATAAAGCGGTGCCCTCGGGCCTAAAATGAATGACCACAGAGTGGCACAGACTGTCCACAGTTACAGTAGACAATGTAGTCAAAGACTTTAATTTAATTAATCACCGCAGGTGACCACTAATGGCCTATACATAGATAGTTTAGAGACTATCTATGGCCTATATACGTACGTATACATGCGAAAGGTCTGACAGCTCAGGTAGGCCTATAGACGGCGGGCTATTAACTTCACTTCAGACTTTTAATCATATGCGCACAATGAGGTTCACCTCAATTGAAGTCATTAATATGTATATTGGCAGGAAAACGTTGTGGCGTTGGATTTGGTCCAACAAATGCAATCCGGGTGTGGTTCTAAACTGTACGCGCTGTTTCGGCTATAGAAGCCACGCGACATGCAAATCTTTGATTCGCCTATAGCCATACCGCTATCACAATCCCCCCAAAGCTTTGTACATCACTATGATGTAGGTTACTCCGTGTACATACATACTCCGCTTAGCCTGTTCAATGTCATATAGATGATAACTTACGCGCTTGAACTGCAAGAAGGAAGGACAAGGCAACTAAACACACCAAGAGCTCCTTCTCCATACTTTAATGCTTCACAACAAAAAAAAATTATCGAGCACACTACACAATCGCGCTATACACGGTTTTTATAACACCGTGACGCCTGCTCATTTAATTTACGCACCAAAAGAATGCAATTGTCGCTGATGACATGACGTGACACTGACGAGGTTCTTTACTGTACATGTAGCCATTTTAAGATCTCATTACGAAGAAGTAACCTCGACATATGCATGTGCATGTTAAGGTTTACATACTCTTAATTTATATAAGTGTGTCAAATGTCTGAGAGATCAGATCAATGTGAGGCTGGACATCACCGTACATTATTGTACATGCACTTAAATATGTTGATGGATCGACTCGTACATGCACTTTTTAAAATATGTTGATGGATCGAATCGAATCGAAGGTGTTTCTGACAGTTCTGAGCAATTTTGTGTATTATGCCTTGCAGTTGAATCCAATTGGGCGCTCCCTCTACGCCTATTGGCTGCGCTGAGACCATATAGTCCCTCGAAGCAGCCATATATATAGACGTAGCTCCCTCAAAACATTTATACACATGTAGCCACTAGGTCTGTGGTTTGTTTGTTGAAGCAGGAGTTTTATGTGATGTGATTGTTACGTGGCAGACCGGCCTCTGGACTATAAACCACTGAGCAAGCTGCACACAACTGAATCAATGTCAATGATACCCAAGTGCACTTCCAGGAATAATTTTCACCTAGCAATTATCACGTGTGCTATGTGTGATAACAACAAGTTAAAAACAATCACTTCCCGCCATACTACTTCCTTGAACTATGGGAGCAAAAATCAGGTGTGGACAAGAAACTTGGATCCGTCTGCCTGTCCACTCCATCATTTCTATGGCCGGATTTGAGTTTTTGTATGTTCAAACCATTTTTGGCGTCATTGTGACGTTAACATATTCCCCCACCCTTAACGTCAGTAAGCTTTTGCTAGATTCACCCTTGGAGATTGCTATTCTTCCAAAAAGTGTAGACGTGCTGTGACAGTTACTTGTGGAGTCTATGCTGCAGCTTGATTTTATATAGGCTATATTTCTGCTATTTATAAAATTAAAAAACCAAATTTGTGCTTTTTGCGTCATAGCCATTAACCCTCCCCCTTACGTCACAATGACGCTGATTTTTCCAAAAATAGTTTGGACAAGCTATTATTTTATCTGTTCAGCATGCAGCACATACATTGATTCCGCGCTTTGCGCGGGACACCTAACCCCACATCTTCAGGATCATCGATCAGCGTTTGTAGCTGGCGTCACCGTGATCCATGCATTTTATTATGGGGCGCGACCATAGATGTCTATGGTGGGACCGACGTAAGAATTAACCAGAGGTGTTGGCACTCCACTAGACCACGCCTCGTGGAATACAACCACGTTTGATTAATTTTTAACCTGGAGGTGTGGCCACTCAGGCAATGGTCTTACAAGAAGGCAATCGTTGGCTAGCTGTTAGCTGGGAATCCATGGCCAGGATGTGGGTGTGGCTACGGCCGGGTGTGCAGACAACTGAAGTATCTGGTCATCATTATATTTAGTGCATTGCATGTGGAAGCCTCCCACATGTGGAGCTTTGGACACAACTGCTGAGACCCACCCACATGCACATTTTAAGATCATTATCACACACCTGTCAATGTTTTTTAAAAGAACCAAAAAACATGCCATTTCTCTGTATTCAATACAACCCCTTGTTCATTTCAGCCACAGACAAAATAACCCCTTATTTTAACCCCCATGTCACAGAAACACCCTCCCTTTAAGGCTCCCACCACACCCTGTTGTGTAACAGGTGCAACACAACTAACCACATTCGGGAGAGTTTCTGTGCAACAGCACGAGAGGTGGGTGAGGAGGTGGGGGAGGAGTAAGTTTGAGATAACAGTAGAAGTTGCAAATACCAGGGGTTAGGATGAACCTGATGGCCATATTTGGTACCATTCACACCACACTATAGCTACTACAGCTATCCTTAGGTAGTGCCTTACAGGGCCAAAGTATTTAGATCAAGTTTTGTGGCCATTATGTGCATGTGTACAAGACCTTTACAGGACCTCACAGTCCTGATCATCTGAGGTGGGGACATGTACTGTTTGTATTCCAAGCACACAAACACTCCCATTATAAGTACCTGTTAGATCAAATGCACAGACAACACACACACACACACACACACACACACACACACACACACACACACACACACACACACACACACACACACACACACACACACACACACACACACACACACCATGCATCTATCATATATATTAAATGCACGACAGCATCAGATCAAAACAAACCATCACTGCATTCTTTGCATTGATACATGCAGGTCAGAAAGAATTCGTAGTGAAAGGTGAGGGGCAGAGGTGGGATAGGGCGTACTAGTGAGAGCTGCATACATGTAGGGTAAGGCTGCAAAACTAGAGGCATGGTTGATAGCCCAAGCCTTCAAATTCCATGTCACCTTGCATGCCAAATTTGGCTACGAAGAAGCCATTGCTGGCATGGGCTATCCGTGTGCAAGTAGCCATATAAGTGCACAGCCACACTGTGTGTGCCTAGTCCCCAGTCCTACACCTGCATCCATTTGGCACATATCATACATTATTATGGTTAAAAAAACACAGCACCATTAGAACGTTTCACACAACACATACACACATATATGAATGTTGCGAATATAAATAATCCTTCTCTCTGCAATGGACACGTCAGTTTTGGCCAACAGCTTTGTACCGCCCGTTGTCAGTTCTGATTTTAAGCTAAAGGGTGGCAACATAGTGTGAGAGGGAGGGAGGGTGGGAGGGAGGGGGAGGGAGGGTGGGAGGGAGGGGGAGGGAGGGTGGGAGGGAGGGGGAGGTGGAGGGAGTTTGACAACAAATACCTTTACATCATTGTCCCTCTGTAGCAGACTATCCTCATCAGTCCCAAACACAGGATTGAGGTCATCCTTCTTGCCAATGTGGCGCTGAGCAAACCTGCATGAGCATAACTTCAGTTCACACACACACACATGTGCACACACAGACATGTCTTTCCATCACCACGCACATCTATGCCATCAGTTGACTCAAAACAACATGACCTGTGCCTGACACATGCACAGACACTTTGAAATGAAATTCTAGTGAAGAATGTGTTGTGGACGGAATGGATTGATTGAATTACATGCTTCACCAAACTACGTGTACATGTAATACTGCTTATACATGTATGTACATAAACAGGCAGGTATGGGAACAGATGCGTATCGGGTATGTACACGACAAGCGGACCATGCACATGTATGGAGTAGTGTGGAGGGAGACATCGGATTGGATAAAAGTTCTGTGGCCGCCTACACATGATAGTGCTATGTTTAAAAGTGCGCATGCATGGATACATGTGTGTGTTGTGTACACGTACATACATGTACACGTACATACATGTACACGTACACATAAATACATGTGTACACACAACTACATGTACGCACACATATTAAATAAATATACAAATAACAAATAATTCTCTCTGAGAAAGTTAGTGGTAGGATTTGAAGGTGATGTGTCATAAGAGTTAATAATATCTGGTAGGCAACTTGCTGGATAAGGTGTTACAGACATATAATTGTAGTGCCATTAAGAGCTTACTATCAGCATGAGGGCACAACAATCCAGCACTGAGTTTGTTCCCTACCCAGGTTATTGCCATGGTAACTATTACACCACACATCTTGCTTCATTTGCACTCAGGACATCTCAGTATGGAATTGTTCTGTAATGAACTAGTGATTAACACCTGAGGTGTGAGTACACGTGTTCAACCCTTATATAGGTAGCTAGTACTTTTGTCTGTCTATGTACTTTGTGTGTGCCCTTTTCTATTAAACTAGTAGACCTACATTACATTGGTGGCAGCGGTGGGATGGCTAAATCCAGTATCCCGCTACCTGAAATTTGCGTAGAGGACTTTGAGCACTCGTGGACCAAATTTCGATTGGCGGTTGCGGCCAACAAATGGGAGAAAGAAAAGGAGCTGACTGTACTTCCTGCATTGCTACGAGGTAAACTGGTCGAGTACTATGTGTCTCTTGAAGATGAAAAGAAAGCCGACCCTGAGACATTAAGAAAGGCGTTGATGGATAGAGCGGGCATCTCGAAGGATCCCTTAGCGTCTGCGAAAGTCTTCTCTGAGCGCAGGCAAGGCGAACAAGAAACCGTGACAGATTTCGAGGGTGCTCTTAAAAAGCTCTTCAAGGAAGCTTACCCTGAAGAGACTGCTTCAACGTCTGGGGTGCTGCGACAAAGATTTCTCACGGGGTTACGCTCAGAAATAACTAAGCACATCCTACTCAGAGGAAACCCCACTACTTTGGACCAGGCTGTGAAGGATGCTGTCTCAATTGAGCGTGCACTGGCATTTGAGGATGGCCATTGAATAGCACCAGTGCAAGCAGTGAGAGCCAAGATATTGTCGGATACTTCAGGGGGGAACGAGGAGCTTCAGAAGACGCTGGATCAGGTGCTTAAAAGGTTGGAGGGGCTGGAGGCACGTTTTGGAGAGAAGCAGGTGAACGATACGCGTCCACGTCGCCGTTGCTACAGATGTGGCAAGGAGGGACACATACGTCGAAACTGCTCTTATGGTAAAGAGACGCGTGGAGTCGTCTCGGATCGAGAAGAAGAGAGGAGCGATAGGACGTCATTGAAGGTATGTGGGGTTAATTTCACTACCCTACAAGTACAAGGGATGTTAGCAGGTCGACCCTTGGGCTTTTTGATAGACTCAGGGGCAGCAGTATCGGTAGTGACCTATGGCGTCCTACCCTCTAGTATCCGTGCCGAAATTAGCAACGTGGCGCCTATTGCGATCGGTGCAAATGGAAGCCCACTGGACGTAGTTGGTCGTGTGAACATTGAAATCACAATGGATACATTCTGTACAAATCATTCTTTTATTGTGGTACAGAAACTTACTGTTGACTGTTTATTGGGCATGGACTTTTTGGCTAAGCACGGGGCAGTAATTGATTGTGTGAAGAATTCATTATCACTAACATCGGGATCCGCCTACTTGCAACTTCATGAAACAAAAAAGCCTGTCAGTGATATCGTGGCAGTTGTTTCTGTCTCAGAGACAGTGCAGATTTCCGCAAGGTCAAAAGGGTTTGTTAGAGGAACAATCACACATCCAGGCATAAAGGCAGGGCAAGAGGGATTGGTGGAGCCTAAGTATAAGGGTCAAGGCAGGTTGTTGGTTGCTAGAAGCTTGAATACTGTAGACCCGCAAAATGAAGTGCCCATTCAAGTTATAAACACAGGGCATGAGCCTATCACATTGTATTCTGGAATGTCAATAGCTAGTTTCAGCTCCAGTGTGGAGATAATGTCAGTTAGTGACAAGGAGCACTCTCCAGATAATATGCAAGGTGATGGTATGCCAGATGTGGATCTTGCTGGAGCTAACCTCAGTCCCTCTCAGAAGCATGACTTAAATAGACTGATTTGGGAATTTCGGGATCTATTTGTTTCAGAAGGAGGATGCACTGGACGGACTTCTGTCATCAAGCATACCATCTGCACTGAAGGGTCACCAATTCGGCAACCACTCCGAAGAATTCCATTTGTGCTTCAGGATACTGTTAAGACAGAGATCAAGAAGATGCTTCAGCAAGGGGTGATCCGGAAGAGTTGCAGTCCTTGGTCATCCCCAGTGGTAATGATAAAGAAGAAAGATGGGGCTTGGAGATTCTGCATAGACTTCAGAAAAGTTAATTCTGTGACCCATAAAGATGCTTATCCTCTGCCGCGGATTGATGAAACTCTGGAGTCACTCTCTGGGTCTCAGTATTTTACTACCTTGGATCTAGCCTCTGGATATTGGCAAGTAGAGGTGAGTGAAAGTGATAAGGAGAAAACAGCATTCTCAACCAGAGATGGTCATTATGAATTTAACGTCATGCCTTTTGGTCTAACCAATGCTCCAGCAACTTTTCAAAGGCTGATGGAATGTGTTCTGGCTGGGCTCACATTTGAACAGTGTCTTATATATCTTGATGATATAGTTGTGTTCAGTGCCACATTTCCTCAACACCTCGAACGACTCAGGACAGTGTTTGAACACCTTGCCCATGCTGGTCTGAAACTAAAACCTAACAAGTGCCACTTTGCTAGAAGTGAGATTCGCTATCTTGGTCACATTGTATCTCGAGATGGAGTGAAGGCTGACCCAGAGAAGTTGCGTGCTATAACCTCATATCCTATTCCACGCGATGTCAAGGAGTTAAGACAATTTCTTGGCTTGGCTAATTATTATCGTCGCTTTATTGAAGGTTATTCTGTCATCGCTGAACCTCTTCATAAACTCACTAGGAAGTCTGCAGCTGGATACAAGTGGACAGATGAGTGTGGAAGAGCCTTTTTGGCATTACAGCAGCGGCTGGTATCTCCTCCAATACTAGCATATCCTCAGTTTGCACACAAATTCACATTGGCAACTGATGCATCTGACAGTGCATTAGGAGGAATCCTAAGCCAGGTGATTAATGGCCAAGAACGTGTTGTATCATACTGGAGTCGTCAGTTGAATAAAGCTGAACGGAATTACTCTACCGTGGAGAGAGAAGCTTTGGCAGTGGTAGCTGCAGTTAAGGAATTTTACCCTTATCTGTATGGCAGACCTTTTACCCTCTATACTGATCACAACCCTTTGACCTCTCTTCATGGACTTAAAGATACAGGAGGGCGGTTGACCAGATGGCTCTTGTACCTTCAACAGTTCGACATGATTGTGCTGTATAGACCTGGAAGAAATAATGGCAATGCAGATGGATTGTCAAGACGACCAGAAATTTATAGGGAACAGGTTTCTGAGGTATATGGAATAACCTGTAGTGTAGGAGATAGTGAAATGCTACGGCAAGAGCAAGCAAAAGATGCTTACACTTCAGAGATCATCCAGAAGCTGCAGGAGGGAAAACACAGTGCTAAACTGGATGATTTTCTTCTAGAGGATGGCATTCTAGTTCGTCAATTGAAAACTAGTACATGTAGCAATCCATACAAGCAGGTAGTTGTTCCCATTGCCCTAAGGCAAACCATTTTGGAACAGTTGCATAACAATGCTGGGCATTTGGGAATCCACAAAACCTTTGAAAAAGTGAAAGAACGATTCTTTTGGCCTGGGTATGAGCAAGATGTAAAAGATGCTGTCCAACAATGTGACCGTTGTCAAAGACGAAACCATCCTATTCCCAAGCATCAAGCCCCAATTGGCACTATTAGCAGTGAATATCCATTTCAAAAAATATCTTGGGATATCATGGGTCCCTTACCAGCTACGACAAGGGGGCACAAATACATACTTGTGGTAACAGACCTGTTTAGTAAATGGGTTGAGGCCTTCCCTTTGGTTAAAACAGATAGTCTTACCCTGGCTAAGGTCTTGGTAGAAGAAGTGGTGTGTCGTTATGGAGTACCTCAGTACCTTCACAGTGACCAAGGTGCTAATCTTGTGAGTGATGTAATACAGTCGTTGTGCATATTGTTGGGAATACAACGTACACAGACCACTGCCTATCACCCCCAAGGAAATGGACAAGTGGAAAGGTTTAACCGTACACTGGAGGCCATGCTTTCCAAGGTTGTTACTGAAAATCAAAAGGATTGGGATGATCACTTGCAAAGTGTCCTTTTTGCATATCGAACTGCTATTCATGAGTCCACTGGATACACACCATTCCTTGTTATGTTTGGCCATTCTCCTAGCTTACCTGTGGATGTTATGCTAGGACGCGTGCAGCATCTGAAGAAGAAACTGCCACAGTATGTGCAGAATGTACAGAGGTCCCTCAAGGATACCTTCTCATCAGTACGCCAGCACCTGGATGCTGCTCATCAACGTCAAAAACTTTCAGCTGACCGGTCAAGTACAGGGGAGAGCACATTTCAGGTAGGCGATATAGTTTGGTTGTACATACCAGCTGTAAAGACGGGTTTGAGCAGAAAGCTATCATCTTTGTGGCGGGGACCCTACACAATTTTGGACAAAGTTACTGCAGTCAACTACAAGATACAGCTTATAGGTGGTACAAAGTGTCAAACTGTTCATAGCAATCGACTGAAACTGTATAATGGTCACCCTGAACCAATTAGCAGAACGGAGAAGAATGTTGGACACAGTCGTCCAGACCAGCCAGATGTTGCTAGTGGGCATGTTATGGTAGAGGAAGAAGATGGAGAAGAGGAAGATATGATCCAAGAAGAGGCCATCAGGGAAGATGTAGAAGAAGCACTGGTCCATGGAGAAGAGGAAGCTATAATCCAAGAAGGTCCCATCACAAATGAGGATGAAAGTGGTGAAGATATTGGACCAGAAGAGGAACAGATTGAAATTTCTCTACCAGTCAAAAGATACCCTCAACGTATTCGAAACCCCCCTGTCCGGCTATAAGATCATATCACGTGGACATGCACCTTGTGTGGACACAAGAAACTGAAGGGGGAATTGTAATGAACTAGTGATTAACACCTGAGGTGTGAGTACACGTGTTCAACCCTTATATAGGTAGCTAGTACTTTTGTCTGTCTATGTACTTTGTGTGTGCCCTTTTCTATTAAACTAGTAGACCTACATTACAGTTCTAGGAATTGCATAGCCATGGAAGTGCATACAACAGACTAGTCTTGAGGTATAGCTGCAGCTGTTACACAGAACAGCAACACCTCTCCACTGCTTAGCAACACCATGTTTTGTGGTTGCTGAACTTATGTAATGTAAATGACACTTAGCAGCTGCTTACTTATGCCATAAGTGGTATTATCTAAAACTGTTCCTGAATTTTGCTATCTGAACAAGAGAACAAAGTAGGGTCTGGGTACCAGAACAGCACAGGCTATTCTGTTCTCATAGCTAGAAACTACAACTTAGCCAGTATCAATTAGTGGGGGAAAGTCCCAAATCTGGTACACACAAAAACATCATTTCAAGTCCAATTGCACAGTCCATACCTGTATTTGTCACTTCTAGAATGGCAGACCACACCCATCCCCCACTCCTCCCCCACCCCACCCCACCAGCACCACATACCTGAAAAGGATGTATCCAGCAATGCCAATGAGCAGGGCAGCAACAAATGATGACCCAATGATCAGTCCTGTGGCAATGGCACACACCATCACACACCATCACATTAGCATGCACCATCACACATATACAGACATGCATATACATACAAAAATGCACACAAGATGTTCACATACCAACCTCTACACATTTGATTACACACCCTCCCCACTACCACACCCTCCCCACCACCACACCCTCCCCACCACCACACCTCCACATACCTGTCTTCACTCCATCAGGTACCACCGCTTGGTTGACTGACTCACACTGATTCCCAGCAGTGTTTGGTGGACAACTGAAATACAGAAGAATACACACATGTACATATATGCACACATGCACACACACATGCACACACACATGCACACACACACATGCACACACACATGCACACACACATGCACACACACACATGCACACACACACATGCACACACACATGCACACACACATGCACACACACACACATACACACATACTCGTGCATGGTGTCATCATGTGAGATCATGTGATGCTAACCTGCACTGGATGGCAGTGGTATTGGTCTCAGGCACACAGGTCCCTCCATTCTTGCAGTAGTCCACTGTGCAGACCCCTGCACACATTCACACACACACACACACACACACACACACACACACACACACACACACACACACACACACACACACACACACACACACACACACACACACACACACAAGCACACACACACATGCAGTTAGAAGTGAAGAACTGAATATTGAGTACTGTCATGATAGGTGAGGTGTGGTGGGAATATATGGCTTAGCAGCTATGGGGTGATAATCTGTTCCAAACAACTTAACACAACACCAGTGTGACATGTTCAATTAGTGATTCTGTCAAACACACACATTCGCAACTCGTCTTGAATTGATACTGCAAGTTCTACAAACTTGTAGACTAGTAATATTGCCTCATGAAGTCATTGAAGCCATACATTACACCCAACCACACACACTCACTATAAAGGTGGCCTCTATTTATGCCTTTCCCTCCTCCCCAGCCCTGCCATCTATTTATGCCTCTCCCTCCTCCCCAGCCCTGCCCTTGTCCTCTTGCATTCATGAAGGGGACAAGCTTAGCAGAACATCACAACATCTAACGTGAAGTGTCCACACACAGTCTGTACATGTACATGTACCAAGTGATCTGGCTTTTAAAATGACAATTCCACAAGACAGCAGACACACACACACACACACACACACACACACACACACACACACACACACACACACACATACACACACACACACACACACTCTCCCCCTCACATCCGAGGCACTTCCTGACAGATAGGTATTGTGGTCAGGAGACCACACCCACCAGCAATAAGGTCATACAATCCATTGAAGCCAAACAGCCCTTTATAACACTGAACCACTAACACGTTGTCCTCAACAAACCCTTACAAGAGAATGGACACATGTATACATGTACAACGTAACAGCTAGAACAGGACCTGGACTAGATTGGCAGGAATTGATACAACCTATGTTTTTTTAGTGGGCGGGGGGGGGGGGGGGGGCAAGGAAATCAGTACGAGCCTCCATCGTTCAATACTGTAGAGCTCGTAGAGCGTGCTTTTTTAAAAATAAAAATCTCACTTCAAAAATAAAAAATTGACACGGCACTTTAAAAGGGGGGCGGAGGGGGTGGTACCCCCCCTCCCCCACCAATTGAACAAAAAATACGCGTGTTTTGGCAATTTTTTGTTTCGCGTCAGGTTTACATGGAAGTAGAACGAATAGATATTTCCTAGTCATAGGACCTCGCTGGGACACCAGTGTTATCGCTAGGCACCTGACCTCCAACAACGCCAGCAATTGATAAACACATTTAACCCCTTGCACGAGTTCTTAATTGGGTTAGCAATGATTGAATGATTGCGAAAGTTGTGGCAAGTACTTTAAAAAGTAATCAAATTGATGATGTAATTATAAGACGACACTATGTCCGTGCAAAAGAAAGCAGCTCCTGTGCACGAGCGCTATGCTCCTCCCGAGGAACGCTCAGCAATGATCCCGTTGCTAGCTAGTGTAGAGCTCTACCATGCAGCCTAAGCCATACACCAGACGTTCCTTCTCCATTTGTTATTCATGTATTTCTTCCACTTCCTTTCACTTTTGGACAATCGGGGTTATGCTTCATGTCATTCATGCACCCAGCTTATAATGCTGATGATATATTCATTGCTACATGTAAGTGGTTTCTTTGTGCAAATTTGTGGCTACGTGTGGGCGTAGGGTACCCTTTTATGTGCAAGGGTGTTTACAAAAACTTTTTTGCCCCCCCCCCCCCTCCCCCCCCTCCCCCTCCCTCGGGCATGATAGGGCATCGCTCCTTTGGTAAGCTTCACCTAGTTTTTAAATAAAAAGTGGTTTTAAAGAATTTTGGCCTCTAAGCCAAACTTGAAAGAAAGGCTTCCTAACAGATAACTAGAAATGGTGGAACTGAAAAACAAACGATCAATATTTGGTCAACATCATTTCCATTGAAAAAAACCCACATTGAAAATAATGGGTGTTGTGTGTGGCAACTATAATGAACAACACGCTAAGAGGTGAAGCAATGTTGGGTGGGGGGGGTGGGGGGGGTGGCTAGGTGAAGCTTTCCATGCCATCACTGCCACGCTGCCATGACACAGAATATCACTTTAGGCTGCATAACTCTCTGGTCCCCATCCTGCCCCAGTGGCCTAGCCTTACAGTGGTGTGGGGAGGAGGGGGGAGGGGGGGGGCAGGATGGTGCTTATGATACAACACCCATTATTGTCAGCCAATATGGGGTTGTTTCAATGGAAACTATGTTCATCAAAAACACTAACCATTTGCGAAAAGGGAGCATTGTGGGAGAAAAATGATAGCATATGTTTTGATGTGGTGTGTGCAGTGTGTGTGTGATGATGTGTAGTGATGTCCACTTACCAGAGCCAGCTATCACAACAAAGTCTGTCACCACATTAACAAACTCGCATCTAACACCATCAACGTTGCTAGGACACCTACAAAAAAACACACACACACACACACACACATACACACAAACAGTAAAGAGGGGTGCCCAGACCCTTGGGATGGCTCACGTACTTGCACTGGATGTTGGTGCCCAAGGTCACAGAGCAGGTACCTCCATTGAGACAGTAGTCAGCTGTGCACACACCTGCGCACAGATGTGTAGGGTGCAGAGGAACATTATGAAAGTGAAAGTAAGCTCAAAGTGTCAATGTACATGTATTCTCCTCCCCCAAGGACATGCTGTAGTCAATAAGTCACCATCACACATTCCATAACAAAATATAACTAAAAAGCAAGAAAACAACAGTACACCACCACACATCCTTGGTTCCATGCAAACCTGTCATCCAATGCCTTTAAGTGTTGATTTTAAACACACACACACACACACACACACACACACACACACACACACACACACACACACACACACACATACACACACACAACATTGAACAATTTGTATCATCCCTAGATCGGACCATTTCAACCCACAAACATACACACACACACACACACACACACACACACACACACACACACACACACACACACACACACACATCTTAAGTTTCTTATGCATAGCATCAAATATGTGGTGGTGATGTGGACACATACGTTGGGTACATGTGGGGCCTCCATACGTCCATGGGCACAGGCATGTGTAGCCACCACCTGTGCTGGTACATGTGCCTCCATTCTGACATGGCTGGGGGATGCAGTAGTTAACCAGTGTGCTGCAGTTGCTGCCAGTATAACCAGGAGGACAGGTACAAGTATATGAATTGATGGCATTCACACAGGTTCCTCCATTTTGACATGGCTGGGGGTTGCAGTTATTAATGACAGTACCACAGCTGTTACCAGTATAACCAGGAGGACAGGTACAAACGTAAGAATTGATGGCATTCACACAGGTTCCTCCATTTTGACATGGCTGGGGGTTGCAGTTATTAATGACAGTACCACAGCTGTTACCAGTATAACCAGGAGGACAGGTACAAGTATATGAATTGATGGCATTCACACAGGTTCCTCCATTTTGACATGGCTGAGGGATGCAGTTATTAATGACAGTACCACAGCTGTTACCAGTATAACCAGGAGGACAGGTACAAGTATATGAATTGATGGCATTCACACAGGTTCCTCCATTTTGACATGGCTGGGGGATGCAGTTATTAATGACAGTACCACAGCTGTTACCAGTATAACCAGGAGGACAGGTACAAGTATATGAATTGATGGCATTCACACAGGTTCCTCCGTTTTGACATGGTTGGGGGATGCAGTTATCAATGACAGCACCGCAGCTGTTGCCAGTATAACCAGGAGGACAGGTACAAGTTCCATTTACACAGGTCCCTCCATTCTCACAGGTCACCTGAGCGCAGAGGTCCACAAGGTCTGTGCAGTTGGCTCCCGTATACTGAGGGGGGCATACGCACGTTGTTCCATTCTGGCACGTCCCTCCATTTTCACAAGGGCAGGGTTCTGAAGTGACATATAATAAATGATTAGTTACTTAGCGACAATATCTTTGAACGAAGGGCGGGGATACCCTAAGGGTACTCTCCCCCTCCCCAAAACGTATCTGCCTTTATCAATCCCCGTTTCTCTAAAAATAGGCCTACGGTCCTACATATCTTTGATAAGACGTACACGTACACCGTCACGTACATATAAATGTACATGTAGATTAATTAAAACGACACATTTTATGATTTGAAGAGCAACATATAGCTACCCCGCCCCGCTTATTATTTAGCCACGCCCTTCACTACCAACTTACAACCAGTAGTAGTAGTAGAGAACACGTTACAAGTGCCGTGCGTACGTAAGGCATCACTAACGGGTGTCGGTTCGATCAGGTATCGTCAGGTAGTTTCATAAAGACTGAAATAGGCCTAACTACTTTGGATCTTTCGGTACGCGGTAAGAAGTGTTAACTCACTTAAAGCAACTCTACTAGCTAGCTAGGCTCCTTTGTTAGCACCATATACAAGTAACGTTGCTCTTTGGATTATACAGAGGAGTGGCGAACACTCCTGACTACATATCACGGGAGGAGGGTTACCTCTCTGCTAGCAGCTGCCCCATGGCCCGTGCACACACACACACAAACACACACGGCTGACGCATTAGCCATACACATACGGCTCTTACCCATTCGAATTAGAGGTAGCAGGACAACAGCCAGACAGAGCAGGAAAGTCTTCATGTTCTAAGCTGCCTTTGTTGCACCAGAGCCTATTAACAAACCGCTGAACGGGCAGTACCCTAATAAGTAAATACACGTGCACGCAATTGAGGTAGTCAATGATTTTATTTATACAAGATATAAAAAACATTCTCTCTGAGAAAGTTGGTGGTATATAGGATTTGAAGGCAATGGTGGTGTAAAAAGGAAGGGAACAAGGGATCAACGATGATACAAGTTTTTTGTAACAGTCCTATATTTAGCAACGAAAAATGTACGTACTACAAAAGTGCTAAATATAGGACTGTTACAAAAAACTTGTATCATCGTTGATCCCTTGTTCCCTTCCTTTTTACACCACCATTGCCTTCAAATCCTATATACCACCAACTTTCTCAGAGAGAATGTTTTTTATATCTTGTTTCCTTCATTTTTTTTTACATTGGGTTGCCTTAATATAACCAGGTACCAGTATGACATTGTGTACCTGCCTTCTAGTACAGGAAAGTGCATTCAGAACCTGTTACTTGTGTGTGCATTTATGTAACTCAGTAGTGTCATAGACACTTGTTTTGGTTAGTGGTAGAGAGAAAAGGATCAGTCATTTATACCAGCTGGCAGAAGTACCCACCAAAATGCTATGCATACCCATGTCCAGCTGTAGCAACGCTGAACATGTCACTGCCTAGCAACATCATGTTTTGTGGTTATATGGAAGCAAACAACATCAAACTTATAAACTCCTGGGGTTACCTTCTTTGTGATTTGATTCAATTGCCATTGAGGATAGGTCCCCCATATATGCCTCAGACATATATGTATTATCCACTCAAGGTGGAGGGTATCATGAGGCCCAATCTCACTCATTGTCGCCTATTTTAGGCAAATGAATCTGCTTGGACAATCAGCTGATAACACACCTACCATTGAGGTCTACTGGTATACAGTGTAGGCCATGCTGTTTTGTGTGATTGTAAGAGGTATAATAGAAATAGGGTTCTGAGACAGCACTATGATGCCTTATCCCAGCTATAATATCATTTTCTGATAATTTTACTGCATTAATGGCAAGAACATCTTTTAACAATCCCCCTGCTTTTGCTCTTCGAATGTTCAGTGCCTTAGCAAGTAATGCATCTGCGCTAATTTTGCTAACAGCAGCATGTGCAGATCTAGTGGTAACCTTTTGTGCTAACCATGGATGGGTCTTGCAAAAGGCATCATTTAACTCATCTAGCAATGTCCTATTTCTCAAGGCCACCCTTATACTCCATTAGAACACTATCATTGGGTTCATACAGGCAGTAGCTTAAATGATTAAGGAGATGGAAGCATGCAGTCAATACTTAAATTTACTTACTTTGACACTGGTAATACATGTAGAAGCCACGTACTAATGTCTACCCCATGTCATGCATTATTTGTGTGCACTATACAAGGGGTGACATTAAAAGTGGCTTGAACTGTATTGCAAAGCATAATAAACATAACTGTAACAGAAATAGTGCAACTAATATCAATAATATGCAAGTAAGAATACTGTGTAGTAACATCCGTTATGCAACATGACAAAATCCAGCTGTACATGCATGTCATCACCTAGCAACACAATGTTTAAAGCTATGTCAGTTTTCCAGCTGCTCTAGTCTAAAAGAAGCGCGCCAAAACATAATACTCCATGCACAACTCACCTTTGGGCGGTAGTTGTTATTCCGTTGTAACATGCTGTCTCCGCCTCACGCTTACGCTTCTGGTATCGCGCCCTTCTCGCTGAACGCGCAGCGGAAGGGTTTCTCCAATATAGACTCCTTTTGGAATCCCGATTAGTCTTTTGCTTCTTAGAAGCTCGTATGTCGTCGGAATTCTGCTCTTCACAGCATTCACGCCCCCTCTTAGAAGCGCCGAACCCGAGAGAGGTCTCTAACTCCTCGTTTCGATTTTGGAGGTATTCCGCTCGTCGCTTTGCTCTCCGCTGTTGTTGTCGTGAAGGCATTTTGATAAAAACAACTTCGCTAATATGAGTAAAAAAAATGATAGATAACTAAAACTACACACATATCACGTGAACATTGCCATGGGAACGCTTTCATATAGCTCCCATATGCATATTACGTATATCAGTTATATGCTTTATTTCCATATCTGAGACCTGTAGATGTTCTTCCAGAATTTTCTAGATTTTTTGGTGTATTTTGCGCTCATTACAACCATTCACCCAGAAAAACTGTCGGAGGAGAAATTTGGGACTGGGAACGAGAACTACGAGCATTTTTGTTCTCTTAAAGTAAACGGTCTAGCGACTTGAACAAAGCATGAAAATGATCGTCTTTCCATTGTGGATCGATAGCAATAAAGAGCTACACTATCCGTTTCTCGGTTCGTGAGTTATACGCGGATCGCGGTTTTTTTAATGATTTCATGATACGGCACAAATCCTATATGAGAGTTACTTCCGTAACTCGATAGAGAGAGCAACATAACAAGTTACTCGGAATTGAAACACCAGGTTGTTTCAGTTCCGCGTAACACCCGCGCCTAGCTGTTGTTTTGCGTAACACGTTGCGTAACACCTTGCCTACAGTCATTGCAACGTGTTACGCAAAACAACCGGCAAGGTGTTATGACTTACGCGGAACTGAAACAACAGGCAAAAACGGGTAGCAATTGGAACTGGAAAGAAGAAGCTACATGTAGTACTATTAGAATCAATTTAATCGTGATTAAATATTAAAGGGCTTACTTATATCGCGATTGGGCGATTACAGCCAGATACGTAATTGCGGCAGCGCTGTGAGTGTCCATGAGGCATAATGAAGTAAAAGACATGACCCTTTCCTCATTGAAACATGTCACAATGAAGCCAGGTGAACATCTGTCTTCTAACACCAGCATGACGTATTGTGCGGCATGGTGCTGCATGCAATGTAATAGGGAAAAGACTTCCCCAACAAGCCGATCCGAGCAAAAGAAAAGAAGAGCAGTTGAACATGGTAGCTTCATCTTGTGTTCGTGCCGGACTGCTGGCAGTTTGGGGCCTGCAGCCAAACAATCCATCATATCAGAAAAACAGGACTAAGATTTTTGGCTTCGATGTAGACTTGCATGAGCCTGCTATTATTTGTCTCTGCGGATCAAGGCTGTTGTCATCCTACTCGTGCCCACAATTATTCTCAACAATGATTGACCTTGCTTGCTCAGATAGCAGAATCTGCTAGTCCCCCTCTGTCACGTTACTTTTAATTGTGTGTTTTCATTGCAACATCTATGTATGTATATTTGACATTATAAAAAATTATTTTAAAAAAATATTTATTAAACTTGATAACCTACACTTATAAAAATGAAGCCGACCTAGCCAGTAAACTTGATATATGTTTTTAAAATTAGTTGTGTTCATTAAAAAAAAAATCTGGAGTCACGTATCATGCAGGTACAGTATAGTTCAGTGTATCCTTTTCTTCATATATCCAACGTTGCAATACTTATCCAGGTTACATACAAGTGTCAAGTATAGTATATACAATTACGTATACGCCATGATGTTATGCTCTCTAATCTTGGTTGCATTGCCATGCCCTTAGCATGAAAGTATTTTTGACGTTTCGTGCTTCAATACTACTAAATGTCTGCTGTGAATTATATACAGCAATTGCCAAAAAAAATGTGTCCAGTCAACCGGCTTTACATTTATTTCATACTGACATATGTGCATGCAATAAAATGCACACAGATAAAAAATGAATTAAAATGGCTACGCATGCATCAGTGTACCACAGACACAATGCATTATGGGGCTGTATTATGTTCATATTTCGGTTCCTTGTAGGCCGGGGAGAAATATTTACATACATGTAGAGAGAAACATGTAACTGACAAGTTACGCGGAACTCAAACACTACATGTAGGCAAAAAAAACTGATTTGTGCCTTTTCAAATTGCTGTGCATCAGTATACCACAAACATAATGGGCCTGTATTATGTTCATATCTCAGTTCCTTGTAGAGAAACTAAAGATTATTACACATGTACGTACATAAAGATTATTACACATGTACGTTACGTACGTAACTACACATACACTTACTTGCTGGTTTCTTGCCATAGTCTAGTAGTGCTCTCAAAAAGTCTCAATAGTTAATTGATTAAGTTAATAATATTCATGTACACAGCACAGTCATGGCAACACAAAATGCACACACAAGCACACACACACACATAACCAACAGTGGTTCAACAGTAGACGTGACATTCGACACTGTCCTTTACATCACACATTAGCAGTAATATCATGTGCTGACGGCACCAGTTCTCTGCAGGTCCCCAGGCCTTCACAATGCACACAGCTCTGTTATTCGTAAGTGTGTGTGTGTGTGTGTGTGTGTGTGTGTGCACATGTTGTGTTTTACACCACTGTTCGTACACTTGAACTCAAAACACCACTTCACCTTGGTACAGCTGGTGTCAGATGTGGCTGCCAGGTTGTCCTTCAGCTGAAGCTTCTCCTGGTGCTTACGCCTGAACCTTCCAATCACAAAGAAAAGTTCAACTAGAAGTTTGCAAAGTTTTTAATTTGTATACATCGTACATGTGATGCAATTAAGCAGCCCACATGTAAAAATGTACGTGTACGTGTAATTTGTATACATCGTACATGTGATGCAATTAAGCAGCCCACATGTAAAAATGTATGTGTACGTGTAATTTGTATACATCGTACATGTGATGCAATTAAGCAGCCCACATGTAAAAATGTACGTGTACGTGTATATGTAACAGCAACAGAATGTGGCTAGATAAATGTCCCACTCATGCAATCACTTCACCTTACACACTGTACCTATGCACATACACAACACTGTTCGCATATAATATGCAGACCACACATAGTTGGACATGGCTCAATCACTGCGTTTGGTCAGGTGGTCGGGTGACAAGCCTATATACCAAGATTTGTTCTACTGCAACAGGGATTGCAGTCCAATCGGATTGCAGCAGGTTAATTATCATCCAATCATAATAGCGACTGATGTGACATAATTATAGTAGGTATTCCTAGCCCTGTACAAGTCATATGTAATCAATGATATTCACAACACTATTACATAGCACTGCAGAAATCTTGGTATAGGCTTGCAACCCGACCAAACATGGTAATCAACTAGACCACACACACACACACACACGCTACATATACCCTCCACACACCAGACATAACCCCCCCCCCCCCCCCCACCAGTGGTTTTCCGTATCTGAAAAGCATTAGATTGAAAAGCACCACTCAAAGGGATCCCCCTTACTGTCATGGGAGGGGCACACCCCTTCCTGTATCCTCCCCCCACTGGTATAAATACACCTAAACCCCCTCCCAAAATCCTGGATCCACCTAGTCCGGTGTAGCTAGACCTCGCGTGGATGGGTCTCTGGAAGGTTGACTATTCTCAAGTCGTACAGATTAGTTTCTGTTCATTAAAAATTATTACATGCAATTTATGTAATACTTTGAACTGAAATTCGTATGACTTGAGAATAGGCAACCTTCCTCCAGACCCTCTGTCCGTGCGAGGGTCTGCTATGACAGACTATAGGATCCACCACTACCCACACTATGCACACATCTCCACACACAGCACATACCTCATGCAGACAAACACTGCAATAGCAGACACCAATATGATAAGAAGCCCTACAACAGCGGCAGTTGGAGCTCCGATTGCTGCAGCTGGAATAGAAAGAGTGATGGTGGGGGAGGGGAGGGTGAGGGGTAGGAGGGGAGGGGAAAGGGAGGAGAGGAGGGTGATGTGAAGAGACATGGGGAGGGTGATGGGGGCAGTGACATGGGGAGGGTGATGGGGGCAGTGATATGGGGAGGGTGATGGGGGCAGTGCTGAGGGTGATGGGGGCAGTGCTGAGGGTGATGGGGGCAGTGCTGAGGGTGATGGGGGCAGTGCTCGATCGAAATTTTGATCGGCCATTTGGCAGACCAAAGATCGATTTGGGCAAACAATAGTCAGATTTGTTCGTATACAATGTACATGTATGTACATGCATTTATATGTATGTATTTGCATAGAACAAGGTATGTATCAGAGCTAGATAGAGAGGCAAACGGATGTGTACAATGCTGGTCCAATTAAGATAGAGTCCCTCTGCAGATAAGGAAGCCCTAATTAAATCTGTTCCATACTATTAGAGTACCGTACAGCGTAGCAGTACACTGTAAAAGGATTACGTAAACATGTTAGTTTTGTGCTAAATAATTGAAATTGAGGTGAGTAGTGGAACAGTAGGGGCTGTCCCTGGATGTGGTCTTACCACAAATATTAAATGTTGTCACATTACTAATTAAAACTTTAATAACAAACACTACTAGTGTACTGGTGCCAGGGGTCACACTACTAGTGTACTGGTGCCAGGGGTCACACAATGATTGGACCAAATGACCAGCAGTAGTAAAAGCTGCACTGCCATACGTGCAATTTGATAAGCCGTTATTTTGAGCACGGGAGGGGGGAGGAGGGTGATGGTGGGGGGAGGGGGGGCATGGGGGTGGGGCAGAAACAGCATGTTACCTTTAGTTTGAAAGTCAACCATTGGTATGTTGTCATATTGACATCTGTCCCCAGTAGCGGTACTGGGACATCTGCACACATGTGGGGAGGGGGTGGGGGGGGGTGGGAAAGTGAATTTCGTCACCATGCTCTCAGCCAATCACCTGCACTGAAGGTTAGTGCCCAAACTGACTGAACATGTTCCTCCATTTAGACAGTAGTCCGACGAGCACATACCTGAGGTCAGATCAGGAGTCACAACACACACATACATGTACACACTCACACACACACACACACACACACACACACACACACACACACACACACACACACACACACACACATACACATACACATACACACACACAGGTCACTTACGCTGAGAGCAGGTAGGTCCAGTGAAGGTTGGTGTGCAGGCACAAATGCCTGGGGACACACAGGTAGCTCCATTCATGCAAGGGCTCTCACAAACAGCTGTGGAGGGACCATGGGATCGTACACAATATGATATGTAGTACTTATGAAGATCAGGTGATCCACAATGTGGAGGTCACATGATCATAGTGCTGCATGTACATGCATACCATAGCAAGCCTTCACCATAATGTACACGTTATTTGCATGGATGTACACTCAAATGAGAGGCTACATGTACATGTAAATGGGAAAGTTTACGAGAAAAGGGACCTAGCGTTTATTATAAAAAAGTATAATAAAAATGCATTACGTTTGATTTGCTATAACTTCCGAACAGTTAACGCTATCAACTTCCTATTTTCAACACTTCATACTGCACCATTTCTCTATGGTAAAATACATTTTGGAGTCTTGCACTTGCTCCGTGTTAGTATTGCAACGTTCGATACCCCACTGGGTTCAAACCCGCCATAACTTTCGGTAGGAGTAATCAATTCGCTTCAAATTCGGTTTGTAGGTAGAGAGGTCCTATACCTATCGATTTGTTCTGTTCGTTAATTTTTATGCCATCCGTTACGGAGATACAGTTGAACAAACTACGTGCACGTTTTCCCGCTTGATTCGCGCCAATGTTATAATCCCCGCCTCCCCATACATTGAGCGGAACGCAATTTGCCCAAATCATTGGCGCGAATCGAGCGCGAAAATGGGCACGTAGTTTGTTCAACTGTATCTCCGTAATGGATGGCATAAAAATCAACGAACAGAACAAATCGATAGGTATAGGACCTCTCTACCTACAAACCGAATTTGAAGCGAATTGATTACTCCTACCGAAAGTTATGGCGGGTTTGAACCCAGTGGGGTATCGAACGTTGCAATACTGACACGGAGCAAGTGCAAGACTCCAAAATGTATTATACCATAGAGAAATGGTGCAGTATGAAGTGTTGAAAATAGGAAGGTGATAGCGTTAAGTGTTCGGAAGTTATGGCAAATCAAACGTAATGCATTTTTATTATACTTTTTTATAATAAACGCTAGGTCCCTTTTCTCGTAAACTTTCCCAAATACCTATATATATATAATGAGGAACTACTCTAACACATACACATTGCATGTACATGTACATGTAATTCATTTCATTTTCTCGCCCTACACATACAGTACCAGTTGCTGTTACATTGGACTTAAAGGTTCTCACAATGTTGCCTTGCATAACAGCTTAGACACATGTGTTCAATGTGCCACGCCTACACACGGTCCTGCTCGATGTACACACACATGTAGCTACACTAAGCACAAACATGTACAGCATCTTATGGATAGCTCCGATCACGAGTCCCTTGAAATCCCTCCACCCCCATCTTCTACATTCCCTCCCCTCCCCCTTCCCTCACCTCGTCCCTTCCCTCCCCCTGTACACACCTGTACCACAGGAGCTCCCTCTGTACCCCTGGGGGCAGACACACGATGTCACATTGCCCTCCCTCACGCAGGTGGCCCCATTCAGGCAGCTGCACTGGCCCACCACAATGGAGCAGTCCCCTCCTCTGTACCCTGGTGCACAGGTGCAGTTGAGGCACACGCCCCTAGCCCCACATGGCTCGATGGTACAGAACTGGAACCTGTTACAGTTCACGTCAGGGAAGGAGGGGGAGGAGGGGGGACAGCCGCAGGTGAAGTTGCCCCTCCCCAGGGCCGTGCACATGCTGCCTTGAGGACATGGGCTGGGCTGACAAGGGTCTGGGGAGGAGAAAGATGGTGACAATACATATTACTGTATCACTTTAGGCAATAACTATATGTATGTCCTACCCCCAAGGTTAATAGCTGGTTATTAATATATTAACGATAACAGCATCTGAAAATACTAGGGGTGGTGCTGCATTTTCATTACATGTATTGCATAACTATATTTACATGCCCAACACGGCAAATTAGCGCCTTATTATGTTGTGATGGAAACCATTTTGTAGAGAAGACAATAGGCTCACAGAGATGACGAAAACACCAACTGTCCACTTTTGTCAGAAATAACCAACTACGATTTTGCACATGTATGTACGTCACACTAATAGAATCCAAGGACGTAATTTGAGTTTAAAGTTTGTCAAAATCTACGTGGCAATTTGATTTCAGAGGGCTCTGACATTCATGTAGTTGCATGTCTACATGTACATGTATGTACACTGATCACTGTTAAATAAGAAATGGACAATAAGGGGTGTGGCTCTCATGTACTAAATATCAGTCAACTTGTTTCCTTGTGTTTACACTACACCTAAGCTTACACACGACCTGTAATCCCTTTTGTGAAGTAGTACTACTCTCTACTACACACTCTACTATTGGATACATTACCCACACCCTTAGCATGCAACAACCTCCAATGTTATACATGTACATGGTGCCATACACACTCTAAGCCTGGGAATCTGCAAGGGGCCAGCCCTCAGAACCATTAACGAATACAATCAGTTAAGCAAATTTGAGGCTTTGTCTCATGCCCCCCACACCCTCATGCACAGCTGGGCAGGGGAAACTCAGAACAATGTGTCTGTCTCTGCTGTAATATCTTCCAAAATGGATTGTACACACAAACCATCCATGCACATGGACGAAACAGTAGTTATACAATGTGTTCAGAAGTTGCTGCAAAGGTGTCACTCCTACCCTCACAGAACAACACGTACACGAACATGTACCTCACTACAAAAGGGCACACTTAAAAGATAAACACAGCCCTATAAAAACAAGACCATATTTAGCACATGGGGTTGTGCAAACCTCAAGATTACACACATATACATACATGTACATAGTGCAATCATACATGTAGGTGTAACACAACATTAATAAACATTAATAACTAGCCCAGCTAGGATAATCTGGCATCGGTCCATGCAGAGTGCGCAAGACTGAGACTGGTCCCCAGTACCTACCAACACTGACATCCAGCCTCCTGTTCTGGTTAACAGCAGCAAGTCCATACAGGGGGAAGGTCTCCCCAAGGATATTCTCCACAGCCAGGCTGCCGGCCACTGAACTGTTCCTCACATCAGCCACGTGGTACGAGGCGCCTCCCATCGAGGTCCATATAAGGTAGCCCCTGTACAGTGCCAGTTGGAATGGCCACACCCCTCCTCCAGAGGCAAACACTCCTCTGCCCCTCCCACTCAGCGTGCTGTACTCGATGGTCTGCTTCCCGGGGTCGGCCCAGAATACGGTGCCCCCCAGGAGGTCCAGGGTAAGCCCCAGGGGTCGCACCAGGCCTGCAGCAAACAACACCTCCACATGGCTGCCATTTAGAAGTGAGCGAGATATCCTAGGGGAAACCCCAGCTTCAGTCCAGTAAAGATACCTGCACAAAGACCATGTATCACACACACACAAGACCTCATGGAATATTCGATACAAACATCAGACACATACCACATAGTCCCACACACACACTAGTCACATGAATTCCCCACACACACATACACACAACAGTTTCTGCATCACAGCTGACTGTGTGCAATACATGGGTATGGGCATGGGTACATGTATGTACTAGATAGGAGGGGTCGCTCCATGGTCACCCCCCCCCCCCCTCCAACTTCACATGGAATGGAGCCCACACCTACCCTTGGAATGGATCCAAGGCCAGACCACATGGCACCTGCAGATTACTGATGACAGTCTCTGCCACACCCACTGGATAGAGCGAGGTCCTGCCTACATGGTTATGCCTTGGTAGGGGGAGGAGGGGGAAGTGAGGGAGGTGAGGGAGGTGGAGGGAGGTGGAGGGGAAAGGGAGGGAGGAAGGGGAGGGGAGGGTAGGAGGGGAGGGTGTGAGTGGAAGTCACATGAAGATGTGGAAGGAGAGTACTTTGGTAAAGAATGAATAAGGAAGAAAAATGCACATCTGTACATAAATACCTGGTCATGGTTGAATAGGTACAACACATGTTGTGTACACACACTTACATGTCATCGGTCCAGTATAGGTAATGGTGTATCCAGTCATAAGCAATGCTCCAGGCATGCACACCATCAAGCAGCTTGAGGCGATTATCCTCCCCCTCCCTGCTCAGGGGCACCTCCCACAGGGAGGAGGAGTTCCTGTCCCCGTAGTACAGGACCTGGTGCTCAAGGTCAAAGTCCATCCCATATATGAGTCCAGTGGGGATGGAATCGGCAACTGAAATGGAGTCCACCAGCGTATCCAGGAAGTACCCATCGATGCGGGCCTTAACAACCGTCCCTCTGTTCACTTGTGATGCCCTTCTGATGGTAGAGAACAACAACTGGGAGACTGTGTAAGGGGCAGGCATGGTGAAGTCTAGCACACACAAACACACACACAAACACACCCACACCCACACAAACACACCCACACACACACACACACCCACACACACACACACACACACACACACACACACACACACACACACACACACACACACACACACACACACACACACACACACACACACACACTGACCATCGTTGGGAACACAGGACACTCCATCATTGCTCAGCTGGTAGCCACCCAGACATAGGCAGCTGTATGCTGTGAGGTCACTGCTGGTCATGCAGAGCTGACTACAGCCACCATTGTTAAGGGAGCACCCTGTGGGGGGGGGGGGGGGGGGGGGGGGGGGGGAGAGGGAGGGAGAGAGAGGGAGGATATAGGGAAAAGGGGGACATATAGAAGGTGTGATTTTAACAACTTCCTGTGTTACAGGTCTCATGCCCATGTAAGTACCTGAACATGTCCTCCGGTCTGAGCTAAGGAACAGCCCATCAGGACAGCTGCAGTAGTAGCTCCCCTTAGTGTTGGTGCACAGGTGGGAGCACACACCAGAGGTCAGGCACTCATTGATGTCTACGGAACAAATGACATACTGCATGAAGTATGATGGAACTTGGGATAAAAACAACCACCAAGACTTGTGAAATGTTTGATCTTGGGTACATACCAGCACACGCTCCGTTGCCTAGGAGATGGTACCCAGGATTACAAGTGCACTGAGCTGTACTTGTGTTCACACATCCTTGCTCACAGCCCAACAGAAGAGGGTCACATACAGCTATGTGGAGAGAGGAGAGGGATTGAAGTAATGTACATGTATATGTGAACAGATGCTGGCCCCAAAATTGGGGGGTGGGGGGGGGGGGGGAGGAGGAATGAAAAACATTACTGTGTTAAAGCTTTTATAACCATAAAAGATGAAGTTGATGTTATATTAACTACATAATCATTCATTTAAAAAACCACAAATGGGATTAACTGTTGTCATGCAGCTGCCTGCATTCACACACACACACACACACACACACACACACACACACACACACACACACACACACACACACACACACAATTTCTAGACCTTGCACTGCAAATTAATTATCCACCAGTTTTATGTGCAAGTAGTTAGTTATTAAAATGACTTGATGCAAAAGGTGCAACAAACTTTAACCCCACAAGGTGACCTCCTCACACACACACACACACCTTCCTCACACACGCACACCACACCTCCCTCACACACGCACACCACACCTCCCTCACACACGCACACCACATCTCCCTCACACACACCTTTACTAATGCAGGTCTTTCCACTGTTGTCTAGAACATAGCCAGAGGGACAGCCACAGCAAGATGGGGCCTCAAGGCAGAAGTGACTGCAGCCACCATTGTTGACTGAGCAACCACAAAGGTCTGGAGTGTGGACATAAGATTACATCACACTTTTAATGCAGCTGCTGTCACCACACAGATGTATGAACAACACAATGAAGGATTTCCTTACCTGGAATGGACACAGGTTCATTGAGGGGATGGTAGACATGGATGTTGCCATAGCCAACGACAGGCCTTGGGGAGGAGTAGCAGACCAATGGAAAGGAACCTAACATGGAGGGAGAGAGGAGGTAGCTAACATGGAGGGAGGGGGAAGGTAGCTAACATGGAGGGGGAAGGTAGCTAACATGGAGGGAGGGGGAAGGTAGCTAACATGGAGGGAGGGGGAAGGTAGCTAACATGGAGGGAGGGGGGAGGTAGCTAACATGGAGGGAGGGGGGGGTAGATAACATGGAGGGAGGGGGGAGGTAGCTAACATGGAGGGAGGGGGGAGGTAGCTAACATGGAGGGAGGGGGGAGGTAGCTAACATGGAGGGAGGGGGGCAGCTAACATGGAGGGAGGGGGAGGTAGCTAACATGGAGGGAGGGGGGGGGTAGCTAACATGGAGGGAGGGGGGAGGTAGCTACAAATGTACCATTGAGGTAGCTAACATGGAGGGCAGTACACTTAGTAGGATAAGTTATTTTCCATGTTCAACCTACCCTGACGACTGAACTTGTCAATTTTTAAAATGGTGCCATGATCCGTTAGAACATACGCAAAGTCCTCAAATACAGCCACGCCCACCAGTGTCCCCACCTGGGACACATACACGTCCTTCAATGCAGAGCCGTCCAAGTTTGACCTCTGAACCTTCCCCAGGGTGGCCCAATACAGCCTTCCCGTAACCACGTCGACAGTGATGTCCACAACGTTCAGGGCACCAGACACCACCACAGTAATGTTAGAGCCATCTATTGACGAAACCTTTATGTCCGATGGGCCAGGCAGGTGACCTTCAGCCCATAACAGGAACCTGTGTACGTTTTTCTTAATATTACAAAACACACAATGTTCACCACATGCATAATACACATGTATATGTCAGTGCATGCTTGCATGTATTGTATTATCATTACATGTACCTTTCTGACCAAATTTTCCTCACTCCCATCCACCCCCACACCCCCGCCCCCCACACCAATTACAGACCTCTGATGGTTCTGTGTGTACACGGTGATGGCCCTCGGTGATGGTGCAGTGACTATCCCCTTCACCAGCCCCACACTGAGGTACAACTTAGAGATGGCTCCCTCCGTACAGAACAGCAGGTTCCCATCCACAGGGTCCACAGCCAGTTCCAGTATTGGACTGGCAGTGTTGCTCGGTAACATTGCTGTCCTCCCTGTGTCCATACTGTACATAGCGATTGATGAGTTGTTGTCACTGACAAAGAAGATGGCCTGTGTGTGTGTGTGTGTGTGTGTGTGTGTGTGTGTGTGTGTGTGTGTGTGTGTGTGTGCATGTGTGTGTGTGTGCACAGGTGAATGTGTGTGTGTGTGTGTGCACAGGTGAATGTGTGTGTGTGTGTGTGCATGTGTGTGTGTGCATGTGTGTGTGTGTGCACAGGTGAATGTGTGTGTGTGTATGTGTATGTGTGTTGTTTGCACGTGAGTATAGAGATGAAATGGTAGTCATGTGATGGTAGTCATGTGATGGTTGCCACATGTGAGAACATGAGGCTGGTTCAGGCATGCCATGCTTTTTACCTACATGTTGCCGATAGCTACAGGCAAAGGTGCTGGTATTGAGCCCCAGCTGCCTAGCCACAGCAATGAAGGGGTCCAGGAGGGTGATGGCCCCAGAGGTGGGGAACAGCAGCAGGGGAGGGGGCTCTGGGCATAGGGGGGAGACAGGGGAAAGGAAGTGGATAGTGAAGTTAACGACCCCAAGAAGGCTATAAACACACACAACAGATACCATTAGTGATGTGCATATAAGGGGAGTAGCCCCACTAGGTGCTTACATAGTGACATCCAATACACATATATACACTTCAAAGGGATCAAAGGGAAGCAGGTACTTAACTAAGGATGAGGGAAGGGGGGGGGGGGGGGGGGGGTTACTTGTACCATTGGCTAGGCAGGAGTACCCATCAAGCTGCAGGGAGTATCCTTCTAAACAGGAGCACAGGTAGCCATATTTGCACGTGGACGAAATGTTGCACTCTGTACAGATCTGGCTGCAAATCCCAAAGGTCTGGTTGACACAGGCATGGTCTGTTTGGGGGAGGAGGGTGGTGGGGGGGGGGGGGAAGGGTTAATTAAAAACAAATCAACAGCAGTAATGACGTCACACAACTCACTCTGTGAGAACACCTCCACTATGGCTGCAACAGTCACCAAAGATGGGTATCCGCCCGTCACCGTCAGATAGGCAATCACGCCAAAAGGGTAGCGCCCAGACGGCAGGACGGCGGACGTGAACACGGTGTAGCCGGGACCGCTCCGGAGAGCTGTGAACAGCGCACTGAGCGTCCCGCTCAACGTAACGGAGACGGTTTCCTGGCTACCGAGAGTCCTCGTGTAGCCAACAGAAAAGACATACTGTCCAGGGGCCCGCGTTTGAGCATCCGAAAGCAGTGTGTAGTACGTCGAACCGTTAAGGCTCAAATTTGTGCCAGCAAAGTTTTCTGCAGAGAGCGAGCGAATATAATACTCATTTTTTTTTTCTTTCTTCGCACGCTTGCAAAACGATTCCATCGACAAGGCATTGCCATGGTGCGTGGCTGCATGTGCATGGTACACGTGCACACGTTTAATACTATATATAAGGCCAACACGATGTACTACAGATATAGGCCTATATGCATCTGTGCATGGTACGAGACCTGGCATGTAAAAATGTGCGAGTCGCTGAACTGTACACATATGCATCATTAGCGTTAAAATGTTTATATTCCTACTACTTATATAGTTATACGAACAGCTTAGCCTTAGGGTGTACGAAAAGTGGTGAACGCGACGTGACATGGGTACAGCATAGCGTAGCCAACCTGCGGACACATGGAACATACACAGGCATACAACGGGTCAGCTAGCTCTGCTGCATACACGGAATCGGTTCGGTATAGTATACACAATAACACATGGAATCACTAACGGGATGAGACATAAAACATACGTACGTGCAGCTGCGTCCCAAGGAATATAGCAAGCCGCCAGAAGAAGCCCTACTATTACAACCATCACAGGCGATCGAACCGACTACAGTATCCAATATCCAATACTGATTACGTACTAACACAATATGTTAAAATAGGCCTATAATTAAAGCGTGGGCTGATGACGCAACGAGTATCAGGTCAAAGCTGTACGAGAGTACAAGCAAATCCGAAGGTAAAAATCAATAGCAACTGAACGTCCGTATTCTTCCTCCTTTACCCTCCCCCTTACCTATGAAGCATTTTTATTCGTGCCCATGAACTTAATAGTCTTCGAAACAAAATAAGCCACACGTTGTGTGAATGCGCATGCGCAGCAGTTTATATCATCGAATTCTTTATAACGCACTTTAGCATGAGCGGGAAAGCACATCCTCCGGAGCTCAAAAAGTGAGTCATTCTCTTTGGTTACGTGCGCTCATCGTTCCCCTGCTTAGGTACATGGACAAGCGGCTGCAATGTAAGTGGTAAACGTCAGCTGAAAGACGACGTGTAACCTCGTCCCCCTTCGTGCATATCTCTTCGTATGGTGGCACGGGGGGTTGTCTGCTGTAGTTACAGTGTATGCGTCTGTAGCTTATGTAGAACTGTTACCCTGCACCCATACATAATTACACGTGCCGTCTGCGCAGTGAAACTGAATGCAGGGAGAACGGTATCTGGCATCCTGCGTGGCTTCGATCCATACATGAATATTGTACTTGACGATACTGTGGAGGAGAGGTCAAACAACCAGAAGTTCAACGTAGGCATGGTGGTATGTTGTTGGGCACAAGGGATGGGAACATGGTAGTGGGGGCGTGGTGGTAGGGATGGAGGCATGGGTGTGGTGTGGTGGTAGGGAAGGGGAGGCGTGGGGATAACACGTCAGAGTATGATGTGTGTATATGGCGTGTACCTCTCAGTCTGTCCTAACTTGCACCAAGTGCTATGCTGCCTTGTTACCAGTGTGATGTTGCATGCTGTATGTACATGTATGTGTGGTCCCTTGGGTACATGTGGGTCCCTTGGGTACATGTGGGTCCCTTGGGTACATGTGGGTCCCTTGGGTACATGTGGGTCCCTTGGGTACATGTGGGTCCCTTGGGTACATGTGGGTCCCTTGGGTACATGTGGGTCCCTTGGGTACATGTGGGTCCCTTGGGTACATGTGGGTCCCTTGGGTACATGTGGGTCCCTTGGGTACATGTGGGTCCCTTGGGTACATGTGGGTCCCTTGGGTACATGTGGGTCCCTTGGGTACATGTGGGTCCCTTGGGTACATGTGGGTCCCTTGGGTACATGTGGGTCCCTTGGGTACATGTGGGTCCCTTGGGTACATGTGGGTCCCTTGGGTACATGTGGGTCCCTTGGGCACATGTGTGGGTCCCTTGGGTACATATGGGTCTCTTGGGCACATGTGGGTCCCTTGAGTATATATGGGTCCCTTGGGCACATGTGGGTCCCTTGGGCACATGTGGGTCCCTTGGGCACATGTGTGGTCCCTTGGGCACATGTGTGGTCCCTTGGGTACATGTGGGTTGTGGGTTCTACTTGTTGCTCAGTTAGCAGTAGGGAATTGGATTTTAAGAACAGGATTGCAATCATGGGTCGATACACTTGTATTTATTTTGTGGTGGTCTGGGGACCATACTACCTTGTAGGCTGTTGTTGATCACTGGTTGATGTAGGCTGGTTGATGTACTGTATCTATTGTGCTATGCAAGCTGATGAGTTTTATGTACTAGTCCAACTTTATAAAGTGTGTGTTGTGTTATTACTCCTAATAGGTCATTCGTGGCAACAGTGTTGTGCTGATTGAGGCTTTGGAGAGAATCAATGCATAGAACGTGTTCAATCACCTCTGTTTGCTGCCCCCCTCCACTCTTAGGGGCGGTCTCTTTTGGGATTAATTCTTTTCCTGTTGTATTAGATGTTCATACTCCTGTTGTACTTTTGAAAATGCTCTTTCTATACTGAATGGGTGTTGGAAATAGTCTGGTTTGATGCAGCCCTTCAAAAAAAAAAAAAAAAACCTAACCTTAGCGTTTCGTACCCAGACCCAAATAAAGTGATTTTGTTTACTATTATTTTTCAAAGCGTCTGACCAGCAAGTGAACTTAGAACTACATTATGTAAATTTGTGAAAGAAGTTCTGTCTATATGCATACAATTTCGTAAGTTGTAGAACCTGATTCCATACGTCATCATTGCCGTCGAAGACTCACGTGATATAGCAATGCGCGGTGAGAATGTGTACACGTAAGATCATATCGGCTGCCCACCATCCGTGTGGTTGTTCAGATACTGAACTTCCACTGCACTGAGCTGGGGCCAAGGATAACATCTGGTATCCCTATACATGTAGTGAGTTTTGATGGCGGAAGCAGGATTGTTTTGGCGGTAAGGTGACAGGCCGGCACACACTCGCCAGTGTATAAACATACGATGTACATTTGCTCGATACCTTGTACAGTTCTCAAGGACCTAGGCTGGCATACTGCAGGACAGAGAAAGGACCTGTGATTAAAGAAAGGTGGGAGACCTGCAGATATACACACAGCGCTTTTTATGCCCCATTTTCCAGATACAGTACACTCAAGCAGAACTGTATCAAGAGTTTGCCGCGTTTATCAAACAGCAATGCTGCTCCAGTCGTTGAGAGGGTAAGCACTCCAGCTTTCAAGGCGTCTGAGCCGCTACGTATGGCAGCAACAAGTGCTGGGATGGATCTGCAGAAAAGGCAACATTTGAACCCGTCAAGTACGTCCCTATTTCACGGGGGGGGGAGGGGCCACAAAACGTTAATTAACTGGTAGTTGTTGTTGAAAGTTGTAACAGCAAAAGAAGACATGCTGGTGGAATATAATAATAATAGAATCTTCTCAAGACCCATATTCATTTCAATTAAACACTATTAATGCTAATAAATGTATGGTGGGTGGTTAGTTAGAAGCTGCAAATTGTATTTAATTAACTACTTCCGTTTAGAAGTTATTCAAAATTGAAATCTTGATATTTTGATTACAAGGTGTTCCCCAATCAAGGAAAATCGTTTATAATTGACCACAAACAGTTAATTATAATAGCCAATGATTGTTGCTAAATGCTCTAATAAAATTTTGATGTAAACAAACTAAATGTTAATGAAATAATGAATTAAATAAAAATGAAAGAAATTAAACAAAAACGAATTAACCCTCCTACTGCGGAAGGCATATATATATGCCCAATAATTGCTCTCGCGTAATGCGACGGGCATATATATATGCCCGGCAGCATGATTGAACTGTAACGCCTGTTTCCGCGCGAAGCGAAGCGTTCATTACAGCATTGTTGTTTAGAACAAAGACTCCCGACATCTGCATGCAATTCGCCGTGTAGCAAACTTATACCTGTCAGCCGTATTTGAATAGTAAGCCTAACTCCATTTGTAGCCCACAACAGGTGCTCGCGTCTAAGTGTCTTAAAAGCAACAAAAAGTGGTGAGATACGTTGAAACTGGTATAACAACCCTTAAATGAACATGTAGGTTCTTAGAAAGCTAATTCTCAGAGTAACAAAGACTTCTCCCGTGTAAGCGTACGATAACGTACGATACGGCACGGAAACAACGTTCGCACCGTGTATGGAACACACGGGTAGCGTTAAAAAGGCATAGCGAGTGAAGCTGGGGCACTTACAACGTGTGTTGACGAAATAGGCAATACAGAGCACAGAGTTCTAACGAAAACGTTCCAAACGCGAGTAGCAAATAAAATCAATTACTATGCTAAAATTCCTTTCGCAATACGTCACGTTATGAATAATTAATGAGCAGCAGCAGGAGGGTTAATACTTCCCAATAACACCTAATCAAAAACATGGCATCCAAACGCTAGCTCCAACATTTTCTTGGAATTTATTATTGATAAATTTAAACCACTAAATCAAGATACTGTGGCCCCTAAATCAAGTGCATTGCGAAAAAAAATCAAGATTTCAATTTTGAATAACTTTTAAATGGTTAAATACAATTTGTAGCTTTTAACTAACCACCCATCCTACATTTATTAGCATTAATAATTTTGAATAGGGTCTATATTAATCAACCATTAAAGATGATATTTTCACCTGCATGTCTTCTTTTGCTGTTAGAACTTTTTACAACAATTACCTGTTAATTAACTGCTCGTGGTTAATTTATAAACAATTTTCCTTGATTTATATTTGATTTAGGGGCCATTGTATCTTGATTTAGTGGTTTGAATTTTTTAATAAATCCGGCAAGTTATTATTATTAACATTCAAGGAAATGTTGGAGCTTTTGAGATGCCTCTACAATGGTATGATTTTAATTAGGTGTTACTAATTCGTTTTGTTAATTTTAATTTCTTTGATTTTAGTTAATGAATTAATTGTTGAATTGTTTACATCAAAATTTAAGCCTGCATTACTATTTAGCAACAATTATTGGTGAATGAACTGTTTGTGGTCATTTATAAATGATTTTTCTTGATTGAGAAACACAACCTTACGATGAAAGCATCAACTTGATGTTTGGTTTTAAAGTGGAAGGGAAATGCAATAACAGTTCAGGAGTATTGTACAGAGACATAGGTATATGATACGATTTAGACTGTTTGGTCTTAAGAGGCCTGTGGAACAAGTACAGACCTTTGTACCATTGTACAACAAACATTTTATAAATACCACCAGTAGTGAATGTCCTCTGTGTAAAAGTACACTCAATGTGGATGGCCATATATGCTCATATGTGCCGGATGGTCTGGTGATAATGTACATGTAACTGCTTGAGCAAAAATACACCAAAAGTGATTGAGGTTTCATCCCATTGGTAGTTGAAGTATTTGGGTTGATGTAATGGTTAAATTGTAATTTAATTTATTAGATGACATTACTAGGAGCATTCACCAGTTAAAATTGTTGGTTCATCCATGGACATCATATAATGTTCTATCAGTTCCATTTTTTTTTTTAGCTTTTTACCTATTGTGGGTCACATGTGTACAGTACTAGTTGGGCATCACCTTTTGTAACCTGCCCCTGCCAGTGCTAGTCTTGCCATTAACTATACTCTGTTGCTTTCATCAGCAGCCTATTTCCAGTCTGCTTAGTGATCTCTCCCTCCCCCTCCCCATCCTCAAAAGTATTGTAGTGGAATCTAAGGGATTCATCCAGACTCCAGAGTTTGAAGCTCAGTTACTTCAGTGGCAAAAATCAGGAACATAGTAGGAAAATTTGTATATAAATTTAACATAAACAAACCATTGCTTGTCTTACTTGTATTTGAAAAAATAAAAAACAATTTACTTGCTAAGTGGCAAATTATTGTTCCACCATTATTTGCCAAAATGAGGCTTATGGTACATTCTGTTGGACAAGGAAAAATAAAGCATCACAACAAAGATTGAAGTGAGTGGCCAAATAAATATTCAATGCCTTATAACTCCATGATGGAAGGTTAAATTTTCGATGTATAAAAACCATTTTGTAGAGGACATTGCATGCTCTTAGAAAATCAAAAGTTTCAACAAAAACACCAAGCGTAATTTAATCAGATAATGCCACATTTGTTAATTTAACTTAGCTACTTTATTTAGACCGGTATTTAAACTCTGCATAAAACAATACTCATACAAAAAACAAAAAAAAAAAAACAGAAATGATGCTGGAGCAAAATTTTAGACTGAGTGTGGTATCTTACTTAGCTACTTTATTAATAAATTCAAGCCACCCAGTCATGACCACAGATTGCATTGTATCACTATTTTTGAGGGTTTTAGTTTTTTTTACATATAAGTTAATTACCTAATTTCTTTCTATGATTGTGGGACAAGCAAATTATAATTAGTGCTCTTATTTGGCAGAGCACTTGGACTTCCCAGACGATCTGAATTACTCATTTAACAGAGGTTTTCTACAAGCAGCTGAGCCATCCAAGAATCTAAGTCCAGAAGACTCCAAAGTGTCTCCACCTGTATATGTTGAAGGCAGTCACCACAAAATGGCATACCTTGTTGAAGAATAAGCTGTACATGTGGCTCCATATGTCCATATATGGGATGCTGTTTGTGGGCAAGCACTTATCAGTGTATCACTAGGTTGAAACTGACAAAATGATCTTAATTAATGTACGAACGAGCAGCGGGAACCTCGCGGGAACGCTGGTTCCCTGGCGGGAACCACTTTTAGCTCAATATAAGTCAAGCAAGAAAGATAGAATGAGATATATGTTCAAGTTGTATTCTAGGGTATGAGTTTTGTTTCTTCCCCATTAAAAAGGCGCGTTTGCGTTTGTTCATTTCTAAGATATTAATGCAAGAAGCTTAAGGGTGACAGGTTTGCAAAAAATACCTCTTGCGTAACCGCATGTATGGGTGGTTCCCGCTGGATAGGTACGTTCAGCCTCATTTTGGGCAGCTACGATTGATAATGCATGAACTCCAACTGATGCTAAAGCTAGAAGAAGGCTATCCATTTGCTCCGCATCCATTTCATAATGTAGATTTGGAATGTAACACGAATAGTATTTGTGAAAAGTTTGGCCTTCGGTTCCCGCTAACTGCACGAGCCGAAATGCATTGAACCACAATCATTTCCTAGCTATAGCTTATGTATTTTAATCCATCCACACATGTATTAAAGCAGCAATTAATGCATTCTATATACAGCAAGGATGCATTTGTTACCAAAGAGTCAGTTTTACAATTACATAACCCTAAATCACTAGCTCCTTTTAACATGTATAGCAATGTTCAACAATAAGCATGTCCAAAACCGAATCAAATGGGGTTGACACAGTGAAAAGCATGACACTCTGTGCCACGAGAAGAACCATGCCCACAGACTGCCACTATTAGTTCACGAGATTCATCTGAGCATGTAGCACAATAAAAGTGGGCATTGCGCTTCTCTCCACGAGCATTATAGGACACACATTTTCGATGTGCTCCTTCCTTAGCCAGCACTTTTCCCTTGTACATGGACAGCTGTGACAATTTCCTAAGGGGGTGGGCATGAAATGGGATGGCCATGTGTGGGACAGGTGGTGGGGCAGTTGGGGGCACAGATTCTCCAGACTGTCGTCGTTGCTGGACTGTATCATGGCCTTCCATTTCATTGAAAATCAATGACAGAGCAAGTTCATTCACAAAATCATGCTTTGTGTGTGAAACACTGTGTTCGTAGTTGTAGGCAATCAAGGCATCAGTGACAATGACACCAATAAATGTAGCAGCCAGTCGATGCCACCATGTCTGCGTACCCCATGCATCTTCAATGTTCAGCAAACCCTGTCTGAGGTGGTTATGCACATCAATCTTTGATGCAGCATCAAAGTATTGGGAAACAAGTTGAGGACGTGGGACTTCAGAGACTACCACATCACCATCACGAGTGTAGTGATACTTTTGGTGGGGTTTGCCAGGCTGAGTCGTGCCACAAGTGGAAATGAACTTTTTGATGGTTTTGTCTTTCCATCCCAAAGCTATAAGCTTGCAGTTTTCAATTGTTGTTGTCAATGTCATGTGATTTCCCCTGCCTGCATACTTGGAAGGATCATCCAAATAATCCTTTGGAAATTCACGAGATGCAGTTTTGACAATACCACTGTAAAAAAGGCCTTTCTTTCTGCACTCAATGGCTGTAGTAACTGAAGAAAACGCAGAATCTGCAACTATGATCCTTCCAGAGCCATGCCACGGATCACTAAGTCTGAGGGTTTGTGCAGTACCTGCAGGCAAATGGGACCACTTCTTTTGAGCTTCTGCTTCCTTACCTTCACAAATCTCTAGCTGCAGCATTATCCCGACAACACCATCTGCAAGACACTTCATCTCTGTGCCTACACCTTTAGGTTTTCTAATTATCTTCGTCAAGTGTGGAATTCCATCAGATGTATAGTCCTGCTTTCGGCTTATCCAGGATGACATTAGTTCATCTTCTGTGAGGATGTGTGATGGAACAACAAACTGTTGTCGTCTCTTACTGATAGCTGTCAGCAGTGGGCGGATAAATGACCAGCGATCATTAGGATCACTGTCCCCAAAGGTCATGCACCGCAGTATATCCTCAAAGCATTTGATTCCCATTCCAAATCGTGACCCAAATGAGTGTGGTGGAAATAGTTGTTTAGAATCAGTTTCACTCTCTTCGACCCAATAGTTTCGCCTGTTGGGTTCTGACCCGATAGATATTGCCAGTATTAAACCCCAAAAGCGAAAATATTCACATTTCGTCAGTGATCTGCGATTAAGTTTTGACAACGAGGAATTGGTCTTCACGATCCAGTCATTGGCATCATCCATGGGAAACATGATCTTAAAATAGTGAAATGGAGTTCGTTGATCTATTGCAGGAGTTCCAGCTACCCAGGTAATTTGAAGCTTGGGATGCCAACCTTGATCAAAATTGATATCAATCTCATTTTGAACATTCCAGCTTGTTCCATGTGGCTTCAAAAGGTCTACCTCTGTGAGATCTTCTTCTGGATGTCGCAGCTCTTCTCTATCTGAATCGTTGCTGTCAGATTCCACTGTTGAATCAGGCCCCTCTGTAGCGCCTACGCCCACAGCCTCTCTCTCAAGCACACGCGGTGAAAGTACCGATTCATCATCACATTCATCCCACTTAATTTTAAACTTCCGTTGACGACCAGTACCTACGACCTCAACAACCAAACCATGAAGGACCCTTTTGCGTGCCCAAGGACCACATATGTCACCAGCACGTCGACCGCCAAGCACTGCAACTGCGTCAGCTTGCACACGATCACCAAGTTTTAAGCCGGGTGCCATATTGAGTAAATGGTCCGTAATGTTTATAATTGTTAAAGTACCGCCTCTCAATAGAGATGTTCGCGTGGGAACCGCGGTTCCCGCTAGGTTCCCGCAAAATCGATCAACATTGCATCTAAGCTGCTATATTGCTTATTTGCACACTTGTTATCATTTTCCAAAGTGCTTTTAATTTGCCTACTCCTAATGCACTATGCGGGAACTTTGCGGGAACATGGGCTTGCGCGTTCGTAGATTAACCAGGGGAGGAAAATCACTGTTCTATTAGCAATACTAGTGTTACAATTTATTCCATTTAATGTATAAGTCATGTAGAGAGGTGTGTGGGACGAGAAGTGTTGCACAATCATCAACCACTAAAAGCTATATACACTTTGCCTTTCAATGAGGTGAAGTTCTAAAAAAAATCGTTCAGTGCTAGGGTTCAATCTGTTTATTGAGAATTGCCAATGTGCAAAATCCATGCATTATAAGGCATTGATGAATGCAAGGAAACATCAGGTCTTCTTAGACAACGATCCATGCAGCCGGTGCAAAAGTACTTGCATAGAAGATATGAATCATCATGTCATACATGTACTTGCCAGCTGTGTCTATTTGCATCCACGTGAACATCTGTGCACACTATACGTAAAGTGTGCACAGATGTTCCCACTTCATTTATAGCTCAGTATTGATTGGTTGTGTTAACCTATTATGCTCATAAATAGTTTTTGATAGGTGGTCAGTACAAAAAAAAAAAAAAGAAATCTTATGCAAAATTTTGCCAAAGCTACAGTGCAGGCAGAACATGCGTTTCTTTTGAGGTCACCTTTTTGACGATTCAGTACAGTGAAGGAATGGAATTTTTGCTATAGGCAGCACAAGGTCATATCCAGGATCCTTCTGCATCATACAGGATGAGCCAAGACCTTCTTTCTAAAGCAGGGATATGAGCGAAAATGCTATGCACAATCTATGACTTAGCCATCCAAGCCAAATTTCTTGAAAGAGGGAATATTCTTTCTGGAAGTGTTTCTTCTGTGATTGGCAGTTTTTAAGGAACTAATTAACACATGTGATGGACATTCTGCAATCGTTTCAAGGCCAAAGTACACATGCAAAGGTGCACATGATGGGGCAGGCACAGTATTGTAGACCATGTAGGGCAGATAATAAAGGAGGTCAAAGGAATGGCGGCTTTCTACTATTGTAATGCGGCAAGGGAGATGCTGATGCAATGGACACAACATGGCTAAGAGCTATATAGAGACTGTGATACAGCTTATCATGCAGCCGTGTGTGGCAGGGTCACACAGATATGCCCACTCCCCTCTAAGAGGTAATGTGAGGAGGAAGGAAGCCCCTGCCTTAGGACATGTACACATGGAGGTGTTGGGGCTTTTGTGCAGGAAGAGACAAGCACAGACATGAAGGAAAAGCAGTGACAGTTTTTCATTTTTGAACGTGAAATTTATGCTTTTGGTGATCAAATCGATCAGTAGAAGATGAATGACATAGACACCCAAAGGAGGTGGGTTAAAAATTTCGTAAAGGCGACCTTTGATGTGATTGAAATGGCACGAAAAATCCTTTTCAACTATTTCAGAAAAAAGTGTTTTGAAACTAGTGTGATACCCTTTAAGGTCACGTACGTTTTAATAAAGTAGCGATAAACACCCACTCTGGTCTCGTACCCAGACACTAATACCGGTGTGAGGTATTTCTGTCTGGGAGCGAGACCCCCCGCATGCACGCCACAGTGAATACACGATTATCGTGTATTCATGTGCATGCTCTTTCTCAGTGTGATTATCGATAATGTTTACACCGTACAGACAACAAATTATTTAATAGTCGTGGGCTAATTATATTCATAATAAGGTGCATGCATGCGAACAACGGTTTCTGCGCATGATACCACTGAAAACTTTTAAAACATTTTCTGCCCGGTTTAATATAGGACACTGAATGTTTTCATCCGTCAAACAAAATTTGAATGCATTTGCATTAAAATAATTCTGGAAGTGCAACATTTCCATGAACATTACTATAGCACGGCTCATCAAAATTTAGCGCCTAGCTATATACACAGTGTCGGAGGATATAATGTCCCCCTGGAAAAAGTGTCCCCCCGGACAATATACCCTAGGTTATATTATCCCCCGGACAATATACCCTAGGATATATTGTCCCCCCCCCCCCCCCTGGATATACTGTCCCCCTCCCCGGACACTATAACCTAGGGTATATTGTCCCCCCCCCACCCCCCCCATAGTATAGTAGCACAACAAAGAGGGTAGAGGTGGGGTGACAGAATGGGATCCAACTGGGTATTCCAAAGACCAAAAGCGATCATTCAGAAGAAAGCGAAGCTTAATTTTACGAGTCAAATCTCTTCGGTTTTATCGGAAAAACGGCGATGGAGGAGAGTAACAACAGCAGACTGAAGAAGAGCGTCATCGCGTCATCACAACACTAACTGTCATGCATCTGCTGAAGGTAAGCATCGTGATGATATACAGTGTATGTCGGAGCTGGCTAGATCCATTAGAAACTGTATACTGTAGATGTATTTGAACGCAAAGTCAAAGTACGATAGATAATAGATCCTGTTTTACTATCAAACTATTGATAATTATGTTTGCATTTGGGGAGGGACAAAACTCTGTAGAAGGTTACCTCGAGATTTTTCCGGAAGATATGGATTGATGATATATGCATCAGTTTGAAATCTTGTGATACCTGCCAGCGAGCTAATGACACCAACTTTTCCACCCTATTCAGTCCTGTGGAGTCTATAAAGCGTGGAACCAGGTAGAATTGCAATCACATATTTTTTTGTGTATGTGTCATGCAGCCCCCAATTTATTATTATTTTAAAGTTGGAAGGCTAGCTCAATATGCATTTCATGAGGGCAAATGCAATAGCCATCCTCTCAGTTGGTCTGCAATGCAAGTTACCGCGCACTAGTGTTAACCTTTCGCGTGGAACGACAGGAATTCATACAAATCCTACATGTATCCAACAGTCATTGGTTAACTTGGTCTATGTGAGCCTGGAGTAGTAAATATTTTTGACAGCATGAGTGGAAAGGACGGTTAAGGACCTACCCACCAGAGCGAAGGAACAAACAACATCACGCGGTATGTACTCCACTAATTCTCAGAGGGGGACAATATAACCTAGGTTATAGTGTCCGGGTGGGGGGACAGTTTCACCAGGGGGGGGGGGGGGGGGGGGGGGGACATTATATGCTAGGGTATATTGTCCGGGGGACATTGTACCCTATAGGCTGTATTGTCCGGGGGGACACTACGACAACGGTACACGAATAGTATACGTAACCGGACAAGAGACTCAAAACCTGGGGGAAAAGGCGCCTCTTACATAATTATATAGCGCTGGTATTTTTAAAATGTCTATTTCTTTGCAGGCAACTGATTCAGTTGAGGCAAGCCTTTATCAATTAGTATGCTGTAGTAAACGGCGAGGCGCCTACCGCTCGTATACAATAGTAACAACTTGAGTTTGAGCTCTAGCCCTCTGTACATCAGTATATATATAAGCTTATATATATACCGTATGTATAAAAAAAAAAACTAAAACATTATAAGACCATAGCGACTTCCAAACCACACCCTATTTGCGACTTGCAACAACGGCTTATCATGGCAGCAGCAATATGGATTGCATTGATCGGAGCTGCTAGTACTTTGGTCCCTCTTGTTCTTGCCGATGTCCACCTCTACGTGGATTCAACAAACGGAAACGACAGCCTTTGCACTCCGTATTCTAGTCAGACTAGTGACTCGTCGCCTTCATCCAGCGTCAGCTGCAGGACTATTCAGTACGCCTTGCACGGTGATGCAGATTATGTGGATTGCAACCAGTCGGCCCCTCTGCAAGACGTAACGGTTCACCTCGCAGACGGAATCCATATCGTCGCGAATGAGATGTGTATTTTTTCCAGCATAAATGTGTCGCTGGTTGCGGACCACACTGGGCAGGCATCCGTCCACTGCGCCACTTTCTCGGACAATGAAACGACGTACGATAACGTGTACGTAAACGGTTCGGATGGAGTGACGTTTCGTGGATTAAACTTTGAGCACTGCGGGGTTTTATCGTCCAACGTATTCATAACAAGTTCCAGCAACATTTTGTTTGAAAATTGTGTTTTCAGGTGAGGCGATGTGTATCTTATTCGCGAACCTGTGTATCGAAGGCACTGCTGATAATTATTATGGAGTAGTTTAGGCAGCGCTCGATTCCTGCATGACTTGTGTAGGATTTGGTTGAAAAGCCCTGTTATGCACACAAAAATTACATACATGTTCCCCCCCCCCCCCCGCCCCCCCCCCCCTCCCAGAGGCAATATCGGGCCCCCACTGCAGGTGCGCTTCACCTCAAGCCTCACTCTACTCAACACTCAGTTCATTAACAACCACAACCTTTACCCCGCTAGCTATGATGATAACGTAGTCACGTTCCAACAGGTGGTGGGCTTACCTTATTCGCTTCCACCGTTCCCACCAACATCCTTATCTCTAACTGCACCTTTTCTTTCAACGACGCTGGCTACAACTTGCCCAACAGCACCAGGCCAGTAATCTTCAAGTCGAACGGTCACGGAGGGGCCGTGATCATAAAACTCGCAGGAAGCCAGAACTCCACGGTTGTGATCGAGAACAGTTTGTTCTCTTTCAACAGTGCCGAACTTGACGGAGGAGCCATATACATCTCCTTGTCAGAAAATGCTTCCGCTAACACAATTGTCATGTCCAACAACACATTTGTGAATAATACTGTCCAGACCGCTTCTGGAGGAGCTGTCAGTATTACGTCGTATTTCATATCCTACAACAACTCCGTCATGGTCAACTGTTGCGTGTTCACAAACAATTCCGGCAATAGCGGTGAGTTGTGATATTAAATTAATCAGATTAACAAACTATAAAATATCTTTACTGTTGATGAATTTAAAGATGATCAAACTTTTCCTTGCCACTCGTCTCCGTACCACAACCCCATCCTTCATTCTGCAGGTGGAGCATTCGGTGTTGCCCTATATGACAGCAACTACAATAGCGCCCAGTACCCCGATAATGTAACCTTCTACAACTGCAGATTCGTTGGCAACTCCGCGGTTAGTGAGGGGACAGCTGTTGGCCTCTTCTCAGTAATTCATGTCGACCAAATTGGATTTCCTGTGTCCTTTGTAGGCTGGTACGTTATATGATCCTTACAAATTTTGCTTGCATGCAGTTTTATCGCGGCGAGCTCGCATGCATGTATGTAGTTGGGTGTTGGCCCTGCAGCTTATACTTGCACTTACTTAGACATAATTTGATTACTGATGTCACAGAAGCAGGCGCATTACAGGAGATGTACAGGGAACATCATCCAATAGTTGTTTTGTATATACCATGCATATACGTATTGACATTACAAATATGATAATATGAGTGTAAGTTGTTTCTATACTTTATTTTACAAGCATATACATGTATATACATGCATTATGGCATACACATATGTTAATCACATTGTTATACCACATACACCTTTCCCCAAAATGCATAGCATATTTGACAGCAACCTTTCACTTGAGGACCTGCGTGACACCAGTGCCTTGACTGCATTTCGATTCCCTGTATATTTATTTGGTAAAAACATCTTCATTCGAAATGTTGGAGGAGGCATTGATCTTATCAGCACAAGACTGCAGGCAGAAGGTGAACTTCTATTCATCAACAACACTGCGAAATTTGGAGGAGGCATTGCCATGTATGACCACTGCCGGGTGAGTATAACTGGTTGTTTGCTGAATTAATATTAAGTGTCTGTACATTCTTTTGTGCATCTCTGAACATCACACATGCATACATGTAAATAATTCATGAAGATTGAGGTTACTCCTAACGTCATGATTCACTTTGAGGGAAATGATGTAACAGACTCAGGGGCGGCCATCTATGTTGAAGATCCACCAATTCACTCCCTCATCAATATTACTAACAGAGCTTGCTTCATGCAGTACAAGTGTCTCTGTAATGATTCATTGCAAGATTTCGCCCCGCAGGAGTGGAAGGTATACATTTTAAATGTCTGCGTAAAAACCATTGCTTCTACCCTGCACGATGGACTATAGTTATTTTGTTATGGGTTGCGTGTATTGTAACAATGCTTGAATGTTTCCCCTTATTTTATTTTATTTTCTTTCTCACCTCTTCCTCTCCCACACTTTGAAAAGAATGTAAGCATCAGCTTCATAAGGAACAGGGCTTTGCTCAGTGGGGCTGCCATTTATGCTTCAGACATGCGCTTTTGCACATGGCTATCCAACTACTCTTCTAGCCGCTTGCTTCTAAACAATGGCACCATTTTCAAATTGCCTCCTGAACTGAGCAAATTGAATCCATTTTATTTTGAGTATGTACTGTGCATGTGTGCATGATATCAATGCGGGGTATCATTGCGTCTATTTTTCACAGATCAAATGATGTTCGTGCTAAGGTACAGAGTGCTCCATTCATGGACACAGATTTGGGAACTGACCCACTACTAATAATAGCTTCAGTGTACGGTGAAGTGAGTACATTAGTAGCAATTCAAATTTGGTGATCAATGGGATTAACGACTGTTACGTATAACACACAACAGGAGAGCAATGTAATTGTTCAACCAGGCGAAACAGTTACCATTGACCTGTATGCAGTTGATCAGTTTGGTAACTACCAAGAAGCGGTGTGGTCCATAGAGGCTCCAGGTCTGCAGGCAGCTGTGAGTCACTCTGATTGAGCTGTATATATATATATATATATATATATTTTCAAATGAAACTCTCAACACCTGTATACAATGATGCATTATTGCATTATTGCAATTTGCATTCATGTACTGTTAACATGCCTGCAGAATTTGGATGCTTTCTCAGCCAGTGGTGGTACGTACATTTATACAGTGCCTCCTTTCAGTAAGCTGCCACTGGCAAACAGCACATTCACACTCAACTTCACTCTACTGAGAACTATTGTAAGTAGTACCTACCATTACACCAGTTTGAGCATATGAACAGCTATGCATCTTCCTACAATTTACACTATATAGGACAGTTTCCAAATGTTATTTAGCATTTGACAATATGGTTATAATGGATTGAAAATTCGAATGCCAATTACGGAACAATAGGGCATTGATTCTTAAGATACATTTCATTGCAAGCATTGCAATTATTTTGCTTCTCCTAGGCGCAGGGCAGTAGTTGCATTGAAATATACCTTAAAACCCTTGTGATGTTGCAGAGAACATTGCATACTCACAGAGTTGAATTTGTTAAGAAAACTCATGAACAAGATACACCATAATAATGCATTCTTTGCAATGTACATGTGTACCATATGGTCTGTTTCTAATAAGATCCTTACATTGCTGAAACAAATGTAAAGGGTTTCTAGAATATTTTGCTCAGCATTGAAACACATGCATGCGTAAAGCAGCTTGTGTACTCTACAATTGCTATATCATTGCATGTATCACAAACCACATATCTTCATGTTGTATAACAGGGCTTGATGTCAAGCATCACCTTCAGTGTCAAGGGTTGTCACCCTGGATATGTGGTGAAAAATGATGTGTGTGTTTGTGATACTGCAAACCCTAATATTGCTCATTGTGACAGTGAGAATCGCTATGTTTATCTTAAGGTAAGTATTTGATTTTGTTTCAGCTTGTTAATGAAAATTTATTTTATCACTGCTTTCTCTTTACATAAAGGAAGGATTGCTTGGGAGTGTTTCAGATGCTGATGGTTCATTACAAACTGCGAGAGTGTTTCAAGGATACGTTAACTGTACTCGCCTTGGAAAACTTGCAGGATGTAAATTTGATTTTGATGCACCTGAGAGTCGATGTCAAGCTGGTCGCAATGGAAGTTTGTGCAAAACATGTGCATCAGGGTATGCCATAACAATGGACCTTCAGCACTGCCAAGATATAGACTTCTGTGCAGCAGGAGATACTGTTTTGGTCCTCCTATGTAAGCAGTCAAAAGTGCGTTATGAGTCATGGAAGTTATCACATCCTCAAGTGTAATATATACATCCATATTAAATAGTTATCAGCATCATTATCCGTACCACCACAATGTAAAAATAAGAGTACATGTAGGTACTTACATGTATGTCAAGATTGAAGTAGTTTCAAAGGAGTTGTCATTAGGATGTACCATTTGTATTGCTGACAAAGGACTAAAAATACAACTCTTCATGTTTTATACTTGTAGGTATAGTTGTGGTATTCATCTCATTTATCATCCTCCTCTTCAATGTGGAACTTCCAAATGAGATGAAGGGATTTGTCTTCTATGTTCAGGTGATTGGCCTTGTCTATCGCCCATATTCTATTGCCCAGTCCACCTATAATAAAATCCAAGTGAGTATAGCCATTGCACATACTTAGATATTTGGTTTAACATCTGTACTCTTTCCCTAAAAGGACATTGGAGTATTTGTGAACTTGCTGGGCTTCAGTCTTCCTATACCATTATGTCTATCCCCTTCAATTAATGCATACTACATGGCATTATTTGGATACATTTCTCCGATGCTGGTGATAATTTGTATTGCAGGATATGCTCTAGCGTAAGTGTGTAGTTATATATTTATGTTGTATATTAGTTGTATGCAGACACAGTAATCGTACAAAATATATAAATAAGGTGCATTGAAGATTTTTGTGCTGCCAACAGCACTCATAGACTCAGAGCGCACATAACACAGTTCAATCTAGATAATTATATGCATAGAGGATGTATGCTGGAAATGACTAATAGTTTTTCCTTGAAAAAGTACACCTTTGTGGATTACTTTGATTGCAGGGCAAGGTTTACCAAGTTCTTCAGCAATCGATCAGCACTAAAAGGAATCACGTTCCTGTCTCTCTTTGTATACAAGTACGTAGCAGATGCTAGCTTCCTACTTATCAGCTGTCAGAGCGCCCAAGATGGATTTGTGAGTTTAGATTGTGTTACAGGTGTGCTTAGTGGAGAGTATTTTTTCACATGCAGGTGTTCCAATATGATGGTACTCAACACTGTGATGAAATTCCATATGTCATCCTCTTCATTATTGGCCTCCTACTTGTTTCGTTCTTTGTAGTTCCAGTGCCATTTATTGTCAGTTACATCATTGTCAAAAGACCAAGGGTTAGGTTTTTAGTGCTTAAAATTGCAGCTGTATTACGTATTTTGGACTTGCTTCTTTAAAAAAAATACTTTGCAGCAATTCTATCAATATGTGGATGTACTCACTGAGGGCCTATGTACAAAGTGTAGATGGTGGGGCGGTTGGGACATTGGAAGGAGACTTCCCTTTGTCTTTGTGGCCTTCCTGGTTGTCTTTGAAACCCCAACACTTGTGCTTGTAAGTTCTTTCAAGGACAGAATGTGTTTGAGCACATTATTATGTTTTTTTATCTTACAGTCACTAATGAGCTTATTAGCTCTTGCTGTGCTAATTGTCCATCTCTTTACAAAGCCTTACCAGAAATGGCAGATTAATTTCATTGAGGCACTCATCTTGCTTGACTTGGTTATGGTAACCTTTGCTTACTTGGATCCCTTTACTAGCCCACTACCAGCCGGCTTGAAGACATTCCTCTTGGTGCTACCCTATGTATATCCAGTTGTTTATGCAGCATGGAGAATTGCATACCATGTGATGTGAGTGTTACATTAGGCTATGCTAAAATAATTCTATCTTTATGACCTGAAGTTGGTGTCATTTTCTTTTTTGCAGCATGAAATATCACTGTGGAGACATGAACACTACAAAGGATACACCAGCCTCATTGCTATCAGCGGATGCAAAACGAGACCATGTCTCCAAAGTGGCAGAAAAATTGACCTACTCAACAACAAAATCCTCAAATAAATCTGATACTCTAAGCACCAGCCTAAGCAGCTCTCTAAGAGTAGATGGAAATAGCATGAGTAGTTACAGGGAGCCCTTACTGGACAGCTAGTTGGGATTTTGCAACTGCACCTATGAAAAATTTGCCCAGTTATATGTATACATAATAATTATTATATATGCATATATAAATGCTTGCCACATATACATGAACTTGTAATACTAGTGCTTTCCATCAAACAATGGTGGGGTTAGAGGGTCAGGTTATTTATTTACAAATAACACTAAGTACTGTTCGGCTCTCATATCTTGCTCTTTCCTTCCATGCAAATGAGGAAAATTGATGTTGGAAAGTTTTCGAGGTGTTCCAGTAAAAAAGCTTCTAAAAATAAAATACTTTTTCATTACAGTTTTAAAACTAGTAGCAACATATACGTAAGTGGCACTTCAAATCATGTCAAATAGATACAGAAGGAAAATGCGATGCACGACATGCACTTCAGGTTGCTTATAGTAGCTGGCTTCAGGGCTGGAAATCTAGTAAATACGCTTAGAGTTCGTATTATCAGCACATGAATATGTTCAAATGATATTAGTTCACTTAGTTACAATAATACTTATTCCCTCGCGTTGTACATCCATACATGATATTTAAATTCATAGCGTTAGACATTGTCACGTGTTCACGACTAAGATTGAAATGCTTTGCACGACGAAGATAGCGGGGTTGATGTTTGTTTGGGCACTGGTGGACAGCTGCTCCATAACGATTATTGTCGATTCATCAAAGGGCGTCGAGTGTACTCCGGAATTATGTTTGGTTGCGAATGAGAGTGTCAGTGTATGCAAGGACTTGGAAACCGTCTTGCAAAGCGTGGCATCTCAAGTTGCAATAATTCAGCAGCCCGAGGATTGTATTGAGGTCAATATCATGCCTGGAAACTACACCATTACTTCTCCCTTGCGCTTTAGTACAAATCTTGTTCTGAGCGCAGCCGAGATTAGCTCAGGTGTTCAAGTGACATTCCAAGTCCCCGTCAATCAAAGCAGCGAGCCATTTTACGTGATGGTGTTCTCGAATGTCGACTATGTTGTCCTTAACGGAGTTGATTTCACGATGAGCCCCGGGATCATCGGGTTTAAGAACGTGACAAATGTCACCATTACAAGTTGCTCATTCAGGTTTGCTTACAAAACGCACACGATTTAGTACTAGTCGTAATGTACACATTCAATGCATTACTATAATTCGAGTACGTACATGTACTTGTACATGTATGTACACACATGTTACTGTACATTGTATAAATGGAATCTATGACTAACATGATACATTTATAGGCAAAAAATTATGTAGATTCTATCCCCCTTTTATGTTTCTTCAGCTTCTTTGACCAAGGAGCAGTGGATATATACAATTGTGCGCATTCAAGAGTTGAGTTGTGTGACTTTATGCACAATGGTCCCACAAATGTCACCAAGAGCCAGATATATCTAGGGCATTCTGGAGGGCTATCCATTGGTTTCAACTATGAAAGTCAAATTTCATTCAACCCTTATGTGCACCTTTCAAACTGTACATTCATCAACAACAGTGTGGATGCAGTAAACACTGAGCTTGATGAGATAGTAATTCGAGAGCGGATATTTCCAGGGCGTGGTGGAGGAGCCTCAGTCATTTTTAATGTGGTCAATGCTGTAAGCATCATGATAGAATCATGCTATTTCAGAGAGAATTTTGCTCTGGGTTATGGAGGTGGAATGTATATTTTACCCAATGGACACACAAATCATACTGTTGTAGTGAAGAATACAAAATTCATCAACAACAAAAGCCAGAGAGGGGGAGGGTTGCATGTAGGTTTTATTGATCCAGGGGCTCTAAATAGAGTCGTTTCTGTTTCAACTTACAACACCGAATTCATTGGAAATACTGCCTTATATGGAGGTGGATTTGATTTTGCACAATCATGTGAGTTAAAAAATTCAAGTTGAATATTGCAACAAAAACATGTTGCATGCACGTATTATATGAATTTGTATTCAGCTTTCATTCCAATTGCTGGAGAAGTGGGAGACTTTGGAATAGTTGAGAATTGCACATTTCTAACCAATCATGCAACAAGCTTTGGAGCAGCTGTGGCAATTACAACTCTAAATCTCTTCAATACAAGAGAAAGAGTTACTGCTTTTAAGGTTGTCAACTGGTAAGCTACTGCATACAATGTATGTGTAACCAACTTCCTTAAGAGAAAGCGATTTTTTCTAATGAAAACAATTTATCCATTCACAAGAAATTATTCTTTATGCTGTTTGATGTTATAATGGAAAACTTTTCAACACTTACATCATGTCCCCCCCCCCCCCCCCCCCCCCCTTCTTTTTCAATAGCATTTTCACTTCTAATACTGCCTCAAACAAGGCTGGCATTGTGGGTGTGTCCTATTTTGCACTGCGTTTGCAGGGGCTAAATATATTCATTGATAACAGCGGTTCAGTTATGACGGTCAGTTACTGAATCCTTGCTTTTTTTAGGCACATGTAAGATCTATTTGTAATCTTATGGCTTAACAGTATATACCAAGTATGCAGAGGCTGTTGGCTAAAAGATGTTGTGATTCACATTACTGTCTAGGGACTATTTTGTAGGAATTTATAGTATTTGGAAAAGGATACTACTGATTAAAATGTGTTTTGCATTACCATTAACTAGAGCAATTTTGGTGGAATTTGAGGAGATTATTGAATAAAGTACAAGAATATTTAATAAACGTCAGAGCTATGAAAACATGCTTACTATTACTACTTGGAGGCTATATTAGGAAGTTAATTGTTTTTATTCATAAATGTGTTATTTAATAGTCCTGTATTCTTCAATATCCCCTGTTCACAGTAATCCTGTTGCCGATTATGCATAAACCACTACATGCATAATTGGAAACAAAACATAATAGATTCGAACAATATTTGCCACAGTTGCTTGCATGTGTTGTATTTGTACATGCCTCTTGTAATGTCAGAAATAGATGGAGCAAAACAGATCGTATGGCTTGTCAATCTTACACTAGCATAAGTAATGCTTTGATTTAATGACTTGTTAACAGTACATACATGTACATCTGTGTGGTTTACATCAAAGCACTATAAGTACGACATCTTTGCCATCATAGGTTGTAGGAGCTGTGGTCTACATCAGTGATGGATCCAATGTTCAAGTTATCAACAACACAAATGCTGAAGATGGAAGCGCCTTTAATCTGGAGTCACTGGGCCAAATCATATTGTCTAGTGATGTGCTGGTTATTTTTCAAGGGAATGTTGGAAGGTGATTTTGGGCCATTAATGATTTTTTTTATTGGAAAGTACATTATTGTATTTTTTCGGGCTGATTTACTACATAATATATGCAGATTTGGTTCAGCTATCACAAAGGAAAGCTTACGATATCTGCCAGAATCATTTTATGAACAAATACTCAATCCACTTTGTTTTATTCGTCACAATGATTCTAGCAAGCCCCCTAGTATCTGGAAAAATGAAAATGTGAGCATTTGTTGCATATGTTATCAATCGTGCTGTTAATGTTGTGCCTGATGCATATATACTTGTATCTTTGAATATAATAATATTCAACATGGTCTCATGCACATACAGATATCAATTATATTTGAAAACAACACAGCAGCTGTTGGTGCAGCCATATATAGTGATAATGCTGCCCTGTGTTCATGGATTCAACTTCAAGAGCCATTCTTTAACAAGACAGAGTACTTTCGGTCCTCTGCTATGATATATAGGCAAGTGCTTCACTACTGGAACATATGTTCTTCATTACTTGTACTACATTTAGAAACAACAGAAATACTGGCCATGCACCCGATGATTATGACACTCTGTGGGATGTACAGAGTCCTTCAGTTGATTTGACGATTCACAATCCATCAGTACGTTTTATGCAAGATAGGTTTTCACCCCACACATCCGTTCTGCAAAATAGAAAAAAAAATTCTGTTCCAGAATTTGTTTGTTGTGCTGATTTCCTGCCTTGTACCACCACAGCATGCACTGTATACTTACTGGCTGTTTCTCAAATGCCATGTATGCAGGACTCATAACATCTTCTCTCACTAGATTTCAGCGTACCCTGGTCAAATATTTCTACTGAGCTTAACAACTAATGATGATTTTGGCAATCCTACAATTTCTGTAATTCGGTTACTGGACTCTGTCTATATTACAGATGAAGATAACAATGTAACTTGACATGTGTTCAGTGCACATATCTTTAGCAGAAAAGGATCCTCTTTTATCCCATTAGGGCCAGGTTTCCTTCACTTTTTCTAAGACTGCAGCATTGATAGATCAAAATGTATCATCGGCCACGTTTCAGACTTCTTTCTATACCGATGTCAATGAAGGTAGTCTAAATAGTGTTGATGCAATAACCATCTTTACATCTGTAAGTTGGGAAGGAAAAATAAGATGTTGTTGCTCTAACTTTTAAATTTTTTTATTTACACTAATAGTACAAATACACAACAAGATTCAAAATTTCAGCTTTGGACTGTCCTAGTGGCACTGTGCTGGGGTCTTCACAACCCTTTGGACGCTGCCTATGCAACTTTAATAACACATATATTGTTGAATGCAGAGGGTCCGATATTTTCTTTGTAGTAAGTTCAAATAAAATCACTAATTGATCAGAACACACTTGTGTATTAGAAATCAGTGCATTAATCTATACACCATACGGTGCATTTCCTATTTTTAAAGAGTGGATTCTGGGCATCGGATAGCAATGAGCTTGGTGTGTATGGAGATCATGTCACAGTATACCCTTGTCCTATTGGGTACTGTCGATGTGAGTCAAGCACAAATTTTGAGGACATTAACAACCAGTGTAGCTGTTCACGTTCAGGTAGGTTAGACACATACTCTCACCTTACTGCAGACATTTATTTTCACAGGTGTGCTATGTGGTGATTGCAATGCCAACATGGGTGTGAGTGCTCTAACAAATCAATGTGTCACTTGCATTGAAGCTCATGCCCTACTAATTGTAGCACTAGGTACATATGACAATGTACATTTGGCATTTTTTCATACAATATCAATTTTTCACAATCGCTTCAACATCCCATGATGTCAAGTGATAATCGACGCCTTTGTCTTTATCTTCCTGATACTGGTTCCATTTGCATTCCCTAGTTGGCTCTACTCATGCTTGTTCTACATTCAGGTGTGTAATTATACGAAGGTACCATCTATTGCTAGTGAAGCAAAAAACTTGTTTTGTGCATTTACAACCATTAGCTCCTTCCAATTGTAACAGAACATTTTCCTGTCACTTTTACCACGATTCATCCTTATGTAAGTTACTCACGCACAAATGTTTTAAATAATTAATTTACATGTATTCTCGTTTTCAGCTCTACTATGTGTCTAGTGGTCTCAGCTTCTACTTCGTCTATGACTTTTGCCTCTATCCAAATATGAGTCCTCTGGTCTTGTACTTCATCAGATACCTTCCCCTCTTCACTGCAATCATTGTTTGCCCAACCATTTTAGCCATAAGGTTATAACTACATGCATTTTCCTCACCCAGTATGTGTACATGCATAATTCTTCAGATGGCACCGGTTCAGACGTTCCCACCGCTCTCAGTGGCATGGCTTGTGGTGGATTGTACTACTCATGTACACACATACAGTGTACACCTCCATGTCCATACTGAACTGTCCCAAACTTCCAAGAGAAGACAAAGAATTTGCTAATGTCAGTAATACCACATAAAATATCAATAAGTTAGTAATTACCCTCACAGGTTTGGTACATCAATGGAAATATTGAGTGCTTCTCTGGCTGGCACACACCACTAGCTGTGCTTGCCATACTTGTTCTAATCATATGCTTAGCTGCCATACCTGTTATTTTTGTGGTTTCTGTGAGCAACAATAAGGTTAGAAATTTTTTTGAAGCGTTTTATTGAAGGGGGATTATCTACATGCATTTATGTAGAACTGGAGGTTTCCAATTCTTATACAACACTGCATTCGTAATCTTGCTCCTGTCCTTACGGAAGGCATTAGGGATGAAGTGAGGTGGTTTGGTTCAGTGGAGCTACTGAGAAGGATTGTTGCTATTCTGCTTATTGTGGTTGTGCCCTGGAATGAGGTAGGCACTTAGTATGATTAAACAGCTGGGATACATGTATGCAGTCCTTCCAGCTATTGCATGTGTGCAAAAATAAATAAATCATTGCTATCTTTGTCTTTACAGTATTCATCCATATTTCTGATTATAATTATACTATTTGCATATGGTTATGTTCAACCTTACAAAAGTATGATCTCTAATGTGCTGGAGGTAGTTTTGGCTGTTGACATCCTCATTCTACTGGGATTGAAGAATTCCAACCAAATACCTAACACAATTTTATCTCAGCAACCGAACGACAGAATGTCAGCTAATTGTACAGATACCATTGACATCACAGGGATTTTCCCACTAGTAGCTGCACTAACACCTTTCTACTACATTCCGCTGTGCTTGACAGTGGTGGGTGGAGTTACATGGCTGTGTAGGAAGTTACATGGGTAAGCTAACAAAAAAATTCATTGCTTATTTGATTGAAGACTTTAACTATATAGCTGTATCCTGAAAGACAATCATGTAAAATTAAGCCACTTCATTTCAAGAAGTCTTTCTCGCAGCGTTTCTGATGCTGAAATTTCATTGCAGGACATTGCTGTAGGGGAACGCAGTACTTTTACTACATCTTACATGGGTACGACTTAATTGTAGTTGATTTGCTTTATAAGTAATGTGCACATTTTGTATATCCTTACGTATATTCTTGCGCAGTGTTATGATTGTCACACATGCATGTCCTGTTTATTTCATTTGGTTGTCGTCTGTTACAATTACAAGTATCTAACAACGAATTTACACTAGTTAATAATCAGTTCCGGGGGGGAAGGGGTGGGGGGGGGGGGGGGGGGGGGGGGGAGAGGAGATGCTAGTCTCGTACCCAAACCCAGGTTTTCACAGCAGCGGATGGATTACATCACCGCTACTTTTCGCGATGTAATCCATTCGATGAGGCATAACCATCATTATGCTGCGTTCGCCGCAATAGAGCTGTTCTTTGCTATAGAACACTATAGCAAAGAACGGTTTCATCGCGGAATGTATCGTTTTCGTAGGCAGGTGTAGCGTGGCATGCCGGAATGGCCATATGCAATGCGCGCGGCATTTATTTTTATTAATCGCAGTGAAATGAATCTAATTCTGATACGCGAATGTAAACAGTTTTGCACTGATACTGTCGCAAAGGAAGATCAAAAATTGCGTGGCATTTAGTCAGTTCCAAACGGTATTGTGTCGTGACTTGTGATGTTATAGGCTAGCGAAATATGGGCAGTGTACGTATTAGCTTGTCAGCCTATAGATCTTCGTTGCTATAAAAGTACCTAAACACTTAAAATCGGTTACTGCATGGTGTGTCCATGCTAAGTCATACATTTTTAGTATGTTGGAAGCTATTGTTGTGGTAAGCCAACATCCTATATATATATATCCATTCATACTTTAAAAACGTTAATTCTTAAAAGGCTGGTAGCATGATGTTTATATAAATACCATTCTTCGTTACAATACAATGCATACTTTCATATTTATAGATATTCAATGGTTTTCCTATCGAAGATGAAAATGAAGCCAAAGCCACACTCACACCACCATTCAATTTCAAAGTTTTCATCTTCAACAACACTGTTGCATATTCAAATATATGCACGGCAATTAACAACATGCATGCATGAATCCAAAAATGCCCAGAAATGTTAGAGCCACTGGTGTGTTTGCATCTTTGTATTCAAAATGCATTTCTTTCCACTGAAGTGGAGGTTTGATGTCTGGGCAGGTCCAAAAAAACTTCATGCCACTGCAATAAAAGGAAAGCAAGTGCACGATATTATGTTGGTGCCATTCCGGCACGCAAGGCACAATGGTCATTACACAATGAGGTTACTATCTGGGACTGGACCATAGTTCTGTTTTCACGAATGTTCCTATCCATTCAAAAAAATACACCATCTTCAAACAAATGTGGGTCTTGATTAGATTTGTAGTTACTACCAGGAACCATCCCCACTTTATTTGAATAGAAATTGAGACTTCTGGTCATGTTCTACTTAGAAATATTTTAATACATGTGTATGCAGACAAGGTAACAAGACACTTAGGTTGTCCTAATATTTAAAAAGGGGGATTTGCTATATATACATTTACTTACTTATTCATGAAACAGACAAATGCATGTACCATGCACAATCATTTGGATTTTTATGATCATGAGTTGGAGCATCCTTCTGGTAAAGGCATAATGCATGATATATATAATGACGCTCAAAACATGTGTGAAGAACTCTTGTACGTACGCTGCTCATGCCAACCCTCAACGCATTAATATGCAGCCACCATTTAAATTTGAACAGCCGCATGGCCGGTTGAAATTTTGGGATCCAAGCTCCTTTTGTACGGAAACTCCTCCATTTAACACTAAAACCTCTAAATGGAGAAATGTTTACTTACCTTACAGCCAACACAGATGCTGAGGTCAGGGCAGATATAAGAGCAAGAGGATTTTGGTCAAAAAGCCAAGATGCATATTTTGACGTAAGGGTTATCCACCCTAATTCATCTAGCTACATTTCTAAACCTCTTTCTGCTCTCTTTCGCACCCATGAGCAAGCCAAGAAAAGGGAATATGGACAACCGTCTTCGCACCCCTTGTTTTTTTCCACCCCGGGTGCAATGGGGAGAGAAACCACCATTTTTTACAAACGGCTAGCTGACCTACCATCTAAAAAACAAAACAAAGCATATTTCCACATTATGGGCTGGTTGAGATGTCATCTGTCTTGTGCCATACTGCACAGTGTGCCTGTGAGGAAGCATGTCTTCTTACCATCACCCAATTTATTGTGATCTGGCCCTAGCAGTACATGAGGGCGGAGTCTCATTATAGGTTGGTTTGATCACATATGTTAGTGTGTATTTGTTATTATACTTAGTAATCTGTTATATGTTGTGTTTCTACATAAAGAACTATAAGTATTCTTTGCTTAGCTTTGTTTACTTTGTACAAAATGTAGTATATCCATTAACCACACTTCTGGAGGCCCAAATCAATTGCATTGTGAGAGCTATATATTGTAGTTCTTTACATTGTGCGCATCATGTACAATAAAAGAGTTCATTAACTAAAAATGTTTTTTCAAGACGGTGAAATGATGCATTCATGACAACGAAATTATGATCTGCTGTTCATAGTGCACAATGCAAGATTGCATGGCCAGATGTTTTTTTTCCATTAATCATATTGCATGATGATCTCGGGTGGAAAGATAAGAATGATATGGACAGAAGCAGTAGTGCACAAAGACATTGAAGTGGATCAGTGCACATGTTGTTGTATGAGAAGGGAAAAAAATGCATCATAGTGAAATATCTACACACACACATGCACACACACAATCGTATATAGTTGCATAACGATGCAATTTTCATTTTTAATTACTCAATGACCCCCCAAATAAGGGCACCCAAGGGCATTTACCACATTCTAAACTATCCATCTGTTGGGATTTTTTAATGTCATGCAACTGGGAGTCATTTATAAGGCACCATTAAAATAAAAGGCACATATTATCTCTGGATCTACAACCCACCCTAAATGTTTCCTTGGGGTCAAACTGCCGATGCAGTTCCAAATGACCTGATGTGGAGTAGTTGCAGTGTATGGAGGATGGCTATCTAGGTTTTGTGGTCTCATAATTTCCCTGCATTTCTCTTGGATGCGGTGTGTTTAGGACACGACTAGCTAGCTAGATGTGCTCACGGTGTTCTTGGTACTCCCCCGGACTACAAATGCACTATATAGGAGTTTGCGCAGTTGTTTGGATACGAGGCTGTGACTAAGCAGTAAAGGTACATGACTGTACAGGTTACTTAAAGTAAGAACCACTTGTGAGGGATGAGTTGGAATTGCCACAAAGATGAAGGAACGGCAGAATCACAACGTAAATGATACAATGTTGGTTTAAATTTTTTTCAATTACTGCTGTAGTTCAGTGTTACACAATGTAAGACGTTTTAAGCTACACCCTCTGAAAGCCAGGGTAGAACCAACTGATGTGAAGTATAAATGATGGACCAATGACAATTGGAAACCTCGATCTAAAAATCCTGGATGGAAACTGATAAAGGTACAGAACATTTGTAATGATTCAATAACATTTATGTTCAGCTGCAAAGCAAGGTCTGGAAGCTCTTGAGATATCTCTCTTTTGCTTTGACAAAACCCATGGAGATTGGTGGAAGGAATTCATACAAGAACTTCATCATGAGTTCAATGGTCGTATAGAATTTCTGGGGTTTAGTCAAATAGCACCACAAGCCTACCTGTTAAATTGATATAACACAATACAACTTAGTCAAAGAAATACTCAGGTGCTGTTAAATTGATTATTTATACAACCTATAGGTTTACATTGGTAAAAGATGTGTGAAGAGGCACAAAATAACAAATGAACAGAATGAAGAACAAGAAGAATGTCATGAGGTACATATCAACAATGTACTGAACTAAAAATAAACTTAGCCACTAGCACAAGTGAAAAGGATTTGGGTAAATATAATGGGTATTGAAATTAATTGCGAGATGAAGGAATTGAAATTTCAAGAGTATTTGATATGGGTGCTGAAACAATAGGACAATTGAAATTACACATGTCAGACTTTCAAAGCAGATGATGTTGAAATTTCAAAGCACCTATAGAACTCATGTCTCGAAGAATCAAGCACCTTTTGATGCCTTGAAATTTCAAAGCACCGTCCCCACTCCCACGTTGGATCCATAGATCCTAGCTCTCCGCCATACTTCCTGGCTTCGGGCGATATTTGGCTTTCCTTTTACCCGACCTCATCGCTTTGCCCGTCCTTGCCCTATATTCTGATCAATCTAACAAACAAAAATAAAATAAAATAAAAACTGGAATCCCTCCCTCGGTCCCAGACCTAAATTCACCGTGATGATGTAATAGACCACACCCACGAGTGGATCAATACCACCGTTTTTGCGACTTCATGCAAATAAACGGCTCGACGACAAGGTCATCATGGCAGCAGCAATATTTATTACATTGATCGATTTGGTGCTTGCCACGTACATCTGTGCCGATATCCATCTATACGTGGACTCAACGAATGGAAACGACAGTCTTTGCACTCCGTATTCTAATGACACGTCGCCTTCATCCAAAGTCAGCTGCAGGACTATTCAGTACGCCTTGCACGGTGATGCAAATTATACGGAATGCACACAGTCTGCCCCGTTGCATAACGTAACAGTTCATCTTGCCGACGGAACCCACAGCATCGCCAAGGAGGTTTGCATCATGTTCAGCACAAACGTATCTCTCGTGGCGGACCACATTGGGCAAGCTTCTGTCCACTGCGCTACGTTCCCGAACAACGACACAGCGTACAACAGGACTTACGAGAACTTGTACGTGTTCGGTTCGACTGGTGTTACGTTTCGCGGACTTAACTTTGAGCACTGCGGGGTCTCGGAGTCCAACGTTTTCATCAACGGTTCTAGCGGCATTCTCTTTGACAACTGCGTATTCAGGTAAGGCGATTTATATGTTAAATGTAGCGGCTCTCCATCGATCTCATGATCACTTTGAAACAAACTATCTATACATGTATATGTTTCTCTCTCCAGAGGCAATATCGGGCCCCCACTGCAGGTGCGCTTCACCTCAAGCCTCACTCTACTCAACACTCAGTTCATTAACAACCACAACCTTTATCCCGCTAGCTATGACGATAACGTAGTCACGTTCCAGAGTCTGTACAAGACCGTCATCACAGGTGGTGGCCTTACCTTCTTCACTTCCACCGTTCCCACCAACATCCTTATCTCCAACTGCACCTTTTCTTACAACGAGGCTGGATACAACTTGCCCAACAGCACCAGGCCAGTAATCTTCAAGCAGAACGGTCACGGAGGGGGCGTGTTTATACGACTCACTGGCACGCAGAACTCCACGGTTGTGATCGAGAACAGTTTGTTCTCTTTCAACAGTGCCGAACTTGACGGAGGAGCCATATACATCTCCTTGTCAGACAATGCTTCCGCTAACACGATTGTCATGTCCAATAACACATTTGTCAGTAACACTGTCCAGACCGCTTCGGGAGGTGCTGTCACCGTGGTATCGTATTTCATCTCCTACAACAATTCCATCATGGTTAACAGTTGCATATTCACAAACAACTCTGGCAATAGCGGTATGTTGGGGGGGGGGGGGGGGGGGGGGGGGAACTTCTCAGAATTAAGATTTTTTACCCCTTAATATACTACGCATGCAATTTTATATACTACGAATGCACAAGCAAAAGAACACCAACACCTTTTCGTAGAGTAGGTCAAGTTAGCCCCGCCCCCACAAAATGGCTCGTGTTTGAACGAGCGTATTGTCGTAGTCTGGAGCGCTGCTGCGCGCCGTTCATCAAAATCTTGTTAGAGCAACATTTCTTTCCAAGATTTTTGAAACAGGTACGCGCTAACGTTAATGGTTACGACGATACGCTCGATCGTTTAAACACGAGCCATTATTTTTTGGTGGGGGCGGAGGGGGGTGGGGCTTACTTGACATATTAGTAGTCAAACGTACAGGGGATGATTGATAATCACAGAATGATCGCAAAGTGTGGAGAATACTAAGATCTTGGTTCTGATCATTTACTTAAAAACTGCCCCAATTATTGTATAAACTAGTATATAGAGCGGAGGTGATTATAAAGTATAAATGATATTCGATAATGCATTGCATATTTATGGCCCCTTTTCCAGGTGGAGCATTCAGTGTTGCCCTATACGACAGCAGCTACTACAGCGCTCAGTACCCAGATAATGTAACCTTCTACAACTGCAGATTCGTTGGCAACTCCGCGGTTAGTGAGGGGACAGCTGTTGGCCTCTTCTCAGTAATTCATGTCAACCAAATTGGATTTCCTGTGTTCTTCATAAACTGGTGCGTGCAGTAAATTCAGGTGTTTGCATGCATGAATTTTAGTTTTATTTTCTAGCCTAGTAAACTTCCCCCCGCGGGCATGCACGTCTACGTCGCGTCCCTGATGCTGCATGCGAAGCGTGCACGTGCCTACGTATAGTACATTATAACTAATTCCATTGCACGGGAATGGCCTACACTAGTTCCATGCAGATCTACTTGGAGAGTTCCAGTTGTTATTTTAAATACTGTCATATGTTGGGCTGTAAACAAATATACTTTTGTATGTGAAACTGATATATATATTTATTATATATATTTATGTCCATATCGCATGTGTATACCATTTTGTAATGCTTCTTTATCGGACACTGAATTTTATAGCATATTTGACTGCAACCTCTCAGCGGATGACTTGCTTGATACAAGTGCTTTGACCGCATTTCGATTTCCTGTATATTTTCTTGGCAAAAATATCTTCACTCGAAATGTTGGAGGAGGTATCAGTCTAATTAGCACAAGACTGCATGCAGAAGGTGAACTTCAATTCATCAACAACACTGCTAAATTTGGAGGAGGCATTGCCATGTATGACCAGTGCTTGGTGAGTATCAAAGACATGTTGCTTATATCAGTTAATCTAGAATGATTTTATACACTGTCGTGCTCCTTTGAACACATCACACGTGATATTATCATTGAAGTTTGAGGTCACTCCCAATATTGTGATTCGTTTTGAGGGAAATGATGTTACAGAATCAGGGGGGGCCATCTATGTTGAAGTTCCACCAATCAACTCCATCATTGCCATCACTAACAGAGCTTGCTTCTGGCAGTACAACTGTGTCTGCAATGATTCTTTGCAAGACTTCGCTCCACAGGATTGGAAGGTATATATCTGTATGGGGATGAGCAGATTTGAATACATATAACAATACCAAAATATAACTGACCACCACCTCACCCCAAGCTCGGATGGTGTATTGCCCGATGCCTGTTGTGTTTATTTCATTATTTTTCATTTTCATATACATACACTTCTTTTGTTTGCTTCATGTATTATCCTCTATCCTCTTCCTCAAGAATGTAAGCATCAGCTTCATCAGGAACAGGGCTTTGCTCAGTGGGGCTGCCATTTATGCCTCAGACATGCGCTTTTGCACATGGCTATCCAACTACTCTTCTAGCGGCTTGCTTCTAAACAATGGCACCATTTTCAAATTGCCTCACGAATTGAGTGATGTTGACCCATTCTATTTTGAGTACGAACACACCATGTGCATTGTGCATGCACATGTATGTAGTTTCCAAATATTGAAGTATCTTATCACAGATCCAACGATGTCCGTGTTAAGGTACAAAATGATGCATTTATAGACACAGATTTAGGAACTGATCCACTTGTAATAAAAGCATCAATCAACAGCAATGATGTAAGTGCATTTTTAGCTGTTGGATGCTAATGATTCATGTAGATTGTGGCATGCCATAATACACACACCAGAATAGCGATGCGATTGTTCAACCAGGGGAATATGTTACCATTGACCTGTATGCAATTGATCAGTTTGGTAACCTTCAAGAAGCAGTGTGGTCCATAGAGGCTCCAGGCCTGCAGGCAGCGGTGAGTCACACTGCATGATGTGAATGCATGATGGATCCAAATGTACATTGTGTTTTTGGCTGTCCATACTTCTGCACACAGTGATGCATTATTGCACTTTGCCTGCAGAATTTGGATGCTTTCTCAGCCAGTGGTGGTATCTACATTTATGCAGTGCCTTCTTTCAGTAAGCTGCCATTGAAAGACAGCCATGTTGGCACATTCACACTCAAATTCACTCTACTGAGAACTCTTGTAAGTGTCCATCTTCGCACCAAATCTAAATTGTAGTTGATCATTTAAATGCATTCCTAGCATGACATAATTATATACATAAATTATATAATTTTATTATAATTATATGAACATGCATGTGTGTTTTATCCCTTTGAAAAACACTTCTAGAGAATTTCTTGACACAATGCTGACTAAATGAGACCACTGTTAAATTTCCCTTGGGTGGCAAATGTCACAGTGAATGACAGAATTGGTAACTGGATTATTTTGTAGAAAAGTGCTTGGATACTCTGAATTGCACAATAATATGATTCACTTGTACATTATCTGCTTTTGATTTGTAATGGATACATGGGGCAGAGTATTTTATTATATCAGTTATGCATCCTAACACACATGCACGGCACATGTTTATGTGGATAAACAGGGCCTGGCGTCGAACCTCACCTTCAATGTAATTGGCTGCCACCCTGGATATGTGGTGAAAAATGATGTGTGTGTCTGTGATACTGCAAACCCTGATGTTGCTCATTGTGATAGTGAGAATCGCTGTGTTTATCTTAGAGTAAGTATTTTTGCAATTTCTTGTATCCTTTTTCTCTCATGATCATGGCTTTTCCATCTCATTACTTGAAGGAAGGATTACTTGGAGGTGTTTCAGATTTGGATCGATCATTAAAAACAGCAAGAGTGCTTCAAGGATATGTGAATTGCATTCGCTTGGGTAAACTTCCAGGATGCAAATTTGATTTTGATGCACCTGAGAGTCGATGTCAAGCTGGTCGCAATGGAAGTTTGTGCAAAACATGTGCATCAGGGTATGCCATAACAATGGACCTTCAGCACTGCCAAGATATAGACTTCTGTGCAGCAGGAGATACTGTTTTGGTCCTCCTATGTAAGTAGTCAAAAGTGCTTTATTTGGTTACAATATACATATAGCAAGAGTTTGTAGCTTGGGTTTGGGTTTGCTTCATTCAAAATCCAGTCTATATCACATGTTGAACTCTACTGTAAAAAATATTCCTGTCTGATACCACAAGGTCATTGTCGAGTTATAAGGGGAAAGTATTCCTGTCTGATATCACAAGATCATTAGCTACAAAGTGGTAAGAGAAGAGTGACTTATGTGCTTTGATGGCTCTTGGAGGGGTCAACCATATTATTGTGCAGTATTGTAATTTTAATAACAATAGATAATTGCCATTGCGATTACAAGCAGTGGTAATTACCATTTTCTCTGGTAGGCAATGTGCTGTGGATAACACATTACAGAGCTTTATTTCCATTACAGTTACTAAGTATATGCACATGCTACCACTAAGAGACTGAGAGCTAGCCTTAGGAAATTAAAGTGCCTTAAATGCCCACAATAGCAAATGGCTTTTGCCAGCCCAACTATCTGTTGTATAAAGGGTCTATTGGTACATGTATTTAACACATAATATTTTAGCCTGACCACTCAGTTCATATCATTAAAATTTTAGGTGTAGCTGTGGTCTTCATCTCATTTATCATCCTCATCTTCAATGTGGAACTTCCGAATGAGATGAAGGGGTTTTTCTTCTATGCTCAGGTGATTGGCCTTGTCTATCGCCCATATTCTGTTGCCCAGTCAACCTATAATAAAATCCAAGTGAGTATAGCCATTGCACATACTTAGATATTTGGTTGAACATCTGTACTCTTTCCCTAAAAGGACATTGGTGTATTTTTGAACTTGCTGGGCTTCAGTCTTCCTATACCATTATGTCTATCCCCTTCAATTAATGCCTACTACATGGCATTATTTGGATACATTTCTCCGATGCTGGTTATAATTTGCATTGCAGGATATGCTCTAGCGTAAGTTTTTGATATTATATTAAAGAGTATTAAAAAAATAAATCAGAGAAATGAATGCAACAGCATACTTACAGTTACATTCAGCACATTGAATGTACAATATTATAATTATCATTTTATTGTTATTGTTTCAGTTGCATTACCCAAACATATTCAACTGCCAGTATTATCTGCTTCCCTCTTTGCTGTAATGTAAAACCATCCATATTTGCAAAACTGATGCCATGACATGTCCATCCATTGCTCTGTAGAGTAGGCCATTAATCTTTATGTTGAGGTCTTGTATTAATTGTTGATATGCATACTTTCTTGAAAACTTATATATTTAGTCACATATACTAATGAAATTAATATTTCGATATAACCATAGGGAAATGACTAATAGTTTTTCCTGAAAAAGTACACACCCTTGTTAAATTTTTATTTACTTTGATTGCAGGGCAAGTTGTATCAAGTTCTTCAGCAATCGATCAGCACTAAAAGGAATAACATTCCTGTCTCTCTTTGTATACAAGTATGTAGCAGATGCTAGCTTTCTACTTATCAGCTGTCAGAGCACCCAAGATGGATTTGTGAGTTTAGATTGTTACAGGTGTGCTTATTGGAGAGTATTTTTACATATGCAGGTGTTCCAATATGATGGTACTCAACACTGTGATGAAATTCCATATGTCATCCTCTTCATTATTGGCCTCCTACTTGTTTTATTCTTTGTAGTTCCAGTGCCATTCTTTGTTAGTTATATCATCATCAAAAGACCTAAGGTTAGCCTTCTAATCCTTTTTTGTCATATGTGCATGTGAATGTTTTCCAAAAAAAACCATATACCTCAGTTCTTCTCACTTGAAACCTTGTTTTGCTTTGCAGCAATTCTATCAATATGTGGATGTACTCACTGAGGGCCTCTGTACAAAGTGTAGATGGTGGGGAGGTTGGGATATAGGAAGGAGACTTCCTTTTGTCTTTGTGGCTTTCCTGGTCGTCTTTGAAACCCCAACACTTGTGCTTGTAAGTACTTTCAAGGAAACAGAATGTGTTTGAGCACATTATTATGTTTTTCATTTGTACTTTGCAGTCACTAATGAGCTTATTAGCTCTTGCTGTGCTAATTGTCCACCTCTTCACAAAGCCCTACAAGAAATGGCAGATTAATTTGATTGAGACACTCATCTTGCTTGACTTGGTTATGGTAACCTTTGCTTACTTGGATCCCTTTACTAGCCCACTACCAGTCGGCTTGAAGACATTCCTCTTGGTGCTACCATATGTATATCCAGTTGTTTACACAATTTGGAGAATTGGGTACCATTTTAGGTGAGTGTTATTTAATTGGCTATATTACAAGGCAGTTTTCAGCTAACACCATTACAATGCATTGTATCATGTGATGAGAGATCTGTCACCAGCTCATTTTTCCCCAGTAAGAAATATCGCCATAAGAATCTGAAAAATACAAAGAAGACATCTTCATTAACGATACCAGTGGATGAAAAGCTGAAAGATGCCTCAATAATACCACAAAAAAGCTTAGTAATATTATCAGGAAGGGATCATCAGCCATCCTTTGCTTTAAGTGAGTTTGAAAGCCTAAGCATTGGCTTAACCAGCTCACTGGGAGGACTTGCAGACAAGGACATGAGCAATTTGAGGGAACCATTGCTGGACAGCTACATGTAAATGACAGCGATAGAAGTAGCAACCGCATCTGAAATTTCATGTTGTGCAAAAACAATTCAGTATGGATATAGCATGCCGAGGGGGGGAAGGGGGGGGGGGGGGGGGGGGGGGCGGGGGCCCATATAGAACAATAGGCACAAGGGGTCCAATATTTATGTACATGTACGAGACTAAGCAGACGCACAGTTCAATCATGGTTCATGGCCCTGGTCCGGGCTTATTTTTCATCGCGTGATTTTTAATGACTTCATAAACTAAAACTGCCCGTGTTGATTTAATTACATTCATAAATTAAAACTGCTGGTGTATAGATCTGTGCACCAAATGAACTTCATTGAACTCATATGAATTTCATTAAATCAATTCTCATGCGATGTTTGATGTTACATGAGTACAGTGTTTATGATCGATTCGATTCGTTGATACGCATGTTACTGCCATGTAGGCCTATCGTAGCACGATACCACTGAATTAATGCGTTTGATCATGCTCAGCCAGCCATGAATATACTTCAACAGCCGACACATATTCATCAGGGAGCATCACCTGCACTGCAAGCATCAAAACAGTTATAACATGCATAGATATTATATCTGTACTATCTTGTGCATGAAATGGTGCTCATTCATCGATGGAGCAGATATATCATCATATTGGAGTCCATCTTAAGCCGCTTGTTTGCAAAAGATTGCGCCGCTTGCCATTTGTAATAATGCCAAAATGGGCTGTTTTAATCCGTCACGCGTCGTCAGATGTGAATTATTATATTATAAACCAGCTAGGAAGGCATAAAATAAATGCTTTATTGTTACGCGATGAAAGTTACAGCTTTTCTCTTTGTTTGGGCGATGGTGGACAGCTGTTCCATAATGATCACGATTGATTCATCCAGTGGCCTCGATTGCACGTCAAATGTAAGCTTGTTTGCGAACCAAAGCACTTGCAAGGACTTGGAAACCGTCTTGCGGGCATCTCAAGCGCTAGCGGCAATAATTCAGCAGCCCGAGGATTGTATTGAGGTCAATATCATGCCTGGAAACTACACCATTACCTCTCCCTTGCGCTTTAGTACAAATCTTGTTCTGAGCGCAGCCGAGATTAGCTCAGGTGTTCAAGTGACATTCCAAGTCCCCGTCAATCAGAGCAGCGAGCCATTTTACGTAATGGTGTTCTCAAATGTCGACTGTGTTGTTCTGAACGGGATTGATTTTATGAATAGTCCAGGAATTATCGGATTTGAGAACGTAACTGATGTCACCATTGATAGCTGCTCATTCAGGTTTGCATACATTAGCATATGCATTTGCTGTTATGTCACTAGACATGCATGCACGACATAGACGTTAATGCTGCACTGAATCAAATACCATTCGTCCATTAATAAAAATGAAATGACTGTATTTGAACATACCTCCATATTTGGATTTTGGCGGTGTGTTTGCATTAGTTTTGTGCACTTGATAAAGTACTGATTGCATGAATTTTTGTGTAGATTCACCATTTGTATATCAGGACCTAAAACTTGAGTTTTTAAAATTGTATTGGAAGGGATATGGAAGCTTCGTAATTTGATTTGCATACACTGGCCTATGCATATATGTGTATGGTATTTTTCACAATGGTAGATATTATTCTCTAAGATTAAAATGTAAATGACAGAATGGTCCTATAACCTGACAATACCGGGATATATGTATTGCAAAGAATAATGCTTTTATACTTTTCCCCCAGCTTTTTTATCCAAGGGGCAGTGGATATTTTCAACTGTTATTATCCAAAAATCCAGAACTGCAACTTTATGCACAATGGTCCCACAAATATCACCAAAAGCCAGGAATATCTAGGGCATTCTGGAGGGCTATCCATTAGTTTCAACTATGAAAGTCAAATTCCATTTTACCCTTATGTGCACCTTTCAAACTGTACATTCATCAACAACAGTGCAGCTACCATAAACCCGGAGTTGAATGAACTTGTGGTTCAAAAGCAGATATTTCCAGGGCGCGGTGGAGGAGCCTCAGTCATTCTTAATGCTGTTAATGCTATAGGTGTTGTGATTGAATGGTGCTACTTCGGAGAGAATTTTGCTCTGGGTTATGGAGGTGGACTGTATGTTCTAGCAAATGGACAGACAAATCATACTATTGTGGTGAATAACACAAAATTTATCAACAACAAAAGCCAGAGAGGAGGAGGATTGCAAATGGGTTTTATTGATCCAGGCACTTTAAATAAAGTTATCTCTATTCTCGCTTACAACACAGAATTCATTGGAAACACTGCTTCGTACGGAGGGGGAGTAAATTTTCAACAATCGAGTGAGCCAAGCATGTATAGTTTGCTTGGAAATTTAAAAAAATCTCCTAATGCGTATAGTGTTATAGCACTTTTTTTTAAATCCAGATTATGTTCCAGTTGCTGGGGAAGTGGGTAACTATGGAAAGGTTGAGAATTGCACATTTCAGCGAAATGAGGCGGCAAATTTTGGGGCAGCTGTAGCAATTACTACACTTGATCGTTTCAATAACAGAGAAAGAATCACTGCTTTTGAAATAGTTGACTGGTAAGTCATTACTTCTTGTTGAAAAAATATAATTTGCTATGACAACAGACTTACTCGAGTGTTTTGTAAGGAAATGTCATTATCATTATCATTTAGGAAAAAACATACAGATATTGGACATCAATTGTTACAATGTTGCCAAAAGTATTTTATGGTACTATAGGATAAGTGCTGCAGATTAGTTGTATATTTACTTCATTGGGCAGTGCACATGTGCAATACATCTAATACTCACTATTAACTATTTCTTGCTTATTACATGGCATTAACATTAGGAAGAGAAATAAATTGGCACCTAAAACTATTAATGTACAACATGCTATTCATATTTCATTGCTTTTTCTTATTTAATCAGTTACAATAACCTATTTTCATTCTATTATAATTACATACCAGGAAAACAACTTAAAAAAGAAAACAAACAATGCACCAATATGACACCATACTATTACCTGATTCAGCCATTTCTCTCTACTGTGCTTTTCACATTTGTCTTGGTGGTTCTACACCTTCCTATATTATCACTACAGCAGTACCCTCACTATTTATTGATCATTCTTATTTACAAGACGAATTTGATATACCAATTTTGGAGTTTGAAAGTAAACACAATCTTAAAGTCATATAAAAAGTAGGCGTAATAATAACACTGTATTATAATGAATACAAAAGTATTTCGTATCTGATTATGATTACTGTGTGCAAACCAGATTATACCATCCCTTATATTGTATGATCCACTTTTCTTCTCCAACAGCACTTTCACTTCCAACAATGGTTTAAACAAGGCTGGAGTTGTGGGCATTTCCTATTTTGCAGTAACACTGCTTGGGCTAAACCTGTTCTTCAACAATAGTGGCTCAGTTCTAACGGTCAGTTATTGATGTCAGCAATTCTCACTCTCTTTTTAGAGATAGTATAAATAGATATACATAATTATATAGTTTAGTAGTATATGCCATAAAATCAGAGTGGGTAGGGTCTGTAGGGTGAAAGAATGTATAATATGTTTGCATGCCTGATTGTTTAAAATACATACATACTGCTGGAAAATATATTGTCAGATCTGGGACAAGAACAAAAAGGATTAGAAGTATCTATATATTTTTCTGCATTCGAATGTGTATTGTCTTTGTTGCCTGTGCTTTCTAAGTGTTGGTAGTTCCACTGCATTGTATGTATTTGCCAGCTTTATGCAAATATGCTAACTAAAGTTTAATGGTGTTGTCATGGTAAACCTAATACCTAAAATTTAGTCTGAGATAAATTTTTGCTGCAAAATGTCATCCCATATGATACATTTTCAGCTAAAATCTAGGCTGCCAAATAGACCTAGGTTATTTTGGCTTTCAAATTTCATCCTAACCTTGTCCTACTGAACATAGATATAATATGATGTTCAGTATAAACAAGTGTCCTCACCGAGGTTTGGTTTATGTGTAAGTATTGTAGTTCAATTTGGGACAGCTAGTATGATGTGTATTTCTCTCTGTGTATATTTTACCGAGGATACTACATACAATGGAGATAAATAAATGGTAATAATAATGAATGCAAGGTCTTTCATTGATTCTGCATACAGGGGAACCTGCATTAATGGTCACCTGAGTTGGCTAGTCACCTCTATATACTGGCCACATCACTGAAGTCATGAGTATGTAGCTGCTGTACAAATGGTTCAGAGTTATGCACCATATGTTTTTGGCGCAAAGGTGGCCAGTTTAAACAGGTTCCACTGTACTTTTTGACTTCACAACCACAGCCTTCAGGTCTGGTTGCATCTTTCATCCAGTCCTGAGATACATAACAGAAAAGCAAATAATTGTGTAGGTACCAGTACGTGACATGTGGTGCTGCATTCATAATCGTCCTTCAAGACCACTCCCATCCATTTGTTAGGGTACTAAATCCCATAAGGAAAAGGATACAAATAAGCCACAGTTCATAAATATAAATTAGGCACACATTGGAGGAGTTGTGCACTTCATCTATCATTGATATGCACATGCTCAAGCCATCCTACCTATGATGCCTTAGCATGGGTCACACTTGCACCATGGAATTCCAAACTGTGTTAATAGAGTTCTAGAGAGTACCAGTACAACCACTTAGTGAAGTTACTTACTATCATCTTTACATATTTCAATGTGCAATTGTCTTCTAGGTATGTACATGGCAAGCCTAAGCAATCTTAAACAGTTCCATTGGGTTCTAAATGTATCTCATGGCCAATGCTTTCGTGCTACATGCAACATTTTTGATTGTTACTCCTTTGGGCATATTAATCTGTTCTCACATTTAAATAATATAAGGAAGTATTTCAACAACATCAAACAAGGAATTAGTTTCTTGCTTCTTGCCAATGTATAGTAGGAAATATTGTACATCGGAATATTTTATCATTACTCTGACCCACATTGGTAGCCTATGTTGGACTTATGACTGATTCCAATGCTTTAATCTCATGCACTTATACTTGGCATTAAAGATTTTGTACTGTCTTGCTATGCAGGTTGTGGGAGCTGTGGTCTACATCAGTGCTGGATCCAGTGTTCAAGTTATCAACAACACAAATGCTGAGGATGGAAGTGCCTTTAATCTGGAGTCACTGGGCCAGATTGTATTGTCTAGTGATGTGCTGGTTAGATTTCAAGGGAACGTTGGAAGGTGATGATTAGATGCATTTCTTAACTGGGTTTTTTAAGCTCAAGTTCCTTCACAATATTTACAGATTTGGTGCAGCTATCACAAAGGAAAGCTTGAGATATCTGCCAGAATCATTTTATGAACAGATATACAATCCCCTTTGTTTTATTCGCCACATTGAGCCCAGCAAGTCTCCTATTACCTGGGAAAATGAAAATGTGAGTGCATATATATAGTTTGGTACCAGCAATCTTATAGTACTATTCTACTGATTCGTCTGTGAATCATTATTCATAATGATCTCACATATGTAGATATCGCTTGTTTTTGAAAACAACACAGCAGCTGTTGGTGCAGCCATATATAGTGATAATGCTGCCCTGTGTTCATGGATTCAACTTCAAGAGCCATTCTTTAACAAGACAGAGTACTTTCGGTCCTCCGCTATGATATATAGGCAAGTGCGTCATTGGAACATGTGTTCTTCATTACATGTACTTCATTTAGAAACAACAGAAATACTGGCCATGCACCTGATGATTATGACACGCTGTGGGATGTACAGAGCCCTTCAGTAGATTTGTTTATTCACAATCAGTCAGTAAGTTTGAAATGAAATAGGAATAAAGCATACGCCACATGCAAGATATACAAAAATAATTAAAATACAATTGCATGTTGAAGTAGGATTTGTAGAAACCAATTGAGTAAAAGTAAGAATTCAGGTACATGTAGGTCTGTAAATATTTATAATGTAATGAATGCATAAAATCTGTAATTCCTTGTTTCCATGTGTTTTACTCAATCGGTGTCTACAAATTCTGCAGTACCAATTTTATTATAATCATTTTTTTATATCTTGTGTGACTCCTTTTTATCTAATCATAACCAGGGGTGGCGGAAGCAATTCAGCATTGGTCCGGCTTGGGCGTGGCCATATTTTTTTTTCTATATCGATAGCTAGCCATTTGTTAATCTCACGCACGTGTAGAAAGTATTAAAGTTATTAATGTGAGATAAATACAGCGAGCCACCCTTATGGTTATACATGAACAGCTATATATATATTTTTTTAAGCTCAGTATAAAGATTGGCCCGGCTTTGGCCGGACCTGCCCCTCCGGTTGCGCCACCCGATAACGTGTCTGGAAGCACCATGGTGGTTAGCCTGACCAGGCCCTATCACAAGAACGCATACAGGTGTGGTGTGCCTGCTTACTCTCTGAAGATCGCTTCAGTTGTTCTGGCCACTAGGATGATTATGGTTTCAAAGCCGATAAAATTACTTACAAAATTAAGGTATAGCTAAACGCCTAAGGCTTAGCCTAAGGATTGAAATTTGTGTCAAGTGTTACTCCCCTAAAACAAATCCAACTCGGCAGTAAATTCCAAACCTATTGATTGTACAGATCGATAGAATAGTCAGTGCTTCCGCATAACCGCTAAGAAATTGTGACGGAGATACGATGCAGTAGACCTCTTAAACGAGTTAATTTTATCCAAGGGCGGATCCAGCGAGGGGGTTGTGGGGTCCATACGTCCCTCAGGAATCGAACCATGATGAATATAATTACTCCCAGTTGCGTGCTGTTGTCGTGCTTATAGTATAGTGTTTCTCGACGACACGTCGTTTGAAAGCATTCTTCGTGTAGTACGCGTCGGATGGTAAATTACGTAATATAACCCGGCGGCGGATCACGCATGTTATTAAATCTACCTTGATCCCGTTAACAAAAAAATATGTATGGCGCCCCCCATCCCCTTCCCACGCATTGCGCCCCGATTGTTTGAGCGTATTGCGGCGGTTTCTCACTCGTGCTGTGCCCAACCAAGTGCCTACTGCCATCTATGACTAGCATAGTATATGTGCTTTTCTAGTCAGTCAGAATTATGACTGGTTTCAAACAGCAGGCTTTATAGGTCTGCTGAAGTGACTTAAATCTGTGATGTACAGGGGACGAAATAGACTAGCATCTTGTTGAATGATGCTTTTCACTGGTTGAAGCATATAGAATAAATGATAGAACAAAAAAAATTTAACTTCAAATATCGTGCATTAAAACGTTTTCCTTTGAGACATCCAGTGCACAGATATTTAATACAGCGTTAGAATCCCAAACACAAATGTTAAGGGCGGAAACTGTAGCGGAACAAAGGCTGATTACGGGCATACATACCTGGTAAAATTTTTGTATGAGATGGAATAAAGTAGAGGTGGACACGAGAGTATAATTTGTGCTTGTAAAGTGTAAGTGGCTTTACTGACATGGGATTATATTCAATTTATAGATATAGCTGTTCAGCATAGAATAACATGGTCAGCTATTATCCCTAGAAACCTGCAATATAATAAAAATAGAATAAAAATTTTCTAGGGCTAAGTGATCTGAATATTAAGTGGCTCAAGTATTACTTATATAATTAAAAGTTACCGAGGCTAAGCGCAAGTATTAACATACAAATCTAACAAAACTGATCGGTAAAACACAGCTATTTTAAATCGGTTCCAATCCCTTTACTTACATGTGCTGTCTATGGATAAATTTGGGCCATGGATGTATTGCAAAAAATCGCCCCTCCCCTCATTAATTATTCAAGGTGGACCCCTCCTCGCCGAAATCCTGTATCCGGCACTGTTATCTTCATTTAATATTAGATCCGGAAGAAGGAAGCCGAGAAACTTTCGAGTGTGCGAATGGTATCTCTGTTGCCTGAGCTTTCTACGCTTATAACGTTGTAGGTTTTGACTGAGCTTTCTACGCTTATAACGTTGTAGGTTTTGATGGCTGTATCCAAAATTGAAATACGCTCGATAGTTTTATCTATTACAGTACATTGGTAATTTGAATAGTGCGATCAGGTGTTTTGTTAATCGTATTCACAACACTTCAAATCATACATAGAATCTACTAACATAGGTTCCGATACAAAGTGACAAAATTTCATCCCATGAATTTTTTTTGCATGAGCTGATATATTCCATAGTCCATGACACAATACATGCAAAAATATGCAATTAAGTACATGTACATGTACCTCATTCATTGTTCTTTATTCACAATAGATTTCTGCATACCCTGGTCAAAACTTTCTACTAAACCTGACTACCAGTGATGAGTTTGGCAATCCTACAATTTCTGTTATTCGTTTACTGGACTCTGACTATATACGATATGATAATGTAAGTAATTTGTTTGTGGCTATATAATGTTAGATAATGCCGGTACATTAACCCCATTAGGGCCAGGTCAACTTCACTTTTTTTAAGACAGCAGCACTGATTGATGAACATGTATCAATGGCGACCTTTCAGACCTCATTCAATACCAAGGTGGATAAAAAAAGCTTATACACTGCTGATGCTATAACTATCTTTACACCTGTAAGTATAGGAACAAATAATGGTTGTTTGTGACCCTTTAATTTCTTCATTCACAGTACAAATACACAACAAGATTCAATATTTCAGCTTTGGACTGTCCTAGTGGCACTGTGCTGGGGTCTTCACAACCCTTTGGAAGCTGCCAATGCAACTATAATAACACATATATTGTTGAGTGCAGAGGGTCCAATATTCTTTTCAATGTAAGAATAAACTGATTAGTACAAACCAGGATGTGTACCAGCATATGTAGCAGCATTTGTACCAGCATTTGTACCAGCAGCATGTGTGTACCAACCTGCATGTGTACCATTGTGTGTAGCTATTTTATAGCTTAACATCACATTTTCTTTCTAAAAGAGTGGATTCTGGGCCTCCGACAGCAATGAGCCTGGTTTGTTTGGAGATTATGTCACAGTATACCCTTGTCCCATTGGATACTGTCGATGTGAAATAAATAATGGAAATTGTGAGTCAAGCACTGACTTTGAGAGTAACGACAACCAATGTAGCTGTTTACGGTCAGGTTGGTTTTAACACAACCTCTCAATTATGCTGCTGATATTTAACTTCACAGGTGTGCTATGTGGTGACTGCGATGCTAACATGGGTGTGAGTGCTCTAATGAATCAATGTGTCACTTGCAGTGATGCTCATGGCCTGCTAATTGCAACACTAGGTATTCTCTTGATTGATTGTATTTGAAAGTCATGTCAATGCCTTGTCCTCCCCCCCCCCCCCCCATTTCTTTGTTGCTTCACAAACCACTTCTATATGTCGCTATTATGAAGTGATCATTGATGCCTGTGTCTTTATCTTCCTAATGCTGGCTTCATTTGCATTTCCTAGTTGGCTCTACTCATGCCTGTTCTATGTTCAGGTATGTGTGTGTTTGAAAAGCATCAGTAGTAGTACCACTTTAGAATGTTTGACTATGGTAATATATCTGCCTCTCAGCTTTTACCAATATTAACTGAACATTTTCCTGTAACTTTCAGCACCATCCATCCTTATGTGAGTTCACAGTTTTATCTCTAAAAATATTTAATCATTGTATTGTATTTCCATTTCTAGCTCTACTATGTGTCTAGTGGTCTCAGCTTTTACTTCGTCTATGACTTTTGCCTCTATCCAAATATGAGTCCTCTTGTCTCCTACTTCATCAGATACCTTCCCCTCTTCACTGCAATCATTGTTTGCCCAACCATTTTAGCCATAAGGTCACTACATATATTATAGATATTCTCATATTGATACCCCCTTCCTGTATGTTTGCATGGTCTTCAATGGCACAGGTTCAAACGTTCCCATCACTCCCAGTGGCATGGCTTGTGGTGGATTGTACTTTTCATGTACACACATACAGTGTACACATCCATGTCCATACTGAACTGTCCCAGACTTCCAAAGCAAGATGAAGAATTTTCTAATGTCAGTTACAACATGCAGTCATATCTGTCCATAGATAGTAATGATTACCCTCACAGGTTTGGTACATCAATGGAAATATTGAGTGCTTCTCTGGCTGGCACGCACCACTAGCTGTGCTTGCAATACTTATTCTAATCGTATGCTTAGCTGCCATACCTTTTACCTTCATGGTTGTTGTGAGCAACAATATGGTTAGCGAGTTCTTGTACTGTATTGTGAGGTATTAAAAGTGAATTTTCTATACATAGAACAAGAAGTTTCCAATTATGATACAATACTGCATTCGTAATCTTGCTCCTCCCCTTATGAATGGCACTAAGGATGAAGCAAAATGGTTTTGTACGCTGGAGCTTCTGAGAAGAATGGTCACTGTTCTGTTTATTGTGGCCCTGCCTTGGAATGAGGTAGGCTGCCCTATGTATGTATTTATATTTTCAGCAGTGTACATTTTAATATTACGGGTACAATGTTTAGTTTAGGGCAGTTCTTTTGCATTTGCTGTATGTCAGTGGTGTGTCAGCAATTAATCCAATGTCTCATATCTTTTCACTGCAGTATTCATCCATATTCCTGATTATAATTATGCTATCTTTATATGGCTATGTTCAACCTTACAAAAGCATGATCTCCAATGTGCTGGAGATAGTTTTGGCTATTGATGTCCTCATTCTGCTGGGATTGAAGAATTCCAACCAAATACCTAACACTATTGTATCTCAGCAACTGAACGACACAATGTCAGCTAATTGTACATATAGCGACGACATCACAGGGATTTCCCCACTAGTAGCTGCAGTAACACCTTTCTACTACATCCCGTTGGCTGTCACGATTATAGGTGGAGTTACTTGGGTGTGTTCAAACCTACGGTAAGCTTATAGAAATAATACATCGTTCATTTATTAACTTTTGAAATTTCACTATATACAGTAGCTTTATCCTGAAAGGCCATTCATTGCACGTCAATTCAAGCCAAAAAGGTCCCCTCCTTCCGGCAAGACTTGCCGATCACAGCGCTAGTGTGACTGAAATTGATGTTCCATTGCTGAACGGCTCAATAAATGGTGATCAAGAAAGCACCATGTCATCGTATATTAAGTGATTTTCATTATTTATCGCTCTTGCAGTATACTGTCGATTTTCTCTGACAATAAGTTACATGTTTTATCGTATTTGTTATCTTGATTGCATCTGTATTTAAAAGTCTTTTAAGCGCAATTAGGAAAGAAACGCGTCGAATAAATGATTGAGTTGTGAAATAGACCTTGTCTTACACAGCAGTTTTCTTGGAAAACGTTACTTCATATGTGCCCGGTCAACAAATTTATATAACCTAAAGTCAACTCGGATTTGCTGTATCCAAGTGCTGTTTCCCCCCCCCCCCCCCCCCCCCCCCCCCCCCCCCCCCCCGCCCCCCCATGCAAACCACTCAGGATTTAACATTTAACCTATATAAAATCGTCCTCGCCAGCCTTTACCTAGTACATTCGAATTCAGTAATATCATGAATACTGACTAATACCAAAATCTGCTTACATAAAAAGTACATGTAGACGTCTAAGTCTTATTCGATTTGCGCACCACCAATGCTGCAATGCAGAACATATATTATGTCTTTTATTTTTTCTCCAATAGGCGTACATGCATGTGTCATATGTGGCACACTGATTATCCAGTGGCGTATTTAGGGGGGGGCTCAGGGGGCTAAGGCACCCCCCTCCGACCCAAGAATGAATATAATTAAAATAATCAAATAGTGAGTACGCTCATAATTTCCCTTCGAAGGCATATACGTACGCTTTAGCGCGGTATTTTAATTCAATTCACTTCTATTATTAACATCACTATATAAGATTACCGTAAAGTCCACATTACCGTAAAGTCCACTCTGCCCCCACCGAAAAAAAATGTCTCGTGTTTAAACGAGCGTATCTTCGTAATCATGAACGCAGCTGCATGCGTGCCGTTCTTTAAAATCCTGTTGCCTGGAGTACCAGCTCTTTCCTGAAATGCTAAACAGGATGTTGGAAGCGTTAACGATTACGAAGACGCGCTAGTTTAAAACACGAGACATTTTTTCGTTGGGACATGTATATACATAGTTGGATTCCGTTGACTGTTAGTCGTCTTCCAGCTGAAAAGCGCATTTTAGTTACTACTTCGTCAACCACTTGAAGCCAGGTGCTGATTACATGCACTTTTACAATATAAATGGCTCTAAATTTATCCTTGGCATGGATACAGTTTCAGAAGTTTGCAGATCTTCCATCAGTAGATTGTATCCACAGTATTAAAGCTGCATTGCTGGCAAATGCCAGAGCGCTTATCGGTATTCACAACATACTCAGCGGATCATTTAGTGTGCTAATGCGCTCTTCGGCGGCTTCTGGATATACAATTATACATGTATATGCATGCACCCTATTAGTGTATGCGCTCGGCGCCATCCTTGGCGATTGCAGACATTCTTGCCGATTGAGCCGTTGTATTTCTGTTAAGCTATACTGCTGAGTGGGCGTGGTTGCAAAAAAATTTGCGCGCGCTGCGCGCGCTATCCTTTCGGCACCCCCCTCCTTTCATTTCTGGATACGCGCCTGTTATCTGATAGGATCGGGCTCTTACTGAAAAGACCGCATTGATAAAGCACAACTACGTTTCATTAGTAAATTACTAGATACGTTTGGCACAACCTAGTACACCAGTACTTATTGTAGTTGAAGCAATGTTACAATATTCACACCAGTGTATGCTTCACAGATTAAAACATACTTCTAATAACCCGTTTGTGTTATATTGTAATAAAATTGGCGCCACATTTCGCATCTTTGGCTATGCATGTAGGAGCTAGCATATATAGGAACTAAGGCTGTAGGAGGGAAGTGGAATGGCCGGGGTTCCTGCCCTATTCACCGAGCTGTGCAAAGGGACTGTGCGGCAGCATATGTCTCCTCACCTGTCTACCGACCATAGCTTCACTAGCTTCGTTCTGCCCAGTCGTAGTAGCGCTTATCAGCCTCGCGAGGACCTTGTATCTCATTTGAGAAACACCGTGTTTGACTTACTGCTGCTTCGTGCGTGGGAGTGGTTTGGTAGCTGGAAGACTCCGATGAACCCTGTGGACGTGTGCCTATCCTTCACCGTTCATTACCACATATGTGGCCTCCACGAACAAGCTGAAAAGCTGAAAGGAGCCATTGAAACGTTGCTTGGGGGTAAGTGAGGATCGTTGCCTCTAGTGCATGGTGACGGAAGTGTACCTCTGTCAGATCCTAGGTATGAGGAGACTGGGTTGGTGCTAAAGTTCTTGGCGCTTTTGTCACGGGAAGTCTCTACAATCGTGCCTCCTGTAAGTACAATGCCAGAATCGTGGGGCATAGATCTAACTCATACATTATCATGTCATTACAGCAGCCCCTCTCCGAAGACAGTGGTGTGTTCTGTTATGACACATATCCCAGGTACATGTATACTCCCTCCCTCCCTCCCTCCCTCCCTCCCTCCCTCCCTCCCTCCCTCCCTCCCTCCCTCCCTCCCTCCCTCCCTCCCTCCCTCCCTCCCTCCCTCCCTCCCTCCCTCCCTCCCTCCCTCCCTCCCTCCCTCCCTCCCTCCCTCCCTCCCTCCCTCCCTCCCTCCCTCCCTCCCTCCCTCCCTCCCTCCCTCCCTCCCTCCCTCCCTCCCTCCCTCCCTCCCTCCCTCCCTCCCTCCCTCCCTCCCTCCCTCCCTCCCTCCCTCCCTCCCTCCCTCCCTCCCTCCCTCCCTCCCTCCCTCCCTCCCTCCCTCCCTCCCTCCCTCCCTCCCTCCCTCCCTCCCTCCCTCCCTCCCTCCCTCCCTCCCTCCCTCCCTCCCTCCCTCCCTCCCTCCCTCCCTCCCTCCCTCCCTCCCTCCCTCCCTCCCTCCCTCCCTCCCTCCCTCCCTCCCTCCCTCCCTCCCTCCCTCCCTCCCTCCCTCCCTCCCTCCCTCCCTCCCTCCCTCCCTCCCTCCCTCCCTCCCTCCCTCCCTCCCTCCCTCCCTCCCTCCCTCCCTCCCTCCCTCCCTCCCTCCCTCCCTCCCTCCCTCCCTCCCTCCCTCCCTCCCTCCCTCCCTCCCTCCCTCCCTCCCTCCCTCCCTCCCTCCCTCCCTCCCTCCCTCCCTCCCTCCCTCCCTCCCTCCCTCCCTCCCTCCCTCCCTCCCTCCCTCCCTCCCTCCCTCCCTCCCTCCCTCCCTCCCTCCCTCCCTCCCTCCCTCCCTCCCTCCCTCCCTCCCTCCCTCCCTCCCTCCCTCCCTCCCTCCCTCCCTCCCTCCCTCCCTCCCTCCCTCCCTCCCTCCCTCCCTCCCTCCCTCCCTCCCTCCCTCCCTCCCTCCCTCCCTCCCTCCCTCCCTCCCTCCCTCCCTCCCTCCCTCCCTCCCTCCCTCCCTCCCTCCCTCCCTCCCTCCCTCCCTCCCTCCCTCCCTCCCTCCCTCCCTCCCTCCCTCCCTCCCTCCCTCCCTCCCTCCCTCCCTCCCTCCCTCCCTCCCTCCCTCCCTCCCTCCCTCCCTCCCTCCCTCCCTCCCTCCCTCCCTCCCTCCCTCCCTCCCTCCCTCCCTCCCTCCCTCCCTCCCTCCCTCCCTCCCTCCCTCCCTCCCTCCCTCCCTCCCTCCCTCCCTCCCTCCCTCCCATTATTCATTGTTCTTGAACAGCTGATGTTACAGTAATGAATAAAATTGTTCATCAGCTCTCTTCTAAATCTGTTAATTACTCTTCCTCCTCACTCCCCTTTTCTTCTTCCCTCATTCTACCTGTCTCATTTTCTTTAGTTTCCTATTTTCAGACCTTCCTTCACTTTTGCCCATGGCAACAGATGATTCCCATTCATTGAACATTACGGCTGAGGTATGTATGTTCGTGCAAAAAACAAAATGCACCCTGCTGGACAGTTGATAGTTTGTAACTAATGAAGAAATGAAGAAATGTAGTCAAACTTTCCAAGTAGTCCATGCACTTAGGATCCCACCAAGTAGTAAGCCTTTTGCAGCTTTAAGCAGCACATGCATAAGCACATGTACAGTATGTGTATTTACAATGTACACTGTGCATGTATAACTACTGGGTGACTGCTATACTATTGTACAAGTACGTTTGTGTTGAGGTTCATATACATATAATCAGGTTTTTAAATAGTAGACGGGTTATTGAATAGTATCTACACTATTCTTGGTGCTGTAGTGAAGAGGTAGATTTGAAAGTAAGCTTCACCCACCTAAGCCCATGTGCATAATTGGTCCAAATGAAATGTTTTGGCTGTACATGTAGGTGAATATATTCGCTTTCTTTTAACTCACCTCCTCTTACAGTGCATATTGTGCATTTATTCCAATTCATTTCTACATGTATACCAGTGCTATATTTGTGCTATACCAGTGCTATCTAACTGGTACATGTTGTATGTTCTGCTTTTATGCAGCTCTTTGAGTGCACTCCATGTGCTGGATTTAGTAACATATTCTGTCCAAAGGTATGTTATAATAACAATTAATTATGACACCTCTCCCTCCTCCCTATATGACACCTCTCCCTCCTCCCTATATGACACCCTCCCTCCTCCCTATTTGACACCCTCTCTCCTTCCTATATGACACCCTCCCTCCTCCCTATATGACACCCTCCCTCCTCCCTATATGACACCCTCCTCCCCTTTTATGTTTGATGGTAATAACTTCATAAAAATGGAATGATGGTGCAAAAAGTGATCATTAGACGTCCTGCCTCCATGCTCATGCAAGATGACCACAATAACGTTCAACATTGGTGTTCACAAGTGCTCACATACATACATCACAACTAGACAAATGTAGTTTCTATGTTACATGTACAGGTACATGTACATGTACAACCGTTTGCGGCTGGAACTATACCAGCTAAGTGGCTAAAACTACACCAGCCGAGTAGCTAAAACTACACCAGCCGAGTAGCTAAAACTACACCGGCCCAGTGGCTAAAACTACACCGGCCCAATAGCTAAAACTACACCAGCTGAGTAGCTAAAACAACACCAGCTCAGTGGCTGAAACTACACCAGCTCAGTAGCTAAAACTACACCAGCTCAGTGGCTGAAACTACACCAGCTCAGTGGCTGAAACTACACCAGCTCAGTGGCTGAAACTACACCAGCTCAGTGGCTGAAACTACACCGGCCCAGTGGCTGAAACTACACCAGCTCAGTGGCTGAAACTACACCAGCTCAGTGGCTGAAACTACACCAGCTCAGTGGCTGAAACTACACCGGCCCAGTGGCTGAAACTACACCAGCTCAGTGGCTGAAACTACACCGGCCCAGTGGCTGAAACTATACCAGCTCAGTGGCTGAAACTACACCGGCCCAGTGGCACCGGCCGAGTAGCTAAAACTACACCAGCCGAGTTGCTAAAACTACACCGGCCCAGTGGCTAAAACTACACCAGCCCAATAGCTAAAACTGCACCGGCCCAATAGCTAAAACTACACCAGCTGAGTGGCTGAAACTACACCGGCCCAGTGGCTGAAACTATACAAGCCCTGTGGCTGAAACTACACCAGCCCTGTGGCTGAAACTACCCCAGCCCAGTGGCTAACTGATCATAAGTTTGGATATAAGCTCAGCCTCAATAAGCTATTATCACAGCCAATACTGGTGTATACAAGCCCCGGATCTACCTTGCATGAACACGTCCATACATGACCCTAGCATGAATGCTGCCATCACAAAGGATGCGTACCCACTGCCTGGGCAGACTAAGGGCGAGAAGGGGGCTGATGGCCAGCAAGGTATAATTATTGTACCCCTTGCTTTACATACATGTGGCGCAGCACCCTTACTTTCAGGGAGGTAGGTGGGCACAACCAGTTATTTTCACCACTCCAATCAACTGTAAATGCATCAATTGCTTCTGACTTAGGGCAAGTGTACCGAGAGTTGAACCTGGGTAGCTGTGTGTTGTAGTTACTTGCGAACCTATCTACAGAAAAAGGTCCCCACTGCAAACTCAATTAATCAAACATCTCGGACACCAACTCTATCATTGTAGTCTACAATTCTACTGATGCAATCTGCTAGTTTATTTTCCTCCCTTGGAACCCACTCTGGCTCCAACTTTATCAGGTGGCCAACACACATGTTAAACACTTTCAACACTTCTTGCAGGTGTGGCTTCTTACTACCAACCTTTAAAATATGCACTATGTTTAGATTGTCAGTGAACCAACGCACTCTTTCGCCAGAAAGCTTTACAGCCTTTGATTCTAATACCCGGCTCACAGCTGGAACTTTGCTGAGCCTCCACAGCAGTCCAACTGCCATTGGCTATACATGTAAGTGGGCCATGCTCCACTGCATACCCCGCATTGCTGGACCACCCTCACAGCTGAAGGCTTGTATCTTATGGGCTGACTGTTATAACTGACCAACGATTGCGTCCAGAAACTCAGTTCCTCCCGCACCCCGTCTGTCACATATAACATGTCACACCAACTCATGCGACTCAAGCACAACATACATGCATCTAGTCATCAATCTGTAGGGTGCTACCGCTAATTAAGGTGAATTTTGTACTTTGTTGCAATTCAAGTCACTTGCAAAAGCTGTTTAGCTTCCATTTTTTGCTCAGATATAATTGATTACCAATTTCCAGGTACTAAATGTATTAAAACTGCTTTCTTTCCAAAAGATATTAAAGAAAATACTTGGGCTATTTCAGTCCGCCTAATATGACGAATAAAAGCATAATTCAGTAGTGGTTTACAGTTGATTCATGTATGTGCTAAAGATACTGTAATCTAATTAAAATCTAAACGATTTTGAATAGGTTTCAGCATTATGTATAGACTACATAGACCTAGATCTAAAGCTGCACATGTACATATACATGTACATGAGTATACTACCAGTACATGTATACACGCATGCCAAATCTGCTAGTTTATTTTCCACCAAATCTACGCTAATTATATATGGACTATATCGCAATGTTTACAGATGACGTGTACACTGAGCTATAGTACATGCAATACACTAGCTACATGTACATGCAATACACTAGCTACATGTACATGCAATACACTAGCTATATGTACATGCAATACACTAGCTACAAGGCTAGTCAATTTCTAGGCTACACTGCTCATCAAACAAAGAATCTGTCTTGTCTTGATTCATCTCACTGTCTGTGTGCTCGTTCAGTGATGCATTTCTGGGCGCATTTACTGGGTGCACATCAAGGCTAGTGGCATTGTGACGCTTGCACAAAAACTCACCTTCAGTGTTGGGTAGCACATAACTGTACACTGCTGCCCCTTCTTTTTGCCACTCTTCAACATGGCAGTACATTGTTTCTTTGCCTCTTTCTCTTGTTCTGTCTTAGCCTATTTTGCTTCTCGCACCATTGCCCTTTCCTCAGCTTCTCTTTTCTTTAATCCTGTCTTCCTCTTCCAGCATTTCCATCCACTCATCAGCAGTTGCATGCTGGGCACCAGCTGTCTTTATCACTCCTCTTTTGCTCTGGTCAATATGTCCTTTACCTTTTTTGGATGGCACACTTCCAAGCTGCTCAGGATGCAATCTTTCCACTACTTTCATAGCCACAAGGGCCCGCTTCAGCTCTCTGTTCTCAATCCTAAGCCTTTCAATTTCTGTAAGGTCTGGCTTGTGGTGTATTTTACGCTTATGGTGTACAAGTGACGTTGGATCCTCAGTGGAAGAAGTAGAGTAGGGTAGTCGAAGAAGTAGAGAATTGGGCAGTGGAATTACCTACTGCACCCTCAACAGCCAAGTGTGGAGAGAGCTTGTCCTTTGGTACAACACTGAGGCCTAACAATGGAGAGATACCAGCGGCCCTAAAAGCCCCCTTTATGCTCTCAGGAGTAACAGCACTTTGCCAAGCAGGCTTTATCAACGGGGGAACGTCAGACCGTACAATAGCTTCACTGGCACTTAGAGCATCACAAAATGCTTTCTGTATTCCTTTTTTGAGAACACTTATGCAGCTTAGGTCTAGTGGCTGAACTATGTGGCTGCAGTGAGGAGGAAAGACTGGTAATTCCACTTTGTGTTCTCGACACAATTTTGCAACTTCTAGTTGCCTGTGGCTACCATGTCCATCAAGGCACAGGAGAAACCAGCCGTACTGCTCAAATGGTCGTCGTTCACACAACTGTTGCAGAAATATTGTCAGGCACTTCACAAATGAGCTGTCATCAATCCACTCATTAGGTGTGACACAGAGTTGAGCATTTCCATCAAACTGTTGAACAGCACTAAAGATAGCTTGTGGATTACCACCATATGAATAAAGGAGGGTAGGAATGCCCATCAGAACTGACAAAAGAAACTATCGAGCTGTTCTCCAGTTAAGCATGATAATTGGTAGACAGTCTTTGCATTGCGTTCAGCAATGACTTTTCTGCTCTTTAGGTCGAAATGCACAAATGTTTCATCAAGATTGCCAATGCTGGTGGAACCCTCAATATGGTAGTCATTCACTATTTGTTGTAGTAGTTGGTAATACTGTGATAGGTTTTCTTCGCTACCAGCTACAGTCTACCCTCGTTATAGGCGCCACTATGCGCTTCTAACGGGAGTGGGTTAGTGGTTTGCCACTACTATAAATGAATTAAATTGTAAACCTAGATGTAAACTGATTTTGATGCATTTACAAGACCATGCACATGCACCAGTACAAGCACATACTGTATATATAATATAGCTCAAGAACACTGCTCTTTGGTTACACCCTGTACTTTTTGGAGTAACTGCAGCATTGCTCTATACTCGCATTCTGTGAAGATACCCATGTTGTCCCCCACAAACTGAGCGAGATTTAAAGCACTCTGCTTTGCCTTTCCCAGTAGCACTGGTTGGGGTTCCAAATGATTGGTATCTGGCTCATCAGTAGTATCCTCTTCTTCTGGGGATGCTCGACTTTCAGAGATTGTCTCTGTTACTTCAGTTTCTGCCTCCCCAGGTGCCATTACCCACTACTCCATCTTGAACTGGAAGCCTTGTAATGGCGGTTGCTATACCTTGTACATGTACTTGAGCATTTTCTGCTGCTTCAGCTGCTACCAGTGTGCTGCTCTATCCGGTCTTAGCGGGTGACACCAGAATCCCTGCTTTGCACCAACAGTTAACAATTGTTGAATGAGTTATCTCAGTCCAGGCCGCTTGTACCCATATAATGGCCTGGAATCATATAGTGAAGATTGTGTTATGTGTATTAACAGTTGTGATTGCCAAAAGCAACAAACCTGTTTGATATCTGTTTTTAAAGACAGACTGCGAAGGTCCGATCCAAATCGGAATCAATGTTGTATTGTGCTACCATGCTTCTCCTCAACTGTGAGCTGCGTCCTTGAAACTTTAGGCGTTCGTGGCATGTTTTCCGCACTATTAGTCCACAGCTGACTATTTTATATTTTATATTTATACAAGAGGTTTGTGTTAATTCATTATGGGAATTCAAGTGGGCCTTTTGTAAAGGACAAGTGTGTTGGCCCTGCGAAGGTCTACTGTGCGCCGGCCCTGCGAAAGTCTAGTGTTCTTACAAGCGCGCTGGTCTTGCAAAGGTCTATTGTTCTTGCAAGCGCAAGTTTACACGTACATGTAATTATTCATTCTCTTGGCTGTCCATTTATCGCATTGCTCTGTGCAAGCTTATTGTTCACGCAGCACACTTCTCACGTAACATAGAGCGTTATGTATACATGTGTATTGCAGATAGTGATTGTGAACAATTGGTGCAGGAATTATATTATGATTAATCTTCCGCATTGTTTTAAATAAACTTAAGAATACGCCCCTGCGCCTGTAATGAGAGAATGGGGAAAAGAGTTTGATTTAACCAAATAAATGCTTCAGAAAATAAATGCTACCCCCCCCCCCCCCCCCCAACCCATGTTATGATAATATAAGGCTCATCTTACGGATAGCACTAGGACCATGATCTGCTGGATAGAAAAAAAGAAAGGAGGGAAGACAATGGAAAAAGGATTTGATTTCAACACTAGCTAATCTTTCAGAAATTATTTAGTACATTCAATAAACTATTTGTTAATGGTTTAATTTTAAACTTAGTAAAGATCCCTACCAACATCGTCTCCTCCTCCTCCCAATCCTTCTCCTTCACTTTCCAACAATGCACCTATTTGTATGTGATATATAACGCAGTGGGCCTATAACGAGGGAATGCGCCTATAACACAGTGCGCCTATAACGAGGGTAGACTGTACAGCTCTTAAACGAGACAAAACATTAGGGTTCTAAGCGACAAATTGATGCCATGCTTCACAGACATTCGATTAATGAAAGCATGGAACCATTCATTGCTGGGGAGGCCCTGCTTACCTTTAAAGGTTTTGCCCTTTGCTTCTGCAATTTCCTTGGCACAATGCTTTAGTTGGAAAGCGTCAAGTGGGAGGCCACGATCCTTCAGCCATAACACTGCAGTAGCAAGTCCCAGCTCTTCTTCATCAGACTGTAATGTTGGTGGGCCAGCATGCCGGTTAATTGTCTCTGGCTTACGTTTGTAACGTCTCAGTGTTGTCTCTGGGATGCCTGCCGAGGCCAATTATTTTTAAAAACAGATGTGAGTACAATATAGCTACTTTTGTTTCGCCTTTAAGCACATATATATACATGTATATATAATCAGGTTAAATTCATCATAATACCCAGCTCGTCATACCCGGGAGCACTCTACAGGACCCAACGCTTGGCTCATAGATAAGATTTTTCCAATTAAGCGGCCAGCAACCTGGCATTGATAACCACAAGCCTAAGTGCTGCCCGCACAAGCAACTGCAGCTTTGCTAATTTAGCTTTAGTCACTGTAACACAACCCTGTTGGAGATCAATGACAAACCCTAACCATGCTATGACTGGGGTAATCCTGCCTTTACTAGGGTATCCTGTAAAAAACAACTGCCTCTTTCTTCTCACCGTGCACTGCAATTACACCATCATCTAGACACTACACAGACTTTAGACCCCCAACACTCCACAGCTAGAACAGTGGGTGTAAACGCTTGGTGAACACGTATGGAGCAACTGCCAACAGAAATGGCAACACTGTAAATATTATTCCATTCAAGACCCAGGTACTTATAATGCTGGGGCGCAATTCTACATGTACATGTACATGATGGTTACCAGGCTTAATCACTTTAGGTCAATCTCCTTAAAACTCCTCTTCAATAGAAATTGTCTACATGCCTTACCACCAATCACTTCTTGCCTGTACTGTTCACCACCACAGACAACGGGCTGCAAATGTATGGTTTTTCTCTTACTTCCATAATGTACCGACCCTTCACTAACTCAGTGATTGCACCGTTCTACCCACTCCGCATTATTTGTTGCTGACAACTGATTGGGTCTGCTGTATGGGGTACATTGTAGGCTCAGCTCACAAGGGGAGTACTAACCCATATTTAATGGTATCAATAACCTATAGAGGTGCTGACAGCTCCTCCTCCCAGAGAGACACATGCACTTGTACACACCCTTACACAGACCTGCTGATGACCTTTTCATGGGTTTTAATCTCCCCTGGAACTCTCAGCACCTACTGTTAGGGCGATTGTGTAGATGATGGTCCCTGAGCTGGAAATTTGACTTCGTAATTAAATTCACTACTACTGCAGCTGGTCGTACATTAATATCATTAACGGAATGGAACGCTGCCAATGCTTCATCTTCCCGCCAATTCGTCTGCTACCACTACATTCCTACACCAAAAACCTTTGCACTGCTACACTACAATGCATGCACGTATCCACACCCTTCGCCCCACGCCTTTATCATAGCTTACCTAGCCGACAACACATTCAACTCCAATTTCCGATTTTACTGCTCTATTTCTGTCTTCAGCCAACTTGGCCTCTATCCGTTGGTACAAATAGATGCCAACGAAGAGACAACACCAAGAAAGTTACTAATGATAAAGCCACACACATTACATTTTTTTTTTACTTATTGGTCTCGTACCCAGACTCTTTCGTTATATACAGAAAAAGGTATTGCTAATTACATTATTGGTATTCGCATCAATTTAGTCATAAAAAGGTTACAAAATGCAATCAGTTTAATTTGCAAAAAATGGTTACAAAATGCAGAGTATATGGGAATAATGCTATTTATAAACATAGCAAATGCTGTGTTCTTTCTAAATTGTTTTCTCCACAGGAACTAGTATGTTGGAAAAAGCTCCTTGCATGTCCCATTCATTGGTTTCAGCTTTTTTCTTTGCATGAGCCCAAGTACTCTCTACGATTTGTGTATAAGCACCGGAAATGGAGTGAACAAGATTTGTGTCTCATGTGTGTATCCATGGTGCTGTAGCTGGAGGTACGACCTCCATTCATCCATGTGAATTGTACTTCCAGTGGCGACATGATTCAAAATGATAGGAATCAGCTTTCCTGCCTGTCTATTCGGTGCAATCTGCAGAAAGTTCTCCTCAGTGCCATTTTGGATGCCGCCAATAATAACCCATTTTCCATCTTTCAGGCGTCCTCGGTTGTACTTTCGTTTTCCAAACTTAGCCTCATTGATTTCCACCACAGTCCCAGGACCGCCGATCATTGAGGAATGCTTGCTCATGTACATGTAGTACTCAGCACACACATCTTGGCCAAAAATTATACCAGTCAATAACTGTTTTTCGTGGTTTATACCGCTCCATCTCACAGACTTCGACTTCGTGGCAGAAATCTCCTCGGTCCAATAATATGTACATGTAAGCTTCAGAATTACTTGCAGGCTTAGATGGCTACCAGCAAACCAGGAATTTTGCACGCAGGGAAATACTCTTTCTGCAATGAAATGAGAGCATCTCCATCTGCATACATGTATAGGGGAGAGTATATGATGCACTACGAAATATAATATACATGTACTGTCTCCATTTACAGTGTATTGACCTAAACACAGCTGCATATTAACTGACCTGCAGCCATCCGTTCCTTCACACTTCACAAACAGCCATGGGTTGATAGCACCTACATGTACTGCAAGTCTGTGGGCGAGCAAGTAATCCATTGTCCATACACCACTGAATGGTAGTGTCCTGGTCGCACAGTACATCACACAACAGACGCTTAAATGACCAGAATTCAAGGGGCAAGCCTAACGGTCCAAACTGCAGCGCTTGTGTCATTATTGTTCATGCAATAGAACCATGCATGGAGATGCAAGTACCCATTTATATATATTTAACCTCTCCACTTGGATGTGAGCACCGGAGCACATGCAGTCGATGTGTGCCCATTCCTCATGCATGTATCGGCCAACCCTGGGCTTTGAGGGGTTAGGTACACGCCCCATCTGTTTGGGGGTGTGGTCTCTCGTGGCACAGCCCAGGTATACTTATATTTCATTTCTTAGTTTGTGATTTTTAAAATTTATTTACAATGTACCAAAAGGATTTAAGCTTTGCTTATCTCGGCCCAATCCTGAAAAGACTTGTACTATGAGCCAGTACCGTTAAATGCCACTAGGTCCCTTCCATGACCGAACGGCAATAACTTTTTTTGCTGTCCACCCGGGAATACAATTGTAACCCCGGGTGGACATTCAGGACAATAGACATTAAGAACCTGAAAGTTGTTTTGTTATTCAGCTTGAGCATTTTGTTGACTTGTTAAATTTCATTTCTTAGTTTGTGATTTTTAAAATTTATTTACAATGTATCTCTCTCTAATTTCAGTGGCCCCAAAATACACCGATTGCTAGCACCTTGTTCGATGGCCTCACTCACAGTACCCTGGCGGATATCAACGCCTCCTTGGACCTCCCGTCCCTTCCCTCCACCTCTGCATCCATCAACCTCCTTCACAGTGCACTTGCTTCTAAGAACAGGGAAGTCCTCCCTCTCACGGTCTGTGGTCCCACCGTGTCCCTTGTTCTCATGTGTGTTCCTATCTTTGGCAGCCTGTTATTGAAGGTGGGAAGGATGGGGAGGAGGAAGAGGAGGTGGGGCTTGGGGTTCTACTGGCATCTACTGATGTGCTTCCAGCCAAGACATGGGTTGGACGTGTGGCATTGTAAGAGCCATATAGTATGAGACTTGTATGTAATGTGAGCTGCATGTATGTACAATGTAGTGTGAGCTATGCAGTGTGAGCCGTGTACACCATGTAGTGTGAGCCATGTACTCCATGTACAGTAGTGTGAGCTATGTTACATGTATGTGAGTACCTTTTAAAGAGTGGTGTAGTTTACACATGTACATGTACATGTACATGTACACATTCCCTTTCCTGCACTTAGGACTCACTTCCTCACAGAGAGTGATAGCGACACCTTCTCTTTTGCTGCTGACCTTGCGCTGAGTAGCACTGCAGGAGTGGCCAGCGTTGATTCTCACTCCCTGGTCCACTCAGATGAGCCGCAATCCCGCCAGCTCCTGAAGCAGTTACAGGATACACTTAGAGACCCACTTCAGCTTCAAGATGTGAGAAGGAAGGAAGGGGGTTTAGGCGTGGGCTTTGAGATGGGAGGAGGTACATGTACACACATGTATTTTTAGGTATGATTGTGTGTAGCTACATGTATGGTGATGGTATACCTGCTTGTAGCGATAGTGATGGTTTACCTGCTTGTAGCTATGGTGATGGTGTACTTGCTTGTACAGCTTGTACGTGTAGCTGTGGTGATGGTGTACCCATGTAATTATGGTGATGGTGTTATCTGGTACAAATGTACATGTACATGTAGGTGAGGGTTCTGTTCTGTTGCAGGAGAAGAGCAGTGTGTCCAGAAGCCATGCCCAGGGTCTGTACAGTCTGCTGCATTACTGCCAGTGCAGGCTACATGAGCTGGGAGGTATGTGGAGATGAGAGAGTATGAGGAAGATGGGCGTGGGGAGGTACTGTAGCAGCTAGGTGTGTGGTGAGAGGACAGGTGTGTGTATATGCCCGTGCATGGACATGTACATGTATAGTGTACATGTTGTGGAGCCGCCTTTTCTTAAGATGGCAGGAGTGATCTGTATCTTGAGTGGGCAGCAAATAGAATCATTCCGGTGGTCAAGTGAGTGCTGAACCATCAATAGTGCATGTACCTAGGTACATGTACATGTACATATATGTACATGTATGTTGTTTTGTGTCAGGTTTCTGCTGGACCTTGTTGCTGCGCGTCCTTCCCAGCCAGAGGTACATGTCTACAGATAGTCATGATGACAATGAATTTTGTGATGGAGTTTGGATCTGTTTATCACCTACTTTTGCTTGCGTGTAGGGATTGGCTCTAGTTGATGCCCTCTTCACCCAAGCCCAGAAGGCTCAGTGCACATTTCACTATCCTCTCCTTCTTAGTCTCCTCAGGCAGGCTATGTTGGCATACCTACAGTAAGAAACTTGCACCATATTCCATAGTCTTTCTCACCATGTTGGCTACAACCAGGTTTATTCATGTTTGGGTGTTTGAGGGTTGCCTTGGTGATGTACAAGAGTTTGGTATCGAAGCCCAACCAGAACACTTACGGAGGAGAGGTCAGTTATAAACCGACCCTCTTCCATCCCCATTTAATACTCATGACGTATTAAAGACCACACATTCTGGACCGATGGCTACCGAATGGTATCTGAAAACAGTTGCACCCCATGCTTCCTTGCTCATTTGGCTGGACCTATCCTAACATGTGGCAGAGGCCTCAACTTGTTGAAGCTCTGTGACCCTTCTGTAAGCTGAGCTGTGAGCATGGGCTGTTGGGTCATTGGACGGCCTTTGGATTGTCTCTCCTCTTCAGCATCCTCTCTGCACCCGAATGTTTCAACCTCCTCCTCTGTGTGTGCCAGTTACCTTGGAGAAAATGAAAACTTTGGGTAACCAGTGTGAGGTGAGGATGTGTAACAGCAGCGGCCACCGATCTACATGTAAATAGTGACACGGTGGCCATTTGTTACATTCACCCCTGAACTGAATATGGCAAGTCCACAATCCACAATTGCCACACCCACTGTCTGGGGTGAAATACATGTAAAATGCCTCTAAAAGTGTCCTGGGCATTCACTGTACATGTGTATTTGCTGTAGCATCTGTGCCGCCTACTAATGTGTACAGAGCAAATGCATGTGCATTTACATGTATGGAGTTTTAGGGGCACAAGCTACATACATGTATGCATGTAAACGTGGGCATTATATGGGGAAAGTACATGTACGCATTGTAACTATGGGAGAGGATATTGAGAAGAGGGAGGGGATGCTTGGCATGAAGACACACTGGTGCTGTTACTGAACTTTGCACTATTACCCCGCTACACTGTACATGGATGACTAAGGCTTACAGGAAATCTGTAATGGAGCTGTGTGCCAAAATCAAGGAGAAGCAGGAGGCAAAGGTTAGCATCAAATGTTGGCCAAGGCAGTGGCAGATACAAATATGTTTACGTGGTGGGGCTCACCAGATATTTGATGGTAATCTATAGATTACTGGAGATTATTTGGGTGAATGACCATGTGCATGGACACTGATCTGCCACTGCCAAGGGTACACTGTAGTGTTTATGTACAGTGTACAGTTTGTACATGTAGATGTACAGTATGCATGCGTCAATAAAAACGTTGGTGCCCTGCATTCTGCTATGGGGATCGTAGTACGTTACGACCGTAGCATAATACAATTAAATTACACTACGCTATGCTCATATTTTGTTGCATTATAACCGTTGTATTTAATTATTACAGGTTTGGGCTTTGTTTATACATTCGTAAGCGTCTCGTTTTTGTATTGACAACGCGATAAACTTTTCATACATGTATGTGGCATTTTCCATTCACGCCATTAACCTAACACACTCCGATCATAACGTAATGCAATTGTAGTGTAGTACGATCGTAGTGTAATAATGTGGCGCCAACCCTTATTGATGCATACTGTACATGTGTGTGTGCAGGTGATAGAAGCTGAACAAAGCAAGTATGATGCGGTGGCAAAGGGGAGAAGGGATGCCAAATCAGCAATGAACAGGATCAAGGGTAGGCCTATGTGCGTTGGGCTTCACTAACTTTATACCATGTGTCTGCTACAGTACAGTGTGTAGGTGTACATGTACATGTACATATTTTACTTGACATGTATAGCATCCCTTTCTAGTTACATTTACATGTATGTGTACTACACTATCGTACTTGTAGTTGTTTAGAGATTTATTTTGTATAGCTGATTAGACATTATGTTTGTGAGTGTCTGTGAATGAAATGTGAATGGATGTGCCAGTCTGCATGTGCATTAGACTGCCATGATGGACATGTATATGTCTCATGTGTGTGCAGAGATGGAAGAGATTGGAGCACATGAACGTGAGGCAAAGAAGAAGGCCTTGTTTGTGGAACTGAAGACACATATGGAACAGACGAGAGCGGTGAGGAGGGGGCTATGCAATGATGCAATGGCTGGTAGAGGGCTGGAGGATGTAGTTTAGTATTCTGTGGGGTGACTATGAGGTTGTCACTGTCTCGTTTGCAGCTTCAAGCAGAGAAGGCCTTACAAGAGAAGGAGGTGGATCGGCTCTTAACACAAGCTCTCAGCAAGAAGGAATCCATTTTAACAGAACTGGAGAAACGGCTTGCAGAAGAGGCAAAGTAGTTAACCAGTAGTGATATCCTTCATCTTTCTGGCTGCATTCTTTATTCCTCAGGGAAGAGTTGGTGGAATATTATGCCAGACTCTCACAGGATGCTCAGCAGAGACAAATGAGGGCAGTGTGGCAATCACAAAGGCTTGCTCTTAACGACAAAAGGAGGACATTGCTGATTGGAGAGGGAGTAGGTAGGGAAGGGGGAGGAGGGGCGATTGAAGAGAGGTGTCTAATCTCATTGCTGGTCCCTTCCATTAATTCTTCATGTGGCAGATGTTGTTCCTAATGTAGAACAGGAACAGGTACATGTATGCTCAAAATTTCTTACATGTACAGGTGTTGGTACCCATAGCTTGTGTCATACACAGTGTACATGTACATGTAATATATGGTTGGGAAATACATGTAGCTTGTGTCATACACAATGTACATGTACATGTACATGTAATCTATTGACATGTGCATGTACATGTATGCCCATTTGGAGAACCTGGGCTCAAGCATTGTTGTAGTACATCAATTTGCTTAGTGGAAATCCTTTATAAATTGTACATGTACATGTACATGTATGTGCATGTGTACACACTTCTACATGTAGTGTACACCTTGTCTTGCACAGTGCTTTCATTGTACATATAATATACTTCCATCTCTGTACATGTACAACTTGCACATTTGTGCACCTGCATGTGGCCAGTATCAGTCATCAAGGGGCACCCATGAACCTGATGCATTGAAAGGCATTCTGTATGCCCAGTCAAATCAGTCTGACCAGTATCAGTCATCAAGAGGCACCCATGAACCTGATTCTGCATTGAAAGACATTCTGTATGCCCAGTCAAATCAGTCTGACCAGTATCAGTCATCAAGAGGCACCCATGAACCTGATTCTGCATTGAAAGACATTCTGTATGCCCAGTCAAATCAGTCTGACCAGTATCAGTCATCAAGAGGCACCCATGAACCTGATTCTGCATTGAAAGACATTCTGTATGCCCAGTCAAATCAGTCTGACCAGTATCAGTCATCAAAAGGCACTCATGAACCTGATTCTGCATTGAAAGACATTCTGTATGCCCAGTCAAATCAGTCTGACCAGTATCAGTCATCAAGGGGTACCCATGAACCTGATTCTGCATTGAAAGACATTCTGTATGCCCAGTCAAACCAGTCTGACCAGTATCAGTCATCAAGGGGCACCCATGAACCTGATTCTACAATGAAAGACATTCTGTATACCCAGTCAAACCAGTCTGACCAATATCAGTCATCAAGGGGCACCCATGAACCTGATTCTACAATGAAAGACATTCTGTATACCCAGTCAAACCAGTCTGACCAGTATCAGTCATCAAGGGGCACCCATGAACCTGATTCTACAATGAAAGACATTCTGTATACCCAGTCAAACCAGTCTGACCAGTATCAGTCATCAAGGGGCACCCATGAACCTGATTCTACAATGAAAGACATTCTATATGCCCAGTCAAACCAGTCTGACCAGTATCAGTCATCAAGGGGCACCCATGAACCTGATTCTACAATGAAAGACATTCTGTATTTGCAGTCAAACCAGTCTGACCAGTATCAGTCATCAAGGGGCACCCATGAACCTGATTCTACGCTGAAAGACATTCTATATGCCCAGTCAAACCAGTCTGACCAGTATCAGTCATCAAGGGGCACCCATGAACCCGATTCTACAATGAAAGACATTCTATATGCCCAGTCAAACCAGTCTGACCAGTATCAGTCATCAAGGGGCACCCATGAACCTGATTCTACAATGAAAGACATTCTGTATGCACAGTCAAACCAGTCTGACCAGTATCAGTCATCAAGGGGCACCCATGAACCTGATTCTACAATGAAAGACATTCTGTATTCGCAGTCAAACCAGTCTGACCAGTATCAGTCATCAAGAAGCACCCATGTACCTAGCTCGACTCCATTCACCAGTAGTCGTGGGGCCCCTCTCCTATCTACAGTTCAATGCCTTCTCTATCCTGACAAGTATACAGCAAGTACATGTAAGTGACCCTGTAAAAGTAGAGTCTGTTGGAGTTCCTCAGAGTTACATTGAAAAGAAACCTCTAGGGGGGATGAAGGCATAAGTCGAGTTAATACCCTTTAGAGTGGGCGATTAAAAAAAGTTACTGTGAGCCTACATGTACTTGTATGTGACTCACAATGGATGATTCTATTGTTTGATTATTTTACAGCCTACATGTACCACACAAAGCTGTTCAATTGTGTGCTTCTCACAAGCAATCTATATGTGCATGTTTCTGGCATTCATTTGTACATGTATTACTTATGCACTAAACTGATGGTACCAAGGAGACCTATTATTGATATCATTATTATTATTATGCTGATGGCCACTACCTACATGTACATGTATCTTAAATGTTAAATACCATGCCTCCAAAATGAAGTACCATAAGTTTAACTATTCCAGTAGTTTCAACTGTACATGTATAATGAAGCTTTCGTAGATGAAGTTGATTATAATTTGCCTAAGGTACAATGTAATGATGATCGCTATAGAAACGGCAGAATTGCTGTATCCATCACTTGTTGTGTACCTACCTTATGGTTGTTGTTGGTAGCAACTATTTATTAACCTTAATTACACATAGATAGAATTAACCTAAGCGTTTTAGTCTGCACTCAGCCCAACATAATATTTTTTTATTTTAGTGATAAGAGGCGATGAGAAATTTTCAATCAAATTACAGTGTATGTAAGATCAAGTAAAAATGTTATAAAAGCTATTGTACTTTGTAGTAGTCTTATCTTTCGTAATAATTAGTTATGATTATGTTAGGATCTTGAATATGTGGGTGTTCATTTCAAACTTACTGTACAAGGAACACGTGCAAATTATATAAGAACAACTTAGTGAAACAAGCACACTGTGCTACAAAAATTGCAACAGCATGGATTATGACTTAAGGATTTTATTGTTAATGTAGTTAATGTGTTTTATTTTTTTGTATATAATCGGTTCACAATGTAAAGTAAGATATAAAAGTTCATTAAGAGTTGGTACCTACAATAATTGCCAAGGGGCGAGGGGTGGGGCCAACCCTGATATATGTACATGTAGTTTTCAGCTTGAGTACTGGATGTACACATGTACATGTTCAGATATGTTTTAATCCTTCTGGTGACTTGTACACAGCTACCACTGATACCACTGACATTACAGTGGTGCCACAATCTGCTCCTAATGAACCACAGTTACAAGGGGAAAGAGCACCAGTTGCTTTCTTGCCATACCAAGACAACTACTCTATACTGGGTTGGTTATTAGTGTTATGAATTCATGTACTACTTACAATTGTAACATTTTCATTCCAGACGAGCTCCCAGGTACATGTACTTCAGCCTTGAACGATTGGTTTGGATTGCATAATGAAGAGGAGAATGTTGGTGAGACAAGCATCACATTCACCCCACTGAATGTTCTGCTGGACCACTCTTTGGTTCATCCAGTTCTCACGCAGTAAGGAAGCAGTTAGTGTACCATGACTATGGCTTACACCCTTCTCCTCGATGCAGGCTTCATTTGGTTGACTTGGCCCTGCTGGAACATCTCACAAGGAGGTGTGAACTAGCCAAGCATTTCACAGCATTAAAGTTGTTCCTGTTGATGGAGGATGGAGAGTTTGCCCACACACTCACCTCAACCCTTTTTGAAGAGGTTCGTGGTAGTATGGAGATGTGGGTTTTTGTGGGCGATTATTATTTATTGGTACCGAGTACTAATTAACCTTAATTTTGTTTTAAATTTATAGTCTGCAGGTGATTTATTTATAGTATTTAGGATTTTGTGATTGTGTAAGGAAAATTTTGTATCATTGATGTCTAATGTACTGGACGTCATCCCGGGTGTACATGTACATTTGTCTACCGCGGTGTACAGAAAATAAATTTATTCCTGTTCTGCCAGTTAGTTTAGTATCCTTTTTACATTTGGGGGTGCATGCTCATTGTCTTTTCTGTGGTCCCAAGTTAGTGCTTCAAAGCGAAGCTATTCAGTTGCATTAATTACACTGCCATGCGTGGGTATGATAATGTTGGTAACTTGACCTACATGTAGTGTGGCTAAAAAACATGCCTACATGTAAGATGTAAAACATGGTTCAGATGTCCTTAACATGTTTTTCAGTCACGCTACATGTAGGTCGAGTTTTGTTGAGTTATGAACGTTATCGTAATCACATGTGGCATCGTATCGCAATTGAATATCTTCGCTTTGACGCGCTAACTTGGGACCAGAGAAAAAACTTGGAGCTTGGCAATTTCGGGCCAAGCTCCATAGGACTTGTACAACGAGTGTGCACTGTCAAATGTAAAAGGGATACTAAACAGGCAATACGGGAATTAATTTATTTTCTGTACACCATGGTAGACAAATGTACACCTGGGATGATGTCTGGTACATCAGACATTAAGCACATTATAAAACTTACTACAAGAGAGTGTATGAAATTTTGCACTATTCATTGAATTGTTTACCTACAGTTGTACATGAATCCTAATTATAATGATGTTTAGTTTTAACTAGTTTTGCATCATGAAATATGTGGGTGTTTCCTTTCAAATTACAAGGTTACCTGTATAAGTTATTTTAGAACAACTCTACGAAACAACTTAATAATGTGCACCTACAAATATTGCCACACATACACTATGACTCCAAGATATTAATGATAATTGTTAATGTACACTGTAAAGTACATGTACATTTTAATTAAAATATTAAAGTTCAATATTAGTTGGTGCCAGCAATAGTACATACATGTACATGTACATGTATACATGTAGAATGGGCAACACATGTTTATGGCATAGATAATGGAACTATAGTATTGCATGGTGACATCATGATATATGCTTTTTTATCTTCAGGACTTCTATCTCTAAACATACAGTACCAGTCAGAAAAAAATTTCCCACCATAGAGTACTTTTTCTACGGTGATACACTAAGCACGACAGTAGTTAGTGTACAAGATTATTACGCTACGGTAGAGGAATACAGCGCACAGCGCAATATGTCTCTACGTTGACTACGTGTATCAGCTTTGCCATGATTACATGTCGTGAAATGTACATATATGTCATTCTTTCTAAGCTGCCGATACTTATGTTTGCATGACAAAGTGGCCAAATTCTACTACATGTACCTGAACTATGCTCTCAATGTTTACACGAACTTCGCTACTCAGTACCCTTAGCTACGGTCTCACACTTACGATGCCACACCACGATAATTAAACTATGCGGAACTTCCGTAGGGAAACTTTTTTCTGACTGGTGTACATGTACTGTACCTTTTCTGCACCACCAATCCTACTATCTATACCCCACAAATCAATTTGTTGATAGAGAAGTTGGTAATAATAATATTAATGATTATATACAGGGTGTTTCTCAATCAAGGAAAATTGTTTAAAAATTAACAACAAGCAGTGAATTAACTGGTAATTGCTAACAGCAAAAGAAGACATGCTGGTGAAATAAAACTTTAATGGTTGAATTGGTATTGATAAAAGTTTCAAGACCCACTAGGATATTCATTTATAAATATGAACTGTTATTAATGTTAATAAAATAGGTGAGTGGTTAGTTAAAGGTTGCAAATTTATTTATTTAACTACTTCCGTTTAGAAGTTATTCAAAATTGAAATCTTGATTATTTTATTTTTGAGGAGGTATTTTTCCATGTAGTATTAAGCCTTCATAACAGCCTATTTAAAATGAGGTGCTGCACTACTAAACAGCCAACACAGATGACGGTGCCAGACTCGATGTCGCTGCTACAAACTTCTGGGGCAAGGATACAGACTGTAGACAGCGGTCTTTCTTTGATGTAAGAGTTTTAATCCCTTTGCACGGTGCTACATGTACGTCAACTCTTCTCTGCCTCAGTGCTACCGTAAAAATGAATTGGAAAAACGCCGAGCATATGATGAACAAGTCTGAGAAATCAGTCACGGCTCGTTTTCTCCACTTGTTTTTTCTGCCTTAGGTGGTATGAGTCCCATTGCTACCATCAAATTACATATAGCCTCACTCCTTGCTGAGAAATATGATAAACTGTATTGTCAGACCATTCACTGGCTCAGATGCCATCTGAACTTCTCCCTACTTCATTCAGCTGTAATGAACTTCTCCCTACTTCATTCAGCTGTAATGTGTATTCAGGGAAGCAGATCTATGGCACTAAATACAGACTTCTCATTGGGAGATACGTGTACAATCGCGCTGGCATGTTCCAGGGCGAGAGTAAACATTGAGCATGTGTAATTTCTACTACTTTTGCTTTATTTTTTCGTTTTTATATGTATTTGCATCTTATGTACATGTACTGTATTCACAATTAAATATTTAAATTAGTGCCCATTCCTACATGGGGTCATGCAAAAATATATAGTGTACTTGATTTAGTGGTTTGAATTTATTGATAAATGTGGCCAAGTTGATATTATTAAAATTCAAGGGAGTGTTGGAGCTTTTGTATGCCTCTGAATTTAATTAGGTGTTATCGAGAATTATTTGTTTTTGTTACTTTTAGTTGATTGTAGTTTAAATGAATATTAAGTTTGTTTACATCAACATTTAAGCCTGCATAATTAGAGTATTTACAGTTAATTAACTGTTTGTGGTTAATTTCTTGATTGAGAAACACCCTGCATAATCAAACAGATGTATTGTGAAATTTTTGTTGTTCAGTTGGTATGATTTCAAAAGACGTTTTTTGCACAGCTGACTGGAATGACTTTTGACATTTGCACAGCTAATAAATGCTAAAAGCATAACCAGGTTATGCTCTGCCTCGTTCCTGAATGGTCTGCTGTCAAGGGCCTTGGACAGCTCTCTGCAAGGGTCCACACCTGAGGCTGAAAGGCTGTCGTTTGTCATCAGCAGTCATCACTATGTGGATGTCACATCTGTCGCATGTACATGTATGTAACTCCTTGTTTATAAAGAAACTGTCCTTTATGAGAGGATTACTATTGCTCTGCAGCTGTCAATGCCATGAGCTTCTTAGAGCTAAACTACAAGGTATGATGCATGTTTGTGTGAGTGTTTGGTGCATGTACACGTACATGTACAGTGCACTGAAATTGCATACATTTACAATGTATGCATTCATTTACATGTATGTGTTGGATTTTCACTTGCCCTTTCATAACAGTTGGATTGGCCCTGCAATGTCATCATCCATCCAAGCCATATTCAAAAGTACAACCGGGTTAGTTTAACTTGTGCTATATGATAACCATAGAAATGCTTACATCTGTTGTGTGATCTCAGGTATTTCATTTTCTACTCCAAGTTAAAAGAGCCTCTTGGGCACTCAAGAATACTGCGGCCTACCTCAAATGTAGCAGCATGACTTCACAGGACCAAAAAGGATGTAGGGAAGCACAATTGTATCGCTAATATTCATTCCCTTGTATGTTAATTTAAAGCCAAGTGTTTAACTGCAAGTCAACATCGACAGCTGCAACTACAGAGGTGTGCTGTGTACATGTACACTGGGTAGTATTTTCACCGTTGGCCTTTGACCTTGTGTTTAAGACATGAACTTCAGCACTTTAGTTCTGTCATGCATGGTTACATAGCCAACCAGTTATTCAACCTCTCATGGCAGGAGTTTGAACATGAACTTAGACACAAGGTGAGGATTCCCCCCCCCCCCCCCCCCACTCTGATTTCCTCATTAACCACAACATAATAATGATTTTTTGCTGTGGCTGTGCCATGGCCCACACTCAAGGTACATGGTGTGGATGAGCTTATTCATGCTCATCAGAGCTTCATTGAGAGGGCAGTATTCAGGTGAGGGGGAACAAAAACTGTCTGAGATGTACATGCACTGTTCATTATGCATGTACATACATGTACATGTATGTACCTATGTATGTATGTATGAGACAATCCATAGTAGAGCACCACAACTTTTGCCACGACCCTCTCAAATCCTTTTCATTTTTCAGCAATCTAATAGGGCTCATTGAGATTAGTTATTATGCACAGTTTCACTTTCGGATACACTTCGGTTAATTGACAATATTTTGTCAACTTCGTAAGCACCATGTGATTACTATGACTGTTTTGCAAAGCTACAGTAATGTGTCCATAAGGTTTGATTGAAACTGTTACTAACACTAGAATGCACTCGCCTCATGGGTGTACACATATGTATGTGTTGTGTGAAAACCTTAATAAACTTAATATTTTGACTAGTTGTTTTACACTTCTCAAATTATCTCAGAACACCCCTATTCATTTCACTATTTCAATTTAACCCCATGACAAGATAGGTTATGAAGTAGTTAATGCATTAAAATTAATTTTGGGTATCCGTTCTGCTAGTAAGTTATAAATTGATTTACATTATGTTTCTTTGAACTGCCGCTTGACCACAAAGTTTACACAGACGTAACGATGCTATTTTATTTTTTTATTTTTATTTGAAAACAGACGATAGAAGGGCGTAGCCCAAGTTGCAAAAGAGAACGGGAATGTCACGTTGCACTCTGCGCTAAGCTTCGTACATGTACGCTTGCTAATTAGCACGCATGAGTGTCCCGATACAACAATAGTAGCGCTCTAAGCATGTTTATCAGCAGACTCAAGATATTCCCGTCATTCCAGCTTCAACTCTTGTTGACCCCACTGCTACAGGCTTTGTGATACTGTATCGCTCTAAGAGCCCTTTAAGTTAGACTAAGTATTTAGTTGTTTGCTACAGCACTACACATATGGTGTGATCTTTTGTGCACATGTATATGAGTAGATAAATATAGCACGTACAGTTTTGCTATGCTTTATAGAGCGCTACTATTGTTGTATCGGGATCGAAGTGTCATGCGTGCTAGAAGTGCATATTACGCAAGCGTACGAAGCTTAGCGCAGAGTGCAACGTGACCTTCCCGTTCTTTTGCAACTTGGGCTACGCCCTTCTATCGTAGTTACGTCTGTTTTAATAGCATCGTTACGTCTGTGTAAATTTTGTGGTCAAGCGGCAGTTCAAAGAAACATAATGTTTTTGACACAAATCAATTTATAACTTACTAGCGGAACGGATACCCAAAATTAATTTTAATGCATTAACTACTTCATAACCTATCTTGTCATGGGGTTAAATTGAAATAGAGAAATGAATAGGGGTGTTTTGAGATAATTTGAGAAGTGTAAAACAACTAGTCAAAATATTTATTAAGGTTTTCACACAACACATACATATGTGTACACCCATGAGGCGAGTGCATTCTAGTGTTAGTAACAGTTTCAATCAAAACCTTATGGACACATTACTGTAGCCTTGCAAAACAGTCATAGTAATCACAAAATTTCATGGTGCTTACAAAGTTGACAAAATATTGTCAATTAACCGAAGTGTATCCGAAAGTGAAACTGTGCATAATAACTAATCTCAATGGGCCCTATTAGATTGCTGAAAAATGAAAAGGATTTGAGAGGGTCGTGGCAAAAGTTGTGGTGCTCTACTATGGATTGTCTCGTATATATGTGTGTATGTATGTACATATTTATATTTAGACTATAGCATAATGAAATCTTGCAATCTGATTGGTCGATTGCAGGTACCATATTTTTCGTAGAGACCTCGTTATAGTGTAATCGCGTCCTCTAATTGCCAGAGGGCGGGTATTCTATGGTAGAATGGGGACCAGAGTGACTTTATAGTACTGGCTCGAACATATGGAATATTAATCACAGAGTTAGAAACACTGTTGGTCTTAATAGCCCTCACGTATTTCATTTATTGAACTGGGCAGGTCTCAACTAAACGAATGTTTTTTATGTAAAAAGGTTAAATTGTGCTATGAACACCAACAGTTTTCCGCTATGAACATGCCTTATTTTCCGTATCTTCGAAGTGGTAGACTGATATCGGAGTACATGCTCTAGTATCTTCCTGTACAACAATTGAGTCGGGTCACCAGACTTGAGTACCCGCCCTCTAGCATTCTACTTCGCGAGTCACAACAGCAAGTTTTCATTAGGATTTTTGAACCCTCAGTCTCAGTCGTCAACGAGCAAGTCAACAATTTTTTTTATCGTTGATATGGAAATCGCGCATGCGCAATATATATAGACGATACAGTATGTACGTAAACATATCGACATGCGCGTTGCTAATAGTCTAAATCAGTTAGACACTGTCACCTTCGGGATCCATGTGATTTAGAATCTCTCGGGCCCTTAGTAGTGCCCTCGCTACCGCTCGAGACACTACAGCCCAGGGCCCTCGGGGATTCTAAATCACGTAGATCCCTCGGTTCCAGTGTCTAACTATTATGTATTTATGTACATGCATATATGGGTGTATATATACATGCATGTGTGTTGGTACATGGCGTGGATGAGCTTATCCATGCTCACCAGAGCTTCATTGTGACATGCATGTAATGTATCTACATGTATGTATGTACAGCAGTAAATGTGTACATGTACATGTGTGTTCCGCATGCTTACATGTATAATATTACTACTCGTGCATTTTAAAACATACTGTTTATTACTCACTCCAAAATGCGTTAGGTGTTTGTTGAGCAAGAAGGCTCAGCCAGTGATGAAAATCATTGTTGGAATCCTTTCAAATGTTCTGCTCTTCACTGACTTTGCACGGGTGGATGCAGTGGCAAATTACGAAAAGATGTGTGAAATTCATGCAAAATTTCGTGAAGCTTTGTCATTGCTCTTAAAAGGTAGAACTGCAGGTCATTTGTGTACGTACTATAATCAGTTATGTACAGTGATCACAAAATTGGTTGCTCGGGGATACCAACCTCATCTTGATGACTACTTACTTCGCCTCAACTTCAATGAATTCTATTCACAGTAACATTATTTAAATACTCATAATGCCAAGATAATTTGTGTACAGTTATGTGCATATGTACATGTAGTATATTTCTATTAATCAAATTTTGTACTGCATTATTCTCATTGCATGCTGCAGCTGTTTGCAATGTTTATGCAAACAGCACTTGGGGAAGGTGTACACATAAGTCAAATCTTTCTCTGATGTACATGTAGTATTACTGTTTGTGTATCTTCGTTATTTGGTAAGTCAGAAGAGCACTCCAGCATGTACGCAGTATCAATCTATGGGATAAAATGGCAGTTATTTTATAGAGAGCTACTGAGTAAATCTATACACTCTTAATATCATGCGAGACTTTGTTTCTTTGGACATGGGTATACCTACATTCTCCTTGCAATTCCTTTGCTGTCAATTATTCTATACTACTTGCTAACCGCAGCTATGTTGCTTATAAGTCATATCAAGGATTATAAATAGACCGGCGCGGGCTGTAAGTTGGTTGAAAATTATATGGAATTAACTGGGACAGGATTGTCATAGAGAAGAGAAGATTGAACAAGTGGTATTCCTTTCGTAACACAAGTTGCACAAGTGCTGCAGAGTGGCTAGGACCTATTCTGTGCTGTAATGCAGTGGTGGTCCTTTTTCCCCATCACATACAAAAATGGTAGGCAATCTGGTAAGCATCTTTAGTTTGAATGGCCAATTGCTTTAATCATACATGTACATGTACATGTATATACATGTACATTTATGACGATTAATCCTGATGCCTTGGCTACTGGCTTTGAAGAACGTATCAATACCTTCAGTCAAGAGATGAGGGTGTTAAATCCAGTAAGGATAGTTGTGATGGAGATTCTGGTGTATGATATGCGGCCAAGGGTGTGTGTGTGCTATGCTTAGGATGTTTTGGTTGGAGCCATGGGGAGGGTATTTATGGTTTGATCTCACATTATATTTTGTTACTTCACTACTAATGCCTCCTTTCCTGCACTACTACTTTGCTTAGGGATCCCCTCGCCTTCCAGTCACATGCCAGTTCAGTGACGTTAACTGTTTTTAAAAGAAATTGTTTGATTGTGATGTGATTTAATGATGATTGCAAGTGAGCAAATCAAGCTGTCTTATTCTATGTACTGCTGTGATGTGCATGTATGTGATGCAAGTGGTGGTATTCCATCCTTCTTTGTTTGCTTTCACGCATGCAACGTATAAGTACATGTCAGAACGGTCCGTGTATAAAACCGCCAACTAATTTTTCAATTGTTCGATAAATTGAAAATTACTATTTTGACGTACTAGTTGCAAATTTTGGTCGATTTCCATATATTTCGCTAAGAGAATAATTGATTTTTGTGTGACGTTTACAATTTTAAAATTTCAAATTAAATTAGAAAATTGAAATATTCAATCACGGTTTCGCGCAACTGTTGTTTGATTTATCATTTTTCATTATGGATTAATTCTTTTCTCTTTGGAATGGAACCGACTCAACCGACTCTTTGACATGGAACCCTCCCCCTCTATAACGGCCGTTATTTTGGGAACGAGTGTTCGAATGAATCTTGCTTTATAGTCCTCAGTCTGTGACTGTCGAGTCAAAATCGTACCGTTAAAGACGGAGCTGCCTGATGAAAGACCACAGAAACGCCCTCTCTCTCTCTCTCTCTCTCTCTCTCTCTCTCTCTCTCTCTCTCTCTCTCTCTCTCTCTCTCTCTCTCTCTCTCTCTCTCTCTCTCTCTCTCTCTCTCTCTCTCTCTCTCTCTCTCTCTCTCTCTCTCTCTCTCTCTCTCTCTCTCTCTCTCTCTCTCTCTCTCTCTCTCTCTCTCTCTCTCTCTCTCTCTCTCTCTCTCTCTCTCTCTCTCTCTCTCTCTCTCTCTCTCTCTCAACACACACATCCACACGCATACGGACTACACACGGCGACGCACGCAAACTCACACATGCTCAAAGAGAAATACACATACATATGTTTGGCAGACAAGCGAAGGTACTTCCTCTTACGCGGAACTTTATCACAACCTTGTTTGGGCCATATTTCCAGAACATTTGCCATCGTTACTTGAAATATCATGCCGCGGGCCTGGGGGTGTTCATGTATACTATAAAGTTCAGACAGCGTTAACGTTGACACTAAAGAGAATATCTGTAGACTTCGTCGGCGGGTACCGCGGTATCACGAAATGGGAGTTCCATAATGTTATGTGACCGCATGCATTCCATTGAGCAGCACTTATTATTTTAATAGATTCAACATGTACCTAAAATAGTGTTGGTAGTATTGCATGTAACTTTCATTATCTATAGTACAGATATCCCCATGCATTTATAAGATCAAAACCATGCGCATAATAATAAACCAGAGATTGATGATCTGTGCAGTTTTTCTTCTAGCTTGCATGTGAGATGCCAAACCATATATGAATTTTATAAAAACAGCATGCAAGCAATATCATCATTGTATAGCAATCATTTGTAGTGGCATCATTAATAAAATGCATGCATGGATCTATGTGGCACCGGCATGCAACATACTTGAAAATCGTTCTGTTAAGGTTATGTAAAGAAGTAAGGAATTTCTAAAGGAATTGCTATTGTTGTTGCAAATGTTGAGGTGAATACTTTCGAATTCAGGGAATGACATGCGAAAGTTATGATTCCGTTATTCACACAAGTAATCTCTGTCCATCGTATCCAAACATACTCTCGCATGTGAGGTGTCCACCATATGGCTCAAAATGGGTTGCAGCAGTTTCTGGTTCCAGAATGATGCTACGTAATGAGTCGTTTTGTAGGAATTGCATCATGCATAAATGGTGTTAATACATGCATGCTGCAGCACGCGATGGTGTTTCATTGTAATACAATAAACTCTTCTGCAGTATATACAATAAGCTAAACGTGATCCATGTCGAGATCACCACCAAGTTTGCATATCAGGGAGTGATGGCCAAGGTGATCCAGTGAATGGTTAGGGCAATATATGCATGCGTGTAGATCCTTCTGAGACACCAATGCCTAACTACCACTTCAAAGCAATTTGAAATTCATTGGGCTCAAGGTGGGACTGTGATCCAGGTGAGGGTATTACAGATAACCATGATGATATGGAGTGTAGATGAGCATTATGCAGAGTTGTACAGTTCCATGAACTGATGATCTTTGAGCTTGGAAGACTGAACCCTTTGCCCATGCAGCACTGAGTCTGTGATGTCAATGGCTGAGATGGTGTCAGATGTAGAAAGGATGACATCATAAAGCTGGATTGAATGATTGAGGTGCCGATCATCTGTAAATCCCTGGCCAGATGCACTCAAAGAGGCTATGTAAGCAGCTGAGGAATGATGTGACAAGGAACGAAGGCCTTGTCCTCCCCTGTTGAGGATTAACTGGGTCTGTAAGCAATAGAGGTACATTCTGAAAAGCATTGCCAGACGTCATCATCATACCCCTTCAATGCTTCTGCTACCAAGGACGGAGGTGTGGATCAGGTTAAATGGACCAGTTTGCTGAAGCTGCCACAATGTCGTAGAAGAAGCAAGCCCACTTGTGGGTCAACCACTCCAACTTACTCAAGATGAGTAAGTAGCTTACCAGCTTTTTCCCGCTTCTGAGCCACAAAATTGGCACGGAAGTTGTCATCACCAATAGCGGCACCAAGGATCTCGATATTTGGTACAATGGACCTCTTCATGTCTGGAGGGAATGTGCTGAGATCACTCTTGCTAAAAAGCTCACACTTTGATGTGTTGAGGAACAGACCCAAAGGTGGTCCTTGGCTATGTAGGATGGAGATGACCTGCTTCACTGCTTGTGAGGGTCCAGCCACAACAACGTCATCTATGTACCAAGAATGAAATTATAGGCCGTTGCAGGTAGGGTCCACTCCAATGGTAGATATAATCTTCTGCAGCACCAAACAAAATAGGAGAGGACCTAGGGGATCCCCCTGCTGAACACCCATCTCTGAGGTGATGATACCCATTTGGTGGAACAGAACTGGGTGTTGCCCATAACACCAGTGAGCCCATATTAATAATCATTATTTTTATATAACTTTATTATTTTTACATATACCACTTATTATATACAATATGCAAGTAATCTAACTTCTCATGCTTGAGTATAGATAGAGTCCTGGACAGGTATTATATGCAGACTGGTGATAGCTTTGGAAAGGGACCAGCACATTCTCACTGCAAGGCGATTTGGTATCCGTCTTTTATTCTTTCAATTTTTTCCCCTGGGCAACGGGATGTTTTGGGTCTCACCCTCTTTTGTTTCATCCCTTAGGCATGATGACTGCCTTAACTTATTGTACCAGGCATGGTTCCTGGATGATGGGGTTTTAGCTGGGACCATAAGTAAGCACTGCTCACTGCACTCACCGACATGGCCCCCTCATGAAAGCCTCTCACTCTCCCAACCTGGATATCCTTTGTGCTCATATTGGTGGCTATATCCACTGTGCCAAATTAATTGCCTCCAAGCGGGTTGAGGCCTTAAAGTTGCTTTCCAAGCTTGACAATGTTGCCATCATTGACCCCCAAAAGGTTTTCAACCTACTTCGTTTGTGTGGTAGTTTTTGTAGACTCCCCCCAGCATCACCCCTCTCTGTCGCATCACTGGATCAAGCATGCACCACATCAGGGGTATTGTGTGTGGTGCCAAAGGTGCCTCATCCCCAAAGAGGACTAGGGACGAGGCAGTTCAATTCTTGTTTGGGTGCCCGGTTTTTCTATGAAGAGTGTCATGACAGCACGGGGGTGTAATTTGACACTGGATTCGGCTTCCAGGTGGAAATTTCAACCTGGAACAGCCTTGTCGTCATTTTCACCCTAAACCTTCAACATTCGTAATGCTGCTAACGTTATTCTAACATAACAGTATAGGCTCCACAGCTCAAGCAGCAGAAGCCTGCAAGCATAGGGCTTATGAGTGGGTGGGTGTCCCTATGGTAGTTGAGACCTATGGGAATTGGTGGAATGAGGCTAGAAACACATATTCCTGCCTAGCTACTTGCTTGCCATTGGCTCATCTAAATCTACTAAAGAGCAGCCTTGTCTACGAAATATTCAGCAAACTTAATCTCACCTTGACCGGGTCCATCATGAGAGCTGTTATGGCCCTTACTCTCATAGCTGAAACTATTTTTAACCTTAGATTTTTTATTTTATACATAAAGAAGAAAAAAACATTATTATCATAATTATAGCAGCAATACTATTATTACAAGCAAACACAGCAGCAGTATTATGTATTACATATCACAATAGGTCTACAGTTCAACTCTAAACCTGCTAATTAAGTTAACTGGAACATTTCTTCTGGACAGGATTGCCCTAGCTACTGACCTCACTAATGAGATATTCAACCACCCATAATTCTCTGTCAAGACCTTTGCCTTAGGGCAGTGCAGGGAGATCGAGTGGATGGAAGCTAATCTAGTGAAGGTGTTCTGGGCCTCTTTGCCCCAGTTCTCATAAGATTCCACTGCCAGAGGAATACATACCCACCCTAGCTCCTGACACATTGGGTCATTGGATGAGTACTTTTGGTACTCTGCTATGTAGGCTGCAACATCATGCAAAGTGGCAGGAGTGAGTGGTGAGGCAACAGTAACATCGAAGGCTTGTGGTTTTGTCCTTTCCCAAGCATTAACTAGCACATCATAATTACTCTGGACTCTCGAAAGGCCTTGACCAACCTCCACTCTTACAGATAGATGATGACAGAACTCTGCAAAGATTTTTTTGCAGGCGATTGTGTCTGATGACAACATCCCTACCATGTCTGCATGATACTGCATGATGTCCAAGAGGATCCAAAGTGATATCTGGGCAGAATGGGCACACGATTGAATAGAAGAGTTCATACCTAGCCACCACATCACTACAATTTGAAACTTGGCTGGATCAAGTGGCAAGCCCAACCCTAACGTGGGGACAACTGAAAGCCATGAACTAGCATGAGGAGCAGAGGCAGAGAAAAGTCCCGCCTTATTGGCAGGAGAGGAAGTCATCATGATAGACTGATTGTGAGATAGATGATCATCCAACTTCTTGCACAATGCATGCTGGGAGAAAGGAGAGAACAAAACAGACTCCACTGTGATGGCCTCTGTCAGGAGCATTGAACCCACTAAAACCTGAAGAAGGCAGAGATGATATGAAGGCAGCACATGAGTGATAAGATAAAGAATGAAAGCCAAGTCCTCCAAAGCTGAGGCTAAGTTGTGTTGTTCCAAATCCATCAGGAAGCTCAGATATAAAGTTGTATGCATTGGCCTTCCTAGCAGCTTGTTCTGTCTCCTCCGTGGAAGCCCATAGCGGATATTCTCAGCAATGGTGGTGTTGAACAGTACAGGCTCCTGGCTGACCACACCAATGTTGTCTCTCAGCCACCTCAGGTTGAGGTCTTTAACATTTCTGCCATCAATGGTCACCTTTTAGGGGGAGTGACAATGATATAAGGTCACACCAGCCACACCCACCTACCCCCCCCCCCCCCCCCCCAACTGGGGTCATAAAAGCGCTGAATCAGCTGTAATGTGGTGCTAGCTTCCATCATCTGGGATGGCTAGGAGTGGTTCTAGCTAGATGCACTAATTTACAATAACTACCACAAATGCGAGCTGCAACATGAAGGTCAGCTGCAGCCACCTCTACTAGGCAATCACGATGTACATTCGGGTCTGGGAACGAGAGAAATATTTGTAGGCACACTCCGTCTCGTTCGTGCCGCGGGCGTTCCCGTGGACTGTCGACTACTTCATACGGCAACTCATTCTTTAATGGGACGACTTTGACTTTGTCAAAACTCATAAACGAATAAAAGCATGTCTTCGTTCTCAGACTAACGGCAAAATTGCCCCAAACAAAGGTAAAGTTTTAACTCACAAAGTTCCGCGTAATAAAGGAAACGATCGTCTGCCAAACATATGTATCTGTATTTCTCTTTGAGCATGTGTGAGTTTGCGTCCGTTGCCGTGTGTAGTGTGTGTGTGTGTGTGTGTGAGAGAGAGAGAGAGAGAGAGAGAGAGAGTGGGAGAGAGAGAGAGAGAGAGAGAGAGAGAGAGAGAGAGAGAGAGAGAGAGAGAGAGAGAGAGAGAGAGAGAGAGAGAGAGAGAGAGAGAGAGAGAGAGAGAGGGCGTTTCTGTGGTCTTTCATCAGGCAGCTCCGTCTTTAACGGTACGATTTTGACTCGACAGTCACAGACTGAGGACTATAAAGCAAGATTCATTCGAACACTCGTTCCCAAAATAACGGCCGTTATAGAGGGGAGGGTTCCATGTCAAAGAGTCGGTTGAGTCGGTTCCATTCCAAAGAGAAAAGAATTAATCCATAATGAAAAATGATAAATCAAACAACAGTTGCGCGAAACCATGATTGAATATTTCAATTTTCTAATTTAATTTGAAATTTTAAAATTGTAAACGTCACACAAAAATCAATTATTCTCTTAGCGAAATATATGGAAATCGACCAAAATTTGCAACTAGTACGTCAAAATAGTAATTTTCAATTTATCGAACAATTGAAAAATTAGTTGGCGGTTTTATACACGGACCCAGAACCCGCCGGTGAAACAAATGGAGTGAAACAAGATATAAAAATTTAACTAAAATAAAATTGGCGATGTAGGATTTGTAGACAGAAATTGAGTAAAAAGTAAGGAAACAAGGAATTACGGATATTATGCATTCATTAAATTATAAATATTACAGGCCTACATTATTTAGCAAATCTCCCTGCCTGAAAATCTGTGCTAATGGTAGGTATGTAAAATTTATTATAATATCCGTATCCTTACTTTTTACTCAATTGCTGTCTACAAATCCTACACCGCCAATTTTATTTTAATTAAATTTTTATATCTTGTTATAGATGTAGTTCCCATAGGGACAAAAGCTAAGTGTTCAAATATACATGTATTTTATAGATACCCCTTTGTGGTACCTATGTGCATGGCAGGTTTGAAGTGAGAGGGCAAAGTGGTTGGAAAGATACACTGTGCTAAAACAATGTTATACTGCAGAGTATATTAAGTTGTATTATTCTAGAATACAAGTGTTATACAATTAGAGCGTATAACGGCAACATCCGCTGGCGTATTCTGCTGTTATACCACTACCAAAGATGCACTGCGAGTATACTACTGTTATACAACACTCTCGTTACCAGACCCAACATGACGGCATTGTGTAGTCTCGTACCCAGACGTATATGGGTACGAGACTATGTACAACAGTATGCGCGTGAGCAAACTTTTGAACAGATACGAATCGCCTTTTCTCAAGCCTTGGAGGAGTCTGGGACAGCAATGTAACTGTTAGAAGCTACATATTGGTGTGTGTTGATCGCTCCGATCGTTAAATACTCCGTACTGAGTACAGTATGCTACTTTCATCTGATCATGCTCGTAAATTGGTAAGAATCCATGTGGCCCATACATGTACGTGGTGCATTCCGCTAGGTTGGCTCCTGCCAAATACCATAGAATTGGGCTCCGTTATTTAACAAATGGGTAGCCCTTTGTCAGCTCTTAATTCGTGTGTCTGAGTATAGTACAATCCCATGTACGAAACGTAAAAAACTTGTGTCTAGGAGTGATATAAAGGAGTGCGTTAATTGATGTGCGTGTCTAGGACTGTACATGTGAAGAGTTTTGTTTATAGGGCCTACGTGTGTAAGCTAGTGAAGTGAGAGGTGTAGAAACTATATATTTTGTGTATAGTAGTGAATATCAACACTCTAGATATCCTGTACACATAGCAATTCCAATTGCAGCAGCGGCGTAGCATTAGCACTTGCTAGAGAGGCTGCACAGGCGTGTGCATAGGCCTACATGTAGCGCACACGCAATACATTTTAACGAAGTAGACCGTTGAAAACTGATTAAAATATTATTTGTAAAATCCATCAGAACATTGGATGTGATGTTGTGTAGACTCTGACACTCACACAACCTGTGATGGACATTTGTCCCCATGAGTGCGCGTGTTCAAGTGGGTGTATTTCTCACCATGGTAGTCACCATTCCATTTATACTCATTAAAGGCATATGTAAGCACATCTCTGTTGAGTTTGTGTGGGAATTTGATGTTATTCGATCACCGGATAGGCAGGTACAGCAGAATAACTCGTGTTAGATATACAGGCCTCTAATGCTGGAACTGAATTTCTGGAATGGAATAAATTTGGTTCAATGCCTTCACTTTGACCATATTAGGATGCTTACATATGTTCATGTCTATAAACATTCAATGGACAGGTGCTAAGGCCATTATGCTTGCATGTGGCATAAGCATATTTATAAGACATGTACAGTAAAATTTGGGTAATGTGGTCGGTCACCTTGATATGTTCACATGCTATAGGGCACTGAGCTGATCCTGGGTGTGCTATAGTGATCTGATCCCCAAGTGTAATGGTAGGGAGGGTGGATGTGGTGGCTCTAATGTTTACAGGTAGAGGTAGGGAAACATGTTCCCCTCCCTCTTTCTTTCTGTTTCCCTCCCTCCATTTATCAGTGCCCCACCCACCCTACTCTCCTCATCCTCTGCCCCTCCCATGCTCCCTCAGCTGCAGTTGGCAGGTAACCCTATTGCTACCCATCAGGAATATCGTGTCAAGGTCGCTGCACACCTCTCCAAAGAGATTGTACATGTAGGTCACATGCTGTGTCTCTTATGTGCACAAGGGGAGTGTCACTGGTGCGCATGAGGGGAGTGTCACTGGTGCGCACAAGGGGAGTGTCACTGGTGCGCACAAGGGGAGTGTCACTGGTGCGCACAAGGGGAGTGTCACTGGTGTGCGCAAGGGGTGTGTCACTAGTGCGCACAAGGGGAGTGTCACTGGTGCGCACAAGGGGAGTGTCACTAGTGTGCACGAGGGGAGTGTCACTGGTGCGCATAAGGGGAGTGTCACTGGTGCACACAAGGAGAGTGTCACTGGTGCGCACAAGGGGAGTGTCACTGGTGCGCACAAGGGGAGTGTCACTGGTGCGCACAAGTGGGGTGTCACTTATGCGCACAAGGGGAGTGTCACTGGTGCGCACAAGGGGAGTGTCACTTGTGAGCACAAGGGGAGTGTCACTGGTGCGCACAAGGGGAGTGTCACTGGTGTGCGCAAGGGGTGTGTCACTAGTGCGCACAAGGGGAGTGTCACTGGTGTGCGCAAGGGGTGTGTCACTAGTGTGCACAAGGGGAGTGTCACTGGTGTGCGCAAGGGGTGTGTCACTGGTGCGCACAAGGGGAGTGTCACTGGTGCGCACAAGGGGAGTGTCACTGGTGCGCACGAGGGGAGTGTCACTAGTGCGCACGAGGGGAGTGTCACTGGTGCGCACAAGGGGAGTGTCACTGGTGCGCACAAGGGGAGTGTCACTGGTGCGCACAAGGGGAGTGTCACTGATGCGCACAAGTGGGGTGTCACTTATGCGCACAAGGGGAGTGTCACTTGTGCGCACAAGGGGAGTGTCACTTGTGCGCACAAGGGGAGTGTCACTGGTGCGCACAAGGGGAATGTCATAGGTGCGCACAAGGGGAGTGTCACTGGTGCGCACAAGTGGAGTCACTTATGCGCACAAGGGGAGTGTCACTGGTGCGCACAAGGGGAGTGTCACTAGTGCGCACAAGTGGAGTGTCACTTATGCGCACAAGTGGAGTGTCACTGGTGCACACAACGGGAGTGTCACTGGTGCGCACAAGGGGAGTGTCACTGGTGCGCACAAGGGAAGTGTCACTGGTGCGCACAAGGGGAGTGTCACTTGTGCGCACCAGGGGAGTGTCACTGGTGCGCACAAGGGGAGTGTCACTGGTGCACACAAGGGGAGTGTCACTGGTGCGCACAAGGGGAGTGTCACTGGTGCGCACAAGGGGAGTGTCACTGGTGCGCACAAGGGGAGTGTCACTGGTGCGCACAAGTGGAGTGTCACTTATGCGCACAAGGGGAGTGTCACTGGTGCACACCAGGGAAGGTCACTGGTGCGCACAAGTCGAGTGTCACTGGTGCACACAAGGGGAGTGTCACTGGTGCGCACAAGGGGAGTGTCACTGGTGCGCACAAGTGGAGTGTCACTTATGCGCACAAGGGGAGTGTCACTGCTGCACACAAGGGGAGTGTCACTTGTGCGCTCAAGGGGAGTGTCACTCGTGAGCACAAGGGGAGTGTCACTGGTGCGCACAAGTGGAGTCACTTATGCGCACAAGGGGAGTGTCACTGGTGCACACAAGGGGAGTGTCACTAGTGCGCACAAGTGGAGTGTCACTTATGCGCACAAGTGGGTATCACTGGTGCACACAAGGGGAGTGTCACTAGTGCGCACAAGGGGAGTGTCACTGGTGCGCACAAGGGGAGTGTCACTGGTGCGCACAAGTGGGGTGTCACTTATGCGCACAAGGGGAGTGTCACTAGTGCGCACAAGGGGAGTGTCGCTGGTGCGCACAAGGGGAGTGTTGCTGGTGCGCACAAGGGGAGTGTCACTAGTGCGCACAAGGGAGTGTCACTGGTGCGCACAAGGGGAGTGTCACTTATGCGCACAAGGGGAGTGTCACTGGTGCACACAAGGGGAGTGTCACTTGTGCGCACCAGGGGAGTGTCACTGGTGCGCACAAGTCGAGTGTCACTGGTGCACACAAGGGGAGTGTCACTGGTGCGCACAAGAGGAGTGTCACTGGTGCGCACAAGGGGAGTGTCACTGGTGCGCACAAGTGGGGTGTCACTTATGCGCACAAGGGGAGTGTCACTAGTGCGCACAAGGGGAGTGTCGCTGGTGGCACAAGGGGAGTGTCACTGGTGCGCACAAGGGGAGTGTCACTGGTGCGCACAAGGGGAGTGTCACTGGTGCGCACAAGGGGAGTGTCATGCTGGTATGCTAAGTGTATCAAGAGTGATGCAGATAGCCGTGCTGGTGCAAAGTGAAAAGATTTTGAGTGACTCGGTTTTTATAGTTTCAATTCCGTCATCGCTATGACCCTCCCTTCCAACCTCCTCCTCCCTATCTCCCCCTCCCTCCTCCTCAACCATTGGACAAAGATTATATGTCTCTCCTCTTCTATATCTGCAGCCATCCTACCTCGAGTGCATCAGCTGCGGAGATCTTAGCTGTGCTGTTCTTCTATGAGCTGCACTACACCAGTAGGTTTGTCCTCTGGAGAGAGGGCATAGGAGGAAGGTCATGGGGGGAGGAGGGAGGGGGGCATTGTGCCAGGTGAAGGAGGGTTGTTTAAGGAGGTGGAGTCTGAGAGAAGAGGAGGGGGGTTATATACATGTATGTTCATTTATCTAGGGATAGATACATGTAGCTATTTTGATATTGAATGTCGTCCATATGGGTGTCCATGATTAGTATTAACTGAGATATGGTTACCTCCCCCCTCTCCGCACAGATGACGTCCCCAAGGATCCGTCCAGTGACAGAGTTGTACTCTCCAAGGTAAGCTACATACATGTATATGTCTGCACTTCCTGTCATTAAAGTGAAAACATACATGTAGGTGTGGAAACCTGCATACATACTGTTGGCATTTTAAAATTTATTGTGTACATTGTAGATGTGTGGGTAGTGATGTCACTACCCCCTCACACCCTCACAGGGTCATGCCTGCCCCATCCTGTATGCAGCATGGTGTGAGGCTCATCACCTAAGAACATCTGCTCACCCTGCGCAAGGTGGACTCCATCTTAGAGGGACACCCCACACCTGTAAGCACCTCAGCTACCTTCCTCCCTCTCCCTGTTTGCTATGTACGTTTGTGATGGATATTCACTGACCACTTGTGTTCCTCTTACCTCATTCTCGTACTATCATCCCCTCCCTTCCATCCACTCTGTCCTCTCCTCCCTTCCATCCACTCTGTCCTCTCCTCCCTTCCATCCACTCTGTCCTCTTCTCCCATCCACTCTGTCCTCTCCTCCCCCTCCCTCCTTCGTCCCCTCCTCCCTCTCCCCCCCATCCCTCCCTCCCTCCCCATCCCCTTTCTCCTCCAGTGTCAGAACTACGTGGATGTGGCCACAGGCTCCCTGGGTCAAGGGATCTGTGTCTCTGCAGATATGGCCTACTGTGGGAAGTAGCATGAGTGTGTCATGTAGATAGCCGTGCTTTAGCACTGACTGTCAGGAGTGATGTGCTGTCATTCTCTGGTCTGTGCTTCCTTTTGCGTTCAGCAATATGCTGTGCATCTACATGTATTTTTATATGTACTGCATGCACTTACATGTATAATAGTCTACCAAGGTCACTGAATTTATCATCACTCCCTGACATAAAAGGCTCGTCAGGGTCACAACAATAGCTCTCCAGGGCATCATCATCCTTAAGTTCTTATGACACCTTCGCGATTCAACCTTCGCGAGCGCTTTGCCATTCTCTATCCATTTATGTTGTCATTTGAATGTTATCATAGCAATGGACCATTTGCCTGATGACGCGCACGTAAGCGAGCCTCCGTTTATTACTCCGCGGATCATTGATTGTTTACCTAGTGTGATGGATGTAGTGCAAATTTCACGCTGCAACATGTATTAGACTGTAAGACAGGTGGTCTTGTCATCCATCAACATAACGAAGTTCGGGACTGTCTTGGGGATATGGCTGCTCAAGTATGGAGTCAGGTTGTACGTGAACTAATACCGGGTAGTCAAAGAGGCTGACTCCAAAGCACTGAAAGCAGGATTGAGGGCCGATCTAGGCATTCCGAATGAGTAGCGTAATAATTATTGAACGTAAATTTGCGTCTTCAGCGTATAATCAATTAAACACATCCGAATGCATATCGATTTGATGCATTGAGCCCCATGCATACATACGTATACTTACGTCACGTGATATGACGCGCAAATCTTGGCAGCTGCTACAGGATCATAATATTAGCGCCGTAGGCAGGTGTTATTGTATAGCTGCGATGAATCCCGGCCCTCAGCAGGTATGACCTTATCTTGCGCCGTTTGTGTTTTCCTACGTTGCAACTGTTAGGATTCACGGTTCATCAAGGTAATTCGTACATTTAACGCGCTGCGCGTCTATCTCTCTGAGAACTTGATATCTTATCAAAGAAAAAACCCTAATGTACATACCGTAAAACAATTACACAGAAAATCATTATATTCATATCACGTCACTAATTTCTGACATCCTGCCCCCGTTGACTAAGTAGTCAACTGTGTAAGTTCAGTCAGCATTGAGATCCTGGGCCAAGTTTTGAATTCTCTGTACTGCCTTCTGGAAAGCCATTCGCTTAGCAGGTCGCTGAATTGTGTCAGTGTCATATGCAGCATGTGCAGGTTCCTGCACCACAATTGAATTCCTTGCTGACACCTCTAGCGGGTACAAGTGTTGAATGGGTCGTATCAGTATCGATGTATGTCCAGTTTCACCCTTGGTCCTTACACATGCACCTCTTACAAACCCATCATTGCCACGAATGAGCTCCACAACTCTTGCTAATTTCCATAGCGTCCTTGGCAGGTTCTTATCAAACAGAATGACAACATCACCAATCTGAATGAGATCTTGAACTACAGAGCCCCTGGAGTAATGGTGATGCTCTCTCAATTCTGTGAGATACTCCCTCCGCCATCGGTTCCAAAAGTGTTTCAACATTACACTCAGATGTTTCAATCTCTTTGACAGATCAAAGGACGAGTGTGCTTCACCATAAGTAGGATCTCTGTCATCGTCACAAAGTGGATCAGGTAAGTTGTTCAGTCTATAGCCAACAAGAAGATGAGAAGGGGTTAGTGGTTCGTCCAGATCTTCGGCACAAACAAATGTCAATGGGCGAGAGTTTAATGTAATCTCAACTTCAGCCACTATTGTCACTAGCTCATCATAGGAAATCCTGGCCTGTCCAATTGTCTTCTTAAGACAACCTTTCATCAACCCAATCAACCTTTCGAATATTCCACCCCACCATGGTGCACGTTCTAAGTTGAACTGCCATTGAGTGTGAAAACGTTCAAGAAGACCTTTGGCTGTTGAGTCAAATAATATGCCAGTTATGACCTTCTTGGCAGATTTGAAAGTTTTGGCATTGTCAGAAATGATCTTGCGTGGAGTTCCCTTCCTTGCCGTAAACCGTCGAAAACACCTCATAAAGGCTTCAGTGGTGAGATCTGGAACAACCTCTAAATGCAGGGCACGGGTCGAGCAACATGTGAACAGACATACCCAGACCTTGCTGTTGCTTTCACTTCCCTTCACATAAAGTGGGCCCGCGAAGTCCACTCCAGTATAAGAAAATGGTTGAGATTCCTGCACCCTGAAGTCAGGTAATGGGGGAGGTGGTGGAGGTAAATATGGTCTTCCATTAAACCTCCTACATATCACACAACGATGAAGAATCTTCTTCACGAGACTCCTTCCCTTTACAGCCCAATATCTCGAGCGCAGCTCAGTCAGAGTGCTCTTAACACCTCCATGTAAGACTTTCTCATGACATGCCTTTACGATCAATGCAGTTACATGATGTTTGGCATCAAGTAAAATGGGATATTTCGAAGAGTCTGGAATGTCGGCATTACCCAAACGGCCACAACATCTCCAAATTCCTTCATTATCAACGAACACGCCGAACTGATGCTTCCACATACCAAAACTCTTGCTCTGTAATAGTGATTGTTGTATAACCGTGATCCAATAGATCTCTGCCCGTGTTAAGTAGTACTCGGTGCCCCTGTTGTGTGCTATGTTTGATCTCCTTGTTATGAGCTTATCAACAAACTGTATCACATAAGATGATACGATTAGGAGCCTTCGCAAGATACTGAACTCTTCACATTGTAAAATAAGATCATCCTTAGGTTCATTGGTCAAGACCGTTAGCACCTCTGTGGACACATCTTCTGTTGTGCCCTTCATTTCTTTCATACAATCCTCTGGAATACGTACTTCCCTACACTCATGATCTGCATCACCACTTGTAAGCCATTGTGGACCATCTAACCACAGTGATGAACTAGAGAGTTCAGTCATGCTTGCGCCTCTAGAAGGAATATCTGCTGGATTCGAAATTCCCGAGCAATGGTTCCAATGTTCGGAGGGTACTAGTCTCCTGATAGCAGTGACCCGATTTTGGACAAACTGCTTCCACTCACGGTCTTCATGCTTGATCCAACAAAGTGCAACCTGCGAATCAGTATAACATCTCGGATCGGCCAGTTTCAATTCAGGTTGGAGAGCCCCTGTAACACTGTTCATTAACCTTGCAAGAAGTAAAGCAGCCAATAGCTCCAATCTAGGAATAGTCTTGTTGTGCACTGGAGCAACTCGTGATTTTGCAACAACAAAACGAACAACTATACTTGCAGAGGACTTGATCATTAAGTATACCACAGCAGCATAGGCTCCCATAGATGCATCACAAAACCCTCTCAGACTGCAGTGTGCTGCAGATTTTTCACACAGAAAATCATTATATTCATATCACGTCACTAATTTCTGACAGCAACTTCTTTCCCTCAGTATCCCATAGGCATAGGAAGTCGTGTCGGACTGTCGGTATGTAAATTATGTACCTTTATCATGCTCTTTTAGTCAAAATGTGTAGTAGCGTGCAAGTGTTTCTAGATCTGCAACAAAGTGTAAGTTCAGTACGTTGTTTTCTTTCCCATTACGCCGGCACGCTGGTGAAGTGAAGGTGGGCCAAGTGCGCATATCTTTTTATCTGTCCCATTGTGCTGTGTTTTTATTTCCTATCTAGAGCACCGTACGCGTAGTGTGCACTTGGCTGAATACTTGAATTCATAGTAAGCTGTTGTAGATAGTTGCGCATGCTATTATACTGGTCTCTTTTGCCAGTTTCACTTAGACTGTGCAGTATGGAATGGATATATGGTAAGCCCTCATTTCAGTTTCTGACGCGGGTCACGCCGTTGCAGCGTTTCGAACGTGTGTATGTATGTGTTCATGTATGTAAGAAACATTATATTTCTTTTTTTAAAAAAGGTGATCAATGGGCGAGGCCGGGGGGGGGGGGGGGGGGGGGGGCGTGAAGGGCAGGGGACCAGGAGGATGAGATAAGAATTGCGTCATTGACATTAGACAATATCCGGCTGATATTCAATCCATAAGCGAGAAGAGTACGCAAATAGTATACTAAAGTGCCTAAGAGAAAAATATACACTCAGCGTATAACTGAAGTGTATACTGTTCCTATCCACTAGTTTTACGCCAGAGATTCTATTAATATACGATAGGTGTATAACTAGCGTAAATTGGTGCTATACATTAGAATATACGCTGGCGTAAAACACGTTTGTAGCACAGTGATAGGTCCTGATTTATGCATCTTTTGAAGTGCCTCAGGTTCCCATGTGCACAGCACACACACACCATGCTGCATAAGGCTACAGATGCATGGCCTGTGGGCTGGATTTACAGGCAACTCCGTGCATGTGAAGGAGTGTCTGTGTGTGTGTGTGTGTGGGGACCACTTGCGCAGTTCTTTAGTGTAAGTTACACACAAGTACTTGCCAACTTACTCATTGGTGCGGTACTGTATATTAAACTCCTCTAATGCAACACTTTCCTACCAAGGGTCTTTCTTGGTGCTGGCCACTGGTTCATGCATACTAATGGCTAGCAGAGGCTCTGGTACAGAACAACACATCTTTACCAATTTCGAACTATAAGCATTGGATCATCCCATTACTCCTCCCCCTACCCATCCTTATAAATGGCCATAATCTTATTGTTCACATCAATACCAGGAGTGGAAAGGAGACGTTCCACAGATGACCTTCCCTTGCAGCAAGGTGTAATGGAGTATGACCATATGCATACTGGAGAGGGTACAATAGTTCAGTCAACATGGTGGGTACAATGTACACATGTACATGTAGTATATAGATGGCCTTTCAAACATGAAACCACATGCAAGGGTTTACACACTGTCACATGTAGTTTTCTGCCAACTATACTGCCACATAATGTGCAATAATTGAAGCTCAATTCTTTTCCACTTTCATATACTATCAACAATGAGACATTAGTGTTTTGTCCTCCATACTCCCCCTAGTACTCCTCCCCCTACCCTACCCTGCCCATCCTGCATCTATACCAACTCACCACATTCTTTTATTAATGTTCACATCAATACCAGGAGTGGAAAGGAGATGTTCCACACAAGTAGTATAAACCTCCTCTTGCAGCAAGGTGTAATGGAGAATGACCATACTGGAGTGGGTACAATAGTTCATGGTCATCAACAACACCATTCAAAAACATGAAGCCACTAGAGTGTACACTTGTACTATAGTCGATCAAAGGAGGGTGTGGGGAGAGGTGGTAGCAGAACTGGTGGGGCGGGATACCATAGCCCCTCCCCCTAGCCAGGGTGGTAGGGATTACGGCCTTCATTGAGATATACACATAACTGCATGGCCTGTGGGCTAAGTTTTAGAAAGTTACACACTTTCTAAAACTTTTCCCACAGGCCATGCATCTGTAGCTATATGACCAACTCACCCCATCCTTAATGTTTACATCAATACCAGGAGTGGAAAGGAGATGTTCCACACAAGTAGTATGACCTTCCCATGCAGCAAAATGTAATGGAGTATGACCATCCTGGAGTGGGTACAATAGTTCAGTCAACATGATGGACACATGTACATGTAGTACATGGATAACCTTTCAAACATGAAACCACAAGCCAGGATGAGAGGCATACAATATATAGTGTAATGGAGTACTATCACCCTACTGGAGTGGATAGAATCGTTAGAACAAAATTGTGGGTACACAACCCGGTACAATGTGTACATGTACATGTAGTACATGGATGGCCTTTCCAACATTAACATTACAACAAGGGTTTATACACACATGCCTCAATTCTTTTCCACTTTCATACTATCAACATTGAGACATTAAGTATTGTCCTCCATACTCCCCTAGTACCCTGCCCATCTTGCATCCACATGTATACCAACTCTTAATGTTCACATCAATACCTGGAGTGGAAAGAACATACATGACTGGTTGTGTACACTCTAGTGGCTTCATGTTTTTGAATGATGTTGTTTTGATGACCATGAACTATTGTACCCACTCCAGTATGGAGTGGTCATACTACTTGTGTGGAACGGGTACCATTATAGTAGATCAAATGAGGGGGTGGGAAGAGTGGTACACTGTGTAAAGGGGTTTTTATACACTAGTGTATACATCAATTAGCGGTGTATAACACTGCGTATTGAGACGTTATACACACGTATACGCAATAACGTCTATATACACACTGTTATACAGTAGTGTATAACAATACCTTTTTCATAGTGGTAGCAGAACTGGTGGGGCAGGTCTGGTAGCCTATTTTTACTCAAAAAGTACTGGACAAAGAAGGCAAATTCTTGAGCATGACCAAATAATTGTTATTGTCTTGCCCAAAGTACACATGACATTGGGGAGCTATTAAGCCTTGAGCACCACAAAGAGAAAGATTCAAACAACAACTTGTGGGAACTTACTCCATGAAGATAGCAACATTAGTGTACTGATGTCTCTATCACGATCACCTAGCTTGATCTCAAACTAGTTATGGTAACAACAAAAGTATATAGGCATTCAACATTATTATAATGGTGGTCCAATGTGGTCTCATGATATTGATCCCCCTAGCCAGGGTGGGAGGGATACTACAACCCCTCCCCCTAGCCAGGGTAGGAGGGATACCACACCCAAGCCAGGGTGGGAGGGATACCACAGCCCCTCCCCCAAGCCAGGGTGGGAGGATACCACAACCCCTCCCCCTAGCCAAGGTACGAGGGATACCACAGCCCCTCCCCCTAGCCAAGGTGGAAGAGATACCACAGCCCCTCCCCCAAGCCAGGGTGGGAGGATAAGGTAGGAGGGATACCACAATCCCTCCCTCTAGCGAAGGTAGGAGTGATACCACAGCCCCTCTCCCTGGCCAGGGTGGGAGAGATACCAGACAATGTTACGGCCTTCATTGAGATTTACACACTTTCTAAAACTTTGCCCACAGGCCATGCAGCTGTAGCCTTATGACCAACTCACTGTACACTTAATGTTCACATCAATACCAAGAGTGGAAAGGAGATTTTCCATACATGTAGTGTGACCTTCCCTTGTAGCATAGTATAATGGAGTATTACCATATGCATACTGGAGTGGGTACAATAGTTCAGTCAACATGATGGGTACAATGTACACATATCATGTACATGTAGTACACATGGATAGCCTTTCAAACATGGTTTACACACATGTAGTTTTCTGCCAAATATATACTGCCACACAATGTGCAGCAATTCTTTTCCACAATTCCACTTCCATACTTTCAACTTTCAACATACACATGTATCACATTGTGACATTAAAGTAAGTAGCATTTAGAGTAAGTAACAACTCCCATGCACTAGTGGAGTACAATGGTGGTCTCGAAAAAGCTACTCTTAAGAATAGTGATCTGTTAAGTGCAATAAATGATGCCCCCACCACCACTACCCCCAGCAGAGCTGCCCCCATGGCCTACATGGCTGCTCTCACCACCTCCATGGCTGCCACAGCCATATAAGGGAGATCATTATCAACTGTGCATTTGCTGGGTGTAAAACTTTCAGTACAAGTGCATCCATGTAGGGCTTGGTAGGGGGAAGGGCTTTGGTATCCCTCCCACTCTGGCTAGGGGAAGGGGCTGTGGTATCCCTCCCACCTGGCTAGGGGAAGGGGCTGTGGTATCCCTCCCACATTGGCTAGGGAAAGGGGCTGTGGTATCCCTCCCACCCTGGCTAGGGGAAGGGGCTGTGGTATCCCTCCCACCCTGGCTAGGGGGAGGGGCTGTGGTATCCCTCCCACTCTGGCTAGGGGAAGGGGCTGTGGTATCCCTCCAACCCTGGCTAGGGGGAGGGATGGAACACTGAGTTAATGGTTGCCGTGTTGACTTAAACACTAGCATTCTTTCCATTTGGGGCTGGGGGTGAGGAGGTAATTTGTGGTACTTTATAGTATGTCTACTGAAAATTTGAACATTACTCTTACACTTTGCTGCTTGGGAAGGTTATACTACTTGTGTGGAACATCTCCTTTCCACTCCTGGTATTGATACTGATTCTGCATTTCAGACAATTTTCTAGCCAAATTTAATTTACATTACTAAAGAATCATAATATCCTTGAGCTACAATGTACTGTACATGTGTACTACTGATATGTGGTAATTGATTGTAATAATGGAGACCTTGAGATGAAATTGTGTATGTTTCAGTGTGAGGGAGGGGCATGACATTTGTAATGGAAAGAGAGAGCATGTATGGGAACAGTTGGACATGCTTAAGTTGAGAGCATGTATGGGAACAGAGGACATGCTTAAGTTGAGAGCATGTATGGGAACAGAGGAGATGCTTAAGTTGAGGGCATGTATGGGAACAGAGGAGATGCTTAAGTTGAGAACATGTATGGGAACAGAGGAGATGCTTAAGTTGAGAGCATGCATGGGAACAGAGGACATGCTTAAGTTGAGAGCTTGTATGGGAACAGAGGACATGCTTAAGTTGAGAGCATGTATGGGAATAGAGGACATGCTTAAGTTGAGAGCATGTAAGGGAACATAACACTGTCCTGCTAAAGACTTGAGATGTTCATCGTATCACAGCATATATGTTGGAGGAGCTATCACTGACAAGGTTGAGGTTCAACTGCATATATATATGGCCATTGATCTAGTTGAGTACTATTAGCTTGACGAGAAACCAAATTAAAAGCACTGTCATGTCTACTTTCAATACACCAAAGTCATTCCCAGATCAGTGCTCTTCTATGAAGGTTCTAGCTAGCTCAAGCCATGGGCAATCCTCTCAGTGTAAGAAGGCCACTACAAATTGATATGGCTTAAATAATGATGCCTCAAATGGCAACACAGAGGGTCAGATGATGTAAGGCACCCCAAACAGCAATAGGGCGGGTGTCTCCTGGGGTGAGCATGTTTAGGGCAGTAAGGTTACCTCCTGCGAGGAAGTTGGCTATGTCGAGATCGGCAGATTGATGACAGTGTGGAGGAGTGGAGCCTGCAGAGGAACCTCTGCCACATTAATCAGGTGTTGTATTGGGAGGTCAGAGGGTCCAGCTGCAGTCAACTTAGGAAAGGATCTGAGGATGTCCATAAGGCAACATCAGGTGGAGATTTGAAATCTGTGTTAGATAGGATAGCAATGGCTGGGCAAGCACTACTGGGGTGCTTATAGCTTCCAAGTGTCTTATTATTGGATGCCATGAGCTAGTTGGTGCTACGGGTCACACCCATTATTCTGGCATTCATTAGATCAGTAATGCTCTGAGGCAGGGGTGCAACATGGAGACCCACTGGGTCCTTCTTTGCTTTGGCCCTTCATACAGTACTATCTGACATTGATGCAGATGATGAATGTCTTGATGTACTTTTCCAAACATGGTTCTTGGATGATGTGGTACTGGCTGGTAAGAAGGCATCAGTATTGCAGGCTTTGCCAATCCTAGAGGAATATGGTCCTTCATTGGGTATTTTTGTGAATTTAAGTAAGTGTGAGCTCTTTTGCCATTATGATCATTTGGATGCCATTCCAGCCACAGCCCTATGCGGCCATACATTTTTGTGGACAAAAAGCATACCTACAGAAATATTGAAAAAAGTCGTAATGCCTTAGCAACCACCCTTGACAACCGACAACCTTACAAACTTTGCACTACGTGCTAACATGTTTGAACTTGCGCCATTTAAAGGCCATACATGGAATGAAGTACCTTTGTTCTATTAGTAGCCAATGTCACATGGCCTAGTTTCCTCTCCACTAATCCCTACAAGCGGTCATTTTTTGACAAACCCATCGACTTCAACGTCCATTTTCAACCACGCAGACAAATTCTGCTCCGTAGACGGAAGCACAGAACAAAAGGAGACAGAAGGCACTTACAACATATCGTATGGAACTGTGGACATACTTTTTCTTCGTGATGGTATATGCGTGTGAAGTATACTGTAGTTTGAGCCGTGGTAACTATTAATAGTACATGTGCGTATGGACGTGTCATATGATAGTTTGAAAAGGGATAGAACGCCTATCCACGATTTTGTTACTTTGTTTGGTGATGGTATTGCTTCAACAATCCATGGTGCAATGGATAGCCTGTGCTCTTGATCAGTAAGAGACTCACAGATCAGAGGGGTGTGGACCTTGTTGTGGATAAATTGATAAGTTCTCTGTGTGGGCATGGATAGTCAGGTTAACCTACCCATATGTTATGGGAAGGAAGTGACTACTATTCGGACCCCAATCCATTGGCTAAGGGACAATTTTAACTTAATGGGTATAAATGTGAAGCCATTAGTAGTACCTTCTTTTCTACTCCCTCCCTACTCCTCCATCCCTCTCTTCCCTCTCCTGTCTTCCCTCCCCTGTCTTCCCTCCCCTCTCCTCCCTGCCCTTTCCTCCCTCCTCTCTTCTCCTTCCCCTCTCCTCCTCTCTCCTCCCTCCCCTCTCCTCCCTCTCTTCCCTCCCTCCTCCCTCCCCTTTCCCTCTCCTCACCTCTCCTCCATCCCTCTTTCCCTCCCCTCTTTTCCTTCCCCTCTTTTTCTTCCCCTCTTTTCCTTCCCCTCTCCTCTTCCCCTTTCCTCCCTCCTCTCTTTTCCCTCCCCTCCTCACTCCCTCTCCTCCCTTTCCTCCCTCCCTCTCCTCCTGCCTCCCTCCCTCCCCTCTTCTCCCTCTCTTCCCTCCCCTCCCTCTTCCTCCCTCTCTTCCCTCTCCTCCTTCCCTCCCTCTTCCCTCCTCTTTCCTCCCTCCACTCCTCCCCTTTCCTCCCCTCAGCTCCCCTTTCCTCTCCTCAGCTCCCCTCTACTCCCCTCAACTCCCCTCTTCTCTCCTCCCCTCAACTCCCCTCTTCTCTCCTCCCCTCAACTCCCCTCTTCTCTCCTCCCCTCTTCTCCCCTCTTCTCTCCTCCCCTCCCCTCCCTCCCCCTCACTCCTCCCATCCCTCCCCCTCACGCTCCTCCCTCCCTCTCATTCTACCTTTTTGTTACACTTTCCCTTATATTTACTGTACTACACTAATGCGGTTCTCCTGTTTACACTTATAATTATACTGTCAAAGTACTGCTCATACACGTCACAAGCACCGAATGGCACTTACAGTGGGTGCCATCAGGGGGTGTAAACTCTGAACATTGATAGACTGCCCTCCTTTTCTTCCTTGTAGCCACCAGAAGGTTTCCATAGACTCTGGAGCTGGTCTCTGTGGTGTTTCATCTAGGGTTATGTGACCGAACAAGCCGCATTATTCGTAGCAAAGCAAAACCGTTTATTGTGTGCGATGAAAAAAAAAAGTATGGCTGCATTTGAATGGTGTTTCTGTACACCTCATTGTGTGTAGTTTACGATGCGGCATACCAACCGTCTTGAGAATTTGTCGACTCTGTGCTTGGTGTTTTCAGCCTAATGTTACCCCACTCCCTTACGATATACCGCGTAGAAGCAGGGGCGGATTTAGGGGGGGGGGGGGGGGGGGGGGGGTCCAGGGGGTCCGGACCCCCCCTTTCCTATATGAAGAATGACGTAATGCATAAGAATGACGTAATGCATACTGTAATCTATGCAGCGTTCTGCATGTTACCGTCCTTGGATTTGCAGGCTTGCACATCGTTCTAGCCAAGCGGGATCTACATCGATCTAACTAAACTATTAACGAAATTTAGTGTTTAATCGCGCGATCGCGATCGAATGGTGCGTGTGAGGATGGATCTCAGATTCTTTTTGAATACAGGTTATTACCGTAGCTATAGAGCTAAACAAACTAAGTTAGTCTAAGTACTAATACAGTAGTAGAACGTGCATGAGTCGTTTGTAGACCGACATGTAGCTGGTGCATGGCCACGTGCACGCTTCGTTCACAAATTCACAAAAGCTTTGCGTCACGAAGTAGCAGTAGGAACCGTAGCATTGTGAAAAATGAAGAGTTTTCTCGTCGCTATCCATGCAAGCGCAGGCTCTAGTAATCGCATGATGTTTGTTTTGGAAATCACTGTGAATTTCATGCTCCAGACCCCACTGGGGGAGCTATCAGCGCTCCCCCAGACCCCCTTGCTGTCACGGGAGGGGGCACGCCCCCTCCCGTACCCTCCCCCAGTTGTGAATATATTTAGCGGACCCCCCTTTCCCAAAACCCTAGATCCGCCCCTGAGAAGTTAGCCGCACATTCCTCAGCCGCACATATCGCACAAATTTACACCGATACATGTATATGAATTACGCGCAGGCCGCAGGATGATGAAATCATTACTGTTTTAGTAGTGAGCTGAACATCAACAACTATTCGAACCACAGCAATGGTAAGGACCATGTCAGGCATAGCCCAAGTAAATGGCCCCTCCCACCTGAGAACCATGGTGCCAATGGCCCCTCCCACCTGAGAACCATGGCTATATCATCATACATTGAGTGAGTGGCATACTGTAATCTCCACAGGGTAAGATAGTAATGGTGAGGCTATGCATTCTGGACCTGACCGAGAGGCTGTCTGACCATGTCAGGCACAGTCCATGTCAATGGCCCCTCCCACCTGAGGACCATGGCTATGTCATCATACATGGAGTGTGTGGTATACTGTAATCTCCACAGGGTAAGATAGTAATGGTGAGGCTATGCATTCTGGACCTCACCCAGAGGCTGTCTGACCATGTCAGGCAAAGTCCATGTCAATGGCCCCTCCCACCTGAGGACCATGGCTACGTCATCATACATGGAGTGAGTGGCATACTGTAATCTCCACAGGGTAAGATAGTAATGGTGTTGCTATGCATTCTAGACCTCACCCAGAGGCTGTCTGACCATGTCAGGCAAAGTCCATGTCAATGGCCCCTCCCACCTGAGGACCATGGCTATGTCATCATACATGGAGTGAGTGGCATACTGTAATCTCCACACGGTAAGATAGTAATGGTGAGGCTATGCATTCTGGACCTCACCTAGAGGCTGTAGATTGGGATCGCACACTTATTTGACTGCCTGAATGCTGCCAACTGCAAAGTTTATTAGTGGTATTCCCAACCAAGCATTTGAATGGCATGCTGTGATAATGTACAGAAATGATTGCTACAGTAGTTGCATGTGTTTTTGAGATACTAGCCAACAAAGATGTAGCCTACTTAAAAACAACATACATGTATGTATTGAAAACGTCTGGGAATACAAAAATTATGAAGTCATTCCATTACAGGCAAACTGTAAGAAAGTGGCTGATGGCAGATTGTCTCTCCATGGTTCTCAGGTGGGTAACTATCTTACCCTGGGGAGATTACAGTATGCCACTCACTCCATGTATGATGACATAGCCATGGTCCTCAGGTGGGAGGGGCAATTGACATGGACTGTGTCTGACATGGTCAGACAGCCTCTGGGAGAGGTCCAGAATGCATAGCCTCACCATTACTATCTTACCCTGATAAGATTACAGTATGTCACTCACTCCATGTATGAAAACATAGCCATGGTCCTCAGGTGGGAGGGGCCATTGACATGGACTGTGCCTGACATGGTCAGACAGCCTCTGGGTGAGGTCCAGAATGCATAGCCTCACCCTTACTATCTTACCCTGTGGAGATTACAGTATGCCACTCACTCCATGTATGATGACATAGTCATGGTCCTCAGGTGGGAGGGGCCATTGATATGGACTTTGCCTGACATGGTCAGAATGCATAGCCTCACCATTACTATCTTACCCTGTGGAGATTACAGTATTTAACTAGTATATTTTAGTATTTTACAGAGCATTTAACTAGTATCTCGGCGCTACCACCTCCCTCTCCGTCATCCATAGCTTCTTCTGATGATGATCTGCCTCCAGACTCTGCATCACCGCGACTTCTTCCAGATCCATCCCATCATCACTGTCATCACATTTACAGCAGCTGTCCGCATGGCCTTCTGCTCATTCACAGCAGCTGTCTGCCGTTCCTATGTCTTCGCGTCCGCATTCACCATCAGCCACTTGTTGCAAATGCCACTCCTCTGGTGCCCGTTGCACGACTTGCAAGTGCTGTCGGGAAGAGCACCCTTGTGTGAACTGTGCTACCCTGGAAGAAGGGGGAAATGCGCTAATCGCATAGCTTCCCCAAACGCCATCATCCTACCCGCATCATCGCCGCAACCAGACCCAGAACATTCGCCATCACTTCCGAGCCCCCCAGCATCGTCCTGCACCCAAAGTCCGCATTTGTTACAATCTCCTGCTTTCCAACCAGAACCATCCTCTTCATTGCAACAGCCTGCTCCATTACTCCAGTGGGCCCCTTCAAACTCACTGCAACCACAGCAGCAGCTGCCTGGCCCCTCACATATGCCTATTGCATATTCACCACTGCAATCGCCAGCCAACCGAAACAATAATTTTCACCTCCAGTCCTCCGCGACCTCCTTAGCCACCCCCGTCAGAAAGCAATGCATTGTTGATGGCTGCCAAGCTTTGGTTGCCCCATCCATGTGGCGTACCCACATGTCCATCCATGCCAACGGAACTCTCCCTGGAGCTGTTCCTTCAGAGTGGTTGTTGGCGCAAAACCTGTTCGTATGCCCATGTAGTAACTTGGACCTCAGGGAGACGGAGGTCCAGGATGGGCACGTGGACGTGATGTCGATGCTACCAAGGTCACCAGCCAATAGGACAAACAACTCAATCACACACGTGCGAACATACAATATATACATGTGCATCACATATCCAGAATGTTCTACGGCCGGCTGCGGCAGGCTTGCGCCCCAACTGGCGCGGCCCAGACACACAATGGGGTCGCCACATTGTCCCGTTACTACACTCCTCCACCTTTAATTTCTTTGCGTCCATGGGTGTGTGGCGGGTGCTCTTTCCATCTGGACTTGCCTGAGGTTAGCTCCGTCAGTTTTCAGGCTCGCTCTCTGTCCTCCCCGGTGGCAGGTGCTCTCTGTCCTCCCCGGCGGCAGGCGTTTTATCCTCCCCGGCGGCAGGTGTTCACTATCCTCCTCGGCGGCAGGCGTTCACTGTCCTCCCCGGAGGCAGGCGTTCACTGTCCTCCCCGGCAGCAGGTGCTCTTCTGTCCTCCCCGGCGGCAGGCGTTCTGTCCTCCCCGGCGGCAGGCGTTCTATCCTCCCCGGCGGCAGGTCTCCCTCACAGCGCGGTGGAGCTTCTGTCCACCCGGTCGCTGGGAGCATTTGTCCTCCACCGGAGAGCTGGGTTCCGATCCTCCTCTTTCCGGGGGGGGGGGGGGGGGGGGGGGGGGGCTGGGACACTTGGTAGCTTGCTGGTTTACCCTCATCGCCAATGTGTAGTAACCTGGACCTCAGGGAGACTGAGGTCCAGGATGGGGCACGCGTACGTGATGTCGACGCTACCAAGGTCACCAGCCGATAGGACAAACAACTCAATCACACACTTGCGAACATACAATATATACATGTGCATCACATATCCAGAATGTTCTACGGCCGGCTGCGGCAGGCTTGCGCCCCGACCGGCGCGGCCCAGACACACAATGGGGTCGCCACATTGTCCCGTTACTACAGCCCACACTGCTACCAGTTGGTAGCCAACTCCAGACATTCTACCCACTTGCAACAGTGCACACAGAGCCAGATCGCGAACATTTCACACTCATTCCCTTCAATACAAGACTCCAATCAGGAACTTCCGACTTTTGCAGAGGTGTGTCGGCTTAACCACCCAACACTGCGCTTTGTACCGGCTAAAGCCAGACCTGCCTTTGCACGGGCATTGTCTTCAACTCTGAAAGATATCCTCCTTCATAACACAGAAGAAACTTAGTTGAAGCTCTTCATGCTCCCAAAGTGTGTCCTCCCTTCTCTTAAACACAAAGGAGTCACCAACCCCCACACATCTGTTGAGTCCCTGCAAGCTTTGTCTTGACAATGACCATATCACCCTCTGGGCAATGGCAAAAACAGGCCCGGGTGAAAATTTGGCGTTAATAACGCGTTATAACGCGCGTTTTCGGAACACTTTTCACGCCAAATAACGCCCTTTTTAAAGAGCAGTATCTTCTTCATAGTTCACCAGAATTAATCTGAATTCGGTTTTTATACAAAGGTACCATGGGTCTATACAATGCTTAACTTTGGTCATTATGTGACATTTCGTTCTGAAGATATAAAACGATTCGGTACGAGTTCCGTTTCGCGGAAAACCCCGCGAAACGGTAATGAAAAGTAGTGTTTACTTCATCGTTTTATATCTTCGGAACGAAATGTCACATAATGACCAAAGTTAGGCATTGTATAGACCCATGGTACCTTTGTATAAAAACCGAATTCAGATTAATTCTGGTGAACTATGAAGAAAATACTGCTCTTTAAAAAGGGCGTTATTTGGCGTGAAAAGTGTTCCGAAAACGCGCGTTATAACGCGTTATTAACGCCAAATTTCCACCCGGGAGGGCCAATGACCTCAGCTCCACAAAGGGTCACCTCATATCTAATAACACCAAACAAACTGTCTCCTCTGCTGTTTCCCTGGGCCAAGCAGGGTTACTGGGCAAAGCGTGTCGAATTTTGTTGTCCAATGGCACAACTCCAATCACTGACAACACGCTACACTTGTTACAAGACAAGCATCCTTCCTGCCCAGTTCCTTTATCTCCAGTATCCTCTTCTGAACCTGTTACACTCAGTCCTTCCTTTGACATCCTTCACATCCTGAGATCTTTCCCAAAGGCCACCTCTGCAGGCCCTTCAGGACTCTCTGTGCAACACTTGCTGGATGCAGCTTCAGTTCCCCTCCACTCACCAATCTGTGCCACCCTACGAGTAGTTATTAATGTCTTGGCATCTGGTAAGGCCCCCAAATCTGTTGCACCCTTCTTAGCTGGTGCTAGACTGATCGCCCTAAATAAAAAAAATTCCAGGGAAAGTAGTGCTCTCACTGATGTTAGACCCATTGCTGTTGGGGAAACTCTACGCAGACTGACACATAAGTGCATCTGTGCAATTATGAGGGATAAGTTTTTGCCATTTTTCCAACCATCTCAGTTTGGTGTAGCATGCAAGGCAGGTGCAGAGAAAGTTGTCCATAGCGTGAGAAAGTGCATTGAAAATAACTGGGAGAGTGGAGACTTTGCAGTTTTCAAGGTGGATATGTCAAATCTGTTCAATAGGGTATCCAGACAGGCTGTCCTTGATGAGTGTGGTCTTTTCTTTCCTGAATTGCTGCCCTGGGTGTCATGGTGCTATGATTCACACTCCATTCTGTGGCACCCCAAGGGTACAATCAGCTCACAGTCAGGTGTACAGCAAGGGGACCCGCTGGGCCCAATGCTGTTTGCTCTTGTTCTTCGGAAGCTTGTTTCAAGCATAGAAGCAGATGATGGTTGCTTTGACCTCAGTCTAAATTTGTGATATCTGGATGATGGCATGCTTGCAGGTGAGAGGTCAGCAGTAGTGCATGCCCTGCATTTGATTGAGGAGCTAGGACCACATTTAGGGCTTCACATCAATCTCCCCAAATGTGAAATGTTCAGCAAGAATGGCAACTCCCACTTTCCAGATACAGTAAAGTCTTCCATCCTTCCTCATTTGGAGATCCTGGGGTCACCAATTGGGGATAGGGTGTGTAACCTCTCCTGAATAATGAAAATCGATTTTTCCGAATACTTTTAAAACACTATTCGATTTTTCAGGTTTTTCTGGATCAGTAAATCGATTTTTCCGAATACTTGAAAAAAGAAAATCGATTTTTCCGAATAGGTTTTAACAATTTGCCAGCCAAATACCTAGCTTATTCAGGTTTTCTGCTCACTGAGCCACCTAAATGTACACATCACACCAGATATTCTCCTACAGCTAAACCATAACACCAGATGCCCTCACCATACACACACCTACCCTCATCACATCAGTGCCCTTATGAGGCACACCCTACCCCCATCACACCAGTGCCCTCATGAGGCACACAAACACACCTCACCTCGACACACCAGATGCCCTCATGAGGCACACAACCACAGCTACCCCCATCATACCAGACACTCTCCTACAACTACCCACATTACACCAGATCAGTACAGCATGCATCCACAGCTACCCACATCACACCAGATGCACTCAGCACACTACCACAGCTACCTACATAGACCTAAATCGCTTGGCCTGACCACATACCTAGATGGGCGTGTCCTGACCTAAGTTAGCGTGGCCACGCTGAAGTCTACCTACAGATGTACACATCGCACTTGATGCCAAACAGATAGAACCATAGATGACGTTTACGCACCACCAGCCATGCAGCCTCCATTTCACCATAGCAAGCCAAATACTAGTAACTAAGTAGGCCTAAATGAGATCGCGGCAATATCAGCTCACAGAGATTGAAGCAAGAAACCAGCTAGTTCGAAATGCACTAAGCGAACTAACTTTGATTTATAGCTGAAGCTGTCCGTCGTCATGACTCTTGAAGAGGGAGATCTACTTGGCTACTGCCCGTGCATATGATCTCGTCCCCACGTACACGGGCAAGAATTGGATTGCGATACGGATCCGGTATCACGAGCGTTACGTCGGCGAAAAAATGATAAAATTACACCGGCGATGGGCACCGCCAAAATTATTTGGCGTACAAAACATGGTGTATCACCGGCGTGTACGCCCTTTATACCACGGGACGAAATGACTACATTTCCGTTATGTTTAGGCTAACGTAAAGCACAATTAAATACCTTATTTTGGTTACTTTCCTTGAATTAGAAATTTTCGTATTTACGATATTTCCTGTGACTGAACAGCCGGAATTACATGAGTTTTCTGCCAAGGAAATACGAATTTACTGCTGGAAATATCATGTTTAGTAAGACGCTTAGAAAGGGTTAAAGTTTGGTAGAACTTTTGCTGATATTAAAATTTCATAGTATGAAGTTAAAAATTTTAATAACTGAATATACATACACGATAACATCGCTGGACTGAAAATAAAAAATAATAATACAAAACAAAACAAAAAAATACATCTTTATATTAAAGAGCGTTCCATATGAAGAGGTCTTCGTAGCAATGTCTTTGTAGCAATATGAAGAACGTTATTCTGAAAGAAGAGAAATAAACATGTTTCAACCAAAACATAAACCATATGCATGCTTACCCTGCACAAGTTGTTCTGGCCTGCAGCTTATACGCTTGTAATCTGGTTCAATGCAGAAAGCATAAAAAAAGATAATGCAATATACAAATACCAACCCTGTAGTTCACATAGACACATCCTGTCCATTCGGAGTTGCAATACGTTACCTATATAGCAAGTGAGAAAGAATATGGTAAACAAAAGGGTTAGGACCAGTTGTGTCTATTTTAATGCACTTTCATAACAGCCAGCGGAAGAGCACAGCAGTGTAAACACACAACTGGAGTCACGCGCACATATAAACGCGCTCAAACAGAAACATTAACACACAGCAGGAGCAGTTGTCAGTGAGTGCAAAAGAAATACAACGCAGAGGGGCCGCTTGGGAAAGATGGAGGGGAGAGAGACATGCATGTGCACGATCGGCTCTAAACAGCACGCACCATAGACACACACATAAAACAACGTAAGGCGAAGGTTTACATTAAATATCTTTTAATATCGGGTGCAAAAGTGTGCAAATCGCGCCCGTTACTTTAACTTCAAATTCATCCGTTTTTATTAACTACTTTTTAACACATACCATAGTATTTTAACACATACATAGCTACAGGTATGTTTATAAATACGTATTTATCCTCAGGAGAGCTTGATTCATCCAGCTATCATGATTAGAGGGCGCCCATAAGTGCGTTATACGGATACGACTTTCACCAACTTTCGTGATTAGCGGGCGCTCATGAGCTATATTCTAGCGAAGCCGCTGGGCCATTTTAGGGTTAGGTAGGCCTATGTTGTAATTTGTAAACATACCCATAACGGTAAACAATAAGGCCCAGCAATCCAACTTATGCCACTAATCACGATAATTGGGCGAATCAAGCTCCCCTGACGAAAAATGTGTATTTTAAAAGATACCTGTACCTATGTCTATGTGAAAATAACACAGTTTAAAAGTCGTTAATAAAATAGGCCGATAAATTTGAAGTAAGGGGTAGTCAAAGTAAAGGGTACACAATGTTAATCTAAATCTTCGTGCGTGCATAGACCCACCTATAACGATCGATGTATGCTGAATCGCTTCTAGTCCATTTTCTGTTCAGCTCTCAGACGCCATAAGTCACGATGCGATATATATTCGCGCATGCGCACGTATTACAGCTGCGCTTCAATTAAAAAAATCCATGCACAATTTTATTTTTTTCAAATATATACCATTCATGTAATGATCTGAGATATTAAAATAATAAGATATACACAATGTATAAAACACACTTTCAAAAAAATTACGGAATAGGAGAAACGTACAACACTCTTTCCTGGCTTCCACTACTGGAAAACTGTCCATATACAACTACAATTCTATTGTGTATCAAATGAATCGGAAGAAAGGTTGCTGGGCCTTCTGGTATGGCAGTAGTTTTCCATATCTCCAAAGGCTTTCCACAATGCAGATGAGACGGATGAGTACCAAACCATGATACAACTGCAAATATGTGATCACGAATCTTCCCTTCTATAGTGGTTTTGTGAAGAAGGTAATGCAAAACTTTTCCAGGCCTTCTTACTGAGTCTGTATCTATAAGCCCATTATCATCGGCCCATGATGACATTACGTATGCAGACTTATGTGTCTTTGGCAAACTTAAAGAACCATAAGAGTAATTGCTAATGTAAATAGTCTTAAATAGCTTTGCTGTATTTGAAGCTTTAGCAGCATTACTTCCATACAGTTTATCATATACATTCTGCATATATTGCACATCTTCATTGCTTAGATTTACCCTTCTTCTTGAAGAAGGCAAGTCAATATGTAATAAATCATAACAATTTTTAAGGGGATAAAATGTTTCACTTTCCAAACACGAATTTTTAGATGCAATTTGGAAAAAAGATATAAATTGGTCTTGGAACATTGAAGGTAATTGGAAGTGTGAACATTCCACTTCAAATATAAATCTTCTCATAAGTTGTGAGGCAATTTGCTTCTTATTGGTTGGAAAGTTTCCCAGTATTCCATTGTATCGTTCAAAGGAAAAAAGCCAGAAACTACACATGCTGCCGTAGTCTTTAATACATTCTGATAAGTGTGCATGCAGATGCATGTTAGGTGTTATAGAAGGTTTTCCATATAATCTTTCTACATCTTTGCAGAATTTTAGTAGCAACAAATCAGCTTTCTGCAAATCAAGAATTGGCAAGTCCTTTTGGCATAGAAGATGACATGCCAATACAAACGCTTGCCAGCAGTGGTAATGATCATCAGAAAGAATGCCTTGCAGAGAATGCAAAGAAAAAAGTGTAACCCAATTTTTCCATTGCTCTGCTGTAAATCCTCCAAAAGAAGATGCAATCTTTCGTGGCAGCCTTCCTAAACCTCCAGGAGACATAGATGTGTCTACTCGTGTTTGAATCGTTTTTAAATGCTGAATGGTTAGGATTTCATTTTCCATCCAAATATTTTTCATCATGTACTTAGCTGTTCCTAAAAACAAGTTATGCATAGGATCAATGATAGTAAATCTAATGGGATCAAAATACTCCAGCTCCATCAGCACTGAATATTTTATACCTGTTTCTTTTTCAATATTCTTAGTTGCACTACTTGTATTGCATGCTTTAAATTTAGCAATTGTTTCTCGATGTTTGATTTCAGTTCTAATAGGCCAAGAAGCCCTGTCAAACCCACTATAATCTTTTTTACCAAATCCACCAGCAAAATATTTAAGACAACGACTGCAACCAAGATTTGCACTATGGCCTTTAAATCCACAACATTTTCTAGCTGCAGGAATGTCACATGCAACACACATTAAAGCAGCCTTAAACAGTAGCTTATAATTAGGAGACTCTGCTGTATTGAATCTAACTCCATCAGTCCAAAATTCTTTTAATTCATTTACAAGTGGTAGAAAAAAGCTGTTGAGTGTTGATGGCTCTTTTTCAAAGGCTGGTACAATTCCGACAATTATTACATTTTCTTGCTTAAATCGTACAGAGCGTGGTAAGTTCATTAATACTAGGTATAACACTCCATATGAATCAGTTGTGTGCTTAAATGGCTGGAAAAAATCAAAGTTTAACATTAAACCAATGCATCTCTTCTTTGACAGGAAGTTATTGTATTTCTGACTGCTAAAATCTTTCCAAACCTGGCCATCATAAATATCAGATAAAGTATTGATATCTTGTTGGCGTGATCTCCAGTGTTCTAACTTGTCTGCAAATCCTACACAGTTTAAAAGCCTTTGTAAAGAGACTTTGAGTGGCTGATATGGAAATAAATACTTTGGTTCATACTTTAACTTTCCATTTGATAATTATAAAAGAGTTCTGCTTTACATGGAAGTCTTCGATTTCTTGAGGGGTGGTTAGGAAATTTTTTATTTTCACATCTGATGGGACAGGTTCCACTATGTGAAAAACACTCTGCAATAGTATAGATGCTAAAACAAGCTGGGCAAGTGACATAAAGCTCAAACTGGTCTTGAACTACCCCTGTGAATTTTCTAAGTAAATGCAGTGATTTTGGCATTCCTGAGGCAATACCAGCCATCATATTGGATGGGGCAAATGATGAAAGCATAGCAAAAAACATTCCCAAAAAACCTAACAGATGTATAAGAGCCGAATCAGAAACAGTGAATATAGCTTGCCAAAAGCACAGAAACAGAACCAACCATTTCACCGCAGATGCACTTGCTGAAGATGATAATGGGGTGTGAGCTTTACTATCTCTGTTGTTAGACACATTTTCTGTGAGACGTACGAAGGCTCTGAATATGGCAGTTATTGTTAACATGGCGGAGCGCTTCATTGATTCACGGATGAATCTACCGGTATTCAGCGTACTATCGTAACATTAAATGAAATCAATGCCATGAGTATATCTTAACAAGGTTCAGTTCTAGTCTTCGCGCTTTCTTTTTTATCGTTCTTATTGGCATTAAGAGTACTGTAGGACACACACTCAGGTGATGCTCTTGCATGATGCATTGTAGCCACTGCACTTTGTTTGCCATACAGCCATACGTCCTAGTCCTATACAACTTGTTTGAAATGGGCATGTATGGCTTCAGTGCTTTGTTCTCCCATTAGTCCAAGTCCAGCATTGTATGTACTCATCCATCGATGATGTGCATTTCCAGTTAATGCATTTTAATTGTCCTCTTTGTTCCTGGGAAAGCAAAGTCAGAGTAGCTAAAAAAAATCTTGTATTGCAAATTTTTTTTGGGCCTTTGTCACTCGCACTAAAGTCAGTGGCTGTAAAAGATGAGAAATGCCATAGCCAGCAGGCCTTAAATTGCCTACTGGACCATGTATGCTCTACAGGCCTTGCCTACTAGGTGTGTACTATGCTGGGTTTTTGCTCTGCAGGCCAAGTGCCTACTTGGTGTGTGCTCTGCAGGCCTTGGCTACTTGGTGTGTGTTCTGAAGGGCTTCCCTACTAGATGTGTGCTCTGAAGGCCTTGCCTACTAGGTGTGTGCTCTGAAGGCCTTGCCTACTAGGTGTGTGCTCTGAAGGCCTTGCCTACTAGGTGTGTGTTCTGAAGGCCTTGGCTACTTGGTGTGTGCTCTGCAGGCCTTGGCTACTGGGTGTGTGCTCTGAAGGCCCAGCCTACTGGCATGGGCACCCGCAGCTTTTCTGGAAGGGGGGGGCCAGGATAGGGCAAGGGAGTGCCATTTGACAGCCTGAATACGTTGTCCACTTTCGGCTGATTCAACCAGTGGAAAAAGGGGGGGGGGGGGGGGGGGGGGGGGTTGCTGCCCCCACTCTGGGGATGCCCATGACTGGCTCTGCAGGCCTTGCCTACATGGTGGGTGCTCTGCAGGTGCTCTACAAGCCTTGTCTATGGTGCTAATGTAGGGTCCTTTTTTTTTTTTCTTTGGAGGTGCAATGGTCTTTATATTGAAGGAGCAAAGCACTTAACGTGACGCCTGGTGGTCACCCTGGTGTTCTTGCCTGTTTTAAGTGGATCCATGATTGTACACATGTATGGCTTATACATGTATGTGCATGTATTTGTGTATGTGCATATATGATTAACCCTATGAGGTAATGTGAATATGTTTACCTTGCATGTGCATGTACTAGGACAGTGTAGGGACCAATTGTTTAGCTTTACCATTTTCAGTTTGAAAACATGTCCTGAGCACCACTAAAAAGGTAGCACTGCTATATGTTGTCTCTTGATGACCAGCAGAGGTTTTTTTATCATCTATCTCCACATACGCTGCATAAAAGGTGTACTTTGGCATTGCAGAATATCCATTGCTGTACTGTTCATTCACGTGACTTCAATTATTCATGACTAAACAAACTAAAAGTAACCGTTTTGTTCTCTTACCAGAAAATGTGTCTAAGCATGAACTATACACGTATAGAATGTGCAATGATTCCTCTTTACAGAAAGGTAAGTTTCATGCCCAACAGTCAGGCGTTTTTTCGAGAAAAATTGGTTGCCGTTCGAGCGTTTCAAAGTAAGCCATAATATGACCGTTACCTGCGCGGAGTTAGTAGGCAGGAAAATAACACGTCTCGACAGTGCGCACATATCTTATCCAGTACGGAAATGAATGTAGAAAAGCTTAATATAATAGCATTATTTATTGACAGCTTTTTGTGACCAAAATAGATTTTAGAACATAAACCACATTTTAATGAGCTCCTTCATTCGTCGGAACACTAAGAGTACCGTAAATGTAATACATTTCTAATTAAAAAACCTAATGTCCATCTCGAAACAGCCGTGGGATATCGTCATAAAAAGGTATTCGAATAATGGGCGAATTGTCGATGCAGATGACGAATACCTAAGTACCTCCGAATGGAGATTCACAAACCGGTTATTTCGAATAGAACAAATCCAATAATCGATTTATCCGAGTAATGATAAATTACTATTCGAACGGATAGGTTTTTGCGAATATCCGAATAACCCGAATAACCTGATAACCGGTTACACACCCTAATTGGGGACTTCATATACTGTTCTTGTTTCTTTGCTGAGAAATGCAGCCTTTTTAGGGCTTTGCTGAGAGCCCTAACTGATGTCCCTGCTGTTGACCTCCACGTTGCCATTTCGCTTCCATTTCGCTTCTCCGCATGTGTGGGGGTTACTGCAAGTTTGTGCATCTAGCTAGAACCACACCTACAAGCCTCTGCTCTGACTCCCTAAAGCTCTTCGATTAAGAGATGAGACTTTGCTTTGCTTCTTGCCTAGCAGTAGATGTGCCTGACACTCAGTGGCATGAAGCTCAACTTTGCCCTAAGCTAGGTGGTCTAGGCCTTCGCTCCCTCTCTCTTCACTCGTGTGCTGCCTTTAACTCTTCACTAGCAGCCTCAGACTTAGGAAGCCCAGACAATATTCATCTACAGCAAGCTGTTTCCCATTTTAATGCCCTGGTATCTCCACAGGACTCTCTTATTGTGGAGGCAGTGCTTAACACTCCCCCTCAACAGAAAGTCCTATCTTTAAACTTGATACCCACATGTTCCAAGCTCTAGTTTCTTCTGCTTCACCAGCCAACAAAGCTCGCATATTGTCAGTATCTGCACCCCATGCAAGTTCTTGGGTCTCTGCCATCCCTTCTGTAGGCTTGAACATGCACCTGGATACAGAAGAGTGCCAAGTGGCTATCAGATGGTGGCCAGGCCTCAACACATCAACCGCTTCTTCTTGCCCCTTCTGCCCTGGAGCTGTACTTGACCCTCTTGGTCACCATGCAACCTCATGCCGGCATGGTGGAGATGTGGTCACCCGTCACAACCACCTTAGGGACACCTTTGCCGAACTCTGCCACTGAGCTCACCTGCCTGTAAGGGTTGAAGTGGGATATGGCCTATCTGGAGATCATATCAACACACGTCCAGCTGATGTGTTGGTTCAGGGTTGGGATAGAGGCAAGCCTGCTGCCTTCGATATAACGGTCACTTCACCCCTCACTCCTGCCACCTTAAGAGATGCCAGTACTTCCTCAAGGGCAGCAGCCCATGCTGCAGAATGTAGAAAACATTCCACCAATGATGCCAGGTGTCAGGAGTTGGGGTGGGTGTGCATCCCACTGGCTGTGGAGACCTTTGGGCATTGGGGAAAGGAGGCCCAAATTGTGTTCTCACGCCTAGCATCTTTACTGTCCATCCACCAAGGTTGCCCCAAATTTGTTGCCCTGTTGACATCTACAGCAGAATGAACATGTGCCTGGTCAGATCAATATCCAGGGCCATCATGGGCAGAGTGGTAGTTCTTTAGGACATTTATGTGTAGTATAGTGCAGTGTAGAGTAGTGTAGCCTGAGTTAGTTTTTTGTACTTGTGAGTCGTGTACGTAATGTATTATTTCCTAATTAATAATAATAATAATCACCGTTGAAGTATAATACACTAGCACGCGCTCGATCGAGACTCATGGCCAGGCTGGTATTACATATTGATATACAGTCAATACAATATACTGATTCAGTTACCGGTAATTAAAAAAATGAATAGTACCGATCCGAATGTACAATATAAGATCGTGTAAACAGCTCCCTATTGATCTAGTACCCCCAAAGTCCAATCTGCTTGCCCTAAAGTACCAGATGATATTCAACTCCTGCATTCCCTCCAATACATATCATTTATTTATGGTTAGAGAGTATACTCCATACAAAAAGATGCCTGTTACTGTTACAGGTGTCGTCTGCATGCTTGGTTCTGACTTGTTTCCAAATGTGAACAGACCTTCACTTCAAGAACTGGAAGCATGCTACAAACAAAGATTTTGTACTGCTCACAGACTATCAGATTCAGCTCTTTCAATGGAATCAATATGCAATATACAAATAATTCACAATGTTTTTTTCATCTAGCTGCATGAGCAGGAGGGGTGCTACCGTCCCGCACTTACTCTGGCCTCTCCAGACTTTCTCAACTTCTGAAAAATCCTGCATCCAGTAGCGGATCCTGGAAAGGGGGGGGGGGGGGGGGGGCTTTTTTACCTTGCCCAATTAAATAAAAGTTGCTACTGAATTACGTGCGCGTGCAGTTGTTTCATTGATGGCAGCATAGATAGTCCAAAAAATGCTAATTAAAAATAGAAGAGGCTCTGGGTCTCAGTGTCGTTTTTTCTAAATGAATGAATGGTGAGTTCAGTAGTACGTACGTTTTGATCATAATCGGTGCATCGAGCATTAGATGTTATAGGGGCTGGATCCATAATTTTTTGCGTAGTTTTGGAGGATTTTCCAACGCATAAAGCGTTGGATTCTGGGGCAGAGCCCCAGACCCCAATGGGGGAGCTTACAGCGCTCCCCCATACCCCCTAGCTGGGTGCCCCCCTCCCGCACCCTCTCCGGGACGGCTCCGCCTACGGATCAGCCCCCCCAACTGTCCGCTACTGGCATCTGCCAGTGTGTGGCCTACCATACATATCATCCTGGCTACGCCACTGATAAAGGACGCGAATGGTGCCAATATTTATAGTATTTCAAGCGGTAGATTCTTTGCGGATTGGATACATGTGGATTGTATTGGGCCTTGAACTGATAAGAAATACATATTTTGATAACTTTATTGGAGACACGGGAGCCGTTTGAAAGAACGCCAATGGTATCAGTTGGTTCAAAATGTCAAGTTACATGTATGTCCGTACAAGGGAGTCTGTTCATGGGGATCGCTGGCTCAATACATTCATGTACACACAGCAAAAAAAAGGCGCGAACTGATTTGGTGTTGATTTTGAATCGATTCCATTGATTTATCAATCATTTCAGTGTCTGGAAAATCTAATACTGATTGTTCAATTGATTAAAAATCAAAAGGAGTATTCTCAATGATTTGTAATCTATACATGTATCGGTGTTTGATTTGCGTATGTTTTTGTGCATGATTTACCAAATCATCATCCCTGTAATCTACGTTAGATTTATCATATGATTTTACCGATTTTTCATAAGATTTTACATACGATTTTCAAGTGCCGTTTCATTTTACAATATCAGTCTACAACTATTAGTACTTTCTTCAGCTGCCATGTACTGCATGCTACTACCAAATGAAGTCTTCATTGAAGTCAGAAATCATCTGGGACTAATAATTCGGTCACGATGATAAAAGGTCTTATTCACCATGTATAATCCAGACAGTTTATCATGTTCTGGTGCCTTAAAGTTCATCCATGTAACATATGCCAGGTAAATAAATTCCATTGGCATATTCTCTAGTTCACGTTGCTTATGCCTGATGGTTATTCTAAAGAAAAAAACGTATAATCCCATAATATGGATGCAGCTCTTGCGTTCCACTGAAAACTAACATTGCTTTCACTATTGAACCTCTTTCTGAGCTGTTGTAATCTGATGAGTATGTAACTCCATTGACGATACACCTGGCAAACTTATCAATGTATTCGCTCAAATAAACTTCATAATCGTAGACACTGGCACAAAACTCTTTAAGTTCAACATAAAAATCTTCACTCATTTTAATGCGATATTTGCTAGGATGTAAGAATACAACCTTCCATTCTGTAGCTGCACTTCCATTATCATAAGCATCTTCAGGAGGGTTTAAAGGGGACTGCATTGCCTTGTATTGCTCAATGACATAATACATCTGATTATTTTCACATGCAAAAACATTTAGTCATCTCAATGCCTTTGTATATGAGTCATCTTCACATTCTTGTGGCACAGTGCCTAGATACTCATCATCCAAGGCAGACCTTTGAAAGATTCTATTGAGTATTTGTAGCTCAATGTTCCTATAGTTACAGGAAATCAGAAAGCATCCCATTCATTCGTTCATAAAAAAAGCACCAATAGACTTGTGGTGGTCCATAATCAGCTATAACTTCTGGTATATGTAATGCCATGTGGTAGTTAACGGACACTTGCCACTTGCCATGGACAGTTTCAAAAATTTTATGGTGTTCATGCAAAAGTCTATACAATTTTAAATTGTCATCCTCATTGAATACTGGCTTTGTAATGAGTTCAACTATAGGCATATGCTTTTAGATGCATTTTGTGGCAGAAGACCGGAAAAACAGGGTCTGCCATAAATCAAGGTGATGTTTTTCCACTGCCGTGCTGTCATTGTATTGAAATTACTCTGATCATTCCAATCAGAGGGAAGACGTCCAACATCATATGGAACAGTAATATTTTTGTTGCGACTGTTGAATCAAGTCAACTGTGATTTTGTGAGTTTGGAAATACAGTTTTATTTCATTACGAACCATTCCCAGCAACTGACATCCTGACTAAGTCATAATATGGCAGTCTTAGAGGTTCACTATAGCGTACACCAATCCTTTTTTGAATTTCTAAAGATTCTGCTTTAGTTTTCGCTTGACAAAACCCAGTACCTTGTTGTAGTACTTGATCTTTAGTTCTAGATGGTGCCATAATTTTTGTATAATAACTCATATTACCTGTTGAACCTTTTGACGATGCCTCTCTCTCAGCACTGAAAGTACATCTTGAACAGCCCAAATTGGCTTTGTGGCTTAAAAATTGAGTTGCTTTTCTTAACGCTGATAAGTCAGCTGAAATCCCTAATAAACATGCTTTGATAATACTCCCATCTGGGTGCAAAGATAGGCCACCCCACAAAGACATTAAATCATCTACAAGTGGCTTGAGATGAGTGTTAATATTGCCCTTTGGCTCAGTAGGACCAGGAATGATGCCTACAATCATGGTCCATTGTCTTTAAAACGTTCTTCATGAGGTAAGTTTAGTATGGTCAACATGACAGCTGAAACTTTGTATTTGGATCGCTTATATGGCTTAAACCAGTCAATGTTGAGCAAAAGTTCAATAATTTTTGGGGTCAGAAAGAAAGGCTTCTGTGTTATCAAGACGATTGAATAAAAAGGTTTTCCACATATCTGCATCATATATATCCTGAATACCCAAAGTTGATTCATGTGGACTTAAAACCAGGTCACGGAATTCTTTCTTATGAAACATAGTTTTTAGCCACACAGAAGGTGCAATAAAGTAATACACCTTATATGGATGCCACTTCTGTTGTGAAAAAGTTTTTAAAAAATATATCCAAGATTTAGAGCCAAATGTTATTACATTGCAAACTTTGAGCATTTGTGCCTCTTCCAAACTATAAAGATGGTTACAGCTATCATTAGGACACACAACGTATTTCTCCTTTTAATGTCACATACTGTAGCATTCATGAAAACACCATAAAGTGTGTTGGAAAAACATGGTACATAGGATTTCCTATGATCTGAATTCAGCACAATGTAAATCAAGTTGCAAATACATAGCATGGCGGATTGTGACCATTTGTGCTTGATATAAATTTCAACAAGGAAGGCACAAATCAATTTTAATGTAGTTTTTTTTTTTTGTACTGTTGATGATGATCATCATCATGATTAGAATTATTATCAACATCATCATCATCACCATCAATTGCCTCCACAAACAGATGAACCACTCACTGCATACAGGCTGATTTATATCATCACAATCAAGTTCATCTGTTTATACGTGTGCATTTAAAATATGCATTTATATAAATCCTAATAAGTGAATTTACCTGACTTGCAACACTCATGATAATCATCTGGAAACCGTTCAAAGTATCCATCTAAAAAGAATTATCCTTATTTATCAAAGATCCATATTCCTATATGCATACGAAGTATACCTGAGTCACTGGATTTTACTTCTTCCAACTCATCTTCACTAACATCATTACATCTACACATTATAAAATAGCCTGAGAAGAAGAGGCTACATTGACGCTCACCAGATACATGAGATGTGGTACTTGGTGTTTGCATTTCTTCGTCTTGGCAATTCACATCTAATGCATATAAAAAATAAGCATGCTTACATTCACCATGTATGAATGGCAGCAAAGTTAACTTGTAAACAGTAACACATTCTCTATTTAAATGATTATAAAAATGACAAAAATCCATCCAATTTCTCACCAATACCCTGCAGTTCTGTAGCTGCTCTGTAATATGCATATACATGTAAGGGATTGGTTGGCACATGGACTAAATATTAATTTCATTCTTTGAAGTAACACATGCATATTGTGGGTCTTGTATGCATAGGTTATGGTGGACATTTGGGTATAAAATTAAAGATACATGTACTCTTTCCTACATGAATGTTATATGTAAATAATTGTACTAAATCATATTATTGGCATAAACTAATATAATTTCCAGACAAGACTCTGATATATAATATAATATATGCACCCATAACACAGATATATTAGTCGGGTACTCTAAGTCTAACTGTACGTATGTATGTTTGTACATGTACCTTCTGAAGCAAACGATGCTTGTGTGCTTGCCGGTAGACTTGTATTTTCAAGACCATACAGCCGTCGGTGCCTTTTAATTGTCGTGTAGCAGTAGGAAAACCTTCCTTTACACATCTAGCAATCACAGAGTGCACAATCAGTTTGACGTCGCTTTGCCATTGTTGAAACCGTATATATCAAATTTCACGTAACACCAAAATAATTATCGTTCAAGCCAGCACATGGCAACGAAAGGCTGTGGAGAAAGAGATGTCGCTGATTTACGCCACAAGTTATTGGATATTGAAAAAAAATTGGAAGATGTATGCCACCAATTGGAAAATCTCGAAGAATGACTCCTCAAAAGCAGCACTCCAAGCGATGAGAGTGATCAAGAGGCAGCAGGTACGTTACCAAGCGTGTATTAATTGGCGTCACTTCAAAGAACAATTATTGTCATATCTTTAACCATACAAACCACATGTACTATCATTGAGAACGAGCAGTAATCCCTCGATACATCCCACCGCACACATGCGGGTGCGGTTATGTGACGAGATCTTTTAAACTGATACTAATTTTGTTTTGTAATTGCTATATGTACGGTGCGTTGGTGCTAACGCGTTTTCATAGTATATCAGTGTGTACCACTACTTCCTATATGTAACAAGCATATACATGTACTAATTGAATGTTTTTACACAATCAGGAAAAATATATGTTTTCGTCGTTTGAACGTAGTGAATTAGACGGAAACTATGCTCCCTCCGTAAGCTGTGTAAGTGTGATACAAATCACGTGAGGGTGTGGTCCCACGTGGGGGGTATACACTGTATGTAGGAATGGATTTCCGGACTGAGTCAGTCTAAGCGTTTGCACAAGTGGCTACAAACTTTTTTCCTCCCGTGGCATGGCAACAGAAGAGGCAGTGGCTCTACTCCTGAGCAAAGTGCGGAAGCTGCGAGATGGTCAGGAAGCGATGCGGAAGCTGCGAAATGGTCAGGAAGCGATGCGGTCGGCGCAGGAGGAGGCCTCCCAGAAACTCGCCAGATCTAGTGGCCGCCGAGACCCTTACACGTTTAGAAGAAAAGGGAATGAAAATCAGTTTCATTTCAATCAAGACGTCGAAGACGCTTTTGCGGAGGTGTCTGCTGGGCTGCAAAAAGTGAATTCCGACAATCTGGGCGAAAGGGGCAAGCTAGGGCTGCAGAAAGCAATGAGCGCAGCTGAGGAAGGGATGTCACTTATAGCCCGCAGGCAGAAGCTGCTAAAACTGGCCGATCGCTCCGAATGGGGGTGGGCTGTCGTGGAGGAGTACGTTGAGGATGACCTGGCAGATGACTCCGGAGACGAAAAAAGAATGGAGGGTGCGGAGCTGGCCGCTGGAAGGAAGATCGCTCGGAAGCGAAAGGCCGAAGGGCTTGGACGGGGCCGAAGATACGGGAGAGGTGATGGCAGTAGTGCATTGCAGCCCGTGGGGGGAGGGCAGTTACAACAGCCGTTGGCTCCTCCTGCGGTGAGGTCGCGTTTGACGGGCGCGGTCGTGTGAACCTTCTCGTGCTTCACATGTGGGGAGCCAGGGCACATGAGACGAGAGTGCCCGAAGCGGTCCACAGCAACCACCATGTATCCTCCAAATTTGGGCAAGTTAAGCTTGTGTAGTGAGAAAGGTATATTAGCCACGTGTACAAACACGTGCATTGGTGCTAATAAGGGCACTAGTGGGGAATTTATCGCATGTCAAGGTGTGGAGGATTCCTGTGAAATTGTTAATGGAGAAGATGAGATGCATGCAGAATTGGAATGGGACGCTGTTTCAGGTGCACATGGAGAGTTTCACCTGCCCAGAATCAGTGGTAATACAGTTAAGGGTAGTTTAAGGGAGTGTGTGAAATTTTGGAGGGAGGAATTGTGTGCTCCCCCATGGGTATTAGATACTGTCATGAATGGTTATGTTCTGCCTCTATTGATGGAGCCAACAGTTTACACACGACCCAACCAACAATCAGCGCTAGATGAAGCTGAGTTTGTGGATACAGCAGTTTCAGAATTGTTGGGAGGAGGTTACATTGAGAAGGTGGTTGATACCCCTAGAGTGTGTAGTCCTTTATCGGTGGGTAAAAAGAGATTAGTAGTCAACCTGTGGCATGTGAACCAGTGCCTGTGGAAGCAGAAATTTAAGTACGAGGACCTTCAAGTTGCATTGATGCTGTTTAATCCAGGTGAGTGGATGTTTACATTTGACCTTAAGGCTGGTTATCATCATATTAAAATTGTGCCACATCATCGCACGTTTTTGGGTTTTGCATGGAGGTCTGTTCATTATGTATTCACTGTTTTGCCATTTGGTTTGTCATCCGCACCTTATTCATTTACTAAAATAATGCGTCCATTAGTGCGTTGGTGGCGCAGTAAAGGTATAGGAATAGTTGTGTACTTGGATGATGGCATTTGTGCAGTAGAAAGTGAGCAGCAGGCATTGAAGACTAGTGGCCTGGTGCAGGACTCACTTTGTCAGGCAGGCTTTGTAGCAAATGAAGCAAAATCATTCTGGTCACCTTCCCAGAAGGCAGAAGGTGCAGTGGCTAGGGTTTAATGTGGACCTCTTAGTTGGTTGTATCACAGTGCCTGATAAGAAAATTATCGCATTACAAAACATGCTTCACTTGCTAGAAGGTAAGAATTGTATTAAGGCTAGACAATTAGCCAGCCTAGTTGGAAAGATAATATCAATGAATCTTGCCTTAGGCCCAGTGGCCAGGCTGATGACTAGAGATTTGTATGCATTGCTTCAAACCAGGTTTGCATGGTGTGATGGTTGCAGCTAACCCCTGAAGCTGAGGTTGAGCTTAAGTTTTGGGCAGAGTCCTTAGTCAGTTATAATGCACAGCCTATCTGGCGCAGTCCTGGTGCTGTCCGTGTTGTGTTTTTGGATGCTAGTGATGTGGGGTATGGCGGCGGGTACACGGTACAGCATGGTACGCATACTGCACATGGGAACTGGTTGCCTGAGGAGGCCCAGCAAAGTTCTACATGGCGGGAGTTAGTGGCAGTGCATAGAGTGCTTGAGGCAATAGCAAGAAGGCAAAGAAATTGCAGGGTACGCTGGTTTACTGACAATCAAAATGTAGCACGTTTGTTGCTAGTTGGTAGTCGAAAGGAACATTTGCAATTAGAAGTGCTAAAAGTATTTAGCTTGTGTGTCAGTCATGGTATTCATCTTGAGCCTGAATGGATCCCCCGTAAGGAAAATGAATTGGCAGATTATGTCAGTCGCATAGTCGATTCAGATGATTAGCAGTTGGAACCTAACCTGTTTGCCTGGTTAGATAATATTGGGATCCTCACACAGTGGACAGGTTTGCTAGTTAGCATAATGTACAGCTACCAAGATTTAACTCTCGTTTTGCTTGCAAGGATGCAGAAGCAGTAGATGCCTTTACGATTGATTGGTCGGGTGAGAACAATTGGTGGTGCCCACCGCCTGTGCTTATTCCTAGGGTGTTAAGGTATGCTGAGGCATGTAGAGCCCGAGGTACCATGCTAGTGCCGGCATGGGAGTCAGCCCCCTTTTGGCCTATGTTGTGCCGCAATGTTGTACACTGGTCTGATTTTGTAGTAGACGGCCTGTCATTGCCTTTGACATTTAACATGTTTTATCCTGGGAAGTCAGGATCAGTTTTATTCAACGGGGCATTCCCTAATACAGCAGTATTAGCCCTTAGGATGGAGTTTTGAGTGTAGACCAGTAGGCCTGTTGTCAACCAGAGATGTTGACTAGACCTCAGCCAGGAGAGCTGTGTGTCTGTTGGCCAGTTGGCCTGTTGTCAACCAGAGATGTTGACTAGACCTCAGCCAAGAGAGCTGTGTGTCTGTTGGCCAGTTGGCCTGTTGTTAACCAGAGATGTTGACTAGACCTCAGCCAGGAGAGCTGTGTGTCTGTTGGCTTATTGGCCAATGTTGGTTGATGTGGGATCAACCTGATCTACTGTATTGATCTGTTGTAACTGGAATTTTTGTTTTTCCCCACAGACATCTGTTCCGCAGGGTCTGGCTGCTACTGAGCAATTACCCCGTTCTTTGTTTGTCTATTTGAGTAGCCGTGTGCACTGGCAAGGCTGGCACAACCTGTGATATGAAGTCATGGGATTTGTAGAAGGGGTGAGGAGGGAGATATATGTTTTCGTCGTTTGAATGTAGTGAATTAGACGGAAACTATGCTCCCTCCGTAAGCTGTGTAAGTGTGATACAAATCACGTGAGGGTGTGGTTCCACGTGGGGGGTATACATAGGAATGGATTTCCGGACTGAGTCAGTCTAAGCGTTTGCACAAGTGGCTACAAACTTTTTTCCTCCCCTGGTGTGTATGTGTTTGTTATGTTTTGTTCAGTTTGGAGTTATCCTTGACAAAAAGCAGATGAGACAATCTCGGATGGAACAATTTTATTATATCGTATTCTATTATACAATGTGTGTATTACTATGCAGTTGCTATCAGTGTTGTTGGTGTATGTTGTTGGTATTTGAGTAGCCGTGTGCACTGGCAACGCTGGCACAATCTGTGATATGAAGTCATGGGATTTGTAGAAGGGGTGAGGAGGGAGACTACCAAGTCCATTATTCCATTGGTAAGTTATACCTACTATAACATTGACAAAGTAATGAATTGTTCTGTCATTGCAGAATATCGTGCAACTTGTCTTCGATGAGTTCAGTGAGAAACTGACAACTGCATTAGAAGATCTGACTTGAAATGGGATAGATGAAACATTAAAATGTGACTTGGTGAAGTCAGTGGAGTTGCATTTACAGCTTTATAAACATACCATCCGACTAAGGAAAGTTATTGACTAATAGTAAATATTCAATGTATTATAACCAGAGCTGAATGGATAGGTCCGCTAGCAAAGCTCGTTCTACATGTATCAAAAGGATTTAAGCTTTGCTTATCTCAGCCCAATCCTGAAAAGACTTGTACTATAAGCCAGTACCGTTAAATGCCGTTAGGTCCCTTCCATGATCAAACGGCAAAAACTTTTTTTGCTGTCCACCTGGGTATACAATTGTTCCCCCGGGTGGACATTCAGGACAATAGACATTAATGATGCATATCAAGCATTCACCACCTATGTCAAGCATATATAGCCTGTTCAAGATGTTGATTATGGAAGCCATTATATCAATAACAGGCAGATACGTTTTCCATGGCAAGCATATACATGTACAAGCCTACATTTGTATCCTCAGGATACACTAAGCTTGAGATTGTACATTAACTTGCAGAGCACTCAATTGCTGTAGTGAAGGAAGAGGTGCTGGTTACACACACCTGTTGCTGTCATATAAAGAAATGCACTCAACGTATCATCAGGAAAGCAGACTTGGGTAGAGAAATGAAAAACGTTTTCTTGTATCGATCAATACTTATTAAAAACTGACAGCTTTGTTTGCGGATTTATCATCCATGGCAAGTGTTTCTATTTACTATTGTGTTCTTGGATTTGAATATGTGGCCACAGAGTTAGTTGGGGATATAGCATGTAGAGAGTTACATTGCACAATGCACACCACACACCATGAGTTTATACTATTACAGTCGCCTAACAGGTTCATAGTGGTTGGATATGTTGGCAAATAAATAGCTTCTTTGGAATGTATTGCATCTACAATACCGATGCATGTCTTCACAGTGTTGTGGTGAAAACTGCAGCCACTTGTATGTATGTCCAGATTTACAAAACAGCTGTATCAAAAAGCCAAGGTCGTTTTTCGAGGCATGCTGCTATCAATGCCATCATACATAGGTCACTAAGCTGCAGTAAATGGCCATCGATCTACACTTGAGCCCATTGGCCTATATGCATATCAGATGGCAAGCGACCTAACGGTTGTTCCATTGCCCCATGGAAGTCTGGCCAGTGTCCTTTCTTGTGTTGACACCTTCGCAGCCTCATACATCTCTGCATGATGCCACAAGGGAAGCTAGAGTTGTAGCCACAGCTGCTGAAGCCAGAAAGTGGGAGAAATATGCTCTGCTGTCCAAATCTATTTTGTCCCAATTGCAATTGAGACCTAAGGCGCCTCTTGGCCCTGATGCTCTCAGTTTGCTCACTGATATCAGCAGGCATCAGTAGAGCATCATATATGATTACCAGTCCCTCTGATTCCTTCTCCGGAGTGTCCATTGCGCTACAGCACAGCATGCAATGCTGCCACTGTATTGGGCACCTCAATTGGCATGTATCCAGTATAGTGTAACCCTGTGTAGTTATTTAAATAACTCTAGAACTCTGATCGCTTAGCTTGATAATATAGGCATGTAAGAATTGGTTGACGAAGCATACAATGTGCAGAAATGGAGATTCAAAGTAAAAAATAGTGAAGTACACTATAGAGTCAGAATTATCAACTATATGCAACTGTAGGTTCAAGTGATTTATAGTTTTTATTTCAGCAAACTGTACACATTAAACTAGCAGAACACTTAATTCGAAATCCTATATAGCTAACGATCCCTTCTCACTACCCGATACACTTTTGGCAAGGTTGGTACACTTTTCGCAACCAAAACTGTACCGGGCGGCACAATTTTGGTTGCAAAAATTGTACCGGGCAGTATAATTTTTGCCAGGTACAATTTTTGCGTTACAGTCCCCTCTTGTTGACTTCAGAAGATGGTCAAAGCAGTTGTAGCAATTAGGACACTCTATTGATACTGTACCATTAGCATTCATGTTCTGCTTGGACACTTCACTAACATATTTGCTACTCACTACATGCTTGCAAAATGGACAGAAGCCATAAAGCAGTAGGGTCCCAAAACCATGCATATTCTGCAAATCTCGAACCATCGCAAATCTCACACTCTTTGATGTTCAGCCTTGAGCCAATGATATTTTTCTCTCCAATGGGCAGTGATCTTCTTACAAAACATAGCATCCTGGCACCATCTTTTGATCTTATCAGAAAGGCATAAATAGCAGTATGGTATACTGCCTTGCTTCAATATACCTGATGAATTAAATAATGATTGGTGAAATTAATATGAAATCACACCCAAGGCCATTTTTAACTAAGATATACACATTTAAAATCTTACTTGCAAGTACTGATAGGGGAATCCATTACATCGTAGCGAAAAGGATGCTCTTCATCCAAACAAATATAGAGCTTTCTAGGTTCGGTATAACCTTGGGCCTGCAATATAGCAAGACCACTGTCACCTTTGCAGTATAGATCTCGACCATAGTTCAGTATACGCATGAATTGGTCTTGTGACCCAGAGAATTCTTGCTGCATTTAATACAGCCTGCAAGATAGTGTTTTCGACACTCATTTCTACCGCAGATCTGATATCAATCTGAAAAGGATTTTCATACATCACATACTCACTTTCACAAAGCACTTCAGAATCGTCGAACGTATCATTTATCGCCGCAATGTTGACAGCTACATCTTTGTCGTCACTCTGAATCAATGCGTTTTTTTCTCGCTCTCCTGATCACTTCCAGGTGACGTTGGTTGCTGCAAATTCCTGGCGGTGACCACATATGCGTTTTCCCAATGTGACTGTTATTCGGTTGACCTTGAAACAGCTTTGCCCATGCAATCTGAGCAGGGGCAATGCAAGTGTGTATAGTGCAATGCAGTACATCTCTGCTCCAGATATCAATCATACGAGTTGCGCTTGCCATGCACATCAGCAGTTGCAGGAAATTAATACTTATACACTTGCACATGCACCGCTGTCACTAACACGTGGTACGCTTGTGGCATATCCAAGGTCGATTTTGAAGCTGCAGGAAGTTGGACATTGGTGGAGACAGTGGCACGGGCAAAGAAAACATTTGGAGATGATGTTTCTGCTAGTTTTGAAGGTTTGCACACATGTTATAATTATGTACATGCACATGTTATGTACATTCATATATACGATATATTATTGCACGTACATTGCCTTGTATCTTTATAATTATACACATACGGCTATATTCCATTTTACGTGCACATATGCATTGATTGTGCGTATCGTTCTGTACATAATAATGGTGGCTGTAGCTACAAGTCTGTTCATTTTTGTGCACTACATGTTATATGTGTTCGTGACCAGGCGGGGCCATTTAATGTGTTTAAGAACGTTACGGTTTTGTCACTTGCACTGTATCAACTGATATCATCTTCTTAGAGGAAAGTGTTGATGGAGAAACCCTTAAACTGCTGGCCAAATGTGGTACAATTGAGCAGTACAAGGCCTGCAGCCTCAGAACTATAAAACAGCAGATGCAACTCAAGAGGTTGCTTGACACTGAAAAGAGAGAGCTTGAGGGTAGCAGTTTCCTAGAAAGGGAAATGAGCTCCAAAAAATTTGATACAAAGTTGACACTACTGGAACTAAGAACAATTTCTCCCGAGGACAGAAGGATTTATCTCATGACGTAAGTACTAACAAAACTTTGTATAAAGTGTACAATTGAATTATGGACTTACCTGGCAGGAGAAACAAAATCATCAAAGCTACCAAAGAAGTATGGAGTGGTAATGATGTGCCAAAGTTCAGAGGCAACCTAGAGGAAATGAAAAAACTTGACAAACTAGTCTCTGACCTCCTAACCATTTGCTCATGCAAATATTTTGGCCACATGCTATATGAAAACATGTTTTGGACAGTTTACAGGAACGACGAAGGAAAATCAAGAATGGTCATGATTACAAAAAAAAAGAAAAAGGTAGGAAAGTTGACAAATATAAATACATTTTATTTGTACAAAACCTATAAACATTGCCTCCACTGCAGTAGATGTTGTAAAACTGTATGTAAGCTATTAACTGCATGGTCAGGATGATTAATTATATATGTTGATAGATATTTAAGGTGACTATATGCAAGTATCTTGCGCTGTGCACATTGTACATGTATTTGCTATGATTATGAATGATGTTACCACAGACAATTTAAGGTTTAGAATTGATATAGTTTATGCTAATGTTATGTGCACAATTGATGCACACATTAATATGTATTTTAATGATGCTTTTCTCTCGTCAATTGATTTTCATGTGTTTTGCTAAACTAAGTACCTTTTTAAATGCCACAATGACAATATAATAGTACTGTGTTTGTTAAACACATAATAACACACTGTCTGCCCTTGTATGGGCATGAACTAAAGTAAACAACATTTTTATATTCAAGTTGTCAATTGAAGTTAACTCTGTATGTAACTTTTCAGACCCACCACCGCCACCAAGTGCACCAAAGACCTAACTGGCACAGGACCTGTCACCAAACAGCTAGTTACTGATACTGCTGGTATGTTATTAAGTGCTTAATAGTTTTAGTGACGGAACTGATATTGGCTTTTTTTTTTTAGCTCTGGAGAATCTGTCTGTAACATCCCGAGGACTTATATCAGCAGCAGGAAGATGTAATTGGTAATCATGTACATGTGTTACTGTCATTACCGTGCAAGTGATAGTACTGAACAAGCATGCATGCATGGCTAGAAGTATAATATTGTTTTATTTTCGATATTGTATTTTGCAGTGGGTTGCTTCACTCAAGGTATGTATATGCATGGAAGGTAACCATATAACATTCATTTTTCAAGGTATGCACTAAAATGAATATTTTCTGTCTAGATTTGTCTCAAAAGAGTGCTGAAGTGATCATTTCAGTATGTCATCATGATGAAGCAATTGACCAGACAACGACTATTAACAACTTTGAACAACTATATGACTCAAGGAGATGAAAGACGATCACTTCAGTCTGCACCAAAGGCATCTCTTTTAAGACCCCTGGCTAAACTTCTTCTAACAAAGAAGATAGTGGTTCTTTCGGAGGGTGCCACACTCCAAAATGTTAAAAGGCAGGATGTTAATGTACGAACGTGCAGCGTTAATTCCCACAAAGTTCCCACATTTACTATTTCCACCGTGCTGTTGTTAATCCATAAATCATATACGCGAAAACATACAACTAATATATGGAAATCAATCTGAAGTTGTAATGGATCTTTTTTTGTGTATTTTGCAGGAGCCACGGTTTATTTATTGGATTTAGTTTTTAATTAGAGAAGCAATCTTTAACCGCACAAGGTGGAAAATGGTGCCGGGATTGAAAGTTGGTCATCAAGTCAAGGCCAAGGCAGTCAATGTGCTGGGCAATAGACGGGCTGGGGACATATTTGGTCCATGGGCAGCAAAATCTGAGCTCCACGGGAGTGTTATCGAATGTGTGGGTGTCGTTCGTATGCGAAAACTAAAGGTTAAATGGAACGAATGCGATGATATCTCCATCCTTTCAGCATGATCATTAGAACTAGATGATCTATGTGCTTCAGCAGTTGAGGAAAGCACTGATTCTGAGAATTCAATAGATGAAGAAGCGGGTGATAATATGGACTATTCTGAAGGGCGACAAGGCGATCTGGAAGAACCGGGGGTGAGCCAGCTATGACCACATGGCACCGAGTGGGCAGTTGAGACAGAAAGAATCCAGATTGACTACTAGTAATGATGGTGCAAAACATAACCTCTATTTTATCTGGACCTTTGATAACCCTGTTGAACAAAGGAGTCCAATAGAGTATTTTTGTGCCATGTTCCCCATGGTTGGGCCACTTTCTGGATCGAGAAAACTAATAATCATTTGGCTGAAATGAAGCGAAATCCTCTAAGTAAGTGTGAATACTTCCGCTTTTGGGGACTCATTTTAGCAATCGCATTGGTTCTGAGAAAAACTGTCGTAACTATTGGACGGAAGAATTAGACGGCGAAAGTGGCAGAATTTTTCAGCCTCCAGTCTTTGGTACGCGATTTGGAATGGGGATTCGCAGGTTTGAGGACATTCTTCGGTGTCTGTCTTTGGAGATGAGGACTGCAATGATCCCTGGTCTCCCATATGACCGTTCCTGGATGCTTTGAACAATAGACAACAGCAAGTCATCAACGCATCACACATGATTGTAGAAGATGAGCTGATGTCTAGTTGGATTAGCAAAAAACAGAATAGAACAGCTGATGGTATCCCACATCTGACGAAAATTATCCGGAAGCCCAAAGGTGTTGGGACTGAAATAAAGTGTGTAGCAGATGGTTTAGGTGCAATTATGCTGCGTCTGGAAATATGTGAAGGAAAAGAGGCAGAGTTGAAGATAAAGTGTTCACACTTACCTGCAGGTACTGCTCAAACTTTAAGACTAAGTGAACCATGGCATGGGACAGGACGGATTATTGTTGCTGACTCAGCATTTTCCTCAGTAACCATGGCTATAGAGTTGAAGAAGTGTGGATTACTCTTTACAGGAGTTGTGAAGACTGCATCTCGAGTGTTTCCTAAGGAATACCTAAATGATGCCTGTAAATACCGTCATAAAGGGGACCACATCTGTTTGACTACTCTAATTGACAACTGCAACCTCATAGCACTTGGCTGGAAGGACAAAACTATTAAATTATTTGTCTCAACGTGTGGTACAACGCAACCTGGTGAACCACATAAAAAAACACAGGTACAATAAGGAAGGAGATAGTATCACCATTGAAATTCCACGACCACAACTTGTCTCACAATACTTCAGTGCATCTTCAAAAATCGATGTACACAACAATCTGAGGCAAGGGCTGCTAAACATTGAGGATGCCTGGGGCACCCAAATATGGTGGCATTGACTGGCTGCTATACTTTCTTTGGAATCACAGTTATTGATGCAATGTTGGCCTATAACTATGAACACAGGGTTGATGCTAAGAGTGTTGAGGATTTTGCAAATGACCTTGCTCTGTCTGTCGTATTCAACAAGTTTGATGGTTATGAATTTGTGTCACGGAGGAGGTTGTCCGATGAGCCCATTGCTGCAGAACGACCAATTCCTTTGTCCCTTTTGAAGCCACCCTCTGAAAAGTTTGTTGAGTTTTGCCCCTGTACAAGAAAAACATAGAGTCAAAGGAAAGGGCACGTCGTAAATGTTATGTTTGTGCAGCCCAGGGGAAACACTACAATGCTCACTACTTCTGTGTGACATGCTCAGATGTGTCACAAGGCCCAATTGTTATCTGTGGGCACAATGCTCACTACTTCTGTGTGACATGCTCAGACGTGTCACAAGGCTCAATTGGCACAATGCTCACTACTTCTGTGTGACATGCTCAGATGTGTGACAAGGCTCAATTGTTATCTGTGGGCACAATGCTCACTACTTCTGTGTGACATGCTCAGATGTGTGACAAGGCTCAATTGTTATCTGAGGGCACAATGCTCACAACTTCTGTGTGACATGCTCAGATGTGTGACAAGGCTCAATTGTTATCTGTGGGCACAATGCTCACTACTTCTGTGTGACATGCTCAGATGTGTCACAAGGCTCAATTGTTATCTGTAGGCACAATTCTCTACGTGGTACTAGCTGCCATGCCTATCATTGTCAGAATGCAAAATGAACCAGACTGCAATTTTCTTATATGCATTTCTGGTCTTGGCATGCATTTGTTTATTCCAATATCTATTCATTTATCAGCTGATATATACACTGTGAAGTTTACATAATCACAATGCTATGAAGTTAGTGTTGATAGTACTCATGATTCTAGTTTAGTTAAAATGCAGTCCTCAAATGGATATATTACATTTTATACACACCACATGTTTCTTTGTATTGCATGATTTTTTTAATGCCATATATAGATTCTGGAAAATAAGGAAGTTCAATGTAGAATAAATTCTTAACCTTTAATCTCCCGTCGTCCTACGCGTAGGATGCAAGTTAAAATTAATTTTAAGCAAACTCATATGATCAAAAAATAAACCAAAATCTCATTGCACTGTAGAAATTGTTATTAATTCAGGAAATATTTTTCAATGATTGTCAAATAAAATCAATACTGCATTGCTAAAAGATGTATTTGCGGTAAATTGCAAAGCAACTTAAAGTAGCAAAACGTAGTGTTGGAAAGATCAGAGCAACATTTTAAAAGAAGGGGGTAGTAGGTCAGGTCTTTTGCACTAAGCATATAAAAAAGTACATTGTAGATTTGGAAATTGCTAGCTCCACAAGCTTATGAACGATAGGTATTTGTCAGACACATGTTGCGGGAATAGCCAAGTGAATGAACAAAATCTTGAAAACGTACAGTGCGTTTTCGGTAAAAATGACAAAATCAATTAGAGTAAAAACACTGCCATAGAATGTATAAAATAGCCCACACATCATGCTTCAAAAAACATTTTTAAAAAGCGATACTTTTCGTACTTTTTTCTGTGACAATTAAATTCTCTACATAATGCATTTTTAAGAACCGTATCTGTTTATTTGCATCGTGTAACCAAGGGTGTGATTTAAAAAATAGACTGACAATTGGTAAATTTAGCATGATAAACAACAGTAGAGAAATGGATGCCAAAAAAACTGCATTTCTATTTATAATGAATTTTCAAATATTGGTCCTACGCGTAGGACTTGGACCTGGAGAATTAAGGTTAAGGGTGCCAAAAAACACAGTGAGACATTTTAAAAGATAGGTAACTGCTTGCATCAGATATATAGTATATCGCTTGAAAGCGACAAAGTGATTGAACCAGTGCTTCCATCAATAAATTAGAGTCACTTTTGGTTTCTCCTGATATTCTGCTATATTGTTAGCGTCAAATGCCCTCTGCATGTCATCAACTTGATGATATGATTCAACTTCATCATCATTATTATTCCATATTTCCTGCCCATCTAAATGAATATTTACATTCACAACAGCATACCATGCCAAGTTTAATTACCTTTTTACATACCTAAAGAGACAGAACTGCATCATGCTCATTTTCAGCATTATCATCGAGTTCACAGTTTTCACCAATACTTTGACATGGAGGTGTTTCTTCATTCACTTCATTCAAATCTGTTTGTTCCCAATCCTCATTTTTTTTCCTCATGGAAATGAGTTGTGAGCATCGTCAACATATGAGTCCTCACAGTAATGTATTCAGATTCTATGTTCAAGTGAATAATTTAACATAAATTAATACCTAAATTATATTTAAAAACTACTATATATAACGTTTTTTTTACTCAGCTCCAGTTTCATATACTATACATTGTATACAGCAGCAAATAATAACAGCATGTATAATTGCATTTAATAGATTAAAGGCAGTTAAAAGTGCACGACTGAAACGAGAGGCACTAACGTTGAACAAAAGCTGAATACTCAAATAAGCTAATGTCAAAAGATTGGTCGTCGGCAGAAGTACATTGTCCTTTTATCCATTCTCCCTTCCTCGTACACACATTACATACCCTATCCCTCCACACTTTCTCCTACTTCCTCTCCACACGCATAATTAAATTACTCTCCCATCTCATTCGATCCCTTTACTCCTAGTTGCTTTGCGCCACCAAATAGTTTTGAGAATATTCTCTGAAGTGCAGTTAGATGTCATTGACAGAGATTTGATGGCAATATTCTGTGCCAAAGACATGAAGGTTTGCAGAGCTCTCATAAGGGTGCCCTTAGTTGTTGAACTATTGCTTATTGTTCAGTGTTTGTATCATAGTACAATCGCCTGTGAATGCTGTATGACCTGTGTGATACCATGCAATGGCAATGGGACATAAACAGTAACCTGTTGGACAAGAAGCCATTTGTTTATCGGAAGCAATTGCATGATGGTTAACCCATTCGCTACCAATAAACACCTGCCTGTGATTATAATGGCTGTGGAATTCGAGGACATGTTTATGTTTGCATGTGGTGATGATGGCTTACCCGATGATGAGTCTTGTTTCTCGAATGGAAATATGGGCCTTACATGTGGGCCAAGTTGCGGAGTAAGAGCGAATTAATGGTACTGTTGCCGCTGATCATGAGGAACCCACTGTGACCAATAAAATCTTGCAGCTGCTTATGGAGAAAGTAGAGAAAATGAGAAAACTACCAAAGAATTATCGAAACGGTAAATGCAAATGACGCACTAAAGCGCAGTCAATTTTATACAGTATTCTCAAGCCGTCATCTTCATCAAGCTCTAGCGATAGCGGCACTAAGAAACGAAGCTTGACACCGTTACTTGTGAAGATATACGTATGTACGTATATGTATTTTGTATGTTATGTGCACGGTTATTGCGAAAGATATATTCTACTCTGTTGCATGACAAAGAGAACTTCTCTGGATGGTCATTCTCACTGAGGTAAATCATTATCACATATACAAGGGCTTGCTTATTAATACATGCATCAGTATTATCTTTAGATCTACCTTCACCTCCCCCGAAAATGTGGCTGTTGTGGATAAATTGGTTAAAGAAATAAAGTGCAACAATCCATTATTTGAGATTTCTGATGTTGCTATTGTAAATATACATGGTTAATCTAATAATGGTAAATGGGAATTTTAATGAATCCTTATGTACAGCACGCATCAGAATAAAGTTAACGCCACGCATCACGGTTGGGATTATTGCGTTGCACCGTAATTGTGTTATGATCGGAATTAGTTACTTTATAACTACAAAATAAATACGCTCCGAATGCAATGTAATTATAAGTAGTTACATTCCGTTACGGTCGCCAAAAGGCTTACAACTAAACACATGTCCAAAATGCATATCCAGGAACTGCAAATGGCAGGCAGCTGTTGGGTTTGTGGAGCATGCTTTGTATGAACTATCTAATTCCGAACAAATATAATAAATTCCTACCAAAAATTATCCAGTTTCTCACATATCTAGTCAAACGGCACAGGAGTTCTGCATTTTTAATCTCCCACCACATTTAAGAGGAAATGTTCAAACCTAACACTTGCTATTCTGTGGCTAGGATGTGTAAAACCGAATATTAATGTCAATCTACAGCTAGTTTTAAACACATTGAAATATCACAAAGAAAATGGTATACATATTCAAGCAAAGGATGGCTTAAGATTGTACGAGCAATGCTCGTTCATTCAAGGAATCTTCGATTTTATTGCTAAGGCAATGGCTTTGAATCATGTCCAATTTAATGGTAATTATGGCTGTCCCTATTGTATGGATAGAGGGACATACTGTAATCACCGAACTATATGGCTTCCAAGTGATGCGCATGAGCAAATAACATTAGCCAATTTGTTCAACAGGCAGAGAGTACTACAAAATCAGTTTATGGTATAAAAGGACGAAGTATTTTATCAGAACATATGAACATAATACTATCTGAGGTAATTGACTACTCTTGAAGGAATAACGAAAGCTTTTATGGAATTTTGTTTTGACTTAAAATATAGTTCTTACCCTTTTTCCATCCGTATGTTTTTGAAAGAAATTGACAAGAAGTTAAGCAGAATAAAGCCTCCACATAATTGTAGAATTTCACCAATGAGTATATCAAAAACACTCTTTCATTTCGGAAAGCATTAGATTTCAAACCTTGGCTACTTTTTAATTCTGTTCCTATATTAAAAGACATTACTGCCCCCAAAATACATCAATCACTGGACACTTTTGGTATGCACATATTACTCAGTACATCGATAAGTCAAGAGGATCTTGTCTTTGCAAATCAAAATTTAATACAATTTTTATGAACTTCTCCAATTCTGTATCCTAGTAATGTTTGCACTGTTAATCTACATAGCATTGTTCATGTATACAATTTTGTTGAAAATTGGGGGTCCATTGTGCACGGCTGTTTCGAGCTGGACAATTAGTTTGATAATTAGAGCGTTACGGTATATGATTTACAAATGATGGCGGTTAGCCTCATTATCGCTATGCAATGTTTAACGGCATGGCTTGCTTGAAGCTTACACCTGGTGCTATAATAAGCTGGTGCATTAGTACCAGCAATCATTCCTCTATAACACACACATCTGAACTATTAATACTACGCTTTACAAGCAATACACAGGCCTTGTTTTCATAAGCATACGCCGTTACGTCATCTCGAGCATGTGTTAACGAAGCGCGAGTTGCAACGAGCCGCCAATTTTCTCACTGGTAAGTTTGACATAGAGGCAATGTTAACACTTCAGGCGAAAGGTTTATGTCATTAACTAAGTGCGGCCGGCACTTTTCGGCCTAAACAGTCTGCTTGTTTTCTATGAATAATGATGCGGTGTTGTACAGGTTGAATGGATTACCACCACCATCAAGTTCAGCTGCACTGCAGAGTGTGTGCAAAACGCATGTATGACAGAAGGGGGGTGAAAAAGGACACCACATACCAGTGTGAGGCATATACTGAAGCCTTGCACAAGGTGTTTGGTGTGGCATTTCAAACAGAGGAGGATGCAATGGTGTACCCACAAAGCTTCTGTAGCTCCTGCAAGCGTTCCCTTCAGAAGGCAATGGATGCAGCTGCACAGGGGGTACCATATAGGTGCTGTGTGACTGCATTTCAGTGGCAAGCACATAAAATTGAATCTTGCATGGTGAGATGTTTCACCCCCAATATGATGGCATGTGTATTAATTTCTTCCACACATATTAAGGTGTGTGAACACTTCACATCCACTCAGCAAGTGGGAAGGCCATCCAAAGTCATTCATCCAGCTAAAGAACGCAGTGCTAATAAGCTTTTGAAGTACATTGATAGCATTTCACCTCTACCACTTAATGCTCTTGGCGACCCAAATCACTGTTTAGTAGCAGATGACAATTTGTCAGTTCTAAAGGATCTGAAGTGTCCTCTGTGCTTAGAGGTCGTCAACCAGCCACTGGAGCTGCCATGCAGAGCACTTGTGTGAGCCAAATGCATGAAACAATGGATAGTGGTGTCAGCAGACGTACAGTGTCCCTGTTGCTATGACCCAGCACCATTGCATCTTAACCCTGCACCTACCTTGGTGTTGAACATCTTGGGCGATGTACTGATACATTGTGCTGTCTGTTCAAGGGACATCAAGGCTAGAAGTTTTGATGATCACCAGTGTACACCAGCTCCTACTGAAGAGGAGATGGTAGCTGCTGCAGGTGTCCTGAGACGAATGTCATCAACAAGTCCTGAGAACCCTGTTTTGACATGTCCAACAGGAGGAAGAGTAAGTACACACGCACACACCACAGACACATGCACAGTCAAAATTAATGTATCACTTATATGCCTTCCTCACAGCCAATGACATTCATTGAAACCAAATCAGTCAGCAAGAGGACACTGAAGCGAAGGTGTCAAGAGATGAGCCATGTGCGTGACATCGTCAGTGGAGGGGAGGCATCCGCCTTACTTGAGAATGAAATGAAGTGAATGAGTGATGAAGAAAGGCAGCAATTGTTAGTGGATTCAGGGATTGCTATGGACATCTGCAAAGTGAGTGCAGACCAAGGCTTGGCAATCAAGGCTGGCCTAGCAATCCCTTGGCACAAGCTGCGAATACTCCGAAGGTCAGTATCGTATACATGTATGCACATCACTAACATGCCACAGTTTTTTAAATAATAACCCTGTTATCACTTACATATAAATTTAGATGGCTTAAGGCTTCAGGAATCTCCATTGGGAGTGAAAAAAGGATGCGGCAAATCTCGAGAGAGATGATCAGGGGCAACCTCAAAGGTGAGATTGCGCCTTTTTCATTTAAACTGATATCTGGTGGAGAGGAGATACGAGGAGCCGCCTTGGTGTATGTTCCAAATCTGGTGGAAAAGGTGTTCCAACTGCTGGATGAGAATGCCAAGTAATGAATAAATTACATAAGATGGTAATATATAAATGCACTTGTGTTTATTACATACATGTAGAGCTGGCAGGCTCACTTGGCATGACGTAATCCCCAGTGATGAAGTGTGGATAAAGCTGGGAGGGGACAAGGGTGGAGGGACATTCAAGATGAGCTTTCAAATTGTTAATGTTCCTTCGCCCAATTCTCCTCAAAATACCTGTGTCTTCTGCTGCTTTGAGGCTGATGACAACGTCACTAACCTGCATGTAGCATTGGATCGCTATCAAGACCAGGTGGTAGAACTGCAAAGGATAAAATGGAGGTTGGTATTAAATAAGTTATTACAAATGGGCAGGTGATTTTAATTCACACAGGCAATATAAAATCAAGTTGTTTCTTTGCAGTGACTATGACTTTTTCAGTACAATGTATGGCCTTTCAGGAGCTTGTGGTGCGTCAATACTAAATGTCAATAACTGTGACACCCATTATACATGACTAACCTTTGTACACAGGGTGCTACCCTTGCTTGTGTTGCCATATTCATAAAGATAAGATGAAGATTCCCATAGCCAATCGAGGAGAATTTGCGGCACGCACATTGGAGAGCATCATTCAGGATAACATAAATTACATGGAAAATGGAGGGATTAGGAGCAATGCACAATTGTTCCATAATTGCATTTCAAAGCCAATTTTTAACATTCCTCTATCCCAGGTTAGAATGGATTGTACATCATTCAGTCATTAAACTTGCCCCTTCCACCCTCACACCATAGGTGTGCTTGCCAGGTCTCCATATAACTCTGGGTGTCTTCACAAAGATCTTCAAGCTGTTTGAGGACACATGCCATGAGCTGGATCTGAAACTTGCTTGTTCCTCTATGCAAATTGCAACCAGCTCTTCAACTTTTGAGGAGTACCACCAGGAGATGCTGAAGATGCTGTCAGCCAAAGAAGACCTCACAAGCCAACTGCAAGAGCTCAATGTTCATGAGCAGCTGACCACATATTTGTCCATCCTCTATGGTGAGACAAATGAGGTGGTTAAAGGTCTCCTTGAGCAAGTCGAGATTAAGAGACAAGCTGTAAAACAAGTGGTGAGTCAAGTTAAACAACAATGCATTTAAGAACTATACTATTATTATTAAAGGAACAGCAAATTGAATCATCCAAAACACATCTCCAAAAGGGATTTCCATTAAATGATGGACCCTTTGTCAAACAGCTTGATGTTGCTCTCCAGTCCTTTAATGTTGAAAGGCAAAGTTACTTTGGTGGTGCCTTCATAGGCAATCACGTGCACAAGTCATTGCAGGTACTTAAATATGCACATGTATAATGGTTCCTAATCGGCATCACTGTGCCTATGCACTGTCCACACATGCAGCCTAAGAACATTGAAACCCTGTGCAATTCCTTGAATAAGGTGGTAGTGAATGACCAACCAGGTCTGACAGCTGACATTGTGAAAACGTCGGAAAAGTTTAAGAACATATTAGAAATGTTTGCAACATGCCACAAGTTGTATGATGCATCATTTCTATCTGGTGACAGCATTGAACAACTTATAAGTTTTTAAAAATGTAAATGTTTTAAATTAAACACTTATTTTGTCCACATAATTTTTTTTTAGGACAAGCAATCACAAACTTCATGGATGCCTTCAGGAAATCCTTTCCCCAAGCCACTGTACCAGTAAAGATGCATCTCCTTGAAGATCACACAGTTGCTTGGGTGCAAAAGTGGCATGTGGGGTTCGGTCTCCTTGGAGAACAAGGTGCCGAATCCATACATGCCAAGTTCAATGCTCTCCATAGGACATATGCTTCAATCCACGAAAAGCTTCAGCATTACCAGTGTGTGATGAAGGAACACCTCATCTCCATTGCACCACAAAATGTCGCAGCAATACCAGCAATAATAAAACGACCGAAATATTCTAAGGAATAGTATCATCTATGCACTACGTGCTATTAAACATCGCTTTAAATGAGTAAATCACCTATGTTTGATGACTTGTAGCGCTGTCATTTCTGCAGGCCGCACTTAGTTGTTTGGCTTTCTAGGTAGCCTCCACTCTCCACCATCTATCCACGTCTTGTTTTCACCCAGGAAAATTGGCGGTAGTCTAGTGTTCCGATCTTTGTGAAGGATATCTCATCGCGGTACTCTCGTGGCGAGCGCTACAGCTAACAGACGGTACAGAGTTTGCCTTGTAATTCACACATAGGAAAGAAAAATGGTATGACTACGCTAAAATGGTTTTTAAATGGCGGGACTACAAGTGCAGTCCTTATATAGCTCGAAGATACAAAGTCCTTGTTGAGGTCATGTTTGATGATGTAATCGTTTCAATATTTCAGGGCGTAGGTCTTATTGTCCAACGTTCAATGGGCCTGAAACAGCCGTGTGTGGTGTTATTCTACATTCTGCTTTGAAAACCTGAATGGCTTTCTAAAGAGGTAATGCCATGGCACTGTAAATGTTTTGCCCCAAATACATAGATCAATAAAAATAAGGCAAGAAGTTAGTAAGTTAGAAGTTAGTAAGTTAGAAGTTAGTATCAGAGTGCAAAAATGACAGTGTGGTAAAGTATTATATTAGTTTTATGTCACTTTTAAGTAAATGTATAAAAACTAAATATGAATGTCTAACGGAAAAAAGCTACGCTGAATTCAATTGGTGTAACAATGAATGATCCTATTACTACCAAGAAGCAACTCCAATTAAAGCTAAATGTGGTAACTGCAGAAATGACAAGCTCAAAAGAAATAGTTCAGTTTGTGAAGTTTAATTTAGAAGATACAACTCCTGTCGAAATGTGTTTTATATCAGTTCAACGTTTATGTGCAATTGGAACACAATGGTATGCAATTGGTGATGTTTTTGAAAAAAACTAATGACAATATTGTCGTGTATGATGAAGGAATGGATACATTGAGGTTACAGCGAATTGATAAATGGATTCAAATAGTGAAAAAATTGTTAAGATCGAAACGCATGATTGCTACTAAAGTGGAGAATATCATGCAAATTTGTGTTCATATACCAATCAAGTATAGTGTGATAGACATCTTTGCTTTTGTACCTAATGAGATCGAGCACCATTGAAAGAAGATCAGAGACTTTCTCCTATTAAAATTGTTGACACTTGTATTTTGTAATAGCGCACCCATTTCTCAGAAATGGAAACAATTTTGCTACATATGGTCTCCATTGGTCATGGTACCATACACGTACTTCGCTCTCTCTTCTACTGTAACAGGAACACGCTTGTAATTTAAAAAGATGGTCTCCACCGTCTGTTTAAGACTGCAGCCCTTTCAAGGTATGTGTGTGAAAGAGAGAGAGATGGCACAGTTAAATTTAATGCTGTTAACATAATGATCCGTAATGGCAGGATGAATGAAAGACACAAATGGCCATTTTATTTTGCCTAAGCTTGAAGCATCAGCCTGGCAGTGCAGATACCTGTTAAGTATACACGTATATCAATACGGCTTGCTGAAGTATTTAGTACACTACAGAATAGAATTGCCAAAGTAATGGGGTCAGTAGCAAAAAACTTCAGAAAGCAAAATGTTGTTGTACAAGAAAGACAATGGGTATATACTCCTTGATTTGTGTTTTATCTGTCCTAAATCCTTAGTATTCATTCATGCTTAGGTATTTGGTGTTGACCCCTGTTCTCGCTAGAAACAGCTCTCCAGAAGAGAGTTTGCAGAGAAATTTATACAGTCTCAAAAGCTTAAGATGGGTTATATTCCGACTGCAAGCAACTTGCAGTTCTGGTAAAGATTACACTGCGTTGGTAGACTGCAGAGGTTAATCTCTAATCTATCAATGATTAAAAAAAGCATTCTCAGGGGGACATGCAGTTATAAGAAACCACTATGTTCATTGAAATCAGTCTCAAAGAAGTAGTATTTTAAGTTAACTGCATTTATTTTCCATTTGCTTCAGAGACACCGCGTACATCATGGACATATTGCAGAATCTAAGTTGTATATTAGACCGAAGAACCAGAATTTAGTTATATTTTAGTGTATGTGGAGTTGTGAACCACAAGCTTGGCTTCGGGCTACGTATTTTACTGCAGACTCATCAGAGTGTAACGAGACGGGGCCTGGACAGGCCTTGCCTCTACCACCACATGCCCAGCCCTAAGAATAATTTTGGCATGTCATGCCATGACTTGGATCCAAGTCATGGCATGACATGCCATAGTATTCCATGTTATTTGTGGTTGTCATGCCATGACTTAGCATTAAATACCATGATCTACAATGCCTGGCTAATGAAACCGTGGTTTGAGTCATCTAATCATGCAGAGCCATACAATTTGGACAGAAACACTACTGTGATTGACAGGGTTCTTATGCAGCAGCATCGACCGCATGAATTTTCATGCTGTCCTAGATCAATCGCAAAACATTTGAAATTCTGGAAACCATCGGAATTGAAAAATTGGCCGTTATTTTATTCACTACCTCTTCTTCTGGACTATTTGCCATCTCACCACTACACACTAATTGTATGTGCTATGCACATCCTCCTACAAGAATCAATAGATTCATCCCTACTAGATGCTGCGGAGATGATGCTTAAAGATTACTTCCTGAACTTTATGGAGAATGTAATTGCACAGCCAATGCACACATGTTGTTGCATTTACCTAAATACACTAGATTGTGTTGCCTTTTAGGTATGAAAGCATAAATGGAGATTTAAAATGCAATATCCACGGCAAGAGCATAATACATCAACAGTTATTACACAACATTGATAGATCAATAACATTACAAAAAGCTATGTTTTGTTGCAAGAGAGTCCTATGACTCATCATACATCATATCGGTACCAATCAATAATATATCCAAAGCAATGCAAATTAATTATGACAGATAAAATGTAAATTGATTTGGACAGATACATTATTAGACAGCCTAATAGGTTTGAACATAATTAGTATTTTTGTGCCTTGAAACCCCGCTGGTCTTTTAAAAGCAATGTAGACATTGGTTCAGATCATGAGTTTTTATTATGTACTGTTATTTCAATCACATTTGTACTATTCTATCACCTGATATGTGCATGGTGGATCCTAGCTCACATAAAAATATGTACAAATACTAAGTAAAAGAACATACTGATGCAATTGCAGCTGTACATATATTTGTGGCTACCATCTATGTTTTCAAAATTGAAGGCTGCTCTAATCTTTTTCAAGGACTTGAACATATATTTTTTTGTTCAAATCCTGCAAATATCTCCTTCCTTACTGTACCTGTGCTTTGTATGGGGTTCACCAGGTTGCATTTCTATGATGAACTGATAATCAAAAGAGGTAGTACTATCCTGCATAACTGACTATCATTGCCTCTTAACGGTGAAGGCTGAGATGGACCTGCAGCCAAATAAGTAATATGAACATTTAAAATCTTTGAATCCATGATTTCACTGTTTCGTGGACCATCTATATGATACAAGATCACTTTCCGGTCAATGTATCTGAATACATAGCTGATGATAATGCTTGATATGTTTAGGCTGCCCAGTCCACTCATCCACAGAACCATCTGTTAATGTCATTGCTGCATAATACACGTTTATGATAAGGTTGAAAATGTACCCTGACAAAATGTCCTGACAATGTTCAAATTGATCGGACATGCATCCAATTTGAACGGACATGCATGTGCATGTTTATAATCTTTCATTGATTATACAGTGATACAATGCATGTGTGTAAGTTACAAAGTTCAAGCCAGCCTAGAAAGCAATCAATCTAAGTGTTAGTCTAGGTCTATGTAAGACTCCCAGTCTCCACTACTATCAGAGAAGAGCATCATAGCCCGCTTATGCATCTCACAGCTGACGAGCAAAGGTAAAAAGACCCACTACAAACGCTGCATTGTAGTTCCTACACCCTATCAGCACTTGATGCACCACAAATACTTTAATGAATCAACGCATTCATGGTTTGTGGTCATCTTGTCATACATGAGCCACATGCTTGAATTCATAGCTTGTCATTATCTACGTCTCATCTTTCAACAGTATGAACTGTTTGGACATGCATCCATGAGTTATTGTTGTTGCAGCTATTGAGTGGGCAGAAGATGTTGAGTGAGGGCTCCAGCCATCTTCATGGATTATAACAACTTGATTTTGTGGGTCTCCCGTGTACAAATGTTTGGTGATATCTTAAGGCAACAAAACAGTGCACGCATTGGAGATTTGTGTTGTTACCATTTGATTGTAAATACATGTTAAGAATTATCTTTAAATAGTGGGGGCATTTTTCGGGTAGCATATACTGCCTGCTCGAATCCCAAAACCATGATAACTCTCTAAATCTTCGCCCATGCCACAGTTCAAGACTGAGTATGAGATTGATAGTTATTTTGATGCTTAAACCATTCATCCTTTGGGACCCAATGTGCCATTTGTTTTTGACACTATTCTCTGGAGCTAAACCAGTTTTTCCACACGTTGGACAGACGGGATGAATTGCTTTACTTTTGAGCAAGAACGAATGTGATGATGAAACGCATACCTTGTAATGTTGTGGTGCTCTGTAGCCTGCATTTACCATCACGTTTAGTACGTCTGCCATATTACATCGCCTCCAAGCAGCTGAGCAGGATTTCTCAAATGTTCTTCAATTTCTTGCACTGAGAGTCCACTTTGTAGTTTTGCCCTGGCTTCTTTCATTACAAATGAGGTAACGTTCTCTTCAGTTACGTCGAATAAAGCTTTTGAGCATTTCGCTGCATCTGTAATAATGTCATCATTGATGCTCTAGTTAGAAGTAGAACAATTTTCATATCTTGAATAGGACATAGACGTTGGCGTACTGGTAGGTGAAGATGGTTCAGTGATTGCAGTAGTGTAACTGTGCAATGCATGGCACTTGACAGTTCGTATGTCTCGTAGCTCACTATTGCATGTTGGACAACAGCATGGTACAAGCTTTCTTCTCTTTGCAGCATTCATATAATAAACTTAATGCACGTGATCGTGGTCCAATATTAATGTGCCATGTGTTCAATCGAAAATGTCCGACTACATCATTGTAATGGTTGATGGGAAGGAAAATCTTGAACTAGAATGCAACAGCACTGGCAAGTTTTTGCTCTCTGACCTGGAATCGCTAATCGGAGTTTCCGCTGTTGGATAAAGTATGTGTCTGAAACATCACGTCATCGGGGTGTCAGAGTGGTGGCTGGAGAGCGATTAGAACCGAATGGTGGTTGGCAACCAGAAAACAGAATTTACACTGTTGTTGCAAAACGTGAGATAGCCACATCAGATTTAATGGCGACTGACACGGCTAGCGCCAGAGCTCATGCTGATGGTGGCGCCATGACAGTACATCTAGATCCACATTCAAAAGGTACGTATTTATACTGTATTGTCATTCACTTTTATATAGAGTGGATTTTTTCATCAGCAACTATTTCCTTGACAAAGCGGCAACTTCATGTATCAGCAAAGACTTCTCTAATTGCCAGAAGAGCGCTGTGTCAATGGAACAGAATGAATGGCACCATTAGACGACTGCAAAATCAGTTCATGTGTCTTTCCAAGCTGATATCTCATAATGGAACTAAAGTTGAACTAGAGATAAAAAATCACACCTTCAAGAGCTATTTGTTTTTTCCATGTCTGAGTAAATGGCGTACATGTTAGCTTTTCTTGTGGTTAACAGTTGACGTTTTTTTTGTCGATTCATTGGCTGGTGGTCACCTTTATCTACCATTGGCATGAATAACTACCCCCGACTGAGACCTCGAAACTCTCCAAGCCCCAAAACTAGGCGGCCGTGCTGCAGCTGCAATAGTGTTAATATGCTATGTAAAGGTTGTGCCTGTGCTAGAGCGAATCGGGCGTGCATAAATTGCCGCGCCAGAGAACACAGAGAGTGTTTCAATATGTGTGTGCCATCATCACAGCCCCCTGTTGCTTCTTTGCCGGCCCCATCGACATCTGAATCACGACAGCTCTGATTGTAACAACCACTTTTACAGCAGCTGAACCCCCCAGTCTCCACAATCCTCCAATCTAGAGGATCTCTCACAACAGTCGTCTATTGAGCTGCGGCAACGTGTATCGTCAATGTTTATGAAGCTGTCGAACTCCATTGAGTCTCAGCAATCTATTCTGCAACCATCGCCAGTTGAGCCGCAGCAACCAGTACACACCCCTTTTTCATTACATTCACCACAACCAGCTTTTTCTCCGCAGTTGTGTCAACAATCATCCACAAATTCCCAGTTAGCATCATCATCCTTCCCTTCCTTACCAAAGCATTTTCATCAAGCGCCTAGCCAGCCCCTTTGTTCATCTACACCTCCGCGGTCAGATATTAGCACACCTTCAGTCAAGAAAAAATGTTGTGTTTGTGGGTGCACACAGTTAATAGCTCCAACCATGTGGCGCACTCATGAGTCAACATGCATAAGGTAAGATCCTGGAAGTGTCCCTGACAGTTTGTTAAACAAGCAGGATATTTTGATTTGCAACCACTGTCGTCAGTTAGTGTCTAAGTCTCGTATGACATCTCACACACGTAAGTGCACTGTACCCGTCCCAACCACAGTATATTCAATTCCAAGCCACTCTCAAGCTGGACCACTTGTATCCAATCTTCCATCTTTTGAAGATTTTGAGCTTAATTCCCCTACCCTACGCTTTATACCAGCGAAGTCCAGGCAAGCCTCTCTCTTCCACACTAAGTTCGGTTATCCTCACAAATTCAGTAGAATCATGGCTACAGCTGTTCATGTTACCTAAGTGTGTGCTGCCTTCTAGCAAACGTCGTGGTCGACATAATCGTCCTATTTCAATTGATTTTCTCTGCAACTTGTGGGCTACAGAGGATTTTGTGACATTGTAGAATCTTGCAAAAGGTCGCTCTCACGCTCCAGCTTATTACTCTGTCATGGAAGATGAATCTAGGTCACATCACACAGTAGATTCAGCTATCTCCTTTGCCAGAGATGGTCTGATTGATAAAGCAAGTAGGTCCTTGTTTCTGATGGCATAGCCCCCAACAATGACATAACATGGAAGCTTTTGTCATCTAAGCACCCAAGTTGTCCATTACCATTGGCTCCAGAGTTGACACCCAAACCGTTATCTCTTGGACACAATTTTGACATTCTTAGTGTTCTCAAATCATTCCCCAAGGACACCACCGCTGGGTCCTCTGGTCTTCGAGTTCAGCACCTACGTGATTTTGCTTCCATTCCCCTAACAACTTCCATCTGCTCCTCTCTAAAGAGTATTGTTAACCGTCTTGCTTCTGGCCAAGCCCCTAATGTCATTGCCAAATTTCTAGATGGAGGAGCATTAACTGCCCTGAATAAAATCAAGCCAGATGTCAGACCTATTGCGGTGGGTGAAATCTTAAGACGCTAAATTGGGAAGTGCCTGTGTTTGTTGACAAAGGCTAAAACATCTTAATTTTTTGATCCCCTTCAATTTGGAGTAGCCTGCCCACTAGGATCAGAGAAAGTTGTCCATATATGGTATCAGAAATTATGTTGATCAACACTGGGGGGATGAGGATTTTGCAGTGCTGAAGGTGGACTTAAAGAATGCTTTTAATGCAGTGGATATCCAGACAAGCATTCCTTGATGAATGTGCCATTCTGTTCCCTGATCTTCTTCCATGGGCTTTCTGGTGCTATGGAGTTCATCCTGTTCTATGGCACCCCATGGAGTCCAACAGGGTGACCCATTGGGTCCTCTACTTTTTGCTCTTGTCCTTCACAGCCATTGATGAAGATGATGAGTGCCTAGATCTGCTGTACCAAGCGTGGTACATGGATGATGGTGTCTTGGCAGGTAAGAGGTCTGCAGTGCTTCGTGCACTGTCTCTGATCAAGACAGAGATCTTTGTCCACAAAGCTGGACCTCTTCGATTTCCAACTTCTTCTTGACCAATCATCGCTGGCTGATAAAGCACGTTTGATTTCAGTGTCTGCACCCCATGCTGCTGCATGACTTTCTGTCATCCCATCTGTTGGCTTGGGTTTGCACTTGGATACTGATGAATGTCGGACTGCTTTGAAATGGTGGCTAGGTATAGAGACTGCTCATGGCTCCAATTGTGCTCTCTGCCTCTTGACCATCATGCGGTGACCTGCAAACGTGGTGTGGTGATGCTGTTCTAAGGCACAACAAGGTAAGGGACATTCTGGTTGAGTCATTCCAACTGGCCCACATTCGTGTTCAAGTTGAAGCTGGTTCCGGTCTCAGCCAGGATCATTCTAACTCCCGACCAGCAGACATTCTAGTTTTTGACGGATCAAGGTAAGCCTGCAGCTCTGGACATGACTGTCATTTCACCACTTAATGCAAACATTTTAAATGAAGCGAGTATGACAGATGATGCAGCAGCTCGGGCTGCCGAGGTGATAAAGCACACAGCTAATGGTCAGGTGTACCAATTTGGAATGGTCCTGCATACCTCTTGCTGTGGAATCGTATGGTGCATGGGGCAGAGAAGCCCAGATGTGTTTCACACTTCTTGAAACACGAATGGCTGTTCACAATTTAAGCAGCAAGTCAAAGATGATTTTCGAGCTGTACAGCCAACTCTGACTAGATCAATTGCCAGAACAATCGTCACAAGATCTTTCAACCTAGTCAAGATCTTTCAACCCAGTTGATTTTGTAGCTTGACATTAGTAGGTTATTTAATGGTATATTTATCAAGATATGTACATTGTATCCCCCATAATAATAATATCATTGTCTTGTATCTAAAGCAGTTGCAATGAGATATCTTAAAAATATAAATTCACTTTAGATAACATCACAGCATTGTAGAAAGTTTCCAATGAATGTGCCTTGGGAGAAGAGTAGGCATATATGCATCTTAACAAATTCCTTGATGATTGTGAAGGTAGTGTATTACTTTAATCAATAGACAGTAAATTATTCCGTTTAACAGATGGTATTGAGGTAGAAGGCAGTTGTAGTGCACACTTGGAGTTTTTTTTATACTAGGAGTTCTGCTATACCACCTCAGGGACCTTACTGTTTCATTCTTCCATGGTAAAACTGCTCAAAGCAACGACTTGTTCATTGCACCTACATGCACCAACCAGCCATGGCGCTAAATACACAGCCTTCAAAGAGAGCATGGTACATGGTGTGAAGGGTAATGATGGATTTGGTTTATGCAAATACTTCCACATGTTATGGAACATGCTTTAGGGACTGGTCATCATCTGTTGCATATGTGGTGTGTAGGGATTTTGGCTCTGGATACCCTTCGCTGTTAAAAACAGTTCTTCTTAGTTTTTAGTATTGGGCCAGTCATCTTGTGTCATGCACAGACTTGGTTTATGTAATTAGTTTAACCCTCCTACTGCGGAAGGCATATATATATGCCCAATAATTGCTCTCGCGTAATGCGACGGGCATATATATATGCCCGGCAGCATGATTGAACTGTAACGCCTGTTTCCGCGCGAAGCGAAGCGTTCATTACAGCATTGTTGTTTAGAACAAAGACTCCCGACATCTGCATGCAATTCGCCGTGTAGCAAACTTATACCTGTCAGCCGTATTTGAATAGTAAGCTTAACTCCATTTGTAGCCCACAACAGGTGCTCGCGTCTAAGTGTCTTAAAAGCAACAAAAAGTGGTGAGATACGTTGAAACTGGTATAACAACCCTTAAATGAACATGTAGGTTCTTAGAAAGCTAATTCTCAGAGTAACAAAGACTTCTCCCGTGTAAGCGTACGATAACGTACGATACGGCACGGAAACAACGTTCGCACCTTGTATGGAACACACGGGTAGCGATAAAAAGGCATAGCGAGTGAAGCTGGGGCACTTACCAACGTGTTTTGACGAAATAGGCAATACAGAGCACAGAGTTCTAACGAAAACGTTCCAAACGCGAGTAGCAAATAAAATCAATTACTATGCTAAAATTCCTTTCGCAATACGTCACCTTATGAATAATTAATGAGCAGCAGCAGGAGGGTTAAGCTCACACAATAGGTTATATCATAAATAATGAATCCTCTTATTGTCTGGTCTTGAAGAGACATTGACCTCACTTATGGCTTAAAGCCTTTGTCACTGTTTGAATATCTGCCTGCCACATTGCAAGTTCAATAACAAATCTCCATATAACACACATTTAACTTAACTGCTACAAGAAAACTTGATTGGCTTCAAAAAACAGTTGGGGTCACCATCCTCTTTGAACTGAGCACATCTGAACTCCAATGCAACTAGTGTTATTGATGGAGGATTCTTAATCACATTCTGATGTGGGATCTGGAATTTGTGACATGTTACACTTCTGTTGTATGGATGCAAGCTTAGTATACTGTAGGGCCAAAATTTTTCGCATGGACCAAATTTTCGGATGGCAATTATTTTCGGATATTTGCATATGCTAAATCACGGACAGTAATTTTAGAATACTTGCATTCGAAAATATATCAGTATAAGTTCTAATTATGAGAATCTTCTGCTTGATTGTTGTAAATGTGCGCGATTCAGTTTGCCTGGTCACTGTTGAATGGATGTAATTAGTGTAGCCACGGTACTCCATGTACCAAATCCACAGCAGATGGATTTGGCATCATCTTCACCGATCTGCCAGGAGATAAATACGTCTGTCATTCATGGTTCAAGCAATCACGGCTAACCCAGTACAACATAAAAGATGAAAGTGTAGAGCAAAGAATGGAAAGTTTGCAGTTGAGCATGGTCCTAGTAAAGCTTCCAAAAACTTCGAAAGCATTCGAAATGGAAGTGTCATCATCAGGCAAGCAGCTGACTGTCCTTCAGAGAAAGAAGAGAGGACGTCCACTGAAAACGGAAGAGTTCATTCGTGAAAAACTAAAATTGTATCTTCTTTCGTTGCGCGCCTATGGTGGTGTAGTGAATGGAAAGATCGCCGTAGCTACCGCTTGTGCATTATATAACTGTTCATTTCATTTAAGAGAGAACGGGGGTCCAGTTGTCATCGATCGGTCATTTTCTAAATCAATTTTCACATAAGACTTTCCACGAATTCAGGTGCAGTTCTTGAAAGCAGTGAAAAACCTGATAGTGGCTAACTCAATACCAGCTGAGCTGGTGTGATCAACATAGATGAGACAGGGCTACACTATACATTTACTGGGGGCTACACAATGGAGGTGATTGGATCAGGTGGGCCTCTATGCATGCATGTACCGGTATATGTTAGAGGTTTGTATACATCAAGTTACTAGTACTAGTATTATATTGTAGAATTAATGTGATCAGTTCTCCAAAAAAAAAAAAAGCCTTCTGCAGACAGTAGCCAATTATCTATATCTGTCTTATTGAATTGTTGCCACAAATCAAATCAACATTGTTTCTGTATAAGCTGCATGTGTAAACAGCTCACCGTTTTGGTGACAACAACAAAATGGCAGCCTTTAGAACTGAGCCAGTGCTTAGCAAGTGTTGCAGTGAGTATAGTGAGCAGAGCCACGTACACAATAGTCTGCATAACTATTATGAAGCTGTGCCTGAACATTTAATACCACTACTGCAATATTTACCGCATGTTATTGAGGTACCTAGGTCAAGCCAGATCAGGAATTCAATGTTATTTCTATTGAACCCAACACTTTGGAGTCCTGGAGGGGCAGCAGTTTATCTGGAATAGGCGAACAGATGGATCATTTGAGGCAGTTATTGCTGTACCACCAGGTGGGACCAATACATGTATATTAAAATTACCCTCTGCAGGTGCTAATGATGCTCCTGCTTCTGAAAAAGTTGTGTGCTGCTTCTTCTACTGCTGTAGTAGTGGGTACTTTAGCTATTCAAAGCAGTGCCTCTGTCTCACAGATACTAGTAATAAATGAATGCTGTTATATCTTACTATGTTTTGATTATGCTGTGTGCATGCTTTCTACCTGTACGTGTTACAGATTTTTGTCCCCTAAGCTTACTGTAGTAACGACTGTTGAATGTATGTACGACGCGGCTGGTTATTTTAGCTTGGTAACAAGATCCTTCGGTTCGCACAAGGTGCATCGGCTGGATGTCTATTAACAGATTAGTGCCCAAATTACGTTACGTTATTGAATACGTTATGGCCCAGATTAAATTTTAAATTTTCTTAGTTTTAATATAGCCTGAATGACGCGTCATATAACTTTCAAACGATGAAAGTTTTGTATTGTGAACTTTATGAAAAACGATGCTACGAGAGTTTGGCTTTCTGACGGTGCAAACCGATCGGTTTGATTACTCGTGAAACAGATACAACTACGGAACGAAGCCATCAAGTAGCGCTCGCGACTGTCATGGCGGTTTGGACAAACAGGTTAGCGCGTTACTTTGTTGTGCGCACTGTATTGACTTTGGTATTCACTTCAAACTATTTCTCTTTCGTGCATGAAAGTGGGTCTATGAGACGCGCACCTATCGCATAGGCCTTGGCTAATCCTATCGTTCTGTACGTAGCAATTAGCGGGTTTGTATTGATTGCTAAGAAGTAGCAGGGGAGTTTATTTACCTTTGCTGTAACACTTTGCATGCACTAGCTACTTTTGACCGTTCTATGTCTACTATGGTGGCAGCTGGTATGTACGTACATGTATGCTCTAATAATAGCGCAAGTATGGAGTAGGGAGTGTTATGTGCATGTGTGTGGTGTCATGGTACAAGTGAGTGCATGTGTGTAGTGTCTTGGTACAAGTGTGTGCATGTGTGTAGTGTCATGGCACAAGTGTGTGCATGTGTGTAGTGTGATGGTACAAGTGTGTGCATGTGTGTAGTGTGATGGTACAAGTGTTGATGTGTGTAGTGTCATGGCACAAGTGTTGATGTGTGTAGTGTCATGGCACAAGTGTGTGCATGTGTGTAGTGTGATGGTACAATTATGCATGTGTGTAGTGTGATGGTAGTCATGGTACAAGTGTGTGCATGTGTGTAGTGTGATGGCACAAGTGTGCATGTGTGTAGTGTGATGGTACAAGTTTGTGCATGTGTGTAGTGTGATGGTACAAGTATGCGCATGTGTGTAGTGTGATGGCACAAGTGTGCATGTGTGTAGTGTGATGGTACAAGTGTGTGCATGTGTGTAGTGTCATGGTACAAGTGTGTGCATGTGTGTAGTGTGATGGTACAAGTATGTGCATGTGTGTAGTGTGATGGTACAAGTGTTCGCATGTGTGTAGTGTGATGGCACAAGTGTGCATGTGTGTAGTGTGATGGTACAAGTGTGTGCATGTGTGTAGTGTGATGGTACAAGTATGTGCATGTGTGTAGTGTGATGGTACAAGTGTTTGCATGTGTATAGTGTGATGGTACAAGTATGTGCATGGGTGTAGTGTGATGGTACAAGTGTGTGCATGTGTGTAGTGTGATGGTACAAGTATGTGCATGGGTGTAGCGTGATGGTACAAGTGTGTGCATGTGTGTAGTGTGATGGTACAAGTGTGTGCATGTGGTGTGGGGGTACTAGTGTGCACCTGTTTTAGGGATGGTACTAGTGTGTACATGTGTGTAGAAGGGAGGAATGAGTGTGGGTAGCACAGAGTGACATCTGGTGATGTGAAGCACTGGATTGTGGCTCAAAGTATAACCTTTATCTGATATGTAGCCCACTTCAAACATTTCAAATGCTAATTTCCCTCCATCATAGGTTACACTTTCCATCCCTACTACTGTCACTGGACAAGCTGGAAACATGCCCTGGCATCCTCCCTTCGCTTCCGTTTATTTAGCTGCTGCTATATGAAAATTCATTATTTGTGTATACCACTGATTTATTGCGGTAATTGTCACCTTTTTTGTGGGAATTTTTTCAACGCAACCTTTCAAACAGAACCTTGGAAACTGAAGCCCTAGGTGTGGCGAAGCTTCGTAGCTAATAATAGGTCTTGTAAGCTAACCGTTGCGTAACGCCGCTATTGTACAGTCCACTATTGCATTTAGGCGCTTCCGCGCGTCCGTGGGACTTCAGTACATTGACGCGTGCACGAGTCCGTGGGCACTAATCTGTTAAAAGTGGGAACATAACGCAAAGCATACAAAATGCAATTTCACTAGCTTGCACATCCGAAAATATCTTCGAATTCTTTACGGCAGATGGCGTAACCATCAAACCATTGTGCAAAATTATTTATGGTACAGCACTGAATATCCAAATATCCGAAAATATTTGCCTTCTGAAATTTTTGGCCCTACAGTATACTTCTCCTTGGACTGGAAGCATTTATTTGTAGGTCAATATAAATGTATACTATATAATAAACTGCATAATAACATTGTCAGGGATGGATATAGCGGTCGGACATCGGACAAAATCCAAACAAAACCGTACAATATCAGCCCAAACTTACTATTGTCGGACAAAAGTGCCGATAGTTTTAATGTAATTCAAAAGTGTGGAATTGATTGTTTGCACCAACATAATCACTAAAAATATTTGTATAAACATAAACAACACAAAGAAGTACTAAATTCATAGTTACTTTTGCTACCTAGATTAGCAAAGTTTGCTACATAGCTCTACAGTACTGCATGTACATCTTTAAAGCCAACGTCCATACAATGTAGTTACATGTACGGGAAATGTTCCAAACCAATTAACGCACGCGTACAGGAATTAATTGTTTCTCCTTTGCCATCACACTTGGCCACAGGGCTATTTTTCTACGTACTGAATACATTCGTCAAATTTTGCATATTGACGGAAGGGCCCTGAGCCGAATGGTGCAATTCGGCGGGGTCGGCATAGGTAAGGGGAAACGCAAAAAGCATTTCCTTACCTATGCCAACATGGATTGGTCGGGACACAGTTGCCTTGCAATTTGGCGGTGTTGCATTCATCCAGCTACCATTGCAAGCCTGATTTTTTAAATTGTATAGGACACCAAGCAGCAGCAGTGCAAGTGATGGAAAATGTTTTGATGACATCAGAAGAGAGTTGTGATGATGATGATACCATTATTGTTCACCCTTTGCCTTGGCAATCGGAATGGGTAAAACGAATTTATCCCGGATTCGATAATAACTCCTTGAAAAGAAATCTCCACAGGCCAAGCAACAGTAGAGGGCGTGCTATCAACAAAGACAGCACCAGAAAACTCCAATTGTCGTATACCAGCATGGGCACTGAAATGACCACATTGTAAAGAGCTGTGAACAGTGTAATATAGTGTTGCTGAATGTATCCATGAGATGTGCATTTGTACGTACGTGTGTAGCTGTACACGTATTGTATTTTGTGCTGTATGCATAGCTAGAACTGATACAGTCTATACTTGCGCAAGCATATTAATACTAATAAAAGAATGTGCATGAAATTGCTACAAGTTATTTGTTCTTCTAGCTCCTTTTGTCATTACGTTCTCTCAAAATGAAGATGTGAGGCTGAAAGAAGAGGCTGCGGTCACGTACTTGGAAGTATACATGGAGAAATGTGCAGCACTCCTCTGCCATGGAGGATTTGGCATCACGTAAGCAAAGTAAGTGCATTGGGGATTTAATCAATGCATTAGATAAAGTTTTCACTGGCAAGGGAATCATATATTCATTTATTCTACATGTATTTTATCAACATGATTACTTTGCATACGTTTCAAGGTAAGGATTGCCTTACCTTACGCTACTAATCATATAGGTAAATCTGTTCCCAGTTGCATTGGATAGTGGCATTACCAATATCATTGCGGAACTTTAGAGACACCATATCCTGATCTCAAGGTGAGGATAAGTGACAATAATTAGCTGCTTCTGACCATTTTAACATGTAGGGTAACGGGTTAACCAAGGTTAATGATGGAAGGCAAGCGTGCATGCACACTAGTATCGCCCCGATACACGGTGTGAGTAGCAGTACAGTGCAGTCCAATATTTTATTTTACAGGTGAACCAAGTAGCAGCGGCCAGCCCAGGCAACTAGCAACCCGGAGAGCGACCTGTAAAAGATGGTGTCGCAGTTGGTGAAGCAGGCCGTGGTCTGTTTCCGGTAGGCAAATTTCTAGCGTACATTCTCCCATTTTGGGATGACAAGCCTCGGCTCTCTACTATGAACATGTATGTGTTGCATGTCCCTCCACATGTCGAACCCCCCCCCCCCCCACCCGTTTGCTTTGTTACTGTGTTACAGCCTGATTTTAGATCGAGTACGCTGATAATCAAAGGTACATTTTGGTGGCAACCGTGTCGCACTGTGGCAGTTCGTTGCCACTTGCCGGCCCGAAAGTAATGTTTTAAGAGTTAGGCAGCCGCTAGGCAGTTCCACTCCTCTAAGGATTGCCCGTTCTCAACGAAGACAGAAATGGAGATTAATAAAGGTACAATTGTTATTAATAGATTGATGGCTGATAATGACCCCAAGCACACTAGAAGGATTCAATTGTCTTTGATGTGCAACCTCAACCATCTCCACTAATACAGCTTCCTCCTGCACAGCCTGAAAGGCCGAGTATGTTATTGTATAATACCAGTACCATTTTCAAGTCATCCATATCCTTAGATGGCCCCCCCCCCCCCCCTCAACCTTTTCCACATTCACTTAGATATTATTAGAGACTCAGAGAATCTTTGGGTTAGCATATAGTTCACTTCAGTAATGTTTTAAGAGTTTGTAGTCACTGTTTCTATCCTGGTTACGATGAGGGATGCTAAGGGCTTTGCTGTAACTTTGGAATGCACTTCCAAGTCTGTCAGCAAGCATCAGGCTGTACTATCTGCTTGAGTGGCTACCACCAGAGTTTGACCCCTACATGACTTGAGTCATGTATAGGATGTCTCCTATATGTTTAGTGTTATCATCTCGAGGCCATATTCGTTAGTGGGGTCATCTTTTGATCTTTTACCTTGATGTGCCCCTTAGGTTTCTGAGTCTCTAATAATATCTAAGTGTATGAGGGTGACTATAAAGACGACTTCGAAGACAGAAGAAAATATTACTATACTTGTACACCTTTTCCAATCACCTGATCAATACAATCTTCTCTTCCACAACTTAAAGCCAGCTGTGACAAACATCACCTTCTGCCCCTCCACCATCACGAACACCTCTCCTAGTGTCATCACCTTGCGATCCTTGATTTGCCACTCCAAACGCTCCATCAGCCTTTAGTAATAGGAGGCTTTCTGCTTTCTTCTCCAATCACTATTTCATAAAAGCAGACATATATGGCCCATCTTAGAGTATGTTTCTTACTTTACATAAATTTTTATTATGTTTAATCTTACCACTAGCGGTCAACGTCTCATATCAAGCATGTCAGTTTCTTTTCACACATGAAGTTCTCTTCTTGTGTTATCTCATCGAGACCATATTCGTTAGTGGGGTCATTTTTTGATCTTTTAACTTATCAAAATAGCATGCTTGTACAAGTAAACAATTAGTTCTTGGTATTGTACCATAACTCCCACACAAATATAATTCTACGTAGGTACTATTAATGGTACTGTTGCTGCTGATCATGAGGAACCCACAGCGACCAAGAAAATCTTGCAGCTGCTTATATATGGAGAAACTAGAGAAAAACGAGAAAACTACGAATTATCGAAACAGTAATTGCAAATGATGCACTGAAGCTTGTTGTGTAAATGCAGTCAATTTTATACAGTATCCTCAAGCCGTCATCTTCATCAAGTTCTAGCGATAGCGGCACTAAGTAACGAAGCTTGACACCGTTACTAGTGAAGGTTTATGTATGTATATATATGTATTTTGCATGTTATGTGCATGGTTATTTAGCACGAATTGCAAAAGATATTCTACACTGTTGCACGACAAAGAGAACCTCTCTGGATGGTCATTCTCATTAAGGTAAATCATTATCACATATACAAGGGCTTGCTTATTTACAACATGCATCTGTATTATCTTTAGATCTACCTTTACCTCCCCCGAAAATGTGGCTGTTGTGGATAAATTGGTTAAAGAAATAAAGTGCAACAATCCATCATTTGAGATTTCTGATATCAAGGGTATATAACTTTATAATTAAATGTACATGAATGTGCGAATTAGTCACTTTAATGTCATCCATAATAGCAGCTGCGTATAGGTTTTACGGGACTAAAAGCCAGAAGGAGTCACTAAAATGACGAAGGAAGTCAGAACAAAGGAAGATATGAAAGAATAGTTCGGGTAAGTCTAGATTTGGCTGACCATATGCATGCATGATTGCGGTAATATCAAACGCAAACAGCGAGAAGTTGCATTTATGAAAAATCCAAAAGTAACAAAAGAAAAAAGAGATAAGTGGGTGCAAGTGATGGAAAATGTTTTGATGTCATCAGAAGAGAGTTGTAATGATGGTGATACCATTATTGTTCACCCTTTGCCTTGGCAATCGGAATGGGTAACACGAATGTTTCACGGAATCGATAATAACTTCTTGAAAAGAAATCTCCACAGGCCAAGCGACAGTAGAGGGCGTGCTATCAACAAGGACAGCACCAGACTACTCAAATTGTCATATATCAGGATGGGCACTGAAATGACCACATTGTAAAGAGCTGTGTACAGTGTAATATAGTGTTGCTGAATGTATCCATGAGATGTGCATTCGTACGTGCGTAGCTGTTGCGTGCAGCTGCACCCCACACACATACTGTATTTTGTGCTGTATGCATTGCTAAAACTGATACAGTCTATGCTTGCGCAAGCATATGAATACTAATAAAAAGACGTGCATGAAATTGCTATGGGCTGGCTTACTATTGTATGTACCAGACTCAGTTTTGCACGTGTAGTAGGCCAAGCTTTGCGTTTCATGAAGCAAAATGCTCAGGATCGTTAGTCATCACGTATTACAGTGAGGGTTGTACCTGAGCCAGTTTTAAATAAATACATGTAACTATATTCCCTGGCATTGCATGACAATTCCATGAAGTTAGTACCTTCTCAGGGTCGTATGTATTGAGGAGCAGCAGTGCTTAATTCTATGAATGCAATTATTGGTTACTTGTGCACTTTATTTGACTATCAAGAGCAGCTGATACAGTACACTCATGCTGGCGTATATCTCATTCATAGCTTACATTTAGCGTGACAGTAGTCTGTGTCAACGGGCCAAAGGAAATTATATACAGCTGTAGCTTGCTCTCGTCCAGATCATTCAATGCGAGGGTAAATGTTGCTCACATGATACATACTGTACAAAATAATGTTTTGTATAGAATGGTGTACTGTGAAGAGTTTAAGAACAAATGAGCTGTTTGTTGTGAAATCATCACGATGATGCGGATGGAAGTTCCATCAGCACCACTGATTTGCTTCCAGACTTAAAAGCGGTATGCAATTCGAAACAAGGAGAATGTTGCTATTGAAGTAAATCTATGAATCTGATAATGGTAAATGGGAATTTTAATGAACCCTTACGTACAGCACGCATCAGAATAAAATTAACGCCACGCATCATGGTTGGGATTATTGTGTTGCACCGTAATTGTGTTATGATCGGAATTAGTTGGGCCATGCAGAAACATCCAGTATTTTGACACCTTTCATCACGCTGGATGACTGGAGATCATCAAACTGATTCTCAAGGCAGGATGAGATAGCATCAACATATGCTGACCGGCTGTTGTGGAATGCATCTAGGACATTCTGACGAACGGCAGTGAGCATCACACCACGGAACTCTGCTCTATCGTGCTCACAATCCACTGACATGATAAACTTTGCAAGCTCTGATGTTGAATCCAATGTGTTCCAATGATGACAGAAGGGACTTCAGCTTAGCGATACAGAATGACAGGTCCACAGAGTCAGCTTGGAGTGAACACGAGAAGCTGGCTAGTGGATTGAGGAGGCACTCGTAGAATAGGGTATGTAGCACAAACTTGAATGATGCCAGTTTCTTGACGGAATCAGATCTTATCAACAGGCTTCAAATTGGATTCGTTTGAAGACATGGACTACAGATGTGCCACAATGACTGGGTAGCCAAGCAGAAGGGTACTTAGTGCACGTGACTTGTGCTGGAGCCACCTTGTTCCATTGGCCTTGTCAGGTTTGCGAATGCTTTCCTCCATCAACTCAGCTAACATCTGAAGTTCACGCAATCTCTTGGGACTCTTCTCATACATGTAATGGAGATTGAGGAGCATAGTTGAGATTTCATCCAGGAAGGAGGTGGAGCACGCATCGTTGGCAGCCAATTCAAGCCGATGATTCATGCAATGAACTGCTACAAGCCAAGGCATGTCTTCCTTCAGTAAGGCTGAGAGACCATGACGAACACCCAAGTTGACAGCTGCACCGTCGACGCAAATGCTAACCAACCGGTTCCTCAGGTCCAGTTTGGCACATCTTTCCATCTGGATTCCAATGGATGTGGCATCAGAAACATCGGCCATACACAAAAATTTGCACTTCGGATTTCCATCAGCATTGATGAAAGTCACATAAATCATTTCCTTCTCCTGAACGCTGCTATCTGTGGAGCCATCCAGCGAGACAGTCACAAAGCGAGAAGCACGGATTTCATCAAGCGTATCGTCCTGCAAGCAATCTCCAATTATGTTGGTGAACTCCTGACACTTGTGCTCCGTTCCATACGTACTGCCTAGTGACACTCCATGTCGCTTCTCCAATTCTACTATTGCAGGATATTTAGTGAAGGGCATTTCCTCCTTGGCCAACATGTAGGCGACGTCGAATAATTTGACGATGCGATTCGACTCCTCCGTTGCGAACGCTTTTCCGAGCGGAGTAGAAGTCAAGATAGATTTAATAGTCCGGGTTGGTTGTAGCTCCATATTTACAGCCTTGCCGTGCATGTCGGTCTTCTGATGCTTTACCACATTGTCTTTCTTTAGGGCACTTCCGACGATCCCGTCAATGAACGCAGGGCTGTAGTTCCTGATCGCTTTGAGGCGATCAACATGCTTCGTACAAAGAGCACAAAAGATACGGGAGACTTTTCCTCCTGATTCATCCCAACACAACCACTCACCAAGCCTATCTAATTCCTTGGACCACTTTTGTACAGTGGTCAGATTTGCCGACATAGTTTCGATATTACGTGAGTTTGATCTGACTTGGAACCGGAAGCAATGTATAATTAATAATCGACGGCGTTGTACCGTACATAGCACTCAGACTCTCTTCGCTGAGTATGTATCTGCAAGCGTGGGTAGATTGATACTGCCATGGCATATTCGAGAACATACAACTATCAAGCTACGCATTGCAATTTTCTGCAACATATTTTTAAAGTTGTTTCGCACCTCATCAAAACTGGTTCGCAAAATGCGATGTGAATCCGGTTAAATTATTCCCTGTTCATCATGTTAAAATGGGCATGTAGGGGAAGGGATTCTCGGACACATGGCGTGTATTGCCCGGGAGTTAATTGTGGCTTTCACACACCACCAGATCTGGGTTCGATGCCGTCATCTGCCGCGCTAAAGCTAGTCGGAGTGCCACCAATGTCATCCATGGTTGACCACAGTGCCACCGCATTGAATACCGATGCGACCTAGATGATGTTGTTTGCAAAGCCCACAACCTAGGGATTCTGGTGATCAGGGAGTAAGCATCGAGGTCCGAAGAAGCTCACCGAAAGAATTTGGAAGTGGGAATTCATCTCTATGTGGGACCTGCTCCCAGAGAACACATTGGTCAGGGCGGAGGATGGAAACACCAACCCACTAGGTGTGGTGCGACAAAAACGTCACATTACGGATGCACACACCAGGATCCAGTGTTTGGCCATGTATGTGAGCGTCACGTCAAGGATGCACCCCAAGTCTGTTCCAGAGCTGCTAGCGTATATGATCTCGATTATGTGTGCTAGCCGTGCGTTTTCCGGGTTGGGCTGCGCTCAGTATGATGCAGCCTACCGTCGCCAAGCGGCGAGCACTGGGAACAGACGTTGGTCACCGATAAACTCGTCTCTGTATGTAATCTATTTTAAGGGACGAGCCCAGGGCACTCCACGCTGTGAGTTGTGTGCCTCAGTGTTCCACTCCTCGAAGGATTGCCCGTTCTCAATGACGACAGAAATGGAGAAGACTCTAGAGGCGATGTTGGCTGCTTGTACCATCCGAATAGGCAGTGGCAGTGCCCCGGCTAGCCCTGGTTCTTCCAAAGTAACGAAGTGTGCCGGAAATGGAACGAAATGTTTGTCGTGTGGGGGCACACACACCGTGAGTGGTGCCCGTCGGTGCTAAGTGGCAGAAACGAGGAAACCCCGGGGCACTCTCCCAACAACTGAAGATCCCTCACTCCTAGACCACATGTCGTATGCAAACAGTATTTTCTTGGTTGAGGTGCATCACATGATAAGTACATTAAATGCATCATTATTGATTTGTGTTGATTGATGTTCTTAGGGTTGTATCGTTACAGGTTATTATCAGTACATTGCCGACCTCCTAGCCATCAACGGATGTAGAACGTTGAGCAGTAGTCCCCCCATGCTTATGCCGATGGGATGGCTTACCGAGATAAACACACCGCTGCAATGGCAGGCATGGGAAACTGCTCTTTCCAATCACCCAGATCGGCAGTTCGTGAACTACTTGTTATCCGGCCTAAGGGATGGCTTCAGAATAGGCTTCAGCTACCCCCGGCCGTGCCACAGTAGTGCAAGCAATGTGCATTCGGTCAGGGAACACGTACAGATTGTACGTGACTACCTAGCAAACGAATGCGTGGAAGGTTGGGTTCTGGGACTGTTGACTCCACCGTGGTCGAAGAAGATCCATATAAGCCACTTTGGTGTCATCCCAAAAGGATTTAATGTGAAATGGAGACTGATTCTGGACCTGTCATCTCCCGAAGGTGTGAGCGTGAATGACGGAATCGACGCAGCCATGTGCTCTCCTAAATACGCCATGGTCAAAAAGGAAATCGAGCTAATGTTACAGTTGGGCCTCAGAGCTCTCATGGCGAAAGTGGACATTTAACATGCATACCGTCAAATCCCTGTTCATCCCGAGATCACTGGTTCCTAGGCATGCGCTTCGAAGCGGCGACGTATATGGACACCATTCTCCCATTTGAACTGCGCTCGGCTCCAAAATTGTTTAATGCAGTGGCAGATGCTTTGGAGTGGGTTTGCCCGGAGCGGGGCGTGAGTATCGTCATTCACTACTTGGATGATTTCTTCATCATCGGTTCCCCACTGAACGCTGAGTGCATCAACAATTTGGTGTCACTGCACGCCGATTTTGGCGATCTAAGGGTTCCTCTCGCCGAACATAAAATGGTCGGTCCATCCACATCGATCGTTTTCCTTGGGGTCAATTTGGATTTGATTAATTTACAGCTCAGCCTACCAGATGAGAAGCTGAAGGAGCTGAAGGTACTGATTCCATCTTGGGTGGGCAGGAAGGTGACTACCACAAGAGATCTGAAGTCACTTGTGAGGAAGCTGGAAAACACCTGCAAGGTCTGCTCCAGGGTGTCATATCTAACCGTAGATTGATATATTTGAATTACTCCTTTCGCTCGGACATTCATTGGTGGCACCATTTCCTATCATGCTGGAACGGTGTGTCAGCGCTGGCCAGAAAAGTTTGTGAACCGGCGTAGTTTGACGTAGTAGTTCACTGTGACACATCGGGGTCGGTCGGTTGCCCTGCTTGGTGAAATGAGGGATGGCTTCACTACAAATGGCCCCCGTAAGTGGCATCCATAACACCCAAGGAGACACTTCCGGTGGTGTTCGCATGTGCGGTATGTGGTCAGTACTGGAGGAATAAGCTGTTCCGTATCTACTGCGATAACGAGGCGGCCGTAGCGAACCTGAACTCGGGGCGGTCCAAATAACCATGGTCCATGCACATGATCAGGTGTCTATTTTTCATCAAAGCAATCTATGGGTTGGAGCTGGAGGTACTCCAACTGCCTTGAAAGATGAATACCTTAGCTGATGCACTTTCCCGTAATGACTTTGCATTCACAGGAACCCGGAGCTCACTGCTATCATGTCCAGGAACCAGTGCTCAATCTACTAGTCTTCAAGCGCCCGGACTGGACCTCGGTCACCTGGAAGCAGTTGTTCACGAACTATTTTCACCCGGTCTAGCGACATCAACTATAAACACCTACAAATCTGGAAGCAAACGTTATGTAGATTTTTGTTCAACAAGGAGCTTAAACCCCTTTCCCGTGGAGGAGCGTACATTGTCGTTATTAGTGGCATCCCAGTAATACAGAGGGACTTTCCGGGAACACAGCGAAATGTTACTTGGCCGGAATACCGATTGCGATGGGCCTCTCCAACCCGAAGATCGCTGATATGCAACAGCTAGAATACATCATTACAGGTTTTCACAAGTTGCCTGGGGGAAAGGCACGCCCACGCCTTCCAGTAACCCCCTTAAACTCAGGGAGTATTGGTCTCTCTGTAGCGAGCTCTACAACTTCACGATGCTATGGGCAGCATCATGCATGTGCTTTTTCGGCTTCCTCCGGACGGGGGAAGTCGTGGCGCCATCTGACTCTGCATACGACCCAACATTTCACCTTTGCTATGGAGACGTAAAATTGGATGAAATTCGTAATCCAAGCTACATTGAGGTGACCATCAAAGCGTCGAAAACGGACCCTTTTTGGAAAGGTGTGGCTGTGTACTTGGTCAGCACTTTGCCCTGGGGCATCGATTTTAAGCTATATGGTCAGCCAAGGCTCCTGACTTGGGCCATTCTTCGTGGTCAGTGATCAGCACTCGCTGACCAGGGATCGCCTGGTGAAAGAGATGCACCAGGTAATGTGAGCTTCCGGCATAGACGAGAAGCTATACTTGGGGCATAGCTTCAGAATTGGTGCAGCAACCACAGCAGACTCATGCGGCCTGCAGGACTCCCTAATTAAGACCACGGGAAAATACAAAGCACAGCATACACAGTGTACATTCGCACCCCCAGATCCAAACTTTGCGCCATTGCGGCGAAACTCGTGGGCAATAGGAACAGACTGTAATTATAGGGGGTTATTGGTGCATATATTAACATTATAGCTACCCAACCATATTGCTTGGAGGGAGAGGTCACAGAATGACCCCTCATTGGGGTGATGGCAATTGCAGCGTCCCCTCCGAGAATAACCTCCCCATGTTTCTTCCGTTGTGTTGCGATATACCAAAACAATATGCTGGAGTGAAATTGTTAAGTTACTTATCGTCAATGGAAGCAAAGAGTGGTGTGCCAACTAAATATCCCTGTATGACATGCAGTAAAATAATGGCCACGTAGAAAATTATAACAGAGTCAGCGAGATGCAATGCTCACTAATTCATGTAAAACACAAACTGTTTTGAGTTCACTCTTAAAATACAAAAATGCAGCTTCTTCCACTGCTCTCTCCACAGATTCTTGTGGCAATCTTGATGTTCGTTTGTGAGAAGACAACACATACGAGATCAGTTTTGTCGAGGGAAGAGACAATTAGTGGTCAACAAGTTGTGCAAATGTTTCAAGTAGGTGTCAATGGATCATATACTATACAGCCTTTAAATAATACCATCAATCAAATTCAGCTGCTGCCACAAACTATATGGTTGCAATAGCCTATCACCAACCGCACCTACGGGTTGGAAACCGGTCATTTTGAATTAAATTATGTAATGGATTACTCTACGCTCGCAGTGGACCTATTGTAAGTGCCTAATTGTCCAACGGAACAAAAGGACAGCAGCAGAGCGCATCCACAACTCTATCAGCAAATGCTAAGCCAAGACAGTTATCTGTTACACGGCAACCCATCAAAGTCTACAGAAAGAAAGCCTATTCCTGTTACTCAAACTCTAAAAATTGAGGGAGCCAATATCACGCAATTTGATGGCAATAAGATATTATTTAATAATAAAGTAAAAAAAAGATCAGGCATTTGTAAGTGTTACTGAAACATTTGCAAATCAATTCCAACATACTTGCTGCTGTGCTTGGAAACGAGTTTGTTATCATGTCCGCAGATGATTTTGAAGACAAGATGCATGAACTGGGAATAGACACTGTTCCCCTTGAGGCCATGAAAAGAACTGCTGTAACACCTCCAAGCAGGTCTTCTTTGATGGCTACCTTATAAAGTCATCAATCCTCCTTCCCAAATGATCCAGAATAAAGGCAGTTTTGGAAAGACTGATGGCTTTAGAAAGAGGAGGAGATGATGGTGCCAAGGAGGAAGGTAAGGAGGAGACAATGGTGAGCCATCTCGTCGTGTCGGTGACCCTGACTGTGATGCCCTGGCAAAACCTCCGCCGATTGATGGTGATGATGATGCTTGTCGTGTCGGTGACCCTGACACCCCGGCAGGACTAGATGGCAATGCCACCGTATTTTATTTATCAATGTCTTATTGACCACAGGTACTCAGCATCAACAGTGAGCAGGCTGCAATGGCTCCACTACCTTGGTCACAGCCAAGACGTGACCAAACACAGGTACTGAACACTAATGCCACTCTATTTTATTGTCTAATTGACCACAGGTACTTCAAATGCCTCACCACCCTATGGCTTCTGGTTCACTTCCATATGCAACATCTATGCCTGAGCAGTCACCTGTGCAGATCAGTGGATCTACATGTAGGAGTACTACATTGGTCCAGCATGCAGCCAGCTTATTGATCCTGCATCTGATGGGCTAGAACATCAAGGCGCTTTACCAAGCCAAACACCTTCATGTATCCAATCCAGCTCTGGACAGAGTAATTCCACCACTATTGTTAATGCCCCACAGCTGCCACAGTTTCCAGGAAAATGAGCTCCCATCCTCTGGTATAAGATGGGATACATTGATGAGTGTGGAGCAAGATCTAGCACAGCACAAAAAGCTGAAAGGTGAATCGAAGGCATGCATGCACACTTGCCCAAACGCTGGCAAGACTTTCTGTCTTTGGAGAGCATGTAATGACTCCTTTCAGGACCTCCACAATGCCAGCACTTCCAAGTGCAGAAATGAAGCAGCTAAAATATATAATGCTGCAACAGTTCCCACAGTATTGGCGAACACTTGAGGAGTTTGAGCCCATTTGGGTAAAATGTGTAGAGTCTGTTCAGCAGTGCTGTAAAAGGTTGCGCAATTCTATTAATTAAATTTGCTGTATAGGGTCTACATGTGTATATGCATATGGGGACCTGTACACACAAGTCCATGGGTTGCTTAACTATAAAACAACTATGGGTAGGTCACACTAGGCCCATGAGGAACCATGGTGCTGTTTCTGCTTATTACTTGTTGTGCGCATAAAGGGACTTACGAGGGGTTGATAATAGCAGGTTTTCTAAGCGGTGGTACTCCCAATCCTCCAGATAAATTAGGTTCAAAAACTTTGCACAAAGCAAGCCAGCTGTGGTGAGTATTTCTACAGTGGAAACCATCACACTTGCTCCTATAATTTTTTTGTACTGTTATTTTGTTCACTTGAATATATTTCAATAACAATGAGATCAAATGGAAATCTGACAACGCAGGTATAGTGTACAACTATTTTTCAATATATACTGAAAGTTAAAAAGCATCACGTGACTATTTACTTTTGTTATTAACACTTGTTGTGACCCCAGTACAAAAAAAATTGTGAACATAATTCCTCCTCCTGTAGGCAATAGATCTTGACCATATTCGCAATGCATCTAAAGAACAAGCATTAGCAACCTTTGGCCGAGTCGGTTTTTAAGTCCGGTAAATAGTTACGGTATTATCGAGCTAGGTATGCGTTTTTAGCTCGTAAAAGCTTAGCGATGCTATTTTGTAGTACGCTCTCACTGGACTGCTATATTTCGCTTCCGAGTCGTCACATGTTAGATCTATCGCGAAATCGTACTTGGGAGGCAATAGACCCTTCTTTGCCGTTAAAAAAGTGCCATCAGAGCTGAGTACCTGAAAACCTCCGCCATATCGCGATGAATTACATTTGAAACGTCATCATTTCGTCATTTTGTATCGTGAATATATTTATAATGTGACGATAATACGAATGGATGCAAGGGATTGTGAAAATGGTTCTTAACCTAGCGATGCTGCATCTTGCAGCCACTCACGGCGAACGTTTAGTAAATCAGTAGCATCAAATTGGGAAGCTTTATGGACCATCAAGACATTCGCCAAGGCTAGCGTTCTATCACCCAAAGCTTCGAATCCTAGATGGCAGCTTCCAAATAGCTAATTGGGTACGCTTCCCTTCCAGCTTTAGAGTTGCCTCTTGCTTTTTGACGTTTCTTGTAACCTGCCCAATTTGATGCTATATTATCTCTGCCGATACGTCACATTATAAATATATTCACGATACAAAATGATGCAATGATGACGTAATTCATCGCGATATGGCGGAGGTTTTCAGGTACTCAGCTCTGATGGCACTTTTTTAACGGCAAAGAAGGGTCTATTGCCTCCCAAGTACGATTTCGCGATAGATCTAACATGTGACGACTCGGAAGCGAAATATAGCAGTCCAGTGAGAGCGTACTACGAAATAGCATCGCTAAGCTTTTACGAGCTAAAAACGCATATCTAGCTCGATAATACCGTAACTATTTACCGGACTTAAAAACCGACTCGGCCAAAGGTTGCTAATGCTTGTTCTTTAGATATATTGCGAATATGGTCAAGATCTATTGCCTACAGGAGAAGGAATTATGCTCACAATTTTTTTTGTACTGGGGTCACAACAAGTGTTAATAACAAAAGTAAATAGTCACGTGATGCTTTTTAACTTTCAGTATATATTGAAAAATAGTTGTACACTATACCTGCCTTGTCAGATTTTCATTTGATCTCATTGTTATTGAAATATATTCAAGTGAACAAAATAACAGTACAAAAAAATTATAGGAGCAAGTGTGATGGTTTCCACTGTATGAATAAAATAAGTTACTACAGTCTGTAACGGGTCTTAATTCCTATTCGACCACTACACTGTAAATATGAATAATCGAATTACAAACCACAGGATCTATGGAGCCTGCAGTACACAGGTGCAAATTGAATGAGTTGCTTAGGCCTAGGGTGTGTGGGTGCGCAAAACCAGCTGCAGCAATAAATGATACCTCTGCATGTATGCAGTGCTATTGCAACAGCCATCAGATCCACCCACCAATGTTGTGTAACAGGTTGCCACCTCACTATGAAGCCTATTACAACAGCTGCCTTACACAAGAAACTTTATAAATGTGGTCTGAAATCTTTATGACTGCATGGTACATGTACTGGTATGAAGGGAAATCCCCTTGCATGTGATAATTATAAGGGTATACCTCCAAAGGCACAATGGCCCCTAGCTGAGATATCTGGCAACACTCCAGCCCAAGTTGTAGAGCACATCATGACCATAGCACCATAAAAAATTCCATTCAACCACCATTGGACAATACACAGCTACTCTCTGCCGTTGGTCAGCTGAACTGTCCAATTTGTCTCAGTGTGTTGAGGGTGCCATATGACAGACTGGTGTGTGCCTCGCTGTTTGACTGAAATGGATCCACCTGAGAGGTTCATTTTGTCCCTGCTGCTATGACACCACTCCACTGGAGTGCACACAACTAATGCCAGCGTCCTGGTTCAGCTGCTGTTAAATTATGTGAGAGCTGTTAATTATGACACACACATACTTGCACTGAACAAACAGGATGAACAAAGATTGTGCATACCATTGGGCAAAGAATGGTAACTGCATTTGCATTATAACTGAAGGAACAGTAAGTTTATTGTTCTTTAACTTGCACTTACAGCCATTGCATGTAACAGTGCCAAAAGCGCCCATCACATAGCTGAGCGCTTGAGCTCCACAGGACACGTAATGAATCTGCGTTAAACAGCAACTTATTCCGATGTTCACAAATCACACACTAAATCTAGTCGTATTGACGACAAAAATTCAAAGAACAAACCCTGCTTACTATCCCTTATCGTTTTCACACAAAATCATGTGGTTTAGCCAAAAACTTGAAATGTTCACACGACGTCTTACGAGGATCCTCCAGTATTAATCTGTATAGCAGAAGTCCAAAATGTTTTAATGACAAGCAAAATGCACCAACGTTTCCCAACTGCATTCTCTGTGCACCTGTCCTGTTACTACGTGAAACCTGGCAACTAGAAGCCTAGAAAAAGGGTTTCTTTCCAAGGTAGGCGTTGCTATGGAACAAATTAGCCATGTTGCTAGGTACTTAATATTCACAGCGGGCGTGAACCTAATGTCCACGTTTCAATGGAATTGTAACAGCTGTGATACATTGCTTTGAGTTAATTTGCTCACTACTATATCGCCAGCAGCAAATGGCGGTTTCGCCGTATTTACACTGTATAATAACGGTTTTTGAGCAAACCAAAATCGCAGCAGTATCACTGATCTGCATGATCTTGAATCTAGTGAATCACTAATATAAAATAAAGCACCTAAATGTACATCACTCTTTTAGAAAGTGGTCATCATCCTTATTTAAGGATGGCCATCCTTAATCAAAACCACAAGTACTTCAATAGTTCTTCAAACCTTCCACATGAAATACCAAATCGTCTACCAAACTTTGATGCAGGAAATATATCATCAACTGTGCTCCAGAGATCTCTTCGTCTGTTTGTTGTACTTGTGAGTGCATATATGATGCCCAGCAGATTCCAAAAGTCTACTTTATCCATGATCTTTTACTTTGACGGCATTGCTGTAGCACTCCATGTGATGATATCTGGAAGCAACTGCGTAGGAAATGACATCCTGTAGTAATGGATTGGCTTCCTCTCAGTCATCCTCCCAAAGAAGCTTGGCACTATAACATGGATGAGTTCTGGAATCTTCAACAACACCTTCAGTGACTTGCCATTCAACACCATGACACGTGCAACTAAGCTCTAAACTACCTGCTGACTCCTGTCCATTACTAGTACCAGCTATCTCACTTTGAACATCAGTTGCTTCATCTATTTCCAAATCGGCATCATCCTCTCTCTATACAGTAGCGGTGATAAAAAGTTTCCGTAATGTTGCTGTACCGTGCCGTGCAATGGGCGGGTCGTAACCGTCCGGTCACCGTTTTATAACATAACGTTAATCGCACGAGCATCATCTTGAGTGTTAAAACACTCGACGCTTTAGAAACGGCCGTAGGTATGCAAGTCACGCCCCTAAATTAACCCTTGTCAATCGATGCAATTCCTTCTACACGTGCGGTCGTAATTAAGATGGTTTTTCTTCATACAATTCAAGAAGTTGCTATTGAACCCACCCGCAATAGAGAAGCGTCCCCAGTCAAGGCATCCTGAAGCTCAACAAGCGAAACGATGCTACCGGATCTATTTTTAGAAGGCCAGGCAGAAAGTCGTAGAGATCGATAATAAAGATTGTTGATCAGCACTATTTGTCGTTAAGAAAGATACTGCACTGTAGAAGCGCTTTAGGCTGGATGTTTAGCGTACTGTCTACTAATATGAGAGCAAAACAAGTTGAATGGGCACAAGCGCTTTTGCACGAAGGTCAACACCGTAATTAATATTAGAAACACCATTAAGACCGCTATGACTGTAATTAGAATGAAGCAGTTTATAAACGTGCACGCCCCGTGCACTAACATGACCATGGCATTAGACGGCACGGTACGGCAACGTTACGGAAACTTTTTTTTGACCACTACTGTACCTATCTGTTGTCTCATTGAGAACGCACGGCTCACATTTAGGCTCGTCTTCATTGCCATTTGCCACCACATCGGTATGCACTGTTGAAGCAGTGTCTAATCCTGACATATCAACACCATTAGCATCGTCATTTTGGTTTTCAGAAGAGTCCTCAACCTGCAAGGTTAAGGCCCTGGCACTCAAATCTACCGTCTTTTACATTTTCGCGAAGTTTACCTGCCATTTTCTACCTCTGCCGATCCCAAATTTCTGCAAAACAATACCAAAAAAATTCCTGCTCATCCAGTTGGCCCCATACAACACTGCTGCAGCATGTTTTCCAATCACAACCTTCACAAGGGCACTTACCTTAGCTCCGACAAATAACACTTTCACCATCGGTAAACAGGAACAAACTTGTTGTAAAACGAGGATAACCAGTAGCGAGTATGGACTTCTGGCGCTCTAAGCTTGTTGGATTTGAAACGCAATGGCTATTTTAAATCGTCCTCAAATGTTCATAATACAGGCAAAGCCAGCAGTTGTATCGCGTTAAACTGGTTTAACAATTTGTTAAACCAGTTTAACACCGGTCAATCTATGATTAAGGTGTTGAAGTCAGAATCTCAAAAGAAGTACAAAAAAACCCACAGCTGTAAGATTTGTGAAAGAATGTTTGTCAGAACGTCGGGCAGAAGAACGGTGGCGAGTATGTGTAGTACCTGTATAGGTAATGGTGTTTTATGATACAATATTTGGACTGTGACCTAGAAAAGATTTAGCTGTATTGAGGTGTGATGAATTTGTCGACAAATTTCTTCCATTTTTAAAAATGGAAAAGTAAGCAATACCAAACTCTAAGTATCATGTGGCTGCATTGGTATTTACATCTACTCTTAAACATTGTACTGTGGAAGACATATATATATATACCAAATAATTGCGCCTGCGTAATGCGAGCGGCATATATATATGCCCAGCAGAATGATTGAACTGTAACACCTGTTTCCATGACACAAAACGTTCATTACAGCTTTACTGTTTAGAGTCCTGACATCTGCATGCAATCAGCCGTGTAGCAAACTTATATCTGTCAGCCATATTTCAATAGTAAGCCTAACTCCATCTGTAACCCACAACAGGTGCTCGTGTCTAAGTGTCTAAAAGAGGTGAGATACATGTATGTCAAACTGGTCTAACAACACTTAAATGAACATGTAGATTCTTAGAAAGCTAATTCTCAGAGTAACAGAGACTTCTCCCACGTAAGCATACGATACAGCTAGAAAACAACATTCGCACCGCGTATGGGACACATGGGTAGCATTAAAAAGGCACAATCGGCAAAGCTGGAGCACTTACCAACGTGTGTTGATGAAATAGGCAATACAGAGCATAGAGTTCTAATGAAAACATTCCAAACACGAATAGCAAATAAAAACAATTACTATGCTAAATTTCCTTTGCACTCGTCACAATATGAACAATTAATGAGTAGCAGTTGGAGGGTTGATGTTTTATCTATTCACTTATGAGAGTACATTTCATGTAGCACAAGTACTGCAGAAGTGTACTCCCCCTACCAAACTAATACATACAAAGGATTTCAAACATGGTTGAAGATGCATTTCCATGAGGGTAAACCATCTAACCTAGAAATGCAGACAATGCTGGCTGAAGAGGACTCCATCGTACATCCTCACATATTGAAGACTATGTGCGAAACTTTGTAAGATCAGTTTGGCAGTTATATACTCATTTTGTATCAATTTTTGTATATTCATTTACTGCCCTTTTTTGATTTGGCAATCTTTATATACTTATTTGTGGATCAGTTGTAGCATTTTTCTATACTCAATTTGCCAGTAGTAATTATCTGATATGGTTGTATTACAATTGATAAACATAATTATACTTCCTGGCACTAAATCTCTTTCTCAGCTCAGTATCCCAGCCTGACTGGTGCATGGATGCCTGTCTGATATGCAATGCTTTCGGCAACACAGAGACCACCACTGAGAAATGGTCATTTCTCGATGTAGATGGCATTGCACAGAATGGAGTGCATTGTACAGGGTTGTGTCATCCTTCTACAGTGCCTGTCTGATATCTGCTATGCCGAGATCTCTTTTGCTGTGCCCAGATCTTCTCTGCTGTGCCCACTTGATCTCTGCTGTGCCCACTTGATCTCTGCTGTGCCCACTTGATCTCTGCTGTGCCCACTTGATCTCTGCTGTGCCTGCCTGATCTTCTCTGCTGTGCCCACTTGATCTCTGCTGTGCCCACTTGATCTCCTCTGCTGTGCCTGCCTGATCTCCTCTGCTGTGCCTGCCTGATTTTCTCTGCTGTGCCCACTTGATCTCTGCTGTGCCCACTTGATCTCTGCTGTGCATGCCTGATCTTCTCTGCTGTGCCTGCCTGATCTTCTCTGCTGTGCCCACTTGATCTCTGCTGTGCCCACTTGATCTCTGCTGTGCCCACTTGATCTCTGCTGTGCCCACTTGATCTCTGCTGTGCCCACTTGATCTCTGCTGTGCCCACTTGATCTCTGCTGTGCCCACTTGATCTCTGCTGTGCCCACTTGATCTCTGCTGTGCCCACTTGATCTCTGCTGTGCCCACTTGATCTCTGCTGTGCCCACTTGATCTCTGCTGTGCCCACTTGATCTCTGTTGTGCCCACTTGATCTCTGCTGTGCCTGCTTGATCTCCTCTGCTGTGCCCACTTGATCTCTGCTGTGCCTGCCTGATCTCCTCTGTTGTGCCCACCTGATCTCCTCTGCTGTGCCCACTTGATCTCTGCAGTGCCCACTTGATCTCCTCTGCTGTGCCCACCTGATCTCCTCTGCTGTGCCTGCCTGATCTCTTCTGATTTCCTCCATTGTAATACCGTCTAGGGCCTACCAGTCCAGTCCATTCACCACTTCCAAAGGACGCAATGAATACTGCTTCAAAATAGCACTAGCGCACAGGATATGTTTTGCTCTTTGCAGACAACAAGACAACTTATCCTCAACATCACGTTTTGTAAGGTTTGCTAGAAGATGGCCGAGGCCCACAACGAACAGGGTAGAAATCGTTCATTGCTCCGGCATTTTCTTCAAGTCATGCACGAAAACTGGAGGGACTTTTACCCACTGAGTTCCAGAGCGCTTTGACTCTGAGCGTTACCATTTTATTATGCAAAGGTCCGCAAATGTGACACATTTGTCTCTGGACATGACGTTTATCGTAGTTCCGATCTTTCATGCAAATTGTCCTTTGTATTGGCATCGGTTCGTATGATCTATTGTCTGTCTCAATGACTAAGAGAGTTTGGAAAAGCTACATTTTATGAAAATATAAATGCAGAAGGTGCCAAAAATTATACATGTTCAAACTAAGTAACCACTCTTAATTCAAGAAAATATTGTGGCTTGTGACATAGAAAGTTAATTGGACTGATACATACAAATAAACTTTGCCCACCCCCCTAAAACGGGTAGTACCGCAAAATGACTACTTTGTGTTCTGAAAGCTACAAATCAGCAGTATCTTATTGAAACTGGAACGAAAAGAATGTGTGAGTAACAAAATGACCTCTGAACATGGATTTCAGTTTTGAAGCTTTAGAGAAAAAGGAACCAGGAGTTATGTGTGTTTGTAGTTATTTAAGCTCAAATTCGTAAAACTCAATATCTGTCAGAAGGAAATTTATATCTCTGGTATCTAGCATTTCTTGGACCATTTGAAAAGTGCTATTTAGTGGCAAATGATGGGTTAATATGACTTTAAATTGGCATGAGATCATCTCATTCCACTGACAAGTTACAAAGCTCTGTAGTAGTAGTATTCAACTCTCTTATTAACTGAGACAGACAATAGTGGCATAAGATGCAACGGCAGCTGTATCTGGACCTTCAGGGCGGCGGAGCAGGGGGCAAAAAATATTGAGGTGGGTGGGGCTCAGCCCCCCCTGCACTGCCATTAGGTTAAAATTGTTTGTACCTTTAGCTGGGACCTACCCGACATAATCATTCTTATCAATCTTGATGATGCAGGATCCGCCCACTGTCTAATCACCTCAGAGTTTATTGTTGCAGACAACAGATATAGAGATATCCTTGGCCCAAAACACTAAAATGAATTATATTCTATTCTGACTCCATTTGTAAAGTGTATGATTTCTAGCAGGGAATATATAAGTGCATGTGAATGCCATTATTTACCTCTGTGTACTTTTTGTACCTGTAAATCAATCAATCAATCTTCATCTGAATTAGATGAATCCGATATGTCTTGCATTCCTGAACACATCCACCCACTCAGGGGACATTTGTTGTTATAGCACACCTGTATACAGTGAACATGTACTGGTACATTAAGTCTTTTACACGTAAATGTACCACATTCCTTTAGCAAATTCCACTTCTTTTAGTAGAACATCTTTGTACCAAAAGAACAGTTTGCATTGACCATTGAACTGCCCTCGACCAGTTCTAAAGGACCCAAACTTGCCGAGGAACTGTACCCTTATTGACAGCTTTTGTATGATGGTTGTAACAGTCATACAAATAAATATCTTTGCCTTTGATATATATATATATATATATATAAGCCTTCTTCAAACAACAACAATGGAAAGAAATTTTAAGCAGGAATTACTAACTCCATTCATCATTATTAGATGAATCCGATATGTCCTTTCATATAATAACAAGTGGGTACAATCACATCAGGTCACTCAAAATTATGCAAGACCCTCTCAAATGTAGTTCCTGTTTCTACCAGTTATTAACCTACTATATATATGTTTTTATGCAAATTATCGAGTCCCCAGGCCAATATACTTTTAAACTGCATTCGTTTGAAACTTTGACCTTTTGCAACAACATTGCGTAAAGCGGGGGGCGTTCCTTACAATAACTTCCATAAAATTGTTTATTGAAGTACCAGTGGATAGAGCTGTGTTTGCTGTTCATGTATATAACTGAAACTTGAGTGCTTGCTTCTGAACGGCAACGTTATGGTGAAAATAAGTTCCGTCACTTTGACGTAAATTTTCAAAAAAGTTTTTTTTTTCCCCAAAGCGCACGATAATTAGCGTTGGTCCATATCCAACGTGATTGGAAGTAACTGAGTTTGGATTTCTGGTACTTCCAGAGATACTAACTGGAATAGAGAGTAAACAATACATTGTTTGTTTAGTTTTCTAGTTGGCAGCACTTGGTAAGGCACGCCCTCTACCGCAATAATATATTCATTACGCTTGGTTTACACAGCTATAATTGGATATGATAACAACAGAACGCTATAAAACTCTTCCCGTTAACGCGGTTTGGTTAAAACTTCAGTGTAGCTTAGTAGCTAAACCACAATAGCACAATACCTTGCCTGGAAATGGATTCTCGCTGTCCGCTTGGTGATGCGCTTGACGAGTCATGTACCACAGATAGTTGCCATTCAAGTTTTCTACCACTTACAGAAGAAGAGAAAACCATTGTGTTTCTCAGAACTAGGCACTCTGTAACATCATTGTGTGATACACATAGGAAACGCTACATCAAGATGTATTCCCTTAACCAAAAGAAGTGCTGTGATCCTTTTGAAAGACACAAGGATAAGTTAATAACTCGATCTCTTTCTGCTATCACCTTAGCAATGGCCCAGCGGTACAGCACAGATCATGTAAGCCTAGTTCCTGGGAAAAAACTGTCGGAAGGTAATGGAATTGCAACAAAGTTCTAGTGATGCTGCTGCATGTGATGAAGAATCACCAAGGTCTGTGGAAGACCAGTCTGTTGAAGATGAGTGGGATGCAGTTACTACGAGTATATCAGCGCTACTGACATGTGTAGGTGAATCTCCTGTTGATAAAACGATTGGAAATAAGAGGTATGCTGAAGGGAAGTTAAAGACGATTGAACAAAATGTTAGGAAGAAGCTGAAACTGGAACCTTCCGAGGATGATTTTCAGGAAGTGCTGGAGAAGTTGAAAAAGAAGTTTAATGGATGTACAAAGAAAAGTAAAAAGCTGCAAGTACTGACTATCCTTCCACAGTCTTGGTCTATTAAAAGGATCGAACAGAATTTGGAACAACAAACCACATGGCCAGATTGGCTAAAGCAATAGTTGCAAGCAAAGGAATTTTGGCCACCCCAAATCCTCGATCTGGCAAGACACTTAGTGACGATACTGTGCGACTAGTACTGTAGTTCTATCTACAAGACACAGTCAGCCGTGTCATGCCTGGGAATAAAAAACTGTCTCTCCATGGTGGTGGATGGTAAAAAGGAAGCAGTCCCAAAAAGGCTACTTCTTTTCAACTTAAGTGAGTCACGCAATTTCAGAGTGATCATCCTGATGTGAATGGATTGACGAAGTTCACAAAATTGCAGCCAAAGAATGTGGTGTTAGCTGGGGCAAGTGGTACACATAATGCATGTGAATGTGTACATCCCCAAAACATGAAACTTACGCTGGAAGGATCAAAGCTGCCTAAAAATCAAAGTTTCTGGAATTTATTTGGTGTTGGCGACAAAGAAGCACTTACATACAAACATCTCCTGGCAATAATGTCATGCAACCCACCTCTTCCGGAATATCTTCTTGGTGAATGCAGTGTGTGCAAAGATGCCAGTGTGGACGACGGTTGTTGTGCAGCATCAATGTTAAAGCAGTCCATATTGGATTTCTATGATGATATGGGCATTGATGAAATATCATACAAAGCATGGGTATCTTTGGACCATACAACATTGGAAACATTGACCAAAACAACGGGAGACTTTGTAAACACTTTGCTTGAAGCCTCTGCAAACCTTCGCAAGCATGATTTCATTGCTAAACAGCAAACTTCGTTCTTAGCAGATCTAATGGCCAATCTGAAGGAAGGAGAAGTCAATGGGAGACTTCTCGGAAAACTACAGTTTTATAATCCACGATGCTGTTCAAGGTCACCACTGGAATAACGACCAGGCAACCATACATCCTTTTGTTGTGTACTATGCCAACCAAGGTGTATTACAATCACTGAACTTTGTGGTGATTTCAAACTACTTAGTTCATGATTCAGTGGCAGTCCACTTGTTCGTGAGGAAGCTGCTAGAATTCTTGACTGCCAAGATTGTGGTTCAAAAAGTGTACTACTTTTCTGATGGTGCTGCCTCCCAGTACAACAATAGGAAGAACTTTGTAAACCTGGCCTTTCACATGGAAAACTTCAAGCTTCCAGCAGAGTGGCATTTGTCAATAAGCTCCTATAAAGAATCTACTAAGGCCAGCAGCAGCATATCACATAAACCTTTTGCTTCCAAGTCAATTGTTCATATACCAATACAGGTTATATTATTAATGTTCCATCTTTTCCTGTAACAGACAGCATTGACAAAAAGTTTGGCAAAAGTACAGTGGCTTTGAATGATCCAAAATAAATGAATCACTTAATCAAAAGTGTCGCGATAAACTGATAAAAAGGTGATAAAATAAATCCTTATGTACATGCTTATGCATGTTGCAATTATTCGATGTCAATCTATATATATTCAATGTCAATCTATACATTCTTGCCAGCCTTGGGCATTACAGATCAATACAGCCTGAGCTTAACTCTCATATAATTCATAACATGCTTTAATTATATCAAATTAGTACTGCATACATGTATATCTTAGGCAATTGGAGATGTGACATGTATTTTAACATCCTGGACAAGGACATCATATCTTGGATCATCTTGGGAACGACCTTGGGCAAGGTCTTGGCCGGGATTATCTTGGTCTCTTGGGCAAGTCCTGGAAGGAATCTTGATCTAGACCTTCCAAGAAGATGAATCCAGATCTTACATTGGAAGTGTGAAAGGGAGGACGGGAGGAAACAGTGCTTTGACAGGAATGTACCCCGTGCTGGATATCAGAAGGGTCGCCCCACTGGAGCAGGAGAGTGTTGGGACCACCGAACAAGAGGGAAACGGTGACGTACAGCAGGTACAGGAGAATGGAGGCACAATTGTAGAAGAGACTCCCCCCCCAATAACACAACCGAGAGGATGATTCCCTTGAAGCAGTTGAACAACATCACGCTGGCCAACCCAAATAAGAAAACAAGAAAACTAGGGTGAGAGGATTTCTGTCCGAAACTAAAGCCTTTAAAGATCAATACAGCACCAGTGCCTGTGATGGTGAAGAAAGGAGTAAGTTTATTTTCTGAGTTGGATTTAATCTTCACAGATTGCAATAGAGGTAAACAGTACTACCACCAGTAAAGGAGTCAAGCTCAGAGCCTGAGAGAGAGGAAGAAGGAATAGGGGCTAGAGAACAAATTCAACCAGTGATGCAGCAGGGAGGAAGCAGCAACCTCCACCATTCAGAACCCCAGCCGCCTGGGATCCTTGGGACGCTGCAGTTACTTAGAGATTCTGTACTTCAGAACTCAAGTGCATGCGGAAGCTACGCCTGACCTCACATACGAAGATAACACCCCGAGGTATATACTGCATATACCTCTGCTATCATCAACACTATAGTTGGGAAACCACTAGAGCAAGAAAACTAGCCCATGGCGAGAGCCACTCGAAGATATACATGTCTAAATTACGGTTGCCTATCCTTTGCCTTGTACGGGCGAAAAGCGGAACAACAAAGAAGATAACAAACGGTGCAACGAGAGAAGAGAGATTACAAACATGCCCTCGGATTACCCCTGATGAGTAGCTATACTGTAAGTCACTGCCTATCCAAAAGGCTGTTGATTGACACGAAACGCGCGTCACGTTGAGCATATAGAAGGCAGCCTGACTGCATCTATTGCTCGTAATAATTTCACGTGTTTCACTCATCGTATCGTCCACACTATAGAAAATTGAGAAAAGAGAACAAGAACAAATGGCAACCAGCAGTACAACAACTGTCAAAGACATGCATGGGTAATTCCATATATATATATTTGCCACCCTTCTAGCATCATTGTCTAGTTTGGACATGCTATTTTCCCCATGTGTTCTCCCCATAGGAGTATGCAAAATAAAATAAAAACCTTTGTATACCCTATAGTGTACAGCTTTTAATATACGACAAATTAAAATTTTCATTTTTTTCATAACCTCGGTTAACGGTTTCCCCGCGAACGTCGCTTATAAGCGACACAATTATTACGTACGGTCACCGCGGACGTCGCTTATAAGCGACAAAATAACATGTTGATAGTTACACATGTGTAACTTTTCGCCCATCGTACACATAAAGACCAAACCTTAGACATAGCTAGTAGACAGGCATGCGAACAAGAATCAACATAGTTTGAGCAACGTTACGCTCACAAATATACTTTTCTATAACGCCCATATGGTAGAATATTTGGGTGTGTCCGAGCATCATGTGAGGACAGCTGGTACGGTCGTATCGAGTGGTATATTGGTGTCTTGAAACGTTATAAAGATGACTCAGGGTCAGGAAAACATGTTCTGAGTTAGTAGTGTTCAGCTTTACTAAAGAAAGAAAACGGCAGAAGTTCAAAGTACGCTCCATCATAAATAATGTTGGGACAATTCAATGTACGGCGCTCGTACGTACGCTTGCACTGTTCTGCTTGTTTTCACGCACAAATCGTATATAAAATACATGCCTTCATCCTTAAATACATGCCTAACAGTCCAGCGACGATAGTAGTTAGATTTCAAGTTCATAGCGTCTATGGCAACGGCAGCGTCTCTGTAGGTAACCGACTCATTTGCTCACGGTAGGTTACGGATACCTTACCAGTGTGCTACAAACAATCAGCTCATACCAGCGTGTAGAGAAATCACTTCTCTAACTGAATTTCAAAAGTTGCACTGGAAGACTCGTTCGGTTCAAAAGTTATTTGGTGCTAATGACACTGTATCTAAAAATAGCAAATATCAATAATTAAATTCCGCGGTTACGTAGCTATAATTGATAATTAAATTAGCTGGTAAACCGTTAACTCGGCTGAGCATATCCTGAGTCCCGAAACATTCTGATTGATTTGAATATATCCAAAACATTATTGCTTAGAGGCCTACATAAAATTCATTGATTTTAATAACTTCTTGGCATGTTACATGAATAAAGTCATGCTCCAGGAAAATGCTCTGTGCTCGATTTAGAGGGACATATACATCCAAACCTGAGAGGGCTTGTTTCAATCCCTCGTTCTCCAACTTCAGCTTTTGCATCTTAATCAGTGGGTGTAGGTGCCATTGTGCACGTCTCTTTGCTTCATGTCTCACTGTGCTTCCAAGGAGTTCTGACTGGTCCAACTGTGTTGACCTACAGTGGAAATCGTGGTACTTCATCCTAAAATTGTTCTTGATGTGAATTTGATTCACTTGAACGTTTGTTGATTGATATACACTGAAATAAAAATTTGACAACGCACGTTTGTTACATAGTTGTTTGCCAATTAGCATTCATAAACACTACGCATCACGTGACGTTTTGGTTTCACTGCAACCTTGGAAAGTAAACAAATTTTTTTTAAGTGAATTTCTCTCTCTTTTGGTTATGATTTGTTATGAATCATGGTATATATAAATAGTGGCCATTGCCCCATCGTTTGCTCGAGTTGGATTTTTAGTCTGGTAGAAGGAAACGGTGTTTTAGATAGAGACACCATATTTTATACTGTTTTGTGTTAGGTCAGCCATTTCGCTTTGCGCGATTTCTATGTCCCAGAAATTTACAAGAGAGTAGTACAATCAGTACTTCATCGTAGGAGATCTTTCTTGCCATGCCAATGCGCAGTGTATCGCTAACAAAATGCCTTCAAAGAAATCTGGCTTAAGCACGTAGCCATTTGCAATGAATGACATTAAAATAGTTACGTTATTTAAGTTAACTTCTAGTTATTCAATTATGGCTGAGGGCGTTGGGATTGGCGCTTGCCGAGAAAGGCTAGTTTATGTGAATGAGCATGATGAAGAGAAGGACTGCAGCTTCTATAGTGGAAAGTGCCATGAAAGAGTTAAAGTCTCTAGCTGATTTTATGCCTAATCTTGCTGATACGGATGTAAGGACACTTGCCCTACGTTTGTACAACATAGAATTGGCGGATGGTGTATCTCCTGTTCTGGCTCGGAACAGTTAGCCAAATGCTTTTGCTGAGTGCAGTTACAGTGAAGAGATGGTCTGCAGTGTGGGAAGCCAAAGGCGAACTTGCTCTATTTGATAATAAGACATGAAGAATACAAGTTGTAAATATAAATTTACAATACAGAGATGAATATTGATGATTAACTTGTAAAAATAGTTGTTATTGGCTTGATGGTAAAGGAACAGTTGTATATACTCCCTTGCGGTGATGCCAATGTGTTTTTTTGAGAGCTTTCATTGCTTCATACACTACAACACCATCTGCTTCATTTGAGAAAGCCTCAATCCTCTTCCAAGCATGTTGTGAGAATGCAGTATGTTGCTTCACTGTCAGGTGCTGTTCTGACAAGGCATGTTGAAGGGTACGTGGTTCGCAGAGTAGTTATACTTTGTCCACAATGCTGTCTGCAATATTGTTTGACATATGCCCAGCACATTTCCACATGCATACACTCAGGGTGGCACTTAGGGCCAAACAGCAGTATGTGTCCACGATGCTCTACTTCTTCTTGAATCTCTGGCTTTAAAACTTGCAAAATCAGGTTGGGATGCTAGCAGTGCCCTGAGTTCATCAAGCCTCATTTTGTCAATCACTTTTAAACCTCTCTCTTTACATATTTTTAATGCACCTTTGGCAATGGGTGTTCCATCTTCCCCTGGATACCACATTTGTTGCAAAACTTTCGTCATTGAGTAAGTGGCCAAATCAAATGTTTCAAACCATCCCATTTGTGTAAGTATGGGTTCTTTGTCTCCATCAGTCTTGTTCATCCGAGCAGTAGATAGTGACCCTTGTCGTACAGCAATGTGAGAAGGAGCATTATGATAAGGTAGCAGTATGTGATGTATTGAAACATTGATAGTTAGTTAATGTGTGTGATCACGTGATCGGGCATGTGATGTTGCATATGGTTGTGTGATGCTTTAACCAATACATGGTATCTTGATACATCGAGCTAACCAGAGACCTTACAGTGGCGACGAGGGTGGGATCTGTGCTGTAAGGAAGGTTGGAAAGATTAGGGAATATGATAGCGCTACAGAAGAATGGCCCAGCTACCGGGAGAGGCTCGAATATTTTTTCAAGGCGAATAAGGTGGCAGACGAGCAGATGAAGAATGCCTTCCTTACATGCATCGGAAAGGATACTTTTGGATTGCTACGAGCGCTTATCGCACCAGTGAAGTTGGTGGACATGATGTACGACGAACTGACAACAGCGTTAAGCACCCATCTGTCACCCAAACCATTGGTTATTGCGGAGAGGTTTCGGTTCCATAAACAGGAACAGAAAGATGGGGAGAGTATCAAAACCTACGCAGCGAGTTTGCAGAAGTTGGCAGAGCACTGCAACTTTGGAGGAGCGCTCACAGAAGCACTGAGAGACAGTTTGGTATGCGGCATACGGGACGAGTCAGTACAAAAGCGGTTGGTTACGAAGGAAGACCTCACGTTCGCAAAGGCTCTGGAGTTGGCTGAGACAGAGGAAAGAGCCAGCAAGGATGCAGAGCAGCTACACAGTCATCTGGTCCATCACGTAGGTAATCCCTGGTCAGCTCCACGGGTAGAAGGCAAGGACAGGGGCTCCACAGACTGTTATCGATGTGGCGAAAAGCATGAACAGCAGATGTGCAAGTTTCGTTTGGGCACCTGTCGATACTGAAGAAGGGTCACATTGAGCGCATGTGTCACAAGAGACAAGCAGAGACAGAAGGAGCAGGGAAAAGGGATCTGGACACAAGGGTGAAGGACCTAGGTGAAGATGACACCCAGTTTGATGACGAGTCGTACCAGTCAGGATGGAATGCAATCTATGGGATAAGAGCAATGAAGCAGTGGAGGTCACAGAGCCCAATGTTCGTGGAGGTGAAGGACTACCAATTCAAATGGAACTAGATACGGGTGCAGCAGTCTCAATATGCCTTTGAGAATGTACTATGTTCTAGAAGTTCAGGCACATCCCATTAAAGGATACTGCTTCCAGGCTAAAGACCTACACTGGGTGCAACCACGGGGACAGTTGTCTGTTAAGGTTGAGAAAGATAAGATGGTCCAGCATTTGACATTCATTGTGGTGGATAGCCCAGGACCTCCCTTGTAAGGCAGAGATTGGCTTACCAAGGTACCCATCAATTGGAATGCAATCAAGCTGATTGGTGCAGATCAATACAGAGTAGGTGAAAGGAATTGCCAATTGGAAGCACTGCTGCCAAGGTACCCAAACACCCAGAACCAAATGCTAGGCACAGTAACAGGGATGAAGGCTAGGCTTCCATTGCAAGATGGTGCAACACCAGTGTTTGTGAAGGCAAGACCTGTACCCTATAGCTTAAAAGACAGAGTGGCGGATGAACTGGGCAGGCTAGAAAAGGAAGGCATAATCACCCCTGTTGCGAGCAGTGAGTGGGCCACCCCAATTGTGGTAGTACCAAAGAAGGATGGAACAATCTGAATTTGCAGGGATTTCCGAACAACAGTAAACAAAGCGATCAAGGTGCAGAAGTACCCACTGCCCAAGGTGGAGAATATGTTTGCTGCCATTGGAGGGAGTACAGTCTTTAGTAAGATCGACCTTCTGCATGCATACCTGCAGATGGAGTTGGATGAAGGGGCGAGAGAACTTTGTACAATTAACACTCACAAGGGGTTATATCAGTATAACAGACTACCATTTGGAGTTGCTTCTGCTCCGGCCATTTGACCACGGGCTATGGAACAGGTGCTACAAGGGGTTCCCAAGACACAGTGTCTATTAGACGACATCATTGTGGCAGGGGCAACCGAAGATGAATATCTCCGTATCATTGAGGAGGTGCTGGCATGGCTGGATCAGTATGGGATGACTCTGAACAAGGCCACATGTGCATTTTTGAAGTCTCAGATAGAATTCTGTGGGAGGACTACACAAGTCCCAAGAGAAAATCAAAGCAGTCTTAGAGGCTCCTACACCGCAAGATGTATCCCAGTTGAGGGCTTTTCCAGGGCTAGTCAACTAGTACAACCGTTTTCTACCAAACCTGTCATCCATGCTGGCACCACTACATCAATTGCTGCGGAAGCAAGCGAGATGGATCTGGACAACTGACTGTTCGACTGCCTTTAAAGAAGTCAAGAGATTGATAGCTTCAGAGCTGGTGTCAACCCATTTCACCCCAGACCCACCATTGGTGTTGTCTTGCGATGCCAGTGCATATGGCCTTGGGGAAGTGTTGTCTCACAATGGGCCTGGAGGAGAGAGACCCATAGCCTTTGCATCACGGACATTGACGAACTCCAAACAGAAGTACTCACAAATTGCATAGGAGGCATTAACATTGGTCTGGGGAATTAAATGTTTCCAGCAGTACCTATTGGACAATCGGTTCACACTGATCACAGACCACCAGCCTCTTACATCCATTCTACACCCAGAGAAAGGCCTACCTTCCATGACAGCTGCAAGGCTCCATAGATATGCAGTGTTGCTCTCGGGTTATTCCTATGATATACGCTACAGAAACACGACTTCACATGCAAATGCAGATGCATTGTCAAGGCTACCATTGGTCATGGAACGTCCAGATGAAGAGATTGAAGACTGCATGTGCGGAATATCTAGTATGTCAGCTGGAACAGCTTCCTGTGACAGTAGCAGCATTGCAAGAAGCTACTTCAAGGGACCCAGTGCTAGCAAAGGTTTTGCACTTTGTACAAGCAGGGTGGCCACAGGTGGTCCTGGAAGAGATGTTGAAACCATATATGGAGAGACAACTTGAGCTTTCAACTAAACAAGGTTGCCTGATGTGGGGGATATGTGTGGTCGTCCTGCCAACATTGCAGGACAAGGTCCTAGAAGAACTACATGGAGGTCACATTGGAGTCATCAAAATGAAAGCGCTAGCACATAGCCGCCATGTGTGGTGGCCGGGTATTGATCGGGAAATAGAAGGCGTGACCAGCAGGTGCAAGGGATGCAGGGCTATAAGACAAGACCCCAAGCTGACACCGATCCTTGGGAGTTCCCAGAGGGGCCCTGGAGACGGGTTCATGTGGATTTCGCAGGACCCATGGAAGGTAAGCAGTTCCTGATAGTAGTTGATGCATGATCAAAATGGCCCGAGGTTGCTGTAATGGATGACGTGTCAACGGAAAAGTTGCTGGATGAATTGAGATCCATATTTGCAAGGTGGGGGATTCCTTCTCAGATTGTCACAGACAATGGGCCGCAGTTTACATCCCAAAAGTTTGAACAGTTTGTCAGGGCTAACAACTGCAAACATACAAGGACCAGCCCCTACCACCCAGCGACCAATGGACTTGCTGAACGTTTTGTCCAGTCGCTGAAACAAGCCTTACGAGCCTCACATAAGGAGGTCAAGTCCCTTCACCACAGGATAGCTTGCTTCCTAATTCACAACAGGAATGCCAGGCACTCCACAGTTGCTGATGAAGAGGGATCTGAGGAGTATTCTACATCTGATGAGACCAGATGTGCGGGAAAGTGTATTCAAAAATCAGACAGCACAAGTGAAGACACGGGCAGCACAAGTAGAGAGGGGCTTTGTGGTGGGGGACCCAGTGATGGTCAAGAGACTACAGACCTAAACACCCAAGGTGGCAACCTGCAGTGGTACATGCCCGGGAAGGACCCAAGTCCTACCAAGTTACACTTCCTGGAGCCTCGAGGGGTACCATGGAGGCGGCATTCAGATCAGATGGTGCACGGTCCTGAAGGGGTAGCACTGGACCCACCAAGGACAGGAAAACCAGATGAATAGGACATCTCAACACAAGCATCAGCTGACACAGCATTGCCGGCCCCTTTGGTTGATTCCCTTCCAGACACAGGACTACAGTCAGGCAGTCTGAAGACCCCAGTCACAAAACAGACACTTGGATCAGCCAGAGATGAACCAAGATGGTGGTGATGCACAACCAGCACCACAGAGACCAGCTGCCCCGAAAACTACACGCTATGGGCAGGTGATCAGAAAACCTGCTCGATACAGCGATCCGGATTCTTGAATTAGTGGGGAGGGTGTGATGTATTGAAACATTGATAGTTAGTTAATGTGTGTGATCACGTGATCGAGAATGTGATGTTGCGTATGGCAGTTGTTGTGTGATGCTTTAACCGATATATGGTATCTTGATACATCGGGCTAACCGGAGACTTTACAAGTAACTGGCATCCCGGATACAAAAGTTTGTAAGATTATTCATTACATGCGCATGGTTCTATGTTCCATCACTTATTGGCTCAATGGTTTCTAGTCCCAACCAGCCATGGCATGTAACTGAGTCACCGCTTACCATAAGAGTAGCTCCATCTCCTTTTGGCTTCATATGGTAAGCATCACTGCATACCCAAGCAAACCGGTTCCATTCATTTGCATACTAGGTTTTTCACCTGTAGGGAGATTAGACCATTCAGGTTTCCCAGTTTCCTCGCTTAAAATTGGCAGACGTGACTGTAAAGACAACATTTTCTTTACCCATTCATTATGATAGGCAATAAAATCCTGGTCTTCGTGTCGATCGAGCCCTTTATGAATCAGACCACTTATAGCCCAGCTTGTGAATCCATCGTAGAACAGTAATTCGTGATACCTGACAAGAGTGGTATCTGGCTTCATGAAGATCCAGTAATTCAGGTGACACAACCTCTGGATCGTTGAAAAGAACATCATTGATGTAATTCTGCAATTGTTGAATTGTCCATAACCATCTTTATGTTTGCCTCCTTGTTTGAGCCTTTTTAAATCCAGTTTTATAACTCTAGCAAAAAGAAGGGATGGATCTCTTTCATCCTGTACACTTCGGTGATCCAACAATGCATCTTCTCCTGTAGCTTCCCCAGATGCAGACCATCTCTTCACTGTAGCTGCACTCAACAAAAACATTTGGCTAACTTTGTTCTGAGCACGAACGGGAGGTATGCCATCAGCCAATTCTAAGTAGTACAACCGCAAGGCAAGTGTTCTTGCATCCGTATCAGCAAGATTAGGCATGAATTCGGCTACAGACTGCAACTCTTTCGTGGCACTTTCCGCGATAAAAGCTGGAGTCATGCTCATTCACATAAACTTGCTGGCTCGCTGGTTTTGCTACCCCAGCTCGCGGGTTTCCTCTTGGAGATTTCCTTGCACAAAGGTTTCCATGCTGCTTGACTAGCCTTTCTCGGCAAGCACCGTGTGATTTGATTCTGAAAAGAACCATTTTCGCTGTCAACAACACAACTAATGCCCTCAGCCATAATCGAATAACTAGAAGTTAACTTAACGATTTCATGCCTACAGTTCAATTAACAATTATATGCGTCGTGCCGGTAACTAATTTAATTACGAAGTTTGTTTGAAATGGAGTGATATACGAGCGAATAACTTTTGAACGGAGCGTCCTTTTGTAATGTTCTTCACATATTCTTGGAAAGGAATGTTAGCGCTACTATTCTGTGTCCATGAAGCTGTTTCATACTATAGAAAACAAGCCATCCGTGCAGGTTGAAAGATAGGTACGTAAAAGAGTAGTTGTTAAGCTTTTTTGACGCTTCTTATTCAGGTATTAACCAGTTATAAGTACCAGTAGATAGCCTTCATAGTGTATGAGGTTTCGGCTAAGCTTTAGACGCTTCGTAGTCCATAACAAGTACAGCAGCTTTAATGGTGGGCACACTTAGAAAGAGGGCGTGTCTTGAAACTAATTAGAAACTAATTATCGAAGGGTACCTGTGGTTGACCATTGTTGTTTTAGATAGCCAGACAAATGTTGAGTATTTCCAGTCAGCGAAGTTTCCAATCAACGTCCTACGAGTCGCAAAACAAAACTGTTGAACAAAGATGGGCAGCTGGTACGCTGATCAGCGTATTCGGCATGAAACCGTTAAATAACGTACTATTTTAATGTCATTCATTGCAAATGGCTACGTGCTTAAGCCAGATTTCTTAGAACGCATTTTGTTAGTGATACCCTGCGCATTGGCATGGCAAGAAAGATCTCCTACGATACAGTACTGATCGTACTACTCTCTTGTTAATTTCTGGGACATAGAAATCGCGCAAAGCGAAATGGCTGACCTAACACAAAACAGTTTAAAATATGGCGTCTGTATCGAAAACACAGTTTCCTTTTATTGGACTAAAAATCCAAATCGAGTAAATGATGGGGCAATAGCCACTCTTTATATATACCACGATTCGTAACAATTCATAACCTAACGAGAGAAAAATTCACCTAAATCTATAAATGGTAATTTTTTTACTATCCAGGGTCGTAGTGAAACCAAAACGTCACGTGATGCGTAGTGTTTATGAATGCTAATTGGCAAACGACTATGTAACATCGTGCGTTGTCAAATTTTTATTTCAGTGTATATCAATCAAAAAACATTCAAGTGAATCAAAGAAAAATTTTAGGATCAAGTATCACGATTTCCACATTATTACCAGCTGCAGCCATTATTGCCAAACTGGGAGATAGCTTTTCCCTTCCTGCTGCACTCAATCCAGTGTCTCTGTCTATCAGTTTTGGGTTTCATCTTGTACCTCCTTAACGATGACTAAGGAATTCCAGAAGCCGTAGCAATGGAGTTCAATCTTTCGCTCTTTCTGCAGCGTTCAAGTGCATTTCGCATCAACCAAGGGTCATGCTTCCTCGAATGTTTGCCGAAGCCATTTGAACCAAGCTTACATGTAGATAAAACAATACGAGGCTTTGCGGTCTGTTGCGAATTTAATTTGATGACAGTAAATAGCTTCAAATGAAACCTGATGAGTTCGTGTGGAATAGTAACAACTAGGGAGCAAATTCACTATTTATAGTACGTGTGCACTTACGAAGCTTCCTAGAATAACACTAAGTAGAAAGAATAATGCCGTTAGCCTTGAATGAGCCTTAATTGTAGCTAAATCCGTTATCGCAGCTGAAAGATAAGTGACCTTTAACCCTCCAACTGCTGCTCATTAATTATTCATAACGTGACATAGTGCGAAAGAAATTTTAGCATAGGAATTGTTTTAATCTGGTGTTCGCGTTTGGAACGTTTTTGTTAGAACTGAGTGCTTTGTATTGCCTATTTCATCAACACACGGTGGTAAGTGCCCCAGCTTTGCCGACTTTGCCTTTTTAATGCTACCCATGTGTTCCATACGCGGTGCAAACGTTTTCGTGTTGTATCGTACCATAGATAGTATAGTAGAGGGATTGGAAATGAGTCACATGAGCGCATCACTAGTTATGAGCACTCCGCGTTACATTTTTAACACCTCCTGAAAGGTACAAAATCGTTAGTATTCTGCCGTTCGGTAGGTTTTGGTGTCTTGTTACCTGCTACTAAGTGCTTTACATACGTAGGAGAACATCTGTAAGCGTTTTAAGTCGGGAGAATATGACTGGCAAATTTGAAAATCAGAATTTTATTATTTTCAGGACCCATCGCACTTGTGCACCGTCTGCGCGCGGGCAGTTGTGCGTATTGATTAGTTTGACGTGTTTTGTTGTTGGTTAGTCCTATTTGTACAAGTAAATCAAAAACTTCTCTATCGAGAAAGTGATTGGTGGGATGTAGGATTGGTGGTGCAAAAAGCAAGGGAACAAGGTACAGTGTGTTAAAGTGAGGTTTGGTAGGATCCTACAACTTACAGTCCTGAATTTGCAAATGAAGAAGCCTATTTGCAAATGTAGGACTGTTATAGTTGTAGGATCCTACCAAACCTCACTTTAACACACTGTACCTTGTTCCCTTGCTTTTTGCACCACCAATCCTACATCCCACCAATCACTTTCTCGATAGAGAAGTTTTTGATTTACTTGTTCCCCTAATTTTTTTTTCTCTGCCAGGAGTGATCATGGCTTAGTGTATTAATTCGTTGCAATGTATAGGACGCTTAGATTCCTCTTATGTGTAATATGAGTATATAGGCCTCTCAGGTATATTAAGGCAAGGCTTTTTTATTTTATGCAATTAACGGAGCGCACGCGCGTACGTTGCTTGGTTTCAAATTACTAATGGCAGCTGCTGCGTATCAGTGAACAATACATGCACACGTAGCTGTAGATAAGCGTGTGGGGAACAATACATGCACACGTAGCTGTAGATAAGCGTGTGGGAAATAGCAATCTTTATATGGACTAGTTCAGTTTTAGGTGTTGTTTAAGGAACAACTATTGCTTCTTTTGTTGTTTGGCAGCGTATCACCACCGCGATTTGTCGGAATCGAGTGACACGTGCAGCTGTCGAGGTGGCCGTGTAGGACCTTAAGGTAAACATATATAGGCTTTGCCGGATGGTATGCCAAAGGGTTTCTGGGTATTGTATTAGTCTGATCCACTCACTGAAGTACTGCGTAGAATCCGTTTTGGGGTTGGGGTTGGAAGGAATAATTATTTATTGCTTGTGGGACTTAATTTGACTCTTTATGTAAGAGGGAGGGATCCCTCACCCTCCTCACTATCTTTTTACTAAATAACGGATGTAACCAACACTCCATGAAATGGGGGAGGGTAAGGGAGGGGGAACCCTTCCCTCCTTAAAGAACACTGTTACATGGTGGTAAGGTTGATGAAAGTTGCATTGTTAACGGTAAGATGCTCTTTTTATTTTATTGATAGGCCTACCTATATAGTTCACCTTGCTAACGAGCCGTTTTCTTTGGCTTGGTCCTTTGCTGAATTATTAGAACCGCCTGTGTCTGCAGCTAGCTAGCTGTGTACGTTAATTGCGGTAGCCTGGCAACAGTAAATTAAGACGCTTATGTGACGTCATATTGCATACTGCTAGGCAACCGAGAATTTTCACCGATAATGAATTGCACCTGCTCGCGTCATTTCACGGCCATTTCATCACCAGCTTACAACTGTAGGTCTTATTTGTATGAAAGGGCCCGTTTGGAAATCAAATGCAACTTTTTGAAGCTAATCTCGTCTTCTTACGACGTTCCTGTCGCGAGTTATACGTGATGAACGGAAGACGACGGAGGAGGAGATGAAAAAAAATTAAATGGCGGATTTTTGGTACCGACTTGTCACTCCAAGTAAACGGCACTGTTTTGCGAAGCTCACGTTATATGTGCATATCTGTCATGTTTGTGATGGATTATATGCGAGCTGGCGAGTAAAGGCAACGCTTCGTTACCGTTTTATAACGCTCGTTCGAAAACCACGCCCACGAAGCCAATCCTACATAGGACCCACTACCGTGGGTCCTGATGTACATAGCTACTTTTTTTCGTCATTTTCTGTTACGTGTCACACACAAATAATACTTTTTTTCGTCATTTTCTGTTACGTGTCACGCACAAATACGCCTCGACTGTGGATGGAGTCCATTAACGGTTTCTCCGCAAACATCGCTTATGTACGGTAACCGCGGACGTCGCTTATAAGCGACAAAATAACATGTTGATAGTTACACAAGTGTAACTTTTCGCCCATCGTACACATAAAGACCAAACCTTAGACATAGCTAGTAGACAGGTATGCGAACAAGAATCAACACAGTTTGAGCAACGTTACGCTCACAAAAACACGTTTCTATAACGACCAAAAGTTACAATAATTGGGTGTGTTCCAGCATCATGTGAGGACAGCTGGTACAGCCGTATTGAGTGAGTTCTTGGTGTCTAAAGATAACCCATGGTCAGGACAACAAGTTTTGGTTCAGTAGTGTTCAGGTTTACTAAAGAAAGAGAACCCCAGGAGTTGTAAGTAGGCTCCACAAAAAATAATGATGGAACAATCGCAAGTACGGCGCGTGTATGTACGCTAGCACTGTTCTGCCCAGTAGCATGCACAAAATGCGTATAGACCAAAGGGCTTTATCTTTAAATACTTACCTAACAATGCAGCGATGATAGAAGGTAGGTTGCACGTTCACAGCGTCTATGACAACAGGAGCGTCTCTATAGATAACCGAGCCATTTGCTCGCGGTCTGTTCCAGATACCTTACCAGAGTGCTACAAACAATCAGTTTATACCAACGTGTAGAGGAATCACGTATCTAACCGACTTTAAAAGTTGTACGTAGAAGACTCGTTCAGTTCAAAGGTTATTAGGTGCTAATGAGATGATAGTTAAAAATAGCAAATACTAATAATTAAATTCCGCGGTTACGTTACAATAGCGTCATTGAATATCTGCAGGTAAACCGTTTACTTGTGCATCGTTTGTGCGCGGGCAGTTGTGCCTATTGATCAATTCGACGTGTTTTGTTGTTGGTTAGTCCTATTTGTATGTACATAGCTACTTTTTTTGTCATTACGTGTCATGCACAAAATACATATGGAGTCCATCAACTTGTGCACCGTTTATGCACGGGCAGTTGTGCGGCTTGTGCCTATCGATCAGTTTGTCATGTTTTGTTGTTGGTTAGTCCTATTTGTATGCCCACAGCTACGTACTTTTATTGATATGTGTCACGTCGCTTCAAGTGTGGATAGAGTCCATTAACTTGTGTATCTTTCATTTCTAGGTGGTAGCATGGTACATGTAGCATGGGAAGGGGTTTTAAGCATCTTAGAAGGAAGCACTATGCTAGGAGAGATATTTCCAATTCCTTTCATGTATCAATACCATTGAATATTCACTAAAGAGTACCACCAGCTATCACTCATGCGTGGTGACTATTTATTCCCAATTCAGCCAAAACTGACATTTCTTCAATTTAAATCATCTCTAGAAGAATGTCTTCCAAGGAATTGGCTGGATGTTTCACCTCAAACTAAAGCTACAATAGCCACTGTTGTTGTATGCCAGTAGACCAGTATTCCCTTTAGGATCTATGGTACCATGGAATTCTTATAAATGCTGTAACGTGGAAAGGAGGTGTTAACTCGTGTTGATTAGCCTCGTTTCCAATCTCCTTACTATACTATCTATGATCATACAGTATCATATGCTTACATGGGAGAAGTCTCTGTTACTCGGAGAATTAGCTTTCTAAGAACCTACATGTACATGTTCATTTAAGTGTTGTTATACCAGTTTTAATGTATCTCCGCTCTTTTTGTCGCATTTAAGACTCTTAGAAGTGAGCAACTGTTTTGGGCAATAAATGGAATTAGGCTTACTATTCTGACAGGTACAGGTTTGCTACAAGGCAAATGGCATGCAGTTGTCTGGACTCTATTATAAACAACACAGCTGTAATGAACGCTTCGCTTCACGTGGAAACAGGTGTTATTGTTGAATCATCCTGCTGGGCATATATATACATGTATATGCCCGTCGCATTACGCGAGCACAATTATTTGGCATATATATATATATGCCTTCAGCAGTATGAGGGTTAACAACTATGCACATAAGTTGGACGGTAATGATGTGTTTTATAACGTATAATGTTAGGTAAGCTGATTTCGGATCTAACCCATAGCCCAAAGGAAATAAAGCACTCTTAACAGTAATGGTTTGTATAGACGCATGGTAATAGCTAGTGCTTACTTGCATACATGATACGTGGTGATCAACCCTCCTGAGGATTTGGTGGTGGAGTCCCAAGTGTACTTCCAAAACCTGACGGTATGTTCGAAGATAGATTGTCACTGCTTTGCATTTAGGTCTAGGGATGATGCTCTGTAAACCTAACTCTAGCCTAACCTAAACTAGCAATCAAGTGTGCAGCCAGCTGGTTCTTAGAGGGGCAGATATCCTCTTTCGTTAACAGCATTCATATTTACATGAAATTTCCTGAAGCTTGAATGCACTTTAGCCTTCAGATTTATGTATTATAATGTTCTTACAGTACATAGCATTTGAGTAATGATGTGAACCAGAACATACTCTTACAGCAACTGAGTGTGATTGCTCGGAGTGTGATGTGCATTTATGCCATACAGGCAAAGACGATGGTACTGACGGCTATTTGTTATACAACAATGACATGTTTATCCTTGAAGTCAGCTTTATTGTGTGTCCATTAGAATGACTGTATACGAGTTATAATGCACACCCTACAACTTCATGTACCACATACACACACTCATAAATATTTGTGAACATCTTCTACCGCCACCATTACTTCACTTCATCCATCCTTAAAGCTGCACTCTCTGATCTCCACACTCACATACACAGATGACAGGGGCTGATCAAAGATTTCTGAAAGGGGGGGGGGGGGGGGGGGTCTAATAAAACATATTCACAAGTGGAGGTGGGTACGAGAGGGGACATGCCCCCTCCTGTAACAGGCAGGGGGTCTGGGGGAGCATTGTAAGCTCCCTCAGTGGGGCCTGGAGCGAAGCCCCAGCCACTTTTTTACTTTTGCGTGCATTTAGCATGAAAATAAGCATACTTTTTACAGTGTATTATATACTGATATTAAATAGCAAGCGCAATATTCGGATTGATTAATACAGAAGCCTGTATATCGAATAGAAAACTCTTAATTCCTACTGCTCAGCAATTAAATTGGTGACGTCAAGCCATTGTGGCCGTATACTGGTCTAAACAATGAACACATTTTACCTTTAATAGTATTATATACCTACTTGATTTAGCTCTACCTGAGGAAAACTATCTTCTTTTGATCACTTACTTCCTGCTCGCACCATTCGATCAATACTAATAAAACACGCTTGGAGGGTCTGGCTTTAGACACCCACACACACACCCACACACACACACACACACACACCCACACACAGACACACACACTTTGGGTGGAATGCTAACTCGCGAATTCACTTGCATTCACTAAACGCTTCGCTCTTCAACTTGTCAATTATGTAATAACTGGTGCTGAGGGTGGGAGGGTCTTTACACCCCAATGACCCCCCCCCTCCCTCTGGATCCGCCACTGTATGAGTTGAACCATATACCCCCTGCATAGGCAATGCATGGACAGGCAAACATAATGTATGCACAATATAAAAACACCATATACACACATAACCATTGCACAAGGGAAATTTATATACACACAAAGGAGAAACATACACATATGCATAAAACACACTCAAGCCATAACTACTTCCACCCACCACAAATAGTACCAACCTCCCTCTTACCAGTGTACGCATAGACTTACTTTCAAATAAAACATCTTCCTGTATCCACATCAACTATGAGAGCTTGTCTGTTGAATTTCAACCATTTATTCACAGTGGTAGACCATTTGAATTGCGGGTGAAGTCACTGTCAGTATGCCAGATTCGTAGTCCCCTTTTTCGCTGGCACTAAATAGAATTATCAATTACGAATACCCCGTTGAACAGCGCTTCGAAAACACCCTCATCCACGCCATACGCGTGGTAAGTGTAATGCTTACTACCACCCCCTCCCCCCCCCCCCCCCCCCCCCCCCAAGAACTTACTTAGTAATAAAATGACGTTGGCTTCCGTCTTCCCGCTTCAAAGCTTCCAAGCCAGCGATCTGTATGGAACATCTTGAGCCAAGGGCTAGTTGTCATTACTACTTCGTGGCATTAGCATGTCGGCTATCCACTGATCAGACTGGTTTAGAAAAGTTGCGCATACAAAAAAATCCTTTGTCGTGCGCAACGATATCTATTTCACACGACACGTTTCGTGAAATATTTTTGCTCGCGTTTATTTGGAGCTAGCGTCTCAGAGGCGATCGCGAAGCAGACCCGTGAGACCGCGTATGTAGTGACCGAATCATTTGTGATATTTTGACAGTGTTTGTTATACGCTAACTTCGGGAGTTATGAAACATCAAAGCCGTAAAGACTGTCAGCCCTCTTCTCACGTGACTGTGCAGTGGAAGGGATCATATTGGGGCAACACCTCCAGATCGAGTCCAAGTCATCACTGACATGAAACTGAAAGCAAGAATTGTACCAGTTTGTATACGCAGCTGGGCTAGGTAATAAACTGGCGTCACCTATCACAGTCCACGCAGTGACTGGCACAGGAAGTGGTGCGAATTCGCTGCGACCAGTTGCACCGCTTCAGCACTGCATAGGCGGCACAGACGCTACGGCAAGTACGGCGAACGCCGTAGCACTTTTATAAAATGTACGCATGCACCGCCGTACCACTTTCTGAAGCTTTTTATTATTTTCACAGTGGTTGGTATTAATGTTAGTTAAAAAATAATTAATCGATTGTTTCTGCATGGTCAGGGGCGGATCTATCATGGTTCACACGTATGTCTTCGCAAGGGAGACACCCCCCCCCCCTCCCCCAGCAGTGGCGGATCCAGGGGGGGTTATACCCCCCGCAAAGTATGGTTCATGTATATTTATTTACATTCAGTATAATTAAAGGTATCTACCCGTTCTTTTAAAAGTGTTCTGCAATTTCAAAGAGGTTAATGACCCCATCCCACTTGTTTACAAAGTTGCAGAACAAATAGTTCCGCTGCTTTCATCTTCATACTGTAACCCATTCGATCAGTAATCACATTGTATCAATGATGCACACAGTGCAGTACTTTTGGTTCGTATACCCGCGGCCTGAAAATCTGGTGGTTGGACAATGTGAGTATAGGCCACTTTACAACTGTCACACAACATCTTTTGGTATATCTCTTACCAGATGTAAAGTTCCATCCTCCTAATATGGTTGGCATGTTTATAATGGACGAAATGATTTACCGCTGTCCACCTGAGCACTTGGCCATGTTTTATTTAGCTGGCATCTATCAAAACTTTACTCAAGCTCAGTAAGTCCATTTTATAAAGCTGCTAATAATCACAGTGCCATATGCATGCATGCTATACTCAGAAAGCAAACATAAAAATATGTAATTTGGAGTTCGATTTGTGTGGACTGCACATAATATTTTGATGGCTGGCTTTTAAAGACATACATCATGGAATCGAAGACATTGCCACAATGCAAAACTTAAATAGATGGCATTGCAGTTACCAGGTTATTGAACCAGATTGTCATGCACACACATAAATGTACTTTATCGCTGTGCGGTTTCACAAATAGAACATATGGGATATCTACACAGCTACATGTGTAACACACACACTATGTAGATAATAGCATCCTTGGAGACAAGGAATACTTAGGCATTTTAAGGAGCATGGGAAATCTAACATCATAGATACTTACTCCCTGATAGAGACATGTATCCATGTTTAGTAGGGGCAGGCGAAATTGTGATGCTGTCAGGTGCAGGTGGTGGTGGTCTAAACTCAGCGATCTGCTCTTTTGAAAAAAAAAGGTCCCACCAGTGTTCAGTTGTAAGCCCACTGTCATGCAACTTTGCTCTCACTTGGCAAGGGCCTTGGCAGCTTTTCCTGTTTGGCCATGCCTATATACGTTTGGCACCAACTCATTCACTACAGGACAGTCGAACAGTTAAAGGTGTCACCGCATCAGTGAATTTATGTCACACCACTTCATACCCAAACTGGAAAGATTTAAGTATTTATTTTAAACCTTTGTCATTTGTGGAATAATTCTACAGGTGACAGACAATAAAATCATTAAAGCAGTAGTTAACTCCACATTACGTTCACATTTACAGGCTCCAAACAACAGACAACATCAAACACCTCAAAGGCAGAGGTCATGTAACACAATTGTGTAGCTTCTATCTTTTCACTTAGCTTCTGTTAGTTACATATGCAATGTGACGTTTTATGCTGCACAAAGGTTGCAATTGAGAATTTAATCTGGCTGCATGTCTATTTGTTCTAACAAAAGCTCCTGCGTAATCTTCAAAATTCTTCCATGCGTTGAAGCATCTTTGACAGTTTTCAGTATCAGGTTATTTGCCATAAAGCTCGTCAGCTAGAATGCAATTTTTCGCCACTATTTGTACAATAAAGGCCTAGCCTCCTGGCAACTGCTTGTTTGGAGTTGGTTTAAAAGCAAAAGGTGTTAGCTTCTAGGGCTATGCCTCAGTCCCCGATGGAGGAGCTGACTGCACTCCAAAATACCCCATAGATGGGGGGGGGAGCAGGGGGGGGGGGGGGGGGGGAAAGGGAGCACCATATACATGTAGCACGCACCCCCAACTGTTATTTCCTTCCAATGCCACTGCCATCTCTCCTTCATCCTCTAGTGCAGTATCCATAGGATCTGCTCTGCTTGACGCACCTCCATGTGTTATGCATCCCTTGCTGCTCAATATAACTGTGCATCCCATTCAAACCTCACTGGCTGTCACTTAGTATAATATCTGTATAGCCTCTTACAAACTTTGTTGGCTAGTAGCTCACACTGCCTACCTGTTGAGAACCTACATTTGCATATGTAGGTGATACAATTTTCAGTATGAATTATTGACCGCAATGGTAGTTAGATATAACCAGGCTATATATTGCAGATGATGCTTTTTAAAATTCTCTTATGATTTTTTTTTTGTGGTCGTGTGCATTGCCCTTCCAGCTAACCTGACTATTTGCACCAGCCCTGTAGTTTCTCCAGCTGCCTTATCATTTGTTTGCACAATTCGGCAAGGTGCATGTACAGGAGTATGACATCATTGTCCAATATGCACTTACACACAGTGCATTGTATGCTTACATTGATCACTCATTCTTTCTAACCCCTGTTCTATTCCTTTTTTTAGAGTCTTGTTCTTGTGCAAATGGAGGGACCTGCCTGAACAGTACATATGCCTGTCCTACTGGCTTTACTGACAGCAATATTAGTACCATTGCTAATAACTGCATCCCCCAACCATGTCAAAATGGAGGAACCTGCACAAATGCCATCAATTCCTATACTTGTACCTGCCCTCCTGGTTACACTGGCCGTAATTGCAGTACTGCTATCAATTGTTGTATTCCTCAACCTTGCACAAATGGAGGAACATGTGTGAATGGAATTGGTAATTTCACATGTCTATGCCCATCAACGCACAGAGGCTCTGTCTGTTCTACACGTAAGTTGTCATTGTTAGCTATACATGTATGTTCCCACTCACTGATATGGTGTAAAGTAGTCTGAACGAACAACACACATATCACACTATTGCCAGTACATTTCAGCTGTATGCAGTAGACTTTACTGGATTTATTACTTCATCCTACGTGTATGTAACAGTACATATTGTTCTAATGGAGGAACGAGTAGTTTGAGCCTGGGTGTCAACCTTCAATGCAGGGTCAATAGAAATGGGTGTATGACAATTTGCAAGACATTTTGTATGTATTGGCACCAGGTGTCCTGCAGACACTTCTGGATCACAATGCCAATATAACTATGCTCCTATTACTAGTTTTGCAGTTATTGATGGTAAGTAACTGAATCATGAAATTAGATTATTATCCTATTAATTATGATGTATGGGGGTCATGGCTTGCTTCAGACCAATGTGATGTCCTTTAAAGGGTGGACATGGCTCCAGATGGCATAACTGTTCTGGTTTTGGTGTATCATATCTTCAATAAATGTACCTGATTGCGATTGTTGTAACATTCACACCTAGTGATGTTTGATGGATTTCAACATGTATGCAGTGTACATGTTAAGAATGATTGCAATTTTTAGTTCTCTCTTTGTGCACTTTAATTTCTTGTTCTTGTCAAAATGGGGGTACCTGCCAGAACACTACATGCATCTGTCCTACTGGCTTTACTGAAATAGCACAGCTATTGACAATAACTGCATGACCCAGCCTTGCCAGAATGGCTGAACCTGCACAAATGCGAACAATTCTTACACAAGTACCTGCCCTCCTGGTTACACTGGCAGCAGTTGTAATTCAAGTATCAACAATTATTGCACCCTTGAACCTTGCACAAATGGTGGAATATGTGTGAATGGAAAAAATAGCTACAAATGTATATGTCCTCCAAGTTATGATAGATAGTGGGGCTGTTGATTCAGAATCTGATACTTGCAGTTTCATATTATGCGTGTCCTGAAGACCTATGTTTAGGATGTTCGCATCCTGAAAAAGAGGTCAAAGCAAGTATTATGAAAGGTGTATGAGAACGTTTAGAATCGATTTTCCCCATTCATTTGTTGCACATGCAGCTACATGTACGTTTGTATTCATCAAAATTATATATATAATTAGGTTTATAATACTGCCAATTTTTACATCTTGGCAACTGACATGTGATAAGGGCAATCACTTATGTGCATGCGTGTAGTGTATAACCAAGGTGCAAATGTGTAAGAGCGAGTATCGTACAAGTATGATTATAAAATACTGTACATAGTCTTATACGAGGAAGTGATTAGTTGTATCTGGGCCACTGTAGATATATATTTAACACTTGTACATGTACTTCTGCAGATTCAAAATCCAGTTGAGCAATCATTGAATTCCTGCTATTGCACATAGAATGGATCTACTGAAACTATTTTTTGTATGGTTGTGCATATGTGTACATGTAGGCCTACTGACATTTAAAAGCATGATGTTACTGCACATATATTGTAAATAAATGAGTGTGGGTTGCAGGAACATCTCCAGTCTGTCAAGTAATATTCTTGTTGGTACCAAGTATTAATTAACCTAAATTTAGTGATTTGTTTATATACGATCAGTGCGATGACGTAAACGCAGTCACTAAACAACCCGTGACCATTTGATTTGATTGCAAGAACATATTACCAATAACTATACTTACTGCACTGTGTAAAAAGGGTTGTTATACTCGCCTGTATAACATTGTTATACAAGTAGTTATACAGTACCTGTTATACACATTGCGTATAATTGTGTATAACTGTGTATAATAGCAGTGTGTGCTGATCAAAAAACCACAGTTGTTATACACATTTTGTATAACTGTGTATAACTATGCTAATTACATTCTACCGATCCGAGGGCGTAATTCGTTGCACATATGCACACAATATATACTAGCTATTAATAGGCTACTAATTCTAAAAGATGCCTATGCGTTCCAACAAAGAAATCGCAGAGGGATAGCGTATCTGGTTGGTCGGAGGTCTGGCTAAAATGTACGTTCACATGTGCTAGAAAAAATTAGAGCTCTAGCGACAAATTGCGCACATTTGAAGCTGAATCATCCAGTGATGACGTGTGCAGCCAAAAAGCCGCAAGTTGTGTAGACATCGCGTGGGATGGAGACACCACTGCAAGGTAAACCAATGCAGTTTTGCTATACAGTATATTAAAATAATTTGTGGTTGTCTAATATGCACACTAGTACTAACCTTTTCTGATCTCATCTTAAGTAGTAGTCTAGACGCCCAGGGTCAGGCTACATGCTGCGTGTGTTTCTGTGTGTGTGTGTGTGTGTGTGTGTGTGTGTGTGTGTGTGTGTGTGTGTGTGTGTGTGTGTGTGTGTGTGTGTGTGTGTGTGTGTGTGTGTGTGTTGTGTGTGTGTTTGTGTGTGTGTGCGTGCGTGCGTGCGTGCGTGCGTGTGTGTGTGTAAGGTTCTGTTTTTCAAATTGTGTGTGTGTGTGCGCGCTTATGTGTGTGCGTATTTGTCAGTGTGAACATGTATGTGCATTTAGTTCATGAGCTCATTATATGCATGTATGTATTCATATGTACATGCGTGCATGTATACATGTGTACACAACATATATATGTTTTTGGGCCCTTCCATAATGACCTTGTCAGGGTCTCAGATCAAGGTGTGCATATTCTAAATCACTGGTTCTATATCAAGCATGCAGGATCTGTGCTTGACACATGACCAGTATTTAACATTCCTACTTACCCTAACACCAACTCCATCACCTACTAAACACTCATCATGAACACACACACACAGGCATGCACATGTTTACACTCACATACACACACACTTACACACACATGTGTACACACAATGCACACATACTCTAACGCACACATGTGTACACACATACACACACAAACGTCACACATACACACACATACACACATGTGTACACACATGCACACGTGTACACACATACACACATGTGTACACACATGCACACATGTACACACATACACACATGTGTACACACATGCACACGTGTACACACATGCACACATGTGTACACACATGCACACGTGTGCACACACACATATGTACACACATGCACACGTGTACACACATACACACATACACACATTTGTACGCACATGCACACGTGTACACACATACACACATGTGTACACAGTGTACACACATGCACACACTAACACACACACAAACACCCAGCTTCCCCAGGCTAAGTAGGTGTATGCGCCTAGCCCCTAGCTCCTCAGCTACAATTGCTTCTGTCCAACACAACACAGTTGACTGATTGGCGAGAATAGGGGGCCAGAGCGAGAACCCCCCTGAGTTGTGACCCTGCCAACCTCGACCTGTTGGCCGTGGGGAGCTCCCGTGAGTGACGCAGAACCAGGTGGGAGTCCCTGTGGCCAAGCCATGCGTCATGTGGGGGGGAGACTTGGGGAGACAAGCACCAGTTGGTGGCACTGGCCACCATCTGGGTGACCTGCGTACCAAGCCAGGATGCTGGCCTAGGCTGGGGTCCCTGAGTTAGAAAGTCAAGCCCGGTAGGAACCCGCCCTGGCTGTATTTAATATGAATGGGCATGATGGCAGTAAGTAAGAAATACACAGAAAGGGTACAAAGGTGATGCAGGGGTGGAGGGTGTGTGATGCAAACAGACAAGCTTTCCTGAAGCACCAGGGACTGCTGGGAGGCTGCCCATGTGTGCATATAGTCTCATAAGCCAGCCATGGTGCACAAAGGGTAACAATAGGGAGGATGAGGCTCCCATCCACCTAAGACCATGAGCCTATGTAACCGCAAGCCTCTGCCCACAAATGCTGATAAGCACCAACTTTGTTTAGTTCCTTAAACAGTACCCTAACACACACTTAAACACATACACCCACTTAAACACACATACACGCACTAAGTCACATACATGTGTACACGCACACATACACACACTAAGTCACATACATGTGTACACGCACACATACACACACTTCAAGTTCTAACATACATTAGGATTGCCAAGGGGTAATGCACTCACAGAACAACATATACTTATGTTGCTGTGCACAGTTGGAGGGTATGGCTGCTTTGCCACACCCCATATGAGGCTACCCCAGCCACTGTCTTGATAACTGGGGCATCCTTGCCAATGTTTGCACTGACAGAAGTTTCATTGCTTTGGTGCGACTCTGGAGTATTTATAATTCACTGTGTGTGTTTTTTTTTTACTGCCAGATAGACCCCAGCCTCTTTACTGCCTGGGTAATATGTTTTGGTGCCTAGCTGTATAGTACTTGTAGTGGTTGTATTGAGAGGATATTGGCAAGAACATTATGATTGTGCAAAGTTCTTATTTATTTCTGTTATGCACTACGTTTGTATGTGAGTGTGTGTGACCATTGCCTGTAGTTAAACACATCTACGATGTCAAATAATCAAGGCAACATGTACTACGTACGCTAATGTTGTCAGCTGTCTACAAGCTAGGGTCTTGACAACGATTGGCCATTCTCCCCAAGTGCATGACGTACATGTATATATACACATACATTAGGTCCTTCTAAAAAAGACACAAACACCTATATGGCAGTACACACACATACACATGCACACACACACATACACACACATACACACACACATGCACACACACATACACACACACACACAAACACACGCACACACACACATACACACACACATACACACACATACACACACATACACACACACACACACATTGTAACCAGGCTCGTTAGTGTGTCCATTGGTGTGGAATAGTAGTATAAATCCTTGCAGGCAGTGGAAGCAGGTACAATTGTATGTCTGGTCAGTGTGATCAAGCTGGCCAACCATAGCTCTTCTGGTTAGTGGTGCATGTATGTCGCTGTACATATGTGTTTGTGCTTTTTGAGCATGTGTGTGCACATGTATTACAGGTGTATTTTTATGTGGTATGCATGTGCATACATTTTAGTGTCGTGCTTCTATGCATGTGTGCATGCAGCTACAGCATTTTGTACACACTGTACAGTATGTGCATGTGCACCTGCATATGTTTACCTTTGTCTGTGTGTGCTTATTTCTGTGCGAGTAGGACCAGGCAGAAGAATGAAGCTTGAAGATGCTCAGAATGTGGTTATTAGTTTGAAAAGGGGCCAATGTACATTGTAATTTTGGAGCATTCAGAAAGAAAATATGGCAGAGGGTGTAGCTAGAGGCCTGGCAGCTTCCATGGAGGTGGCACTATAGTATTACTGCCATCAAGTGGCTGTGTGCCCAAAGAATCTATCCTTCTCACTAGTCTTCAGCAAATGGTATGTTTGCATGATCATGATGTGATGTCTTAATATATTTTTATCCTGATAGGATCAAGCTTTACATTGATGGAAACTGGGAGATTTGATGTGAACTTATATTTGGTGTATTGTTACATCTGTACATGTATGTACATGTACATGTTGTGTATTATTCAATCTGCACTGGTTGTAACTGAACTTTTCCATCCATGTACATGTCATGTTAAAAGATGTCTTCATAAAGGGGTGTGGTCACATATGAAAGCAAGTTTGTGAGTGCTTATATCAATGACACAGTACACTTATTCTATACATCATGCTATCACCAGTCCCTGGTGTGCATCTTCTAGAGTGATGTGCATCAAATGGAATCAGGATAGCGGCTCATCAGATTGAATCTGCATCAATTAAATCAGGCTATCCTGGTAACTACCAAGACTCTATTACATTAAAGTGATTTGATGCACACCGGCCAGGTTAGGTCGCTAACATGTTTCTATTTGATGCTCACCAGGGTCAGCTGGTCGATACCACAAACCTAGCAGCTGCACACCAGGGACTGGCCAATTCCATTAGCATGACTTTATTTGCTGCACACTGGGTCTGGCCGCTAATATGATTCTATCTGATGCACACCTCTACAGTGACTGGATTGTTGCTAGCATGACTATAGCTAAAACTAAAAATCAAGTCATGCTAGTGGCAGTCCCTGGTGGGCATTAGATAGAATCATGTTAGCGACCACACCTAGTGTGCTTCAAATAGAATCAAGATATCGGCCAGACCCAGGTTGTGAATTTTTTTGCATCAAATAAAGTGGCAGTCCTTGGTGTGCATTTATTAGAGTCATAGTCACTGGTGTGCATCAAATAGAATTATTTTCGTGGCCATACCCGGTATTCTTGTGTGCATCAAATATGTTGCTTTTGCTTTTGAAACCCCTCTTTGTACATAACAAATACAGCGTGTACGAGGCTTCCATTTCAAATGAATGTAACGCGCATGCGTAGACTCTTCAAAGCCACATGATCTGCGTGTATGGCGTCATCGTCGAGAAATCTATAATACTGGAACTCCTATCAGCCAAAAGAAGTATCTTAGGTGGGTTATCAAGTAAATCGAGGGACTAGTGGCTAATTCCCAAGTTTCTCCTCGAACAGGTTCCTGAGCAACATCAATTATCAGTCTATATACTAGTACCAGGATGACGAAGAAGACCGCGCCGAACCTTGGGTCCTAGGCAGCATGGCGATGCTGTTTGCACTACTCCAGCAGGAGAATCATTTCCAGTAGCGGATTTGTACAACTATTAGTAAGCGAGGTTGCGACCAAAACTGGCACTGCAACACCAACTCGAGAGAGTAGGACATCACTTTCTGTGCAGGCACAGTAACTTTATATCAGCTTCTTTTTCCCCCTTCCTACTGAGGAAAATCAGCTGAAGTCTCAAGAAGCGGCTTTGTATTAGTAACGGGAATTCTTTGTTCTCAGAACCTCAAGCGTCCATAATGCTAAAGTGATGTCTCGGATATCAGCGAAGAAGAGGTTGAAGGTATACTTGTTGTCGGTTAAAGGTGTGAGTCCTTTCATTTTTGCTAATGTAGTTGGCATAGCGAACTACAACCTAACTTTGAAACGCATTCTTACTGAAGCCGATTCAAAAGAAGGGCATCCAATCCGAGCACAACTAGGTAAGCGCTTGGAGCGGCGATCCGAACAAGTAACAGATCATGCAAGAAAGGGATGTACTTAACGTGTCGGAAGAGGAAGAACTGGACAATGGGACGATGATAAGAGAAGATCAGTGGAACTAAACACGTTTTTGGACTCAGGCGCCACGGAAGGAAAGACGATTGGGCCCACCGGGCTCGGAACTTTCCTGATGGCCTTTCCACCTGCATGGATGCTTCACCGTCGCCGAATGAACTCGTTCTCTGTTGTTTTTTTTTTGTTGTTCCATGTACTTATGTATTTGTAATATTTATAGAAGAGGCCTGGAAACGAGCGACTAATTAAAAATTCATAATTATGTTATACGCTGTGTTTTACTCATTTGCTATTGTTATACATTGTTATACAAAATGTTATACAGAAGTTATACACAGTGTTATACTATAGTTGTTATACGCAACCGTGTATAGAGTATCCATACGCAAGTTATACACATGCGGATAACACGTGTATAACGTGTGCATAACACATGAATACACGCGTTATACAGTACTGTATAACAACCCTTTTTACACAGTGCTGTACTTGCAGATATGAATACTGGTAATTAGCCCATGATTTTCTCACAATGGACCTTTTGCCTTCTGACGTCACAGATTAGTTGGTTGTGTTTGACACGACATAAGTCCTTATAGGAACTTCACGAAGAAACACAGCAAGTACGAAATTAATGCTAAATGAATGCCTGACTATATTCCAAAATGAAGTACCTTCGCCAGTTACGGTGCAAATGTTACAGCGCTCACAAGTTACCGGAAGTTGCCCCCCCCAAAAATCGAAAAGCGCGACTTCGCGTGTCTCATTAGCAACTTCCTCGCTGCATACAAATTCCTTACAGAGCTCCATCGTGAAATACAACATAAATGAAACGTGTGGTAATTTACTTCTCAATAAAAATTTAAAAGGAAAAGCATGTAGGAGCTATGATGGTGAAGTTATGCCATTTTTAAAGTTGCCCCCCCAAAATTCATGCGTGACGTCAAAGGCAAAAGGTCCATTCAAAGTTGTTCTTATTGCATCATTCGTACGTAATGAAAACAAATACTAAATAACGACACAGCAAAAAAATGCATCAAATCAATTATTGATTTCACAACGGATTTTTAAATCAATTGTTAAATCAACGCATGATTTGATAGTAAAATCAAGTGCACTTGATTTGCGATTGATTTTACTGTGAAATCAATTGTGAATCAATAATTGATTTGACGCGTTTTTTTGCTGTGCGAACAAGTATATAGGTCCAAACAATATGCGTGGCCTCTAGATCCATCATAGGATGACGCGGCAAAGCTTCCGCTCAAGTAGCCACTAACTAGCAACAAACAACTAGGGTGGAATTTATAATTAAGCAGTGAATAATGTCGTATATGTATTTTGTATACGTGTACATTCCCCCTCGCCCTCCCTCGTCTCTGGAAAGATACCAGTAAATTAAACCTGCGGTATATGATGTCATCATGACTGTATTATATGTATGAATTCTGCTTTAATTGCATCCTTTGGACTATACAGAAATGAACCTTTCATGTGATGTTTTTAGGAGCTCCTTGATTTTGTAAGGGTGCATGTGAAAGGCAGCCTTCCCACGATAGAGTGGTGCTCAACTTGAATTGCATGTGAGCACTTATACGTGGGATCAATTGTAAGGGAAAAGTTTATTGGAGAGCTGGCACAAAACTATATATATATATACATATTATATACATATATATATTGAATCGGACAACTGGAGTAAGTGAGGGGTGTGCCCCAACCAGAGCTAATGCAGATACTCGACGACGTGGGGTACTTCATACATGTACATGCCATTGGGTCCACTCCAACACCCATGCACTGTAGCTGTTATAGCTATGGATGTTTGCCTTCCACTTCATTGGTGTCTAATATGGGGTACTAGACGACATACATGTAGGGTTAATCCCATAGCTTCTTGCCATGGGGTAGTTTGTAGCTGTGTGCCATAGGGTTCATACACTGTAGCTGTTAGCTGTGGTGTACTTCATGGCAAAGTTTTATACTTGCCATAGGATCCACTTCATATAGGTGCTACCACAATACGGGTCTTTAATTAGAAGGTGATTTAATGCAGGGCTGCCGTAGGCTGACTAGGGATCCTACCTGAGGCCGGCCGGTCTGAGACCAAATTATTGGAAATTATAATCTTTTAATGTCAATCAATTATTACGTAACTATTCCTTGATCCTATACCATCTGCTAAGTGGCTCAAACCTGTTTCAAACCCGGACCTATCTAAATGTAACTCAACTTCAAACATTCCTATATCTGTAGATTATGGAGAAGACCTAAGTACAGAAGATGAAAAAGTTTGGATTGAACGATTTCATCTATATGAGCATGACAAAAGAATTCTAACCACACCTGGACAATGGTTGAATGCATCCATCATAGATACAGCACAGGCACTTTTAGCTACACAATTCAAGAGCATTTTTGGATTTCAAAGTGTAGGATGTGGATTGGCAATGACCTTTGCAGTTGAGCAATGACCATACGTTCAAGTCTTACATGATAACACCCAAAAACATTGGTTGATTATTTGCAATATAGGAGCAGAGGATCGTGCATTAATCCTAATATATGACTGTCTTTTCCATCAGTGCTCTCCACACGTCCAGCAGCAAGTAGCCACTATTACCCGGACCAAATCAAGTGAAATAAATGTTCACTTTGTGGATGTGCAGCGTCAAAGTGGAGGTGGTGATTGCGGACTTCTTGCAAACAAAGTTGTATTGTCAGGCAAAAATGAGGCACCATTTGATGAAGTTCATTGAAGAAGGTGTACATGTAATGACGGAATTTCCAGTTCAGCGCACAAGACACTGCATAGCTAAGATAAAGAACAAACAAGTCATAAAGGTTTATTGTGTTTGCAGGATGCCTAGGATGGCACTTGAAGCTATGATTGCCTGCATTCAATGCAAGGAACGGTATCATGGTGACATTTGTACTCAAGCCCCCAAAAAGGCATGGGAGTGCAGTACCAAATGGCTATGTGACAAATGTAGTGTGTACATGTAGTTGCTGTTGTCATTTTCTTTGTGTGATTTTGTAATGTCTTTTTATCGCATGCATGCATGATCTAGTAATCCTTTTGGTTGTAGAAGTGTTTGGGGGATGGAGAATTGAAGCTATTGATGCATGTACTTTCAACCTATGGAAAAGTATCCACACAGCTATTTCGACCTCTGCATGGATGAGGTTATAAAGGTAAAAGGTACTATATCAGCTAGTTCTGTGGAATAGTCACGGAACGGAACGGAATATTCCGTAGCGTTCCGTTCCGTTCCGTGTTTTAGTAAAGACCTCGATCCAATGGCTTTCTCTCTCACATCAACTTATATTGGCCTTAACGGCGTACAGCTGTATGCTCTGTGCAAGACTGTATCAGGCAATAAAGTAGAGTCTTCTATCAATCTGAATGACTGCATCGCCAATATCAATGCCGACAATGGTGTGCTCACATGGGCAAAGGGTGGAGATTTCGCCGCTACTTCAGTAGCCATCACGCTCAACGGCACTGTACTTCATGCCCAGTGCAAGCACTTCGATGGCAGCCTGAACAGCAGCCAACTGGATCTGGATGAACGCATAAGCAACAACAACGGCCAACTGAGCTTTTAGTAAATCAGCTAGGGATTGAGATTGTGTACATTTTTGTACAACTGTAAGCCCAGTGATGCATTTACTATAAGTGAACTATACTATATAGTCTACCTTCGTGAAACCGCAGGTTATTATTCCAGAGCTATATGTTACGAGGGAGGGCGAAGGGGGGGGGGGGGGGGGGTGGACGGGAGAGTGTAGAAGAGGAAACAGTGGAAGAGCTAGGCAGCACCAGAGGGAATCGGAATATAGCAGTTTAGTAACAATCGTCAAACTTACTTTATAGATGCTTTTAAAATAAGTTCATACACAATTAGGTGAACGTTAACTGCACATATGGATCTTATATAACCAATGGTGTATGGAGCGCAGTGTTTCCGCGATATGGTTATATAAGATCCATGCAATGCTACACCAACCCGTATTTATATATTACAAGTAATATAATAGTTCATCTACTATTTGGGGTTGACGCAAATGTATATGTTACGCGCAAAGCTTGGATTTGCACAATCCAGATCAGGACAATCCTGCATGGGATTGCCCTGCGCATGCAAAGCTTAGATTCGATCAGACAGATCTGTAATTTATAAACACGAATTATAATGATTGAGTACATCCATATTACTTCATATCAAATAACATGAGTTTGCAGTACAAATAATTATAAAAGGCCGGCCTGTATGGTGCATGTACAAATTCAATTGTTCTCTACTGATGAGACACCGTGCACCGTAAACTGTGCCATGGTTCAGAACTCTTGAAAATGTGCTCAGGTTCCTTACATCTTGATAAGCAGTCCTTCAAGTCTCCCTTTGTTAAGCGAGCTCTCTAAATATTATATATTGGCCGGAGAGGAGAGATCAAACATGCAGCTGCCGAAACTGCTGATCTTCAATTTTGCTAGACAAAGTGTGCTGGCGCAGGTTATAATTAGAGGTGGCTAATATCTTAATGCTTTATTACATGCACGCATTTTTCATATTGTGGTTCAATCTACTGGTTCCCGCGAATAAAATATATAACAAAATAAAATTAATGTTATAGTGATCACCATGCAGTTATACATTCGCACTACAAGCGGCAGAAAGCGTGCCTACACTTTAGGCTTAGCAATATAATTTGCGGGAACAAAATGAGCGCTGTCCGTTCGTACAAATTTAAAGCCAACTTATTACATGTAGATAAAAGGCAAGCTTTAATCAGTAAAATGAATATTATACTTGTAATTGTCACGATACATTTAAGGCATTCTCCCGTTGAGGAAATGTAATGAAGTATGTATTTGTTGTGAACAGCGTGGAGGTGCATTTAACAATGAAACAGTACAAAATGCACTTGTATACAACCAAAGTTGCCCACAGCTTTCCTTGTAGTAAACGAGAGTGATTTGAGTCATTTGACTGCACGATCCGAAAGTCATGATCACATGCATCAGTGACAAAATACTCACTGCTTATGATATTCAGGATAGAAGGATGGACAATATATGGGAAAGTTTACGAGAAGCGTGTATTATAAAAAAGTATAATAAAAATGCATTACGTTTGATTTGCTATAACTTCCGAACAGTTAACGCTATCAACTTCCTATTTTCAACACTTCATACTGCACCATTTCTCTACGGTAAAATACATTTTGGAGTCTTGCACTTGCTCCATGTCAGTATTGCAACGTTCGATACCCCACTGGGTTCAAACCCGCCATTACTTTCGGTAGGAGTAATCAATTCGCTTCAAATTCGGTTTGTAGGTAGAGAGGTCCTATACCTATCGATTTGTTCTGTTCGTTAATTTTTATGCCATCCGTTACGGAGATACAGTTGAACAAACTACGTGCACGTTTTCCCGCTTGATTCGCGCCAATGTTATAATCCCCGCCTCCCCGGATACATTGCAATTTGCCCAAATCATTGGCGCGAATCGAGCGCGAAAATGGGCACGTAGTTTGTTCAACTGTAACTCCGTATAATGGATGGCGTAAAAATCAACAAACAGAACAAATCGATAGGTATAGGACCTCTCTACCTACAAACCGAATTTGAAGCGAATAGATTACTCCTACCGACAGTTATGGCGGGTTTGAACCCAGTGGGGTATCGAACGTTGCAATACTGACACGGAGCAAGTGCAAGACTCCAAAATGTATTTTACCAGAGAGAAATGGTGCAGTATGAAGTGTTGAAAATAGGAAGGTGATAGCGTTAACTGTTCGGAAGTTATAGCAAATCAAACGTAATGCATTTTTATTATACTTTTTTATAATAAACGCTAGGTCCCTTTTCTCGTAAACTTTCCCATATATATTATAATTATATATATTCATTTTGCATTACCTCCAACTACCTCATTTTGTTGTACAATAATATATAGTGCTTATTGCTGATATTGCCACGTAAAAATCAATGACAGGTGCTACAGAGAAAGTTAATAATAAGACTTCAACACAGCCAGACATGCATGCAGTACAATGCTCAGGGTTAGCATGCAGGCTGGGTACATATTACTGGTACTGTTCCAATCTTCCACTGTGCAAATGGAAAACCACTGTAGACTTTCTGGTCTCTGAAATCAGTCCATTCCCGTACGGTGGTTGCAGCTCCAATTTGGCCCTAAATATAAAATCAGAAGGTGTGTTAGATGCATCACATGTACAAATAATGCATGACCATGCAGATTCCAGTACCTTGGTATTCAATGCAATTACGGCAACCTCAAACCATTCCTGTGATCTGTCAGCCATCATCTTCACAGCCATTTCACATGCTTTCTGTGGTTCATTGCCTTCACGCATCAGCTGTACAATCTGGAAGCTTGGACAAAACTGCATAATCTTCTCCCCATCTCCTGATGCTACCAAGAAAACAAAGGCTATGCAATGTACATGTACACACACATATATATGTATGACACATAACTTAAATGGTATTACAAATTTCACCGTGCACAATACCTGCAGCTGCACCAGCCTTGTGGTCCAATTGTACACCAGTAGGAACACAAAGGAGAGGGAAAAATCACCTGTTAATATGCACCACAAATAAATGATATTTTAATCTTGAAGTTGTACTAATGTGCATGCATGGTATGACGTTCACACATCCATGACGTTTACTTAAAAAGATATCAGATACAATACAAATATAATCAAGACTGTACATAAAATTAAATCAGTACACACCATAGCTACAAAGCAGATCACTTCTTAAAGCAGTTTTAAAGACTGATAGAAGCACCCTTATTCTGAGAATGAAAGTAATGACGTTTGCTCAGCTTTTTGCATCTTGCAGTGTGTGACAGCATCTATTACGGTTGCATAGGTAGGTCACAGCTGCATGCAGTGTTGCACTCACTGTGTCATCATGCTAGCGTATACCGTTAATAATGTAGAAATCTCCTGATAATACATGTACATGTAGGTCTGCAAATGTTTTTGCCCGTGTATCAATATGAGCCCATATGGGCACATCTGAAGTCTCAAATCTACTAAAATAGTTTCCTATGAGTCTCTACAGAAATAAATTTACAACTTATATTTTTTGCTAGCTTACATTTTAGCAAACACCAATGATAGCATGGAATATTTGTTGGTAGCACAGGATTCCATCACGAAATGCTGAACTAGATGGTTATGATGTTTTTTTCAAAACAACTAGACCAGAAAAATCTTTGTTGGAAAATAACAAGAGGAAGTTCAGGTATATAGCTATCAGCATTGCAAAGCTGTATGATCATATTTATGTACACCACATATATGTATCTATACATGTAACAGTAGTTCTTATGATGTACTGATGGCAGTAACTTTGATTGATAATGTCTGGTCTGAGAATTGTTGGAATCATTTTGTGCTTGCTCCATGAAGATGCGATCAGTATCAATGGGTGTCAAAAGGTGTATACGTGATTAGCTGTGCTGGGTATGATATCAAGAAAAGATCAAATGATGCAAACCTTGTTAGTTGTCAAGGGAATTCATGCTTTCAAAGGTGGGAATGTTGGGCCTATGAAAGCTACTACATACTTCAGTACACTGGAGACCACACAATGTCAATTAACCTTTGGACATCGAAATAGAAAGAAAACATCAGGACCATTTAATCGATCTGCTGCATTTGTTAAGAAAAGGTATGCATCATCGATATATAACATTTATAATAGAACCCAATCCAGGTATAGAAGTTGTAATTCTTTAAAACCTGTCAGACAGGTATATGAAGAGATTGTGAACTCTGACAGAGGACGACCGAACCATTGTATAATAACACCTCGCAAATATAAACAGGTATTTAGCCAATCATTATGACATACAGTGCAGGCTCACAAGAGCAAAAAGTCACACCTCACAAACTATTACGTGTCTACACTGACCTTCCAGGCATGGCCTACTTATTGGCAATATCCCATTATTCCTTGCTCATTTATCATACACTTCAAATGATATCATATAGATCATTGAGAATTTCTTGACGTTATTCTTGATGTTATTACAGAAATTACAACTGCTCTATTAACTAACAGGTTAATACAATAACTGACAGAGTTCATATTTTCAGCCATATTTCCTGTTGGTACTCATCTGTACTGGCTGCTGAAATAAATTACTTAGAGGACTAATGAAAAACGAAGTTACAGAAAGAGATTTTACCAGAGCATGGGCAGATATGAAAAGTACAGATAAGTTTGCGTCTAAACCCAAAATAATCACTGGCTTTGAACAAAATCTCACACCAATATTTAAGGCTCATGCAGCAATTTGGATATTAAAAACAGCAGGCATAACAATCCTTCAGAGTCAATGAATGCTGTGTGTGATGGGACTATATATCACGTGACGATTTATTGATAGGATTCATTAATATAGAGGTGCACGTTGTTGTATTAGACTAGAAAATATCTTCAGTGTAGTGTTGTATCCGAACGCATCCTATGGTTTCCTTCGGGTATATTACATGGTGGCAGCGGGGATTGTTCATGGCGAGCATTCGTTTATCTCCGCCTGACCCGTTCGACTTCAAACGCCCAGACGAGTGGGAACGTTGGAAACGCCGCTTCGAACAATTCAGAATTGCGTCAGGATTGTCTGAAGAATCTGATGAGCGTCAAGTAAGTACGCTGCTCTATTGCCTGGGAGAGGAAGCAGAGGATGTGCTCGCGTCCACACATGTCACGGCCGAACAACGGAAGAAATACAAGGATGTTGTTGGGAAATTTAATGGATTCTTCAAAGTTCGGAGAAATGTGATTTTCGAACGGGCAAGATTCAATCGCCGTAATCAAATGGAGGGCGAGTCAGTAGAACAATATATTACAGCATTGTATAGCTTTGCAGAGAACTGTGAATATGGCGAGTGAAAGGACCAAATGATTCGTGACAGATTGGTTGTAGGGATAAGAGATACATCTCTTTCAGAACGTCTCCAAATGGACCCTGATCTGACATTGGAGAATGCCAAGAAGACAGTTTGGCAGAAAAAAGCTGCTGGACTCATGCTAAACAAAGAGAAGTGTATATTCAGCTCAACACGCCTCAAGTTCCTTGGCCATATCATTGACAAAGATGGTACTTCCGCTGATCCAGACAAGACAGCAGCCATACGGGATTTACAGCAGCCATACGGGATTTGCAGCCTCCAAAAGATGTGTCAGGATTAAGGCGTTTTATGGGTATGGTCACCCAACTAGGGAAGTTTTCCCCCAATGTGGCACAGCTCAGCCAACCACTGCGCTCACTGCTTAGCAACAAGCAGGCATGGTGCTGGGGTCCTGCTCAGCAAGAGTCCTTTTCCCACCTGAAGACGGAACTACTCAAGCCCACTGAGCTGACATACTACAATCTAGAAGCAGATACGAAAGTCTCAGCTGATGCATCCTCTTATGGATTAGAGGCAGTTCTGCTTCAGCTGAACAACAGCGTCTGGAGACCTGTCTCTTTTGCATCCTGCTCTATGTCAGACACTGAACTCCGTTACGCTCAGATTGAGAAGGAAGCCCTTGCCACAACATGGGCTTGCGATAAGTTCAAGGACTATCTCATTGGCAAACATTTCTGCATTGAGACCGACCATAAACCCCTAGTCCCACTTCTCTCTTCTAAACATCTGGACAACCTGCCTCCTCGCATACTACGGTTCCGACTAAGACTCATGAGGTTTCACTATACGGTCACACATGTTCCAGGGAAGCTCTTGTACACGGCTGACACACTTTCACGTGCTCCAGTTGCAAGGCCAGGGAAAGATTGTACAGATTTCTTAGAAGAGGTAGAAGGATTCATCGGAGGTATAACAGCTACTGTTCCAGCTTCCATGAACATGCTACAACGTTACTGTTCAGCTCAAACATCAGATCCTGTCTGTGCGCAGATACTGAAATACTGCAGGTTTGGCTGGCCAAACAAACATCTAGTTCAAAGTCATATCAAACCTTACTGGATCAATCAGGAGTCATTCAGCACACACAATGGTCTAATGTTGATGGGAGACCGCATTGTAGTCCCCAAGAGCATGCAGAAAGAAACCCTTTCTAAGATACATAGTGGACACCTGGGCATACAAAGATGCCAGCTACGTGCCTGACAGTCTGTTTGGTGGCCAGGTATCTCGAGAGACATAGAAGCTGAAGTAAAGGGGTGTCGAGAATGTAGTAGACATGCCTCCAAGCCCAGAGAACCGATGATTATCACTGAAATTCCAAAGTACCCATGGCAAAAAGTTGGCTCAGATTTGTTCGAGATAAAAGGACAGACATATGTGGTATTAGTTGATTATTTTTCACGATATTTAGAAGTTGCCAAACTGTCTTCTACCACTTCATCCAGTATTGTTGCTGTGCTAAAGTCTGCCTTCTCTAGATTTGGAGTCCCTGAAGTTCTGGTCACAGACAATGGACCTCAGTATGTTTCCCAAGAGATGAAAGAGTTTGCCAAAACATATGACTTCAAACACACCACTAGCAGCCCAAGATACCCACAGAGCAACGGACAAGCTGAACAAGCAGTCCAAACAGTCAAAAGGTTGTTCAAATGCTCTCAAGACATGTACCTCTCCATCCTGAACTATAATGCCTCACCCATGCCTTGGTGCAACTTAGCCTCGTCACAATTGTTGATGGGAAGGAAGCTTCGTACAACTGTACCGCAAATCACCAAACATCTCCTGCCGAAATGGCCCTTCCTCAGGGATTTTCAACATAAAAATAAAGCATTCAGGCTGAAACAGAAGTGGTACTATGATAGAATCCATCGTGTACGGCCATGTCCAGATCTGGAGGAGGGAATGGATGTATGGGTGTCGCTGGATGCGGATAAAACACCTGGACAGATTGTTGGCCCTACCCCAGCACCCAGATCATACTTGGTAGAGACTTCATCTGGACTATTAAGACGGAACAGGAGTCATCTTACAGAAATCCCGGACAACCCAGAACCCAATGAAGAACTAACTCCACAAGACCTCCCACCTTCCCTACCCCAACCAGAACCTGAGACACAGGCACAGCCTGAGGCACCCAGAAGTCCAGTGGCTACACGTTCCCGTACAGGAACTGCTATCAGAACTCTCCGTTATAGAAGGGAAGATGTGATGGGACTATATATCACGTGACGATTTATTGATAGGATTCATTAATATAGAGGTGCACGTTGTTGTATTAGACTAGAAAATATCTTCAGTGTAGTGTTGTATCCGAACGCATCCTGTGGTTTCCTTCGGGTATATTACACTGTGGAAGCATGCATGTCTCACTAGACGTCCTAGCTGCATTACTTTATCATTTATGTCAGTGTTACCATTGCGAAATAGAGCAGTCTATCCATCAATGTGGCCGCTTGAAATCAAAACTGAATATGATCACTATAAAAGAGAACCATAATTGATGCAATTTCTTCATTTTGGACTTGATATTACAGGTATTGTTGACAAATAATATAGATGATTCTACTGAAACATTCAGCATCTCAAACTATATCTGTGGATGAGTTTAACACAATTAGCAATCAGCAATCAGAGAGTGAAACTTGTTGGAGGAGCATGGATTGTAATAATGGATCACTCTACATCCTGTGAAATTGTTTCCTAAAGAGACATGTTCCTGCTCCTATACTAGAACATATTATCAAATCACAGCATGCAGATTAATGATTGGTTTGCCCCCAAATATTCATGGACAGCCTAAAATTTCTGAATGATAACAAAAATATAGCAGAAGAACTGAATGACCCTCTGGAAGAAAAAAGCCTACAAAAATTACTTTCAAGCACGATGATAAAAGATCAAACACAGATACATGTAAAGGTAAGTCCAAGTTTTTGACAGTGCGTGAAAATCAAGCTATATTATTTAAGACAGGCATATTAATTATGACTTTTTTGTCTTGACAGCAAATGTCCAATTGCCACTTGCAAAGCATGTGAAATACAGTACACTCCAGATGATGGAAATATTTCACCTCAATCCTGTTCAGGTGCACCAATTTCTACAACATAGTTCATGACCAGTTTCCACCAGGTTCTGAAGATGTGCTACAAAAGTCCCCAACACATAATGCTTCACCCTCTCCCAGAAGGTCTGCTATAATATCTGTAGCTATTGATGACACATATCTCATGTGTCAGTTGCCAATGAGGACAATGCAGCTTCAAACATTGTCTTTGAAGGAGATAGTCATTCTTATATATTTGTCAAGAAAAGAGTCTTAATGTCAATTGCAATCAACTGTTATATAACAGTGCAAATGATACTGGTTTAGATAATATATCATGGAATAACTATTTGACCAAGATCAATATACTGTTCCTGGATATTCTAGCAGCCTCCTTTGTCTGAGAAGCTACTTACTATAAGGTATAATATAGATGCCGCTATGCTCAGTATGCATATGTAATGAACGGCCGCCATTTGCACAATACATGCTTGCACAGTAAGCCAAGATTTGTCTAGAACTGTCAATGTTACTGTACATAAAGATTGATATTATTTTTGTTTGGTGTCTTTGATTCTGCTGTGAAGAAATACTATTGGCTATTATTACACATAGTGGCGTAGTCGGCAGGGTATGTCCAACATGAAGGGAACACAGTCGGCGGCCAGGATAACTAGATCTTTGGTGTCGCTGGGCTCATTCGCAGGAGATACTAGCTGGAGTGATTGGGTAAATCACTTTGAAGCAGCTGCAAGGCTGAATGGATGGGATGATGCAACCGAACTCAACTGGCTACTGGTAAGGCTCAGACTGCATGGTAGCGGTTAAATCGGGCACGCTCAAAGATGATATTTTTTCGGATCAGGAAAAAGTCGTCGAACTTCTTTAACACAGCTGAATAGGCCTTTCTTTCGTCCATCGAAATGTTAGTAGACGACAGCACATCGTCAGCGCCTTCCCTGAGGCAGTAGAGAAGCGTGCTCACTTGTCTTTGGTTGTACTTTTCGGAGAGGCCAGACGCAAATAAAGCGAAACTGCTCGAAACGACCTTTCCAACGAGGCCATTCATCTGGTTTTGAAAAGTCAAATGGTTCTGGGGGTGCTAGACGAATACTCGCCATCGCTGCCACGTTGCCACCAAACGGGAATTTAATAATAATCCCTACCCAGCGCATGCGCAGTATATACACCAAATACAATAACAGAGGGAGCTTATTCTAGGGTGAGAGAGCACATGGAGACACTACACAAGCAAAAAGAGCTGTACGATACGAGAGTGCATGGTAATGTTGGAAATTTAGTCTGGTTGCATAACCCTGTAATTCATTAAAGCAGACGGTGGAAACTGCATTGCCCATGGTCTAGCCGGACCATATAGAATCATTATAAAACTGACAACAGCTGTGTTTAGAATCCAGGATACAAGACTGAATAAAATAACTAATTCTCAAAAGATCCCCCCCCCCCCCCCCCCCCCCCCCCAGGGTTCAACCAAAAGTGGCTCCTAGCACTGTGGATCAGCTACCAGCTGGGACAAATTTGAAGTTTATTGAATGAGAAGATATGGCTATGGACTTACTGTATGAAGCAGATGTTGCAGATCGGGGACAAAGGGCAGATGAAGAAACACGACTACCTGAAGAGAAAGATGCAATTGTAGCTGTACCGCATGACGAACCGCAACTACATGCAGAAGATAGGATTCCCGGCCAGGTCGAAATTGTTCCTGATAGAACTAGGTATCCTAGAAGACAACTGCGACCACCTGAATATTATGGAGCAGTACCTTATTGAAGGAGGGAGCAGAAACTGGTTGTAATATACCCTCTTGAGCAAGTTTATTCAGTTCTTCCTCAATCTTTCCTTTAATGGCATATGGTACCGGTCAAGCTATGCAAAATCTAGGTACTACATTTTCTTTCATAACTAGTTTAGCTTCATAGCCTTGCACTGTACCTAACCCTTTATCAAAAACCTTTGTCAATACTGTTTCTAATGAAGACAGACTTTCAGTCAATCCTAAAGCAATGTAGCCAGCCTCTCCCCAAAAGTGATGGTCCTGCTCCCTCCAACACAATTACTGACAGCTTATCTACATGTATTTGGTTCACTAATTGTATCTAACCTCTGCTTCCCATTTGCCAATCACTCATAACGATTTACAAGAATAAGTGCACAACCGAATCCTTGACCTGTCTAGGACCTTACTTGACCACAGGCGCCAAAATGTTGATTCCAAAACAATAGATTCAGCTGCTTCTGTGCCTAGCTCCATTGTGACCAATACCCATGATATGTACCTGCAATTGAATAGGTTCATTATTGATTTTGCACAATACACCTTGTATGCGCAATTGTTGTTCAAAGTGTGTTAGTACTACATGTATCCTTCCTCCTCAGACTCGTCTTGCACAACCTGTACTCCTCGCTGAGATGGCTGTCCTCCCCCAGTCTTCACTTCTATTTGTTTACACGCCCTCTGAAAACGACTGCTGCTGCCACACCTGAAACACACAGCAGATCCATGCGGACACTCATCAGGGGTGTGGTCCCTCCGAAGACATTTATAAAACCTTGCAGTTCCCATTCCAGGACCTGTTCTCTGTGGTTGTCCAGGAGTTACAGCATGTACAAGATGTTTTTGCTGTTCAGCCAAATCCTGAGAACGCCCACTGTGTATTTCTTTTGCACACTGTTCCACCACTTCAAAATACTAAGGGCTGAGTCCATCGTCAAATTCACCTCAACTATGAGTCTCTTTTGCACCCACTTGTCATTAACGCCACATACGAGTCTGTCTCACAGCCTATTGTTAAGGGCGTCACCAAACTCACACTTCTCCGGGCTAGCTCCTTTTGCATTTCATACACACTTACAGACTCTTAACCCTGCATGGAACCTGTACCGCTGGACAATTACCGGCGGCTTGGGACCTAAATGCTCTGCGATCAGTTTTATCAGTTCCTCGTATATATTGCCTCCTGGTGTCTCTGGTGCAACCAGAGCGTTTCTTACTCACCGTTAGCTCTGAAGAAGTGCCCAAGCTTTTCGACGCATAGTGACCATTCTTCCTCCCCTTCCACGTATTCTCCAACCGTTCCAAAGAGTGCCATCTATTGAACCAGAAAACCCTTGTCGCCAGTTATGTAGTAACTCAACTACCTAATTTAATCTGTCAAAATCTAATTCAACTACACCTAAGTAATAGGCATGCGCATGCACGTTGCAGAGTATTGTATCACAGTAATCACAATATGGATTTCCACAAGCTTTTCATAGACCACAGAAAGCACCTGCTCTTATTGGGTTGTGGCTGTCCCTTCACATAGGGCTTCCGAGCGAAAAAAGAAACAATTTTCTGGTACTTTCAATATTTTAAATCTAAAAGTTGCACTCAGACATAAATTTCCAAAACTGGTGCACGCATGTTTTATTTAAACCTTGCACTCTGTGTTAATGACAATGGTTTCTCTCCTTTAGAGTTCTGTAACCACAACTACCTGTATTACCAATACTTTTTTCTATCACATGCTACATGGTGACTTTGTGTGGAACCTGGACTGTAATAATGTTCAAAAGGACCAATCTGGTTGTCTTGTTGTAAGGCAAGTTGCAACAGCTGCGCATAAAAGATCAGTTCTTCCTTTTTTGTGTGTGCAAGGTCAGTTGTTGCAACAGTCACTGCTGGCAATGCTCTGATTGACCCAGTGTTCATACTTGAGAGGGCTTGTTGAGCTCCTTTATGATGAGAGTCTGAAGTGCTTACCAGTGGGCACCAAATGAATGACACATGACGGACAACACATGGAAAATGTTTTTTAAAGTGCCTCATCTCATTAGCCAGATACCCAAGGTATGAGCGATGACATGAAATCCTGAGTAGTGGGTTCTGCTGGCAATGGATGGCTTTCGTACACATTTTTATTCCCCCAAATCACTCTAAACCTTCTCCAAGCTAAGATCAAAGCAGATCAGATGCCCGCACACATACATGTATCTTATGGACTGCAGCCTCTTGACATCACTGTGTTTCATGGATGCCACGTCATGCGTCAATGCCAAAGATATGAACTGGCCAAGGTATTTAGGCATCATGTGCGATGCAGATGGATGGTCTCTGACTCATGCACAAGTGTGATATTTATCCCTTAACAAACACAGGGTTGGAGATAATCCTCACCAGTTTGTCATGGCAGAAATCTATTCATCTAGTGATGTCACAATACGACAAGTGTATGGCATTCTCATACATATATTATGAAATATCATCACTTCTAAATTACAGGAATGCTGTCCATGTGGCAGCTGTGATGGGTACACTCTGCAAGAAGCAAGAGACATTTACACAGCTCATGAGCCTATTGGCCTCTGAATTTGGACCCTACTCGAGCACATATGGTATTCTTAGATGCAGGTTGATGACGTGACAATGCTAATTCGGGTGACAATCCAGTAATCCACTCATGTCCTAGGAGTTTGCGTAGTGCCCCTGTTTGAAAATCAACTTGGACAATACCTCCACTATTGTTTTAAAGTGCCAATACAGGACCAGATTGTCATAGCTAAACTTGATCAGAATGCTAACCCCTTATCTCGAACTGACTCAAAAAATGAATAATTAATAACACACATAATAATAGTAATCGACAATTGTGGATACCAAGGTGACCTTGATCAGAGATGAAGTCAGGAGATGGAAGTAGACTGTAGAATGGGGGATGGAAGTGGAAGAAGGGAAGGCTATAAAAGAAACACATGCTGTAGCTAAAACAGGCCAGATGCATGCCATCGAGAAAGGCTGAGCTCTGCTATGGATCTAAATAATCCAGGAAAAATGAATTACGATCTGGCTGCGTTGGAGTTGGCGATATGGTGCTAGTACATGGCGCTGACCCTTCCTGTGTACTCTGGAAGACTGGTATTGTGGAGAACCTGTAACTGGACGGGATGGATTTGCACGAGGAGCAGTTGTCCGCCTATCATCTGCAAAGGGCCTTGTAACTTTCAAGTGCCCACTCCAACTTCTCTACGAAGTGTCTAGTGTTGTCACTGATGATGTCGCAGAATGAGTGGATGCTGAGGATTTCAGTATGGAGCAGAAGGTTGGGGTCAGCCAAGAAAAGCCTCAAGTCTCACCAGAGCAATTAGACTTTGTCTGAACTGAATATTGATTTACCTGTTGTTGACTAGTTGACACTAGTCAATGCGGGTGAGTGTTAGAATTAATGAATTAATTGTGTAATTTTTGTGCACGTGATTATTATTCTGAGAGAGTGTGTGCGCTGATACCGTTGCCTGATATCCTACTTGTACAGAGCCATCTGAGTTTCTTGGCCTGTATTTGTGTATACTGCTGTAGTGTAGTATTAAATATACACTATAGTTCTGGTTGTCTACAGCGTCGACACATCAGTGCAGTACAACGCTCCTCTACAATACATGCTCTGCTCTATTATATGCTGTCATGGCTAAAGCTAGGATATAAAATGAAACTACCAGTTTTGCAGCTGATTATCACCCTCACTAAGGACAGAGGTATACTATATAGTAAGTAGTTAACTAGATCCATCCTTTACTACACAGTTTCCTTATGCTACTGTCAGTGATGTGCAACAACTTGTTTTGACCAGGCTCCTACTTCTATTGCCACTCCTACATATAAATGTACCAGTCATAAAACTCCTGAAAACAAGTAAATCCTGTTGTAATTGCGTTCTACTTGCTTAAGCATTAATTTTTATCTTTACAGATCAGTGACACAATTGATAAACTGAAGATGCGGTTGTTGATGTTAGAACTTTCCTGTCGATTTGATTGTAGTGTGGACACACCTGCCGCTACGTTCTCCATGGCAAATAAGCAAAGCATAAATTCTATTAACAAAGTAAGCTGAAAAAGATCAGTTAGGTCAAAGACTTGGTTCACTGGGTCTCATCTCTCTTCTTAAGCAGTATCCACAAGTTGGACTAAGATTTCAAAACTTCTTCCTGATGAGACCTACACAACAGCTTCGTATACATGTATGAATAATTTTTGGATGTCAAATTATACTCCATTAGGATCAAACCAGAGAGGAAGAGATCATTATATATTACTTTATTGTTGAAGGTAAGAGGTGATGGATTTACAGTGGAAACCATCACACTTGGAACAATAATTTTTTTGTACTTTTATTAATATCACTTGAATTTATTTCAATGATAAAGAGCTCAATTGCAAATCTGACAACGTAGGTATAGTGTACAACTATTTTTCAATATATATTGAAAGTTTAAAAGCATCACGTGACTATTTGTATTTGTTATTAACACTTGTTGTGACCCCAGTACCAAAAATATTGTAAGCAGAATTCCTCCTTCCGTACGCAACAGATCTTCACTAAATTTGCTATATATCTAAAGTAGAAGCATTACTAACCTTTGGCCGCGTCTGTTTTTAAGTCCGGTAAAGAGTTACGGTTTTTTCGAGCTAGATGTGCGTTTTTAGCTCGTAAAAGCTCAGGGATGCCATTTCCTAGTACGCTCTCACTGAACGGATATATTTCGTTTCCGAATCGTCACGTGTGAGATCTATCACTAATGAGTACTTTGGAGGCGATAAACCCTTCTTTGCCGTTAAAAAAGTGCTATCAAAGACGAATACCTGAAAACCTATGCCATTTCCCTATGAATTGCATTTAAAACGTCATCACTGCATCAGTGTTACTATAAATATATATTTAAAATGTGACGTCTTCGTTATCGAGTTGCGCGCTTTGTTTCAGTTGAGTATGGATGCTAGTGGAAATTGCGAAAACGGTTCTTTTCAGAACCAGCCTAATGATACAGCACCTGTAAGCCGCTCACGACGAACGGCTAGTAAATCAGCAGCATCAATTTGGGCAGGCCTCAAGAAACGGCAAAGAGCTAGAGGTAACTCTCAAGCTGGAAACGACAAGCGGTGGAATAAGCGGCCCCGCACCATCCAGACTACGAAGTCAGCCAAGAGGACCCAATCAGCTATTGCAGAAGCTGCTACCGAGGAATTTGAAGCTCTGAGTGAGTTTCTGCCCGATCTTCATGACACCGATGCGCGAACGCTAGCCTTGAGGATGTATTACCTTGAGCTGTCTGAAAACGTATCATCCAGTGATGCCCAAACAAAAGTAAGCAAAATGTTTTCAATTAGCCCACGTACTGTCAAGAGGTGGGCCACAGCATGGGAAGATACTGGGGAGGAAGCATTGATTGACCATCGCGGCTTTCACGAAGGAAAGGACAAATCACTTCTTTTTCTTTCACCAGCTCTGGTTACTGAGCTCAAATTGTGGGTGCAAAAGCGTTTAAAGCAAGGTGGAAAACACAGGGATGGATATGTAACAATTCAACAAATCCAACAACACATCAATGATGTCCTTCTCACTGATGAAGACATTGTATCTACAGAACTGCTAGATATGCATGAGGCATATTATCACTCACGGCAAGTATCAAGGATGACAGTGCTTCGATGGATGCACAAATTGGGTTTTAACTGGGCAGATTCATCAAATGCACCGTTTTGTGATAGGCATGAACACCCTGAAATAGTTGCATACCGCAATGAATGGGTGAAACAAATGCTGGCATTAAGACCTCGATTACCTGTGTTTAATGAGGTAACTGGAAGACCAGAGTGGCCCAATTTACCATCAAATGAAAAACCACTACTTCATGGAAATCACGATGAGTCAATTCTTTATGCGAATGAAGGAAATCGGTTTGCATGGGTAAGTAATGACACCTATCACATGAAACCAAAGGGGGATGGAGCAACAATTATGGTTAGTGGGGTTTCTGTTCCATGTCATGGTTGGCTGGGACTGGAAACAATTGAACCGAAAACTGATGGTACATGGAACCACGAGAATGTGATGAGGAACTTGGGCAAAGTGATTGATGAATTTGAATCATTGTATCCTGGATGTCAGCTACTCCTGACTTATGACAATGCACCCAGCCATGTGGCAGTAAGGAAAGGAGCCCTAACAACTTCTAAGATGAATCGAACAGATGGTGGTAAACAACCAGTCTTAACACAGGTTGGCTGGTTTGAAACATTAGATGTGGCTACAGGAACAATGAAGAGAACTGAACAGCAAATGTGGTATCCTGGGCCAGATGGAACTCCAATTGCCAAAGGTGCACTATCCATTTGCAAGGAGCGACGTTTACCTGGCATTGAAAAGATGAGACTAAATGAACTCAGGGCCTTGCTATCTTCACAACCTGATTTTGCAAGTTTAAAACCTGAGATTCAGGAAGAAGCAGAACGTCGTGGCCACATTCTTCTGTTTGGCCCCAAATGCCATCCAGAGTGCATGCACGTTGAGATGTGCTGGTCACATGTTAAGCATTACTGCAGACAACATTGTGGCCACAGTATCACTACTCTTAGAGCGAGCCTCAATTATGCACTTTCATCACAGCACCTGACTGTGCATCATCATTCAACTTTTTCGGATCACACTTGGAAATGGATTGAGGCATATGCCAATGAAGCTGATGGCATTGCTGTATATGAAGAATTGAAGGCACTGAAAAAAAACCATCGTCATCATCGAAAGGGATCTTACCAAACTGTTCCTTCACCCATCTGACTGTTAATTATTATTTTTACAATCACATGTCATATCACATATATTTACATGTATGAGTCAAAATGTTCTGATTTGTCCTTTCCTTTGTGAATGGCACGATGGTCAATCAATGCTTCCTCCCCAGTATCTTCCCATGCTGTGGCCCACCTCTTGACAGTACTTGGGCTAATTGAAAACATCTTGCTTACTTTTGTTTGGGCGTCACTGGATGTAACGTTTTTTGACAGCTCCAGGTAATACATCCGCAAGGCTAGAGTTCTAGTGTCAGGTATATCGGACAGAAACTCACCCAAAGCTTCAAATTCCTCGGTAGCAGCTTCTGCAATAGCTGATTGGGTCCTCTTGGCTGACTTCGTAGTCTGGATGGTGCGGGGCCGCTTATTCCACCGCTTGTCGTTTCCAGCTTGAGAGTTACCTCTAGCTCTTTGCCGTTTCTTGAGGCCTGCCCAAATTGATGCTGCTGATTTACTAGCCGTTCGTCGCGATCGGCTGACAGATTCAGTATCATTAGGCTGGTCCTGAAAAGAACCGTTTTCGCAATCTCCATTGACAGCACTTGCATCCATTCGAATAAACAAAGACCGAAGACGTCACGTTAATCTAATATATTCATAAGCAAAAATGATGCAACAATGACGTTTCTAATGCGATTCATAGGGTAATGGCGGAGGTTTTCAGGCATTCGTCTTTGATAGCACTTTTTTGACGGTAAAGGAGGGTCTATCGCCTCCGAAGTACACTTCTGCGATAGATCTAACATGGGAAGATTCGGAGACGAAATATATCCGTTCATTGAGAGCATACTACGATGTGGCATCCCTAAGCTTTTACGAGCTAAAAACGCATATCTAGCTCGAAAGAACCGTAACTATTTACCGGACTTAAAAACGGACGCGGCCAAAGGTTAGTAATGCTTCTACTTTAGATATATTGCAAATTTAGTGAAGATCTGTTGCCTACGGAAGGAGGAATTCTGCTTACAATATTTTTGGTACTGGGGTCACAACAAGTGTTAATAACAAATTCAAATAGTCACGTGATACTTTTAAACTTTCAATATATATTGAAAAATAGTTGTACACTATACCTACGTTGTCAGATTTGCAATTGAGCTCTTTATCATTGAAATAAATTCAAGTGATATTAATAAAAGTACAAAAAAATTATTGTTCCAAGTGTGATGGTTTCCACTGTAGACCCTGTTTTCGTTTCTTTTCCTTCTATGATCACAAAACCCATTTGTGGAGTCTGTGAATTCCCCCAGTATGTTTTCTGTGCCCTTGCGTTCCTCCACCCCCCCATTCATGCATCTGTTTTTCTTGTTTGCCAATGTGTCATTATCTTTCATGACCAGAGATAGGTTAAATAGACCCCCCCCCCCCCTCACCTCCGTGGTGTTGTGTTGAGGGTACCTGTGCTGGAAGAGTGGGTGCCTGCAGCCAGAGAGGTACATGTACCACAGCCACGTACCGATGTAGCACTTTCAGTGGAGGAGGACCTCCCTAGGCCAAGTAGAGAGGGGAAAGAGGGCCCTCAGGCTAGTCGAGAGGGGGAAGAGGGCCCTCAGGCTAGTCGAGAGGGCGAAGAAGGCCCTCAGGCTAGTCGAGAGGGGGAAGAGGTCCCTCATGTAAGTCCAGAGGAAGAGGTCCCTCATGTAAGTCCAGAGGAAGAGGTCCCTCACGCAAGAGAAGAGGACCTACATAGGGCAAGTAGTGAGGAGGAAGAGGGCCCTCAGGGACTAGTCTGGGAAGAAGAGTATGCACGACAGCAGGGCAGGTACTTCCACTTACAGCCAAGGCTGCCAAAAACACCACCTCCTACAAGAGCTGTGGCCGAGGGCGGAAGTCCTCGTGCGATGTGACAAGCAGCCGATCAAACCTTTGGAACAAAACAACCACGTATGTCATAAAGTATGGTGTTGTGTAGTGGTGGTAGTGTATGGTGCAGGTGGTAAGAGTCAGGTGTATGACCTGATGTTGTTATGTGATGGTGATGATGGCTTGTGGTTGTTGTGTTGGTGTACAGGGATGCTGTAAGTGGCATTTGGTGCTGTAGGGTTTTTTTATGTGGTAGTGGTGATGGGGTTGGTGTGATGGTGTTAATGCTTTTGTGATACGGTGTTGGTGGATAGTCCTGGTGTGTTGATGGTGTTGTGGCAACATGTAGCTGAGAATGTTGTGCTGTGAATGAAACGATTTACAAGTGTAAACAATGCAGCGTTGATCCCATTCCTTCCACTCCTTCCATACTTGCACTTGCAGAGCAAGGTCAACGTAAAATGTATGAAAAAGCATGCACCTCATGACATCAATTGCCGTGATGCTTTTTTAATTTCAAATTTGAGACCGTTCCGCATAATATCGCTTGTCACTTGGCGAACGCTATTTAACACTGATCATTTGTTACTCCACCCATACATGTACATGTACATGAATACGCTTCTCAATCAAATGAGCAGCAAGTTTAAGAGTGTAAGGATCGTAGATCTGCAGAGTCTGTTGTCATCCGGATCCCATGGCTAAGCGTCAGCTGACCATTGCTCAAGTGTTTGCGGTGAGCAAAAAATGTATGTGCAAATGAATCATTAATCACATGAGCAGACTTTACAAATCTCATTTTGTAGCGAAGAAAGAAGAGTTCACTCTTGAGTGCCCTCCAGACCCTGATTTGCCAACATTTTGAGAGCGAACCAGGTTAGTGCCCCTTCCCAAAGTTTGGTGCATTTACCAATCATGTGTAGATGCGGTCAGGAACCAGTAACTAGTACAAAGCCAATGTACTGGCCATGATCAAGAAGGTATACATGCACAGGATAAAGCATCCATGAGCAGTGCAGCGAGTACTTCTGCAATTGATCTCAATGTGCACATAGTAAGCTGTACATATTGATAGAGTGATACCTAAAGCATTTTTTCAGTACACACATTGCATGCATATTGAGAATTTCAGCATCATAATGGTAATTCTTTTATTCAGATGCTTGACATTCAGCACTATGCTTGTAGTGGACAATCTATAACCGACGATGAATCAAACTGTGAGCCTGAGAAAAGTTTCAAATTTCCTCCTAAGCTATGCAATGAAGTTATCAAAGACAGGGTATGTGAATAGGTACTGCTCTCGGGAATGGTTCAGAAAGTAAGCTATTCGAAATCAGAGGATGGTTTATACTGCCTTGCATGTGTTTTATTCCCTGATACATCTCATCGTTGCCCCAGTAAACTAATTACAGAGCCATATCAAAATTGGATAGATGCAACGGAAGTCTTGCTGAGACTTGCAAGTTGTGATTACCATATTAACTCATTGACAAAATTGGATGCGTTTAAAAGTACCTACAAAAGCTCACACACAAGAATTGACATGGTGATGAATGATGAGAGTACTAGTGCAGTTAAAAGAAATAGAGAAATCCTTGATAAAATGTTTGCAATTTTGTGATAGGCAAGGAATTCGGCTTTGAGGCAACAGGAATGATGACACTGATAATATTTTTAAGCAAAGGCAATTTTAAAGCACTTATTCAATTTCAAATTGATGCTGGTGACAAGGTATTAAAAAAAACCACCTTAGTAATTGCAGTAAGAATGCAACGTATACGTCTCAAAGTGAACTTTTGCTTTGAATCAAGGAATTTATCCAAAACATACTTGTAAATGAAATTAAAAACCAAGACATAGGTCCCTACTTTGGTATACAATGCAATGAAGTTCGTGATAGCAGCAATTGGGAACAATTGGGTCTAGTTGTACGATACCTAAAACATTTTACCCCAGTGGAAAGACTGTTGTAATTTGTACTTTGCACTCAAACCATTGGTGAAGCACTATGCGAGAATATAATTGGCACTCTTGCAAAAGCCAGCCTTGACATTTCATTTTGTCGCTCTGATGGTGCAGGTAATATGGCTGGAAAACATGTTGGTTCTGCTGCACTGATAACCAAAGCATCACCAAAAGCATTATACCACTACAGCTCCAGCCATGATCTCAATTTGGCATTATGCAAAAGCTGTGAAATAAAAGAAGTTCACCATATGCTAGACAGTTTGAAACTATTAGGAATCTTTTTCAAGTATTCTCCAAAAAGAAGTCGAAGGCTTGAGCAAGCAATTGAAGATTTTAATAGTCACGAATCACCAGCAACCCAAATTTTAAAAAGTAAGACAAGATGGGTTGAAACTTCTTGACATTGATCTCCTTTATAAACCACTGCTTTCCTGCTTGGATGCAATAGGTTAACTTGAACCTAATTGGGATGCTAAAACAAAAGTTGATGCTTATGGATTAAGCGATTACCGGCTGATCTAAATATCCGTCAATACATAGTGTCACGGCCGTAGAATATTTTCGTAGCTGCGTAAGAACGAGATAGGATTTTTGATGGTCCTGATTGAACAGGTAATGGCCACGAGACAACAACAGCGCGTCAGCTGGAAAGCGCTAGTCTCGTGTCTTTTTTCATTTGCTCATCCACAATTTGTTTTATTTCAGCAGTGATCTTGGATGGCTGACCGCTACCAGGACGTCATCCAATGTTTCCCGTCTCCTTGTAGCGTCGGATGAACTTACAGATCCCACTTCTCGAAGTAACCATGCCCTAGTTCATTAAATATTTGTGTAAACTGGTAAACCCATACCCCTTCCAGTAGTAAAACAGAAACTGCAATTCCAGTACACCATTTTGACTGTATTATAATATAAATTTACAACATGATATTAGTAGATGAGTGCAAATAACACACATGAGCCCATATCTGCATCCGGGCACTTACTAATTCAGTGTTGATTGAGTGTCTAGCCGCTAAAACCAGTTACAGAGTTGCAATGTGCAGGTTTCGAGAACGTATGATATAAATTTCGCGCTCAGCCTCCAATAACAAAACTTGTGGGTGTTTAGGCTATGTCATCCTACGGAATATCCCTTAATGTCAACATATACTCCTCAGGCATCTTGTTATTCTGTAATGCTTGGAGAATACATGTAGCATCACTATCAATGTGACAATCAAACACATTCAGTTGTCCAGTCCCAGCTCGTGGATAACCTTGTCCACCCTACATGTAGCTTTCCTCTCCTTACCACTCATGTTCAGCCGCAGTGCAGCAGAGAAAAACAAGTTCTCCCGCACTGACAGAGTTCCCATCACTATGTCATCCTACGGGTGTTAGTATACAAGAAAGAAACTCAAAGATATACTGAGTTGTTTAAGGACATGAACTTCGAAAAATAATCAAATTTAAGATATACTGATTTCCTGATTCTGACTTCAAAACGGGTCCCACAAAATCAATTCATATTCTGAGGTAGTGCACATGGCCTCACTCTGCTGCTTGTATGTATGGACTGCAGACACCAGTGGATGATGGAGTGCAGGGGGAAGACTTGCGATAAATGAATCATGCATGTTTGAGTTGGTGTATTGCACAGCCATCTGGTTTCAGAGCTTCTTCCTAAGGCTGTGCATGTGCACTGCACAGTAGTGCCAGGGCAGAGGGGCTTGGTGACACTATGGTCACAGAAGAAGCTCTGAGCTTCTCCTGAAGTGGAGTATAGTATCAATTACCTCGGATAATTATAATAACCGTGTGTAGAAGCTTGGAGTTCAGATATGTGCTTACTTAGGCACGAAAGAAGCTGGTACCCGCTACAGTGCCGTCCACCCACAAGTTCACACTCGCGCGCGCGTGTATTCGAGTCGAGCGCGAGTCAATTAGCAAGTGCAATTAGCCCTCAATACGCACGCTGTTGCGAGCATCACTCAAATACCTATTTACAGCATACCTACAGATGATTACGTTAGTTTCGAGCTATTAATAGTAAATGTTTTTGTTCCAGCTGTTTTGCTTTGAGTTAAGGCGCGCGAGTTATTGTTGCACTCGATCGAGTTGCGCGCGAGTCGAGCACGTGTCGAGTGCGAGTCGAGCGCGTGCAAGTGTGAACTTGTGGGTGGACAGCACTGTATAATTTATTACTTTCGTGCCTATTTGTTTTTAAGAATTAGGGATATATATAGTGGTCATCTTTGTACACTGTAACTTTTACCCATATGTATCGGCGCGACAGAAGTAAAATGTAGTTTTTGACACCCATTGGAACTTGCGGCTATAACAAAAATAAACAGCTATTTGTGTTGACGATGTACAGGAATAGAAAAAGCACACTAAATAAATAAGTTTAACTTATCAGAATGTGCGCTTGGTGCGAAAGAAATAACTTATCACTCCTTTCAGCCACAGTGGTTTCTAAATTGGTCCTGGATCCACAACCTAAAATCCACAAATTGGTCCTGGATCCACTGTGATGGGTACTGCATTGGAAGGATGCCATTTGGTGAGAAGGGAGGTTTTTTGTCGCCATGAAGCCAGTGGTTCTAATGTGGTAACTCTTCCAAAAATGACTGATGATGTTGGTGAACTGCTGTCCAGTGCCCATGCAAAGGAAAAAGCATCTAACTGGTGACCATGGCACAGTGTTTGAGGTTTATGGCAAGGTAAGGCCTAACAATTCATGAAGATGGTGATAGAAACTTCCACTTCTATTGATAATAATGCCACTATTCACTGCCTTATGGTAAAGACACAAGACAAGTACACTTCTCCACAAATCCAGAATGAGTTATTACTAACAGTGACACTCTTTTATCATTTAAGATATTGCCTCTTCCATTAGTACTTCACCATCATGGCTTATGAAGTGATAGATGCATCCAATAGAGAATGGGATAGACTATATAGCAATGGGATATACTATAGCACATAAGGAAGCTGGAGCACAAATTGATACTATTTTGCCCTTGAGGTATGGACATAGTTATACAGGTCGTGATGCAACAAATGCTACATTTTGTGTTACACAAGGAGGGTACAGGTTCAGCTGGGCTGACAGTGACAGCAACACAACTGTATAAGGTGGAGAAACGTGGCCACTGCTAAGGCCATTCCATGAACTTGGCTGTTGCTGATGTGGTCAAGCAAAGTATAAGGTATGTGTTGAATACAGTTGGAGAAAGAATGGAAGTATTCTCCCCAGCGTGATAGTCTATTTGAAAAGCTATAAATATCCATATCTCCTGGCCCTGTTGGATTCCGGAATCACTACCCTGTTTCATGATGGACTCTTCCCTTCAGAATGTGATAGACAACTATGAGGTGTTCCAAGAATTCTGGGGTGAGGCAAAGGGACATCACCTCTCACTTCTAGAATCATGCCTGTATCAATGGTGTCAAGACACAGATGGAAAAGTTTCTCTTTGGTCCTTGCCTGAGAAAAGGCATCTTGTGCCACACTGTTTTAGCTAGAGACAGTTTCTGTGTGTAATTGGCCTGTATTGCCATTCATTTAAATTCTCTAAGTTCTGAGAAACACGACAGGATTTTGTGGCATAGTTGGCAGGATGGCAGAAACAGCACAGCTTATTGAGCTACTAACAGATGGAAGAACAATGGAAACAGATGAAGGAAGGACGAAAGCAGACTGAGTCACTCATCATTCATGGGAAACATGGCCCACCAGGAGCTAGAGCAACCTTCTCCAAAGACACCGTTAGTGGTCATTCCCAGTTTTGATCCTTTCGACCCTATGACAGAATTGTGGGACGACTACTGGGCACGGTTTCAAACATTTGTTGGAGCTAACTCTGTTCCCACTGTTTCCCTCACCAATCAGTCGCGCATGAACTACAAACTTGCTTTGCAGCAGTCTTCAGCCAAGGATGTCAACGCCATTACATTGGACGAGATTGTGGAGTATGTGAATGGCCAATTTGACCCAACACACCTCGTCGCCCGCAAGTATTGGTCCTCCATTAGCCACAAACCAGGAGAGTCAATTCAGAAGTTGGCCACTCGAATTCGCCATGACACTGTACATGTAACTTGTAATTTCCCTGCCATTCGTGACCCGTTGGACGAGGCAATGCGCACACATTTCATGTGCTCCATCAGCAATGAAGCCATCCTGAAGGCTCTCTTTAAGTACAACGAGGAGGAGCTGACCTTTGCCAAGGCAATAGCAGTTGCAATGGAGACAGAGGAGCCAGCCAAGGTGGCAGCCAAGGTGGCAAGGAGACGTGTATGGGATGAAGGCAAGCCCTGCCCACAAGGTTGACTATATTAGACAATCGCTTTCTCCTGATTCAGGGGGAAACCCTACAAACTATGCCCAGGGCAAAGAGAGAGATTTCACATTAGGGAGCTGTCCAAGGTGTAGAAAGTAAGACCACAGGTCACCATATTGTCCTTTCATGGAGGCCACTTGTAGGTACTGCAGGAAACGGGGACATTTGGAAGTAGTCTGTTTGATAAAGATGGGAAAGTACCCAGCCAGTAAGGGTCATCCAGACAGTCAAGGCCACGGAATGGGTTCATCAACTTCAGCAATCAGTTCCCATCCAGGTGAAGCAGTTTATGTTAGAGGTTGACACAGGGGCTGATGATAAACTCTGCTCTGAAGATGTCTGGTGTGAGTTGGGGAAACCTCCCCTGTCACCTGCTACATGCATGACGGTATGAAGTAGCAAATGGACAGCCTTTGCCAACTTTAGGCATTTTGTCAGCGGTAGTCACACTGCAGGGTGAGGACAGTTCACTGTCACCAAGGTACTACGACTCAACCGTCTGGGACAGTGAGGCTACAGGTCAACATTTCTGCACTTATGGGTCTACCATAAGTGAAAAGGCCAGTTGGTGCCTCTGCTATCCAAGTGATTTTCAATTATCTGAAGCCAGATCTAGCCCGTCAGAAGGCGTGTGAGCAGCTCTTTCAGGAGTTCCCAGATCTGTTTAAACCAGAACTTGGTTGCCTCAAGGATTTCCAACTGGATGTCAAGTTTAAAGCAGATGCACAGTCCATCTTTTGCAAACCACGAGTGGTTTCATTTGCCATCCAGGAGGACCTCTGTCAAGCCTATGATGCTGGAATTCCCAGAGGGGTGTGGCTATCCACTCAGTTGAATGTGTCAGAACCCCTGTCACTCCCATTTGGAAGGCAACTCTACCCGATCACTCAGCTAAACTGTGTGTATGTGGTGACTATTCAGTTACTGTGAATCAGCAGAGCTCTGGAACACCATCACCATCCCATGCCACTCCCGGAGGATCTGATGAGGAAGTTGGGTGAGGGTCATGGCTTCACCAAGATTGACCTGGCAGACGCCTACAATTGAATTATGCTTGCTCCAGAGAGCCAAAGGTGACTGGCCCTCAGCACTCACCGAGGGGTACTACTGCAGACACGACTTCCCTTTGGTATCAGTTCAGCTCTGGGGTACTTCCAAGAAATTAAGAACCAACTGACTACAGCGACCTCCAAGGCGTAGCTGTCTAGATGGATGACATCCTGGTCAGTGGCTTCTGAGAACCTCCAGAACCTGCGTGCTCTCCTTAGATGCTTGGAGGGCAAGGGGCTTCGCTGTCGCCTGGAGTAGTGTTTATTTGCACAACCTTCTGTCAGTACCTTGGACATATACTATCTAAACAGGGAATTGCCAAAGATCCTAAAGTTGATGCTGTCAAATGCCACCTCCAGGAAATGTTTCCAGTCTCCGTTCTTTCTTGGGGTCAGTTCAGTTCAGATGATTGGTCAGTTTATACATTGTACACCTTCTATAATTAATGTGTTCTATCTATGGCAGGTTGAGAGAAGAAATATAGAAAGAAATAATGCAATTGTACATATGCTATGCTATGAAGATTGTCAGCGCATTAAATGTAGATTAATGTACACCAACAAATTTAATGTTTTTGATTAAGTTCATGGCGTAAAGCTTTGCCCTTTTAAAGAATTTTGGAATGTGCTTGCTTTTAAAGCTCAATGAATGATTTTGCAAAAATGCTAAGCCTCAAACAGTAACATACAACTCAACAACTCTCTGCAATACAGATCTTGTAACGTCATTGTCATTGTTGGCCCTTGCAGTGATCAGACACCATTGAAACTGTACATTGTCATTCATCCTTATGTTCTTGGAAACTAGAAGAGCTGCTCATATTCTCTCTGTACACGTAATGCAACGCGAAGTATGACATACTAACAAAACGATGACAGTTGAATAGCAATCTATTGAGTTTCCAATCCCGTACCATAAGGTCTTCAATCTATGGTCAAATCAAATCGTTTGAATTATTGTGAAGCACGAAGCAACCTCAGAAACGCATCCAATGAGATCGACATTAATAGCCAGTAATAGTTAAGGGCTGACTACTTGAATGTACCAATAAAATAAAATTGGGCTCTTACCTACATTCCTCCAGGGCACAGTGATGAGTAAATGTTACGCAAACCAAAGTTGTTTACCTAATTACCATGCATTGTTTACACTTAATAAATTGTAATGTAGAAATGTTTAGAGATAAAGTTTACATCTCTTATGACTGCATGGTTCAAAATTACCACACAACTAAAAAATTTGGTCCTATTATGTGGAACACTGTACACTGTACCTGATCATCAAGATACACTGCACCTGATGATCAAAATAATAACATTAATTTGGGCTCTGAACTAAATGTACATTCCTACAGGGCACAGTGATGTGAAAATGTTTCACAAACCAAAGTTGTTTACCTAGATCACCATGCACTGTTTAATAACTACTACCACAAACATGTAACATCAAAAGCATGTAGAAATGATTGGGGATTCTGAAAATAAAGTTTGCATTTAAAGTTACAAACCAATAACCACAAAACCTGGTCTTATTGTGTGGAGCACTGAACACTGTACCTGATGAAATACACTGTACCTGTTCATTAAAATACTGTGCCTGATCATCAATATACACCGTGCCTGATTATCAGCATACACTGTACCTGATCATCAGCATACAGCCCACATCCAGGTAGCGGGGAGTCCCCCACACGTCCAGGCATTTTGAATGGAGGGCCTGATGTTGATATACCAGCTGCTACGCTACCATTCTTGTCCAAGCATAGCACAGCTATGAGTGTGTATTGACAGAGAGAAACAGAAATTAAATATGACATAAAGGACAATTGTCCCTTACACAAAGTGTCATGTCCAGTTTTAGGGGGAAGACACTGTTGCTTACTATACTCCTAAAAACGTGTGATGGTGGGAAAATGTACAGCTTAGCATAAATGTGTTGCAAGTGACAAAATGACTGGCAACATCACTGAATGAGAATTTTTACAATAGTTAGGGCCAAACATCATTTAAAATTTATAAACACATGTGTATATCTTGTACAGTTTACAGGTGTCCAGTGGTATGCTATGATGAGGTAAAAAACTGATTAAGGTACACACAGCTGCATGTTATGTACATCAGTATATGCACTCATGCAGTGTTTAGTGATTTAAGCCAAGAAGCAAACTGACAAATATACAAGTTATATGTGGATGTTATTTCTCAAAATGTGGCATGCATTTAAAAAAATGACTTCCCTCTCAAAACTATGTGCACACCACATAGGAGTACCAGATTTGAAGCAACTTTAGGGAGCCTTTGCTTTCAACTCCTACATTTTTGTACTCCTCCTACTTCCACTAACCATCAGTTGTGTCCCTACATACAGTATCCACCCACAGGTCTTTTGTATACAGTGTTCCAAATGAACAGACTAAAAAAATGGCCGTTTTACTATTTTGCATGTAACATGAAAAAGTTGCAATCATTAAATGTAAACAATGGGTGGCATTAAGTAAACAAACTTTGATTCAAATCACATATTTCAATTGCAGTTCCCGTAAGGAACATACATGTAGCTAAGCGTTCAAATATATAATGTAGGTACCCCACTATGGTATCTAAGTGCATACAAAGCTCGACCTCTTAACTCAAAGTGGTTTGAAAGATCGGTCCCAGTGTTCTTTGAGGTGCCGAGCGGTTCGCATGAATTCGGTCAAATTAGTTTGAGTTAAGGGTTACACGTTTTCTATACAAGAGGTCCCTGGGGTATCCACATATTTTTTTATAATTTTTTGGCAGCTTGCTATCAGCATTTTAAACAATCCGTGAAAAGTTAAAAAGCTGAAAATTGGTTCATCCATTGTTTTGGCTTTCTCCGTATATCATAGACATCATGCAGTAAAGATCTGTGTTTGTAAGCACTGAATGTAACTTTTACAAGCATCTCTACATGTAGAATATTTGATAGAAGAAGTACAAACGCAACGGTACTTTTGATAGACCAAGAAATTCTAAATATGGCTTCCAATTTTTAACCATTCAAGGATTGTTTAACGGTGATAGCAAGCTGTCAAAAAATTATTAACCCTTAAGTCAAACGAATTTGTCCGAAATCACGCGAACCACATGGCACCTCAAAAAACACGTAAATCGGGACCAATCTTTCAAACCACTTTGAGTTAAGAAGTCAAACTTTGTATGCACTTATGTAACATAGTGGGGTACCTGCAAAATAAATTGGAATGTTTAGGTATGTTTCTTAAGGGAACTACAATTGAAAGATGTGATTTGAATCAATGTGTGTTTACTTAATGCCGCCCATTGTTAATAATTGAATTCTAACAACATTTTCATGTACAGAAGTGATGGCTGAATATGAAAATCTAATTTCCTCATATATAGCCTAAAGGGTTCAAATGTTACACACAAAATAGTACAAATTTTGTTTCTTCATTTGGAAAACTGTACAAAATCAATTTTACTGCACAAAATGTACACATGCATATTTGGATGAACACATGCCCACCAGAGCTGAAATACTGTAGATGCACAACAGACAATCTGAGAGTGGGGACATACACGGCACACTCAAAACGACACTCCATACAAATAAAATCACCTTGTAAGCTTCCAGAGTTTCTGGTATTAAGAGAGACTCGTTGCTCTCGAGTGGAAATCCTTGCGCCTTCGCAAACTTTGTAGCCCCACTTCCCACCAAGATGTTCACCTTAGTACGTTCTAAAACTCTCTTCGCTACGGATATGGGTTTCGAATACCTGCACGGTATAAATATAATACTGTGGTTGGCCATGTGGCAGTATTTAACTGTAAATACCTCGTACCCTTCCAAGGCGGCCACAGCCCCAAACCTGCAGTCATTGCCTCTCATAATAGCTGCATCCAGTTGCACAACACCTTCAGCGTTCGGGTAGCAACCACGTCCCACGTAGTACCTCCCCGTGGTTGGATCGTCTTCAACAGCTGTCACATTGAAAAAAAAATTTAAGGCATGGTACCATATCCATGCGCGTCGTAGGATATCGACCAACCGTTTACCGCTTTCTCTAGCACTTCTATTGAGCTCTCGCCACGGTGAAGGCATTCCGAGGCAACTGATACTGCTTGTATACCAAACGCCCATGTCGCAACGCAAGCCATTTTTTTATTATTATGGTTGCGTTATGGATATGGGCGGCGGCCTATATAATTAATACATGTACTTGGCGCATTTAATATTATCGGATCCCTTCTCAATGAGAAGGATTACGATAGAATAAAAATCTTCAGTAACTGTTAACACACCTACCAGTACCGATATTATATATATACAGTGTAGCCACTATTGGACTTTATCGAGAGTTACGGCAGTAACTCTCATATAGGATTTGTGCCGTATCATGAAATCATTAAAAAACGCGTCCCGCGTATAACTCACGAACCGAGAAACGGATAGTGTAGCTCTTTATTGCTATCGATCCACAATGGAAAGACGATCATTTTCATGTTTTGTTCAAGTCGCTAGACCGTTTACTTTAAGAGAACAAAAAAGCTCGTAGTTCTCGTTCCCAGACCGTAATTTGTCCATAGTCGTCGTCGTCGTCGTCGTCGTCGTCTTTATGGGTGAGTATAACTCGAGATAGGAAAGGTTTTAAAGAGCGCCAGTTACACCAAAAATCGTAGAAAATTCTGACAATACATCTTCAGGTATCAGATATATAAATATAGCATGTAACCAATATACGTAATTTGCAGCTGTTCTCGCGCGCCAAGATATCAGTACGTAATCGCTACGTAATATAGAGAATTAGCTATATTAAAACCGTTTCTATGACAATGCTTCAGAATTGTGGATTGTGTATGATTGGCATGGAACAGGTGTGAGTTTCATTTGTGTTTTTAGTTTTGCTCACCACTTTTAGCTTGCCGCGAAGTTGTTTTTGTCAAAATGCCTTTACGGCTACGAAAGACGACGAGAGGAATACCTCCTATAAATCGAGACTATGAGTTAGAGTCCTCCCGAGTTCGGTACGATGCTGATGCTGAACAAAGGCGGGCGTCTGCCCGTGACATGTACAGAGCAAATCTGAAGTCGAACCGAGCTTATAAGAGGTGGCGACAAGAAAAGAATTCCATTGCTTCTAAGAGGCGGCGTTATGAACTGAACTCAGACGAGAAACGAGCTTCTAAGAGAGAAAGCTTGGCGCGCGAGTTTCGAACTAATGGAACAGCTGCAAATGTAACATAACTGTAAACATTGTGTTGCTAGGCAATAAACGTGGGAATTACAACGGCTGGATTTTATCGTACAATCGTATTCAGTTACTTCTACATTGTACTACATGTATACCTATATACTAGTAGTCACTTATTAAAAAAAAAAACAATGAAACAAGATATAAAAAACATTCTCTCTGAGAAAGTTAGTGTTATATGGCAATGGTGGTGTAAAAAGAAAGGGAACAAGAGATTCAGTGGAGATACAATGATAATTCCTATATTTAGCACTGTATCGAACGTCATTACAATCATGTTGCTAAATATAGGAATAATCATTGTATCTCCACTGAATCTCTTGTTACACCACCATTGCCTTCAAATCCTATATAACACTAACTTTCTCAGAGAGAATGTTTTTTATATCTTGTGTCTGTATAAATTATAATGGCTTTAACCACTCAAGCGAGCTGCGAGGCCTATATAAATAATCATTAACCTCCATTGATCATGATAAGATTCTCCCAGAGATAGTATATATCATCTCCGATTCTTCAATGATTTTTCGTAGGAAATCAAGTGATAGTTAAAATCACGCTTTTACTTTTGCCCTTCCACTGTATATATGTTCATAACAGAAATTGTAATAACGGCACATTTTCTAATCATTACTCAGAGATGCCATGCATGCACCTTAATTACGAAAAATAAGCAAACGAATGTTTTTTTTATACATCCAAGCAAGATATAATTAACTGCAATATGGACAAACTTCAAAATCCGAAGACATAATTAAAATAACGTGCCGGAAGCTCAGCAACATAATATGATGTACTTTTCTTCCAGTGGGTGCAAGAGCACAACGGTTAAAAAAAACTTCTAGGGCTCATGACTGTCTTGTTCATAAAACACGTCATTTACCATACATAGCCCAGTAGTCTTATCATTGGGTGGTGTTTTGAAGCACATGCATGTTACATATGCCAGAGAATTCTCAAACACTTCCTTTTTTCCATTACTTGTGTCACATGTGAAAGTAACACTAGTGTACTGTGTATAGCTTGAAAAAGAACATGATAAATAGGGATGAAGTTCGTTGCTATCATTTTAATTAACACAAAAAGGCTTTTACTACAGAACCCATGTCTGTAGAATTAAATTCAGCCTGTCAATTCCAGGATTCACATAACCATTACCATACTTTTTCGCAAAATTCTTCAATATGTTTGTAAACATCCTTGTTAACTTTAACACTGCTGCAATACTTTGACCATTATTTGTGATTCAGTATTCCGTCCATTGTTTGTAAAAATTAAAAGGCTCAATATCTTCTTCACTCAGGATTGTATGTTCCATACGGATGCCCAACATTGCCGGTTGTGTAACCGAATGTCCTGTTATGTAACCGGTCAATGCATTACATAATAGCTGTCCGGTTACACAACAGGCTGTTCCATTGCGTCCCATTGTGCAACTGGCTTTAAAGTACTGAAGCATGTCAGAGTACTTACAAATGCACATTTATGAGAAGATGTTCTGTCATACCTATAGAAGGTTACTATGTATTTTTATGGACACTACAAACACTGACCCATCATGTTGTATAATATATTGTCTCATGGCCAAGCTACAGTGGACTTTGGGTTGTCTATCGAGAGTTACGGAAGTAACTCTCATATAGGATTTGTGCCGTATCATGAATATCATTAAAAAACGCGATCCGCGTATAACTCACGAATCGAGAAACGGATAGTGTAGCTCTTTATTGCTATCGATCCACAATGGAAAGACGATCATTTTCATGTTATGTTCAAGTCGCCAGACCGTTTACTTTAAGAGAACAAAAATGCTCGTAGTTCTCGTTCCCAGTCCCAAATTTCTCCTCCGACAGTTTTCTGGGTGAGTATAACTCGGGATAGGAATGGTTGTAATGAGCGCAAAATACACCAAAAAATCTAGAAAATTCTGGAAGAACATCTACAGGTCTCAGATATGGAAATAAAGCATGTTACTGATATACGTAATATGGAGCTAAATGAAAGCGTTCCCATGACAATGTTCACGTGATATGTGTATAGTATTAGTTATCTATCATTTTTTTTACTCATATTGGCGAAGTTGTTTTTATCAAAATGCCTTCACGACAACAACAGCGGAGAGCAAAGCGACGAGCGGAATACCTCCAAAATCGAAACGAGGAGTTAGAGACCTCTCTCGGGTTCGGCGCTTCTAAGAGGGGGCGTGTATGCTATGATGAGCAGAATTCTGACGAGTTACGAGCTTCTAAGAGGCAAAAGCAGCAAGAGACCAATCGGGATTCCAAAAGGATAAAATATTGGATAAACCCTTCTGCAGCATGTTTAGCGAAAAGGGCGCAATACCAGAAGTGTAAGCGTGAGGCCCAAAGGTGAGTTGTGCATGGAATATTATGGTTTGGCGCGCTTCTTTTAGTCTAGAGCAGCTGGAAAAGTGCTTTATACATTGTGTTGCTAGGTGATGACATGTACAGCTGGATTTTGTCATGTTGCATAACGGGTGTTGCTACACAGTATTCATATTATTGATATTAGTTGATATTGCATTGATGATGTCCGGGCTGGACTGGACAGTCTAGATTCAGGGTGTAGTTGTGTCTGTCATGATAGCACTTTGCAATCAGACTTGCACTATAGTTGTGAATTTCCAACCTGCTCCAGTCCACTGAGGGTGATAAGGGCAGCTGCACCTCACTACCCAGTCTTACGGGGGCTTATCTGGCCACTTTATTCTGCCCGCAAAAATCATCTGGCTGTTAAAGCTATTGATGCAGCACTTTGTAGTGGAAGTGTTGACGAACTATTAGACTTACTTGGCTTGCCAGACAACTTGTCACATTTGTTCAGTGATGAAGGGGTCCAGCATGCTGTAGTCGGTGATGACCATTCATCGCCTGGTCTAGGCTGTATCGACAGGCACCTGTTAGTTACACATGCCGATCTCATTGCTGAGCTGCGATCTAAGTTTTGTGATGATCCTACATTAACGTGTGAGCTCGTATTAAGTGAGCTTATATTTCCATGTATAGATGGCTGCTAAGTATACTGAAGATTTTGACGAAGCTTCGATTCAACTTGTAAGTTGTGATACGCTAGCAATATAATATACTATACTCTTTTCAGATTCAGGAAGCGGAAGCGGAAGCCCAAGGCTCTGCCGCTTTGCCTTTGGACGCCGAAATGGACGAAGAAAGTGTAAAATTTTAATGGCAATATACATGTACTCATTTGCTTTACATACAATGTAACTTTATTTTGATTTCCTAACAGGAGCCTGTGAAAAAGAAAAAGAAAATGACTGCAGAAGCTGATGAAGGAGGGAGTGGAGGAAGAGGGGGAAGAGGAGGGAGAGGTGGAAGAGGAGGGAGAGGAGGAAGAGAAAGAAGAGGAGGAAGAGAAGGAAGAGGAGGAGGTGGAGATCGCCCGTACATATTTAAAATAACTAATGCATAATTAAACTTTGTTTTAATATTTCTGTATTACATATTTAATACGCTGTACTTCATCAGCGATCGAGACAAATGTTTCTGCATGACATTTTGCGATATCGGCCATCAAAAATGAAGGGAACAAGATATAAAAAACATTCTCTCTGAGAAAGTTGGTGGTATATAGGATTTGAAGGCAATGGTGGTGTAAAAAGGAAGGAAACAAGAGATCAACGATGATACGAAATTTTTTTAACAGTCCTATATTTAGCACTTTTGTAGTACGTACATTTTTCGTTGCTAAATATAGGACTGTTAAAAAAATTTCGTATCATCGTTGATCTCTTGTTCCCTTCCTTTTTACACCACCATTGCCTTCAAATCCTATGTACCACCAACTTTCTCAGAGAGAATGTTTTTTATATCTTGTAAACAAGGAAATAGAGGTAGAGAACTTGAAACAAGAAAACATTATAGCCCAAAGGATAGTTTGTGATGCCATCTCATCTGCCGGGGGAATATCTAAAGTCCTATTGGTGAAAGAAATGCTTATGTCTTGTAGCCTAGCTAGACAGAAGCATATGGCATTTTTGGAAAATCAAAGAGAGTTGAAAAAAACTGAACAGCAGAAGAGAAAACGGGAGACTTTACTGGAGGAAGTTGATGACCTAAAGGCAAAGAAGGAAAGGCTTCAAAATGCTATGCAGAAAAAGCAGAAGGTGTATGTGAATTTAAAGTGATGACTCAGAGAATTGCAAAATCTAATGCAATGCGCAAGGCTGCTACAAGCAAGTTGAATGAAATTGCATTAATTGAAAAAGAAATTGAAGAAAAAATAACTAATTTGAAATGAATTGTCCATCTTTTTCAGGGAGTTTTGTTTAACTTTTGTAATTGTGATTTGTAATGTGGGTGTGTGTGTGTGTGTGTCATTAAATATACAACTGTAGGGTATTGAAAAAGTCTTGAAAAGGTCTTATTTTGACCCCTATTTTTGGTGTGGAAACCCTGTTTATCTAACTCTCTTAAAAGAGGCATTGCAGCAGTGCCATGACTCACCTTAAGCCATCAAGGTTCACAGAAGACCCTCTACCCTCTAAGGTGCACAGAAGACCCTCTACCGACTGAGATGTATGGCATACTGGGTCAATAAGGCACAAGATGTGGAATGCCATTGCAAGGAATGCACTATGTGCTAGCAGACAAAGCCAACCATGCTTGATGACAAATGTGCCAATTGGAAGACCATGGCAAATGATAGCAATGGATACCTTGGAGGTGCCAGTGTCATCCAACAACAATAGATATCTCCTTGTAGTCTTGGACTATTTTACCAAATGGGCTGATGCAAGACCACTACCTGACCAAACTGCCTCCAGGATTGCCACAGAACTGGTGGACATGTTCACCACATATGGAGTACCTGAAATTGTGCACTCAGATCAAGGTCGAAATTTTGAGAGTGACTACTACTGCCTATCACCCACAAGGTGACGGCATGGTGAAAAGGTTTAACCACACCCTGCTCCAGTTACTCCGCACATATGTCACCAGGCAGGAGGAGTGGGAGAAGCATCTCTCTCTGGCTCTCTACACCTATAGGACATCAGTACACTTTTCAACTAGAGTGTCTCCTTTTGAACTGATGTAGGTAGACAGCCTGAAAGAGACACACTAACGTTACCACCAACAGTGTATGCCCCTGGGGAGTATGGTGAGACTCTACATGCCAAGTTGGCTGAGTTGACTGACCTTGTGGAGGCTCACATGGCTGAAGCAGCAGAGGGACAAAGGCAACAGTACAACAAACACTCACACGAGCGATCGTTTAAAGTGAATGACCCAGTCTGGTTATCTATACCAACTGCTGGGAAGCTGGACCCTCACTGGGAAGGAAACTGGGTAGTAACAGCGTGCAAGTCATCGGTGAATGTTGCAATTTCAGACGGACCACGGAGAAGGGTAGTACATGTTAAGAGGATTAGACAACGTCACCAGCCAGCCATGCAGCTCCATGTGGAAGATGCTCTTCCAGAAAACCAGGGTGGTCATCTACATTGGCAAGCACCCCAAGTCGACCATGATACTCTTGATGTCATGCCAACTGAGGAGCCCCAGCCAGAAGATCCACCTGTTTCCAGATCCCAGCAGAGGACCATGTAGCTGAAGACCCTGTTGATGTGCCTCGCAGGTACCCTGAACGGGTGAGGCACCGACCTGACTATGTTTAAGCTTGAGGTCAAGCTTCAAATTGATGGAGAGCTCGAGTGTGTAATTTACCATCTCATCAACACATATTGGCAGTAGCATGTGCACTGACTAATCCAACTGGATCTCTAATTGTGTGTGTGACCCATGCATGCAACAAATGTGTGAACCCTTCCTTTTGATGTGTGACATGAAAGTATATATTGTATGTGCATTGCTGAAGAGATCAGAATATTATCAGCTGTCATTGCTATTGAGATCGGGATCTACGCTTCCACTACATGTATAACAAATGGTATATCTTGTGCATAACGACAATCGAGGCATTATATGCAACAGTATAACAAGCTATTTTCCACAGTGAAGCAGTCATTCCTTCTCTAGAATTTTGCATTGATGAAGAAGTGTGTATCATGATACCATGCAGGACTGATAAAATGCATATGCAATGAAGAAGGTCCAACTGTGTCAAATCTAATCTACACTGTACGTGGAAGTGCAGGTGTATTTAAAAAATACTTTCAAGGAAACTTTAATCATAAACAACGCATTTGCAACCCTCTTATCTCTCTTTGTCTCACACACACACACAATAATTCTTAGAATGGGTGTGATATTTCTTGGGTGTGGCAAACTATTTAGACTAAGAGGGCTCCTAGGCTATTAGGAAGGGTTTGGTGCTTTTATCCACTGACTCTGTAACGTTAATAATCAATAGGCAACCCTTCAAAATGACACAAGTGCAAATGTTTTCTATAGACTAACTCCTTTCGGATAATAATGGAATCACACGCAGCCACTATATATACTTGATATATTGTTATTTAAATGTCAGTGGAATGTACATCTACATCTGGATGGGGCAGAGGATGTTGCAGTCCATTTGGACCAAGAGCAGGATCTTGGGGTCCACTCTGATGGGAAGTAAGATCTTGGGATCCACTCTGATGTGGAGTGGGATCTTGAGATTGACTTGGATGTTGCAATACTGGACCAGATTCACCTAAAACAATGCAAATGATTATAATTATAAACATTTCATTTCCTCACCATAATACACTTGCGATACCTATAATTATAAATTTAGCACCTTATTATTTTATGACAAATGGTCCACTGTCCCATGTGCTGTGACCAGCACAAACATGCATGTGATACAACAGTTTTGCCTTCGGATTTTAATGAGCAATGATATTGTTAACATGCTGTGAGAGAGGGGTAGTTATTGCATGCATTCTGTCTCACATATCCCTTATTGAATGCTTTATGCCAGCACGTGCACAACGTAATATAAATTACTTATTGCAATTCGAGTGTTGTAACACAGAACAGAATCGAGGAAGTATAACGTTTGTCTTGATAGGTACAATACATAATTGTCAATAGCGATCTTGTTTTTTTTTTTTTTTAATTCAGTGAGTTGAACATAATATGCGATGAACATACTAAGTGCAATTGACACCAAGTTAGAAGAATGCTGCTTGTTGAAAAGGAAATGCAAAATGTAAAAATAATAATGAATGGCTCACAAATAGTTGCGGGTGCAGATGGTTTTTTGGCTGAGTATACCAATCTATATCTGCACCAATTAACGCTAAGCAAATTATGGAGTCACAGTTAGTTTAGTAGATTGTTTAGTTTACATAAGGTAAGAAGTGTATAAAGATGGTGCCAGCAATGAGGGATAATTGTAAGTCTATAATTTTTGAATGCAGTATAAAATTATTATGAAAATTTAATTCATGTTTCCCTCTTAAAAATTTCGACTAGTTGCTTACATCTACAGGGTTTACTTCTAACGCCTACATTTTTCTACATTGTGTGTATACCAGCATGTTGTTAATGTTATTCATTTATTACAAAGGTGTTAAAGTTTACATCATCAATGCTGTTGCATAGAAGAAATGATGTAGCCAATACTTTTAATGATGATTCACAAATCAGATGAACAATTATATATTTGATGAAATACCATGAAAATCCTGTGATGCACACCCTGTGATCTGAAACTGTAAGAGCAAGTTCTAAGTACCGGTAGTAGTTTGATTATTTTGTAAGTATTGGGCAACAAGAGATGTCCAATACACTTGCTAAAGTACAATAATTGAGTCTACATATACATCAGTTCAGCATTAATGGAATCACACATTTTGAAACCTACAATTCCCTGATATTGGGAATGGACTGAAATACTGTTAAGCTTGTACCATAGTCCCCATCATATTCAGAGCCTGAAATCCAAATCAATGGTCATGTATTATGCTACACTCACCTTGACTAGTTGTCACAACTCTCAGTACAGGAGGATTGGGCTTGAAGTTTTTGGCTGTCATGAACCCAACTAGCTGCCGAGGGATTTCTTTCAGTGTCTCCTTCGCCTAATAATGTCATACATAATTTGATAATGGATAGTTCTACAATAGGGAGATAATAATCTTATGCTTTATTGAATGTAAGAAACATAATGCTCTCCAAAGTTGTAATAATCAAATGTTCATAATTGTGATGAAGCGAAGGCTGATCCGATGCTTTTAATTCCAGGTTAATTTCTTTATTTTAATCATACTTAAGGCAAGTTTATAGCACTTACGTTTGAATGCTTTAAGTACATCATACGTGTATAGGTAACATGTACATGTACATGTACTACCAAAGAGCTTTATGCATACTCACATGCAAGGCTCTATAGCATTCCCCTATCATAGCCTGAGAACTAACAGATGTAAACATACTATACATCCTTTTGCTCCAGCTTTTCCCATTATCTCCCTGAAAGGCACAAACTGAACAATGTCTCTTTCCATTGTATTTCCAGTGGAATCTTTGAGTGGCGTGTCATCAGCATCAAGACTTTCCTGTGACATGATTACAATTTAAAGCTAAAATTTTTTTAACCATATATGTGTTTATGTGAAAAATTTACTTGCATGCAACCACCTGTATACGATCAGTTCATTGTGCACAAGAACTACAAGGGTAAAAAACTTTGCCAAAGTATCGCACTTACCATATGCTGAAAGTTACCTCCTCCCACTCCCACAATGATAATGGACATTGGCAGTTTGGATGCAGCCACTATGGTATTCACAGTGTTTCCTAAGTCATCAATTTTTCCATTCTGGAAGAGTTGAACTGGTGTTAAATGTATTTCATATGCCAAACAACAAGGAAGAATATATGAATAATTTACTTTTGACCCAATGGAAGTATTTATTTATGCACACACAAAGCCCTAAATTAATAAATTCTAGCTGCAATGGAAAGCACAATATTTTCTTGCATTACAGATCAGATATGAAATTTCAATCCACATGCAGCATCTGCTCACAGTGACGATAAGGAGAATGGTGTAGCTCTGAGTCTTTTGAGTTACTTCTACAGAAGCATACTCCATGGCTTTTTTTACTATGTCTGTGAAGACGGTGGGACCAGAAAACTTAACGACGCGTGCTGCATCAAAGTAGGTAACCAACAGCCCCTGTGCAAATAGGGAATTTGAAAGAAAGGAAGATCAGGATTGGGTATGGAGAATGTGAGAGGGAGGAAAGGAAGAGGGAGAAGTGGGAGATACAGTGAGCTGATGATGAAGATGGTAATAGATCAAAGTGATTAAAGAGAGATGGGATGATTATAATTAATGTACAATAATATGTACTATTTTATGGGTGAAAAACTTTCAATGTTTGGTAACCAACTTCATGCAGTTTACTACGCGATTCTAGAACCAAATGATTGCCGGTCGATTGTCTATAACACCGACTTAGCTGTCTCTAACCAACTTCTCGTTTAGCATTCAAACAAGTGACACGAGGTGACTAATTTTACTAATAACAGTGAAGTGAGGGATGTGTTTTGTTAGTCTATGCCTGCTGCAAGTATGGAATCGATGCTCCATCACAAGGAGGCTCAGACAATACCGACTTTGTTCTGTTGTGGAGGGCTGGGCTGTCTCTGCTTATATAATCACCTGTGCATATATATATATTTGTCTGCGTACCTGCGTGTATACATAATGACTTGAGCGATTGTAGTTATCTCTTGTTTGTTGTGAAGCTTTTACTGATACTACTATGTTTGCCTTTTTGGTTGTTGACTGGCAGTAAAGTGCAAGCGCGCTATTTTAACATGGCGACTACTTCCAAATGATATAGGTTCCATGGCAAAAATGAGAAATACATGCAATTTGTTCATAATTTAAGTGATTTGGGAGGCTGCAGGCTTTTTTTTTCATTCTCTGAGTCAAGGGTATACCTGCTGTTATCAAGCTGAGAAAGCATTACTGGTGGCATTGGCTGGCTGATTGGTATATAGAGCAGTAAAGGAAGTAGAAAAAAATTGAACCAAAAAGTTAAATAAAAGATGCTTTCTATCCTACTGAAAGCTTAATTGGGTCAAATCAAATCCATTGGTGAGTAAAGGCTCATTCTCATTTCGCATAAGGTTCACTCCTGTACATAAATAATATTAATAGGGTGCTTATCATCTGATAGCTTGTGATTTTACTGAAGAGGTTTTATTTATCCCCTCATTTTAATGTATTATGGTATCTTGATACATTTGGCTCGATTTTTGTTACAATAATTAATTAATTTAGTTTTGGACATGGGTGAATATCACTTAGAGCTACAAGACTGGGCTATTAATTACAGTGCATGTAAGAAGTACGCCGTATTTGGTTAATTTTAATTGGTATACTTTGTTATTAATCGTATCAGTTTAATAACAACAGATAACATCATTTATATTTTGTCAAAATAACTAGATATTTATTTCTTAATGGTTCGAAAGTGTCATCATCAACTATGGTTTTAAAGCATTGCGTTCTGGTCGCATTGTGTCAATTAACAATCCTTCTTGAAATGTACACAGCAGGATAATTGTGTCAATGGGAAGCATCATATCTTCCCATCGCACAATACTCAGTCAACATTGCACCAGTCACCCAATAAATAGCCTGACCTGGAGCCCACGGACTTCTGGAGTGCTGTCTTTCAGACTGAGAGGGAAGCAGTTGGAGACATGGAAAGCTGGTGGGACCTCGCCAGCAAACCCATAGGCAGCGATCATCTGATCAGTATCATAAGAAGCCAACACACTGGCCACTGCTGCCAATGCTCGTTCGTACTCATTTTCCTACAGCAAGAGAACATAGATGTATAACAAATTAGAATACACATCTGTACAAATGTGCATCATGTATTGCTCTTTTGTACCTTGCTAAATGTAAGTAAACTTACTATTTGCAAAGCGAAGAATTACATTACAGGCGCAGCAGCATTGAACCAAAGTGTAAATAAATACATGATATTTATAGAGTATTGATGTACTACAGTCTGACCATTGCAACAGCCATTATTTACTACAGCAAATAAATCGAGTTTGAGGTTGAAAAAGAATGAGAATGGCATACGAAAAAAAAATTAACCATTATGAAAGCATGATTTGCAGGGTCTGCACCGATAATACCAGACACAGATTAAAAATATCCATCCGGGTAATATGCAAGCATTTGCAAAAGCAACGCATGAAGTATGGCTGGATCAACAACATATTCAGACAACTCAGAAAAACTTCAGCAAAAACATTGTTTTTAACCTGACTCGCAAATGATACAGAATTTTGCTTAATTAGATAATTATCTCAACCATGTGGTTGTTTGACGTGAGAATAGATTAACTGAACGGCTCGGCAAGTGCGAATGAATCAAGTTTGATCGACGACACCTATCTGTATCTAACAGAGCATAAGTATCCCAGTCAGTGTAGTGAAGTACAAAAGCGATTGATCAGAAATAAAGGAGGTTTTTTTGTCTGTGATGGAGTGATGCGGCAGTACTTCAAGATTTCGAAAGGAAAGGTCTGTACATGTGCATGCATACATCCAATACATACTAGCAATCACATTGCATGATTTTAATTTTCACTGCAATGGTTGTTATAAACGGAAAAACTCATCCTGAATTCAGGATTTTACCGATCCTGAATTCAGGATCATATCACGCAGATTAAAGATTAACAGTGTCTTTAGATGGTGGTTTTTCAGCCTTAGAATTATAGGACTAGGCATGACCTCTTTGTCTTGTATACAATCTTTTTGGAAAACCTTGCCATGTAAATGGTGACACCAAACTCTTCACAAATTCTTCAGTGCTGTTACAAATTCTTATCATTTCACTCTCGATTTCACTCCTAGATTTTGTCAGAGCGAATTTATCTTTGAGCTGTTGGATAATTTCTGCACCATCATCTGTATGCACAGCCTCAGTTCTAACCCCAGTAGCAAGTTGTATGTATGCTCTCTTCTACTGCTTCAAATAATCTTCTAGACATTTTTGTTACATATCTTTGGCTATGGATAAATCACGTAAGGAAAGCGTTTTGTTTACTACCGGGCAAATGAATGTCACTTGAACTGATGCTATCTTGCTTTGATGAATAAGGTGTGGAAATACTTGGCTGAGCACATTCCTGGGAAAGACCACTAGGCCCTGCATGCTCAGAAGCTACTTCAGAACGATGGTTTTGAACTGCTTTTAGACAGTTTACACACAGCAAGTCTCCACTTCGCAAAGACAGAGATGGACAATCGGCTATAAGTTGTTCTGATGCAACTCGAAAGTGTAAATATATGCGGCACTGATGCTTCTCGAACGGGTCATGACAATACTGTACAAATTGATCGACATGGCCCAGCACAAAAATGTTCTTGGAGAATAATAATTTTAAAAAGTACATGTACACTCTTGCCCAAATAAGGTAACACAATCTGCTGAGTCATGCTAACACTTGGGCCGCTGTGGTAAGACAGTTTACATAACACCACTTGTAACCTCTGTAAACAAGCAGAATTTTAATGAGTCAAAAATGGCGCCCTCATATAAATCCTTGCATAGTTCTCAGGGGTTATAAATACACACACTTTTTATTCTTGAAAAACACTGACACTGATAGTCCCTTCTCTTATGTGAAATTTTTTTTTTGAGTTTCAATACAGACGGCACCTCAATATTGCAAATGGTGCTTTGAAGTTGCCAATAATTTAACCCTTTACCCACCCCCCAAACTAATCACCATACATCAGTTCTACTGATATATGGTGATTATTTGATGCCAAAAAACTCTGCTATCAATTGTATTGCAGCCAAGATACGAGTGTGCCAAGTAGCAACATTTGTGAAAAAATTAATTATTCAGAGCATGTATTTCGTAAACCATTAATGTTATTAACTCAATAAATGGTACAAGTCACTTTCATATCAAGAACAACATATATGAGAAGTTGGAGTAAAATTGGAAGACGTGAGTCACAACTCTTGATGACAATAGATGAAATGACCCTTCTGGAAAATCAATTTTACATGCCCACTAGTCAAATGCAAACAACATTATCATCCCATGTTTTTAAATAGTTTTAATACTTAAAATGACTGACATGCCGAATGGTTTGGATACTTACAATTCAACATCATTGCAAATGCCTTTTAAGATTTCCAGGCAGACTTGCTACAACAATCCTTTGGTTGTGAGAATATACACAAGTGAAGAAAAACATTCCACAATGAGAAATTTGATGGTACATAGTAATTGGAGGCAAAGATGGAGTATAAAGAATCAGAAAAAGGTTTTTAGGAATGAAAAATGAGACAATGTTCAGTTTCACTCAATGTACTAAAATTGATTTTTGTCTCTTTTTCCTTTACGCAAAACCTTTTTTTCATCCACCTTTTATACCCCACCAACTTTCACATTAGAGTTCTAATGTTTTCTTTGATTGTTTCCTCAATTTTTTAATAATGGTCAGTGATAATAATGTGCATCTTAACAATACAGTTTTGACAAGTGAAGTTAGATCATGCAGCATCGTTTCATCTTTTTTGGTACTGATTCCATCACTATAATTATACAAAAATAAAGGAAGGATAAGAAGAATAGGACAAACATGGAGAACAATGGGACCCATACGAGGGCGAGTTACTTGTATTTCAGTTCTCTTAACACCATATGTTTACATTGAATCTGACTAGCATGAAACAGTGTTTGACACTTCGTTTAATTTATGTCACATCTACTCAGTCCAAAGGTGAACTATAAATGTACTATTCTTATGGCACACAGCAAATTATTACTGTGAAATAATTCGATATTTGATCCATTGTGCATTTTGTATAAGTGTAATTGACTGTCGATTGCGTAAAATACAATAACACTCCCCAATCAATAGATTGCAACAAATGCAGAAATCCAACTCAGATTTCATAAACACATACACCATCATACACATATAACATGCACACATACACATACACATACTTGTACACAAACACACACATACACTTTGCTCAAATACCATGCTTACCTCGCCAAATGGCCCGGTGTAGTGAAGACAATGTGAGTCATCAGGAGATTTCCCATTCGACCTCTGAAACAGATGCACATGTATGAAACTTTGCTCACATGGGATAGCACACATTAATTCATCCACACCCAAATGCAATGACTACAGAAAAAGTGTGGAATGCTTACATTGAAGTCCACAGCGACCATCAGGCTGATCTGACACCCTCCTATGACGTAATCCACAAATCTAGGAGCCGTCCTGCAAGGAATAAGGTCAGGACATTCAGCTTGTGTTATCCATTTCCATGCGGGTGCAATCTGAAATGCCCCTTGGATGGGTAAATTTACATTCATACACTTTACGGCTCTATTCCACTCTTATGAATAATTGAAAATAAAGCAAAGTATACATCTACATACATAATGCAGATGCATATACAATTCAATTGGCTTACTTTACTGAGTTGAATACTAACACTCCAGCCCACTTATCCTTATGCTTACTTGATGGGTTGGTCAGGATAAGTTCAGTGACCTTACCACCTCTGTATTCAAAGGTGTGTACATGCATGTGCGAGAGAGATGATTGCGGAGAGAGAAAGAGAAAGGGAAGAGAGGGTATCTGATGATGATATGAGAGCGATTCAATATGATCATACTTTTCAGGACAAATGTCTTTCAATGTTGTTGTGCAGGATCCAATGAGGTCATGTTTTCCAACTCTATATGCGCATAGAATAACAATGTACATGCAATAAGCAAAACATCTAGACATACACTTTATACCCATGTACAGCACAGGCCCTAATAGAGTTAGCCCAAAGTTACATAACTTATCATCGTATTACATTGATACCATATTTGGCGATAATAGAACTTTAATTGAAGACTCCGATATCTACATGTGACAAATATTGTAATATAATTGTAGCCAGGGAAGTAATAGATTATAAATCTACATACATGAGTGCTGGGAATAAACCTTATTAATTTAAATGTACAGTGTACAAACATGCAGTAAAACATTAGTTACAAACATGCTCTCTGTTTGATTTGCTATAACATCCGAATCATTAGCGCTACAGACCAGATGCTAAATGCACCACACCACTTCCCTTCCATAAGGTCTTCTCCATACGGTAAATAGAAAGCAGGGGATCAAAACTTATTTATCCCACTGCAACATGTACATGTAACAATTAGAATACACATGGATAAGTCCTGTCGATACTGATTTGCCCTGTTTTTTTACTTCTTACACTACCCTTTGTGAAGTTAGAATTCCGATTTTAAAAGCACCGATTTTAAAAAACTTAGACTCTGCTGTCAGGAGGATATTTAAGCTTTGAACCCATACGGGTGACACCCTTTGTAGGAACCAAACAGAAAGGACCTGAGATATAAATCATTTAGAAACAGTACAGTAGAATGTGCTGCAGATAGCTTGTCAATAGTGTTAATCGTTTAGAAGTTCATTTTGAAGTTAAACTGATCAAGTGAGCAGCATTGTTATACAATTATAATTAACCAACATTTTGTCAGAAACCATACCAGACTTTACACAATGTATATGCATATATTACAACACAGTGATACCTGTCCCAGTCCCACACTGAGAACTGCAGTGTCCTATCCCAGTCTCCATTGCACAGCTTCATTGCATCTATATAAAATGCAGGCCACCTGGTAAGAAACAAGCAATGAAGTACAAAAGCAGTCATAGGAAGCATGGGACATTAACATTGTAGTAAATTTAACGCTTTCATATATTACTCAGCAGAAACTGAAATTTCAAATTCACAGATGCTCTAATTGATAGTTAGTACAATGTACAATGTGTAGGTTGTAATGATGTAGCTTACTTTGGGAAGAGTGTCTTCTTGATGGGCTGGGACCTGTACACCACTGTTAAGTCTCCATTATCCTGCACTTTGTATATCTCAACATATGGATCTGACTACATTTTTGCACACACATCAGTTGCATGTGCAATTGTGTGTGCATGTGTGTCACCAAACAGTGAATATAAAAAGCCATATGTGCCATCATTTTTATCAGACTGACTTTTCCAAAAAAATCTTTCTTGTCTAGGCGTTTAGCACTTAGCTCAAAGTCAATTACAACCTTGAAATCCTCCGAGGCCTCCTTCACCTGGACAGTGATGTTACCTGAGGGTCTATCTGAGAGGAGAGGAGGGTTAATGGGATGGGAAGAGTAAGTAGTACAGGGCAGAGGATCATATGTAATGACCCAAATACCGAGAGAAAAAAATAAATACAAGCGAATAGATGGATAGAACCTTTTAATTTAAGCGATTTTGTGAGGAGGGTCCCAGCTGCCACAATATCTCCCATTGTACACTCCATGGTACCAAGGAGCTGCTGCTTGTCAACATCATCCATGTTTTGCTTGTCATCAACATCGTACACTGCAAACTTAAGATGCTGGATCTCCTCAAATAGGTACTCCATATTAAAAGTGGTGGAGAACTGTAAAGAATTTAAGAAGTCATGAGTTCTTCTGTGTGTGTAGCTAGCAATAATCATTTAAATTAATTTTCTGGCTGTTCTTACGTATAAAAGATAGCGGCTTGCACTAATCTAACCAGTCAGTAATAAAATTTACAGGTAGCCAGGCCCGTCGGCACTTATGCAGTTCCCCCCCCCCCCCCCCCCCCCCCACACACACACACACACACACTTATTATTGCGTTTACGTAAAGCGTGTATGTTTATTTACATATAATGATAACCACCTGCTTTATTACGATGGCTGTTGCTACATGTACTGTTTCTATTCCTCCTACTGAGGTTGTTAGCTGTGTAGTTAGTTTGAAACGTCCGTTATATGTAAAAAGAAAGTAAGAAAGTGGGGAGGGTGAGGGAGGGTGCCCCCTCCCTCCTACATAAAGAATCAAAGTAGTCCCACACGCACTAAATAATTACGTAAACGCAAAGTGGGGGGGGGGGGAGGGAGGCATAAGCCGGCCAGTCATTGTCAGCAAACGCTGCGTAGTCGTCGAATGGGAATGAAATACGCATCTCAGGATTCTCAGCCCCGTCTTTTCGGTCTTTAAGCGTCTGATAGGCCCGTAGCATTGCATGGAGAGGCGCCAAGAAAGCATATTTCTTTCTTGCACTACCCATATATCGTATCAGCTACGTCACATACGTAGTAGTGAATACGTGCTTGACCCGACTACGCCTTGATTTAGGCCTCTGACAGTGACCCGGCTCCGGCCTAGTTGGGCGTAGCCCTTCCGCCAATACGCGATGGTCGGGCTACGCCCAACTAGCTCCGGTCCCGTTGTATATTCAGGGTCCCTGTTTCGATTCCCTGGATTTACGTACAAATGCATTTCCCATGAACGTACATGATGCCAATACCTTTGGGTTTAGGTTGTTATCGATAACTTCGGTCCTGCCAGCAAAGACCCAGTTCAACTCGCGCCCACTGGTATAAAGATACACCGCTGGGTCACTTTTAGATAAATAGTCCCTATTCTTGAGGTTGGAGCACGAGATGGAGAGCTCCACTTCATAGCCAAGGTTAAAGTTATTACTGGGTGGAGGGAAAGCAGCCATAGCGATCAAATATGCAACGCTCTAGGTCATAGGTCCAGCGGATCACGTGACACTCATGTTTTATTAATTTGGTTGGCAAGTGTGTACATATGCTAATGGTGGCGTACTATAATCTGGTTGCCAAAGTCGTTACAAGCAGAAATTGTAACCTGTTGGTCTGCTGTTAAGTTGCGTCCCATACTTGGAATCTAACAGCCATCGCGATATGTCATTGTGGCCTCGGAAAGAGTTAGCCTGGTCAGTTCTTTAAGTCTTAGTACCCAAACAAATGAACTAGGAAAGAGTATGGGCATATTTTTCATTTAAAAACTGGCACGTATACTCCCCTGTTTACGTAATGGCATTCGGACTGCGTGGTATTAGTATACCGGTAGGGGTCAAAGCGTTAGGCCCTATAGCTAGCCAGCGCTCACCTGGTGTTGCACGATGACGTGAGGCTTGGATGATAGCTAAGCTAGACGGTTCTATTTTTCTGGTCACTGCACATGCATGGCTGGGTGTGTGTTTGATCTTTCTTGCTTCCTAAACGAGAACACAGTCGGGACGGTCTACACCATTGCTGGGTCTGGGGACCCGACTGATGTTTACTAAATTTTTCCTGAACACAGTGAAACTAAAGCGCTCGATCCCACATGGGAACGACACATACATACCAGATACAAAGTATGGTCACCATAGATTCGTGAGTGTGCTATGAGCATAGGTGACCGGAGGGGGGGGGGGGGGGGGCCAATGCCCCCTTGGCCCCCCCCCGCCCCCCCCCCCCCCCCCTCCCCAGGCTATGGCGTCCCCTGCCCCTAAAACTATCCTACTACAATTAAGAGACTACAACATGCGGAGCATGATTTAGCTTCTAGCGTTAGCAACAATCCAGAGTCTAGTCAAACGGTTACGCGCGTATCTAAACTATCGTAAGCACGCCCCCTTTTGGCGCCCCTCGTGTGTTTGGCCCCTCCCCTTGGTAGATGCTGGGGCCGCCTTAGTTGGGCGTAGCCCGACCTTCGCGTATTGGCGGAAGGTCGGGTACCAAACCCGCACAGTTTTTGTACACAATTATTCATTGATAGCGATTGTATAACACGCCACAATTTTTATTTTTTATATTTTTGCATACTATTTAATATTCGAATATACAGCAAATGCACAATACGAGTTAAATGATGAAGTTAAATGATATTGATCAACTAGATGCTTTCTAGTCCAGAGTGAACCTAGATTCACTATGCACTAGCTCTACGTACTGGGAGGGGGACACTGCAAGGTACGCGCCCCTTTGATGAACGAGCTCCTCTGATGCATAGGATGGATGAGCAGAGGAGAGAAAAGGACAGACGGCATCGCAACCATCCAATGGTTTGGCTGTAGGATGAGTTCCATTTGGAAGCTAGCCGGTCTGCAAGGCGTTTATAAAACGTTGTTGCAATTGGACCCATTCCACCAGTAGTGGAGAGTACGATTGGGGTGAAGGAGGCATGCTCTATGTTCCTGATGCGTTGCTCATATGCTCTTTGTTTTTCTTTTTCATGTCTGCGGTAGCAAGCACTGGGTGTGAGTGTGGTGTTAGATGAAGCAAGTGGGTTGAGAACTCTGACATCAAAAAACAAAATGGCCACCCCAGAAACCATCAGCTGCAATGTCTGATCTTGCTCCAATGTCAGTAATGGTAGAGGCAAGTTTGAAGGTTTCTCTGGTAACTGGTTGTAGGGTTGGTTCGATGGTTACATTGTGACACACTTCAGACAGCAAATTTGCAGGGGGTTCCGAATCTCATTGTGGCGTAGGGTAGGATAACCTCCAAAAGGACATGAGAGTGCATGTTCTGTACTCCAAATGATTTCCCACAGATGCAATGTGAAGGTGTGTTAGGAGGGTCCCATCCATATCTAAGTGCAAGGGCATCGCGAAAGGCACCTTTGTGCAAAGCAAAGCCGTGTTCAGATATAGGAAGAGTGGTAAGCCAGCTGGAAGCACCCTTCTCTTGAGTAATTATAAGGATCATTGATCTCTGGGAAGACTCAGACAACTGTGGTAATAGGTTGGCTGCTGTGTCTTGTGTTTAATTTGCTGTTGCTTCGATTGATGAAGTTGTTTTTTGGCCTGGATTTGTGCCTCAATTACACTGAGTGGATAGTGTGTTTTCTTTTGCAGGATGAGGTCGTATAATGGCTTTGTGACTGTCATTGAAGCATCAAACTCAATGGCTGACAGATTGGTGGGGATGGTGAAGCCAAGACCGCCTAGTCTTGGAGGCAAGGACAAAAGTAGTCGCTCGAGATCGCCAGGAGGAGCTCTACCAGTTATACGCCTGTACAAAAACTGTGCGGGTTTGGTACCCGACCTTCCGCAATACGCGAAGGTCGGGCTTAGCTACGGCCAAATAGTTCTACCTTTTATCCATTTCAGTCCTCAGGGATGATCCTTAGATGGAAATGATAAAATCCAAGGCAAGAATGTTCACCATGCTGATGGTGACTTTTACAACCAATCGCACAGCAACTAACAACTACTCTCGTACACAGACCCACGCCACAGCAGCGGATGGATTACACAGAGATAATATATAAATAATATATACCGCTACGTGGAAGTAGAATCTCTCGGCAAAATCGTGGCCATTGGAATGTAATAACTCAAGGGCGGATCCAGCGAGGGGGTCCGGCCCCCCCCCCCCCCCCCCCCCCCCCCCTCTGCCATGATGAATATAATTACTATCAATACCCCCAGTCGCGTGCACATAAAGGTGCTTCGCCGGGTGTATTGTTTCTCGACGACGCATCGTTGAAAAGCGTCGCTTTGCATTCTTCGTATATCATATAGGCGTCGGAAGGTATAAATTTAACCGGGGTGTGTGTGTGTGTGTGTGGGGGGGGGGGGGGGGCTGATTTAATTTCATACAATGAAATCGTTCGTACACGCGACAGTGAGACAATATACTAGTACTATCTCTGGTGACGTATAAAATTGCATGCGCGTCGCCTATGTGATTCGCGATTTTTCTATAATTCACTTGACCAGCATTTATACGTGCCAAGAGGCTAGGCTAGGTGGTTCAGTTTCAAATTGCAGGCTATATACATGTAGGTCCGCTGAAGATTTATACAGCTGATGTACAGGGGACGAAATAGAATACTGTTCATTGCATGAAGTAGGTTATCTGAGTATGATGCATCTAGCTATATCTATGGTTAATAAGCGCACGTACAAATCTGACGAAACTGACAAATGAAACACACCCATTTAAAAATAAGCCTGGGAACAAGAACTTAGCTGAATGCAAGTGACTGCCTCCGTTTCCAATCTCCCTATTACACTATCTATATGGAATAACATGCAAAAAAAAATTGCGCGCGCGCCATCCATTATTCATGCGGACCCCCTCCCCTCCCCCCTTCGCCGAATTCCTGGATCCGCCCACAGTAGTTTGCGGCTGGACACTAGGTTACAATTAGAACAATACCGTAAACGGTTTTGGAACTATAATCCACACCTCATTATCAATGGTACTTTTGAGCGAGCCATATCCATACTTCATATAGATCAGATATGTGCAAAGCATGGTTCTTTGATCTTGACGTTCATCGTAGGTATACTAAGTATATCTCATATGCGCAAGCGCTTTGTTGCGTTTCCTTTAAATGCGCATCCTACTTTTACACCATTGCCGTAGGGAAGGGGGTAAGTTCAAGCGTATGAGGCGGACGCCAGGCAAATTCCCAAGAAAGTCAGGACGTAGCATCATCGAGAAAAAGCATCACAATAGGTAAACACATGGTTTAGAAAGTGTCACATTTTTTCTTTCAGCACACAAATCACGAATGTGTTTTTTTATGAATAATCGGCATAGATTGTTATTCAATCCGGTCACAGTAGTTGAATCGATCCACACAACTATAAGGTCCAGCAACGCTGCTGAGTGTGTGGAAGCCTTTTGGTGGCTACAGGAAAGAGAAAAAGGACATCATATAAGTGTACAGAATTTTCTGAACGTGTGAATAGCGTCTTCAGCATTGCCTTTACCAAGATCCACAACCTCTATTGTTGTGAATTTGAACAAACGGGTGATGAACAGAGCTACACCATATTACAGCTCCACAAATGTATATCAATGGAAGACACATGATGAAAGCTTACATGTACATATAGCCTACCCAGATATCAGCCCAAGAGAGGTGACAAGCATACACAGGCACATGCAAAAGGTCTCATAAAATAATTGCCCTCATTAAAGGGTCGTACCACCACATCACTCCTGTCCCATGGCTAAACAGAAATAAATAAGGATTAAATGCTAGTTTGCATAGGAGGCTTTCCAGAAAGAACACTGGAAACCATCACATCTAACCCTAACCATAGGTCTTTCATGGCTGCTGGAGGTGTATGCAGGAGTGCCATTAGATGGAATATGGAAATAAATTGCATATATCAAAACCACACTTTGACACATAAGAAGTCACAGGTCAGTATCTCAATTCTGTATTTACACTGGTAGGATGGATACCTGGGCTCTATTTGACCCATGGAATCTTCATTCATGAAGATCTTTGGGCTCTTTCTGTCATAACTGTGACCCACAGCTGGTCTTTGTACCCATGGCCACAGCCAGCACATCCAGCGTTTTAGCTTTCTGTATAGACTTGTCAAGGTGAACTGGCAACAAAGGAGGAGCTGCTTATATATGTAGCTAATTGGGGAGTATGAGTCCATCACCATAGAAATGATTAAACAGACTGAGGAGAAGGGGAAGCTACAGGATGCAATGATACGATTCCAATATGTCAACTATACAAACACACACAGACTTGCCAAGGTGAACTGGCAAATGAAATAGTCAAAACCACCAGAGCCACTGATAAGTGGCTTCAACCATCATGATACTTTAGTGGTGTATTTTTAGGCAACCTCATAAGGATCTTTAAGTATAGACCTATCCTGATACATACTAGCCATCAAATATCAACACATTGTGTACATTAATGGTTACTGTAGCACAAGAGAAGCGCCCCGCTACACACATCACAGTGCCAAATTGAAATTATCCACAGGGTGTATTCGCCAGTTATACACTTGTTATACATTTATGTGTACACACTACATATACATGCGTGGTATAACTTGTGTATTCGGACTGGTTACGCGTGTTATACTCTTTAGCGTATAACCCATGTTACTCTATTAGTATAACGTGGTGTTTCAGTCTATGTACGCTTGTTATACACGCCGATTGTTTTTTGCTCAGATTACACGTGTTATACACTTTAGGGTATAACGCATGATACTCTCTATGTTTAACGTGGTGTTTTCAGTCCACTTATGCTCGTTATACACGCAGGTGTTACATTGTCATGTAGTGCGTTGCATATATTAAGTGTACAATAAATTACATTTTATTTAATTTTTAATATTGAAATGAAATCAGATAAATCAGTATACATAAAACAAATAAAGGAGAAGTCATATTTTCAATGATTCTAATAAGTGTGCTTTATTAGTGGACACACAACAGAAACACAATCTTCTCCGTAATCAAACATAATGTACTGATTGTTTGAAACAGCACACCTACTGGCTATTCGACTCACAGGTATAAAGGATGCTGTACCTTCAGTGTCAAACAATGTTGTCACAACTCTAATTGGGTAAGGGAAGTGATCTTCCCTAGGATGCTTTCCGTACCAGGCAACTTTAGCAAACAAATGATCTGTCTCAGGGATAGTGCTGGGTTCAGCCTGAACATCAATGCGATGTGCATGTTTCAAGAAATACTGTACAATTCCAAATCTATATGATACACCAGTGTGTATGTTGACATGCCCATTTGAATCATACCAGGATGCCATAACCACTGCTGAACATTGAGATTTGGATTTTCCTGACAAAAAATGTTCTCCGTGTACATCTATATCACTGCAAACCAAATGCCTGCGAGAAACTGTCTCTGATTGGCTCATGTTGGGATATAATATGTGATACACACCTGACAAAGCAGTAAGTTCTGTGTCATTTAAATACCTTTCATAACACTTAGAACGAATTGTGTGATGATTGGATGAAAATACTGCATTTATTTTGATATCATGAATATTTTTGGCATACATTTCTTGCTTGTAAACATCTCCCATTGTTGACTGCAAGGATCCAACGTTACATTCTGAATTCATGCACGATTGAATGAAATCCTGAAGGGGACAATTGAGTGGTGAGGCATTTGCATATGAAAGTATATTCTGGTAGGATGTAAATTTTCTCATCATCTGCATCTCAGGAGTCATCCAATTATTGACGAAGGATCCCATGACTCCGTTATATCGCTCGAATGGAAATACCCAAAAAGAAGAAATGGGCCCGTAGTCTAATATACATTCCTTCAGATGTGCATGCAGATGCATATTTGGTGTGCATGCTGTCTTTCCATATATATCTTCAAACATTTTACAAAATTCAATCAGTTTGGTGTCTGCTAAAAGAATTTCATGATATGACAGTGATGATTGGGATAAGATAATTGATGCCTCAACAAAAATTGCCCAACATCTATAATCCCTTTCTGGTAGAATTCCTTTAAGTGCATACAATGAATAAATATTTGTCCAATTACGCCATTGGTCTGCAGTGAGTTCACTAAATTTAGAACTTATTTTATATGGTATTCTTCCAATTCCAATTGGAACTAGCATAGTATCAATTTTGGTTTGTATAATGTCAAACTCAGAATTTCCTAAAAGTCCCATATCCTTCCATATGCTTACAACATGTTTAGCTGTTCCTAAATACATATTGTGCATAGCATCTATTACATGCTGTCTTATAATGTCAAAGTAAGGAAGACGTACAAGCTCACTATATCGAACTCCATTCTTTTTTGTTATTTGTTCTACTTGAGTAGGGGTGCTTGCAGATTCAACTTCTTTTATAGCCTGTAAATGTTGCTCCATACTTCTTTCAGACCAAGTATCTCTATCAAAGCCTGAATAGTCTAGCTTCTCACCAAATGACACACAGGTAAATTTTTTTAAACATTTTGAACACCCCATAGTAGCTGAATGACCACAAAATCCACAAACTTTTCTAGTTGCTGGTATGTCACAGGACACTGCAAGTAAAGCACCACGAATAACTACAGGAAAGTCACATGAGGTGTGAGCTATTGGTATTCCTTCCCAGAGGACTAGCAGGTCATCCACAAGTGGTTTTAAATATGAATTCATAGTGGTGGGTTCTTTTGGACCAGGAATGCACCCTACAATTATAACATTCTCTAACTTGTATCGTTCTGCTCTTGGCAAATTAAGAATGGCAAGATAAATTACACCAATGCTATACTGTGTGTGTTCATACGGTCTAAACCAATCGACATTAAGAATTAGCCCTAAATTATTTGGTATGTCCAAAAAAGGTCTTCCATTTACTACCATAAACTCTTTCCATATTGCACCATCATAAATGTCAACATATTTTTCAGCGCAACTTCTTGACATCCACCCATGTAACTTTGAAAAAAAGTTCCTTCGTCTTAGAAGGTCTTTTAATGTGTTTAATATGCTATTATATATGTACGTTTTTTGTGGTAAAGTCTTAGACATTTTAGAAAACTTGATGGTTTTGAGTAATAATGACTGACAAGCAACTCTACGGCTGTGATGTGGATGATTAGGAAATGGTATGTGTAAACACTTTTGCTGATTAGACAATATCAAGGCCTTTAAAGTATCACACTTGGGGCACATAACATACTGCACAAGTTGTCCTTGTACCACATTCAATCTTGTTTTCATTACACTGAGTGATGAAGGAAATTGATCCATTGTTTGCTTTAATGATGAGTTAGATGGGACCATTAATGATAATAGAGCAAAAATGACTTTAAAAAAAGAGATGAGTAGCTGCATTCCTCTGTCGGGTACATGAAACTTAAGTTGATAGTAATTAAGGAACAGACATATGGCATTAACTGGAAACAGTTTATCATTAGAAGCAAACCAACCATTACACTCGGAGCCTTCGGGACTGCGATAGTCTGAAGTGTCAAAAAGTAAGTTCTCGTCTTGCTCATTATGATCTGAATCGAGGACAACTTCAGTTTCTTGATCTGAATCGAGTACCAGCTCCGTTTCCTGGGAGGTATCAGGGAGGTGTGAGTCTGTCGCGGAAGTGTGATCTTTGTTACACAGCGCATTGCTATCATTTCCGATATGGAAGCTCTCTACTTCCATGTCAACGCTGTGCTGCTTTTGACTTTCTCGTGACGTAGTTTTTCTGGTATCCGAACATCCGTTTCGTCTTAAATGCCGATAATACACCGAACGGGACAAGTATTGTTGACACTTCCAGCATCTGTACCGTTTATTCGTCTCTTCCATCTTGTCTTAGGCAGATTTTGAAATTCAAAAATTTGGTGACGCGTCATGCATGCGCGTGCGCATAGGCAGCTGCAGAGAGTGGTTCATTGTCTTTCAGCTGTTTGAGACTCTCAACAATGGAAGAATATGCTTACTCACCAAGGCGATCTCTCTATTCGGGTCCTTATGGTTTCGGTGACTCTCAAACTTCACCTGAGTTCGGGTTACAAAATGTTGAATCGTTCTATGGATCCAGTCCAGCTGGAAGACGACGTTCTCGTATGTTTCACAGGAACTCTCGATGATGCTATTATGTTTTTTCTTGGGATAGGTACCAATCCAGTTAGTGAATTTGAAACAACTCCGGCCAGAATACCGTCTGCAGGTACGCGTGCATGCATGTGGGTGTGTACTCAACAAAATGCTCCATCTTTTTGCACGCTATACTATTTAGCACTGCCTTTTAACGACGAGCTCGCCTCTCCTGTCAGCTCTCGCGGTGGTAGACCACCAGCTCCAGCAGATCCTGTCGCTGCAATGTGGCGTGATATCAAATCACTGGTCGCCAACGAGGTCTCTAAAATCAATGAGAAGTTTGAACCAATCTGCCAGCAGTTAAGTTCGCTTGAAAACAAAGTGCAAGCTCTAGAGGCTGCCGGTACCTCTGCATCAACTGACCCAGAAACACCTGCAAAAAGGAAAAGACGCACTCCATTGTCTCTGCAGGTTTGTCAGTTATAAATATAAATCATAACCTATAATCCATGCAGTTGCTTTCAATTGAACAGAACAGTGTACACAAAATGTTGAAGTCTTTCAATGAAGACTCTCAGCTGAGAATTGATGAAAAGTAAGCATGAAGACCATTCGAATTTTCTTTTATATATGTATTGGTATGCATATAGCATCGAAAGTCCTCACAACAAGGCTGTTTTGTAAAACTTCGCCAGGAATTGAAAGAATTTCCATACGAGCAAGTAAAGTGTAAGTCTATATGCAGTGTTTGATAGATGTATGATATATTGTATTTTGCATGCAGCAGCACTCACTACCTACAGGAAGTCACTCAAGCGAGTAGTAACTGAGGGCCGTACAAGAAGTATAAGTGCAAGAGCTAGACAGCAAAGAGTACGTTGGTGATATTGATTCGTAATGTATATAAAATTAAGTTTCTTTCACTTAGCTTTGGGAACGCCGCAGTAAGGTTATTACAAGTGATGAAAAGGAGACTTGGAAGTGCGTTACGTCGGGTATGATGTCTGAGGAAGAGACTATGGAAGATGGAAAGATATCAAGAAGAAGGCCGAACTGGAGATCAGACAAGATGAATAAATGGATTGATGAGCTGGATAGAAGGGGTACAGATCTGTGGAAAGTAGCAAGAAAAGAAAGGGTGGATGGATCTGTCCTGCAGGTGGAGCCCCCAACTGGATTGCAAGCCTGGATGGTTAAATAATGAGAACACAGCATTAGTTTGCATATCTGAATGATTATTATTAAATTACGTTTATTCGTACTCAAGTCAATAAACCAGAATGCATGCAAGTCAATAAACCAGAATGCATGCATCATAACGCGTCATGAATTATCGTATACCCTATATATACAAATGATTTCACTCTACATAAGCTTGTTATAATCTCGTTTTACGCTTGTTATCATCTCCACATACGGCGTTATACATAGGTGTTATCCACCCAGTATACCCTCGAGCGGATGTCAGTCTCCTTCCACTCGTTATCCAACGCTGTATACAACATGGTTACAACATGCGTTAAACACATGTAAGCAGAACGTATACATGCGTTATACACAGCCGGAAAACTCCTAATTGTCACCGTGCATGTGTCACTAGGTACACATATCACAATTTGAAGTCTATCAACAAAACATGGAACATCACTAATCATGGCCAACCTTAGGGCATCATTCCCAGGCATCTCAATACTAGTACCACTAAAAATGCATTTCATACCACCCCATGGGCAAGGCGTACCCGTTCAGGGTTTGGTCTTCTCGGAGAGCAAGGGGCTGAGTCCAACCACACCAGGTTTTAATAACTTGCAGAGGTCCTACCATGCCTTGTATCATGATGCTCAATGCAGCACAGTATGTGAAAGCGAAGCCACCTCACGAGTAAAACCTTTAATTGCACAAAACTACAAGCGTACGTGTATACGCAATACGCACACTCAACTTTAGACGTGTCTACCACCGCCAAGAAAAAATGTGACACTAGTTCCTTTCCATACGCTGTAAGTACCTTCTGTCTTCTTTGGTTTTCCACTTTTAGTTTGGCCATAGAATTTGTCCTACAGGGAGAATAAGCGCTTCAAAGTGGAGATGTCCGTCAAAAGTAGGCCGCTTTTCGCGAGGCATACCACATCTTGGAAACATCTCTGCGCCATGTGATTAGGGCAATAAATAGAACAATAGTGGTACAGTCCTTGTATGGCTTGTAAATGGCAACAGGACGCGTGTCCTGTTAACAAGCAGTCTCATGTTTCAAAGGTTGGTGGTTGTCAAGGCTCGTTGCTAGGTCATTACGTGTCATTTCAATATTTCGGGGAACGAAGCTACTGTCCACGATTTGAATGGCCGCAAACTACTGTGCGCCACTGAATAACCTACATTACAGGTCACGCGCAGCGGGCGATTAATGCAATTAAAATAATCGATTATGTGTGGCAGGCTTTCAGTCGGTAAAAAACCAGATTGCACAACACCTCTAAAGTTCACATATAACCTAGCCTCATCCCCTGGCCCTGTTTTATTAAAGTTACAAATATCTATCGTTCATAAGCTTATTGTGGAGCTAGCAATTTACAAATCTACAATGTATGCTTCCTATATACTACCCCCTTCTGTTAAAATGTTGCTCTGATCTTCCCAACATTACTTTTTGGTACTTTAATAAAAGTTGATTTGCAATTTATCGCAATTACATCTTTCAGCTACCGGGGGTATGCAGTGTTGATTGTATTTGACAACCTTTGAAGAATTGAAAGAAAGTAAAAATATTTCCTGAATTAACAACCATTTCTACATTGCAATGAGATTTTGGTTTATTTTTTGATCATATGAGCTTGCTAAAAATTAATTTTAACTTGCGTCCTACGCGTAGGACGACGGGAGATTAAAGGTTAAACTAGCTTTTGGTATCAATGATCATATCGAGATCGACCCATAATCGTTCTGCAAACCGTGTAAGCTAAGGGGAGGGCTTGAGGCAGAAAAAGCTAATACCTTAAAAGTTTGGTCATGCCCTGCAAGTGAAAAGCCCATACCTTAGACAAGTGTGAAGTGAGTGAGGAGCAAATTATATCTGAATTTAATTGCATGATCACATTTGGGTTTGCCAGCATTTTGAGGTGCTGGTGAAAGGTGGTACGAAGAAAAAAATGTGACAAAACATACTGCCAAATGTCAAGTGAATCACTACAGTCATTATTTACACATATTGGGTACATTGCACCAGTTTCGATTTCAACCAGCTGCTACACAATCAGTTTCTGCCATCAACTATCTAAAGTGTCCACTTTGCCTTTGTATTCTGCACAGACCAGTAGAGCTACTGTGCCAAAGTCTTGTCTGTGCAGAATGACATTGTCGGTAAACAACATGTTCCTGTTGCCATGACAACTCACCTTTAACTGCTGCCAGCATAAATACAGCTCCTGATGTCTTCTTGTCCCTTCTAAGTGATGTATTGCTTCAATGCAACTCATGTAAAACAGACCTTCCAGCAGGAGTGTACCTCTCACATGTTTGCAACACCATCTCCTCCATGTGGTACTGAGGTAACCGTACCATCTGTAAGTCAAAATTCAAAGAATGCTGTCTGAAAGCCCAGAGCCCAAATAGATTCCATCTGGGTGTGTGGGGTGGGTGTGTGTGGAAGAGTAAGTAAATTTGTACGGCAATAATATTTACATGAACTACTCACCATCATTCCAGCCAATAACTCTTGTAAGGATTACAAAAGGTCAAGGCCGAAGTTAAGCATCAAAGCCAGTGACCTTTGATTCATCACCACAAAGACCTTCAACAAGTGAGGCACGTACATACTGAATGATGACTGGTGTATACAAAATGTGTATCCTGTTCTCCTCATGGATGCTCAGCAGGTTGCAGACACATCTGAAGGGGCATTTGCTAGGCTTGGAGCATGCCACTCCATCCATGACCAATGCTTTATAACTGACAGATGAGAAATGTGGAGAGATAGTTAGGATATAGCAACATGACGTCATAGCTGTGGGCTACTGTTTCCATTCTGAACTACTTTAGAACCAATTTCCCCATGGCCAATGACATCACCCACAATGCACCTATTAGAGGAGCACACTGGGTGAGAAGATACAACTTATGATTTGGCATGATGGGTGAACAAGGTGCTGAATCAATTCATCAGCGATTGAACGCATTGAACACCATCTACAATACGGTGTATCGTCAAAGAGCACTTGATAAGTATTGCTCCTGACTCAAAATCTGGTGGCCATCATGCATGACAGTGAGTCCGTTAACTCAGGTAAGATTTGAGTATGTGTATAACAAACAATTGAATTCATGTATCTTACATATAGGCTGGAACCAATTTGAGTGAGTTTTGCAGCAACATGATTGATGTGGGGTGTTTCCACGCACTGTCAATAATTCTGGAGATCATTTCACTATGCCGGACATCCAATAATTTTTGGGTCTTTACCACTCCATGATGCGTCACTCCACGAAAGCCATGAAGAAGTTATAGGCATCAAACCTACAGTCGCAATACGCTGGTGGTCTTCATGGGAGGAGCTAGAAAAAATAAGCACAAACTTTCCCTCTGCCCTTGTGTTTCTAATCCATTGTGCTAGTGAAGATATTTGCAGTAACACTGCATCTTCACTAATCAAGTAAATAAAAATTTGTTATATTATTATAGCTTTTACTAAGTTGTTTATTTTTTTCTTTCAAGGATTGTGAGTCAGCCTTCCTTTACTCTTTCACTTGCGGCTCGGTCAGATCTCGGACAAATATACCATTACCTACGAACTTGAGGGAGATTAATTCTATGTATAGATCAAGACTGTACTTGAACTGGGCATAAATTGGCAGCATCCATCACTCTCTGCTGTAGTATAAATACTGCAAATGCCTTGGTCTGTCTCTATATATCCAACACTTCACCAGGATCTTATCTAAGAAGCAAGAGCAACTATCATTCCAGGGATCCAGTACTTTTCACTGAAGACCAGTGTCTCAGAATTTTTTTTAATGCATGTCAGTTCCTAAATCCTGCCACAAATGTGTGTATACTACGATTGGTTAACTTGTCATTGATTGTTCCTAGTACATACCGGCTACTCACGACAATGATTCTGTTCAGCTATGGACCACTCACAACAATGATTCCATTCAGCTATTCATGTTTTCGTTGCGAGCCGCTACTAAGATCACATTTATTATTTATATCAATTGTAATGATTATAAATCATAGTCAAATATAACATGAGGTCTCATGAAAATCTGTCTGGTTGACGTTCATTTTCAGCCTCTTCCAGATATCGAGGAAAACCCCAATCAACTCATCAAGTCTAACATCCCAGAACATGTTTGATGCGAAAGAAATAACATCACTCTGCTCCTGGAACCACTATGGTGAGTGTTCTGCCTGGTTCAAAAAGTTGAAGGCAGCTATAACTGGGTGATGAAAACATCACAAGTCATGGATATTGCATTGGAAGGATGCCAATGGGTGAGAAGGGAGGTTTTTTGTCACCATGAAGCCAATGGTTCTAACGTGGTAACTCTTCCAAAAATGACTGATGAAGTTAGTGAACTGCTGTCTAGTGCCCATGCAAAGGAGAAAGCATCTAACTGATGACCGTGGTGCAGTGTCTGACGTTTATGGCAAGGTAAGGCCTGATAGTTCATGGAGGTGGTGATGAGATAAATAGCAACTTCCATCAGCTTTTACTTCTATTAATAATAGCGATTGATGATACCACTATTCTCACAGTCAGCAATTAGCCCAGCTAACCCGTAATTCCCAACATTAAAAACAAAAAGGGGCTAACAGCCATGAGTCTATAGCCTTGTGCGTACAGTGACATGTGGACACTTTGGTGCAGGCAAGTGCACATTGACTGAGGTAAGTACCCTAGAGTGCTTGCAAAATCAGGTGCCATTTTTTTGGCATGGTGTAAGGGCTGTGCCATGCAAACAAATTGAAGAAGCAATGCTACCGAGGAGGCACAAGGTTCCAATTGGCTTTGAGGTGGGAGATAAGCAAGGAGCATCACGGAGACTGTCCAAGGTAACTTTCGGGCAGAGTACCATGTTGTGATTGATGCAGCCCTTAGATAGTGGTTCAACCAACCTGATTACCACACCCATACCTTTATGGGGATAACAGGGTCTTGATGTTAGAGCATCATATGGGACAGAGAAGAAGTGCTGTGAATTCATCCACTGTATTGCACAAGAGCAACGGATGGGTTTGCATGCAAGTCTTCAGTCAAACAAATTCTTCTCTATCATGGTGGATGGCACCACTGCCTCATCTGTTAGTGATGCTGAAAAGGTACACTAGTACTAATACCAATATGGTGCTGGCTCAAATTACTTTACTGCCTTAAATAAACATGTAGGCAGGCTGTGAAAGGAGTGATTTCTGCCCACTTTCTTGCCTATGTGAATATCAGTCAAGGTACAGCTAACCAGATATTCAATGCCATTGTGCTGGCATTAGAGAAGAGTCTCCAGATGACAAAACAGACCATCATGTTGGATTTGGCAGTCATGGTGCATCTGTAATGACTGGATGTAAGAGTGGTGTCGGTACTCATCTGCTGACGAGGAAACAATCATTGTTGTTCACACTGCACTGCATGGCATATCAACTAGAGCTGGGGTTCAAGGGAATTCTTCGAGCAAATAGTTTTATGTTCTATACAGAGCAGCTACAGTAGACGTCGAATTAAAAGGCATGTTTCATTTTAGTGGAATGACCGGTGCACGAATGTATGGCTTCAGGCTTGCCTTAGTTTTGTCTTCAAATCGATTGCAAGGTTCTTATTAGCACCACATTTTGATAATCGCTTAAAGATGTCATGTTTTTTTTTTAACCACATCAGTCAACATTTAATTCGAAAATGGTCTACAGCAATTATATCAATCTTACCCAATACATTCATTTCCTTTACAAAATCGACAAGGCTCCAATATCAGTTAGACCTATGTCTCTGGTATAAAGTGCCACAACCCAAGTCTCAAAGTATCTCGATTTTTTCTTCAAAACCATCATTCCAACAACCCCATCATACCTCAAATTGATCCAACTATTCAAAAACACCACCATCCCACCATCACGTTTACCTCATCTCCTAGACATCAAAAGTCTTTACACAAACATCCCACAAGATGAAGGCATCAACTCCATACTAATACACAACGACATCGTAAGTTTCCCAAAGTTCATAACTCGACAACTACTCAACTTTGTCTTGAAACGTAACTTTTTCACCTTTAACGGAACACCATACCACCAACATACAGGTGTAGCCATGGGTACTCCCCTTGCCCCTACCCTTGACAACATATTCATGTACCACCTAGAACTAGCATTCCTACAAATACAAAAACGAGCAAACAACCCTATCTATACAAACGGTACATCGACATTTTCATCATATGGACATATCCCAAAGATTTCAACTCCTATTTCAGCGACCTTAACCAATTCCACCCCACCATTAAATACGAATACACCATGTCCGATACTTCAATTGACTTCCTTGACCTTACCATCTTTAAATGTACACATGAAAATATTCACAAGTTCCTGAAACGCTATGCAATTTCTCACTCGATCCATCAAAATCTCAACGAAACCTTTGATAATGTCATTTGGACAGACGAATGTACTGTTCAAATGGAGCTGCACAGGAGGTTCTGCTGCAAAAAAATAGGACAGGCTCCAAAGCCAAAACCAAGGTGAGCATATTAGTAACCGATTATGTCAATGTTCATTTTATCATGTTTGTTTTATATTTCACACGTCAAAGCATCCTCTAAAGGTTCATGTTTGGGCAGGCATCAGTATGCAGGGGAGAGCGGCCATATGCAATTTTGACGGTATCATGAAAAAGGAGCTGTTTGTTGACATATGGAATTCATCTTTGCTGCAGTCGATTCAACCTCTCTACCCAATGGTCATCATCTGATGCAGGACAGTGTTTCCAAGTGTACCTCAGGGTATGCAACACGGTGGATGGTGGACAATGAAGTGAACTGGTGGAAAACCCCTCCAGAGTCCCCAGACATTAATCCCATAGAGAACTTGTGGCATGAGCTAAAAGAATACATCTGCCATGAGGTGAAGCCAAAGATCTAGCAGGAGCTTCTGGAACACTGTAGACAGGGAAAAGGGCAGACGTTATATTGGACACTTGCGCAAAGTAATACCTATGGTCTCATCAACAACATGTACTGTTAATGGACCTGGAATTTACACCTTTGCAGACACATACAGTAAATGGAACAGGATGGGGCTGAATCACCTCAAACAAGCACAGGACCATCAGGAAATGTCAGACAGAGGGTCAACATCTGCTCCACACGTGGCCCAAAGATCAAGGAAGCATTCATTCAGACCATACGACAAGTACCTGGACAATAATGTAGGTACAATGACATCATTAACAATTATTCATTGAGTGAGCTGTGAGAGTGGGGTGCGAGAGGCAATGACAGCAGCGGGCATAGACCCCAGTCATTATTCAGGGCACAGCTTAAGGATAGGGGCGCAACAACAGCAGCAGCCAGTGGGATACCTGGCTCACCTGGCTCACTTATTAAGATGCTGGGCAGGTGGGAGGGTGCAGCCTACACACTGTACATTCTGACGCCGAAGTCAGTTATGCTCTGTGGCAGCTAAGATGGTGTCACGGTCGTAATTAATCTATAGAGAATCCGGTAGTGCAGGTATACTGTTTGAACTATCGTTGTCAGTTTAATAAATAAGATTTAACAACAAAAAAATATTATGTTGTCCTTGTAATGGCACATACGCTCTATGCAAGCGTTGCAGCTGTGTTACATGAGGACAAGGGTGTACCAGCTGCTTGCCAAAGAATCACACTCGTTTGGATATACCACTTACATCAAACCCGCTTGCATCAGATTCAGTTTTCAACTAGGGTATCATCAGCTCAGAAACTGGTGTCCAGCAGGGTGACCCACTAGGCCCCATGTTCTTCTGCCTTGTGTTACACAAGCTGGTCACTGCCGTCACTACTGGTAATGAGTGTTCCAGTTTGCTATTCCACAGATGGTACATTGATGATGGTGTGGTTGCAGGGCCTAAGCCTGCTATAGCAAAGGTATTCTCCATCATCCAGGAGCTGGGTCCCCCACTTGGCCTTTTTATCAATGCTGGAAAATGTCACAGTTATGCTCTGTGGCAGCTAAGATGGGGTCACAGTTGTAGAGTTTCACTAATTAATCTATAGAGAATCCGGTAGTGCAGGTATACTGTTTGAACTATCGTTGTCGGTTTAATAAATAAGATTTAACAACAACACAAAAAAGTGAAAAAATATTTACAAGCTTGGTATCTTGACGACAGCATCTTAGCGGGTAAGAAATCTTCAATTCGACGATCCTTGTCCCTTATACAGGAGTTAGGACCCCCTCTTGGTCTTTACATCAGTATTTCTAAATGTGAGCTCATTTGCTCAGGCGATACCCCCACTTTCCCATCAGAGCTTAAAGTATCCCATTTGCCTCATTTTGAGATCTTATATTCCCAATAGGTGATTACATATTCTGTGCAACTTCATTGCCTCAAAACGTCTCCAAGCACACAGGCTGTTGCTTCAGTTGAAAGATGTTGCTGCCACACACCCACAAGTAGCTTCAACTTTACAAGTCCCTGCCAAAGTCACAGGCTTCTTTCGACCTGTTCTCCAACTTAAGCATTTGCTTAATTAGAGCAAATGCCAGAGCCATTCTCCGAAGAGTGTAGAACCGTACCTGTCTCTGTGTTGGATTATCTATACTATATATATATTTATTTATTTATTTTCACGGTCAGCTAACCTGCAATTCCCAACATTAAAAACAAAAAGGGGCTAACAGCCATGAGTGTACAGCCTTGTGTGTACGGTAAAGTCGTGATGTGTGGACACTTTGTTGTAGGAAAGTGCATATTGACTGAGGTAAGTAACCTAGAGGGCTTGCAAAATCAAGAGTCATTTTTTTGGTCGTGGTGTAAGGTCTGTGCCATGCAAACAAAACAAAATTGCAGATTGAAGAAGCAATGCTACCGAGGAGGCACAAGTTCCACAATGCTTTGAGGTGGGAGATAGGCAAGGGGCATCAAGGAGACTGTCCAAGGTCACTTTCGGGCATAGTACCATGTTATTGATACAGCCCTGGCATGCATTAGATAGTGGTTCAACCAACCTGGTTACCAGAGCTTTATGAAGATGATATCACTGCTTCAGACATAGGTGGAACTGTTCCGTTCAACATTCATGGCAGCTTTTCTTGATCCAGCAAACATTGGTGTATGAGATATTGTGCAACATGTTCACACTCTATCCCCAGGTGTCATCACGCATTATTCTTAGTAATGAATTAGGTGGCAGAAGGGGAGCTGGCAGAAAAGAGAGTTGATTTCTCTGTTTATGGATGATGATGATGATGATGATGATGATGTGTTTGAGAAATTAAGGGATTACATTCAGTCACGTAATGAAGAAGGTGAGTAATTTTGATTGCTGACATGCCAATTTAATGATATACAGCTCCCAGCAATATCACCCATATATATGTACAAGCATTTTGTATTGCATGTCTTTTGTTGTGTGCGTCCCATATTCCACATCTAGAGCAACTTCGCACAATCCTGCTCTCGGTATGCGGTCCAACTACGTACCAACTAATCTGTAGCTGTAAAAACATCTGCCAGCTACCAAGTGTCACAGACCCCCGGAGAGAGGAGGATAGGACCCCAGCTCTCCGCGACGGTGCAGACGGAAGCTCAGCCGCTGTAAGGACGTGGAGGACGCAACCTACTGCTGGGAAGGACGTGTGACCTGTTGCCGGGGAGGATGTGTGTTACCTACCGTCGGGGAAGATGCATGTGACTTGCCACCGGGGATGTGTGTTATATACCGCCAGTGACCTGCTGCCTGGGAGAACGTGTGTTAACTACCGCTGAGGAGGATGTATTTTACCGCAGTGGAGGATGTGTTACCTATTGCCAGGGAAGAATGTTGGGACAGCACTGCTGGTAGTGGAGGACGTCTCCGCTCATTGGGTAGGGGTAAAGTGTCGAGTCGACCAAGTCAGTGTCAAGTCAGTCATGTCAGTCAAGTCAATGTCGAGTCAGTCCTATCAGTCAAGTCAGTCAAGTCAGTGTCGAGTCAGTCAACGTGATGAAGGACCTCAATCAACACTAAGGGGGAAGGAGTGTAGTATCCTGTCAGTGAGGTCATGATCTGGGAGAGGTCAAACCACAGGACAGATGCCTACTATTGGATAAAAGAGCGGGCCACATTGTAATAGAGCGGGGCGCTCTAAGGATTTGTTCTAGATGTTTGTTGTACTATATATTGTCTGTGGTGCAATGGGTTAGTTGTCCTATTGGCTGTGACCTCGCATGCAATCCTCGGATACCCAGCCCCCGGGTCCAGGATATTACTGTGATGTAGTTGATTGGTTAGGAGCTGTACCGTAACCAATGCAATGTTATTTATGGGTATGATTGAATGTGACATCATGTCCAGATTGCACCAAAAGTAATTCTTTACACCCAAGTCACCAATAAACATTCACTAACAAAAGGTACATGTACAGTACCAGTCAGAAAAAAGTTTCCCTATGTTTCGCATAGTTTAATTATCGTGACGTAGCATCGTAGCATGAGACCGTTAGCTACGGGTACTGAGAAGCGAAGTTCACATAAACATTGAGCGCATAGTTCGGGTAGTAGAATTTGGCTGCTTTATTGCACTAACACTGGTACCAGCAGCTTTGAAATTTCACGCCATGTAATCATGGCAACGCTGATACGCGTTGTCAGCGTAAAGACGTACTGTGCTGTGCGCTGTATTCCTCTATCGTAGAGTAATAATGTCGTACACTAACTACTGTACGCGCTTAGCGTATCTCCGTAGAACGAGTACTCTATAGTGGGAAACTTTTTTCTGACTGGTACTGTACCAAGGCAGTTGTGTCTCATATATGTATATCATGCCAATGTTTTGCATGCGCGCTCTTAGTAGGAATACTTCTTGAGCTGAACAGGCAGTGATGTCTCGATTGGCTGTGCTGTTTCGAAATGCCCATGCCATTGCCAAGGTTGGTAGGTCAATCACTGGCATTGAGTGGATGTGTGCTCTGGATGAGAAGGATCTTGATGATGGAGCATCATATAGGGCTGAGAAGAAGTGCTATGAATTCATCCACTTCCCAAACTTTCACGGATGGTCAGTATTATGATACATTCTTTGGCACTCTTGCCTACTGTGCAAATAAGTGGCATTCACTGCTAATGTATAATAAACCTGTGAAAGCAAGTTTCGCTTTAGACATTGAAAATCTTTTCTTTGTTCTTTTGGCGTTTGCATCGAAATCTCCATCATGGAATTTGCCATGGGACGAAGGGTCTATTATGTCAGTTGCTGGTATAAAATTTACGTTTTGCAGTGATAAAGATTTTGCTTTCAAATATCTGTCCTTCTATTGCCGTAATGAATCTATAAATCTTCTACATGTGCTTTACTCTGAATTGTGGAGCGGTGTTGTAATTGCACAAGAGCAACAGATGGGTTTGCATGCAAGTCTTCAGTCAAACAACTTCTTCTCTATCATGGTGGATGGCACCACTGACTCATCTGTTAGTGATGCTGAAATTATCTACATATGGTACACTAGTACTTTGCTGGCTCAGATTACTTTACTGCATTATATATACACACATGTAGGCAGGCTGTGAAAGGAGTGATTTCTGCCCACTTTCTTGCCTATGTGAATATCAGTCAAGGTACAGCTAACCAGATATTCAATGCCATTGCGCTGGCATTAGAAAAGAGTCTCCAGATGACAAAACAGACCATAATGTTGGATTTGGCAGTCATTGTGCATCTGTAATGACCGGATGTAAGAGTGGTGTCAGTACTCTTCTGCTGATGAGGAAACAATCATTGTTATTCACACTGCACTGCATGGCATATCAACTAGAGCTGGGGTTCAAGTGAATTCTTCGAGCAAATAGTTTTATGTTCTATATAGAGCTTCTACAGTAGACGTCAAATTTTCATTTTAGTGCAACGACCGGTGCACGAATGTATGGCTTCAGGCTTGTCTTAGTTTTGCTTTAAATCGATTGCATGGTTCTTATTAGCACCGCATCGTGTTAATCGCTTAAAGATGTCATGGTTTTTTTAACCACATCAGTGAACTTTTAATTCAAAAATGGTCTACAGCGATTATACCAATCTTCACATTCTTTTCTATGATCAGAAAGGGCTCAAAACGCCAACTATCTACAAGTATTGGAGGGCATAGAATGTACACGACCCAACACCCAAACTTGCAGCTGACATCCAAACATACATACAAGAACTCTACTGTACAGGATACATCAGCAAAACTGAAGCTGAATTCCTATCTCCACCAGATCCCGTACAAACCCAATACATTCATTTCCTTTACAAAATCCACAAGACTCCAATATCAGTTAGACCTATTGTCTCTGGTATAAACAGTGTCACAACCCAAGTCTCAAAGTATCTCGATTTTTTCTTCAAAACCATCATTCCAACAATCCCATCGTACCTCAAAAACTCACTCAGCTTGATCCAACTATTCAAAAACACCACCATCATACCATCACAACACGTTTACCTCATCTCCCTAGACATCAAAAGTCGTTACACAACCATCCCACAAGATGAAGGCATCAACTCCATACTAATACACAACGACGTCATAGGTTTCCCAAAGTTCATAACCCGACAACTACTCAACTTTGTCTTGAAACGTAACTTTTTCACCTTAACGGAACACCATACCACCAACGTACAGGTGTAGCCATGGGTATTCCCTTTGCCCCTACCCTTGACAACATATTCATGTACCACCTAGAACTAGCATTCCTACTAACACTAAACAAACAACCCTATCTATACAAATGGTACATCGACGACATTTTCATCATATGGACATTTCCCAAAGAAGATTTCGACTCCTATTTCAGTGACCTTAACCAATTCCACCCCATCATTAAATACGAATACACCATGTCCGATACTTCAATTGACTTCCTTGACCTTACCATCTTTAAATGTACACATGAAAATATTCACACGTTCCTGAAACGCTATGCAATTTCCCACTCGATCCGTCGAAAACCTGGGTCAGGTCATCTGCCATCGATCACGGCAGAGATCAAAGCACTGGTGGAGCAGCAAATGCAAACGGACGATGAAACCACAGCATTTCAGCTACACAAACTGTTGGTATTTCGTGGGTACAAAATCAGTGCTCATACTGTTTTGCACTGTAGAAAGGCTCCTGTGTACACCTTTCGAGGCAGCGCATATTGTCAGCTGATATGCGATGTCAACAAGGCAAAGAGATTGGCTTGGGTGAGAAACAATCTCAACAAAACCTTTGATAATGTCATTTGGACAGACTAATGTACTGTTCAAATGGAGTTGCACAGGAGGTTCTGCTGCAGAAAAATAGGACAGGCTCCAAAGCCAAAGCCAAGGTGAGCATATTAGTAACCGATTATGTCAATGTTCATTTTATCATGTTTGTTTTATATTTCACACGTCAAAGCATCCTCTAAAGGTTCATGTTTGGGCAGGCATCAGTATGCAGGCGAGAGCGGCCATATGCAATTTTGACGGTATCATGAAAAAGGAGCTGTTTATTGACATATTAAATTCATCTTTGTTGCAGTCAATTCAACCTCTCTACCCAATGGTCATCATCTGATGCAGGACAGTGTTTCCAAGTGTCCCTCAGAGTATACAACACGGTGGATGGTGGACAATGAAGTGAACTGGTGGAAAACCCCTCCAGAGTCCCCAGACATTAATCCCATAGAGAACTTGTGGCATGAGCTAAAAAAATACAACTGCCATGAGGTGAAGCCAAAAATCTAGCAGGAGCTTCTGGAACACTGTAGACAGGGAAAAGTGCAGACGTTATATTGGACACTTGCGCAAAATATGGTCTCATCAACAACATGTACTGTTAATGGACCTGGAATTTACAACTTTGTAGACACATACAGTACAAGTCAAAAACGTTTCCCACCGCAGAGTACCTTTTCTACGGTGATACACTAAGCACAGACAGTAGCTAGCGTACGACATTACTACGCTACCGTAGAGACACGGCGCAATACGTCTCTACGCTGACTATATGTACGTATGACAACTCGAGGGCAAGAAATATTTCTTAAACACCCATCCTTAGATTTCTTAATATGGGTACCAACCACCCTACGCCCCCACAATCAGCACCTGATGAACCACATAATGAATATATAATGCCTTATCGCAACATAAGTCCACAAGAATATTTGTTTCCACAGCATCGAATTGTCCAAAAGGGAGAGTTGCTAAATGATCCTTCAACCCAGTGAAGTCTATCTTTAGCCTTTCACCTGCTCCTGTGCTGCATAGTCCTTCGCATGAAGGAAAAATGGCTCATCTAGCACATACATGTACCCCTGACGGCTTAGGCAACCCTGGTTCTTGCTCCCTACACTACAATTGAACGGATTCCTCACAAGCAATGGGTTCCTCTCTAGAAGCAGCACATGCACAGAAGCCGCTTCCACTTCTGCAGGTGGTCATTGTGGGCTGGGCAAGACAAACATGGGCATAGAGGGTAATCATGATGGACCAACGAAAGTTGGCCCCTCCCACTTAAATTATATTATTTGTGATGACCCCAAACTATCTGATGGCTCCGCCGGAAATAAGAACAAGACCCACACGAAAACGTCACCCCAAAATTAAACAGAAAGCAAAAGATGACACAAAAACAATGAACCTATCCAATATACCACTGACAGAAGACGAAATGGCGATTTTAGAAAAAGGCTTCCTTTTCATCCCCACACCAATAGGCAATATGAGACCCCTGCAAAAACCAATCGAACAATAAAATTGCTCAAACAACGAAAAGAAGAGATAATTATTTGAAAAAGCAGATATAATTATTTGAAAAAGCAGATAAAGGATCTACCCTTACCATAACAAGCAAAGACAAATATGTGACTGACGGCAACAATCACCTCTCAGATGAAACAACATATGCAAAACTAGACCATGACCCCACACATCACTTGCAGCAAAGATAACAAACTACATAAGAGAACTATACTCCACAGGATACATGGATAAATATGAATATGAGTTCATGAAACCACCTGATCCAGTACAAACTCAATATATATATTTTCCTTACAAAATACACAAAAATCCCATCACAGTTAGACCTGTAGTAGCAGGCATCAATGGAGCCACGACAAATATTTCTAAATACATAGACCACTTCTTCAAGACCATCGTTCCCCTTGCACCATCACACCTAAAGAACTCTCAAGCCTTCATCAATATATTAAACAAGACAACCATACCACCATGTGAACAAGTACTCCTTATATCAATAGATGTCATCAAAGAGTCTATATACAACAATTCCTCAAGAAGAAGGGATAAATGCACTTCTACGGTACAACGTCACTGGACTCCCAAAATACGTGACTAGACAATTACTGAACTTTATACTCAAAAACAACATATTTACTTTCAACTGACAACCTTACCATCAGCGTAAGGGAGTAGCCATGGGAACACCACTGGCACCCACCCTAGCAAACACATTTATGTCCAATCTCGAAGAAAACTTTCTGAACACACAAGATAAACAACCACACACTTACAAACGACACATTGATGATATATTTATAATATGGACACATTCAAGGGCAGACTTAGACACCTTTCTTACTAACCTTAATAACTACCATCCCACCATAAAATTTGAATAGAGTGGAAGTTACATGATGCATATGGGACAGCTTAATGTATTCAACTCTTGCACAAACATCCAGACTGAATAGAGAAAATCTTAGCAGAAGGAAACTGTTTCTAATATGTATAACTAAAATTGCGGTGTAAATGTATCGTAAGGAAAAGTAGACATTTCTCTATCATGTGCGTGCATTTTCTTCCCCTTGCAGATTATAGATCAGACACGGCAATAGACTACCTTGATTTAACAATATACAGACACCAACTTCGAACTAACAAGAAAACTTTCCTACAGAACACATCTCACACCGACAAATTCATTTCAATATATACATCACACTAGCCACCACCCACACCATACAAAGACTGTAATTATAAAAGCAGAACTTTTAAGATATCAGAGACAATGCTCAGACCCAAAACAATTTGCAAAACTCAAACAACAATTAATTGATCACTTCCTAAACAGAGGATACCCATTCAAGATGACAAACCAAGTGATCTAAACAATGTCCAACCAACCAAAAATTATACAAAAACAGAAAATATACCCACTAATAATCGAATATGATGCTAGCACAAGACACAAGACAACACCCTACAACAACACATTGACATACTACAACGAGAAGCAACCACCTTCCCACTCTCCCTAAACAAACTAATAAAAGCATACAAAAATTTCCCAAATTTGATGAAGACTATCACAAGATCACCACTCAACACAGACATAAAGAAAACACACTTACAACCTTCAGACAAACATTACGCAATACCACTACTCCCCACAAAATGCAAGAGAGGAGACTGCCTTGTGTGCCCCATGTTGGTCGAGGCCGACACATTTCGGAGTACAGCAACAAACAAAAAGATACACATACGAAGCAAACTTACATGTAGCAGCAGTAACATAATATATGTTCTACAATGCAAAACATGTACTTACAGATAAATGAAGCCTGTTTGAGTGTGTGATGCTCGCAGGGGGTGCAGGAGTTCCTCAATGAAGAATTGGCCATTACTACACCGTTACTTGTTGTCTGCATGCATGCTGTTTACTTTATTCTGTTTTATAAATTTGTGTCTCTAAACTTGCTGCACTTGAGTCACTGATATTCTGACCCAATGAACCAGTCTGTTCGAAATGCGTTCAATTGACGATGGATCATCATACAGGCCAGAACATTAACAGTTCTTCCGAATGCGGTAAATCTTCCGAATGCGGTAAATTAATAATGGCACATAAACAAATTAATCGCACAAACCTTCCTTTTCTTAACTCTTTGACCACCAAGTGCACATTTATGTGCAATAATTGCACCCCACGTTCACTGCCAAGTGCACATTTATGTGCACACGTATTAGAAAACGAATCTGTGTCGCATGGTTACGCTCTTTGTGCACCAAACAGCGCTCGGGGCATAGAGCTGCGACTGGAATGTTGGTTTTCAATTAAAAGGTAAGCGGTAACTAACATACATGTAATGGCGCCTCTATCGTCACTAGCGGCTTTGAACAAGCACCCACTTTTTCTCCTAAAATAGGGGAGAGCGAAGCTTTTTAAAAAGCCTGGACCTTAGGAATAACACCAAGGGACAAAAATATCGTGTTTTCGTCATCTGTTTTATAGTATACACGACGTACGGCTTCAAATCCCTGCCCACTTGGCTCTGCCTATATCGAGTGTTATTAGCAACCATTGTTTTTCAAACACCATATATAAACAAACATCACAAAACGCTTTTTAATCATAGTAATATCTTTAAAGTAAGCTAACCGTGTGATTCTCCAAGAACAGCGAGTTTTCGGTGACTAATAAGCTACGGTAGCCATAATTAAAACATAGCTGACAATTAACGACATCACCCGTATTGCAATTATGATGTCCAAAGAGTTAAGAAACTTGGCTTGTACCGAACAAACGAACGCTTCGGAATGATGCCATTTTCACTAAGGCATTTCTTTTGTCAACTCATAGTTAAATAGCTGGCCATGGCAGTCGGAACTCGGAACACAATTTTTATTTATCACGTGCGTACTGCATGTCATCATTTGGAACTTTTAACGTGTGAAAACGTTTGTTGTTGGACGTATCGGCTCTCCTTACCCATCCAAGCACCTGCAGTTGTTCTTTCGTCGCTTCTTACCAATTTGTGAGTTGAGTTATTTTACACCCTTTAGCTGTATGGTGTTAACTTGTTGATGAACGGAATGAGGGCTAATAATTGTACTTGTATGACTGGTATATTTTACACCTTTTTGTTATTAGCTGTTTGTGGATGAGAAAATTGAGTGCTAAGTGGCGTTGTAAGTCAGATGTCGTAGGGTAAAATGTGGTGTACAATGAAATTGATTCGTTATGTAGCACCGACGCACACAATTGTGTGCTTCCATACGGATGGCACCACCAGCGTAGTACCCAGGAAGCTACTCACCACAACACTGCCTGATCGCCCTCCCAAACCTGGCGATATATGTGACGTAATGTGGACTGACAAGAACACCTACAAAGCCACAGTGCGGGCAATCGGTTAGGGATTATTGGCTAAGCACTATTAAGTCTACGTGTGTGAGACTTTGATTCTTTAGGTTCACAGAAGGAGATGGAGAGCGTCATGAATGTTGGGGATACAAGTGATGAAAGTGGTGATTGTATTTAAAATGTTATACCACTTGTTAAAGGTGTGGTTTTGAACTTCAGTGGATCCAGAAGATGATGACATTGATGATGAAGAGGGTGATGAGGAGGAAGTAATACCTGGTAAATGTTGTTTTGAAATTACCATTAATATCAATTGCGCGGTCTAAAGCAGGGGCAAAAAATCTGAGTCTTCCTCAAAAGAGAAAGAAATCTGAAGGTTAGTCGACATTTGTTGATATGCATTTAGACTGAAACATTAATTGTAATTTCAGTGGATAGTAAGAAGAAGTGTTCTATTGGTAATGGTTAAATCCATGTATATTTGCATCAGTATGCTTTTAAATATAAATTTGTATCATAAACTAGCACCAAGTTCTGGGAACAAGTCATTAGCACAGAAGAAGGAAATTGAAAAGATGAATGCTGCTATGATGAAGCTTGTTGAAATGGATGTCAGTTGCATTGTTGATTTAATTGTATAAAATTCAATTCCATTTTATTACTCAAGGTATCTCTCCTCAGTCATTTGAATATGTCCATACATTGCCTATAATTAATGAACAAAAGTACAGTTTGTGCTTAACCAAGCATATTTATGCCAGTCATCCATTAAAGAACTGTCTGCTAAAATCAACCTAGAACACCTTGTATGGGGAGATTCATTATGTCTGAAAAGAAGATGACAAAAAATGAAATTATCAAATCAATTTTGAAGGACGCTACTAAACTACGAAAAAGCAAACCAGTGAAAAAAGTTATCGCTACAAGAATAGCATGGTGCCATATGTGCGGTATCAAACTCAGGTTCACGAATTAAAAGCCCACCGGATTAAGAGAAGTGAAATTTCACCGTATATCACCTACTTTAATGATGGCAGACAGATACCAGCTGCATATACATGTATGTGTATCACATGTGGGGGCGGATTTCCTACTTCACAGCGACTGCGATTTCATCTTGAACAAATTCACGGTCAGCAGACTTAAGTATCTTCTGAACTTATGAATAGAATTAGGATGTGAACTTTAACCAATAATTCAATTTACTGATTTTAATTTAATCATTATTAACAGTGCACTTCTAAAGTGAGCATTTTAAGTACCTCCCAATAGAGGCTGTCTCTATTCTGCAATTTGGCAGCTGTAGTTTTGCACAGAAATCTCCTCCCATTTACAATATGTTGTAGTCATCTACATGTACATCAGTGACCAAGTCAAAGAGTATCATGCTATTGTGACATGCTCATTGCAACTTGTTCACATAGGAGCGGGAGATCGTGGAGGCACAGATGCAAAAAGATGACAAGACAATGACCCCCCAATTCTGAAAGCGAAACGTGTGTACATCACAAAGTCATGATTATTCTGAGGTGTGGATTGCTTTATACGTTTTGATCTGTCATTGCACACTATTCTTCATGCTCAAACAAAGCTAGGATGGGTCTTCAGAGGAAGTGCTTATTGCCAAATCATCAGGTGTGTGGTAAATGAATTAGTTGCAGACGAGAGCTCTATTCAACTTGAAACACACAGTAGAACATGCTGTCGCAAGATAGGTCAACCTCCCAAACCAAAGCCAAGGTATAAGAAGTACTGATAATTTTCATTTTGGGAGGAATTGTACAACTTAATGGCGGTTATTGTAGGTGTTCGCAAAGGAAACAAATAACACCCACGATATATTATGATTTATCTAATTGGCTCCAGACTATAGACCTAAACATCCTGTGAAGGTACATGTTCGGGGGGGGTGCATCAGCAAGAGAAGAGCTGTTCTATGCATATTTGATGGCATAATGGACTCAAAGGTCAGATACATATTTTTATCCATTGTGCAATCGCACATGCCCATTGATATTAGCTCGCCTCTTAGCGATAAATGGGCAGCCCCTTTCCTGAGACGTGTATTTTTGATTATTGAATTTACCATTGCAGGTTTACACCAAAAATGTTGCTGCTTTTCATCGCCAAAAAATTTCCATCGTCACATAGATCGGTGGCTGATAATGACCCCAAGCACACTTCCAATTTTACTAGGCAGTTTTTGGAAGAGAGCCAAGTAAACCAGTGGAGAACACCCACTGAATCACCAGACCTTAACCGCATAGAAAACTTGTGGCATGAACTGAAGTATTTCAGAAGAGATGTGAAACCTAAAAAACTTGTACGTGGGATAAATCAATTCTGGAAAACCGTTGCTCCCCTTGCTTGTGCCAAGTACATACATTGTAGGACACTTAGGTAAAGTGATTCCGAACGTACTGCAGTGGTATTGAAAAATATTTGTTTTTGGAGGATATTTATTGTATATGTATGTACATATCAAAGGTATAAATATTGATTCTTCTAGAGCTAATGTATCTTACCATTGGCAGGAAGAAGTACTTTTAACCAGTTTTTTATACTTGGCTTGACTTCGAGCACTATAATTCTCCAATATTCTTAATTTGCTTAACTAAAACATGAATATCACTATGCCACAGAGATACCGGTGGGCTGAATGTATCCAGCATACTGCATGGCACTCTGTTTCTCGGTTACATTGTCCAAGCAGCAGTTGAACGTCTTACCCCCGCGGCCTATGCAAGCACATTTGTTGAAGCAAGTCCTTCGAACGGGCTCGACAAAGTTCCATATAATTACGATGATGCAGGAAAGTGTCCGAGCTATCAGCAAGCATGCTATGCACTTCAGCAAAGTAGTGGTGAAGAAGCCCGTCCAATACAATCCTGCTCCTTCGTGAAAAGCTACCACTATACGCAGGAATTGATGAATGCATGTAATTATTATCTGCAGGAAGCAATTAATGCCCACATTATTTAATAACATGATGATAATAACCTCAAATCTATTAGCTCCTCGTGTACCTTCGAAAGGATCCTGTGTTGCTGATGGGACATCTTTGTCTTTCTCTACTGATGAAATGCTTGGTATGTCGAGAATAAGTATCTTTAACTTTTGTAGCGATTAGATGCCTTCCTTGCACGATACATTAAGCTCTTTGTTCGACTTCAGTTGTGTGCTGCACATGTTGGTGACATAGATTTTGATCCTGACGCAATCCTTGGGGAGCTTTTTGCCGTTCATATACACAGCATGCTAGAGTATTAGTATTTTGGCACACATGTTGCACTCCTTGTGTGATTTATCTAGGCCATATGGCTCAATTGCCAATTGTCGCCTTCAAGCAAGTGTTCATAGTCGCTAGATATGCCATTACAGTAAGATAGCTTCTAACTTACATAATCATAACTTAGTGACTCAAATATTCACCTTTGAATTTAGCTATGGCAATCACACACATGATTTGCCATTACAATGAGATAACTTCTAGCTTCTCAAACCAAGGATGGGAAATTGAAAGGTATACATATAAATGTTTAGGTATAGACTCTACATTTGAAAATGATTTAGGAACCATGTACTGCTTTTTTTTGCTGTGTGGATATGAATCCTATTTCACGGCAATAGTTCAATGCGCTTTAGATGTAACACGTTTGTGTTTAAGCATCTTTTACTTATGGTGAGTTTCCACTATTGTGCAATCATTTGCCCTCATCAGAAATTCTAACCAACAAGCTATATGTATATATAAAATGGAACAAATATTGATTCTTTTACAGTTTACATGTATCTTTACAGCTTCTTCTTGTGGTTATGATTTAGATAATATAACTTTGCGAATGAAATTGTTATCATCGATGGGCCACCTCCACCATCACGACTTGTGCTGCCTTCTGCATAGCCTGAAAGACAGAGTATGTTTTTTTTTTTACACCAGTACCATTTTAATGTTTTGTGGTCTATGAGTGAGATGCTGTGAGGTTAATGCTACAGCTTACAGGTATCTTTACAGCTCCTTGTGGTTCTGAATCAGATAATATCGCTTTTCGACTTATCTTTGAAATCTAAACAATCTGCTTTAGAAGAAATTCTGTTTAATCTTACCACTAGTGGTCAACGTCTCATACCAAGCATGTCAGTATATTTTCACACACAAAGCTCTCTCCTTGTGTTTTCATCTCATCAAGGCCATATTCATTAGTGGGGTCATCTTTCAGATCCTTTAATTTGATGTGCCCATTCATAATTGCATACATGTACAAGTAAACAATTACGCTTTGCAATATAGAGCTGGTGGTTGTTTTTGGTACTGTACCACCACATAGTCTCCAATGCAGTAAAATCACGACTGAGTCAGATAATAGCACTCTATTCTGAGGTTTAATCTTTCCAGAAAAGCAAGGTTTACAATTATCTCTTCCATCACTCACAGCCTCTCAACCATCGCCTATAGCTGTGACAAACATCACCTTATGCCCCTCCACCATCAAACAACCTTCTAACTTGAGGCTCTGGATACTAGTGCTCTTGTCTTGTCCTTTTGAAGGACAAGGACTCCATATTGGTTGTGCATTCGACCATCACAACACATTAGGTGCAGTGAAAGAACGTTTACACTGGCAAGATTACTGCTTCGGTTAAACCACATACAATGTATACAGTGTAGCTTACACATACATAAAGACCTACATGTACAAGTAAACAATTAAGCTTTGCAATATAGAGCTGTTGGTTGTTTTGGTACTGTACCACAGCACCACACAAATATTATTCTCGTTAGGTACCATGGCAATAGTACAATCCGCTTTAGAAGCTTCCATTAGAGTTTCATCTACATGACTGAGTCAGATAATCTTATATACTAGAGGTCACAGGCATGCTGGTTGCAGACCTCCCCTTAGCAGGAGTACATGTACTTCCCAGGCAACTAGCTGGGCCAGGATGGGACAAAGCTACAGGTACATGATTGACAGCTGAGTGGCATTCCATTAGCCAAATCTGTAACATTCTTTTTGCACAAAGTTCATACTATAGGATACATTGTGTTCACACCATTGCTACCTCCATATACAATACCGACATCTTGTGTGGATGTGTGACATCGTATTGCATGGCCATGGCTTCTTATAATATGATTCTCTTTAGGCATCACAGATTAGGCCTTGCACACACGATATCGCCCACAACAATTGTCAGCAATATCGTTTAGTGTGTACATGTATGTTGCTGGCGACTTTTGTCACTAGAAACATGTTGCCCTAAGTTGAGCATTGCTCTGCTTTCAAGCAACTACTTCAAAGAAACCGCATAATAAAAGTGAGAAAACTGCGTCGACATCGGGAACGACAGAGTGAACATATGAGAACATCGAGCAACTCATTGAACTGTACGAACAAAGACCATGTCTTTATGATAATAGAAGTAAAGACTACTTCAACCAAGATGTCCAGGACATGGCAAAGGTTCTGAAAGTACATATGCAACTGTATAACATATGCAAAAGCTGAATCAGGGTATTGTTTGTATTTATCCATGCCTAGGTAGAAAGAAGCCATGTAGATACCACAAATAAGTGTCACTGTTGTATATGCTTTCTTGTAGTGAGTCAGCAGAAACCATGCTCAGAGTATGTGAGAGGCTGGGTATCCCAGTTGCCTTGGACAAACTGGAAGGTCCGGCGACCACCATTACATTCCTTGGCATCACCATCGGCACTACAACAGCTGTGATTACTACCTGACAAACTGCAAGAAATGACCATCTTAATCAAATCCTGGCTGGGAAAGCACAAGGCTACAAAGCGGGACCTTTTGTCGCTGATTGGCAAGTCGTCCTTCGCTGCCAAAGTGGTCCCATCTGGTCGTCTCTTCCTCCGTAGGCTGATAGAGCTGTCAACCACAGTCTCCAAACTACACCATCACATTCACCTTAATGTGGAGCCAAGGGAGGATATCATATGGTGGGACAGTTTTCTGCCTTCGTGGAATGGAGTATCAATCTTCCTCGACCCCAACTCGAAGGGTGCAGAGACCATCAACTTATTTACAGATGCCTCGGGGACACTGGGCTATGGAGCATACTTCAACGGGGCATGGTACCGTGGTCACCTCATCAGAGACTTCCCTTGCACTCGATTCAGTGGCAGGAATTGTTTGCCATCATTGCACATGGGGACATCTCCTGCAAGGACAACGCATCACTGTGCACTGTAACAACATGGCAATAGTACAGTCCTGGTCCAACCAGTCGGCCAGGCACCCAGGAATTCTACACCTCCTGCGGAAACTGTTCTTCATCACTGCCAAGCATAGTTTTATTGTCCGCCTGGTCCACCTGCCAGGCAAACTGAACCGAATAGCGGATGCTCTCTCACGTAATCAGTTGTCACTGTTTTCTGCCCTAGCCCCAAAGGCCAACCCACAGCTAACACCCGTACCTCCAGAGCTGGCAGAACTCTCAGTCACCAGATGGAGAAGCTTCTCCACAGAGCACTGGCCCCATCCACTTAGACGGGGATTAAGAGGTATTATGATTTCTGCAGCACCCACCACGGGAAACCACTCCCGGGTACAACTCGAACCTTGGCACTATTCGTGACTGACCTGAACTTGACTCTCCAGCCGAGGACAATTCAGGTGTACATATCAGCAGTGTCCTACCTACACCACGTGAATGGTCTTGAAAGTCCAACTACCAATAACCCGGTGATCAAGCTCCTGGTCCAGAGTGTCAAACGTTCCATGCCTGCAGCCCACCTCAAACCAAAACGTCAGCCAATCACCAACAATATGCTAAGACAGATGCTGTCACAGCTGGACAGGGACCACAGAACAGCTCATGATCACCTGATGCTCAAAGCAGCCATCACATTGGGGTTCTGCGGTCTGCTAAGGGTCAGCGAGTTCAGAATTCGGGTGACCTTAAACCATGCTTTCGTACTCAATGCATGGGGAGCCTCCCAGGGAAAGCATTAACTATACGTAACAGGCAAAATTCAGTGTATGTAATTGCATTTAAAATGTACTTCATAATTGGTACATTTCATTATACAGAAGTACTAATAAAAAAATTTGCAGACTCAGTACATTAGAGAAAAACAGAAAACTAAGAAGAGGCCCACAGGCACTGGGACATATGACCTTTACGTTTCCAAGTGGCCATTGTACAACCGCCTTCGTTCCTTCGTTTCCTAGATGACTCTGTTGAAGCTAAGCTGGGCACATCAAATTTGGACGTGATGCAAGTTAATAACTTTATACTGGTGGAGCGGCTGTAAGTGATGGTAGAAGTATATTTTATGGTGGAAGGACTGTACTTGCTGAAAGGTGAAGCATGGGTTCAGAGGCATGCAAAAATATTGGAGGACTTCAAGAAGTGATGTACAGTAGACGCCAGATCAAAAGTCACATTTCGTTTTAGTGCAACAATTGCAGCACCAAGCATTCTTTACATAAACACGATATTAGCACGATTATCTCTTTTCACCCTTTGGTATGTGTTAAATATTCTGGTGAACTGTGCAACTCCATCTAAACCGGTGTCGGAGGCATGGCTGTCCCCCTGGAAAAAGTGTCCCCCCCGGACATTCATGCCTAGGCACGACTGTCCCCCCGGACACTGGTGCCTAGGAATGAATGTCCCCTCTAGGCATTAGTGTCCCCCCATGCCGGACATTTTTTCCTAGGCACATCTGTCCCCCCCCCCCCCCCCCCCCCCCCCCTAGTTGGGCGTAGCCCGACCTTCGCGTATTGGGTATCTAGCCTATACCTGGATTTGTACCCATCTGATAGCGTATGTGGGCTATACTATTATCACATACAGCCCACATACGCTATTAGATAATTTATGCCATTACTTGCCTATGTGTATATCACATGCACATGAAATTATTATTATTATTATTATTAGATGCATGGGTACAAATCCAGGTATACCCGACCTTCCGCCAATACGCGAAGGTACGGTCGGGCTACGCCCAACTAGCCCCCCTCCACGTTTTCTCGTTTACCATAAAAGTTCAACCAAACACTTAGCCTTCGAATCCTCGTAACTGCTCTGCCTCATGCGTGTATAAACTGATGTGCGCACGCGTACGTGGAGGTTTCCTTTTAGAATAGCGAGTGTTGCTGGCCATGGACGACGAAATCGTTTTAAACTCAGTTCTTGTTCAAAGGAAGGTATCCAGGCCAGTTGGATGTTCAAAAGATCAGAAACGTTCTTTTAGACGCCGAAAGCGCGTGGAAATTACAAGGTTGACAATGGCGCTCTTTATTTACAAATTGTTCCAAGATATGAGTGGCGATCAACAGTGATCAAATCGAAAGAAGAGCAGGAAAGAGTAATGATAGCTTGCATGCCACGCTTCACCAGAAGGTAAATCGTCAGGCCTGGCGCGTATCCAGAATTTCAAACCAATTAACATTGTACGTCAATCGAATACGAGCGGGGAGGGGGGGGGGGAGGGGGGGGGGGGGGGGGGGGGGGGGGGGGGGGATCATGCACCCTTGGGATAGGCCAAATACGAGCTAGCGGGGAGGGTAGGCCTAATGAATACAAGTGGGGGGAGGAAGGGAAGGTTAGTATCAATTAAGTTTAGTAAATATTATTCTATTGGGGGTTTATAGGTAACACGGAAACCTCTATGAATATGCTCCTGATCGTTGTATAGATATATGCATGCGACCACCATGTATAGAAGCATGACTGTAACTTTTGATATTGGGTGTTCACTTACTTCCAGCAAAGAAAAATCGTACAAAGTTCAAGAGTCAGTTGGCAAAGGTGTATACAAGGTTAATGGCTCTGCACTGCATGCAGCAAATATCTGTCTGACACATGAAGCATGTTTTTTTTTGTGATATCATGGTATCAATCATTATTTTATATCCACACGCGGACAAGCTAAATTATACTTGCATGCACATGAATTTTCATACGATTCAGTAACATTTGTAAACATTTACACAAGAATGCCTTTCCTTGAAATGAGAGCCTTTAGTAATAACTAATTAGCTGCTCTGCACACAACGTAACTACCCTTGTACACTTGTACCAATCAGATCAAATCTTTCACATGCATATACATGTATATGCATGCGCAAGTTAAGGACTCGACGAGCGGGCACGCAGACGCAAGTACATGTATCCGACCGATTTGGTTGTATTATACTAATGCTTGTACATTCCAGGCCTGTATTTAAAGTGTAGGACATTCTATCCTAGGCACCAGTGTCCCCTCATGGGGGGACACTGGTGCCTAGGGTAGGACAATTATGCCTAGGCATAAATGTCCCCTGCGGACATATATGCCTAGGCATAATTGTCCGGGGGACAATGGTGCCTAGGAACGAGTGTCCGGGGGACAGCGGTGCCTAGGCATGAATGTCCGGGGGGACATTTTGCGGGGGGGACAACCATGCCTACGACACCGGTTTTATACTTAAGCACGCGGCTTCCTTTTAATAGTATCAATCAGTTTAGACGTTGACGCTTCGAAAAGCACTGAAAGAGCTGAGTAAGGTACATGTAACTTTCCAACATAATCGAAATGGTTTATCATATTGTCCTTGTTGCTCAGTTGAGTTAAGGACTGTTACTATTTTTTTAGCGCGCGCACCTGCTTCCGTTTACGGCGCGCGCATTGTTATAGTAACAACGACATTCCGTATTTCGTTGTTGCGTGTAAATGTTTTATCAAATATTTCGATTGATGTGGCCTGTACATGTATCTGGCTATGTTGTTGTTGGCAGATCTCGCATATGCAGTTCTTTTCTTCACAAACCAAGTTTAACCAGGTTAGCCTTTTTGGCGTATGTTTTTTTTTATTCAAGTATCGATTGCATCATTGCGTTAAATAGAGCGCAGCTCATTTCCTAGCTTCGTTAATCTATGATGATAATCTATCTGTGCGACACGTAGGGTGCGTTTAGATTTAGATATCTATAGGTTGTTGAACGGCTTGCTGTACTATACGCTACCGGCTACATTTCGGGTCAGATTTTACTTTATTTAGTGCGCACCCCGATTTGAAAATTGACATACTGAAGGGGTTGGGTTTGTGTTTGTTTAGTACCCCAATTCAGTAATCAGCATGCAGCTAGTAAAAAAGCGTTATTTATTCGTAACACATAGACTACACGTGGCATGCAATTGCTTAGGTGTAGTTATAACTTGTCGTTCCACAATTGGAGAAGTTGGAAGGCATAGTTTCTCCTTCGTAGTAGGTCCGTCCACTCTGGTGGTGAGTCCTGTGAATCTGTTGGTAAGCAGCCTCTACTGGATACATATTGTTTCTTAAGTTCTGTGATTGCTTGCTGCAAAGTGTTTTTTTGTAGTTTTATTTGTATCTTCACTTGTCCCATAAGCTCTTTGTATGTGTGTAATGAGGACTTTGGAAGCTGCTCATTATTGTGTTGTTTTATTTTCAGTGATTTTCTCAAGATGTCCAGCTGCTTTACTTCAGGTGTGTCACCTATGCATTTTGCAATTGATATACAAAGTTTGGTTTCCATTGTTCCTGACTGCACTTCAGTACATATAATCTTTAGCTCATCGTGCTTTATAACAGATTTGCGATGTTCTGTTATGTTTTCAGGACACACTGATTCATTTTTGTTCTGCTGCTCAATGTCCTCTTTTTCAGTCTGTAAATATTTATTTGCAGTAACGTTTAGAGCTGTTGCTTCTGAGCACTGCTGAATCTCAGTTTCCTCTGCGTCTAAGTTGCTGTTACCAGATTCTGGCATTTCGGTTTCAGCAGCACAAAGTCCACCAGGTATGTGTGTGGAAGAGTCTTCTGTAGAAGTGCATTCATATGCCAGTAAAAATTCTCCGTCTGGGGAATACACTTTCAATGTAGCTGTTGGAAGCTCTAATTTGGCTTCCACTATTTTCCTCCAGCATTCTTCCTGATGTTCCACAACTTGTTCCATGTTGGAATCGCGGAAATGGAAAAGCCAGGGTCCTTTTTCACTGACTTTTGGATCATCATCTCCATCCATAAACAGGTATTCATTTGTTGTTGTTGTTGTCCACCATGTTTGTTTTCCGTGTACAAGAAAAGGACTTAATCTTTGTAACTGGGCCTGCCAACTGTCATTATACTTTGCAACAAACTCACATGGAAGTTGTGTTCCTTGAAAATGTGGGAGTGACTTGGCGGCTTTGTGCACTATTGTATCAGCATTTGAAGACTTTCTGGTATTGCACTGCATGCGGAAAAGTATGTTTGTTATGACGTTTCCAGGAGAACGGTTGCTTGCTTTTTCAGCTATGTGCCGTGACTTGCTAAATAATCTCTCTTGATTCTCAGTATTGATTGATTTCAGACATAGTAGTTCGTAATGTTCTGGTGCATGTTTTGACAAAGAGTGTAGGTATAGCCCAAATAAATTTTCTCTTGACTTTGCTGTTTGAAACATATCATAGCACAGTTGATGATGGAACCATGCATTTACGTATAGTCTCAGTAGAAGCTTTGGGCATCGCTCATGGTCACTTGAGTAAAGTACCTCTGATACCATTAAGATTGACTGTAAAAGGGACGTGATCTTCCAATCCACATCTTTTTTGCTTACCATTAAATATAGGTGTATCAGTGTTGCTCTTAAGTCAGCTGCACTTTTTTTTTCTTTTGATAGGGTTTTTGTAATTCGAGCTGTACACTCCTCCCTTACTGTTGGTGGCAGTATTGACGGCAGTTCCTCAAAGAGATTGATGAGGTGGCCTTTGATATCGTGAAGAGGCTCACAATCAAGGATGGTATAGTCCTGTAAGTTCAAGTCAGTCAAACTTTGTTGTGGATTTAATAGAAGTAAGGATGGCACTCGTTGTACACCTTTCAATATATCTTGCAATTCCTTTTGCAGGTGCTTTCTTGTTCTTGTCACATCCATCACTCCTCTTGATTTGAGCTCATCTCTGATCTCCTTGACAGTAAGGTCTGGTACATACAAGGGTTTAATGCTGCAGGGTACCTTGCCATGTAGACCTTCAGTAGCAAGCCTTTGCAGATCCTTCACTGTGCGTGCCTTGCACATTAGAGCATGTGCTTGGTCATCCATAAGCCCAGACTTGCATCCACAACTGCCACACTTGTAGACAATGATATCAGATTTGCATGTGTTTCATAATATATCAGAACATAAATTTCGAATGACGGCAGTACAGTAAAAAAAAGGCGTCGAATCAAGGCGTAGAGGTGCAAGCTTACCGATCGATCCGATTGATAACGACAGATTGCCCTCTAATAATTGCGAACTCACTATAAACCAAATGCCAGATGGAATTAAATGCAGCTGATTCTTCCCGCTCCCGCCAAACTATACATTGGCCTCAATATGGCCGGCCAGCGTAAACAAGGTACAAAACATTCGCAAGGCGCCAGTAAGGGGGGCATGGTTATGTGGTCATAGCTGTTTGCCAATGCACAGAAGTAGTTTAACTAATAGTTTCTTCATTTGATAGGACGAACACTTCATTTCCACGGAGATACGGCACGCCAAAACCATTGTAGTCCGCCATGGCATCCTCAAAATGACCGTTCTTTTCCATTTACAAACCGTACAGACTTGAACCACTCAATTAAGCCAAACGATACAACACATAACTACAAAGTTTCCTATGTAACTAGACTGTCCAATTCGCTGGTTTACTAACTCGCCTCAGGCACTTTACTCTGCCGTACACCGTCACTTCAGCAGCAGCTATTCACCCCTCAGAGTCGTAACAGCATTAACAATTCATTCTTCTGTACTTACTGGGGACACAAAACAAACGGTTACAACACAAATCGTTGTAAAAAAATTCCGGGAGATGGGACTTTTTGACAGCTAAACATTAGCCATGCGTAAGGTAATTGGTAACAGTCCTTAATTGCATTGAGTGCAAAGAACCATTTTTCCTAATATTCTGGTCCGAGGAGAATTCGTTAACGAGGGTGCCAAAGGAGAAGGTGTTGCCATCGGTAGATGGAGATGTGCATGAGGTCGGCAGCACTGTACAGGTGAAAGATGGAAAAAATGTTTATAGCGGACAGATCGCAGCAACAGGTAAGAACAACGGCTAGGCCTACTACTATTTACATGGCACGTGTATAATTTAGGCACAGAACAAGAGATGAAGGATTTAGAAGAGCAATTTGAAGCGGGTCCATGGAATCCTTTAGAAGTGACACCAGCAGCAGGTGAGAAAAGAAAACCTACGACACCTCCGAAAGAGGTGAAGAAGCGAGACGAAGAAGCAGATGGAGTGGAGGGAAAGGAAGATGGTGCAAGAATGGCGTTACTAGCGAAGGGTAAGGAAAAGGAGGGAAAGGAAGATGATGTGAGGATGAAAGGAAAGGCGAAAACGAAAGGAAAGAAAGGTAGCACGGTGGCAAATCGGAAGGCGTGGAGCGGTAAAGGATGACGGAGCAGGAAAGAAGAAAGCTGCAGCAAAAGTACATGTAGAAAGGAAAAAAAGGAAGATGGTAAATGTAATAAATTTGCTCTATTTTAATCCTTTCTTGCAGGTAAAATACCTGTTGTTGGCAGGTTGCCTGACACCATTTAGGTATACAGTTATTGGTTTACTTATTGTCTTGCAAACGTTACCTTCACAGTTGTCCCAGGATGTACTGTTCCACGCCAGTGCCTACTACCATATGCATCCAACAGCCTACCATCCAACAGCCTACCATCCAACAGCCTACCATTCAACAGCCTACCATCCAAAAGTCTACCATCCAATAGCCAGTGTCTGCTCCACAGGTAATGTAATGATCAATTCCAATACATGTAGTATCATCACTAGGTCATATCCTCTCCTATCTGTGGTGGTGATGATATTTACACTCATTTACCTAATGAGGATATTTCAGGTGGCTCATGCTCACATTGACACTGATGACAGTGAAAAATTGCATCTGGTTAGTAGTGCAATTTGAAATAATGAGTTTTCCAACATACAAATTGTACTTTTCGATCCCCTACTGCTTGAGCTAGAAGTCATGGAGACAATACAGCAACTGGAAGAGCTCCAGAGACAGCATACCAACCTGCAATCCCAGCACAATGAAATGAAGATCAAAGTACAGGGGATGCTGGGTGCACAAAGATTAATGGAGGAATGCTTGAATGAGATCTTATGTCGATTCAATACTCCAGTGACATTCCCCCCACTCAACTATGGAACAAATGTGCACAGTTTTGGCACCACATCACCTGGTCTAAGTCCTGGAGTGCTGCCACCTACCGGCTTGAACTGCACTAGCAATTATCCAAGTACCTCCTATGGTCCATCCATTTCAGACATGTACACATCCACACCAGCCCGTACATATTTGCCTAATGCCAGAGCTCGGCTACCTAGAACTCAACTTCACTTCATGGAACCTGAGTCTCTACAAACACCATCCATCCAGCCACCATCTATCCAGGCACCAACTCCATCACCATCAGCAGCTAACCAACCAGGACCAGCTCATTACAAAACACCACCACAGTCACTACCACCTACAAGGCAGAACACAGCAAAGTGCTTGGACTCCAGTGAGATCAGGAAGGAACTGTTGAGGCCAGTAGATGAAGTGCTGTTCACCAATGCCAAGTACCGGGTTCTGAATAAAGCCTCTACTTTAGCTGTCTAGTTGGCCAAGGAGGCATTCTTTGGTGACAATGTCCTGGTGCGGTGCACAGTGGCCGGAGGGAGAGAGTTTCCAGGGTTACCTAAAGAGTGTAATGCTTAGGCAATTTCCACAGTTCTGGCAAGCGCCAGTTCAGTTTGAGCTCACATGGAAGGATTGTTGCGAATCAATCGGCCAAGCGTGTAAGAGACTAAGAGATAAAAATTAGAATGTGCAGTAAACTATGGGTGGTGGGTGTTTGTTTGTGTTGTGCATATCTTTCATCCTGAATGATAACCTTGTGTGTACAAGATACATGTCCTAGTCTACACAAACTTTTGAAGGTTCTAAGGGTATGGACCCCTCCCCTCCGCCTCCTCCCTTTGAAAGGTCTAAGGGTATGGTCCTCTCCCCCCCGTCTATATGCCTCCTCCCCTTTAAAAGGGTATGGTACCCTCTACCTGTCCACATGTATATGCCTCCTCCCCTTTGAAAGGTCTAAGGGTATGCTACCCTCCGAATAAGACCAAGCAAGAACAGGATAAAAGAGTACAATTCAGTATTCCACAGGCAAGCAAAATGAAGACTGGCAGAAACATGAAGAAACCATTGCAAAGCAGCAAGATAAAGACATACATGTATACAAAAAAGTTCAGTAAAACGATGCTACATTTCGACATAGGATAGAGAAAAATTTCGTAATGTTTTAGAAGGCGAGACAGAATAATTAATATTTAAATAATGATCAAGCAAGCATGTCTAACATGTGCAATTGTGGCTTGTGTGGTTTGGAATGTAATGATATTCAATTCAATTACGTAGATGTGTAATGATTTAGGGCAACAGATACATAGAATGATCCCCCTGCGAAGAAAATTTGTGGCCACATCACAGAAAAGGTTACAGCTGAATCCATGCAGTGCCAAACCAATGATGACATCGAATTGGATATGATCGATCCACCTGTAGTGCATTCTCAGTTGGAGTTCATAGAAACAGCTGAGCCAGAGGTGGCGATTGTCCTAACCAGTTCAAGCCATTGTGTCCAAGAAGAGCAAGCTGGTCCATCTCATCATCTGCAGGTTGTTGCAGCAACTAGTGTTGACCTTGGAATGGTGGTGCAAGCAGCACTTGAGGCTGTTGGGCTACACTGAGACGGTTAGTAAGTGAGCTGTCAGATGCACAAAAGATGCAATATCTGTCATGTCACACTAAACCTGCCACTGGTGCTGCTCTCCATTTTCACTCTGTCACCAAGTGTGAAAAGACTTGGAAGGTAACATTTCAGCTCAGGTGGATGGACCAATTTCCATGGCTGTCATACAGCAGCATCCTTGATGGAGGAATCTGTAAGCATTGCATTCTTTTCCCTGAGCAACCAAAGAGAGGAGGTAGCCAAGGTGCTATACCAGGTGTTCTTGTTCTATCAGTATATCAGAGTCCCTACAACAAGGCTCTTGGCCAGGATGGCATTCTTGTTTGCCATGAGAAAAGCACAATGCATTGCCATGCCACAAACCAAGCAGATTTGTTTCTACTTAGTGTCAGAAACCCTGACTCACAGATTGATGTACATTTTAATGGGACTAAGTGACCAGCAAGTAAAGAGATTCTGCGGCAGATTGTAATGGCAGTTGAATTCCTTGCAAAGCAAGGGTTAGCATTCAGAAGACATAGGGATGACAAAGTTGATTTTACTAATGAAGATATGAACCGAGGAAATTTCATAGAAACCCTTCAGCTAATGGCAATGGAGAATAGTGTTCTTCAAAAACATCTGAGCAGTGCAAAATGAAATTCCAAATACACAAGTAAAACCATACATGTACAAAATGTTATCATGCAATGAAAATAAAGGAAATATTAACCGGAGAGCTTCGAAGTCAGAACTTACCATTCACCATTATAGCTGATGAATGCACAGACAGCCATTCAAACCAGGAAATACTTTCTGTATGTGTGAGGTTTGTAAACTTGTCAACATCAAATGATCCTCACATAAAGGAATGCCATGTTGACTTCATTCACCTCGAAAGAGCCACAGCCGCAGTAATACCTAGTAAGATTTTGGAATCCCTAACCAATGTTTCTCTCTCTCTCTCTCAATCCATCAAACATCCAAGGCCAAACCTATGATAGGGCTGCAGTAATGTCCTCTGAAAAAGCTGATATGCAAGCCAAGATAAAAGAGGCATCTCCATTAGCTTTTTATACCCACTGCTATTGTCACTGCTTAAACCTGTCCCTTGCTTCTGCTTGTCAACTTCAAGAAACTCGCAATCTCATTGGTATAATAAATGAAGCTTTTTCTTTTCTTATCAAACAGTGCAAAAAGGCAGAGATATTTTGAAAAAATTTTAGAGGTATATTTACCCACATGTTCACGAACTAAACTAGTGGGACCATGCAAAACACGGTGGGTGGAAAGGCACATTTGCTTCGAGGTTTTTCTTCAGATGTATGTTGCATTTGTAACATTTTTGGATGCCATGCTTCACCCTCATCGATAGGGATACATTAGTAAAGGCCCAAGGAATGATGGCTGCATTAACAACATTTCAAAACATTGCAGTATTTATAATTACCAAGAACACTTTGGACATAGTAAAGGTTCTTTCAGCCAAACTGCAGGGGCGCGATCAAGATGTGTTAGAAGCATGTGCAATGATAGATGATGTTATGGAGTCCCTTAGAACAACTATTGACACAGTCTCCAAATTATGGTATGATGAGGTCCTTAAATGGGCAAATAAAGTAGGAGCAACAGAATCTGTTCCTCGCCTAACCGCACTGCAGAGGAATAGAAGCTAGCAGCAGCCCAATGGAACATTACAAAAGAACTGCTGCCATTCCATTTATTGACTATCTCTGTGGACAGATGGAGGGGCGATTTCGAGGGGAAACACATCACACACGTTGCCTGTTCAGCCTTGTGTCATCAATACTGGTCACCACATCTGTAAACCCTGACAATATCTTAGATAACCTTTTTAAATGGCAAATTGATCTACCATTCCCAAGGTCCCTTCCAAGTGAAGTAAGGCGATGGGAAGGACTATGGAAAACCCAAAAGTTGAATGGAAATAAAGAGCAGACTATTCCAAATAATCTTCTCCAAGCTCTAGGTGCCTGTGACAGTGACTCATTTCCTAATATCCATCGTCTTCTTCTAATTGGATGATGTACACTGCCAATCTCAAGTGCTGAGGCTGAACGTTCCATCAGCTTGATGAAGAGAATCAAGACATGCACAAGGTCCATCATGACGAAGCAGCGTCTCAGTGATCTTGCAGTAATTGCTATGCACTACGATGAACGAATTCCAGTAGACGAGGTCTGCAAAGCTTTCATTCAAGCAAATCCAAGAAGAATGTTTCAGGCCTCATTGTTTTTGGACTAACCCACTGTGCTACAATTCTCAATGTTTGTTCTAACATCCAATGCCAATGATATTTGATAAAGAGTACTATGCACTGTTACATCAAATTATGGGTTATCTGTTTGGTATCCACTTACACCCCGGCACATTTCATGTAACATGCGTTTCCAAAACTGCATGAGAGGTGCAAGTATAGAACTGAAGAGAACATCATTCATGCATTGGAAAGCTTATACGTTTTCATTAATCTTATGCACGCAGTATATTACACAGCATGGCGCTCAACGTAACAATCAGCCTCAATCCGTTAACACCGGATCCGTGTAAATCGAATGCATTTTTTGTCAAACCTACTTTTTAGAAAATTAGTCGGAAAACGTTGCTTTAAGTTATAAAATACATATTCAGATAGCCCAACTCTTTTTACAACATTTGGTGCTATTCTTAGCTTCATATCATAAATGGCTACATACTTGTATTAATTTAAAGTTACGCGGTCATCCATTTATCGATGTTTGAATGCTAAAATATACACTTTTTTCTGGAGTAGTTTTAAACAAATTTTACGATGTCCTTAGATTCTTTTAGGTACCCAATAGAATATAGCACAATTAAAATGTTCACAACCTACATGTACCTGGTTGTCGCAAAACAGTTCAGTGAGCAAACTTCCATCTTGTGCCCAGACTATTCAATTATAGCGGTTGTGCACAGCTTACATCATTTAAGCGCACGTGCACCATCCCTAGCTCTAATATGTCTCTCCCGTGTTCTGCTAAGCACAAGAAGCTTGTTTGCGACAAATGCACTGCAGGAACCAACTGTACGAAATGCTGCTTGTGCCAACCCTGTTCGCACGGTCGACCGAGAAACATCAGATTCTGATACCTTGGCTCGGTCTAACCCATCAAGCTCGGATCCATCATGATACAGTTGCATTTACAAGTTCTGCTGTTGATGTGACGCCTTCTATACATGTATCAAATGATCGCTTGGAACATGTATCTGCATCGCAAGCACAGATTTTGAAGGTGTTGCAGCTAATGGATTGTGGGGACGGATACGAAAGCAGCGTGCGAAGGCTCCCTCATATTGATGTCCGTCGTCATGTACAGTATGAAAATGAGCTTGATGCTGCTACCATACAACGAATTGATAATGTGTTTCACAAAGGCATCAAGGCCAGGGCACGCATGCTGCTGCCACATATGAAACTGATAGATGATAGCAATTTTAAGAATGCATTCAGCATTAAATCGCTTCTAGCCCCAATGGAAAAGCTCACCCTGGCTAAGGAGGGCAGTGAAGTACATCCTCTCATCTGTCCCTTCTGCCTGCATCCCTACACAAGTGGTATCAAGTATACCTATCACCATCAGAGATGTGCTGAAGTGCAAAAAGCCTTACACCTCCCTTGATGCAAGAACACTTCTTGTCCCTCTGGCTGATGTGCCCCAGGCATATATTGCATCATTGCTCACTATAAGCAAAAATTATGCAGGGTCTTTATATTTCCAAGCCAAGGTGGACAAGCTATATCTAACAGAAGGTGTTGCACTTCAAGAATACGGGCACTCCTGTTCTCGTGTCAACAGCACTATGGTCAACCTTGCAATGGAATTCATCTACGGAGATGATAACATCAGCCACCTTGCATGGGAAGCTAAAAAAACGTTCTCCTAACAGAGATCTTAGGTGGAAAGGCCTAGCAAACATGTTTGCAATGAGATCCCTAGTTTTAAAACATGACATTGCAACCATGTACAGGGAGTATGTTGATAGACAGAGGGCTGTGATGCCAGGTATGCCACCTATTGGAAAGACTCTATTTTACACCATTGCCAACAACATCACTGGTGGTGGAAAGCTGCAAGAGGCATGGGCAGGGGTGGACTACCTAAAAGTCAATTATCATACTGACAATTTTACCATTATCGACAAGGTCATTGATGTTCTAGCTCCCCTGTGTGATGTTGACCACACCCTGCGGGTTGAGCTGCGTGGTCTCCGTTCTGACATGTTTATGTTCCTTAGCTACGGATATGCAGCACATGTGAGGAGTGGAGTGAAGGCATCCGAGGACACTGTAGTGCATTGCCATAAGCTCCAAGAGCATGAAGCACATCAGTTTACTGAATACAAAAAGCTGGGGGAGCTTCTTTCACAACCAGATTTGTTCAATGAGCCAGCTACACAGGAATCCTTTATAAATCAGGTGCGAAATCAGCTCAATATCTGTGCAAATAATAGGGGATCTGTGACAGAGCAGGGTGAGAATAATTGTGCAACTACTCACTCACCAGCACATGCAATAGACTTGGTGCCTGACAGGAAACCAAATATGAACCCCAAGCTTGCAGGTCACATGGACTGCAGTGCTTGCAGGGGAACATTCCTGTTTTATGACAGGCTGAGGCATGTGGCTATAGCCAAGCTGGATCAGGACCCCACAAGGACTGCAAAGATAGCTGATATGCTACCAATGTGAGCATCGCAATTTTAGGTACATGGTCCATGTGATGCTGGCTGCCCAACAGTCCCACAAGATGAAGCAGGCCATCGCTGAAATGGACTCCAGCACAGCATATGTTGTCTTCAACTTCAAACAGAAGTTCCACCCCAAGGGCTTCTGGGTGGGTCGTGACTCATACTATGGGAAAAAAGGTATGCTATGGTTTGGAGCGGGTGTGTACATCAAGCCATACTCTCAACATGCCAGCTACTGTGAGTCTCCTAACAAACTGTATGTGGAAATAGATTTCACTGCTGATATGGTACGTTTACAGCAAGAAGCAGAGATGACAAAGAGTGATTGCAATGTGGATGATAAAATAAGGTGAAGATCTCTGTTGATGGTGTGTTTGCCAGGTTGGATGATCTGCTGCTGCAGAAAGCTTTAGGCTGAGTGAGCTTCCACTTGCAGGGAAGATATGAGCAGTGTACCAGACCATTGGTAGCAAGACCGAAGCTCCAAGAGCTGTTGGTTATAAGCGTGGAAGGCTGCAAGAAGGTGGTGGACCGACCTCAAGGCAGAAGAAGTCTAAAGTAACCTATGAGGAGCTAGATTTTGAGAAGAACCTGTCCAAATGGAAGAAACCTGAATTGGAGGCCTATCTCAGTCAACACAGAATTGCTAAGTCAGGGAACAAACCTGAACACTTTAGGCGTGTCTCTGATCACATGCACACTGCTACAACTGAGCAACAATGATTTTCGTTTCATTGTTCTGCTCATCTATATAAGTAGAAGGCACTTGTACTCACTGGTTGTATGTATGTGTTAGTGGCAAACGAACAGTTACATGTGTAACGGGCAGTTACATAAATATTTCGGTCTGGGGTCGAGGCTATAGCATTCAGCTGCTGTTTGGTTCCAACACTTCCGTACAAGTAACAAGCCCTAAATCGTGGAACTATGTATCTTGTTGAGGTAAGAAACTCTTAATAGTTTTTTACCTTTAATAAGACCCAGTAAAAAAGTGTACTTATTTTCAGGAAGGGTCTAACCGTTTACTTCCGACGAATGGTGTAAAGAAGCGGAACGTCTTACGAAGCCAGGGATAACACAAAACATCATGTAAAAGATTTGCGAGAGTTACAATTTGTCCGACTAATTTTCCAAAATGTGAGTTCGACAAAAATGTCAACATTCGATTCATACGGAACCAGTGTTAAAAATAGAAACATAGTTAGTATACTGATATATTGTCGACTTAGTACTTTTGCTACTTATTAATATGAGAAGGATCAAAACATGTTTTGCTACTTAATTTATGACACATGTGCAAGATCATGATCAGTTATGATGGAAGAACGCCAGAAAACTGGTATTTGATTATTGTAATAGAGCTCTACATAATTCCAGCAATTCTTATATTCGTAAATTGCTAAATGATATTTTCATGCAATTTCCATTTTTGCACACATGCAGTTTTGTGTAGTGTTTTCACCATGATATAATTAAAAAGCGTTGGCGGCTGTGGCTCCGCCCCAGACCCCCTAGCTGGGCGGGAGGGGTACCCCCTCCACACCCTCCCCCTTTGATCTTTATTATTTAACAACCCCTCCTTTTCTGAAATCCTGGATCCGCCACTGATACTGTTTGTAAACATGCGATAATGCTTACGTACTAGTACAGAACAACCGTTCACCTTCACCTTATGAAACAAACACGAATACCAACTAACCTAAAAGAATACTCTCTATACTCTCTCCAGTATAGGTTGGTATTCGAGAAGCTTGCGCTTCAAGTTCAAGTCAGCACGAGACTTCTGTTTTGTCCACACTGCATGAGCCCGTTGAGTCCGTACTAGCACAGATACTATCTGTTGTAGTACAAGTGATGAAGGCAAAAACACGCACAAGATAACGATTGCGATCGAGTCGCGAACTCACTTCCAGGGTTAGTCTGTCCAAGACGAGTCTTTGGTCTGGCGTGTTCAAGTACATACTAACATAGCTAGTTCTAATTAACGCTTTTAACCATATTTTGCCCACGCATATATATAGTTGGGCTTACAAGAGCGTGCGTGTAACACGGAGCAGCTTACAGCCAGCCTGCGAAATGCAGCCCCCCACGTGCACACTACCATCTTTTTGAAAAAAAAACTAATACCAATAATATATTACCGGGTACATGTACATGTACATGTAATATTAAAACTATTTGTTAGTATACTACATGTATTACAGTATTCATTCGTACGTACGTATAAGAAATATTGTATTGTTTATAATCTATACGTACAACGACAGTTTTTTGTGGTTAAATACACGTGTGTATGAACGCTGAATCCCAACTAACAAATAAGAGACGCTAAGAGATGGCCGATTGGAACGTGATAAGACAACTCGCAGCCGACTTCCAGCGCATCCAAGCCACGTCTACCACCCAGAAACTCTCGGAAAGGAACTGCATAGAGCTCGTCAATAAACTGATCGAGCTGAAGCTTATTGACGTCATCTACACACTAGACGGCAAGGAGTACATAACGGACAGACATCTAGAGAAGGAGATACTAGATGAATTGGTCGCCCACGGAGGTAGGTTTCCACTACTAAACCATTGAGGAAGGGGGGGGGGGGGGGGGGGGGGGGGAGGTTTAATTAGTACAGTATTTATGGGACCTTACTGTGCAAAGAAATTGCATTTAATGAACCTTAGACCTTATCTCGTATATTCTACTTCCATCTCAGGTAGGATCAATGTTGTTGACCTTCAGCAGGTACGTTGAGTGATACTACAAAATTAGACTACACAACAGGCACATTCTGTATATGCACATAACTGATACAATATCACCTTTCAGCATTACATCATTTTTATCCTGACATGCACATCACAGCTGACTCTGCACCATTGATGATATAATCTAGTTTATTCACCATGTTGTATTATTATTGTTTTGGTATGTATTTGACCGTGCTTGGAAGATGTCAACCTTGTTGAGGCAAAGCAGACCACTAATCACCATCACCCTCCTTAGTGCACCCCATGACATGATTCCTTCCTACCCCAAGAGGAAAGTCTGTGTACTATTAACCTCTGCCTTCATTGCAGTAACGTTGTAAACACCCGTACACTCCATGACCTAGCTCTGTTGTCAAATGTACAGATCCTGAATGTGGACCTCAACTATATTGAAGCTAAGATATCTGAACTGCTGAAGCAAGACAAGAGCTTACTTCTAGTGCAAGGATTCCTTATCAACAGGTTAATTTTAAAATGTCCCTTGGTTTGCTGTGGCGGCAACCGTGTTCCCCAGCTTCATTGATGGTTTCCATTCAGAGCGTACCTTGCCCGGATGTGCGAGGAGATCAATGACACACTGCAGGAGGCAGGCCAGCTGACTGTGTCTGATCTGACCAAGGAGTTTGGGCTGCCCACCACCTTCCTCCTGGAGGTAACCCTAGGGCAGTAGTAGTATTGAAACAAGGAAACTAAGTTAATTGTCTGTTGTATATGTACACACTGCACAATGCTCATAGACATCCAGCATACGCTCTTGTCTCACGGTGTTGCCCCCTCTCTAGAGCAGGCTTGTGAAACTGCAACCAAATAGAGCTCTACTCATCCATCACCCTTGCACATGTAGTGACATGCATATTTATATGTTACATAGATTATCTCCATTATACATGATCCCATTTGTGTAGCATATTGAGGCATCCTTGGGCACCAGAATAATCGGTCGGCTGGACAAATTGGACTCAGGTGTGCTCTATACAGAATCATATGTTGCCAGGTATCAGGCCCGATTAAGGGGACAGTTTAGTGCCATCACCAGACCTACTGTTCTTGGGCCAGTCATCTCACAAGGAAACTACCATTCTAAGCTATTTTATTGTAAGTGACACCTACTATACCCTATAGCACAACACATTCACACCCCACTGCATACATGTACATGTATATGTTTGTTATATTAAACCATCTCCGAACTCAAATGTTTAAGACCATGTAATGCTCCATAATTCCTAATTACATCTTGTCACACATGTACATGTAGATTGCATAGTCCATATAGAGCTCATCATTAATTACTTGTAATACATGCACATTGCACATTAATGGCACAACGTACATGTACATGTACAGGTGCTGGATTGTGTGGGTGTTTAGTAAGGTGTGCAACCAACTATACTATAATGTAGTAAACAGTTAATTTCAAATGATAATTGAATGTGGGCAGCAATGCTGATGTAAACAAATTATTTAATATTGAATCAAAAAAAATTAATTCCAAACAACACCTACATGTAACAAAAACAAAGATTTACAGGCATCCAAAAAGGTCCAACAATAATTTCAACTTGCCTAATGTATTTATAAATTCAAACCATTATAACTAATTTCAATTTGATATTTTGGGTTATATACTGCAAACTGTCTTTAAATAATTACCTTTAGGAAAAATCTTTATTTATTTTTTTAATCTAGCTACTTGATTTAAGAGGGTTTTTATTCAATGTTTAATTACGATTATTGGTTCACCACTTAAAATTTTTAAATTTAAATAAACTATTTTTCTTGATTGTGGAACACCCTGTACAGTATGAGTATACAGTACACTAAAAATTCTCATCTATGGGGTTTACAAGGAACCAAGTTTGTACCACTTGCTCTAAGAAAAATATGTTGTAAATTATTAATTACGTGCTTTACATCACATGTACAATGTACTGCTGGCTCACAGTAGCACATGTGGCTTACCTACTGTTCCCATCTGTAGCTGTTTTGAATGACCTAATATCCACTGGTCAGCTTTTGGGCTCCATTCATGGCAGAATGGAGAAGGCATTATACATCCCTGAAGTCTACATCAAACTGCAGAACAGCTGGGTAGATTCCTTTTTAGCCTCCAATGGCTATCTTGGTACGTGTCTTTTTAGCAGTGTGATTTGTTGTACATGCACATGTACTCAATGCACTGGGCACAAACGGGTTCATTCTTATTATAAAGTTCTTTGTATGTATGTTGTGTCTTTTTCACAAAGAATATGATGCCATAGCCAGACTGGGTATAGACAATCCTCAGGAATACTTGTCTCGGCGCTATGGCAACCAGACCAAACTGTTGAAACTAGAGACATGCTGTGTGGGCCATCTGGTACAGACTAGAGTGGAGGCTGCACTGGAGGAAGTCCAAGGTTCAAATGGTTGGGTGGATATTATGGTATGTTCACTCTTCGCTAGATATGAACTGCTTTTACATGTCACATATGCAAGATATGCACATACATGTGTATGCAAGCATTCTTGTGCATTTTGTGCAGAAATAGAATAACATTGCTTGGAAATACATGTACATGTATGTAGGCCATGTAAGGATCCTTTAGTCTATCACAGGTCTATAGGTCCTTGCTTTAAAATTTGCCCATGTGCAGGTGCAATGTGCACTAGAATCCAATAAAGTGCAGGATACCTTTTTGTGTGTGTGTGACCACAACATCTGGCTTACTTGTGAACATGCATTGTACAGTGGAGCTTTGGTGCAGGCCATCTGTAGTATTTATATTTATTTGCTCTTGTGTCCTCAGGCAATACTTCCATCACCATGCACACCTGCTGATGGACATAAGATTCTCCAGACCTTCTGCAAAGCAAACGCTGATCTTATCATTTTTGGAATGACTGCTGTTGCAAGCAAAGCTTTTGTTCAAACTTGTTTTGAGCTGTTTCAGCCGCTGATAATGGAGAAAGCTCAGAAGGTCCTCCTCACATTGCCGCCATCTTGTTTCTCACTTGTTTCAAATAATTCTCTCTTCCTCATTTGTTAGACAGCTGCTACCAATGCTGCCGTGCTCTCTGAAGTGATGTCATCTTCTGAAGTAGAAGCTCCTCGCAAAGACAAGAAAGAAGAGAGGCGTAAGAAAGGCGGGGTTGAAAGGAAGGGCCAGCGAGGGAGGGGCCAGGATGTGGAGCAGGAGGAGGGGGAGGAGGAAGGAACCAAGAGAGGCAGCATCAGTAGAGAGTTGAAGTTTATGTCCGTGGAGGAGGTACATGTACCATATATATGTCATAACCAGTACTATCTCTTGCCTGTATGCATACAAGAGTAATAGGGTCGTTCCAAAACAAGTGGGCATGGGTTTTGCAAAGATGTTCAAATCTTGATGCAGCTTTTCATAATTGTTTGTGCACATATGCTTATGACTTGTACAATTTTCTAATTCATAACTTCAATGGTTAACAAAATTGTTACAGCATATTGAATATTTAATTATCCCCTGATAATTCCTACTTTGCAGGCTTGTATCTTAGCCTGTCATTGGATGGATGGCTTACCTGGCCTCTGATTGAAGCTCAACTAAACAATGTCACTTGTTTTTATGGGTTGTGAAAGGGTTAGCAAATACGTAAACTTTGGTAAACTAGCCAGTTGAAACTCTAGTTATTTCTTTCATGACGTGGACAGCATCCCGTTTCTTTGTTTTTACGAAATAAAAAGTCTGTGTATTGGTAACCTCTGCATGGGAACCGCACCCGTTTAAACCTTTGCCTTGGGGGGTAGTGTTGTTTAGATAGTGTTATGTATCTGATAACCGCTTTACCGCTAGGTAAAACCACAATGTTGATAAAAGGTTATCAGTTACGTAACACTCCTGGAACTATCTAAACAATAACAGGTACCCCAAGGCAACTTAGGTTTAAACGGGTGCGGTCCTGAAGAGGTTACAGGTACTTTTTAATTCGTAAAAACACTATAAGAAGCGGGATGCTATCCACGTCATGAAAGAAATAACTAGAGTTTGAATCGGCTTGTTACAATCTATGCTGAAGTACAATCTATGCTGAAGATGCATTTTTTAACCCTTACACAGCCTAAAATGAGCTTCAATTAGATGCCAGGTACCCAGCTGTCCATCCAATGACAGGCTAAGATACAAACCTGCAAAGTAGGAATTATCGGGGGATAATTAAATATTCAATGTTAAATTTTGTTAGCCATTCAAGTTAATAATAAGAAAAAGTGTACAAGTCATAAGCGTGTGTGCACAAACAAATATGAAAAGTAGCATCAAAGATTTGACATCTGATGCGAAACTCACGTCTACTTGTTTTGGAATGACCCATTGTAATGTACATATGTACATGTAGATTGTCGTACTCAAATGTCCATTTGATGGCCTTTTTCTTTTCTTTTCTTTTGCTGGGTTGCAAAGATTGCAGCATTTCTCTTGACCAAGTACCCTGATTGCAGTGAAGAATTCTTGGATGAACTGGCTGGCAGTCTTCATGGGTAAGTGTAGCACTGTATGCATTGTGGATCCATGCTCAGTCCATGTATCATGGGTTACATTGAAGCAATACATGGTCTGAGCATGGATCCACAATGCACACAGTACTATCAGCGTTGATTTAAGTGACGGCAATGTACATGCACATATCATATACAAGTACATACAGACACAGCGATAGAAGATAGTGTACCTATGGTTTGTCCATACCCACAATTAGGCTGGCCTGCAGCATGCACTGTGTTAACAAAGTTCAGCTAAGACTTACATGTAAATCTAGTAAGGGGGCGTACATGACAGTGAATATTATAATACATTGTGTATTTGAAGAGGGAAATAAATTAATGTCAGCATGCACTGGGAAAGGGGGGGGGGGACTTGATGTAATGAATATCAGTAAATATCTGTAACCAAAATTTTAGTTGCCAGCAACAATGTCATCCTCATGTCACCCAGAAGAAGTCACCCCATGTCACCCACATGTCACCCACAAGTCACCCCATGTCACCCCATGTCACCCACAAGTCCTCATGTCACCAAAAAGGCCTTTTGAAGTGTTCTTTCCTTTTCCTTTGTGTTGCTACTATAGACGTTTGCGGGATGCATACGTGCAAGCCATCAGAGCCCTTGCATCTGTGTCCAATGAAGGACCTTCTCTGAGCCAGCAAAGGAAGCAGCACGCCAACCTTCAGGAGAGCATACAGGGACTGTGGAATAGTGCAAAGCTATTTCAGAAAGCCATTCAATATTTTGATGGTAAGTTGCATCCATCTGCTTGCATGTTTCGTGTGCATGTACTGGTGTACATGTACATGTAGGTGTGTTGATCAGTACATGTTACTGCAGGAATGCTGCTTTAGAGTCCATTTTGTAGTTTGTTTGGATTTGGGATTCATACATGTAGTTTGCTACTCAATATAATAGATTCTGTGATACTGTACATATACAGTACACGTGGATGATCTTTCACTGTCCTTCCTTAAACGCATCACCAACTTTCTCTTGCGTATCGTAGAATGTTTTTAGTTTTTTTCTTTGTAGGGTGAGCGATTCTTGTTATATATATACACACACATAAATCTTTGAACTCCAAAACTTCAGCGAAGGACTTTTCAGAAACTCACAAATCAACCATGTACACGTATGTGATTGGCAATGAAACAATATTTTTAAAACGTATCGTATAGTGCCAGTCTCCATATATGTGCATGTTATACTGTACAGCTGTGTGTGCATGTTATACTGTACCGCTGTATGTGCATGTGTACAGCTGTATGTGCATGTTATACTGTACAGCTGTATGTACATGTTATACTGTACAGCTGTATGTACATGTTATACTGTACAGCTGTATGTTGTGATTGGTTGCTGTCGCGTCCATCAGGAGACGCAGCATTGCAGCTGTCTAAGTATTTATTGCGGACCGTTTGCACCGACATTCTCAACATGGTGATTTGCTACGTATCAAAGGACAAAGGTGTGCAGCTGCCAGATGGAGAGAAGCTCACAGCCAAGGTTATTTGTGATATGTGTTACATATATATATTATTATATATTTATGGGGGGGTTTTTACACTACGCAAATAAATAGAAAATTTAATTTGTGGGGAAAGGAAGCCATAGATTTGTTTAAAATACTTGCCTCCCGTCTTGCCATAACATCGGGCAAAACAAAACCAGCTGTGCTGTCTGAGCTGTACAGTAGGCTCAACCCGCATTTGGTGAGAGCGAATGCGACGGCGATCCTCTCCAGGTGGCTTCCATCTTAAAGTTTAATTAACTGTAGTGTGATTTAAGTGTTGTGTGTATTACGTATTCTGTACATGTACATTTTAATATGTGAATTGTGGATATCAGTTATGATATTACCAAATATACATTATAACATACATTACTACATGTATATACTACGAATTCATCGCCTTGACAGCCATTATAGCCTACATAATCTCATCAGTGTTGCATTTGGTTAATGCATGCACTAACCCATACAAGTGTTATAAACATACAAATACAATAGCAACAGAAGCCTATAGCAGATGTAAATGTTATTCTGCTGACTGAGAGGTGGGGAACTTCGAACTTTGAACAGCAAAGCTAGGTCGATGGCACTATAATGGAAGGCTTGACCCCTGTTATGACCGTGCACATTATATATGTACTTGTATACATGTACATGTACAGTATTTGTGTGCACCTACACACCCATATACATGTACATGTTCATGCATCACTGGGGCAGATATCTGTACAGCATAATAATATATACATCCATGTGAGTTCAGCATGTGTACGTGTATTTGTGTGTTAGGATCGAACAACAATAATCCCCAACTTACCAGAGGACGTGAGAAAGAGTCTGAAAGTCTGCAACATTGCGGTGAATGGAAAGGTGAGAGTCCGCTGGTACAGTGGCTGTGGTTTGGCTAACCGAAGGTGTGATATATCTAACTATGATTAACTGGTCCATGTGTGGTATGGCTAACCGTACCATGAAGTGTTAATTTGTCTGTGTATGTGTGAAGTAATTATGTCATTAGGAGTACAATTTGGATTACAATTTTTTTTAATTCAAAATTTTGATTAAAAACCTCATAAACCCTCCAAAACTCCTCAAGAAATTTAGTCCAAAAGCTAATCGAGTTTTTAATTGACATGAAATATGTACTTTAACATTTATTGATTGTAACTTGAAATGAGTGGTCATTGGTTTCAGTGAGTTTGAATAGAACATGTTCATGAGGTATTAATTCATTTCAATTAAGCTTTATATAAGGAGAGAATCATCTTGATGTGAGAGCCTTGTTAAGGACAGTTTTTGCCTTCAGAATCGAGGTGACTTAATGTACTGTACATGTACATGTAAACGCAACATACCTGTGGAACAGAGCTAGTTATTAACTGTGCAGTCATCTTTATTCATGGCATAGGAGACACATATCAAAGAATTAATTCATATTAAGGAAAGGGGGTGGGGTTCCACAGCCTGGAACCATTGTTTTTCAACCCGTGCTCCTGAATTAGTAGTACACCTGTGTCAGATGAAAGTACTGTACTTTCGAATTTAAATTAATCCCATTGCTGTAAATACATGGACATGTCAATACAGATATGTGTACACACGTGCACTGGTAGTCATTATCTCTTGCCGTCTGATATAGTGGGTGTGGTTTTTCCTTCCTTCTCCAGGATGTGGATGAGTTTATGAAGCAGTTTGAGGCCCTATGTGAGGAAGAGTTCTGCGGAGTGATGCTTAAGAAGTTAGACAAGAAAAAAGAGAGGTATGGTAACGTAACAAGTGCCATATTGTGCACCATTACAGATGCATACACACGTACATGTATATGTGGAACAGTGTGTGTATGGATGTACGTGATTAGAATCACTGAGTGTCATTGTCTAATTTAGACCATAGGAACATAGCAATGTGTACATGTAGCAACCAATAAACATAGGGCAGGCACCGAGGGGGGGGGGGGTAGGGGGTGGGTGCTCTGCTGTACAGTACCGCCCCCTGCATGGCACTTAGAATGTCCACCCCCTGGGATTGGATTCCACATACATTGATCAGATGCCCACAATTGACCATTCACATTGCAAGGTTTTATTAGGCTATGGTCTAAAAAATATATATGCCAATTTCTTTTGAAATTCCATCCACTTGTTCGCTCCATAAAGATTGAGTTCGGTTTTTCCACTGCTATGTTTACAGAAATATGTGTACAGTTGAGGTTGAGCAAAGCGTGTGCATGTTTGCCATGCCAACGATATAGGCAAACTTTATCTCATATATGGAAGGGTGGATGACAGGTGCAAATCAAAAAATGTGCATACACTTTTTGCTTTAATGATCGGTACGATAGAACAAGACATTAGTAACAGGGCTCTCCTATGTGGATGCACATTTTTTGCACATGTACATGTAAGCATAGCAACTGCATACAACCCCATGTGGGGACAGTTTTTTTATTCCATGCGTATGTGCACACATGTACATGTACATGGGGAAGGGAAGGAACTAGCTCCCATATCCCATCTATATAGGTGTGCAGAAGCAGCAGATTTAGTTGGCATTATTGTACTAGTGTAGAGTGTTTACTTCCTGTGGCTTTGTGTCTACAGAGAAGCAAGCTGCACTACTAGTACTTCAGTTTACATACATGTGTACGTTTAGTGTATACGTGTAGCTGTATGATGTAATCTTCATGTAGCACCCTCTATGTTGAATGTTAAATCATGAGAAAACATTCACAAGAAAGGCAGATGTGTTGACATGTCATCTGGTAATGATGATGATTGTGCATGCTTGTGATGTGAAAAGAGAATTGGTATACCTTGTACATGTACATGTACTGTACATGTACATGAACATTACATGGCAACCGGATGTGTGTACATGTGTTTGTATACATGTGTGTGTATACATGTGTTTGTGTGTGTATGCATTTGCTTGTGTGTATGTTTACATGTACATGTGTGTGTGTGTGTGTACATGTGTGTGTGTGTGTGTGTTACCATTCGACCTCCATCCACCATACTTGAGCAACCTTGTAATCCGCCCTTACTGATTTACATGCACCCCTCTACATTGTACATTCAACTACCAATATGTCTACAAGCTACAGTCCTACATGCTGCAGCCAGTGTGGATAATGATGTAGTGTCCTTACTGTGGCATAGCGTTTTACACACCTGTACACATTATCACTGACGTAGTGCACTAAATATTTTTTTTTGATTTGACACTACAGGCAACTGGTGTTTTCTCATCAGCAGTCTCTGATGGTGACACTGAAGGAGGAGAAGGAGCCGGCCATGGCTCTTCACCTTGTTACCGTACTCCTGTTCCAGCGGTACACCAGCTGCATCATCCACGCTCCAGGTCGGTTTGTCCCAAACATAATATCATTTCTGGGTAAGCACATGAGCGATGATGAGTACGCTAAATTGACTGACTACCAGAGGCTGGTGATGCTCCATTTGAAGCTCACCAGTGGAGCTAAGAGAGATGACCCAGACGATGATCCCCCTCAGAGCCACCAGGGTGAAGGTGCACCGGAGGAAGGTTTGGATGTCACTCCTCCAGCTAGCAGTGATGACCCACATGGCAGTTCAGCTCATGTTATGGATGAACTGAATAGGCAGCTCGATGCACTGAAGGAGTTGGCGACTAAGCCGAAGAAAGAGAATGAATGAATGGTGCTTTCATTTTGTAAATTGTTTTTAAAGGGAGTTAATTTACAATTCACACTCTTTCTTTCCATAATAAAATACATTTATGTCTACTGAGGCCATATGGTCTTCATTATTGCTGCTAAGGGGCTATTCATAAATTTATGTCATTGGCCAGGGGGGGAGGGGGGGGGGGGGGTTCACTGAGCGGTGTGAAGGCTGGCAACATGCAAAAACTAAATTAACCCAGCCATTTGTTCAAGGATCGCTACATGAACCAAGTTACATTATGCAGGTACATGTAGCAATCTTTGGTTTAAATAGCGTACATGTAGATCTACTTCCATCTCAATGATCACTGAATGGTTTGTCATCAGCAGCAAATGTAAGTGTAAAGTTTAGTACATAAAAATTCTGTTCAGTTGGAACAGAAACTTGGAATATGCAAATACGTTTTAGGATAGATTATCCTTTAATTTGTGCAAACTGCTATACAAAGCATGCATGTAGACAGTTTGTCGCCCATACATGATATGCATGTGTATTAACTGATCTGGATAAATATATGCCTGTGATACAAGTACCAGTATATAATTACTCTTAAATTCGAGTATACATGACAAAAGCTTCAGATCATATGTTACACCAAAGTGGGGGAGGGGCTGGTGAGTCGTATCATCTACACACAGGCATTATGAGTGCTGCATACACCCCCGTTTTGATCCTTAGGCTCTCGTTGCAGTAGTGTGCAATGCACTGCGCCACCGTCTCAAATGGTTTGCTGTACTGTCCCAAAATGTAGCGCTCGTTGATCTTAGATACCCTGATATGCAGAACGTCGGAACTTGAATGACTGTTTTCATTGCAGTGTACGTACATGTGTACATAAAAGAGGCATCAATCATCAAGCCCACGACTGGCATACTAGTCCTCTACACTCACCGAATAGACAAGGAGTATCCCGTTCTATAACTTTCACTGTCTCTCAGCAAAAAGCTGCCGATTGGTTTTGTAAATAGCAGCTTTTCAGCATCCGCTCTACTCATTGCGCCGTGATACCAACTGGGGAACAAGAATATGTGTTTTGTTAATCAACAGTGTCTGCCAAAGTAATACAATAATATTATCGATATTAATATCATCAAACTCACGGCTGCTCTATGAGTGGTAATGTGACATCTACTGGGCGTACTGAGTCGACTGCAGCAGATGGCACTAATGTCGAAGTGCTTCTTTCTTCGAACTCGAGCCTTTCGTCTGAAGTTTTATTTGCAATGCATGCATATGAAGTTCATCGGTAAAACGTTAAATTGTTTACTTTGGCTATTATGTTGTTCTTCCTGGTACGGGTACCTCAGTATAGTATTGATGGAAGGGAAGTAGATTCCCAGCGAGTGCTCTTCAAAGTGTCTTATCAGCTCCTGTGCATGCATGGACAAAGCACAAGTGCTCATGCACGCAAATAGTTGGCTGCCCGTTGAATGTGAGATGCATGGTGGCATATATACCTCCATTGTACAGAATGTGTGGTTGTTGTCCAGAGTAACTGACAAACCCTCCACGCGTGTGTAAACCCTCAGATGGAAACACCTGCTCATCCATCTGATGAAGAAAGTTGTGTATTGTGAAATAAGACGAATATAGTCTGCATGTATATATAGTTTGCTACTGACATACTTGATTGCAATTGTATAGGTGTACTCTGAATTTGCCTCTGTGCTCTTTCTCACCAAGAAGGCTCCATCCCGAAGGCTTTCTAGCATTTTTTCCGCCATAACCCTTGTGATTTTGCCAGCGTACCTGAACAAAGGTGCATGAGTCATTTGATAATCAAAAAATCTCTTCTCGCTTGCTTAGTCTCTGAGTCTCAGTAGAAAATGCATGCATTCAATTGAGTAGCCTATAACAAAGCATACTTTTACTTCGGCACGATCGCAGATCAGCTGGTTTGAGAAACCGGCAATCAGTTTAAGCTTTTAAGGTTTTTCAAACAACATATAGGTCTGATGAAGTGCAAAAGCTGCTTTTTAAAATGCTGTTTCCGTTCTGTGTATACGTATGATCTTGCGAAATCGCACATTCAACAAACTTCAAAAACTTCGCCTTTCCAAGCATTGATCAGTGTAGGAAAATATGAAATATATTGGGGTCCGTTTGTGTTAACACAATTTTTATACACTAACGTGCGTGCACAGAATCAACGGAGCGCAACGTGAAAGCTAGACCTACATGTACTAATCGCGTGATCGAAATATGTTGTAGAGAAAAAACTGCATGAGCAATTAATGTTTATGTTCCTGCTCTTTGTAGTGGGGATACTATTTTAAAATTGACGGTGCTAGAAACCGTAACGTCGTGATTCCATTTACAACTACTTCTTTGAGCCTGAGCCGGTCCGAACGGATGTATTGTCAGATATGCAAACGTACTCGATCAGAGCAATTACACTGTGACATTATTTTAAAAACATCAGTCGTACGTCCCTAACTTTTTTACGTGCAATTAAAAAAAATATTACGCATGCACGCAAGCATGCTGAACGGATCGATCGCGACTGCTAACAGATCAGACTAGTGACTAGTCAGAGCTCACCATTTTTGGTTGTCGTAGGCATCCACATGTAGCTCGGAAGTGGAACCCATTGTACTTTCATCCGAATCGTAACTGAATTCAATGAGTCATTTGTAACAACTAAAAGACATGCACACTGACTGCCCGGCCTACTCTGAAAATGAATTTTGAGGCTCGTAGATATTCCAGGTAGAGCTGCTTCTTCTACTAGTTAGTCGGTTTCGAAACATCTGCAAAAACTCACACAACATAAATTTAGATTTGTACTATCTCTGCGAACGCACCATCGTCATAGTCGACAAAGAGCAGTCGACGCTTCTTCTTCTTCCAGCCCTCAAGGGAGGTAGGCACTCCATTGCAACTGATATATATTGGACAAGTTGCGCAGATATTTTCAACTCGCTAAATATATAGTAGTTATGCTGGTACACGTTATTATGTGAACTTTTGTCGAGCGTAGCGGTGATGTAATCCATCCGCGCTGCTGCGGTCGAGCGCGCACGTCATGCACGCATTCATATGTATTAATGCCTACATATACTGCTATACATGCTGGCTACAACTGAAGATTGTGTGGGTGTACAGTAGGATGTCGTAACTATATTCCTAGGCAAAGCAGTCTATCATATTTCCCTCCTACGTACAGCGGGTTATGTGAAGCAAGGGGCTAAAATTTCCGCCTTCAAGATCAAGCGGCCATATAGCTTACAATTTACAATTCTACCATTTGAAGTCGAATCAAAACTGCTTCATGATATGTCTAGCTGAAATGCATAGTTTTCAAACTTAAACTTAAATGCAATAGCCTTAGATTTTACCTTGTTGCTATATTTGTATTATAATAAAAGTTTTAACAAGGAAACACAAGTCATTGATGTTGTTTCCAGGCAAAATAAACTCATGATATACATGTATACAGGGTCATGTGCATTACAGTTAGCTGTATTACGGGTAATCCATGCAAATCTAAATTTGTGCTAGGTTGTCTAATCATGTACAACACACACATGTGTAAAAACAACGACAATTCAATTACCCTATAACATATGCAATCGTAGTAAACCATACAAAAAATGAATATGTTACACAATTAAATAAAGAATGCAACACATCCTTTAAGAACATATCTCTAGAGAGATTTTTTTTCCTCTCTACAGAGGGAGGTTAAATGTCCTCCCCCAATCAAATAAGGACAACCTAGACAAGGTAAAAAAAAAAGGAAGGCCTCAAACTCATAATGGGCATGATGGCTGAGTGCAAAAGAGAGGACCAAAGCTTGCATCTAAGCCAAAAAAAAAAGTGCGGGGGGGGGGGGGGGGGTTGCGCTACAAGGAAGGCAATGTATTGTTTTTATCAGGGAGGTAGCAATCCTTTTATATTTCACAAATTCTGGATTTCACAAGACACAAAATATGACATTTAAAAAATGCGGTCATGGCCACCAAAAATCTTTATCTACTACATAAAATACACAACTAACTACACCACACATCTAAATCTACAATGCACTTCTACTCGACATCGCTCTTGAGTTGGCCTTAATTAGGGACATGTTCAGATGACCATATAGATATTTGAAATCACTCTGGACATTGTTTGGTTGGTTTTGATGCAGAGCCTGCGGGCCAATCTACTACATGCATTAGGAGTTTATATCAGTGCTTTTAAATGCCTAAGTGAGGGTTCAGTACTCTCACATTATGGCAAACATATATCCAATTTATTTATGACGGCTAGAAGGGAAGGAGATGTGCATGGACAATTGAAAAATGTGTTCAAAGTTATGTAACATATTAAGTATCATAAAATAATTTCACAAAGCCACAGATCTCCCCATCAAAAGCATTATTACAGTATGTTGTCACAGCTTTTTACCATCACTAGAGATTGAGTGAGTGAGTATGAGCGAGTGAGTTAGTGAGTGAGTGGTGGGTGGGTGGGTGGGCGGGTGGGCGGGCGGGTGGGCGGGCGGGTGGGTGGGCGGGCGGGCGGGTGCGGGCGGGCGGGCGGGCGGGCGGGCGGGCGGGCGGGCGGGCGGGCGGGCGGGCGGGCGGGTGGGCGGGCGGGCGGGTGCGGGCGGGCGGGCGGGCGGGCGGGCGGGCGGGCGGGCGGGTGAGTGAGTGAGTGAGTGAGTGAGTGAGTGAGTGAGTGAGTGAGTGAGTGAGTGAGTGAGTGAGTGAGGGAGTGGGTGGGTGGGTGGGTGGGTGGGTGGGTGGGTGGGTGGGTGGGTGGGTGGGTGGGTGGGTGGGTGGGTGGGTGGGTGGGTGGGTGGGTGGGTGGGTGGGTGGGTGGGTGGGTGGGTGGGTGGGTGGGTGGGTGGGTGGGTGGGTGGGTGGGTGGGTGGGTGGGTGGGTGGGTGGGTGGGTGGGTGGGTGGGTGGGTGGGTGGGTGGGTGGGTGGGTGGGTGGGTGGGTGGGTGGGTGGGTGGGTGGGTGGGTGGGTGGGTGGGTGGGTGGGTGGGTGGGTGGGTGGGTGGGTGGGTGGGTGGGTGGGTGGGTGGGTGGGTGGGTGGGTGGGTGGGTGGGTGGGTGGGTGGGTGGGTGGGTGGGTGGGTGGGTGGGTGGGTGGGTGGGTGGGTGGGTGGGTGGGTGGGTGGGTGGGTGGGTGGGTGGGTGGGTGGGTGGGTGGGTGGGTGGGTGGGTGGGTGGGTGGGTGGGTGGGTGGGTGGGTGGGTGGGTGGGTGGGTGGGTGGGTGGGTGGGTGGGTGGGTGGGTGGGTGGGTGGGTGGGTGGGTGGGTGGGTGGGTGGGTGGGTGGGTGGGTGGGTGGGTGGGTGGGTGGGTGGGTGGGTGGGTGGGTGGGTGGGTGGGTGGGTGGGTGGGTGGGTGGGTGGGTGGGTGGGTGGGTGGGTGGGTGGGTGGGTGGGTGGGTGGGTGGGTGGGTGGGTGGGTGGGTGGGTGGGTGGGTGGGTGGGTGGGTGGGTGGGTGGGTGGGTGGGTGGGTGGGTGGGTGGGTGGGTGGGTGGGTGGGTGGGTGGGTGGGTGGGTGGGTGGGTGGGTGGGTGGGTGGGTGGGTGGGTGGGTGGGTGGGTGGGTGGGTGGGTGGGTGGGTGGGTGGGTGGGTGGGTGGGTGGGTGGGTGGGTGGGTGGGTGGGTGGGTGGGTGGGTGGGTGGGTGGGTGGGTGGGTGGGTGGGTGGGTGGGTGGGTGGGTGGGTGGGTGGGTGGGTGGGTGGGTGGGTGGGTGGGTGGGTGGGTGGGTGGGTGGGTGGGTGGGTGGGTGGGTGGGTGGGTGGGTGGGTGGGTGGGTGGGTGGGTGGGTGGGTGGGTGGGTGGGTGGGTGGGTGGGTGGGTGGGTGGGTGGGTGGGTGGGTGGGTGGGTGGGTGGGTGGGTGGGTGGGTGGGTGGGTGGGTGGGTGGGTGGGTGGGTGGGTGGGTGGGTGGGTGGGTGGGTGGGTGGGTGGGTGGGTGGGTGGGTGGGTGGGTGGGTGGGTGGGTGGGTGGGTGAGTATATCGATGCTTGCAACTTGATGTACACACACCACTTGGTAATATGCTTATGCTTGGAACTATCATTCCATCCTTCTGGGCAAGAAAAGGCAACATGATGATGCCTGTGTTTATCGATTGTACAGCTATTGCAAATGTCTGTCAGTTTCCTTGTGAAACCCTCCTCTGTAGATCCAGTACAGGTAGAATTGAAACTTCTTAGATATGCCAGTTGTTCTATCCCTTGTGATATATATCTTAGTGGGAAATGTTACAGATGAATAAAGCTACTGGAGAATACAGGCAATCAAATGTCTGCAGAATATATGTGGTGGAACCAACAGAAGTGGCAGCATAATAGCCTGCAGTAGAATTCCTAATGGAATGTGCTTCTTTAGAGCCCTTCTGACACCTGGATGCCAATCTCTGCATGCACATTCACTATGAGCCGAGGCTTCAAATGCTGCAATTGTATCTAGATCATGCCTTAGTATTAAAGTAAATGTAGGGTTTGGTGGCGCAAAATGTTTGATAAAAAATCCTTTTAAAATGCAGTCCAAATTTTGTTTGACATCATTGTGTATGTAGTATTATTATTCTCAATACACTTTTTGTAATACACTACTATATGAAACTACTAAGAATGAGTGACAGTTGAAACATGCATTTTGATTTTTGTTAACTGAAATTGTATTGCCTGTTGTAGTAAAAACTTGCCTAAAGGTCACATTTCTTTAAAAAATCAACGGATTATTTTCTATGAGCAGTTTCGACATGTAGTATTTTCATGAGACTTATTGTGGTTTTGTATCAATTGATGTATCATGCCTGGTTGTGCTATGTACGATTTCGGGAAAAGGTATATTATTGCTCTAGACCCTGCTAGAACTGCTCTTGCAATCAATTTTAATGTCACATGCACATACACGACATCATTCGAATATATACCATGCTACAAATAAAAATCAAGATAGACAAAATTATATGTATAATTATAATTATTGATAAAATTATATATATATTGGGTGTCAGTAATTCCCATATTCATCAAAAGGTGCTGTCCAATAAGATTGATAACCATCTGTTCAATGTACTCTATGAGCAATCTTCTGCCGCAGATAGAGCACGCCTTCTCTCTGTCTCCTCCCCTCATGCTGCATCTTGGGTGTCAGTAATTCCCTCTGAGGGGCTAGGCCTTCATTTTCAACCTTCAGAGTTCCAGGTGGCCATCAAGTGGTGGCTGGGCCTAGACACCTCATGTGGCTCAATTTGTCCCCTGTGTCCTGGGAGAGTACTTGATCCCCTTGGCCATCATGCACTCACTTGCAAGCGTGGTGGAGATGTGGTAACCCGGCACAATAAACTGCGTGACACCCTTGCTGAGACCTGTCGCAGGGCCCACCTGAATGTTAAGGTGGAGGCTGGAAGTAACCTCACCAAAGACCACAGCCACACTCGCCCTGCAGACATCCTAGTACTCAACTGGTCTTTGGGTAAGCCAGCAGCCTTCGACTTGTCTGTGACGTCACCGCTTAACTCCAATGTTTTACTCGAAGCGGGACTAGCAGCAGGTCAGGCTGCCAGAGCTACTGAGGAAAGAAAACACAAGGATAATGATACCAAATGCAAGGAGCTAGGGTGGGTTTGTGTCCCCATGGTGTTTGAGGCATATGGTGCTTGGGGGACAGAAGCAATGGAGTCATTTTCACTTCTGGCCTCTCGCCTTGCAACTAGCTCCAACAGGGCTAAGGCTGAGGTCCTAGCTGCCTTATATGGCAGGCTGAATCTCAACTTAGTTCGAGCCAATGCCACAGCCATTCTCTCCAGATGCTTTGTCCCTGACTATTAGCAATAGTAGGGTGCATTTATTTATCATTATATAATGTAGTGTCTTTGTAGTATGTAGTAATTATAATAATGTTATAATAAATATATATATTATTAATGATATTATATTAAAATACAATAGTACAATACAACAGTATAAACTAGCACATATGGCTAACAATAACCCTAACACACTCACTCACTCACTCACACAACATACATATTTATACAAAAAAAAACTGTTCTTCCTGACTGCCCATCTTCATTGTTCATTACCATGTTCAGGCCCGTAGCCAAGGGTGGTGCAAACGGGTGCAATTGCACCCCCCCCCCCCCCCCCCTCCCCACTGGATGCAAGGACTGCTTAGCAAGCTATGAATATTATTCACTTTATTGTGCAATCTACACATATATTAAAAAGAACTGCCATGTGCATGAGTGCATGTAAGAGCACTGGTACGGGATCAAATCAGGGCTGTAGCAGCTGGTCAGGCATTCGGGCTATGGCTCGACCCTTTTTGCCCAAGGTCCACCTTGAAAAAGGATATACCGATAAAATTGTATCCATATACCTAGTAAGGATAATTATATATCACATAGAAGTCAGTTCTCAAGTACCCTCCCTAACCATACGACCACAATGTTTGGTGCGAAGGAAACAACTCATGGCCACAATGGTTTCAAAACAGGTCTTGAATCCACTAACTAATGATGAAGGTTGTGATATGTATCTACACATGTAGTGTTCCGTTCCATCTGTGTAAAAGCTGACTGCAGCTGGTGACAAAGCATCTAACCAAAAGAATTTGATGACTGTGGCGCAGTGTCTGACATTTATGGCAAGGCAAGGCCCGGCAACTGCTATAGGCCTTTAGGGGGGTCCCGAGATGAGGAGGTTCGGGAAAATAATAAGGGCATGGAACTAACTAGTAACAGAGCGGAATAGTTTTTATACTGCATGTAGGGATGGGGATGGAAGGGGCAGTGAACTAGGAGCGCTGTATAGCTGTAAGCTCCTTCATCACAGCAGCTTTGCAACTTTTGCGGTCTTGCAATTTTGTACTGAATTGCAAAATAAATTTGTGACACTTCAATCCTATGGCATTGCATGGCCAGATTTCAGTACTACTTTGTAATAATGAAAATATGGTACCAGCCTTCCTTTACCAAGTAGCAAATAGTATTATGTAATAACCGCATTTGCTTTCATCAAGTTTCATGTATATCTGCATGCAGGGTGAGCTGCCATATGCTATGCACGTGATTGCAATTCTGCATTGCCCCAGCAGCTTTGCATACAGCTTTTGAAATTTTTGCAATTTTGTATACAGTCAATTGATTTGCGACACTTCAATTCTGGTCTTATGGCATTGGCCAGATTTACTACATGAACCAAATAATGAAAATGTTGTACAAGCCTTCCTTTGTAGTAGTAAATAAGACTATTCTGACAGTACAACTGAGAGGAAGACTTTACCATTGATATTTGCTTTCATACAGTAATGTACATCAGATTCTGTAGTGTGAGCTGCCTTGAATTGTGCATTGCCCCAGCACCTTTGCAACTTAAGCAATTTTTTTAAGTTTTGCAATTTTGTATTTAATTGCAAAAAATTTGTCACACTTCAATCCTATGGCATTGCATGGCCAGATTTACTACTTTTTATGACTCAAATAATGAAAATGTAGTACCAGCCTTCCTTTACTAAGTAGTAAATAGGACCATGTAGTAGAGGAAGACTATAACCGCATTGCTATCATGTACATCTGCATGTATGGTTACTGCCGTATGCTATGCACATGCATGCAGTTCTTGCATTGTGCATTGCCCGAGCAGCTTTGTATGCAGACTTTGCAATTTTGTATTCAGTCAATTTGCAAAAACAATCGCAACACTTATTCTATACCACATTTGGCTAGATTTATTACATTGTATGAGAAAATGTGGTACCAGCCTTTCCTTATGATAGTAAATAGGAATGTGTAGTAGAGTATGACTTTAACCATTTTGCTTTTATTTCATACATCTGTAGCATGAGCTGCCTTGAATTGTGCATTGCCCTGGGCAACTATTGCAAATGTTTATGTCTTGCATGCAATTTTGTATTCAAATGCAAAGGAATCTGAAAAACGCTTCACTCCTACGGCATTGGCCAGATTTACTTAATACTTAGAATGAAAATGTTATACCAGTCTAATAGCTTCCTTTACCAAGCAATAAATAGGAAAGAGGAATACTTCAAGTTATAACCACATTTGGTTTCATATATCTGCATGTAGTACACTACACACATACATGCAGTTCTTGCATTGCTACATGTATTATCCTGGCTACACCACTGGTTGAGTCCACTTATAACATGCTTTGCACCCCCCACCCCCACCCCTCCCCCAACACACCACCTGGCTACGGGCCTGACATTGGACGGCAACTGATAGTCTCTGAGTGAGGTATGCAAAGGAGTTGGCTTCTCCAGACACCTGCCTCAATCAATGCCCCCCGGGAACTCTTTCAGGAACTCAGTTGTCTTTGGTCCAAAAACTCCACTTGTCTCTATTGCCACTGGAGTGAAAAAGTAGCATGTGATACTTCTGCATCTTCCTATCTTCTGCCTGTTGAGCAACTGTACCAACTTGTTGTGCAGCAATTGTGGAGTAAGAAGGTGCAAAAGTATCTGGACACGTTGCATCTCACACCAGAAGTTGCCCATACTTCAAAGGGACAATTGAGACACCATCAGGTCGCTTCCCATCTGAACAATACAGGCCTCTTGACTCCAGACGGGATGGAACATGTGCTGCAAAACCAAAGCTCTGTATATGATATAATTGACAGCTGAATAGCGGTGGTGGCGTCCTGCACTCTTTCTGCAGCGCCATGTGTGGCGAATCGAGACACCTCTGCCCCACAGTGTTGGCAGGTATGGCTTTGACATAGAGGTAATCCCAGACAGAGACCCATAGATATTCTCATAGTAGCATCATCCAAACGTAGTCCCAGTGATGTAACCAGCAGGGCATTTAACCATGCACCAGACTCCTTACAGGATGCTGCAAGGAAACAAGGCCGATGCATTGGATCAGATGAGTCCATAAATAGTGTATCTGCAATAGAAAATACTCTGAGTGAGTCCCATGTCTTCTGATGATGGGCAGCAGCATCAGTGGGGGTTGTTCTTGACACCCTTGGGACCATGCAGCAAGAGCCTCACCCACATAGCTGAGCTGGGGTGGTTGCATATTTGCTGGTAGGATTAGGTGCACAAGTCCGGAGGAGGCAGCAGCTGAAGCCAATAAGGCAGAAGACAGCACTCCGAATGCCAAGCCCAACATGACACTCAGACAAAGTAGTCACTTTCTGAAGCCAGTTGGATATTAAAAGAGCTACAGACCGTTGCTCTGAGTTCATCATCATAGGTCTTTAAACTGGGTGAGAGAAAGCAAGGTGATGTTCTGACAAGGTACAGCAGTTTAGGGATGGCCAAAGAGTGACGCAATGGGAGATAGGCATCATGACTGGTTAAGTAATGGAGTCTCTCACGAAGGCACTTCAGCATGGTGGTCTTGGCATCAATAGCAACTGTGATGGAACCGATATCTCCAATTGGTGAACCCAATAGTGTGGCATCAGCTGGATTAACCACACATATTCCAGATAGAGCAGACTGTACGGTGGCGATGAGATCAGGGTTGATACTTATAACTTCAGATTTCTGGTCTAGACCAACAATTCCAGCTTCTTTTTTTTATCACCTCAATATCATGAAGAACGTCTGACCGAGCCCCTCCCAGAGTGCCATCATGTGGATAAAAAATGCACAATTCAAACTTCAACAGGGTGCACACATGATGTATTTTGAGGAAGAAGAGGAATGGCCCCCTTGCTGGACCCTCTCTGATGACTGGATGATTTTGTCACTCCAAAACAAAGAGGAGGGCGAAGAATATATTAATGTGCATGCTGTGTATAATTAAAATCTCTTCATTCTAATATCAAAGTCCAATTGATCTGATTGTTTACAAAAGCATTTTCTACTTCAATAATAAGCCCAAGGTTATACATGTATGAATTTTACAACTTACCTAGGTGGCAGCAGAACAGCGTATTTGCCAGAGCATGCTAACGTGCATTTTGGATTTGGGTACCATTCGGAACAAGAATTACCAGCTCTGTGGTGATGTAATTTTTTACACACCTATATTTGTATCAAAAATGGTAATTGTATCATAGCAAAAAAACATATTTGAAACATCGATCTTAGCAAGCAGATATGTATCAAAAATGTTTTGGTAGCTATAGTATGATACAAATACACTATACGCTTGCGGAGATGAATGTTTCAAAAACGTATTACATATTTGATATAAAATGAACTTTCCTGGTGGTGTATGTGCTTAAAGAATTACATAGCACCCTATTAAAGGGCAAATCCTCTTAGTCATTCCATTTGTCAAATCAGTCCTGTGCCAGCGGGAGGTTGAACTTCGCATACATATATATACCAACCACAATTACATCATGTGCCCATATTTAGTAAAATGACATCATTCAGAATCGACGCTGGACGTCGACGCATGACGCGCGCGCTCGCGCGCACACACACGCACACTCATACCTTCTCTTGGCAGCTAGCAGCTACACTGTAGTACTGTAGTAGTTGAGTACAGCGATCGGTATTATTACAGTTCTGTTGCATTCATCAATGCGGCGCGGATGTCGAACCCATAATCATTTCATCAATGTGTATATCACGTGCAGGCTTGTTGTTATGGTTACGGAAAATATAATGGCGGCTTCGACAAGGCTCGATCCTTTCAATGAAGACAAGGTAAGTTGTTTTCATTGCCATGACCATATAATATTATTTTCGGTGTGCTGTCTAAAGGCCGAGCTAGATGTTTTGACTAGAAAGCCCGTGTGCTTCGTTATCTTTGGAAAACCGGTAAGTTTCACTTTGGCGACTTCAAGGACATGTCGAGTAGTTCAGATATCTAGGGTTCCGGGAAAACAACCCTGGCCAAGCGATTAGCTGCAGTTTGGAAATGCCAACTTGTAGATGGTAAGCTGAGACAACGTCTAGATTTATACACTTGCATACCGGTAGGCATATGTTTACTAGTATATTGCACGTACATACGATTTCAGGGACAACTACTATTGAACAATCGATTCGCGATAGTACACCGCTAGGACTGCAGGTATGCATACTAATGTGATTACACGTGCTATGCATTTCCAGCTACGTTATTGTCCACCATGCTGCCATCAGGCGAAGCAGAGGCTGTTGAAGGGAGAGGAATTGGACGATGTATTTGTTGGCCAATTGATTGCAGAAAAACTTGAATCCTCAGAAATTAAGCATTATGGTACATTTAATACATCTGCAGCCTGTAGTGTTGTTGGCTGCTAGCTGCATGCAGCACATGGGTGCTTACATGAACTCCTTGTGTCCTTATTAGGCTATGTATTGGACTGTTTACCTTCTGCCTCCCAAGCATGGAAATCAACAGAAGATCAGCTGAACTTTATTAGAGGGCTGGGGTTGGCTCCTGATGTCATTGTCAATCTTAAGGTATTGCTATGGCATCTTTGTGGAGCCATGGTATTATCATGTATGGTCATGATGTGTTAGATCCCAGATTCTGACCTTCTGAAAAGACGTGTTGGTCAAAAGGTAGATCCCATCAGCAATGAAGTGTTGACCTCGTCTGTGTACAAGGCTGAAGCCAAACAATCCAAGGAGGCTGGCAGCAAAGATGAAGGAGAGAAGGAAGAAGAGGAAGAGGATGAGGTGGGAAAGGAGGAGAACATTGACAAGGAAAAGGAGGCAGACATAGATGAATATGCAGATGATCTGGTGAGATAAGGGTGTGTGTAGTCATTGTGGCCTGCTCAGGCTTCTGGAAGGGGGAGGGGCTCAGTGAATGGAAATTAACTTCAATAATTTTAAAAGTAACACACTGCTCATGAATGAAGTGTACATTATTTTTTTAAGAATCACTCCAATGCATGCATTGCATGGCCATCATTTGGGGAAGGAACCCCTTGCCTCATCACAATAAGGAAACCCATTCTCTATGGCAACTAACCATTCAGACAGTGCTGCTGTATGCACAACATACACCTGCACGGTATGGTGTGTATGGTCCAATTATGGGCTGTTCCACGTAACAAAATCTGGTGCATGGGTATTGCGTGGCAATACATGCATGCATAGTATTACATTGGAATGTAGTTTTCACATGTAGCAAAATCACGTGGATTGTGATGGTTTTAGTGTCTAACTGATTTAGACTGTAGCAACATGTATGTAGCAACCAATCAGCATAGGGCAGGTCCCTCTGGCACTTAGAGAACGTTCTCACTCTCTGGGACTATGTTTCCACGTACATGTAAATTAGATACTAATCAGTACTTTTTTGTTTAGCTTTCATACACATACATACATACATACATATATACATACATACATACATACATACATACATACATACATACATACATACATACATACATACATACATACATACATACATACATACATACATACATACATACATACATACATACATACATACATACATATACATACATACATACACACACACATACATACATACATATATACATACATACATACATACATACATACATACATACATACATACATACATACATACATACATGCATACATATATACATACATACATACATACATGAACATACATACATACACACATACATACATACATACATACATACATACATACATACATACATACATATATACATACATACATACATACATACATACATACATACATACATACATACATGCATACATATATACATACATACATGTACATACATACATACATACATACATACATACATACATACATACATACATACATACATACACACACACATACATATATACTAACAATATTGTATATATGCTTAGAACCTTTACAATATTTACATATCCACGTGCATGTAGGGTGACCTGGAGAATATCAATCACCTTGCAGCAAATATAGCCAATAGGCTTGTGCGGAGACCTCAAGATCTTCCTCAGCAAGCAGAGCAGCAGATTTCTACTTACAAGACAAAGCTGCTTAGGGCAGTGGAGGTAAGCATTGGGCTAACCAGACACTGTATAATACTTCTCTCTCTTTTTCTTTTTCAACTTCATAGAATTACATAATTGAACACAATCAGCAATATGTGATTGAGCTTGATGCAAACCTGCCTCCACATATACTTTTCAGAGTAATGCATCACCTATACATTTAGATATGCTTACCGTTAAATTCTGTTACTGTACTCAGGCATTGCTTGTTCGGCTTGCCGGATTAGGTTTGCCACGAGCATTTGGGCCAAACCGACTACTGATCCCTGAAGATGAGGAAGAGGTTGATAATGTGGATACTGAGCAGATCCTTACCCGACTATCAGGTAAGGTTAAGCATGGCTGTTTGAGCGTGGCATTTACCACTCTTCCGTCTTCATAACCAGAAACTGGAACCGTGTTGCCACAGTTTAGGTGGAGGAGATCTCAGTGGGGTCGATATTGCCCTGTGGAACTAACAAAGGGTAACATGGTATTGGGGAGTCTGAAGCTTGCTGTCGGGTAAGTGTTTAGTGTATTTCCCCTATCGTGCCTCAATTTCATGAACACGAACCTAACACCACCACCTGAACTCAATTTCAATATGCATGTACTTGTGTGATTTTGATTTGTTACTCCTTCAGATTTCTGGACAAGGTGTACTGTCTCTCTTCACCTGAAGCCTTAACTGAATTTACTAGGAACCCTCGTCCTTATGTCCTTCCACCCTACCCAAGAATTCCTTGTAAGATTTGCATTGTAGGACCTCCTAGTTCGGGAAAGTCTACACTATCAGAGATGCTTGCTAAGAAGTACAATGCCATGGTTAGAGAAGTCATATGGAGTGTTGGTGGTTGACTTGCCGTGTGTGTTGTGCCGTGTGCATGTTTAGGTACTGAATCTGCCAGAACTATTGAAGCCTATTAAGGAAAGGGCTCTTGAGGTGGCTGTTAAAGAAGCAAGGCAAGATGCTCAGACCAATGCAGTCTCTTCCATTACTGCTCAGCTAACAGCGCAGCAGTCACAAGGACGTTTAGGTCAGTAAACATGTACTAGGAAAGGTTGAGCTAATTGTCGTGTAATATTTCTCTTTGCTGTTTTCCGTTTTGAATGCATTCTTATAGAGGCATGATTCATGTGCAAGCATTTGTATACACTTGTGTGTATTTGGAAATGGTGCATGTGTACTGTCGGTAACTGATACTATATGCACTAGATACTGACCCACCTCCTGTGGCACCCTCTGTCAACGAGGACCACCCAGATGTGAAGAAGGCAATGGATTTGGCGGAGGACAGGGTTCGAAGTCGTCCAACTAATGTAACACAAGATATGTTTTTAGAAGCCTTCAGATCAGGAGTCCAAATGGCTGAAGTGCGAAGGAAATCACTTTCTGATGAGCGTCAGTATGTTTGGTGTCTTTTACTCTTGACTACCATTTAATGCGCTGCATTTACATGTACCTTCAGATTTGGAGGATGGATAGTAGATGGGTTTCCAGTCATTAGAGACCAGTGGTCTACAATGATTGACAACCAGCTGCTTCCAGATTTTGTAATAAGTCTGGACGAAGAAGGTGCCCCAGGAGATCTGCTGCTTAGACGTTTTGCACAGCAGCACAGCCTGCCGGATCCATCACTGTACAGAGCTCCTGTGCAGACACCTGTTGAAGGGAGTCAGCAACCTAGTACCCCTGCAGTTGAAGATACGGTACTTAATAACCATGTGTTGTGACAATGCTATTTCAATACTTTTAAAAATTAATCATTTGTAGTCCTCTGTGCCGATTCCTAAAGAAGTCGAGGAATGGAAGAAGCAGAAGGCAGAGTATGATCGGCAGTGGGGCCCTCTGTCCTCCTCTATGAAAGGATCTGCAATTGACCCTCTAGTTATTAAGTGTAATTGTAGTCCTGACAACCTTCTGCAGTCAGCTATCAAGGCATTGGAAGGTACACATGTAACAGCTTGTATATACTGTGCATGTATATGTATTCACATGTAGTGTGTTCAGGTGTTGTTAGGAAATACATGTACATGTAGATGTTCTGCTAGAGGAAGTATACATGTGTACATGCTTGACATGTACCACTTGCACATGTACATGCAGGTGGGATTGAGTTCAGAGTGACCGACTTTTCAATGGAGGATGATGAGGCAGACGATGATGCAGTACTCAATGATGAAGGTGACTGCTTCAATGTGCCTTTAAGAATAATGTGCTTAGTGTGTACATGAACTGCATGCAGCTGCACAGGATGAAGAAAGTGAGGAATCCAAGCTGAAGAGAAAGCCTTGGGGGGACTGTGGCCGTTACTGCCCTGTTGCCTTGAAGGAGAGGGGAGTTTTGTGGCCTGGAAGTCGTGACATTGCTGCAAGATATAGAGACAAGCTGTATTGTTTCAGCTCCCAAGCAAGCAAAGAGATATTTGAGAAAAATCCCAAACTGTATACTGCATGTGATAATCCTCTTGAGGTATGCATTGTGGCCTGAGATTTAAACAATTGAATTCTACGTACATGTGTACGTGTATGGCACTTGCAATGTCATAATTTTTTTCCAGCTCCCTCCAATTCGAATTTTTTTACTTGGACCAAGAGGCTCTGGAAAAACTACACTTGGTCGCCTGTTAGCAGAGAAATTAGGAATCTTCCACATCTCCTTTCGCGAATATCTCCAGAATCAGATATTGTGTAAAATGAAGAAGCCTCCTCTACTTGATGAAGATGACTGGGAGAATAATGATGAACAGGTTGAAGGTCAGTTTATTAGTAACATTCTGTACATATGCATGTGCAAGTACATACATGTACGTCGTGTACTTGTACATACATATATGTACAAGTACAAGTAGACATGTAACAGTACATGTAGACGTGTACATGTACATATGTGTACACATGTAGATACATGGTTGACCATGTACAATTTTAGATAGTATTTGAATAATGTGCACAATCATGACATTAGCTGATGAAGACAAGGAGCAAAATAAGGAAGGTGATGAGCTGGATGCTGATGTAAAGGAGCAGCTGAACAGCGAAGAGGCGGCACTCAGGTCTTACCTGCTGCATGGGGACCCATTGCATGAAGGAATCATTGAAAAATTTGCTACACAATTTTGGAAAAATGAACCATACAAGTAAGTATGTTATATAGTGCCATCAAAAATACAACAATGTATGTTGTATTTATTTGTGCAGGTCTACAGGGTTTATTTTAGAAGGGTTTCCTTCAACTGGTGATGAGCTTCAGCTCCTGTGCAATAAGGGCCTTTTCCCTGATGCTGCTGTCATTTTACATCTGGAGAGCAAGCATATTGTGGAGCGAATACTTCCTGGGAAAATGGAGATTTGGAATAGAAAGAGAAAAAAGATGTTAGAAAAGAAAGCTTTAGCCAAGGAAAAGAAAACAAAAGAATGGGTATGTGTACAATGTGCAAAAATGTGTACGTATACATGTACATGCTTTAGTTAAATACATGTACCGGTACATGTGAATATATACAGGGTGTTTCTCAATCAAGGAAAATTGTTTATAAATTAACCAAAATCAGTTAATTAACTGGTAAAATATCTAACAGCAAACGAAGACATGCTACTGAAATAATATTAATGTAATCTTTGATGGTTAATGAATATTGATAAAAGTCTCAAAACTCCTATTCATTTCAATTAAATATTATTAATGTTATTAATAATGGTGGGTGTTTAGTAACTGAATTTAATTAATTTAGAAGTCATTCAAAATTGAAATCTTGATTTTTTATTTGTGCGATGTACTTGATTTTAGGGGCCATTGTATCTTGATGTAATGGTTTGAATCTATTAATAAATTCAGCAAAGTTAATATAATTATTGAAATGTTGGAGCTTTTGGATGCCTCTAAAATGGTATGTTTTTCATTAGGTGTTATCTGGAATTATTAATTCGTTTTTGTTAATTTTAATTTCATTGATTTTAGTTATCATTAAACTAATATAAGTTTCTTTACAGCAACAATTTTCAGTGCTTGTGATTAATTTAAAACAATTTTCCTTGACACCTGTATATTACAAAACTGGGCTTATGCTGTTTTATTCAATACAGTATCATAAGGAATGCAATTCTCATGATGTGCATGTATCTTCTGATGTCATTCTTTCATGCCACATGATTTCTCTATAGGAAACTAAACATTCATTTGCATTGTCCCCAATCTTAGGAGGTCCAATATCTATTTGAAGAACAGCATGCATATCTCTCTGGCAGCCCTGTAGCTATTGATTTGTTTTGTTCATTGAGTTGTGTTTCGTTTGTTATGGAGATACAGCTGTGCCAAGTACCTGTATTTGTATGATAATTTGATGAGGGTATTTAGTCTGGGTACCCGACTGATCAGTTGCACTATCAGTGCAACCAATCAGTTGGGTACCCAGACTAGAGGGTAATCTTATCCATGTGTATTATATTCATTACTTGTGGCCAATTGTATTTGTACATGTACATTAGTAGGATTTCTTAAAGACAGCTTCAATGCATTGTAGTACAAAGACACAGATGCAAATAAAATTTTCAAAAGTGTTCATTTTTAAAAATTTTAATTATGCTTGAAAAGGTTATAGTGTGGAAGGACATGTACATGTACAAATATTAAACAAATTGGTCAGTTGTGCATGGTAAAATAATGATCCATACTGCTGCATTGATAGTTGACATAGATTACATTTGTGGCCAACTTTTTCACACCTCATGACTTATTGAGCTATTGAAATTTTAATGTAATACACGTACATTATTGTACAGGGTAATAGCTAATGCACATAAAAGATTTTAAAACCGCGACATACACATGTACAGTGTAAGTGTGTTGACATGATATAGAATTACTCATATGCATACAGTATTACATTCTTTTACTTTAATTGGTTTAGCCATTTTTACCAAAAACACACTGTACTGTTTGCAAGTTTGATCCACATTTGTACAATTTCTTTCATGTGGGTGCCTTGCCCTTTGGATAATTACTTAGTGTATATGTGTGCATGTGCATGCCATTGAGCACTTTTATTTGTACTAATATTAGCTAACAGCACCAAGACAAAGTAAGGTCCAGCAGTTGCTCTCAAGTATACAACAGCTGTTCATTGCCCCACGTAACGTGGCGGCATGCATCCCATAACTAAAAATGCATGTACTTTCTTCTTAAAGGAAGCTGATAAACTCAACAGACGTACTCAAGTAGTAAATGAGTATGAGAAGAAAATGGCAGAGAAGAAAGCTCTCAAAGCAGAAGAGGAGGAGGGTGCTGAAGATGGAGGTTGGGCTCTGTTGTATGCGTACTACCATATCACATGTGTCCTCCTATAGACGAAGAGGAAGATGTTGACACGGAGGAGTTCAAAGAGCGGTTGGCAGAAATAGATGCTGAGGAGATGCCTGCAGAAGAAGAGGAAGAGGAAGGGGAGGAGAGTGAAGTGGATGGAAGGGAGAGGCTGAGGACCACACTTACTGAAGCATTTGAGCAACAAACCGAATCTTTGTCTTCACTGAAGGTAACTCTTTCATAAGCTGAAAATAGCTGTGCTAGCTTTCGTTTTTGTTTAAGGATGTCTTCAGTGAGCTCATGATAGAGCACAGGATGGTGGAGGCGGGGCGCAAGGTTGCCGTGGTAATGTATTCTCTCTGCCATGCTCTCAGCCGATACACTACTGAAAGGAATGGGATGCTGGTCAAATGTACTCCTATTACTGGGGAAGTAGCCAAAAAGTTGCTGGTTTCTGGTTACAAGCTATCAAGCAGGTTCCACAAATGGTGTCCTGTGAAGGTATAGGATGGGAGGGATTTTATCATAGTGATGATGTGGAGGTGTAAAGGGAGGGAGAGAGGAAGTAAATCATGGTGGTGATGTGAAGGTGTATGGTCTTCCCTCTGCTAGCTGTATGATGAAGATCAAGCTGTGTTGCCACCAGATCTCAATTTTAAGCAGCAGTGCCCTGTGATCTATCGGAAAGGGATTTACTTCTTGTCTTCGCCAGCAGCAAGGGATAAGTTCATTGCTGATCCAGAGAAGTACATCAGCAGACAGCATCCCCCTGGTTCCCTTGTTCCAATCAGGCTAGCTATTGTGGGACCTCCAAAGTCTGGCAAGACAACAGGTACAGTATGGTGCACGTGGCCCATGTGAATACATACATGTACATGTATGTATTGTACAATGCACTCCACACACTAATGTACATATATGATTAGAGTTGTTCTATTGTCAGTTGCAAAGAAATTTGTTAGCGAGTATGGATGCCTGAGACTGTCCATTGGAGAAGCCATTCGAAGAGTGATGTCACAATTTCCTGGCTCAGATTTGACGACGGAAATGACATCATATCTGCAGCTGGGGCAGGCATTACCTGATGAACTGTGCATCCTTGCATTAGAAAGGGCCTTGATGGATGTTCAGTGCATTACAAGAGGGTAAGCTTTTTCATTCACACACACACACACACACAATATTTATGTATCAATTTGCATTGCATTTTGTTATTTAGGTATGTTCTAGATGGATGGCCAGTGACAAAATCGCAGGTGGACCTTCTGACAAGATATCGTATTGTTCCTGTGTGCATAGTGGAGCTCAGTGTCAGTGACGCTGAGGTTTTGCGACGTGGAGGTTATGACAGGACTTCTTCCTCAAGGTGTGCCACAATGAGCCGACTGTCGTATTTATTGACTTGTTTTTTATCTAGAAAGCACCCAATGCATGACAGCCCAGCCATTCTTTTGGTGAGGTCTGGTCAGTACCATAAGCATAGAGAGGCACTGCAGCAGTGGTACCATCAGCAACATGACAATTGGAACACAATTGATGGTGAACGGTCCCAATGGTGGGTATGGAATGAGATCAGGTGTAAAGCCCTTCATACCGCTGTGCAGATTCAGCAGTACATAGACAGAACAAGAGTTGGTAAGACTACAGCATATGCTCTTTTAAATGTTGCATCATGTATATTCCTTCTCCCTAACTTCTGAACATTTTTGATGACTGTTAGGCCAAGCGGCTTCAATATCAGGCCTCTGCATCACCCCTGCTGAGTTTAGATCAAGACTAGGGGAATGCTTGGAGTACTGCCCTGTCAGCCTGGCACTGAATGATGAACTAGTTGATTGTTCACAAGAGCTGTCCTTGAAATATAGTGCTGAATACAAGGAAAAGTATTACAAGATGGCATCTCAAGAATACTTTGTGGAGTTCCTGAGAAGTCCTGATAGCTATGTTCATCCTAATGCTCTGAGAACACTGCCACCACCAGAGTTGTTACCACAACGAATTTCTCAAAGTGAAGTAAGGGCAATGTTTCCAAAGTCATATGAAGCTCGTGGGTTCTGTCCTGTCACTTACATTGATGGAAACATGAGGTAAAGGTATTTTAGGAGTATTCACAAGTTTTTGATTTATGTGTGTACTTTATGTTGAAGGTATGAAAGTTTGGTACCTGGAAATCCTGAGGTAGTTGCAAAGTACAAAAATAAGATCTACTGTTTTGTTTCAGAGGACAAATTACAGAAATTCTTGAGGTAAGTTTAGTGTGCATTGTGTTGGCATGTAATCATTTTTGAAATACAATTCAAAGCAGTTATTAAAAGTAACATGTCTTGTCGTAAAAAAAAATGCATGCTATAATGAGTGCACCACACTGCATTGCATGACAATTATTCGTTGCCAAGTTTATTTTGATTTTCTGCAAGTCTGCCACACTGAAAATGGTGATACCCAAAATGTTTTTATATAATTCCATGATCATGAAATTAATTTCATCTACACTTGTACATTTAGGATCTTCCAGAATATAAATTTGAAACAAATTGTTGTTGCCATTTTCAGGGACTGCTTCCTTTACTATGTGCATTATTGAATAGTATGCAATTTACATATGTGTGATCTTTTTTTGTGGCTGAACATTTCTCTGTGCCTTGTTTAATGCAGACAACCACACCATTATGAGTTGACCACACTGCCAACCAAGCTGCCACCACTAAAGCAAACACTTCCAGCTACATCATTGCCTATGTTGGGCTATCTGGAGCAAAGTGTTGCTACTGCAGTCATCAATGCTTTAAGTGCTGTTGGATATTTCAAGCCCAAGTATCCTTTTCTGACGGCCAAGGCATCAGCTCTAATTTATTTTGCATACCATTTGAAAGGTTTGTTCTACAGTTGCAATATGTAACAAGAACAGGTACATGTATTATTAATACTTTTGTACACCATTCTTAGCATACAATGAGAAGTCTGGCAGCTACATTAGAAATAACTACAAGAAGAAGCTGGCTCGTTTTGAAGAGCACTGTCAGTTGATTGGGTACCTCAGTACCATCATGAGGGCTGGATACACTGAACCAGGTAATAGGCCTCTTGACTTTTCCCACAAGATGGACTCCTTTCTAAGACTGGATAAACTGGAAATATTAAAGACTTGATGTTGCCTTGATATTTTCATTTCAGATTATCATGTATCTTTGCGCAATGCATTCTTGTACATTTACCCATCCATCTATACATGTACATGTTGCACGGATTACTTCATATACCCTACATTGCATGTACATGTGTACATTTTACATCTACAAGTAGATCTGTAAACAAATGTACTACATACATGTACCTATATTGTGTATAAAAGGGTAGCAGTAGTTGTAGTAGAAAAAATAAGATGTACATGTATGCTATATTTTGTATCTTAACCTAATTCAGATCATCCTGTTGTAATCTTACTGTAAAGCTTGTCAATATAGATGTAGCTTTGGACATTAACAATGTGCGTGCTAAGTACTGCAATAAGAGAAGACACATCAGTTTCTTTTTTTGCTGTTCTGTTGTAATTTTACTGCTACGGTTGTATGGATGTGCCCGTTTTCAACCATGCTTCTCATTATATATTAACGATACATATACCAATACAAAGATCCCCCCCCCCCCCCCCCCCCGCCATTTTCAGCATTACTTTGCTTCAAGCGTTATCATGTGGGCTGTACATTATTGTGCTGCTTAATCAACTGCAGTACTTAGCACGCACATTGTTAGTGTCTTTCTGATCTGTAGTTAACATTTCAGGAACCTTGTATGATGTCAGTATATGATTCCTATCCATGTAGCATACAAGGCATGAGTGAATACAACTTGCTACATGTATAGGATATGAAATGTGGTTATGATTTAAGTTTCGGCAATCTGCACTGAAGTTTCAGTGACAAACAGAAACCTATTTGGGCAGTCAGCACAGCTCAGGTATTGTATCATTTACTCTAAATTCCAAGTACAGTATTTATTTGTACGACAACATTGCCTAGGCATATGTGATGCATCAATTAAAGAAGCAGAAGATATACATTTCACTAGAATTGAGATAGTTGTGCTTCTAACTAATTTGCATTACTGAGACTCACAGGTACAACTTTTTTCGCCCTGGTCTTATGGGCAAGAAATCCCCAGGGACCTATATGTACATATAACCTTGTGTTCACTGGAACTTCAGATCTCGATATGACTTGCGAAATACAACCTCCTGACTTGATTTTTACCGTATTCAAATGTGGATTCAATACCATAACAATATTGTAAAATAGACTTGACAAAACACACTTCACAATTTCACTATTTATTTGCAACATTGCCTACGTCATCAAAGAAATGCATTTCACTGGAATTGACTAATTTACATTACTGAGATTATAACTTTGTTCTGGTCTTGTGGGCAAGAAATCCCCAGGGACCTATATAGGTACATATGTATCCATTGTACTTGGAATTTAGAGTAAATAAGCATCATGATACACGGTGCACCAAGTCATAACTTGCCAAAACTGCATAGTACGTTTAAATTAAAATGTATTGAAGCTTAGGATTACTTCATACTTTCATATTAATATCAGCCACACTGAGGACAACATATGAGTGCTGTTTTATATATTAATTAACGTAAAATGATTTATTGAAAGTTGCATTTCTTCCAAACCAATCAACTTTTCAAAGCAGTAAAAACCAGGCAATATTTTATTTGTGTGTATGGATTTAATGACTACGATGTTACAGAAGGGATTTTTTTTTCATTTTGAGGAACAGATATATGTACATAATTATTGCCATAATAATTATACATTATACTGTGATTATGGCGAGGGTGTGGCTACATCAGACTGGTAGCCGGTGGGGTCGAGTCGTTTTCCTCAATGATATTCATCGATTCTTTCTTTGGTTCCGTCACATCGTGAAAAGGTGTGGTTACGCACTATAGTATGTACATGTATTAATATATTGTACTGTAAGCAATACATTACTTGTGAACGTGTGGTCGAGTGGTTTGTTATATGGCTTTGTAAAATCACATGTAGTATCAGTACTGCGATTCGAATCCCAGTCGTGACTGTTTTTCTTTTTCATTTATGTTTTTAACTTTTGAGGTCTTGCTGTATAAATACAAGTTCTTAACTTTCCAATTTCAAGCTAATGCATTCTGGCTTAGTGGTTTACGACGAGAGCTTGCTCGAGGTACCGTGTTATGGCCCGGGGTCCATCGGATGTCCTCCCCTAAGTCGTACTCCACTATTCAAGAGTGTAGGTGGCTGAACGCCGGTTCTTGTTCGTCATCCGAAGTTGAAAAGCTATAAAAAGGTGGCGACACCGCTTCTAGCTGGTTTCTTGCTGACTTGGATTGTGTCACTCAGCAAGGAATTCTCTTCGGAGAAACAGTTAGTTGAGGTGCGTGGATCGCCATCTTCCCTCCTACAGAAGGGTGCCACCATTTTTGTTGAACTTTTTTTTTGGTTCTTTTTAAAAACATGTATGACATTATTTTGGACTTATAATATTGTATTATATTACTACCATTAGTGTTATAGCTGTAGTTTAGTGGTGTTGTATGTTTAGACTTATAATAATGACATGCATGTATTCTGGTGTTACTAGTGTAATGTAATTTTTATTGTATTTGCTGTAGCGTGTACATGCTGTACTCTTTTTAGCTAAATAATTATTGTTCTCATTGTTTATATCATTGCAATTGCCACAGTTTAGACAAGTAATTAAAAACATCCTCTGGGAGAAAGTTGTTAAGCATATATTGAATTGGACATGCGGTGCAAAAAGCACGGGAAAAAGATTTGACAGAAATTGGAGGTCTGTGTTTAGCACATTCCTGAACATGCTCTATCATGTGGTAATATTTGTATAGGCCTATTTTCCCATGTCCAATTTCTGTGAAATCTCAGCCACCTGTTTACAATGGTAGTTGATTTTTGGCCAAAAGGTGGCTCAAAATAACAGCTCGTCTCATCGAGCCTCTTTCAGGCTTCCTATCGTATTAGGAGATGGAGTCTTGGGTTGGGAAGCAATTTTTTCTCGTGGAGCATCAATTCTCAAAGCGACAAATTATTAAACTTCTTGAACTTCTTAATTATTGTTGTTGTATGTCTATCATATTTAAGTTTATGTACAACAGTCTGGGGCTGCCTCTTATACTTACAAAATATCCCTTGATATTTATCCTGCTGCTGTATGTCATATTATTTTTGTGTGTATATTTGAATTGGTTCAGTCATCAACCATCTGATGTGAAATAGTGCCTTCAATCCACGCCATCCATTCAGTTATTGGTAGCTATAATGTTATAAATCATGTCATGGTATTTCATATTATACATGCACAACTCAATCCCTACCCAATAACAATAAAGTGTACCACAGCTGTTGAAGACAATATTGTAACTTTTTGCATCGTCAATATTACTGGACACGACATTACGTGTAACACATACTACTGACATGCATAATGTAGACAGACACCATGAGAATATAATCTTTCTTGTTTCAATTTGACACCAACGCCAGAGTAGGACATATCTTGCACATAAAAGTGTACCTTGCAAGTGTGAACAATATGAACGTGTACCAACTATATGTCCTCTTCCAATTCACCTTTATCATGAGCAATAGGAAAGAAAGGAATAATGACATCATTCAATGAAATTCGAATGGATGGCCTTTGATAATCAACTACAATAAAACGTTTTGGACCCTTTAAGTTTTCATGTTCAGGAAACAACATAATTTTACTTTGATGCAACAACTAGGCTTTTTGATTGAAATTGGCATCACATATGCATAAGCTTCCACTATAGTCATGTAGATGTAAATGTCTGGCAATATTTAGTTAGCTATATTATTTTAGTATAAAGATCATCCATCACTAATGCACTATTGATACCTTGAGTAGAAAGTATGCTTGTTATTACAACAACTTCAACACTTTCATTCCAGTTAGGATCAGTAATTAGGATGAACTCTCCTACTAGTCGATAAACTGTACCTCTTGCACAACAAATGTGATCCTGAATAATTGGAAGTGCTTCCCTTGCTTCTAATGCATCATCCCAGTTTTTTCCCCAATAAAAATGCCACAACTGGTCAACGCCTTTCCCACCATGCTCGTGCCAGCGCTCGTTTGAATGGGAGATCTTGCCTGAATATCAAATTCTAATGATCAAGGCAAAAACAATCACAACATTGCTGCTACCTCTGTCATTTGGACCACCAACTATCAAATTGGTCATGAACTGTATTAAGACCACAGGCTTTGAACAAGTCAACTGCACCAAAAGTATGGCACTCATTCCATCCATTCATTGTTCTGGGCAAGCAGAATACATATGTAGCTGAGTTTACAAATCACTGAGATTCTTGCAACAGCAATGTGAATAGAAACACTATTTAAATTTGTTTTGGGGCACAATATATTCCAATTTCTATAGATAGAAAGTTAGCACCAGTAGTAATAACAGCCTGCACTAGCAGTAATTTCAAGAGTGCAGGAAAGCTAAATATGAAGCAGCTAGCATCTTTGGCACACGAAAAGAAAGAACATACTCATATTAGTATGTTCTGCATTTTCAGAGGAAAAAAATTTAAATAGCTACAAGTGAAACATCGCCTGGCAATTGCATCCCTATTTTCCATAAAGGCTTCACTTGTGGAGTCTTTGACCAGTACAGAATGCATTGTGCGAGTACTTTGTACAAAAGTGCCGTCAGAAAGCACATACTTGACACTCTGGCAGAACGCTGTTCATAAGTCAGAAAAGGGCATGATAAGTATGCAGAGTACTTTAATGACTGAAATCAACCTGCTTAATTTATATCATTATTAGAAGAGTGAACTGTGTGCAAGCAAAATACCTGAAGAAGGTAAACCATATACAGTGGAACCTTTGGGCCAAAAATAAATTACCATTGCAGACACACGTGCACACATGACTTTAATTATGTGGCACATATGCAGAAGTGACAGAAGTGATAAATATGAAGTATTTTCAAGTGAAGGAAATTTCATCATCTTCAATAAAAGCAGCCCTCAAGCCTTTATGTCTGCAAAGGAGTGTCAGAATTTAATGTGACTTCCTCAAGTAGAGGCCATGAAGCCTATAGCAACAACCCTTCTTCAACATGGACTAGTCAGATTGAAACCCAATGCCAAATTGGATAACTTGAAGATCTGAGGATTGAAGACCAATGTTCACTAGTGACATTATTACAGTTCTGCACTTGCTAGTACATTCTTACGTAATTGTGGGTTGCTTTAAAAAATTCATTGGTGATGATGTGGAACTACATATTGTAAGACCACTGGACCTGTAAACCTCCATCACGATCTTAAAGCACATGGTTTAGATGTCCCTTTGTTATCTATCACTACATGCATATGAATTTGTGGTTCATGTTTTTACCATAATGAACTTCCACCACCACACATGTAGCACCAAGTTATAATGTAGACTGCTGGCAAATAAAGTTGCACCACCACCTTAAGGAACATGGACAGAGTAGTCTACCATCCTATCCTCTACCACACATTACGTCCCATGCATGTACCCTAAAATCAAAGCTTTAGCCAGTATCTTGCGCAACTCTTATTTGCTCAGCAGAGAAACTTCTCTTAGATCTTCTATGACTATTCAGATATTGTCAGGATTAACACAACTTTCTTGCTATTTGTGCCTGTAGACATATCAGCAACTACTGATGAATATTCCAGGAGTAATCCACAAAGACTGCAAATGCTGAACATGTTGATGATGAAACACTGCATGGAGCATGCTGGCCTTCAACCCCTGACCTTGACAGTGGCTAGTGGAAGTAACATCGGAGGATTGAGGGAAGACAGCGTTCACTATTCCTATAGTTTGTACAAGTTTTATTGTGTTACTCCAATTGGCCTATGTAATGCCAAAGCTAGTCCTTCATTGGTCTTCTTGCCTCATCTAGCTGGACAAATAGAGCACCTCACAAAGCGGGCAGAGGAAAACATGTGGGAATGAAGTTGAAGCTGACAAAAAAGCCGACTGCTTGAACGGAAGGTCAACTACCTGGGTTACATAGTCTCCCACTAGTGATGGAGTGCTTGATTACAGCCTTAGCTGGTCCACCTTAGGTACCCAGAATGAGCTGAGATGATTTCTATTCTTATCGGCAATTTGTGAAAGGCTTCACTGACAAAATGCGTGCATGACTTGCAGTCGTGACAAGGGTATAACGCAGGTGACAGGGTGGGCAGAGTACCCAACCACAGCATTGTCCTCCAAGTTCTAGCAATTGTGGTTATGTAAATTTTACAGGGCAAGGCAATGCTTTGATGTGCAAGGATGGTGTGATCAAATGATTTGTGTGGGTCCATAAAGTTGCCACACAAATGTTGCCATGCCCCATTGCAAACAGACGTTTCCAGAAGCTGCATGCAACATGTGGCGATGGATACATGTATATGTATCTTGGTCCTTTACCATTCACACCTCAATTTACTCGTGGATGGAAATGTTTGAGGCTTTTGGAAGGGGCCATACTGTGTTGGATGTGCTGGTTAATTGCGTGTACAAGATCTAAAAAAATGGCAGTACATTTAGATATGCACAGGGTGGAGCAGAGAAGCCACATAACACTAAGCACATTCTGTATGCAATATTTGCTAAATCACATATATGGCCATAATGTGATGTTCCTTATAATATTGCATGAACCCTATGTCTCCTCTCTTTGCACATTTCTCTTACTCAATTGTCAATAATCAAACTGGTAAGTGCCAATAATGTGATGTTCCTTATTGCATGTTGTATTGAAATATATAGCTTGGGGTCTTTCACTAATTTTTTGCTATTATTGCAAGATCAAAATGTCACATGCAGGAGCAATCAAATATTCTGTTCAGTGATTTTAATAAGAACATACAACTTGCAATTGTGACGTACAAGTGCTTATTGTCATACTCGATCCTATAGCCAAAAATTTAGACACCACCTTCCATACATGGAAAATGTGCACATGTGTTGTTCATCTGTATCTCTGTAAATTATGAATAGAGCATATAAATGGCTATAGGACCTCTACATACAAGCAGAATTTAAAGAGATTAGAATTCTCCTTCCGAAAGATGTGGTAATGTGAATCCGGTACGGTATCAGACAACGATGCCAGGGTTAGGCTTCAACATGTGCACAAGCTACAAATCTGGATTTGGCATTTGTGTCAAATGGCTTCAGTACAGCAATTGGAAGGATGCCACTGTGAAATTTAACAAAGACATGAAGCTGTTCTAAAGATACATGTAATTTGGCTAAATCAACACAAGTATGAAGGATTTCCAACATTTGATTATTAGCAAGATCTGCCTTTACACTAGTGGGTAGGGAAATGATGAGAGTGACTGTAATTAATTTTCTGAAACAGAGGTGGCCTAGAATTTCGAAGACTGACTTTTCTTGACATGCAAAATATAAGGTTCATCCAATCAATACATAATTTTAATTTTTGACCATCATGCACATGATTTGTACTTGATGGGTGGATACGAAAAAAAGAGGCTTCAACACTAGTAGCTACCAAATGGTGTTTTGCAGAGGATAAACATTTATATTGGGTCAGTGCTATGATGGGGCCTCATGCAGCCACATCATTATTGGGAGGAAGCAGCCATAGAACTTCAACTGAGAGCTGTATATACATATGTACAGGCATTCTCTCAATCTTGCGGTGAATTGTACGCCCATACAGCTTGTAATTTTGGCAAGTAATATTCCATATGAAGCTGCTCAGAATCTGGAATCCATCATGACATACCTGTGACAGGCCCTTGCTTCCTTGATATTAGTTATTTATGTCTGCCGCCAATGCAGTTAGAAGTCCTTCAGTGCTCTGAGAAAATTGAAAACATAATTGAGTTAAAATATGACCCAGACAAGACAATGCTCAATATTATATCACAACCACCTTACAGATCAGATATAGCTGTTCAGCATTACTTAATAATCATGCAGTACAAAGAATAACATGGTCAGCTATTATCCCTAGAAACCTGCAAATACAATAAAATTTCCTATGGCTACAGTGAATTTGTCCCTGTATTATTATTTTTTAAATATAAATATAATAACAAATGACAATCTGATTGTACAGATACGTTTTCCAACTGTCCATAACATGTGCAATAGTTATCTGACTTTAATAGTTAAGATACATTAATATTCAGTGGCCCCACTCCAAAAAAATGTTTTCAATGATTTCTCCCTGCCTAGTAGATGGATTGAATTAAAATTCACACAAACATGTAGCTAAGGCTTGATAGGTTTTTAAATATATTTTATGGTAGAGTCTGGTTTTAAACTCGGAATACAGTAAAGTGTTATAGTGCTTGGGGCACCATTTTAGTCTCTCCAAGGTTAGAAAAAACATTTTCTATTGCACCCTTAATACAGTACAGGAGTTCATACATTGTATATCATATTTAATGTGCAGCTCCCACACTCTGTTTATACATAGAACCTACATGTACATGTAGTGATCGCTTGTTTCGACTACTGGTGCACATGCTGCTACCAAGCACATCACAGAATTAAGGAGGTGGCAGGATGACAAAGAGGATACTGTGTACCATTATGATGTGCAGCAAATAGAGCATGAGGCTATGTCAATCACAAAGTACTTTGAGACAAGGCGGGTTAAAGATAGGCAGACAACGCAGAAGAAACAAAAGATGTCCAAACACTTTCGTGTGATGCAAAGTACACCAAATGCCAATTACTTCAGCTCTCAGTGCTCAGATGAGAATTATGGTAACATCTTTGGATTGTGTGGTTTCAAACTTTAGTTATGCACATCATTACTCCTCTTGACTTTTGGTGAATATGGATGCACACCCTTCCAGATTTTGGACCACTATAACATGCTTTAAAATGAAGTGCAAACATTTATTCGATCAATGTTTATTAATGGATTAGTTATAGAAGGTATTACAACATTTGTAAATAGCATTTATAAAGTGTTGCAAGTTCATAAGACAAATTAAAATTAAAAATGAAGTTTGGAATGTTGCATGCTTTATATGCAGTTCGCTCAGTTAACCTTGCGGATGCTAAGTAGGTTATCACTATGTTAACCTAGCAGTACATAACCCCTAGCGCAAAAATGCTAGGTTTACTTTGCAATTTTGCTGGTGCTTATTGGTTAATGAATTAATTGCAAAATGGCTACATGTTTTGCACAGCAAAGTGAGTGATAACGCTCTAGACGAGCATCTGTACGGTGAACCAATCATATTTCAATGTTTATACAAACTCCTGTACTGTATGCAATATAAAATGGTTTTTCTAACCTTACTATCAAGCACTGTAAAGCCTTTAAGTTATCGTTTTCCCAGGTTTAATAGCTGACTCTGCCAAACAATTTTTACTATTGAATTTCAATTCAATCCATCTGCTAGGCAGGGAGAAATCGTTGAAAACATAATTTTGGAGAGGACCATTGAATATTAACTATTAAAGTATTGCACATTTTACAAGTTTATGGACAAACAGTTGGAAAACATATCTGTGCAATCAGATTTTAATTTTGTCATTTTGTAGTTCAAAGCAAACATAACACTGATGAAATTTTTTTAGGCCCACCTACATGTATCACGTTATCCACTGTAGGACGAACTTTGAAGCTGCCATTTAACCACACATGCTTACCTTAAAACTACATGTAGGACCTTGCAGACATTACACTGCCTTTAGTCCTCGCACACATCTGATATGCAAGGAGTAACAAATTGACCAATCATTGACATTATACATGTATAAGGCACAAATACATCATTCACTCAAACAACCTCAAGCAACCTCACTTACAGGGCATAGTGGTGATGGTGGTGGTGTGGTGTTGGTCTCTTCCTTGACATTTTCAGTTTGTACTTTATAGCTTCCCCTTTATCTGTGGAAGTTAACAATAATAACTCCCCCTCAAGTTCCTTAAATTACATAATTTGAAAAAACACCTATAAAACAATGCATATGTATAGTACTTCTCCCTTGTCCATGGGCATTGTAAAGTATGTCATGGTAACCACCAGATAAGGCCTGCAAATGTATGATAGTTACTTTTAGGTGAGATATATTAGATGTTGATGCCATCTACCCAAGCCACTAGCATAAGGGCCCCTCTTTCGTTGAACGTATTTCCTGTCAGCTGGCTCTAGTGGACGTGTCATCTCAGCAAGGACTGTCCGAAGAAGCACAGCTCGCTTTGACAGCTGTCGTTGCAAGAGCATTGCTGGTCTGCTCTGTTCTACATGCGGTACCATGACTGGAATGCTAGCTGGCTCACCGGCCCATAACTCTCTGTCCTGTCGTGCCTGTCTGCTGCTGGACTGACAACTGCAGGATCGAGTCTGATGCTGTGACCGCGCGTGCGATCGACTCTGCTGGCAATGGAAACCTCCTTAGGCACGGTTTTCAGTCCCACATCAAACAGAGTGCACTGTTTTTTTAATAGGCTGAACTACTGTGAATGTTGTTCAAGTCGTGGGCTCCCTGGGGTATTCGGGGGAGGATCCTCAGCAGGATACAGTCCAGTGCCTTCCATGTATTGAACAGAACTACCAGTATCAGTGTACAGCGGGGTGAAAGGAATTAGACTAGTATGGCCGCTACCGGGTATATACCGGTATTAACACTCAATAACAGTGTTACCGGCGTGGTAGTGTCTTTGTATTGTACAACAATAGATTACATGAAGTAATCATTTAGCGCTTCAGCGTGGCAAGGTCCATAGGATGCCTGGCGGCATCCTCCTAAGGCTTAGCCTACAGGTAAAGTTATATAATTAGGTGCAGAATGCCCCCCCCCCCCCCCCCCCCCCCCGCGACGCGGATAACTTGTTGGCGGAGAAAATTAAAAATTAAATTGATAGTTGTTGCCAAAATGTCTTGGCAGTACGGTATCAAAAATGTACTACATTTGTAAATATCACAGACAAAAGCATCGAATATTACAAAACTGCATAATGTTAAATAAAGGTATGCAATATTTACAATGTATAAAATTCATGACTATGTAATTTCCATAATCCCTTGTTTCCTTACTTCCTACTGAATCGCTGAGTCACCAAAAAATACTTGTACATGAACATGTATTACATCTGTAATGTGGTGTTATAATTACTTCCTTTGGCTCAGCCTACAAATGCTTACCCTATAAATCGGTCATTTGCAATAAGGTTTATGTCAATCCATGAGACGTACGCTCCCACCACAGCCATAGTCAGGCAGCAGATGGAGGTGTCCAGCTGTTCATAAGTCACCTAGCAACACAACACAACAACACATGTCACCAAGTGGAGTGGCAATGCAAATTAGACAAACTGGACAATGTGCGATGAATACTTAAATATGTACTTACCGACAGGGCATGAATTGGAGTATGTTAGAGGCAGCATACAGAGTATGCTATCCATGCACATGTACATGTATGTCCAGTAAGATTGTATCATTAAGAGGTACCGCTACACTGGCTACTGACAGACAATAACTATAGATTGATCAATTCCTTCTTACTTATACATATGCACTTGGTGCTTACTTGAGTACGCAACGAACACCTAAGGTTTTGTCTTTACAATGTATCCTCTGTACACAATAACAAGCAAAATAGCTTCTGTAAAAAAGTAAAGGTGATTCTAAAAGATAGCTTCAGCAAGCTTCATAACAGCAACAATGAAACTTAAATGCAACGGACCCGATTTTCTTGTCTGGAACACAAGCTTCCTGTGGCATGTATTAAAATGTAAGTACGCTTACTCCATGTAATGTAAAATGATCGCTGTAGCGATTGCATGTTCTGTGATATGACACACTACACTCTAACCAACATAATGTATAAAAACTCTTAAGTATGTGGCTTTCTTAAGAAAGCACTGATCAATCTGTGGTTGAAGATTGATCTACTCTACAGAGTTCTAATTACCATGTCTTATGAGTTACACATTTCACAATTGCACATCAGAAAACAACACTTTCAATCCCTTCATTTACTTTTAAGACAATCATAAGGCCCCTTAAAAACTGAAGAAGGTGGCTCCCCCCCCCCCCACTCCTCACAAAGGTGACTCCTCCCACCATGGAACCACACTACATACACACAATAGTAGCATACACACACATACTAACCATAATCTGATGCCATGATTCCACCAGGTTAGGGACACAGGTGTCCCTCATATTGTCCTTGATGGCAACATTGCTGGCATGTTCCTAGTCAGGGGATACATGTACATCATTTAAAACAACAATCCCATCCCACAGAAAATATGCACACACCTCAGCAGTGTGGATCATCTGCCTTTCAACAATATTTTCATCAATGGCCAGCAGAATCCTGAGGTAAAGGTCCACAGTCCACACAAGGCCCGACTGCAGACACTGCAACAGGTCTTCAAAGAATGATGTCCACTGTACATAGGATAAGGTACAGTGTACACTCTGATTGTACATGTAGATCAACAGCAACAGACCACCAACCTTCAGTGGGTAGTCTTGCACAAACACCAATCCATAAAGCTGTGCCATTTTGTTCCAAAGAAAAAAAAAATCATTACCCTACATACATTTAGTACAAAAATTCAATGTATAAAAAATATTCACCAAAACTTCACACTGCATGTGTATGAACTAACATGCACCATGACCTTCATCAATTGTGTGTGCATGTATGTGTGTGTGTGTGTGGGGGGGGGGGGGGCACACCAGCAAGCCATGCCATAGCCCAAGGCCCAAGGTCATTAACATTACTGACTTGGCTGTAGCCACAGTGGATAAGAAGAGGCATGCATGTACATGTACCTGTATTTGTAGCCATGAGAGAAGAAGTGAGCGTAAAAACATGACATCATCACCAGGACTTGTGGAGTAACGCTCTCGAACAAAGGACTCCATCACTTGCAAGCATAAGAACTTCACCTGATCTTCCCTGCATATAGCAATACCACATTTATACATATCAAAACATCAATCCACTCCACCTTTTGATCCAGCTGGCTCATTAGACTGGTTCATTATTACTCAATTAGCCCCCCCCCCCCCCCCCCCCCCCCCCCCAACAGTACCTTACCAGGCTAGCAGTGTGATATGTGCCTGTGCTGCAACGATTATGAACAGCTTACATTAACATGACACAGTGCACTCAAATATACATATATATGCATTTTCTAAACGGGATCTTTCCATTGTGATATACACGTACATTTGCAGTTACCAGTAGCCAAGGAAGATGCTAATATAACCAACAAGGACTATCTGAACACAGAATGTGAACTGTTCCAATCAAATCTAAAGTCTAAAATGTCTCTCAATATAATATAGTCTTGTGCCCAGACCTCAGCTGTGGACAGATTACTTCACTATAATAGAAGGAATTTCTATGTAACCAAGCAGAATACAAACATGATAGTTATGAAATTCAAAGCTTTCTTGGTGTGACTGAAGATTGGTGCTACATGTACATGTAGGTGTTCTTTGCCAGTACAAGTGCAGGTAAGTTCTTGGGTTAGTAGAACAGCTTAAATTAGCCTCTCCGGCTAGAAAAACTTTGCTGGCAGGGGTGCTCGCCTCATCCTTACTGTATTCTATTTAGAGCACACCATGAGGCCCAGCAGTCATCAGTATTCATTGCATACATGTGTATCTCATGTCACAACAGTACTTATCTAGGTGTGGGCACTAGATTCAATACGATCAATGCACAATGATGTCTTTCTCATTTCGGAATTGTATTAAATGATACCTACATGTATAGTTGAAGGTAAGCAGAAGGTGCATGAACTTATAGTAAAGCGGCTGTATTAGGGTTTCTGACCCTACAACTTCACAGCAATGCCACCTGGGCAGGCGCACAACCATTCTAATGCTTCTCTGACACTAGCACAGTACCTGTGATGTTTTTGAGTGAAGTCTGCAGCACATAACTTCCATCCATCAGGAGAAAACTTCAGCTGTTCGAAGTAGCGTAATGTCTACAACCAATAGAGTGATCAACATTCCTAGTTGTCAATCACCTTGCTATTTCAAGTACATGCACAATCCTCACTAATTGGGACCCACCCAACTCTTATTGAGGACATTGGGGGGGGGGGGGGGGGGGGGGGGGGGGGGGCAAAGACTCGATCCCTCCCATCCCTCTGCAGGGCTCTCATGCAAATCAAGTTCTCTGTTTCTAAAATAACGTATACATATGTACTAGCCAACATCCATGAAAAGGTATTGAAGAGGGCTTCGCGATCATCGCAAGCTAGACTGATACCGGGAAACAAAATCGGCCAACCCTGTCCTAGTGGCTCATGAAAACACATCTGCCACATCGCAGATGTCCCTCTAATGATAATTAGCAGCACGTTAGCCGCCATGGGTCATGACAACTCATGTACAGAGGCGGATACAGGGGGGGGGGGTCCAGGGTGTCTGGACACCCCCCTTCCAGCTGATCATGAATAAATTAAAGCGACCATATCTTAACCACTTCTGGTTATCGTGGCGACAAAGCGGTCAGCAACGATACTCACGTTTTTCTCAAAACAAGTGAAGCAAACAGGTAATCATTTAGCACGAGAGTTCGCCGTATTGCCAGTGAAGGTGGAAGTATTGAAATAATGACTATTTTATTTTAATTGGTTAGCTACCATGGTTACAGCAGACCAGCCACCTGTAGAAGCTGAAGGCAGTTCTTCTCAAATCAAAACAGGTGTTTTGGTATCCATTCCAATGAAGAAGTTCAATAAAGCAACAGGGAGGTGTGGTTATTTAGCTATGCATGAACAACTTGAATATCATAAAGATGCGGTAGTAAGGAGTATGTCCTTATGTGAAAGTTTGGAACACCCAGAATCAAGCTTACCTTATAAAATTTCAAGTCTGAATAAGGAGTTGTATGACAAAAATTTCAGTATTTTAAAATCAATAGTAAAGGCAATAATATTTTGTGGAAAACAAAATGTACCTTTACGTGGTCATCGAGAGGATACATGTAGCACATCTACAACAGCTAATAAAGGAAATTTCTTGGCTCTTTTGCACCTCATGGCTGAAACTGATAGAGTATTATAGGACCATCTTGAACAAGGAAAACGAAATGCTAAATGCACATCAAAAACAACACAAAATGAGATCATTGCTGATTATATTCGAGAACATACAACAAAATCATTACAGCTTTCAACCAGTGTTTTCTCAATCATAGCTGATGAAGTTACTGACTGCATGGGAAGTATGATAATAAAGAAATATTATCTATTTGTGTTCATTTTATTGAGGGGGAGAATATTAGTGAAGTGTTCTTGGATTTTGTGGAGTTAATAAGAACAACAGGGGTACACATTGCAGAAGCTATTATGCTAAGCCTGCCCAAAACAAGGTAGACATACTCAAATGCAGAGGACAAGCTTATGATGGCGCAGCTGCTATGTCTTCTGAAAGAGTTGGAGTGCAGGCAAGAATAAAAGTTGTGTGCCCACTAGCTTTATATACCCATTGCAGAAGCCATGTTCTTAACCTTAGCATAGCCTCTGCTTGCAGAGTTCCTCAAATAAGTTCTATGGTAGATGTTATTAATGAAACATTCAAGTTTTTCAATAATTCTCCCAAGCGACAAAGATTTTTTGAACATATTTTGGATGCTTCTGAATCAGATTGTACCAAAAGCAAGCTTCTTGGACTTTGTTGGACTCGTTGGGTGGAGCGGCATACATGTTATGAGACATTTTATGAACTGTATGTCTATATTTGCTGCTGCTTAGATCTGTGTATCCAGATAAAAATTTGGATCAAAATTGGAATTGAGATTCTGATTCAAAAGTAAAGGCACAAGGTCTCTTGCATTCCTCGAAGTCAACGCAAAACATTGTGGCATTTTTGGCTGCAAAGAATGCTCTAGAATTAATTAGACCTTTGCTGTTAAACTACAGAAGAAAGACCAAGACATTGTCGCAGCATCGAATATGATTGATGAAACAATAAGTAACATTAAGGATTTAAGAGAGAATATTGAAACAGAGTTTTGTGATTGGTTTTCAGATGTTAAAAGAAGTGTGGAAGCTGTTGGTAGTGAAATTAGTGTACCACGAATTGCTGGGAAACAGACTTATCGTGCAAATGCCACAACAGATGGTGCTACACCTGAAGGTTATTACCGTGTGAATGTTGCAGTCCCATTTTTGGATCATTTACATCAAGAAATGAGTAGCAGATTTGACCATGAGAACAGAGTAGGTAATGAATTGTTTAATTTAGTTCCTAGTACAATTATTACACGAAGTAATTTACAGCCATTAGTGGAAAGTTTGCTCTTTTGGAAACTTGATATGCCTTCACCTTCTCCACTTTTATGTGAAATTAAGTTGTGGCAAAAGCACTGGACAGATCTGACGTTTCTGATATCCCTGAAGATCTGTCTACAAGTTTTGTCAGCTGTGATGCAAACGTGTATCCAAATATCATAGTACTATTAAAAATAGGGTGTACTCTTCCTGTATCTAGCTGCGAAGCTGAAAGGTCTTTCTCTGGCTACAGAAGAGTAAAAAGTTATATTCGAAGTTCAATGACTACAGAGTGACTTGCCGGTCTAACTCTAATGCACCTGCATAATGACACTGAAATTGATGTTGACCTAATTTGCCAACAGTAAATATAACAGAAGAATGTTTAAATCTTGTATTTTGTTCGAGTAAGCCATGTTGCATTTCATTTGTAAATGTCATGTCTTTCATTCATATATATTGCTGTGTTAAAAAAAGTTAGTTTCCCGGATTTACATGCATTGCATGACACATGATACAATAACGCATTTAGCATTATATAGTACGGGTTTTGAATAGATACATGATGCTTGCATGCGTATACATGTATCATTGGACCTGACGCAGAAACGAGCGCCGAAGTTGACGCGTACAAATGAAATGTACGCGTAATTAGTCTCAAGTGCGTATGAAAGAAGTTGTGGTAGAGGTCTCTTATTTGATATAGACCCTTTTTCGCCGATATTTAAATCAAGTACTTTGTAACCCGGCCTGACTATAGTTTAAATGCGACTGAGCTACGTACATCATGCACACAAATCACGATTTATGACCATTTCAGTTGCATGCATCTATACTGTGCTAAGCATGGGTTTTTGGAAGCTAATGATGCGAAAAGCGTTGGCTCCTGGGACTCCGCCCAGACCCCGATGGGGGAGCTTACAGCGCTCCCCCATACTTCCCTCATTAAAAATTCATTATGGACACCCCCCTCATTCAATTCCTGTATCCGCCCCTGATGTACCAGTTGTCTCTGAGCCCAGTGGCGGATCCAGGAATTGGGAGGGGGGGGGGGGCACCGGCGAGGGTGTGGCAAGGGGTGGGGCGAAGTAGTAGGCGGGGCCAGCCCGGGGAGGGTGCGGGAGGGGGGCACCCCTCCCGCCCAGCTAGGGGGTGTGGGGGAGCGCTGTAAGCTCCCCCACCAGGGTCTGGGGCTCCGCCCCAGAAGCCAACGCTTTTTGCGTAGAAAACCCCCCAAAAAGTACGTAAAAACTGCACTAAAAATGTAATTACTGATCGAGGCTGGGGAGCGACAGATCAAGAGCTCAGCCGCTATATGTTCAATGCGCCGATGCATCGCCGTTGATAGTACAAGTCCTGAAGTTGAACTCACCGTTTATTCGTTTAGAAAATATTGAAATGCTACCTTTTTCATATGGTCACATGACGCATGGGCGTTAATTGCTTTGTTTGCCTCCACGGAAATATATGGGCTATAGCTAATTTTGGGGCTATGCTCGGTTTTTGGTACTTTTCGATATGCTCTCTAGAGGGAAAATTGAATAACATACGCTAAACGGTCGGCAAATGATCTCTGCCTGTACTTCTATTGTAGAGCCAAATGCTTATACATCACGCGATAAAAGCAATCATATTCATACTTGGCCCTGACCCATGTATCATTATGTACGTAGGCGTACGTATAATAGGCCAGTTCTGCCGTAGCTATATCTCTGCGCTGCGTTTGCTTACGTTCGCGTACAGACCCTCGGGGGGGGGGGGGGGGGGGGGGGCACGGGCCCGTTGTGCCCCCCCCCCTGGATCCGCTACTGGCTCAGCCGGTGTGATATAGGCCTTGAAGGGCGTTGTCATCCATGATATCCCGATTAGCTAGCCGTCCAGCCTACGCAGCCTAGAAATCACACATGCCTCCAGGCCGCAGACCAACCTATCGCATCGAGTTCAGTTTAGTTCAACTCTTGTATTACTATAACCAGGCGAATAATAAATATTAATATTCTACGTTACACGATATTGTCACGTACCGGTACGTACGTTACTGCAGTGCATGTTTATTTTTAAAATTAATACACTTCAAACATATGGGTGTGAACTCATTCTTGCATGGCTTCGAAGGAGTAACAACAGTTCAAAATAATACGAAAGACTGGCAATAAAATTATATAGTGAGTGATTTTAAAGATGGCAAACAGCTTTATATGGTAGTACATACGTAATGGCTATTGATGGCATGATAGAGATAATAAATATTCTCCCCAATTTCTTCCAGTATGATCCAACGCTCATTATTTCACATTTATATCCTTACCTGGAGGCTATTGTTGAATACAAGAAGTCATTTCTGCCACCATTACTAAGATAGCTAATCTTCTATCAGGACCTACGTTAGTAGGTCCTATGTAGGATTTGAAGTGTGATGAATGCGATTAGCAAAATATTTACATATGAATTGTAGGATGAAGCCTTTTTATTGGACCTCCATTTAATCAGCAGTATTATATACCAGGACCCAGGTAGATATACACGCTGCATGCAAATATTGTGAAGCTGAAGAATAGACAGTGATATACTGGTTATGGGTGTGGCTGATCAATTGATGTCTTCGTGCCTACACTACGGCTTCATGAGTGGGCAACATAAAATGGTGTCCTTCTGAGGAAGATTGATGTTAGCATTATGATTTATAAAGGTTTAGTCCTGTTTTGATGATTTGCTTCTATTATAAATCGGTGGCTATGTGTTGTGATATTCTAATTGCATGCAATATTAATATTCAGAATGTACAGACTTGTTTACTAGACAATTATAGCTTCTGGTAGTACCTGGCAAATGTCTGACCACATATAAATTTGATCAAACAATTTACATTGGTTTGTAATGCTAAACTTTTACTTTGCGTTACATTATAGATTTGTCCATAAATGCTCTCCTCCATCATATCCTTAGGCTTAGTGCAATCAGCCCCCATCATCGCTGCCTTGTGGACAACACAAAAGGGAGATATTTTAATTGCATCCACTTGTCAATTAAATTATATTAACATGCAAGTCATGTACTAGAAGCCAGGTCAACTTTGGGGTTCTTTGTTAAAGTTACATGCTTTTGATTAAAGCAGTGTGCATCAAATGATTGCACGAGCAAACAACTGACTTGCAATTTACATGCATGTGCAAATGTGAGCGGTACTGTACTTTCTCTTCAAAATTGCTGATAATCTCATACAAGCAAATAAATTATGTTTACATGACAATTTGCATGGAAAATTGTATCACTGTGCACCCCATCCCTCCCCACAGCAAACAGATCCTGGCTACGGGGATCACACCTCCAGCTGCCTCTTCATTCACATCAGTGCCACCCACTTCCAAGAGAACCTCATCACCTTTGTCTGCCCTGCCCTCTGAGGAGAAGCTCCAAAATGGTGAAGGCTACTGAGGAGAGGGAGGCACAGGAGTGGGTAAAAGAGCAGGGGCCAGGAGGAAGAGTGAGGGCCAACTGATCAGAAGCAGAACTCACAACCAGAAATGTTATTTACAGCACGTATACAATAGTAATAAACTTTATGTTTAATATATTTATTTTGACCTACATCTTATATCTGCCTTTTTGCAGAGGGACAAATATATACAATACTGTACAACATGTGTGTATTATCTAACAGTTAAAGCACTTTGGGGTGGCTTTACAGTGATGAAAATCATTTGCAATACAATAGACAACATGGTTGTTTGCAACTCAAGTGGATATGGGCAAAAGTTCAGTAAGCCATCAGCTTTACTGAAATCTTAATGAATACCCGCCACAGTGCTGCAAATTCAGGAATTGATGATTTGGAGAATATGGATCACCATCTAGTATAGGTAGCATTGAACACTTTGGCCGGGGTGGCTTAGCGGTGATGGCGATCATACACTAGGCAACATGTTGTGTGCAAATATGGGTAAACTGCTTTTTTAACCCATACTCATTTGAGTTCCACGCTAGTAGTGCAGCCTTAATGCATACCCACCTCAATGCTGCAAGTTCTGGAATTGATGATTTGGTGAATATGGATCACCATCTAGGTTAAAAATAAGCCATTTATAATTAGCAAAGATTGTTGTTTCATTTTTTCCCCCATTTTGTTTGGGGACATATCTTAGTGAATTGAAACAAGTAGGGTCTTCAATAAGATGTTTTGGTGGTGGTGGATGTGATTCTGTGCATTAAAACATTTCACGCACCTAGCATGTCAAGTGGGGGATACCACCATGATGGATATTGCATAGGTAGTGATTCCTGAGAACCAGAATTTCACTATGTATGCTTATGTTGTAATGAGTTGAAGTAAATGGTAAGTCCAAAAGTGTTTTGGTACTGAGGTGTGTTAAGTATGGTCACCAACTTTTAACCAGTGTATTGCAATACACAGGTTTGTTCTATCAATTCTGGGAGGTCTTGGCCCAGCAAGTGCATGAATGGAAGGTAGTACTTCCTGTCCAATGTTTTGATCATTTTATACAGTTGTGCTGAGCAAATATGAACTGTGTCTGGATAAATGGTTTGGAATGATTGTGCCTGAAATACTATCATATGTTTGTGAGGTATTGATAATAGCATACACTAATGACTGCACATTTGTGCATGTGTATTTACATGTTATTGAAGGCAAAGGAGGACGGAACAAGAACTGCAAGGCCAATTAAAACAAATATCTACACATGTACGTGTACATGTAACTCTTAGAATCAGTATCAGCATATCATATGCATGGCAACATACATTGTCTCTACATCATACTTTTTTTCACAGCTGATCATTTACAAAAAGTTACCTCTACATGAAGGTTAATATAATTTAGTGCTGTCACAAATTTACCAGGAACGTTAACTTTGCTCACTTACATGTATCATCATGTCAGAGCTATAGGGAGCTTGCAACAAGGAACTCGTCTGTACCTGCATCAGGCAATGGCAGTCGTTTAGTCATCATAAGTGACTTGGTCCAATGCCTTGGTAAGTGAAGCTAATTTCATATAATGGGTGAGTCTGAGGAGAGAGCAAGTGAAAGAAAGTAGATGTGAGAAGTAATAAGCTCTGCCAATAAACGCTATTAATAACACATCGTCCTTCATCATTTCATCTCCTTCCCACAATATGGTTTGTGGATCAATGTAGAAAGCCACCAACCTTACCGTACTCCAGTTCTGACCTTCTGCCTAGTCTAAGTGGGAGGACAGAGTTGCAGTATGTCACTTCTTCCTGCCTCTGTATCGAGCTTGGTGCCCACGCAAGGTACATACCAGTTTTAATGTTACAGTCAATAGCAGAATTCATGCATGATGTACCTGATTCAGACCTGGAAAAGGTAATTTGGGCATTGGTTCTAATTAATAGACTATGTCTATTCTGAAATCAGCACTTGAGGTGCAGTTGAGATGAAAATATTAATGTTGTTGATTCTAATTCAAAGGTATATGAATGCATTCTATGAAAGTGTCATTAAATTGTTGTCATTTTAACAAAACATTTATTGAACCATTTTGGGATGCTCCATGTGTATGCCAGCACATCTGATTGACTGCTCCCTCGCCATCATCATTCACTGCATCTTAAAACTTGCCAACAGGTAAAGTTAATGTATCTTCCAAACACGTACATGCAAACTCCAGTTCAGTCATCAACATTGCAACTATACGCTAACAGATGGGCCTCCTTACATAAAGTGGAAAATCAGAAATCTACAGTACATGTAAGAACAGGTAAAGACTTTTTCAATGAAGTTCCTTTTTAAAAGCACAAGAACCTCATAACAAATAAGTGTCATGGTAAAGGTGGTATGGTATAGCTACCTTCAGCCAGCACACAAGGGGGTTCCTTGCTGTTCAGTTGTTTTTTTTGGAAATAAATATTGCTTGCTTTTTTTGAAACAATATAATAATTATATATATATATATAATATTATTCCTTGCGTGCAGCTAGTTGCATTTAGAAAAAAATAAATCAGTTCCGTTTCTGATTTAATTGCTATGGCTGCGATGTCGCCACGATCCGTAAGTCATCAATATTAACTTCATTTATGGTGTCTGACCTACGTACGTTTCTTTATGCACATGCAGCTCACCGTGGGATACGTAAAAAATTTGCTCATTGCAAATTTCTTGGCCGCGGAAGCCAGGCCCCTGTGCTGCTTCCCCTGTCACAGTCAAGTGGCAGGTATGTACATAGCTGCATTTTGTATACATAAACCTACAAGCGTTTGCAAGCGCGTTTTGACGATACTTTTAAGAGAGAGATATATAAATTTATTATCTCTTTACAATCACTTTGTAGGGAACCCGTGCACCCCACCTAAATTCGCGCTCTCCGCGTGCGGAGGTAGAGAGGAGGTGCTACTCCCAAGGAAGGAGCTATCTCCATCATCTGCTAAAGGCTCACCGTAAGTACATCGGATGTTCATACTAGCAGAGATAATAGTATGAGTCGGTGATGTAATGGGGGTAGGCTGGTTATAGGCCTAAGCTGGTCAGCGTACTAGTATGTTAGACGTTGGAATAGAACTCCAGCATCAGGTACATAATAATATGGCTTTTAATTAGATGAGAAGATTTATCGTAACAGCCCACAAAACGAACTTTGGTGTAACTCTCAAGTTGAGTTTCAATCATCGCTAGCTTCATCCAACTAATATACTCATAAAATGATAAGTAAAGATTGATTAAAAGTTTCAAAAAACTAAATCCATACACAGTTCAGAAACTAAATAAATCTTATAAAGTAGCACAGTTGGCAAGCTTTTAACCAATCCACCGACCCTACATTGCTAATATTGTTATATATGGATTTAGTAGTTTGAATTTGTTATGAAAGCCAGATGTAAAATTGTTTCCATTTTGTGTTCCTTAATATTCAGCATTTTTTCCCCCAGTATTTTATAAATATAATTCATTGTATAGTAACAACATTGCACAGATACATGTATATTCATGTGATAAAGTCCAGCCATTTCATGACAAAATGTTTACAGATGCAATGCAGCTGTTTGCATGCTAGCCAGGGACAAATTTAGGGTGTGTGTGTGTGTGTGTGTGTGTGTGTGTGTGTGTGTGTGTGTGTGTGTGTGTGTGTGTGTGGGTGGGTGGGTGGTTGTGGGGGACCCATAGCTAATAAAGATATGCCCACAGTACTATACTGTCTATATATTAAATTATAAAAAGTGGTTTGGGTTTTCAGCTTAATGCGCTTCTCTTGCTGGTCTGGAAGGGCCATGCCTCCAGGCCAGGCACTGCTGTCGCCATTGTAATATAAATTCCTGTATCCACTATCTGTTCAAGTTGACACCCACTTGTAGATCAGCATTGTAGTAATAGCATCAAAAGCAGCACAATGAATTCCACTCTGGTCTGAGCTCACTAGATCTAAAGGTGGGCAACTACTACATGTAGGTATGTAATAAACGTCCAGCGTCCAGCCTGGCTTTTTTAGGCTGGTTTTTAACAAAAACGCATCCTGGGATTGAACGTCCAGGGGGGAATAGTATAAAATCCATGTTGTTCTACCCTGGTTTTGTCTAACAAAACCCATGTTGAAGTATGAATATATATAATTATTACCTCAACATGGTTTTTGTTCGACAGAACCAGGGTAGAATATTATAATATCTATTCCCAACCTGGACACTCAATCCCAGGATGGTTTTTACACTATTTGCTCCATTCCAGAATTGGCTTTTGTTACAAACCAACCTAAAAATCCAGGCTGGACGTTTATAACCTTTCCCTGTGTTTGGCTCTCTTGTGAAGCCATTTTGAAAAACCGAGAAAAAGTAAAAGTAATGTTTTAATGGAATCTTTTGGTAACTGATAAATCGAACATTATAATGTACGGCTTGGGGGTGGGGTATAGCAATCTACATGAAGATGGCGAAATGTTTCAAGGCCTTACCTGAATTTAAGAGATGGTTCACTTTGCTTGTAAGGTTTGGCGAACAGTCACATGGATACAGATTGTAATAACACCTGCACTTCATTTTGATTCATGCATATGTGCACTGGTGCACATGTGGACTTGGTACTAGCTTGATCAACTAGATTAACAGCCCAAGCATAGGAGTCGAGGGGATGTAAGCCACATACTTGGTAGATCACTTGAGAATAACAACCTTATAGGCCTATACATTAGTTACTTGCCCTGCAACCAGATACGGTTTGTAAAACTACATGTAGCAGATTTTCTTTGAAATGCAAAAAAATACAGACTACCTACCCTCAAGCCTTTTATCAGTTACGAAAATGCACCATTAGATTAATGATTAGGTAGCCTGCCTTTTGTGTATAGAAAATATAGCTTGATGAGGAAGCTTAGTAATATTGATATTAGTTTTGACTGAATGTACGTTGCCATTGCTAGATAGAAATAGTCCACAAGGATCATAGCCTAGACTAAAATGGACTGCCAGAAGTATCGTAGTCAAAGCCAAAGGGTATCTGGGCAGCTTATGCTAAATCGTGATGCTTTCATTTGCTTTTCCAATATACCTTACTACTAGTACAACACAGCATGCTAGAGCATGTCCCACTGATGCTAAATAATTATATAAGTTATCATATCATCATTTTCATATCGTTGTTTGTGTTTGGTTTTAATTAACAATGTGTCCCACTCATTACCTTACCTAATAACGTTAATGTGCATGATATGTTTAAAAAATCTCTGTATGAGTGAACTTATATTTATTATTCTTGGTGCTACATTTCTACCTGAAACTATTGTGTGTGTGTTTGCAAGATAATTTTATCTGCTGCTACCAATGCAAAATTTGAGCACATTTCCTTTTGTTTTCCATGCTTATAACTGTACCTTACAAAATAATAATCTTCTTTGCTTGAATTTTACTCATATAAACATGTTACTTTAAAAGTAATGTTTAGGATTTGTACTGACATGGGCCAATGTTTTACCTAATACTTGCAGAGATCGCCCATCCCACTGTGGCAAATGCTCCAGGGCTTATGATCCGTAAGTCACTATATTGTGCGTGCAAGTACTGGTGTGTATATATTTAACAATATTGCAAAGTAATTATAAAAAAGCCACTGGTGGTGGATATGCAAGCCTAGCACATAAGAAGATTATTTGGATAAATGGAGCCATTGTATCAATTGTTTCATTATTTCAGTATGCCAAGTGCTGTAGGGGCAAAACAATGTACTTCAAAATGATACCAGTAACATCAATCCACATTAATCTGTTCTATAAGTTATATCAGTATTCTCATGGACGTACATATGTACAGCTACAAACATTGAAAGTGTTATAGATGCAGCCTGTCTCTACATGTTGCGCATATTGATATTGAAATACTAATGGAATTGTGTCACATCCACATGTAGATCTATGGGGTGTCAGACGGAACCACCACAGGATTGTTGCACGGCTGGCTGCTGTTGAGCATGCAGTCGTCGTGCAAGCTCCAGCACCAGCCGTGCCCCCTGGACCAGCCGTACCACCTGGACCAGCCGTGCCCCCTGGACCAGCCGTACCTTCTGGAGCAGCTGTACTGCCTGCAGCAGCCATACCCTTGGCCACACCAGCAGCCGTACCCTTGCCCACACCAGCAGCAGTGTAGCCCTCCTTTGAAGCCGTTCTACAACGTCTTGATGCCCTTGAGGCAGCAAATGTTCGGCTTCAAGGGAGGTTATGGCTGCTGGAGGGTGCTGTGCTAGACCCTCCACCTTTGCCGACAGCAGCCACATCGTCAGGTGAGACATTTGAAGTCTTTCTTGCACTCCATGCTCACCTCCTGCCTGCTCCTAAAGCTGCTTCCCGCAAACGGCCTCTGCAGTGATGGAGGACCCACTTTGCCCTAATCCTCAAAGGAAACGAAGCCACCTGATGAGGATTAGGACACCAACACCATCTCCTCCTCCTGCAGAGGTAACATTATTTGGAATTTGTAGATTCTCCTATTATAGCCTATGCACCAATACTTGTTTTATCTGTACCACCACTGCGTTCACAGGCATCACCACCATCGCCATCGCCACCATCGCCATCACCACCACCACCACCGGCATCAACATGTGTGCCATCACAGGTGCGAGCACCCATAGTGATGACCATTCTTTTGGACACTCAACCTGTGATGGTGCACAGGAAACCACTCCAGACCACGTCTGCCACCACACTGCCTTCACAGGTCAGGTATCGCCACCATCGCCACCACATACACATCCACAGGCACCACCACCACCACCATCGCCATCGCCACCATCACCACCGCTGCCATCAATATACGTGCCATCACACGTGCGAGCACCAATAGTGATGACCATTCCTTTGGACACTCCACCTGTGATGGTGCACAGGACACCACTCCAGACCACGTCTGCCACCACACTGCCTTCAAAGGTATCACCACCATTGCCACCACCATCACATCCACATCCACAGGCACCACCACCACCACCATCAACACTTGTACCATCACAGGTGCGAGCACCCATTATGATGACCATTCCATTGGTCACTCCACCTGTGATGGTACAAAGGACACCACTGCCAATGCAGCGGCTGCGGCTCATGGCTAAAAGGACCAGCGAGCCACCAATTCCACCACCACCAAAGAGGCCAGCACCGTAAACATGAGCTCCTCCACCTGCCAGCCACCACCACCACATCTGTGCCATCCATCCCCTTCTAGTACCAACTTACCCCGCCCGCTACTCCTCTGATTCTTTGTGTGCTGCCCTGACAGCGCCGTGATCCTCACCTAATCTGATCTGACCTCTCCCAATAAGTACCATCACCTCTCCTCTCTCTACCACCATTTCTCCTCCCTCCAGCTATCAGTCTGTCGCCTCTGTGCCCACCATCATCCTGCCTCGCCTCCTAGCATCTCCTCACCAGTCCCTGATGTGTTGCCCCAACCATCGCCACTCCCCTTCGGAAGCTACCACTCATTCAGGGGTTCACAGTATGTGCCGTGTGGATCCCAGATCTCCACTCTCAGGTAAAATGCGTGGTCCTTTGTGGTATGGCAGAAAAATAAGTACATATATAAAATGATTAATGAAATTGGGATCCTTTCATATTCATGAAGCATCTCATAAGTTCCTCCACCTTGGGTGAACTAGTGGGCCAACCCAGCAGGGGTGGTATCAAATAGGGTATATAGTAGTATAAAGTACTCTACAAATGTAAAAGAAGGTATCCACCCCCCACAAAGAAAATATTGTGTGTTTTCCTTGTGTGGTGGCTAGTCCATGTGGGTGGTGCACTGCCACCTCTCCCGGCACTCTTCCCATCCACCCACGGTATTACTGCACTGGTGCCAACCATCATGTTCACATAGAGTGATCTCTGCTTTAGGCATGTCTTACTGGGTTTGGAAAAAATTAATGAGGGCTTGAGCTGAATGTGTGTGTCGACGTGTGCATGTGATGCATGTGAGTGGATTTGTGCGGAATTTGTGCATGTGAGTGGATTTGTGCATGTAAATGGAGTTGAATTTGTGCGTGTAGTTGACGTGTGCATGTGAGGGGATTAGTGCATGTGAATTTGTGCAGAATTTGTGCATGTGAGCGGACTTGTGCATGTGTGTGAACTTGAGTGTTTGAGTGGCTTTGTGCATGTGAGTGGATTTGTGCTAGTACTTTTGTGAGCTGCCAGTACTACCCTCTTAGGATTGTTATCTTGTGCAGATACAGAAGCATGCACACATAAATCAGAGCTTTAATTTGTATCAGCAATGAGGTTGTCATAAAACTTAATTATTTGCCTCGATAATCCCACGCTTGCTCGCTCGCTCACTCACCATAGTATAGATACTATGAATTCCATTGTTGGCTCAAATTGCTGCATCGGATCTGTGGCATGTGGAGGATTTGTGCAAGATTTCACTAATGCGCAGAAGGTATGCAAGAGCTTTAAGGATACAGCATGTGTTACCCGAGTATCCAAAGCATTCTATCAAGGCCTCATTCCTCTGATTGGATGGTACTCAAATGTGCCTGCATTTGGGTTTACCAGTGTGATTTTATAATGGGGGGAGGGTAGTAACAGTGAGGTGTGTGGGAGAGATGAGTGAAAAGAGAGTGGGAGAAAGTATGGAGGAACGGTTAAGGTAGGGTAAAATCTCACAGGCAAATCAATGCAAGCATTGTTTGACCATTACATTGGTAGAGACGAGGCCATTAAGCATTTGCAAAACCTATTCCAATACATTGAAGTCACCTTTATAACTGCTTATTTGTTATGCAAGAAGAACCATCAATGCTAATGAAAAAAAAAACAGTTTCACAAACGATTAGATGCATGTCAAATAATACTGTAGGTTATAATAGCGATACAGCATGATTAAATGATAGTATCACGCTCCTAAAAAATGAAATTGTACATTTTTTCATTAGCAGTACTGGTTTTCCTTCATAACATAACTGCAGTTATAATGTTGTGACTAACTCCTAAATTCCTCAGAAAGAGCAATGGGTGCTGTTGGAGGGTAGGATTTTAAGCGTGGTCACTTATGGGACAAAAGTGTGTTGTGTACAGTGCAGTAACCGTGGTGTATGGGGAGGTGCACACCTTTGCAGTGCACAGGTGATGGGGGAAGTGGTAAGTGTACTGCCAATACATGGGGCAGCCATGTTGTGTTGGTCCACACCCCAAAGTGAGAGGAACAACAGTACGGTCAATTGTAATTAAGTACCCAAGTGTTATAAAACTGCCATACTGTAAAGGACTTTGCATTTTGTTGGTGGGTGGAAAAGGTGACTGATGATCCTATGAGTGGTTGATGGAAGGGGTGGGCGAGGGAGAGGGTGACGAAGGGGATTGCTGAGGGTGTGTGGAGGAAAGAAGGGATGATGAGGGTGTGGTGGTTACAGATTCATGGATGGAAAAAGGAGGGGTGGTGATAGAGGGGCCGAGAAAAGGGACAGGAAAGAAATGATGAAATAGGATGAGATATATGAGAAGGTTGTGAGTATGCAGGGTGGGGCAGGAGGCTGAGCGGACAGTGCCAGATTGGTACACCATCAGGCAACTCAATCGGAGGAGATGAGAATCAGCCCATCAAAATGCATTCCATCTCACAGTTACGTCCCGGCCTCATGTCTTGAACCATTTGTATGCAGTCCTGCCAGAACAGGTGTGATCCTTATGCAGTCCAGCTACATGTGTTGACCATACCGATCCAGCAATGCCAGTCCAGCCAGATCCAAAATTGCGGTGTACAGTTCAGTTATGTCCAGTTCAATAAGTGCACATGTGAGCTATACTGTGATGATGTCCAGTCAATCGGGTGTTGAGGTGTCCAGTCTAGCCAGATTTACAGTTGTGGTTTCCAGCTATTCCACACATACAGTTCAATCCACTGTTGAGATGTCCAGTCTTCAGCCTGTCCTGGCAATCCACCTGATACACTATTGTGGTGGTGTTTATACATCCCGTCAAAGGTGTAATGGTGTCCTGTGCATCCAGATCTACTGTTTAGGTTTCCTGTTCAGCCAAATATACTATAACCCAAGGTACAAATCTAAATGAATACCCGAGTGACATCTCATTCCAAACATTCAAAACTGAAATTGGCTTGATTGCTCAGTACAATTCTAGCAAGTTGTACATACATTCAAAACTGAAATTGGCTTGATTGCTCAGTGGAATTCTAGCAAGGTGTACTTATACTTCTTTATTTTGTGCAAACATAAATCTACATCTCCCTTACCAGGGATGGAACCCGTGCTTCCTGCTCTGCCCCCTCCCCCTTACTCCAAGGGGGAGGGGTCATGAATTATCTTCCTTTATTTTTGTTGATACATTTACCTATGTCACAATAATAATGCATGTACTACAGTATGAATGCAATGCTACAGGTATTTGCCCCACAAGGAATAGAAGATTATTCGCACAATCTAATTTAAATACAGTAGAAATACTTGTCATCAGTTACAATATAATATTGATTATTACTACAAACCGTATCAATTTATACATTTTAACATTGTGTTGCAAGGCATTACAATGACTGGGTTTTGATATAGTCACTCAAATGAAATGATATATGAAAATTCTCACTGAGAAAGCTAGTGGTATATATTTGAAGATTGTGGTGGTGTAAAAATGAACGGAGATACGCAAGACCCTCAGTTCTCATCACGGCTAGTGAGTGTGTATTCTCGTATGACCGATGAACAGGCACAGCATTTAGCCATTCAGCATAATCGTGCAACTGATTTCACCTGTAAAATGAGAACGCAGGACAAGGTATAAAATTCATGATGAGTTTTCCTCCTTGTACTTATATAAATATTTTCTGCACTAAGGATCGCCTTTGTCGATTATGGCTGTATGCTATGGCAAAAAAAAATCGTTAACGGAAGAACCTAAAAAAAACAGCGAATGGAAAAATACGTGTGCTAGCACACTTATGATGACTGTAAGATGTAATGTAGCTACATGTATGATTTAAAATGTGTCCGCAATTATTTTTATGTGGTAGAAGAAGCAGTTGGAGGACAATATGGTATTCATGCTCTCCACTTTTAAGCAACAAAAACTATAAATTGTACAGGATTATTGTAACAGCATTTGAAAAGATCAAAGTCAAAGGAATTGCAGCACCAAAAGTGGACTGCAAAGGAAGCAACTTTTGTGGTCTGCGTGGATTCAGCGAGACAGAATGTACGGTGCTTAAAAGTCTCAATTCAACTTGCTTCAACCAAAAAAAAAAAAAAAAAAAAAAAACCCTTGGAATCATTTGTATTTTTAGTTGGCACTAAAGACTGGACAGAGGCACAACAGAAATATCCTAATTTTGCCAATGCAAAATTACTATCTGACATTTTTCTGAAGTGCAACTTTAGTCCAATCCCAGCTGCTTTTACTGATTATTGCTCAAGGGCTCTTAGGTGTGTACATATTTGTACCACATGAATGAATTATTGCATTAAATGTTACATGTATCTTATATTTCAATTCAGATCGAAAACAGCTCATTCAAGCAAAACAGATATTAATGCACAATCACTTATTGTGTGGTCAGATGAGAGGACATACTCAACTGTCCTTCTACCAAAATGCATTTTCTCAATTACTTACGAAGACATCAAAACAACCATTCCATGTTTTGCAGGCTTTAGCCTCTCCTTCTTTGTCTTGGATAACGAAAGAATGTGAAAATGTGAGTTTGCTGGAGTTTTGTTTGCATTAACAATTTAGCACATAGAAGATGACATATCCTAAATTTCATGTACAGATATAATTCTATTTACGGACAGTGAAGGCCATAAATACAGCTTCAAACATTACAACATATTCTCTCGTTGTATTGGAAGGGCTATGTGAGCTGCAGAGGCAACTTTGCTCTGCACATATGCTAGTGCAGACAGCATACTACTGATTAGTGGATCCCCCTTCAGGTACTTTTATGGTACATGTATTACACTTTCAAACAATCAAAATGATGTCAAACACTCCAGGATCTTAGCTGTAGCAAGTCCTGATACCATTCCTGATTGCTGTATCAAACAAGGCCTGCATAAAGAAGGAGCAGGATAACCTTAAACTTTAATCTGCGTGAAACGATCCTGAATTCAGGATCGGTAAAATCCTGAATTCAGGATGGTGAGTTCTGCCGTTTATAACAACCATTGCAGTGAAAATTAAAATCATTAAAACATAAAAGCTGTTTGTTTCAACAATGGTGAACACATTCTATAGCATGGAATAATTTTTATCATCTAGAAAGCTGCCCAAACTTCAAGGATGCATAAGCACGTTCGTTGCTCCCGCGTACGTAAATTAAATGCAATTTATAGTTTGTAATGCTTACAAAGAGCATTGAACATATCAATTTTACTCCTTTAGTTTTCATTACTTATTGGTGGTAGCAACTCCAGACTCTTAGTAGAAGTTGTATTTTTATCAAACTTGTACACAAAATAATAGAAAAGGGTAATTTATTATCACTGTCCGAGCATCCGCCCCTTCTTTTTATGTCCCAACAGTACTGGTGACAGCATTTCTACCAATGCCAGGCATTTCTACATCGCTCTCAATGACAGAAATGCTATTTTGCAGAGGCTAACCATCGTACCACCCGCTCTGACTCGCTTCGCTTAGTCCGCTTTGAGTTAATTCGATGCTCGTACCTCCTGTGTCCCATATTGTTTAATTTGCTTATATGGCTCTCCTTACAGATCTTAATAACAGTTTCTATCTTGAAAGTAAGCTTCCTGCTCTTTCCTCAACCTTATACCCCACTTTGATGGTAACCGCGGCATTATTTGCGAACGAAAAAGTAAACTAAGCCTAAACATTGTTTTTTCTAAAAGAAATAAAGATTTGAATGACTAAAATGGATAGCGCTGTTTAGATGAAAGCCTACAGAAGCTAAATAAGAAAAAAAAAATCAACATTACCGTTCGAATTTATGTCGATACGAGCGGCGTAAAGTCATCCTTAATCCATCCTGAATTAAGGATGAAAATAGATTAAAGGTTAAGCTTTTTACTGGTGCAAATATGTATGAAGAACTTATCCCTAGTCTATCAACTGAGAACGATTTAGTTCTGTCCTGTGGAAAAGAAAAAAGTGAGTTATACTTACAGGCACTCAATATGTATCAGCTTTGGTCGCCTAGAAATTGCTGAGCATCCAAAAGTGATAATCAGCGTTGATAGACTTGAAATTTCTACGCATACAAAATTAAAGTATATCAGCTTTGGTAAACTTGAAATTTCTAAGCATCCAAAGTGAGGTATAAAACAGACTCAGAAATGAAGCTTATTGTATAAATGCTAAAGAAGATGCATACCTTGCAATGAATTTTTAATATACTTATTGCATGCATAATCATGCACCCTGATTTTCCATTTGCATTCAGCCATTCCTATAGTTGCCATGAAAAATGGACGGAATGCTATGGTGCTGCATGAAGCAGCAACAGAGCTTGTTAGCCAGCTAACCAAAGATGGAGAAGAAATAAATGATGATGAAGAAGAATGAGAACAACATGAACCCAGTGAAGAATATGGATTGTTGCATTGATTACGATTATATTATCAGGCTAGCGCTGTTTAGCATTCCAATCTTTTACAGTGGATATTGTCACCTTTCTATGAATGCATAGTATTTCCAAACAAAACAATTGTAAATTGCGAACCAATAATATGGTTTGATGGAAATGGTTTATCAACTGCTATTTGTCAACGGTTTAAGCCGCGTTGAGAATATGTAGCAGAAATAGTCATATTGTGCAACAGAAAATTTCAAATTGGAATTTACACACCTCTTCCAATGACACACTGACAATTACTACCAAACATGAGGAAGTAATCAGCCTCTAGCAAATTTTCAGTTTACATGCAGTTATCTTGATAAAAGCAATGTTTTCTTCACAGAGCAAGCTTCTTGTTGAATTCCATAGCGTTACTATTAAGAATTGTTCAAACAGAGGTAATTGCATAGTATAACTGGTCCAGTATGAAACCTATGCAATAACCAGAAACAACTTGAAGAAAATCAACAGTTTCTTTTAAAACTATTCTGCCATGCAATTGACCACTATTCAAACATGTTAATTAACTTTCCAAAGTTCTACATAAATGAATAGATAGGTTTACACAAAGATTTCAGCAGTGTAGAGCATTTTCAGCTCGCCTGTTCATTTCAGTGAGATTAATTCTGTTTTTCAATATACCAATATGCCACACACGGTGCATGAGTGAATACAACTTGCTACATGTAGTAGGATATGAAATGTAGTTATGATTTAAGTTTTGGCAATCAGCACTGAAGCTTCAGTGACAAACAGAAACCTATTCAGGCAGTCAGCACAGCTCAGGTATTGTATCATAATGTTTAAATTCCAAGCACAGTATTTATTTGTACGACAACATTGCCTAGGCATATGTGATGCATCAAAGAAGCAGAAGATATACATTTCACTAGAATTGAGTTAGTTGTGCTTCTAACTAATTTGCATTACTGAGACTCACAGATACAACTTTGTTTGCCCTGGTCTTATGGGCAAGAAATCCCCAGGGACCTATATGTACATATAACCTTGTGTTCACTGGAACTTCAGACTTAAAATATGCAAAACATACTTTACATACTGATACTGAATAATATAATTGAATCCATTTGTATACAATAAAAATCAAGCCGAGATCTTTAAAAGCCACTTGTGAAATACAACCTCCTGACTTGATTTTTACCGTATTCAAATGGTTCAATTGTATTCAATACCATAACAATAAAGTTTACTTGTAAAAATACAAAACACACTTTACAATTGCACTATTCATTGCCTATATCATCAAAGAAATGCATTTCACTGGAATAGACTAATTTACATTACTGAGATTATAACTTTGTTCTGGTCTTGTGGGCAAGAAATCCCCAGGGACCTATGTACATATGTTGTATCCATTGTAGGAAATAAGCATCATGATACAATATACCTGATCATGAGCTATGCTGGCTACTCAAATAGGTTTCTGTTTGTCACTGAAGCGTCAAGTAAGGTGCACCAAGCCATAACTTGCCAAAACAGCATAGTACGTTTATATTAATCTATTGAAGCTTAGGATTACTTCAGACTTTCATATTATTTCAGCCACACTGAGGACAACATATGAGGGCTGTTTTATATATTAATTAATGTAAAATGATTTGAAAGTTTTTTTCTTCCAAACCAGTCAACTTTTCAAATCAATGCAGTAAAAACCAGCCAATACTTTATTTGTGTGTATGGACTTAGTGACTACGATGTTACAGAAGGGATTTTTTTTTTGAGAAACATATAATATATATGTACATAATTATTGCCATAATAATAATTATACGTGTATACAGTTATCACTGTGATTATGGCGAGGGTGTGGCTACATCAGACTGGTAGCCGGTGGGGTCGAGTCGTTTTCCTCAATGATATTCATCGATTCTTCCTTTGGTTCCGTCACATTGTGAAAAGGTGTGGTTACGCACTATAGTATGTACATGTAATATATAATTTGTACGCGTGTGTTTACTTGCGAATGTATTACGTACGTGTGGTCGAGTGGTTTGTTACATGGCTTTGTAAAATCGCATGTAGATCAGTACTGCGATTCGAATCCCAGTCGTGCATGTTTTTTTTCTTTTTCATTTATATACTTTAGAGGTCTTGCTGTATAAATACAAGTTCTTAACTTTCCAATTTCAAGCTAATGCATTCTGGCTTAGTGGTTTACGACGAGAGCTTGCTCGAGGTACCGTGTTATGGCCCGGGGTCCATCGGATGTCCTCCCCTAAGTCGTACTCCACTATTCAAGAGTGTAGGTGGCAGAACGCGCCGGTTCTTGTTCGTCATCCGAAGTTGAAAAGCTATAAAAAGGTGGCGACACCGCTTCTAGCTGGTTTCTTGCTGACTTGGATTGTGTCACTCAGCAAGGAATTCTCTTCGGAGAAACAGTTAGTTGAGGTGCGTGGATCGCCATCTTCCCTCCTACAGAAGGGTGCCACCATTTTTGTTCAACATTTTTTTTTGGTACTTTTTAAAAACATGTATGACATTATTTTGGACTTATAATATCGTATTATATTACTACCATTAGTGTTATAGCTGTAGTTTAGTGGTGTTGTATGTGTAGACTTATAATAATGACATGCAAGTATTATGGTGTTACTAGTGTAATGTAATTTTTATTGTATTTGCTGTAGCGTGTACATGCTGTACTCTTTTTAACTAAATAATTATTGTTCTCATTGTTTATATCATTGCAATTGCCACAGTTTAGACAAGTAAATAAAAACATCCTCTAGGAGAAAGTTGGTAAGCATATATTGAATTGGACATGCGGTGCAAAAAGCATGGGAAAAAGATTTGACAGAAATTGGAGGTCTGTGTATCATGTGGTAATATTTTTATAGGCCTATTTTCCCATGTCCAATTTCTGTGAAATCTCAGCCACCTGTCTACAATTTAGTTGATTTTTGGCCAAAAGGTGACTCAAAATAGCAGCTCATCTCACCGAGTCTCTTTCCTGCTGTTGTACGTCATTATATTATTTTTGTGTGTGCATTTGAATTGGTTCAGTCATCAACCATCTGATGTGAAATAGTGCCTTCAATCCACACCATCCATTCCGTTATTGGTAGCTATTATGTTAAATCATGTCATGGTATTTCATATTATACATGCACAACTCAATCCCTACCCAATAACAATAGTGTTGAAGACAATATTGTAACATTTTGCATCTTCAATATTACTTGACACGACATTACATATAACACGTACTGCATGCATAAGAGAATATACTTATTCTTGTACTTTCTTGTTTCAATTTGACACCAGCCAACGCCAGAGTAGGACATATCTTGCACATAAAAGTGTACCTTGCACGAACAAGTCTGATTACCTGTGTGAACAATATGACTATATGTCCTCTTTCAATTCACCTTTATCATATCTCCGAGAGCAATAGGAAAGAAAGGAATAATGGCATCATTCAACGATGGATGGCCTTTGATAATCAATTACAATAACACTTTTTGGATCCTCATGTTCAGGAAACAACATAATTTTTCTTTTGATGCAACAGCAAGGCTTTTTGATTGAAATTGGCATCAAATATGCATAAGCTTCCACTATAGTCATGTACATGTAAATGTCTGGCAATATTTAGTATAAGATATTTTTGAATAAAGATCACCCATCACTAATGCACTATTGATACCTTGAGTGAAAATATGCTTGTAATTATAACAACTTCAACACTTTCATTCCAGTTAGGATCAGTAATTCCAATGAACTCTCCTAATCGATAAACTGTAACACTGTAGTGGCATAATGCACAACAAATGTGATCCTAAATAATTGGAAGTGCTACCCTTGCTTCTAATGCATCATCCCAGTTTTTCCCCCAATAAAAATGCCACAACTGGTCGACGACTTTCCCACCATGCTCGTGCCAGCGCTCGTTTGAATGGGAGATCTTGCCTGAATATCAAAATTCTAATGATCAAGGCAAAAACAATCACAACATTGCTGCTACCTCTGTCATTTGGACCACCAACAATCAAATTGGTCATGAACTGTATTAAGACCACAGGCTTTGAACAAGTCAACTGCACCAAAAGTTGCCATGGCACTCATTCCATCCGCTGCCAATTGAGTTAAAATATGACCCAGACAAGACAACAATATTACATCACAACCACCTTATGGATCAGCTCAGTTTGCCAGTCATAGAGAAGCTTCATGTACGTTTGACAAAGTACTTTGATCACATTATTATTGCAATCATTCATAACTGTATATTCTCTGGTTTTCATTTTGTTGCTGAAACTGATCAAATTTGTTTTTAAAACATATATAAATTAATGTACTACGTGCAAAGCTTCGGATCTAGCTGGGCAGGACGGAGCAATCCTGTGTAATATAATTACCTAGCCTTAATTGGCCGCTGCACTTACATCACCACTGGCCCCCACATGCAATCTGTATGGCCACAACAAATTTCATACGAATCTGTTGTTGTCTCAATCGGCTAGTTCCCTATTAAATATCGCTATATTTAGCTGCACGTATACTAGGATTTTAAAACATGCTATCATACCTGAGTACATCTTCACTCAGTGACTCGCTGGCCTGGTACCCACCCAGGTTTGGCTACATTTGTATCCAAAATGGTGATTGTATCATAGCAACAAAAAACATACTTGAAACATCAGTCTTAGCAAGCAGATACATATCAAAAATGTTTTGCTAGTATGATTACAAATACACTTATCTGATACAATTATATATACGCTTGCGATGATGAATATATTATATATTTGATACAAAATTAAATTTCCTGGTGGTGTATATCCAAAGATAATAATTATAATTATTATATCTGGCTGCGCTGTATGATGTTAAATTGAGAGTGGTAAGAGTTAAATTAAAACCGGTGTTTACCTCTCACCGAGGAATAAGATGATTTTTTGGGGTATTTTTTTTTGCTTATCTACTTTGGGGGCATTAGTGGATACTAATTTAATAATTTCCTCCTATTGTTTTTTTGACTTGAAAAGAATATAATCAGAAAGCTCACCCATTTGTAAAGAGTTATTTGGAATGGTGCTTCATAAATAACTCCTTGTTATATGAAAATGTCGAACGGGTGCATAGTTTTTTTTTTAAATATGGAAAATGCACTTTGGTACACTTTTTGCCATCACCCATACACAATGTAGATGACCATGGTCTCGTACCCAGACCCTGATTCCCACAGCTGCGGATGGATTACATCACCGCTACGTGACTACTTTCCAAGTAGCGGTGATGTAATCCATCTGCAGCTGTGAGAATCAGGGTCTGGGTACGAGACTATAGATCTATTATCTATGCCGTGACTGGCTTGAGTATTACTTAATCAACGTTGCATTAAATATGGGTTATACAACTACATGTATAGGAGGGTACATAAATTCCTTTTTTCAAACAAGCCAAGCCTTCTTTTCAAATTGCACTCATTTTCAGCAGTAAGTTACAAGACATTTTTGCTCGCGGTAGGCCAGGGGCATGGTCCGCTCATCCAAAGTGCCAGTGAAGGCAGGTTTTGCAAGTTCTACCAAAATATCTATCTGGATAGAGTCATGGTAAGAGATTCTTGAAGTCTGCGCACGAAAAATTTCCCTCTTTTTCATATTTCATTACCTTGTACTATCACTCCGACTGTGAGTTGATTACAAGTATTTAACTTAGAGCCACAATTTCATACCGGTAACGCTCTAAAACTGTAGGGATGTAATCTCTACCTCCTACGCGATAATGCTAGAACCCCTTAACCACTCAACTATGCAATGACGTTCCGAGCCAATGGTATGTCTGTTTGAGATACCAAAAAATACAATATGTCTCATAATGGTACATGTAGTGATATCTTATCATCAAATGCTTAATCATTCCCGCCAACGTTGAAGGCTTTTCATTTAACCACATATTACATGTAGATAATATTTCACTCTGTAGTGTACATGTAAATTACAGGGTTTCCCACAGAGCATGGTGCTCGCCATGCTTATGAATTTAATTGTCTATTATCAAGTCATGTATTGTATAGATAAGTGGTAAAGATTGGTTTGTAAAGGCTAAATGTGTTAAAAACATGAAAGAAAGCAGAAACCTTTGTGGTGTAAGGCCTAGCCCACATAAATAATTTCATATAACCAACACTCATCTGAAATGCGCCTTGCTATACATGTACATGTAGCATGGCGCACGGAATTGGTACAGTAAACGTGTATAGTGTGGTACCAGGTTGTAATATGGAATCTATAGAACCCCCCCCCCCCCCCCCCCCCAATGAGGAATGTTTTTATATTTTATCAAGCGCTATTTGTGTTAAAGGGTATGTGTGGAAATTATGGGATTTGTCATGGAGGGAGAGGGAGAGAAAGGGGTAGATGAAGAGGGAGTGGTCTATATCCCTAGAAACTCACAAATAACCACGTTTATTTGAGACATCCAGTGCACAGATATTGTATACAGCAACACACTACAGATAGAATCCCAAACACAAATGTTATGAGCAGAAGCTGTAGTGGAACTAAGGCAGTGTGATTACGGGGATACAAAACTAGTATTATGCGATAGAATAAAATAGAGGTGCCCAGACACGAGTATAATTGTGCATTTAAAGTGTAAGTGGCTTAACTGAAATGAGGTTATAGTCAATTTATAGATATAGCTGTTCAGCATTGAGTAATAATTATGCAGTACAAAGAATAACACGGTCAGCCATTATCCCGCAAATAGAATAAAATTTCCTAGGGCTACAGTGAATTTGTCCCTGTAAATTTGAATGTACTTAACTTGAATAACAAATGCAAATCTGATTGCACAGATACGTTTTCCAACTGTCCATAACATGTAAAATGTGCAATAGTTAACTGAATTTAATAGTCAAAATACATTAATATTCAGTGGCCCCACTCCCAAAAAATGTTTTCAATGATTTCTCCCTGCCTAGTAGATAGATTGAATCAAAATTCACGCATAGCTAAGGCTTGATAGTTTTTTAATTGGCAGAGTCAGCTTTTAAACTCGAATACGGTAAGGTGTTATAGTGCTTGGGGCACCATTTTAGTCTCTCCAAGGTTAGAAAAAACATTTTCTATTGCACCCTTAATACAGTACAGGAGTTCATACATTGTATATCATATTTAATGTGCAGCTCCCACACTCTGTTTATACATAGAACCTACATGTACATGTAGTGATCGCTTGTTTCGACTACTGGTGCACCTGCTGCTACCAAGCACATCACAGAATTAAGGAGGTGGCAGGATGACAAAGAGGATACTGTGTACCATAATGATGTGCAGCAAATAGAGCACGAGGCTATGCCAATCACAAAGTACTTTGAGACAAGGCGGGTTAAAGATAGGCAGACAATGCAGAAGAAACAAAGATGTCCAAACACTTTCGTGAGATGCAAAGTACACATGTATATACACCAAATGCCAACTACTGCTGCTCTCAGTACTCAGATGAGAATTATGGTAACATCTTTGGATTGTGTGGTTCCAAACTTGAAGGGTGTGCATCCCTATTCACCAAAAGTGAAGCGGAGTAATGATGTGCATAACTAACGTTTCATTGCCTATAACCTGCTTTAAAATGAAGTGAAAACGCTTTTTCGATCAATGTTTATTTATGAAATTAGTTATAGAAGGTATTACAATGTAAATAGCATTTATAAAGTGTTGCAAGTTCATAAAAGACAAATTAAAATTAAAACGAAAATGAAGTTTGGAATGTTGCATGCTTTATATGCAGTTCGCTCAGTTAACTTTGCGGATGCTAAGTAGGTTATTGCTATGTTAACCTAGCAGTCACTATGTACATAACCTTTAGCGGTAGGTTTACTTTGCAATTTTTTGCCAGCGCTTATTGGTTAATGTATTCATTGCAAAACGGCTACGTGTTTTGCTCTGTCGCACTCGAGAACGTTTTTTGCACAGCAAAGTGAGTGATAATGCCCTAGATGAGCATTTTTACGGCGGACCAAGCTTATTCCAATGATGTTTATACACTCCTGTACCGTATGCAATATAAAATGGTACGCTTTTCTAACCTTAGTAGAGAGACTATCAAGCACTATAACGCCTTACCGTTTTCCCAGGTTTAAAAACCGACTCTGCCAAACAATTTTTACTATTGAGCCTTAGTGAATTTCCATCTGCTAGGCAGGGAAAAATCATTGAAAACATAATTTTGGAGAGGACCACTGAATATTAATGTATTTTAACTATTAAAGTCAGCTAACTATCGTAAATTTTACGAGTTATGGACAAACAGTTGGAAAACATATATGTGCAATCAGATTTTAATTTTGTCCTTTTGTACATGTAGTTCAAAGCAAACATAACACAAAAATCCTACATGTATCATGTTATCCACTGTAGGATGAACTTTGAAGCTTCCATTTAACCACACTCTACGTGTAGACAAAATTGTACCCTTAAAACTATGTACACATTACACTGCCTTTAGTCCTCGCAAACATTGCTTAGTAAATTTAATGTGCAAGGAGTAACAAATTGACCAATCATTGACATTATACATTTATAAGGCACCATTCGCTCAAACAACCTCAAGCAACCTCACTTACAGGGCATAGTGGTGATGGTGTTGGTCTCTTCCTTGACATTTTCAGTTTGTACTTTATAGCTTCTCTTTATCTGTGGAAGTATATATTTGTTTGATGTTAACAAGAATAACTCCCCCTCAATATTACACAATTTGAAAAAACACCTATAAAACAATGCATATGTATAGTACTTCTCCCGTGTCCATGGGCATTGTAAAGTATGTCATGGAAACCACCAGATAAGGCCTGCAAATGCATGATAGTTACTTTTAGGTGTAAAGAACATCAGAGGAAGGAGAGGAGTAGTGGAGTACTCCAATCTGAATGACTTTAACCACAGATACCACTCTTAATTTTAAAAAGCCTACACAACCTTCCTTAGAAGGGAATGGTACAATTGCAAGTTGGAACAATGGCAGAGCAAGAGAGATTATGGCACAGAAAAAAGGCAGACTCATTTGTTTTAAACATCTTGCATGAGATAAATTGCTTTTATTTTCCTCCCATGTGACAAGGTTAATTCTGTGTGTTGTGTGATTTATGTGTATCCATTTCAAACATTCCAAATAATAGACGTGGGCACACACACTAGATAAAAGAAAACAGCTTCAGGGTCAACCAAATATCCTGTACAGCACAGTTTAATATTCCTACATGTATATAGTCCCAGTTAATAAAAGAACGTGTACACCCACACACATATACACAAGTGACAGGTTGCAGCAAACTTTTAGCCTCCACAAACATCCACACAAAATAGGACAAGCTCTTACACTTCCCCAACCACACATCCTTAAAATATTACCACGTTCACACGACGATGGCACAGTACGGCACTACTATCAAGTACCGTTCATACACGATTAAGGCTAAGTGGTTTCAATTGGTTATAAAAAGCAATCCCTGTAACTAGCTATAATCATTACCTGAAATCAAGATGGATGACTTCATTACAATGTTCTGTGCAATCGAGAAAAGGAGGCATCAGACACACAGAAGACAGAGAGCAATTATGGTTTCTTGTTTTTCTCGTAATTATGGCAATGGCCCTCAAATGGCCTCATTACCAATCTTGTTGTACAACAATTGATTTCACTTATAGCTTTCCAGTTGCACTGGTATCGATTCTCTCCCCCAAATCTTTATCGCCTGTTTGTTTCTTCCACCCCACCATTTTAATAGTATGGAAATAAGTTCCTGTACATACCCCTTCTATCACAATCAAGCCGTGCCATGCCAGGTAGCACGGTTGTTGCAACCGTGCTGGCTCGGCACGGTACGGCACAGTTTTGACAGGGTTTACACGTCAAATTTTAACTGAACCTTGCCAAACCATACTGTATCGTGCTGGCACGAAAACATTGTGTCATGTGAACATGTTATTCGTTAGAATAAATTCTTTCGGGTACTCACCTACCAGAGGAACCAGTAGGAACAAATGAACTTGGATCAGTACCTAGTCACCAAACGGGAAAAACAATGCCATGAAAACATGGTGGGGGTTTCCACAACTCCTTCCCCTCCAAACTAAACCACCCCACAAACTTGTGTGGAATGGCACCCCGGCAGACATGCCGCTTCAGTGCCAAAGCAAACACAAATTAGTAAAAAAAACCTACCACAAATAAAGGATTAAAACTTGGTCCAAACTTTCAGGCAGATGATGAGACAGCACAAAGGCAATGAGGATAGCACAAAGGCAATGAGGACAGCCCAAAGGCAATGAGACAGCACAAAGGCAATGAGGACAGCACAAAGGCAATGAGGACATTTACGTTTGAGCGAAACACTCTCTACAACTTCTATGCGAGCAAACAACAGTGTTGTTCAAATCAAAAAATTTATCATTCTCATAATAATGTAATTTGACAGACTACAATAATATAATACCCAGGGGTAAGGTACATGTATGGTGTGCTCCAAGGTCACCAAGTACCAGTTGGGTACTAGGTGACCTTGGAGCACACCCTACCTTACCCCTGGGTACTAGGTGGCCTTGGAGCACACCATACCTTACCCCTGGATACTAGGTGGCCTTGGAGTGTGCACACCATACCTTACCCCTGGGTACTAGGTGGCCTTGGAGCACACCTTGCAAATGGGTGTGTCTCCTTCCCTATCATCCCCCAGAGCATAGACACTGCACAACACTAATGTTGCATGGCTCCACCCTTTTATATGCAGCAGTGTAACAGCACTACCTCCCTCCCTCCATAAAGGGGCATACGTTTCAAACTCATTCGGTTGGTTCAGGGGCACCTTATGCATTCAACTCAACACATCACAGAGTCCCAGAATTTATACCCACACATCAGTAGTGTTCCACACACATCACCAAATGTTTTTCAAACCACCCCTTCTCTTTTAATAGCTATGTCAACAGGGCATACATGTTAAACTCATTAAGCTGGTTGGGGGAGGGGGGGGGGCACCTTATGCATTCACCTCAACACTAAATAATATACACACATTACAAATGTCAATGGAGGAGATTAAGCTATAAGTTGGGTGACGATGAGTGCAGAGAGAACCCATACAACACACATGGATTGACAAGGGTGTCTGAATACAAATGCACACACGTTTTTCCACACACCCTCAACAATATCCCACAGGGCAAGCTTTCCCACCCCCACCGGCTAAACTAAGGAACAGTTCAATCTTCCATAACCCTCCAGGACAACTTTCTCAACCCCATGCATGTATTTATTTGTCGTTCTAACCTGCCAACCTATAACTAGCAACCTCCAAGAACCAGTTGTCACGAATAGCACAGCAACCTCCAGACTGAACAGAGGAACCAGTAGACTCCAAGCAGGAACACAGGATCTAGCAACCTCCAGAAAATTTCACTACCCACAAAACAAGCTTCCCAGAGTCTCCAAACAGGAAGCATATGACTCAGACCACGCACACATACTGTAACGACACTAGTCTCGTCCCCACACCCACATGCGCAGCAGTGGATGGATTACATCACCGCTACCCGAAAAGCATGATCAGGCTGGGGACGAGACTATAACGACACAAACATTTTGCCACCGTGGACAAGACCATAGATAGCCTAGATCTCTTGTGACCTCCCCCGCCTCCCCTACTAGTACCACCAGCATTACCTTTTTTATGCACTTCTAATCTCTTAGCCCAGGGCTGAGTGGCTAGTGACTTAGAAACAGGTACCAGAACTTAGCACAACGTTGCAGAGGACGCCACGTAATATACGAGCAAATACAACTGCAATTCTTATCTATCTCCGTTCAAAATATCACGTCGCTTGTAATAGAAGATTGCAATATAATATTTCATTATAAGTTTACTGAGTAATACTAGTACATTGACACATGAGTGGCACTTTCATTATATTTTTATGGCAGTATGACTACATGCACCACTGGCTTGAAGTTTCATTTTCAAGTGACTTTCTGTCTCACGATCAGCAACCCGTTCAGAATCGATTAAAGCATTCGACTCTTCATTTGACTCTTGTGTGACTATGCTGAAAAGCGTCCCGAAGCTAGTACGATACCGGTAAGGCACTTCACAAGACACGCAAGGATCATCATGATGTGGATCTGCAGTAGTTGGTGGTAGGCTAACCACCTCCACAATACTAGTAGTGGTAGCGTCACTTCGCACGTTGCAAGTAGTATTTTTTATCCAAGGCAATTCAACACCACTGTACAAGGATGCTCCGTAGTCACGGGTTGTTTTAAATTTCTTACAACTGTGCACTAATTCCTTCACTGGTAAAAAGGCTAGATCACACTGCAAAGAAGCGTCTTCAACGAAGTCATCAAATTGAAGTCTTGGTTTTCTGGCTCTTTTATTGACTTGAATACTGCCTTTTCGGCTAATGAGCCTTGCGACCTTTCGGAACACACTGGACAATATTTGTTTGTATGAGACACATTCTATAGGCACAAAACTGACTTGGGCGATATGCGTTTATGTATAAAGGTTGTCAAAACGACGTCAGGTTGCCATGGCACATATATACATAGCAGTTTATACTCGTCCGAATATCTCACTGTGTTATATTTGGGCCGTTTCCAGATTAAGTAAGTGTATAAACTCATTTGACATTCTATTCCTTGCTTCGATACGCACGCGACGTGCATAGCATTCAGTCAGAGATATTTGATTCAGTGCAGCTGGTACGGTGTTTCCGGCGCGCGCAATATTAATACATATTTCATTTGGCCTGCAGCGCTAGCGCAGGCCGGGAAAGTAGGGGTCCGGTTACGGTTTCGTGATAAATACCATAATACCTAGTAATACCTACTACGGGTCACTGTGCAAAAACTTTGTTATACGATAGCGTATTCTATAGCGTATATTTGAATATACACCTTAAATATACACACCAGCGTATAGAACCATATACGCAGGTGCGTATATTCAAATATAACCAATCACGCGACATTTGTGGTTGCTTAGCAAACCGTTGAATTCACTTTGTGGCTACGTTGTCAGTCACCGTATACTAAGTGCTTCATATCCGTATATTATCCTCCTACCACTCCCACCCCTCGTTCCCGATCCAGTTTAGTCAATTTAAAATTTTAATCATTTTGCACATGTACAACAAAACAACAAACTAACAGTCCGAGGCGGCAATCGGCATATATTCGATCCAAGGCACCTGTACAGAATACGAACAATAAATTCATATCGTCAAAAGAAATATTTCACTCACCACATATCATATCCTCGTTCTGTTTATACATGATTCTATATATAAAGCAACAGATACATTATCGGGTAAGTGATATGCTTACCTTTCTTACCTCCTATCTCCGATGTTTGACTTAAAACAATGGAACAGTGCGGGTTAAACACTTACCGTACCGTCCGGTCGGAGTCTGCAAGTTAAAAAAAAAACCTTAGCAAAACACAACAAATGAATAGGCCTATACCTTTTTATATCGCGCTCCATTGTGCCTGTTGTTCTATCATTTCGGTTGTTCAACCGAACGGGAACACTTAGGACACTTGCCAACCTAGTGCGAATAGAGAAAGGTGAATTCATTCTTTAGCAACTGCAACACATAATACCGGTAACTTGTACACTCTGGAAAGACGAACTATTGCTATTTAACGATCAAAACCCTGATCTCAGCGCGATTCTTACAGTCCTTCTGTCTGTCAGTTCATACCAAAAGCAACACGACCATGAAATAGCCCGCCGAAAATCTACAAATCACATGCACGGTTAGTTAACCACATTTCTAATTGGAGCACTTTTGTATCGTACTACACAAACATTTGTACAGGGGTCCAATAGAGGTCTACTGTGTAGGCATTCTACTGCTTCCATTGTAGCATTTACTGGGATCCGATGTGATCATGACAAACTCAACTGGCGAGTTAGCATAGGCCATAGCCATGCACCATGGGCCCGGCCTACAGCTCACAAAATTTACCGCCGTATATACGGGTACACCAAGCAGACATACATGTATATAGCTAACCTTTGACGTCCAGCAGCATTAATAGAAGCAAAGTAGCACTCCTTCCCAGACTTCGATGCCTACACACCTTCCTACCTCACGTGGGTCCGGGTACGGGTCTGACCACTCATGAATTAATTCTGTTGTAAACAGTGGGATTTTATGGAATGAAATATACGCAGTAGTATAACTCACTACACACAGGTGTTTGCGGCCATATATTTTGTGGACAGTAGGTTTATAACCCGAAATATTGAAATGATTACGTATTCCCTTAGCAACGTCCTAGACAACCAGAGCCAAGAAACGTGAGCCTCCTGTACAAAAACAGGAATTATACCAGCGTCATTTAAAACCTCGAAACAAAAGAAGCATCATCTTTCTACAAATACTGCGTTTCTCGTGTTACAGTTTTGACGCTACGGCAAGTTATGGTTCGTGAAAGCGGGTAACCCTCGACGTACCTCTCCACTTTGAAATAAGTTTTCCACGCTCCCGACCGGTAAAAAGTTTTGATTCAAGTAAATCTTAGAGATAACAGAAGGTACTAACTGATTCCATTATCTGCTTATAGCCGCCTTTTTTTGGGCTAGAGATGCGTATTGCTGAAATATCGTGAATTTAACGGTATACGTATCAGGAGGAGGGATCGCTGCCACGTTTTGTGGATCTATAGGAAGCAGGTGCTCCTTCATAATCAAGGACAGTCTTCTAACTGGGTCATGTACCGAATGGTACGTACGTTGCAAGAAGTCAACTTGGTATGGATGGACTCTGCTCCTTTCTCCCTCAGACGATCGGTTGAGAGCTGGTGGAAGCCAGTGACTGTGTGACATGCTGTCTGCACATCAGCATCTGAAGGTCCAGGTTCTTCTGCACACTTGTGAGTGCTGTACTCACCAGCCCGTATTTCCTTTCCACATGTTTGCTGGCAATGTACCACTAGCAAGGTCTGAATGAATGGTGGTGTGGGCTTCAGCGGTGAAGGAGCCAAAGGAGTGTCCATGATGCAGCATGGACACTTGATCTTACTGCAGTTGGAAGCCATGAACCTGTGTATGATATGTCGATGCAGCCAGTGCCCCACATCAGTGGCGTATCCAGAGAGGGTGCTCCGGGTGCTTGAGCATCCCCTCGGCCAAAATTGTAACCATTAATTATTAACGATAACGTATTTGCTGTGCGCCAAACAAAGGCCCCCACTTTTCGTATCGGACTTGAAGCAAACTGCCCCCCCCCCCACTTTTCGTATCGGACCTGAAGCGAACTGCACCCCCCCCCCCCCCCCACTTTTCGTATCAGACTTGAAGCAAACTGCACCCCCCCCCACTTTTCGTATCGGACCTGAAGCGAACTGCACCCCCCCTCCCCCACTTTTCGTATCGGGCCTCACTTTAAGCACCCCCCTCACTGAAATCCTGGATACACCACTGCTACATGGTAGCTCCAATGGTTCAGTGGTGCACAATTGTCAGGCACAAGGGACACTGAAGTTGGTCCAGTACGTCTGGATTGTTGGTACTGGCAAGTATATGGTCTTGTGCTGAGAAGCCTGTCTGCATGGCAGGGGCTATTCCGCGTAAATCTGAGCTGCACTATTGTGGGCTGGACAGCCTGCATGTGGTGGTTTAGGATGACATATCTGAGTACTATCACATACACATGTACACGCAGCATATAAAATTATAATATCACCATGCAGTCAACTTCTGTGTGGGCCTTCCACTCAAAAGGAATACTGTTGGGCCCATGTTTGTGGTATCACACAAAGGATGGTGGGTGGGTGGGTGCATGTCCAGGGAGGTGTTGATAAGGAATTTGGAGTGCAAATCCTTTGCAAACTGTATGCAGTTATATGTTTTCCTCTTCTTTTTGGCTTTATCCTCCACTAAGAAGCTGCCACACACTCTGCATCGCTCTTCAACTTTCTTTGCGTGTATCTCCATTCTTAAATACTGAAATTATTCATAAAAACTCCTGCCTTATTCTGAAGTTAAAAAAAAAGGCGGCTATTTATGAGTGATATGAATATACTCTCCTATGTGTGCTGATCATTATATTACTCGCTTACAGATTTCTACCGGTTGGTTCGTCCACAAAGACCGCTCAAGTACACCCCGTCTTTTCCCGCCAAAGTTGCATTGATGTGAAAACGGGCTGCGCAGAACCACTCATAATAAATGTAGTGCTTGGGCAATTATGGCTTACGTATAGCTGTGGTAGAGTGTTTTCATGAGCATTTTCTCTTCTCGGAATGTCATAAGACGAGTATGATATAGGCTCGCAAAAACAGATATCGTATAATGAGATGCGGCTAGAATTTTTTTTGGTGGCTAATACTAAATTACGGTATCGCTTAATTATCCAACCTACTGTCCAGCCGCAAACATCTGTGTACAGTATATGGGAAAGTTTACGAGAAAAGGGACCTAGCGTTTATTATAAAAAGGTATAATAAAAATGCATTACGTTTGATTTGCTATAACTTCCGAACAGTTAACGCTATCACCTTCCTATTTTCAACACTTCATACTGCACCATTTCTCTATGGTAAAATACATTTCGGAGTCTTGCACTTGCTCCATGTCAGTATTGCAACGTTCGATACCCCACTGGGTTCAAACCCGCCATAACTTTTGGTAGGAGTAATCAATTCGCTTCAAATTCGGTTTGTAGGTAGAGAGGTCCTATACCTATCGATTTGTTCTGTTCGTTGATTTTTATGCCATCCATTACGGAGTTACAGTTGAACAAACTACGTGCCCATTTTCGCGCTCGATTCGCGCCAATGATTTGGGCAAATTGCGTTCCGCTCAATGTATGGGGAGGCGGGGATTATAACATTGGCGCGAATCAAGCGGGAAAACGTGCACGTAGTTTGTTCAACTGTATCTCCGTAACGGATGGCATAAAAATTAACGAACAGAACAAATCGATAGGTATAGGACCTCTCTACCTACAAACCGAATTTGAAGCGAATTGATTACTCCTACCGAAAGTAATGGCGGGTTTGAACCCAGGGGGGTATCGAACGTTGCAATACTGACATGGAGCAAGTGCAAGACTCCATAATGTATTTTACCGTAGAGAAATGGTGCAGTATGAAGTGTTGAAAATAGGAAGTTGATAGCGTTAACTGTTCGGAAGTTATAGCAAATCAAACGTAATGCATTTTTATTATACTTTTTTATAATAAACGCTAGGTCCCTTTTCTCGTAAACTTTCCCATATTCAAATATACTCTTAAGAATACACTATCGTATATTTTGAAGGTGTGCTTATATAAACGGTGACGTATTTGACACTTGCGTATTCTCAAATATACGCGGTCGTACACTTCAAATATACTACACAGGTTATATTTTGCGCATTCCTCAAATATACGCATAAATATACACTATCGTATAACAAACGTTTTGCACAGTGGGTTTTGTCGGCACACACACACACACACACACACACACACACACACACACACACACACACACACACACACACACACACACACACAACACACACACACATACATACAGACTGGGAACTGACGAATTTGAAGTGGATTCCAATGTTACGCCGGTGGGACGGCGTCGGGTGGAATTATATCATTTTAGTTTTTTCGAGCGTACTAATAGCAGAGATAATATATTACAGAGGGATTGGCAGCTGGATAATTAACACCTAATTAACACAGGCAATGGGTCTAAAATCCATACATGTTGCACAAAAGAACACACAAATCTTAGTATTGAGGTTTTTTCTTAGTGCCTTGGCCTTTGTATCTTTTGATCCATGCAGTGGCTTGTGAAAAACCTCGAATGCAAACTCACAAGTCTCTTGAAAGTTGAATACCCGCGTAACCCGTTAAAAATTAATTGAATGGAAAGTCTGTTACTATGTACCAACGCGCACCGTTCTTAAACGTAACATAAATGTTAATTCTACCAAGTGGATTATGATACAGGTGAAGATAGCCCATCGTTTTTGTGTTCTGGTCTCCGTTAAAATCTGGTCGCTGCACTGCTAGCCTATTTCTCTACACCGTTTTGTGTTCGCAGCATACCTTTGTACAATATCATTATGGAACATGCAATTGTTATGTTTCTTTCCAATCACGTTCACGCAGACCGAAATTTCAAGTCTACCAAGTGGTTTATAAAACCTAAACCACCGAGACATTTTTATAGGCACAATGAGTATAATTTTGCCCCCTACGCAACAATTTCCCTCAGTAACTTTGTGGACCCCACTGTAAAATGTGGGACAAATATATGATGTAATTGATGCACGTCACGGTTGCGTAATAGGTTTCTGATGTATAGCTTAGGGCGTATATACGAGGCGCGCGTGCGAACATGCACACTCTGGACTGTACTTGTACTAGCTGCGATCAGACCGACATGCATGATAGCTAGCCTCTGTAAAGCGACATTACGTTGCAACTTGTACAAATGACGCGGGCTAGCGCTGTATCCTGGATTCATAATACTGTCGACTCGTCGAGCGGGTACGTTTGATGCCATCAGCAACCGCCATGCATGAAGGAAGATCGAAGAGGTGTCTGAACATGCAAGCAACTGAAGCAAGGCGTTGGAGTTTTTGTCAATCAAGTTATGGGCCTTTTGCAGAGTCGCTTAAGGTGCACAGTTCTTCTGGAAAGATGATATACATACATCTGTCAGATGATGCGGCCTCCGAAAAAGATGACAACATGGATTTGCGGGTTTTATACATTTTAGATAGGTGTGGAGTCGAGGGGCGGATACTGGGGAGGGGGGGGGTGGGGGGGGGGGGGGGGGGGGGGGGGGGGTTGGCCCCTTTTGTTTTGTCCTAAATACTTTCTTTTTTGCACGCAGTTGGCGGACCCCCCCCCCCCCCCCCCCCCCCCCCCCCCCCCCCGGGGGGCCACTCGTTGAATCCCGCAACATTGGCCCTCCCCCTCTTTAATTAATTATTATTCGTCAATAACCCCCCCCCCCCCTCCCCCCCTTTCCCTTTTTCTGAAATCCTGGATCCGCCTCCAGAGTCAGTGATAGATACCTGGCTTCTATCACGAACTTCCAATGCTTTTTAGCGATCTGCCGAGATTTTATGCAACCAAGAACAAAAAAGCTCGCACGGATCTCAACCACACGATGCAACTATCCTCTTTCGAACTTAACGGTTACTAGTAATGGTAAGCATCATGTAGTGTTCTATGTGTATGTATCATTATTTTTAGACAATGCTGCCCGCTACATGCAGATCGCTCAAGATGCTACAAGTGACCAGAAATTATTTGGTGACGGAGCAAAGTTTTCTCGGACGTCAAGCTTTGTTTTGCTTTCGTACGCCATTCTGATGCCAGCTGGTCGCTATCTGTAAATCTTAACATATGTCAGCGCGGCGACTCAGTAACTTAGTGACAATATCTTTTAGGCAACCATACCATCGCAGTTTTGAAAAGGAATGAAGATTATGACACCATCTCCACAGCGAAATTAATGGTCTTCAGCAGCTTGGATTTGTTATTGTCAGTGGCAAGAACTACAATATCAAACTCATATTTTCTTCTGACATGAAGGTTTGTGATGTAATGTTATTACAACTTGCATACTCATGTTGTACAGTTCATGCTCACAATGCTGGGCCTTAATGCAGCTAACGCCATATATGCATGCCCACTATGTACTGTACATCGCAATTGCAGGTAAGGTTTATACTGGTTTTAACTGATGTCACTGCCGTAAATGTCAAAGCCTGAATCACATTACAGCATAACAAAGGCCAGAACACTAGATACCGTCAGGTAAAAATGATCCTATTTGACTTAACTTGCATATATATATCAATATCAGTTCTTAAAAATTACAATAGACATGCTTTGGCCTCTCATTACAGGACTGCTGCTGTCCATCTGGGATCAGTTCATCGTCCATTAACCAACATTCCACTGAATCATATGATGATAGATGAGCTGCATCTTTGTTGAGACTTATTGATATCATGTTAAGAAATTCCCACATGGACACATATAGCAGCTTGTGGCATGCATCAGAAGCTGTGGAGTAACATGAATATCTGAATCAAGTGATTGAAAAGTTAAATGGACATCATTAACTGGGGAAGCAAAAAAAAAAGGTTTTGAAGGTAAAATATGTCTTATACAATTGATGTGTGCCCATTTTGCCTATCCTTTCTGTACACTAGCTACTTCCTTCCAAGATGAAGGATATTCCCCTTGTAGTGAAGCTGTGGAAGGTGCAGTACTCCCCATGTTAGGCATATCATAATAATGTTGTTGTATTCCTAAAAGGATTTTGAAGTTTTATGCAACCTCATATATAGTGAAACACTTCCACCAAATGCTGCAGACGACATACACTTAAAGTTACATTCATACAGATAAAATCCTTGTGACCAGTTCAGCATCATTTCAGGGTAGGAGGTGGGTTGAACTCTTTCTGAAGATCAAAAGTACCAAAAGATATTTATAACACCTTACATGCATGCAATGGTTTACCATGTACCCGATGCCATACGACAGTTTAGAAACATTAAACCTTGCCAAGGTAACTGCGTTACATATGTTATCATTCATGTACATTCTTTATTTAGGCATTGAGAAGTACAACGATGACTCCAAACGCAACTATTTTTTCAAGGAATCGTTGGGATGCTCCTGCAGAAATTATGTTGGCCGAGCACAGGCTGGAGTTACTGCAAAAATATGTAAGAGAGAAGAGGCAGTACACCAAACGTCCTGCAGAATATTGGCATGAAGGAGGCATACAGGAAACCAGATCTGAAATGCGAGAAGCTTTAAAGTATTAACTGTGCAGCCTTGTGAGAGCTTTAACAAACTCAGCTAACATATCCCTAAGCCAGCAGCTGCATGTATTGATGTATGTACACATGTATAGAGTTATTAATTTCATTGCAGAATCACTTTTGGAGAATAACTTTGCAACCCAGTCTTCTGTATACTATAAGCATATACCAGGCAGTACACCAAACATTCTGCTGCTATTGACACTTAATGCTGTATGAATGCTCCTTTTGTGCCTATGCATAACCTATATATCTGACTCATGCATACCCCATCTAGGTCCCTGTCATGCGTCTAAACTAGTTGACAATAACAGTTTACCCAAATGGGGTCAAGCGGCAACCTAGCTGGTGACAGGGTGTACCCATCGGGCCAAGTCTGGGACCAAGGTAGCGCTGGCATGCCTTAGGTGCGACCAGACGTGCCACACCATGATGTGGTCATGGGTTTGACGTGGTTGGTCAGGGTAGAGGCCCAAAGGGTGCAGCCTGCCATTGATGTATGACAGGAAAATCAGTATACAGGTACAAACAATGCACAAGAGGAGTGGTGGGTGTGTTAGCAAAAGTTCAGGTTGTCATAGCTGGCTATGAGACTGAATGGTTTGCTTTCCTAAGAACAACATTACATATATAGCAATACCTCCTGCATGGAACCAGACAAAGTAACAATCAAGTTTAGGATGGTATGTTTAGAGGGGGGAGTTGCCAACAGGCAGGTGGCTAGACCTACATGAACCTTATAGACAAAGTCCCCTTTTAATGCCCTATATGAGCTTTCCCATGCTACACTGATCTAATTACAATAGGTGCACAACCATTCGCCCTTCATCAAAACATTTTTATTTTAAAAACAAAAACACAAAAAGTGGAAAGCAAGAATCCATGCAGATCTCAAATATGAGAAGCAATGAAGAGGATGTGAAGCAAGGTCAGTTCAGTATGCCAGCTGCTGATCTATACACAATATGCATGACCACATTATATTCATTGCAGCATCTCATGAGGAGCAGCTGTGATAGGGCACAACAAACCTTAGAGCAAAAATCCACTCACAGGGAAGTTAATGCAAACCCAAGCATGCACACTTCTTACTAACTATTACGCCAACTCAATTAACTGCACATATGTATGCACACATATACAAACCATGCCTCTTCTACGTGCACATGCATAAATGTATGCACCAGGACACCAGGGTCTTCTTCCTACTCTTCCTCCCCCTTTCACCATCTCTTCCTCCCTGTCCTCCTCCTCCCCCTCCCCCTTCATCTCCAGGTCCCCTTGTATCGACTAATAATATGTGCCTCTATTCGCTGATGGGGCAGTGCCCATAGTAATAAGCTCAGGAGACTGGAGGTAGAGAAGTATGGATGCAGGATGAAGTTGGAAATAAATTTAGAAGTATTTTGGCTGTGAAAGGTACACACATGCTGGCTTGTATATTGAGGTCAGACCCTGTGCACCTTTATCAGAAAGCCCACAATGTAGCATCACCTGCCTTATCATCCTGGTGTCTGCATGCAGCTGCAACACAGAGCACATGTTTACCCAAAGGAAAGTTCTCATGAGACCTCAAATCACTACAGCAGCCTCAGAAGTCAGGTGCTCTATATGCATGGATATGATATCAATTATGTTGCAGCAGTGGATTCTGATCTCATAGTTATGAGAAATGATGACATAAATCAGACAATGATAAGCACTTCAAGGGCTTGCCTATATCAGGACCTACGTTAGTAGGTCCTATGTAGGATTTGAAGTGTCATGAATACGATTAGCAAAACACCAGATTTCACTATTGTCATTGCACCGTAGAATCAGTTGGAATTTAGCGAGCGTATTTGGATACAGCCAACGATTACCTACAATGTAGTAAAACTGCCGACGCTTAGAAAGCTCAGACAACAGAGATAACGCTCACTCGTTCCCACACTAGAACCTGAAAACATGGGAAAACACGATTCCTTCTTCTTCTTCCGGATCTGATAAGATAAGATTTGCTCGGATAAGAGGTTTATTGCGCTGTATCTTTGTCACGATTGAAGCGTAATGTTAACCGTTATGCGGAAGCACTAGAACCAATAAGTTAGAAACTTACTGCCGAGTTGGATTTGTTTTATTATTTTCGTAAGGGGAGCTATGCTTGACACAAATTCGATCTATAGCAACATTGTTATGTTAGCAATAGCCCACAACAGATTTTATCGGCCCGTGGAAGACATAAAAGTTAGGATAGTAAACCCTTGCTTTTGCGCTTGTGGTTGCACACGTTCTATATAGTGCTCTACAGTTACTATATTTTAATAGTAGTCACGTTTCTTCCAAATGCTTGACGCGTCTGGTTTGTTTTCTTCAAAATGCCGTCACGTCGATCGCGAAGAGAAAAGAATCGTGCCTCGAATCGTGCTAAGAAGATTGCCAAGTTAAATGATGACAGTTGTGCTGACGAGTCGCAAGATATTGAATGTGAGGAGCGCGACAGTTTTCACGAAGCGCATGAAAAAAAGAAGGCTTGCGACAGGAAGCACTACAAAGCCAATTCTGAGAGTATGAAGGAGAGCGCGAAGGCCCAGTACTGGCTTGATCCGGAAAGTAAGAAGGAGAGCGCGAAGGCCCAGTACTGGCTTGATCCGGAAAGTAAGAAGGAGAGCGCGAAGGCCCAGTACTGGCTTGATCCGGAAAGTAAGAAGGAAAGCGTGAAGGCTTACTACGATCAAAATCGAGAACTGATTTTAGCCTCCAAACAAGCTCAAAATCAGGCAAATCCAAAGGCCAAGAGAGTTATCTCAAGGGAAAAAAACAGCCGCAGGAAAAGAAATCCTACGAGGTAGGAGTGTTTGCATGCAATGTACTATACCGTTTGGGTGCAATATGTCCAACTTTTATTCACGCGCAAGGGACCGGTATACTGTGTGCATTATTCGTTTCTTGCGAGTAGTCTGCGAGTTATAGATAGCAAGCTAGCGAGTGGGTTGAATTGATGGATAAACAAGGGTGTGCATAATAAAGATCATCTAAAACTTATTTACATTTTTAGACGGTTGACTTATACATCGTAACCTATATAGTTTACTATTAGGTTGTAATTTGTCGTGTGTTATTATACATTAACATGTTTTAGATTTGATTTAGGATTTCTGTTCTTCTCCCTTTAGATACTCTCTGTTTGAGCCCAATGATACTGTACAGGGTACATACAAGTGTGAGCTAAATAAAGCCCTTCATAACAATAGCTCATTACTTGGACAGTTAAATGATGCCTTCAATAAAGTTAATCCCTGTCTTGCTACAAAGGTACTCACGCGAACTGTTAGTGAAGCAGTAGCTAAGATATGCACAAATGCTTTGGTAAGCAAAGCTTTGAGCCTGCGTAGGGTACATGCTGGGGCACTTATTAAAGGTGTGCGCTCCATCAATGCTTTGAGTTTTTCACATTCTAATGTAGACAGTTGGGAGCGTTGTCACTCTGTGGGCTCAGAGCCATATTTTTATGATAGTTCTTACACACCAGTCAAACACGTACAAGCCATGCCAGTAGACCAGCATGGTCGCTGTGTTGTCAGTAAGGAGATAGGGACAATGAGCATGAGGCCACTAAAGTGGGAGTGTTCTAGTGAGTGCAGACAGCCCAGTAAGGAGGAGGTAGAGGTAATATGTACCACAAAGTCCCTCTTTAAAATGTCACTAGATAAGATGCGTCAGGGGCTTGACAAAATAGACAGAGGTTGTACATTAGTTCAACAGGCACAGGCTACTATTCCTGACACTCTAGACAATGGAGAACAGCCAAGGGTTAGTGAACTGCATGGACATCCCATATCTTGTGAGATGCTGTCATGTGCATGTCCACTAAGAGTGATTCGAGCAGCCTCAACACACTATCCTATGCTGAGAAGATTTCTATGGCTTTTGTACTCTGTGCGCAAGCATCACCGTGCAGTGGCTCGCATAGATGAAGCTCTTTCGTCTGGTAATGTAGAAGAGGTAGTACACACACTGGGCTTTGCAGATCTATCCCTGGTGTTTAGTGAAGATGGGAGTGAAAATGCAGTGTTTGTAGAAGATCACTCAGTACCTGGCCTTGGTTCCATTGAACACCATCTGTTGATAAGTAATGCAGATGTTATTGCTGAATTGCAAGCGAGATGGAAAGATGACCCAGAGTTTCCCTGTTGTAGCTGTGAGAGGTTACACCAGCGTAAACAGGTTTCGGGTGTAGATTTCACTCGTGATGACAAATACCATACAGACATTTGGATGTGGCTGAGAGCATATCTTACTGAGCATGGTTTGGACCAAAATGACCTGTATGTGTGCCAGTACTGTCGCCCACTACTTAATGCAAACAAAATGCCCCCTAGATGTATCCTAAATGGCCTTTTGACAGAGGCCGTTCCAGAGGAGTTAACAAGGCTAGATGCCCTCAGCAGGCAGTTAGTTCAAAGGGCTAAAGCGTTTCAGACCATAGTCAGACTTGGCACATACACTGGTAATGTGCCAAAATACAACTCGCTACAGGCCTGCAAAGGTTCTATGTTTTTCCTTCCACTACCCCTTAATAAAACAATGGAAACTCTAGGTGAGGTAGGTACTACCACAGCAGTACCAATACCTGACCCAGAGCTGTACATAGTCTAGTGACGATGTTCAATGCTGATAAAATTCTCCACTAGCATTTGGCAAGCTAGGATTGCAGCATTGTGCTCCTTTACAACCTTGTGATTTCATTTTAGCTTTCATGTGCTCTAATGCAGCGTTTTCTTTTAGAGCTGCTTTTCAAAGATTCTGCATTGCTCTTCTTTCTCAGCTATCTCTCCCCTCTTCATATCCTTAAATTCATCAATTCATTGTGCTGAAGTCATGCACTGAGCTGAACCTTTCAAATGCTTAAATTGAGTACTAGTAGTAGGGATAGCGTTGTCCTATGGATGTAAGCTTTCTCCATCTGAATTATCAGTGGTACTTACTGAACTTTGAGGAGAGGTCCATTCAACATGTTGCACCTGCTCAGGACGTACTGCACATGCAGCCACATAGATGGAGTGGTACTGAATTGACAATTCAGGCGTAACTGCAGATCTCCTTCTGTCGTCATTACAGTAGCCTTGATATCAACCTGCCTCTTCACCTCTTGTGCCACACCATCCTCAATAAAGCTTACAATGGTGATTTTATCAGAAAGTGCTACCCCTTGCATCATGGGGTCCAACCATGTCTTCAGGAAGAGCATCTACCCCCACGTAGTGGAGACAGGCCTGTCGTTTATCGGCCATAATTAAGCTACCAGAGGATACATGTACATGTAGACATTTCATTTTTTAGCAAGTAGCATCCGCCCCCCTCCCCAAAGCAAACCCCATGCGGTTGAGTGTTTATATAACAACCCTTTGATGTGGTTGTTCCTTATTCGGTACCTTTCCCATACATTGAGGTATGTTTGCCGAAAAGTGAGTTTTCAGTACCAGAATTCATGAAACATTTCCTATGGTTAGCATAGTTGTAATCTAAGTTAAATTCTCTATCCAACAGTGTTTGAATTATCTCTCTAGCATGCATAGTTTGTCTGCATCAGTCAAGGGAAGTTGGTTGTTTCTTAATAGGTTCCCTTGCTCTAACAATGGCTCTGTCTATAGGCCCTCTCCCCCAAAAATAGGCATATGAGTTTACAGAACTGCTTTAAAAAGTAATAATATATACAGCCCTACCTCTTTCACATGCATGTGTTTACATGTACTGTGATGTATTGTTGTCTACAGCTGCAAACATGTGAAGAAGATTCTCTGTATCAACCTTTAATCTTATAGCTGTACATCTATAAAACCACAAGCCTACCTCCTTCCTGTATGCATACCATATATGGTGGCCCAGTGTGTGTTCAATGTGATCTCATAGCCTCTATGGCTGCTGAAGGAGGTATCCCAGCATGTGGAGCAATCCTCCAGTTCATAATCTGGAACCAATTGAACCTGTTTATCTTTTGTGTTTTATTCTTGTATGTATTACTATTTACAGCTCTTTTAAGAGCTATCAATCTGTCTAAGAGATTTATGCTTTGCAGGATATCAAATGGTCAATGAAGTTGCAGCTGGGCACCATGTAATAATGGCTCTGTCTATAGGCCCTCACCCCCAAACATAGACATGTGAGTTTACTGAATCATATGTTATATGCCTAACCAAGCTGCTTTTACAAATACAAATACAGGCCTACCTCATGTTTACATGTATTGTAGTCTACAGCTGCAAACATGTGAAGAAGATTCTCTGTGTCAACCTTTAATCTTATAGCTGTACATCTATAAAACCACAAGCCTACCTCCTTCCTGTATGCATACCGGCCCAGTGTGTGTTCAATGTGATCTCATAGCCTCTATGTCTGTTAAAGGTTTTATGCTTTGTTTGCAGGACTCCTGTTTTAATCCATCTATGGTATCCCAGCATGTGGAGCAATCCTTCCCTGGGTTCTCCAGGAACCAATTCAACTGGTTTATCTTTTGTGTTTTATTCTTGTATGTATTACTATTTACAGCTCTTTTAAGAGCTATCAATCTGTCTAAGAGATATATGCTTTGCAGGATATCAAATGGTGCAGCTGGGCACCATGTAACAATGGCTCTGTCTATAGGCCCTCACCCCCCAAAATAGGCATATGAGTTTACAGAACTGCTTTTTAAAAAAATACAGGCCTACCTCTTTCACATGCATGTGTTTACATGTACTGTGATATATTGTTGTCTACAGCTGCAAACATGTGAAGAAGATTCTCTGTGTCAACCTTTAATCTTATAGCTTTACATCTATAAAACCACAAGCCTACCTCCTTCCTGTATGCATACCATATATGGTGGCCCAGTGTGTGTTCAATGTGATCTCATAGCCTCTATGGCTGCTGAAGTAGGTGGAGCTATCCTCCAGTTCATAATCTGGAACCAATTCAACCTGTTTATCCTTTGTGTTTTATTTACAGCTCTTTTAAGGGCTATCAATCTGTCTAAGAGATTTATGCTTTGCAGGATATCAAATGGTCAATGAGGTTGCAGCTGGGCACCATGTAACAATGGCTCTGTCTTTGGCCCTCACCCCAAAAAATAGGCATATGAGTTTACAGAATCATATGCTATACCTAACCTTATTTATAAAACTGATATGTTTATATTACATACAGCTACATGGCATGCGAATCGGGACCTACGTTAGTAGGTCCTATGTAGGATTTGAAGTGTCATGAATACGATTATAATTATAAGTTTCTCTGTCTATAAAACCACAATCCTTTAATATATGCAATATATAATACCACCCCTCTACTCATAATTTATTAACATATTTTAAGTCTTATATTCGTTAATTCAGACCCACCCCCACACCGCATAGTTGAACACATTTACTATGGAAGGCCATTCCAAGACCAAATTGGACCAATAGAATTGAAGCATACCACCCCTTTGGCTCTATTTAAGCTGCTGCATGCCTCCATTTCATGCACATTCCTTACTGAGCTTTTAAGCCGGCGGGTAAAGGTAATTAACAAATTCTCCGGCAGTTTTTTTGTTTTGCGTTTATACTCTCCTTCATTCATTTCCATGTAGATGTCAGATCAAGAGTCTATTGAGGACGATGTGGGAACCCGATTTTTGCAGGAGACTGAGTCGGAGGACGAAATTCATCCTCCGACTCCTATAGCATTTACGCCACCACTCCCAGCCCTTCCAGATCCAATCCTGCCACCTGCGCCACTGGCTCCAATGCTACCACCTGCGCCACTGGCTCCAATGCTACCACCTGCGCCACTGGCTCCAATCCTGCCACCTGCGCCACTGGCTCCAATCCTGCCACCTGCGCCACTGGCTCCAATGCTACCACCTGCGCCACTGGCTCCAATGCTACCACCTGTGCCACTGGCTCCAATCCTGCCACCTGCGCCACTGGCTCCAATGCTACCACCTGCGCCACTGGCTCCAATGCTACCACCTGCGCCACTGGCTCCAATGCTACCACCTGCGCCACTGGCTCCAATCCTGCCACCTGCGCCACTGGCTCCAATGCTACCACCTGCGCCACTGGCTCCAATGCTACCACCTGCGCCACTGGCTCCAATGCTGCCACTAATGCCACACCCTCCCTGGCTGGCACCATGGCCGGCCTATGGCCGTAGAGGCCGCCGGCGCCGGGCGCGAGGAGCCGTGTTTATACAGTATATTAAAAACTCATACAATCATCATTATCATTAAATTTTAGCGTGTAAATAATGTGCGCATTTATGTATCCATCCTGCTGCTTGCAAAAAGCAATATTTATAGTAAATTATATACATTTGGCATAAAGTAGTTGTTCGATTATAAGAAGCGGCTATCGATGTGTCAAAAAATTATTTATTTACTTTTTTTAAAAGAACCACCGACGGTGGTTTACCCAAATGCATTACGTGCATGAGCGATACGTACCCTCCTGCTTATTATAATATAGTCTATGCATGGTGGTTTGCACTAAATTTTATACTCATAGGCATAGATAGCGTCACTTTTTCGTCATATAATCGGGTGGTCTTTTGGTAGAACACCCAATGTTCATACCAAGGCTGCTAACTGTAGGGGTGTATCAGATCTACCGGAATCAGCATTTTATACGGGGATGCCTATAAATATTTATTGAATAAAAAGTAAGGGAACAAGATATAAAAATTTAATTAAAATAAAATTAGTGATGTAGGATTTGTAGACAGCAATTGAGTAAAAAGTAAGGAAACAAGGAATTACGGAAATTATACAGCAATTGATGAAAAAGTAAAGAAACAAGGAATTACGGATATTATGCATTCATTAAATTATTAATATTACATACCTACATTTAGCAGACTTTCAGGCAGGTAGACTTGCTAAATAATGTAGGTCTGTAATATTAATAATTTAATGAATGCATAATATCCGTAATTCCTTGTTTCTTTACTTTTTCATCAATTGCTGTATAATTTCCGTAATTCCTTGTTTCCTTACTTTTTACTCAATTGCTGTCTACAAATCCTACATCACTAATTTTATTTTAATTAAATTTTTATATCTTGTATAATGTCTGTCTGCATAATGCTCTACAAAGATATAGGTCAAGACATGGAGGTGATCAGAAGAACTAAGCATATAACGTAATACTGAATTTTATTCTACCTGTATGCACAATTTTTTATATATGGTTATTTTCAAATCACAATTGGTATACATGTATTAAGCAACTAGTATACACATAGTTATATATCAAACAATACACTTCATAAGTCGAAAGTACAGTTTTTCCACAAAGTATCTCTTTTTTAAACGTTAAGGTTCCTCTCTATCATACAGTTTCTTTGACCATCTTGTTGTCCACTTCATTTCCACTGGGACATGAATGCGACAGCCGTCTCCTAGGTGATCATAAACATGTGTTGGCCAAAGTCCATCGTACACAGTGAGGTCTATGCATGGCAGGTTGAACCTCAACCTTGTCTGTGCCAATGCTACAGCTATCCTAGTGTAGCTCCTCCACCATAGAGCTGATATTATATTTATGTGCTATAATCATAGATATTAATATCTATGCTATAATTTATTTTATGTTTCTCAATAAATAGGGTTTGGGTACGAGACTGGCAGGTTATAGGGACGTGTGTACGACGATGTTAATAATGTGTACACGTGTGTGTGTGTGTGTGTGTGTGTGTGTGTGTGTGTGTGTGTGTGTGTGTGTGTGTGTGTGTGTGTGTGTGTGTGTGTGTGTGTGTGTGTGTGTGTGTGTGTGTGTGTGTGTGTGTGTGTGTGTGTGTGTGTGTGTGTGTGTGTGTGTGTGTGTGTGTGTGTGTGTGTGTGTGTGTGTGTGTGTGTGTGTGTGTGTGTGTGTGTGTGTGTGTGTGTGTCTGTGTGTGTACCGACTCCGCCCCTTGTTGTTATTGTTTTATGCGCATGCGTGACGTTTTTGAATTATTGTTATTTATCGCGCGCAATAATGTCTGCAGCAAGTGGTACAGTAAGGACTAAGAAAGCACACATTGTTCACCAAAAGCCGTCAGGTACATACACTATAGCATGTTTTGTAAGGGCTATTTGTTTATTGCCGTGTGTCTCCAGAAAACCCACGGCTACCACAGAAGAGAGCCAGTGTTCAAAGTACTGCATCTCGACGTGTTTTGAGTGACTTGAGTAACATAAACGTAGCGCCAAAAAATATTCTAAAGCCAAAGGGTGATGTTGGTTGTGGTAAAAAAAAGACAGCCAAAGTTAAACCAGTACCGGAAGAGCTCGATGAGATAGAAATTGGCCCACCACAAGAGAATGATGGTAAATTTTCATACCTACCATAGTGTAGAATCTGGGGAAACGTGTACAGTATACAGTGTTTATGTTTATTGCACCATTTTAGAAGACAAATGGGTGGAGCCTCCGTACTTCAAAGCGCTTACATCGATTCTTAGTGGAAATCTTGTAATTCCAAGTGGTGAACTCGCGACAGCTGATATTTTTCCGGAACCAGAAATGGAGATATCCAGACGCCCACCGTATTCAATACCTACAGGTAAGTACTTCCCATGATGTGTATTTGTGTGATGTTACTTCGTTAGTTCTTGGCTTGAAAATAATTGACCTTGATTGTGTTATCAATCACTAGTTTTACCCCGTGCACCTCTATAGTGATGTATTATTATTTAGCATGGTTTTTTTTGTCACACATTGTAGTGCATACAATATGTTTTATGCAACATGCAAAAAGTCACATCTTCACTTGCAAGCAGTATTGAGAATGTAAAATGCAATTTCGGATATTTGTCACCAATGTCTAAGAGCCATACTTCCAACTTAGCTCGTTGAACGAAGTGATATGGTACCGGTTAGTATTAACGACTGGTGATGTTTGCATTATTGTGCACAGGACTCTAGGGACTAAATTGTGTTCTTGATCTGTGATAGAGGTGCCATGATAATGACCTATGATGTGTAGTTTTTATCAGTACGAAACTGGAAAGTGCTATGAATATGTTGAAACTTATGTTAGGTGCAGCCTAATGAAACCTCAGGTATGTGTGTAGTTTATTTGCTGTGCACATGAGCACACCAACCACCCCACTTTTGGTACAACTGTGCTGTCCTGCTATCCTGCTTTCTAGTCCCAATGCAAGTACAGGTCACTGGTCAGCCCGGTGACAGTGTACAATAAAACCATGGGGTACAAATGACACATGGTGATTTTGGTATAATTCACTTAGCACAGTTATTATTAGTTCTAAAGATCACATTTTTATCACATTGTCCGGCTTTCTGTGGTGTAGGTGGATTCCTATTGCTAATATATCAAGTGCATAGAGGGTATGTTATTGTTTCTTTCATTAACAGGACTATTTCCCTCAACTTGTTCACCTGTCATTGATATTTGCGAAATCACTCCTTTTGATGTTGATGAAGACTTTCGTAAATACATTGATTGACCATGGCATTCACTGAGTTACATGTCTTGATCACATGCTGTTTTCACCGTTCTGACCTGTTTGCATCATGTATTTGTGTCATATTGTCATTTATGTTGTATTTAATTGCTGAATCAAATGTTTTGATCTGCTTGCATTTTTATGTGTTGAAATAACAGCTGTGTGTTGGGGCTGGTTATGGTTCCCTTAGTGGTAGCTAATTAGAGGGAGAAGCAGCTTGTGACCCACATGCAGTCTGAAGCAAGTGTTTATGTCCAGCTGGGAATATAAATAACGATGGTTGAATGTATTACATTAGTGGACATCCATTTAATTACCAATGTATATGTATATACCTGTTATATGAATACATGTGTAATTTACACAAGGGCATGCAGACGGGTTTTGCACCCATTGGTGCATGTGTTTGCGTACCTCGATCAATCGATCAATTGGTAGCCACCCGTCACACTGCCAGTACATGTAAGGTACTTAGGAGGTCAGATATGCATAGTTGCCATTTGACGCTTGTATGAGTGATGTATGTAACTGGCTGCTGTCACCACTTCCAGTAAATGGTTTATTAAAAAAGATAAATAATAATCACCCTATGTACAACTGTAGCTACTTGTGCACTTTTTTTGATACAAGTGGTCTTTTAAAGGGATGATGCCTATTGAACACACAAAGGTGACCTCTTCTCTTTTTGAAACATCTGCCATTGCCCTTTGACACTCTAATTCTTCCAAGTATTTTTCTACCAGAAGTAGAGGCCTGCACTTTTCGTTGAAACACAGCAACAAAAAATCCATTGGTCTGATCTTCGGGCATCATTCGGATACATTTCCATGCTGTGTTGATAGAACGATCAATACCACACATTCCTTGCATGGAGGCTCACCTTCTTCAAATACAGGAAGGCCCCTTCTAACCCATTCTGGAAGTATGTGAATTAGCCCAAAACTATCCTGAACTTCTGTAAGCACCCTTTCCACGACACATTCATTCTCCTGTATTACAAACATAGTACACACAGCAAAATCATACAAGAGGTGCTATAACTCTCACCTCTTTGTGTATCGAACAAGTGGAATAAAGTACACGCTTCACAGAAGGAAAGCTCAAAGCATGCCTTAAGATCTTTTCTTGGAATTTGGAGAGCCTGTCAAGTCTTTCCAAGTCTACTTCAGGCTACAGTATTAACGATATGTACAGTATTATGTATGAACAATAAAAAATCACACCATACATATTATGGCTTTGAGTATGCCTGATCAAGGCACTGGGGTTATCAAACACATGTAACCATTCAGTTACTACACTACATTGATGTGCATACAAAAGACAAACCTTGGTTAACCCAAAGATACAAAGTCATGAAATTCTTGAAGTATGTACAACAAGTACCTAAAGCGATATTTTACTATTGTGTTAATTATGTTGCCATAAATATGGGGAAATTGCTTTCAAGTTGAAGGATAGATTGTGACACTTCATAGCAACAAAATACATAATTGGGACAATGGTAATGCTCGATTAGGTCATATCCAGACTGGTGACTAACAGCTCACTACTTGTTTTCCACCTAAAGCATTTATCACTAGAGCCATCCTCTTCTTAAGACTTAAGTTTGTTTGTAACATACAGTGTGTATATGAACCTTATCAGGACCCACTACCTATGTAGGATTGGCTTCGTGGGCGTGGTTTTCGATCGAGTGTTTTAAAACGGAACGAAGCATTGCCTTTACTCGCCAGCTCGCATATAATCCATCACAAACATGACAGATATGCACATATAACGTGAGCTTCGCTAAACAGTGCCGTTTACGTGGAGTGACAAGTCGATACCAAAATTTCTTGTTCATCTCCTCCTCCGTCGTCTTCCGTTCATCACATATAACTCGCGACAGGACGTTGTAAGAAGACGAGATTAGCTTAAAAAAGTTGCATTTGATTTCCAAACGTGCCCTTTCATACAAATAAGACCTACAGTTGTAAGCTGCTGATGAGCAGGTGCAATTCATTATCGGTGAAAATTTTAGCAGTAATCATATGACATCACATAAGCGTCTTAATTTACTGTTGCCAGGCTACCACAATTAACGTACATGCACAGCTGCAGACACAGGCGGTTCTAATAATTCAGCAAAGGACCAAGCATAAGAAAACGGCTTGTTAGCAAGTAGAACTATATAGGTAGGCCTATCAATAAAATAAAAAGAGCATCTTACCGTTAACCATACATACAATGCAACTTTCATCTTGAAACCTTATGGGTGTATGTATTGTACATGTAATATCCTTATTAAATAATCATCGATCATCATCCACAAGTGAAGGCATTGTATTGATAACAACTGGTCAATGAATGATTTTGTAGAGTTGAAAAAATACCTTCAAATGTCAGGCAAACTATGCTAGATGAATGTGCCCAGCATTTCCCTGAACTTCTTGCATAGTCATGTTGGTGTTATAGCCAGCACCCAATTCTATGGCACCAAATGGGTACTCTTTTGGACCCTTCCTATTTGCTTTGGTGCTTCAGCGTGTTGTTAATACTGTCAAGTCTGATATTGGCTGCGCTGACTTATTTTTTCATGCTTGGTATCTTCATGATGATGCCCTTGCTGGCAAGTCATCTTCAGTTTTGAAAGCCTTAGATATCTTGCAATTGTTGGGTCCACCACTCGGCTTATTTAATTATCAACTTTAAAAAATGTGAACTGTTTGGGCATTGTGATTTATCCCAGTTCCCAGTTGCTATACAAATGTCTATGACACCCAATATGTAGATTTTAGGCTCTCCTGTTGGTGATGCAGATTTTTGCACACAGTTTGTATCAAAGAAGCATAAAGCAGCTTTAGATCTTCTATCTGCCCTTGAGCAGATAGGTACCATTGACCCTCAGGTGGCTCTAGAGAACTAGTCAACCTGATCAGGGCTACACCCCCATGCATTATTCGTCATTTGTTTGCAGAATGCACAGGAGTGGATACTACGGACATTGCCTGGAAGCAAGCTCAATTGAGTTTACATAGAGGAGGCTCCAATAGATCCTTGGTGCACCATTCTCCAGCTGCATATATTGCTTCATTGTGCAATTCCATTGATGAGTTGCCATTAAATCATCATTTGGCTGATGCAATGTTCACAGTTCAATAGCATCTTTCCCCATCTGAAGCCCAATCTTTCTCTAGCTTATCTACCCACACACCATCTCAGAAAGATTTATCAAATAAGTTGGAACAAGCTCAGTTTACATGTAGCTATCTTCTTGATTCAAGTACTTGGTCAGAGCGTTTAGTGTTCAAAAGATATAGCAATTCAAACAAGAAGCATTTTTATAACATTATAAAAGGGTGACATTTTCGCGGAAACTGTCCCATATACATGTAATAATAACTCCAAAATTCTTTCTGAAGCGGGAGTAACTGCTGGAGCAGCTGCACATGCCACTGAGCTCCGAAAGCATGAGGCTAATGATGCAAAGTGTAGCGATCTAGGGTGGATCCGTATCCCTCTGGTGGTGGAATCGTACGGAGCATGGGGGAAGGAGGCTTTGGAGGCATTTTCCATGTTGGCCTCTCGCCTAGCCACTTCTTCATCCAGGCCCAAATCTGTGGTATTATCTGAGCTGTATGGCCGGTTCAATCTCCATTTAGTTAGGGCAAATGTGAGGGCTATTTTGTGCAGACTTTCCTGCATGCCCTCATTAGGAATACATTTGAGTTTGTATGTTGCTTTGTGACTTGTGTTTAGTTATTGTTGCATCTTTCCCCATCTGAAGCCCAATCTTTCTCTAGCTTATCTACCCACACACCATCTCAGAAAGATTTATCAAATAAGTTGGAACAAGCTCAGTTTACATGTAGCTAATAAAAATAATGGTTCTAGCAGGGGAGAGGTCTGCAGTAATACGTGCTCTGCACCTCATAGAAGATCTTGGTCCTCACTTGGGGCTTTACATCAATTTTTCCATGTGTGAACTTTTCAGTAGGAGTGGTAATTCACTATTTCCACCAGTGGTGAAGTCATCACTCCTTCCCAACCTGGACATCCTTAGGGGCCCCAATTGGAGATTTTGTCCACTGTTCTCGCTTCATTGCTGAGAAATGTGCAATGCCCAAGATCTAGCTTAAGGCTCTTGTGGATGTCTCTACAGTTGACCTTCACGTGGCCTTTTCGCCTCTTCGTATGTGTGGAAGTTACTGTAAGTTAGTACATCTAGCCAGAGCCACTCCTCCAAGCCATTGTGCTGACTACCTTAAGCTCTTTGATGAGGAGGTAAGGCTATTCTTCACCTGCATTGCAGTGGATGTCCCTGACCCAAATTGGCAGCAAGCACAACTCAGTCAAAGTTTTGGTGGGCTTGGCTTTAGGTCCCTTGCAGTGCACTGTTCCGCTGCCTTTATAGCTTCCCTTGCTTCACACCCACTGTTACTACCAAAACGACACCACCTCTTACCACTGTACCAAGTAACTAACTTATCAATAACTTCAAACATTATACACTATATTGATTTTTACCACACCTTATCTCACTACCACTACTATTACTACCACAACCTCTAAACACGCGACCTCTAGAATGATGTTAGGGGTAACCAGTATGGGACAGCTCCGGCTAATCCACACCTTCCAAATAATCCTACCCCAGTCCACAGACAGGAGCCTGTATTGCCCCCCAACCTACTGTCCACCAAATCCCAAATCAAAACTCAATTCCAAAAAGAACAACTTCACTTACTCAAAAAAAAACAAACATCACCATGATTTTTTTAGGACAATGTATTTACAATGAAATTTTTCCCAAAGGCTTAAAACTCTCCACCACACCTTCCGTAAAAAACACCACTAATGAACTTTAAAAAAATATTTTGAAAGAAGCAAGCTTACAACTAACAAGTCAGATTTCATAGCAAAATACAGTATAATCAAGTAGGAGAAATATAATACCGATACTTCACAGCAAGAGATGAATTCAACAAAAGAGCATGCAATTCAAACTGCAGCACATCGAGCCTTGCGATGAGCAGAAGAAGAACAGGTGCCCTAATTTCTCTTCCCTCATCATCAGGGGCCAAAAGGAGAGCGAAAGAGGCTTTCTTTCGTAAGTGGGAAAAGTATAAAGCCTTTGAATCCATCTGGAATGCAGACAATTTTGACACTAATCTGGAAAGGCTAGATATATGACACACCTTCACAGTTTGTCAAGCTATCGACACTATTGACAGCTCTTTGAAGCAGGCCCAGTTGAGTTTAAGCAGAGGTGGCCTGGGGCTCTGCTCATTAGCACACCACTCTACTGCAGCATTTATTGCATCCATCAGTACTGCAGGCCTTGCCTCACCTTCAGATAATTTCCTGGTTGAGGCTGTTAATTTGTACAACATACATGTATCCCTACCTCCTAGGAGTGCAGTTAACATTGACAGTCTGGCCACTTCTCATTGTCGACAGCACACTCTGTCAGCCACATTAGGATGCATTCAATTTAACTCTTCTCTCTGAGAGCACTACTGCTGTCCCCTGTTGGCGTCTTCACCCAGTGCTTCTGCATGGCTTTCTGTTGTCCCATCTCCAGGCCTGGGTCTAAGCCTATACTCCAACAAACACCAAATGGCCATGAAGTGGTGGCTAGGGCTAGACACCTCACCTGGCTCACCTCCCTGTGCATTGTGCCCAGAACACCCTTTGGATCCCCTAGGTCACCATGCCTTGACATGTAAGCGAGGTGGTGATGCTGTATCCAGGCACAATAAGCTCAGGGATGCAGTGCTCCATACCTGTCATCGTGCCAGCATCAGTGTCAAGGCAGAAGCTGGCGGTGGACTGGGACGTGAGCTCCACGTCTCACTGACATCCTAGCTTCTAATTGGCTCTGTGGCAAGCCTGCTGCCTTTGACCTGTCTGTGACTTCTCCACTTAACCCATCTTTTTTCTCCCTGAAGCGGGTCTCACAGCAGGGTTAGCAGCGATTGCCACTGAGCTAAGAAAGCACCCTGGCAATGATGCTAAGTGCTCTGAACTACATGTAGGATGGACATGCATTCCTTTTGTGGTGGAGTCACATGGAGCTTGGGGCAAGGAAGCTGTCCAAGCTTTCTCAAGACTTGCTTCACACCTTGCCACAAGGACCAACACCCCAAAGTCCAAGGTGGTCTCCAACTTGTATGGCCGCCTGAACATAACTCTTGTGCGAGCGAATGCCCAGGCCCTCCTCTTTGGGGTGGATCATTCCAGAAATGTCCAGCAGACATCCTAGTTACCAATTGGGATTGTCAGCTGCCTTTGACATTACTGTTGCATCCCCACTTCATTCACTTAATATGTTGGAAGTGGGCAGAGGAAACATTCATAAAATGATCCCAAGTGTGTAGAGTTGGGCTGGCGATGTATACCAATAGAACCATGTGGCCTGGGGACCAGAGGCACTAAGAGCCTTTAAAATCACTCATTTAGCAATTCAAGATAACAAATCAAAAGCGGTAGCAGATATATGGCCACCTTGAGGTAAGGGTCTAAATGCATTTAGAACCAAGAAAGCATCAACTGTTGGGGCTTGTAGTATGCTCCCCAGTCTCCATGGGACCTGTGGTTAGCTTGTCATTGATTGGAACCAACATGCGATCAATCCTGGTCCACTCTTATCCCCAAACACTCTATATTATGAATACTGTGAATACTGTAATATCAAAATTATAATTAAAATGGTTGAGTTTGATCTACATGTACTTGCTATTCAAACCAAGTTCCTTGCTTGTCCGATTGGTACTTGCCATCTATGGTCGAAGCCACGATGTACGCGTGGAGTGCACTCTTATTAGGAGACGGCTTTCTGGACGGCTGGACTTTGGGCTGAGGAGTTGATCTCGGGAGCGGATACAAAAAGAATGGATTGTTAACAAATGGTACATGTAGTTTTATTTTGTAGTTTTATCAGTCATAAATAAATAATAAAAGAAACACTGTATTATGGAGAGGTTTTTAGGTTTTAAACACGGCTCCCTCCATGTGGCGTGCTCACAAATCCCTGCATCCTAGGAGCCAGGTGCGGTTCCTATCTCGTGGCTAAAGGAAAATGACTCTACATATACCCCCACTGCTCCCAGCCAGTTGCTAACCCAAGGATGTCTTCTCACACCAGGTGTCACTATCGTAGATAGCAAACCAACCTTCCAATTCCAATGATTTGTTCTTCGACATTCAACCATCTGTGATCCTTCCCACCATTGAAGAAGTATGCCAATTAACTCTCCCTACATTACGGTTCATTCATCAGCTTTGAGATGTGTCATTAGTGAAAATACGGAGGAAGCATGGCTCAAATTATTTATGCTCCTTAAGTGTGTTCTGCCTTCCACAAAGCATGTAGGGCGCCACGAAAAGCTGCAGCCAATAGATTTTATGTGCAACCTGTCTGCACTTGACTTGTCTTTGGAATTTGGCTAAAGATTGGGCTAATACTAATAAGCTAAGGAATGCATCTGCTAGAAACCAAAACACTCCTGGCAAACCAGTTGACATGGCTGTATCCTTTGATAGATGTGGAATGTTGGGGAAAGCTTGCCGGACACTGCTGTCCAGTGGCATTGCGCCTAACAGTGATGCAACCTGGCAGCTATTGAAGGCCAAGAATCCAGCATCTGAAATTCCCATCATCTTTCAAGTGTTCTTGCAGGATATATTTCACTTTCGTACATGTATTTAACATCTATTGGACGAAACATCTGTCCCACTCCGATCACTTCCTCCCTTAGAGAAGTGGCGAACCTCTTGGTGTCAGGAAAGGCTCCTCAAGCAGTGTCTAAATTCATGGCTGGTGGTAGGCTAATAGCCCTAAACAAGAATAAGGAAGGTTCTCCTCCAGATATCAGACCAATTATTGTGGGAGAATCGTTTGCTGGAAAGTGCATTTGTGCCTCTTAAAAAAATTCTTTCTTCCAGCCACTGCAGTTTGGAGTGGTCTGCATGGCAAGGGCTGAGAAGATTGCCCATAGTTTACGAAATTATATTAAGTGGATATGACAAATGCATCCAACTTAACCCCCCCCCCCCCCCCCCCCCCCCGCCCCCCCTTTTATCCTGCCCTGGGTGCCTTGGTGTTATGGCTCTCACCCAGAATTGTGGCATCCCATGGGCCATTTAAGTTCACAACCTGGTGTTCAACAAGGGGACCCGCTTGGGCCCACACTGTTTTGCTCTAGTTCTTCATAAGCTCATTGATGCGGATGATGAATGTTTACAGCTTCTGCTTCAGGCATGGTACCTTGATAACGGTGTACTTGCAGGTAAAAGGTCTGCAGTCCTATGTACTTTGCATCTTATTGAAGAACTGGGATGTCATATTGATCTTTGTCATCGACTTCTTTTATCAGTCCCCAAGGCAACCATTTGTTTACACCTGCTGCAAATTCATCTCTTTTGCCTAACTTACATGTAGAGATCCTTGTACCATGGTATAGGCAACTATTTGCATTGCTCTCACTTCATAGCTGAGAAATGTTCTACTCACTGCCCTAGTAGAGGTGTATTGTACAGTATGTGTAAAGTGTTTGAATTATTTTTAAAAATTCAATATTTTAACAGTGAAATAATATCAAATCAGGTACCATGTTGCTCTCAAATGGTGGCTTGGCTTAGGTGGCTCATAATGTTCCCATAGGCCACCATGCTACATGTACCTAACCACATGCAAACGCAGGGGAGATGTTGTACATTGTCACAACTTGTTGATGGATGTTTTTGCTGATTCTTGTCGTTTGGCACACTTAAGTGTCAAAGTTGAAGTAGGCAATAACCTAAGGTATTCCCATCAGTGGAAGTGTTTTCAGCTATGCAATTAATGAAAAACATACGTATACAGAGAAATGGGAGTGATGTAGAACTATTGCTTTTTGAATGGCTGCTACAAATGGTCCACATGACACCATCTAATATGTGCATCCAGATCAATTCAGATACATGTATGTAAATGTACCTTGATTGAGTCATTGACTGGGTGTAACCACACCTCCCTGGAAGACACCCAAAAATATGGTTGTTGCAAATGATGTTAATATCCAAACAGATTCCAGGAGAATCCTTAATCTGCAGTAGTGCAGATAGCATGTTGCTACTTATTAGGCCAACACTGTGCCAATTGAGTATCTAAATACGCTTAAAACCTACATGTACCACATCAAACTTGATTCCTTGAAAATACCCATACCCCAAGGAAGTGTTATGCAATTTAGCTTGCTTGGAAGTAGTGGTGATCATGCTGCTGTTATGTTTTCTTATAACCCTGTACAACCCAGGTTGGATTTCAGTGGCAACAACTTTAGTTTCATATCAGAATAGCATTTGCCATGACTATTAGCAAGGCACAGGGCCAAACACTACAACCATGTTGGAGTTTGGTTAAGGCCAGCATACATGGAGCAATTTCCTGCCGACTTGTCGCATGCAATTCAAATGAATATTGGTAAAAGTTCTGCATTTTTTGTTTTTGTTTACTGATGGTTTACAAAACGTCTACCCATCTTCATAATTTGAGTTGCATGTGAAAGTTGTATTATAAAGTTGCCCGGGAGTCACCCCGTGTATGCTGGCCTTTACATGTACACGAGCCACATGGCCAACCGCACAAATGTTGCAGCCTCTCACGTTGGACACCTGATTTGCAAATAAACAGGCAATAGAAAATGGTATTGCAAACAGTACCAAAAAAACGTGATATTCCATCGTTCAAACATTAAAACACGCGTACCTCACCTTGCACTGGAAGTCATGTCTGTTTACTATCCCTGACCCAGAACATGAAGGATCTACTAATATATATTCCACTTCAGAGAAGTTGGAAGGGGTCACCTACAATATGACACACCAGTAATAGGTATTAACACTAGAAGTGTACATGTATATATACCCCTTACAGTTAGGAAATCCTGCAGTCTTACGGTGACACATGTTGCTCCAGCATTTTGCACCATCTTGTTCAAGGTCACAAGACGTGTCTTGTCCTTGTCAAATGCAAAGATTGTACTGCAATGTAAAAAATTTTTTTTTTAAAAGAACTGTATTCTGTCAATACACAAGCTGCCATTACAAGTGGACGTACCCCTGGTTGCCCATGACGCTTGCAATGTGAGTGGTCTTGTTACCGGGAGCAGCACAGGCATCAATAACACAGCTCCCAGGTGGAGGGGAGAGTAGGAATGCTGGGAAACAAGATGCCTTACTCCCCCCAGTACATCAATAATGGATCAATACATGTATAGGATCGATTAGTGGCACAATTTCTACCTTGTCCTGGAGAACAATATGAGAAGAAGCGTACAGAGGGTGATGCAATAACAGTTCTGACGACGAATGGTGGAACATCAACACGTGCGGAATATCCTTGTCACAACAGAATGTTGTTTTGCTGTTAACATCTGACTGTTTCGATACAAACACAAATCCATCAGCACACAACTTGTTGATGACTTCTGCATCGTTTGCTTTTATGCTGTTTATCCGCACATACCTAGGGAGATGTGCTGGTTGATGAGATAAATAAATGTATGTACATGAAATATCACCACTGTTAGCTCCAAATATACCAGAGTTCTGCTTTAAAAGCACTCCTTCGTTGCCAAGGGCCTTCATAAGTTCAGCCTGGTGTTTCATTAATGTCCGCTTGATGGAGCCAGTGCACTGCAGCCGGCCTTTCCCAAATAGGAGATCAAACACCATCACAAGAGCTAGATGGTAATGCAACTACAGAAATGAGAATTACAGCAGCCACATTAATTTTTAAAAATATAAAGTGTATACACACGTGCATTGTGTATGTGGGGTGCACTGGAGGAGTAACTGCTACCTAATGAAAAGCTTACTATATGTAAGATTTTCACAATAACCCTTACGTGAGGTGCTTTCTGAAGTAATGAAGTTGATTCCAGCACTTTATCGATAGTTGATTTGTCTAGTAATATAAGTCATATTTAATAAACAAAAATACACATGTAGATACAAAGGGACGTACGCTCAAGTGTTCGGCACGCAAGTGCAAATATGTTTTTCTTGGCAGGCAATGAAGTGTCTTGTAGGTTGAACACTAACGATTTCATAGAGCCTCGCCGTTGTTCCATTTTGAGTAAAACATCAGCCACGTGGTTGTAAACGTCCCACATAATTACTGAGCACCTATATCTCTTTTATGCCGTCAAAATTATCAAAACAAAAAAGATTGAATTATTGGGACAAGAAACGATACGGTATATTAAATTTTGTGCAATACTCAATGTATTAGATTTCGATCGGGTACCTACGTCACAATATTGCTCAATGCATTGATTGCTGAATAGTCAATCTAGCTCTGTCCCAAGCGCTAAATCAAAATGATACATGCAGGATTAGTAATGATTAAAAAAAAATACTTATACTGACTTGTCTTATAATGCATGGCTCAGTATATTGATAACTCCGAGTCTCCGACAAAACCAAAGGTTTATTCCATTTCGTATAAAAGAGTTTTAATAATAGCACAAACTGCAAAATAAAATCAATCTTTTAAGGAAAGCATGCAGGCTAATTCTGATACCCGATACATTTTAGTATTAAAGTGTCTTCTTTTAAAATACAAGATTATTGACAATAATAATAAATACCTATGATTGATACTGTTGAGAGCGTGTAAAGAATTGGTTTGTTTATTATTATTACCAGGTGTAGTTTGGGTTGAAACAATTATGTAAATGCCTTGTCCATTGTGCTGGGAAATTTCTATCCTCTTGGATTAAAAGTGATTAAAAGTGATTAAAACTGCTACACCTCTCAGATATAGGCATGCATATACCAAATGAACCATAACTTCCCACAGCTAGGTAAAGTGTCTGGCTATCCTCTTTTAATGATAATTAAGGCAAGAACTGGTTATAATTGTGCTTAAATGCTGATGCTCCACAATACAATAATGTCTCGCTCATAATGACTTTAATTGGCCACTAAGTCAATTAGCTGATTTTAGGCATATAGACAGATAAATTTTGTAACAATGCAAATAATATTTTTTTGTACATTATTAATTTTTTTTAAGGTTCATTGCAAGGGCAAGGTCAATTTCAGAAACCAAAACAATGGATCTGTTTGAGGGTTAGGTTAGTTTGTCGTTTGTATATATGTATAATAGTTTTAAAAGTTATTGTTTAAACACTGTCATACTAAACAATCATGTCCTCACCTCCCTTGGAGTCAATAAATCACTTTTAATAATATGCTCGTTCATCTTCTGGTAAATTTGAGGATAGAAATTTTGAACAAAACAAAAAAAATTATAACCTAAAAATGTTTAATTATTGCATACTAGTACAGTTCTGCAGGTTGAGAGCCACACAGTCACACCATAATCACACACACACACACACACACATTTCCACTGCAGATTGAGATCTCATGGCCGGTTCGACAATCAATTATACATGCATGTATAATATGGACCTCACCAGGATATCTTTCAGATTACTCAGGCTATTACTCAACTGTATCAGCCTACATATATACGCATGCCGACTGTCACTGGAGCCATTTCTAGTAACACAAATATAAATAATGTCTACAATATATATGTAGCGCTGGAATTTTTTTTGTGTGAGGAATTGGCTACCAGCTTCCTTTTCTAACAATATTCATATGAACACCGACTTTTCATGACGTGACGTCATTTGTGGACACTCGTAATCGATTAACTATACCACGTGGATCTCACTTGTAAGTGCCGTCATGTCGAAGTTAATGAGACAACATCTGCTTGACAAGGAGAAATTGGCGAAAGAGCACATGTCCTTTGTCAACGATCACATTAAGAAATTGGCTGAAGCATACAGAGATCTTCAATGTGGCCTTACTAACGCTAGAGGCAAGGTGGAAGCTGAATTTTGTAGGTTGCAGACAACATTGCAACAGCAAAAGGAGTCTGTCTTACAGAATTTGGATACTTCCGTCAGAAATCAACAAGAGGCATTGCAGAGATATACGCAGCACGCAGAGAAAGTGACAATGGAAGTGACGAAGGTATACATTATCCATTTACACGTACATGTATACATGCAAAGTGCACATTCATACTTGTGTGCGCCCTCAAACGAGCACACATAAATAAACTCATAAACCACACGTGGTAAACAACAGCTATTGATGATGCCTAGAGTTTGTAATTTCTTCTGCTACCACATTACACCACATTCTTGAACAAACTTTGTTGTAGAGATCATCATCAATCCTGTATCCATTGCACATACAATATAGCAGTATCCCTCATTTGTATTTGTGATCACCTTACTAAATCTCTCTTTCGTCTCTTGTTGCTATGAAGTCAATATGCTCTCTGAAGAGTTCCGAAGTTCTATCTTTTTAGCTAACACATGTGATGCAGATGAGTAAAAAAAAATTAGTCCCCAAACTATAAAAATAAGCTTAAGCATATGTATGCATAGCTCAGTAAACTTTTATGAGTCCCTCAATATTAACATATGTAAATACCCTTAGGCTTTGGATTCTGCCCATGTACTTTCATTGGAGAAGAGCCAGAAGTCCTTTATAGCCGAGTACTCAACAGTTGCCCAAAGTCTGGAGCAAGCTGTTGTAGACATGCTGCTGCTTGGCGAGTATGTGCAGCAGGTTGAGTGCATCAGCTGTGGGGCCAAGAAGCTGGGATCCATGGAGGTGGACATTGGTGTCACTATCCATACATCTCACACACTGGAGTCGACGATAGAAGGTAACTATTTGGGGCTCAGTATAGTTTGGGAATTTAAGCGACATAATACTTAATCTGGGAATCGAAATTGCAGCATGATAAATACACATTTGTATTTATTAAGCATCCAGCTTGCAACTTCAGCAACATGTGATCCTCATGTAACATCACAGTAACATTTAAATACCCCGTGTTTTTACTTTGTCACATTCAATTCACATTCCATGTTAGCATAGTGTACTTGAAATAGGATTACAATCGATGCTGGTTTTGTGAAATCTGGCATGTCATTTTGATGTATGGTTATATTATAATGCCTTGACTTGTTTTCTTGATTTTATCATTTTAATTAAATGAACGGTTAGTCCAAATTTATGGTTAGACAAACCAGTTTGACTTCATTTGAAATCAAAGGTCCCAAGGGCAGTCTGGTAAATTTTTGTAGTTTTGGATAATGCATTAATAACAAAATAGTTGAAATTTTCTGAGACTGTTGTAAATTATGGTAATACGGTGGGAGCCCTGTGTTTCACGATATTTGCCATTAATTTTTACATGCTTGAAATCAATTTTTAAATATTCGTCTACTTACATATATGTTATGCAATCATCGTGGTGGTCCTTAATTAAGTAAGCACATACACAGCTAATTAAACATTTAATGCCTTCTGTTATGACTGGCAGGTCATTTATACCCTGTAATTTCAATCTGTGCTGATTAAAATCACCAACTTTTTAGCTATATGTAGTATAACTTGAAAATAGTCCTTGCCTTTAATGAATTGCCCTGGATGAAAAATAGAAAACTTTCCCGTGAAAGCACATGAATATTGTTTTGAAATTATGAGACTTAAAACAAAAAAAGTATTATGTACATGTGTTGGACCTAACTGCTCAGTCATCATCATGCAGTTGTGAGCTGTTCAATTTTACTTTGAACAGAGCTGTTTTGCTTGCACGGAGACGAGGGTGAGGAAGAAGTGGACGAGAGCCAAGAGGAGTCAGGAGGCTCTGAGGTGGCTGGGTCACTGGCCACACCCTCTTCAGACAGTGTGGAAGAAGCTGAAGGTGTGATTGTGTGTGTGCATGTGTTCTGTACATACATATACATCAGAACCTTGGTGTGCCTGTATATGTGTACTCGGTGCAATTAAAAGGCACAGTTTTTTTTAATGTGAACAGCTCTTCACATTTTCAAAACTGTGTTCATGCATTATTGTGCATGTCGGTTGTGGGCCAGATTTTGCGATGGTAAGGAAATAAGTACATGTGGCATAGTTGCAATGACAAATTATCTTTTTTACATGAATATTCAAACATGACGAATAATCATAACTGTTTCCATGCCTAAACTACTCTGTGTATATGTACATGTATATGTGACTGTAATATTATTGGTTAGACTTTTGAGGTAACAATTTGTCGTTTGTTTGATGCCTTCAGGCCTGCAGTACATGGAGCTTGCAGAGGGCAGCATAATTCAAGTGCTCGTCACAAGTGCTCAAAGCCCATCAGACTTCTGTGCACAGCCATACTGCCCACTACTGATTGAGCTGAAGGAACAGATTTGGTGTGTTAAGTATGATTAATGTACCCTTGTAATACGTATTGATTGCTCTTAAGGCTCCGGGGCAGTTTGCTCCAAAGTAAGAAGTGTAATGATAATGTTGAGCCTAGCATACAATTCAACTTTAATATCTTAGTACTGTGATCCATTACTAGTGTCCTGATTGTTAATTTAATGTACATACATGTAGGTCAGTGAAAATGAAATCCTACAGTAGTAGAGTACAGTACAGTAGATGTTCACATTTTGGGGATGTTGTTATTGAAAGTCAATATTTGAATGTAGACAATATTGCAGCTGAAATAATATCGGTGGGTAGACATAGGCCACCCTTTCAAAGAGGAAATTGGATTGGAAAGAGTAAATAGCTTGCACATATCTAATACATGTAGGTGTGCAGAATGTTCTAAAAATGGTGTGATTGTTCAGTAATTGTGGTGGTATTGGCCAAATAAACACTGATACACATAGATCTAACCGGACCATTGTCAGGATTTTTAGAAAAGCAGATTTGCATGAAATAAGCAATGTGAAAAATCACTTGGAGCCAAAATCAAAAAATTCTAAGTATATAGTAAATTAGTGGCTTGTATAAGTAGTCAAAACATACATGTAACATTGGTCCCCCCCGCCCCCCCCCAAAAAAACCCAGGTAATACTGCAAAGTAAAGATCATAGTTAAACAGTTCGAATTGAATAATTTCTAAATAGAAAATTATTATCATTGTACAGAATGACCAAGTTAGAATTATTAAATTAAAATTTAATTACCTTGGAGATAAAATCAAATTGACACATGTGACATAATGTGTTACAACTTTTATTTGAATGGCATTTTACAAAATGAAACTTAAGAACACACTGCACTTTTGAGTTTTAATAAGTCACTAATTTTAATGCCCAATTAAATGTGGTGGTTCAATAATGGTCTACTTTAGATATGTCATATCTAAACAAGCTATATATTTTAAGTAAATTATAAACTTATTAAATGTTATTACACTGTACATGTAGGTATAAATTTGTATTTCATGTCTTTACTTGTAAATATTTACTGATCTTGAATAACTTTAATGATGTTGAGGAAATCAAAATCAATTTTAATGTTCTGTATAGTTGTACATGTATGTATAGCAGAGATACATGGATATGACATTATTAGTGCTTTAAGTAGAGTGTATGTCTGGTCGTATGTTATATTTCTATTGCAAAAGGTGCAAATCAATGTTAAGGGTATATATAACTAATGATGACTGTATGTTGTATATGTATGTACATTGTAAAGATACAAAGTGCTAAGGAGGCAGTACTTAGAAACTCTTGAACTGAGCTTAACAAAGGCTATTAGATATTGGCTGATGGATTTGTAACATACATTGCATAATAGTACATTTATTTTAAAGTGAGCTCCTAATTTAATAAAACATTTTATTCAAGATAAAGTTTTAGTTCTGGGCCCACACTTACATGTATGTGCTTCTAATCATTTAGGTCTTTTTATAGTGACTTGACTGCCAAACAGGTTAAAACGTTTCAAGTTCCCCCAGCCGTAGGAAGCTACTGCTGTGCCCACTTCTCAGAGGACAAGTGTTGGTACAGAGCCATGGTAACTGCAGTTAAGCAAGCTTCAGGGCATCGTCCAGGTAGAGAGAAGTCACTTTGCAATTTGTGTATGCATGCATGGCTACAATTAACAATATTAAATATTAGTTTGGTAGGTTCTGCAGCATGGCATATAACTGTAGGCACAGAGATGCGTGTGCATGTTCTGGCATCCAGTGTTGGCATTCAAAACAACTCATGTATACTTGTAGTCTAGTATAGATTGTTTGAATTAGTTTTTGTTTTTTTCCCTTAAGGAAAGTCAAACCACTCAAATGTGCTCGTGTCTGTGCTGTATGTGGACTATGGAAATGAGGAGGTCCTACCACTGTCAGAACTGAGGCAGCTGGACCACAGCTTGTACCGTCTACCTTGCCAAGCTATGTACTGTTCCATGCCCTCGATCAGGCCATGCTTATCCTCATCATCTCGCAGCCCTGACACTAAAGGAGCAGTCCTTCAACCACACACCTGGCCTGCTGCCGTGTCAGTATGGTTTGGCAGTGTGATGATCGGGAAGCCATTGTATGTGTGCATAATCTCCAGTGGTGGAAAGAATAACTTTGAGGTTGATGCTTACGTGCCTTCAGATGTACTTCACAGCCAGGGAAGCATAAAGGACTTGCCAAGGTCACCACAGTGTGCTCTGCTGAATAAGAAGACTGTGTCCCCTCCGGTGGCATTAAGTGTGGCCACCTTCATGGTGTCTGTTGGTCTAGGCATCTCCTCTTCCGGCGCTTCAAGTTGTGGAGTGCAAACTGAACCACTGGAGCCTGTTAACGATGGCCGTTCACAGAGCAAACATGATCGGAACTGTTTGTCTGGGCCCAACCCTTCTGGTGTTAATACCCGCATGTGCAACCATAGTGCTGCTGCTGGTAGCTGCCATGCATGTACGCATAGTTCGGAGCAAGGCCACCCACCCCGGCCAACTGCTGTGCATGTGCAGGTACACACTTCCTCTTTGTCACCTTGTGAGAATGAGCGGCCATGTTTCACAGACGTAAAAAAGCCTTCACATACAGCAGGCAACAGTAGCAATATTAGCAACAGTACTATGTGTAGTAGCACACCATTGGACCCTTTGACTGTTGGGGAAGTTTGGAGGCAGATAAATGTTCCTATGTCTACAGCAGGCACTGCTGTGGGGCATGCAGGACCTGCAGCAGCAAGAGTGGAGCCATCACTTGCTGCTGCAGACACTGCTAAGTGCTCCAAGATAGCAGCTGCTAGTTGCAATACAGGATGGTCAAAGCCATTGTCATCCCCACAGTGCCGAGCGCACAATGACAGTTGTACTGAAATGATGCCACCTTCCACCACTGTACATGAATTACAACACTGCACATCTCTACCAGAATGCAATCCACCCGCTTCTGCTGAGCAGGTACTTCCAGACAATGTGGTGGAACTTCTGAGATCTCAGCTCAAGCTTTTCCCTGGTTACAAAGCAAATACTTGTGGTTCCACAAGGCAGGGTGAAAGACAAGCACAGCCCGGTGTTGGATGTGTACAAGGTGTTAGTGCTCCGTATAATAAGCAGAGACACCCACATACATTTACTGCCCGTGCCCGTGAGTCTACAACTTTTGAGGATCAGGTTCCTGAATTGTCACCTTGCAGTCCTGGCAGTCCTGACAAGTTCATAGGCACAGAGGAGTTCCCTGTCTCCATTGATGCAGCAAAACCTCGACGGCTTGTGTTAGAGTCACTTTGCAAATCTGACAGTTGTACTAGAGAACCTTTAATCTCAGAAAGTGAGCCACATCCAATAATACAAGCCCCCAAAGCACTGTCAAATTCTGCAATAAGCTGTCATCATCGTGTGGAGGGTTCCATTGCTTTGAAGGATGTAAAGAATCCAGTGAGCAAGGCAAAGCAAATGAGTGCTTTGCCTGACTTGGAGAGCAAGCATTCAACCACACTAGGGAGCAAGTTGGATCCACAACCGCACGTCCTGACCTTGGCAGACATTATTAAGGTGGAGCCAAACATATCAGAAGATGAATTGGAAATTCAAACCAAGTGGTCTATCATTTCAGAAATTGAATCTTTGGCCATGTCTGAAACTGAAGGTGAATTGCAGTCTGAGAGTTTAACTGGGTCAGAAGTGAAACAGTTTGACTCTAAGTCAAAACATGATTTAAGAGAAATCCAAATTAGTACTTTTCAACCAGCAGATAAGAAAGATCTGCAAACAGTTGATGTGGAAAGACGAACAGACACTGATGTGGAAAGAACAGGCGATCTTGGGATTACTGATGTGAAAGAAACAGGCAATCCTGAGATCACTGATGTGGAAGGGACAGGCTCTCCTGAGATTACTGATGTGGAAGATGAGGTTACTGATGTGAAAGAAACAGGCAATCCTAAGATTACTAATGTGGAAGGTGAGATTACTGATGTGGAAGGAACAGGCTCTCCAGAGATTACTGATGTGGAAGGTGAGGTTACTGATGTGAAAGAAACAGGCAATCCTGAGATTACTGATGGGGAAGGTGAGATTACTGACATGAAAGAAACAGGCAATCCTGAGATTACTGATGGGGAAGGTGAGATTACTGACATGAAAGAAACAGGCAATCCTGAGATTACTGATGTGGAAGGTGAGGTTACTGACGTGAAAGAAACAGGCTCTCCTGAGATTACTGGTGGGGAAGGCGAGATTACTGACATAAAAGAAACAGGCAATCCTGAGATTACTGATGTGGAAGGTGAGATTACTGACATGAAAGAAACAGGCAATCCTGAGATTACTAATGTGGAACGTGAGATTACTGATGTGGAAGGAACAGGCTCTTCAGAGATTACTGACGTTCAAGGTGAAGTTACTGATGTGGTAGGAACAGGCAATCTTGAGATTACTGATGTGGTAGAAACAGGCAATCCTGAGATTACTGATGTGAAAGGAGAAATTACTTACGTGGAAGGAACAGGCTCTCCTGAGATTACTGATGTGAAGGGTGAGATTACTGATGTGGAAATCACAGGCTCTCCTGAGATTACTGATGTGGAAGGAACAGGCAATCCTGAGATTACGGATGTGAAGGATGAGATTACTGATGTGAAAGGTGAGATTACTAGTGCTGAAAGAAAAGGCTCTCCTGAGATTACTGATGTGAAGGATGAGATAACTGATGTGGAAAGGACAGGCAATCTTGAGATTATTGATGTGGAAAGAACAGGGAATCCTGAGATTACTGATGTTCAAGGTGAGATTACTGATGCGGAAGGAACTGGCTCTCCAGAGATTACTGGTGTGAAAGGTGATGCAGAAGGAACTGGCTCTCCTGAGATTACTCGTGTGGAAAGAACAGGGAATCCTGAGATTACTGATGCGGAAGGAACTGGCTCTCCAGAGATTACTGGTGTGAAAGGTGATGCAGAAGGAACTGGCTCTCCTGAGATTACTCGTGTGGAAAGAACAGGGAATCCTGAGATTACTGATGTGAAAGGTGAGATTACTGGTGCTGAAACAACAGGCTCTCCTGAGATTACTGATGTGGAGGGTGAGATTACTGATTTGGAAGGAACAGGCAATCCTAAGATTACTGATGTGGAAGGAACAGGGTATCCTGTGATTACTGATGTAAAAGGTGAGATTACTGATGCGGAAGGAACTGGCTCTCCTGAGATTACTGGTTTGAAAGGTGAGATTACTGATGCGGAAGGAACTGGCTCTCCTGAGATTACTGGTGTGGAAAGAACAGGGAATCCTGAGATTACTGATGTGAAAGGTGAGATTACTAGAACAGGCTCTCCTGAGATTACTGATATGGAAGGAACAGGGTATCCTGAGATTACTGATGTGAAAGGTGAGATTACTGATGCGGAAGAAACTGGAAACGGCAATCCTGAGATTACTGATGTGGAAGGTGAAATTACTGATGTGAAAGGTGAGATTACTGATGCGGAAGAAACTGGCTCTCCTGAGATTACTGGTGTGGAAGGAAATGTCAATCCTGAGATTACTGATGTGGAAGGTGAAATTACTGATGTGGAAGGTGAGATTACTGATGTGGAAAGGACAGGCTCTCCTGAGATTACTGATGTGGAGGATGAGATTACTGATTTGGAAGGAACAGGCAATCCTGAAATCACTGATACAGCAGGAACAGGATATCCTGACATTACTGATGTGGAAAGGACAGGCTCTCCTAAGATTACTGATGTGGAGAAGGAGATTACTGATTTGGAAGGAACAGTCAATCCTGATATTACTGATATGGCAGGAACAGGGTATCCTGAGATTACTGATGTGGAAGGAGCAGGGTATCCTGAGATTACTGATCTGAAAGGTGAGATTACTGACGTGGAAGGAACAGGCTCTCTTGAAATTACTGATCTGAAAGGTGAGATTACTGACGTGGAAGGAACAGGCTCTCTTGAGATTACTGATGTGGAGAGTGAGATTACTGGTGTGGAAGAAACAGACAATCCCGCCTCATTACCTTGTATATTGGCTCATGAGCAAGAAGTGTGTGAGCAAGTAAGCTGTTCCTCAACTCCAGCAGCAGGTCCATTGTCTTGGGGGTCCCTGAGCCATTCCAAGCCAATACTACTAAGTGCTCGTGGTGAGTTTGCCTTGCTTGTGTCCCACGTGAACAGCCCTTCCCAGTTCTACGTACACCCTGTGCAGACTGATACTGCCCATGATATTGACCAGCTTACAAGCTCCATGAGCAAACATTACTCAGTTGGCGATAACTTAGTTCCCCTTCACCCAGGGCAGTTTGATGCTGGCCATTTGTGCTGTGTTCAGTCAGCAGATGATGGTTTGTGGTACAGGGGCGTTATTGTGGAAGAAATGTGTACTTCAGACCAATGCAGTGTGCTCTTTGTTGACTACGGAGACATTCAGGTTGTTCATAAGAGCACTCTCTCTGTGCTGGATCAGATGTTTGTGAAAACTCCTATTCAGTGTGTGTGTTGTTCTCTGTGTGGTATAAGGCCACTCAGGTGTGGGTCTGCAGATGGGACAAGTGTACCTGGAAGAGAGCTCTGTAGGTTGTTGCTGACCCTTCATGCATATACATGACATGTTTGTTGGGCAGGTCTTGCACCTACTCCTTCGTATGTGTGGTCCCAAGAGGTGTGTGCTTCATTTCAAAGTATGGTTAGTGGAAAACAACTTGTTGCGTTTGTTACCAATAACGGTTAGTGGTGATCTGTGTTGTGTGGCACGATGCCTTATTCTGGCCCAACAGGTGGCTCTAACAGTCTCCAATACAATATGATGCAGAAGATGGTCATCGAGGTGAACTTAATTGACACTAGTGGAGAAATTGACATCGACATAGGAACTTTATTGGTAATGCAGGGGTCTGCTGACTGGTCAGAAGAAGGTATGTCTACAAGCTGCTGTATCCCTACAGCCAGGACTGTGAGTATTTGTTGTGTTTTTATAGACGATCTTAAACTACAACACTGGAATCCAATGGAATCGGACTTCTTGAACAGAAGGAATAATTATAAAATTGATGACGAGGATGCTCAATTGGCATTACATGGCTACAGTATGTTACTTTTAAGTCTGCACGCAACTCATTAATATTATCCTACTTCTCTTGCAGATAGCACAAGTAAGCGTCCTTGTCGCTTTTTCAATACTTCTCAAGGATGTCTGCAGGGCCACAAGTGCAGTTATTTGCATCTGAAAGAAGGTGTGTAATGTAATGTAATGTGCTAGGTACAAGTCTTTGTCATCATGCATAGAGCCATGTATGTCCTTGGCACCTTGGTCCAGTATTACATGTATGTTCTCTCTTGAAGGTCAATACGATCATCAGCTTGAAGAAACATTTGTCAGAGACTGTGGTACTACCGTTATGACTCTTCCTGTTATTGGTGATTGGGTAGCCGTGCTAGTGACGGCTGTGGTATCTGCCACACGGTTCTTCGTTCAGTTACCACTTGGCAATAGGAACCCATTTTCTTATTCACGAACGGACTGTGATCGAGCAGAAGGTACATGTTATAAGTGTTTTCTAACATATCTGTGGCCCTGGTCCATGGAACCCATATGGATAGGGAGGATTAGTGTGAATAGCATGAGGAGCATGCTAATTGTTTGTTGAAAATTTTTCCTTGTATACATTGTTGTTCCATGCGATTTTCATAAGCTTACCAGTATATACCAATGCTAGATACAACACAGGAGATGTTCTACACATATATACGTATATATAATTAGTTTCATTATTGTTAACAAATAACTATTACAGACACTTGAACAAAAAAAGTAGTATAAGTGATGTTTCGAATAATGAGGACCTGTGCCATCATCCAGGGCCTGTAAAGTGCATTCAGGTGGCTTGATCTCGTGACTTTAGCATTTGACTTCTCACACTGTGTTATACTTGAGTGCAGAAAGCACGCTAGGGACAAGAAGAAAGTAGGGTATAATGATTTTAAGGTTAGGGTCGCGTGAAGCACGCTGGGCATATAACTTTCCACCTGGTGAACAAATTTAAAAAAACGTGTCGAATTACAAAAATCAATCCAGCTCATTCCCAGTCGAGATGCCTTTGGTGCCGTACTGTGTGCCTTCACACACTGTGCACATTCAAAACGCCTGAACACAGTATGTACAGTGCGACTAGGCACACAATGTCTAGCAACAATGGCACAACAAGCTGCACTAGTGCCTCATATGATGAGGTCAGCAGCTCACTTCATTATGGCCTTGGGTAACTAGACCACAATCCAAAGCCTTTTGGGTGCAGTATATATTAATGATGCATAATAATGTGACATTCAGTTTCACTATTTTAGAATCCAGCTGTTATGAAATGTTGGAACTTCTTATGGATGAAATGAGGTACACTACACTTGTATTGTGAAAGTGTGTCATGGTAAATGTAAAACAACAAGGAAATATGCATGTACCTACATAGTTAGATCAGTTATGGAATTATTTAAGGCTATATTATGGGGTACCATGTTTTTCAAAAGTGTGTTTAATAAAAATAAATGTTTTGTTCTTTTCTAAATCAAGCCAACACTACAACAGCAAGGCATTTAGTGATTTGGAGGTTTTTGAACCTCACCTTGGCGAAATTGTTGCTGCGCAATACTCTGGTGATGAGAGGTGGTACAGAGCTCGAGTTGTGGAATTGTCTGAGAAGTGTGTGCAGGTGAGCAGCACACATCTTTCCTTGGGAGTTCAGGTCTGTTATCTATTATTGTTATTTTTATTTTCTAAGGTGTTTTTTGTAGATTTTGGGAATGTGGAGATGGTATCTCCGAGGGAGATACGCTCTATACTACAAAAGTTCATGCACTGTCCATTTCAAGCATTTGAGTGCTGTTTATCTAACCTGGTTTGTACCAAGTCTCCTGTGAAGCCCTGTGAATCCAAGTAAGGCTGATTGAAATGCGTATTAACCTACGAAGCTATTAAGCTAGCTAGCTTCAAATGAAAATTTGAAGCTAGCCAGCTGTATATGTTTAAACATCAATGCACTTATTTACAATCACAGTACATATACATCATCACATGTACGTATGTGAATTAATTGCTTATCTTTTCCATGTAAGAGAACTATTTTTAAGTCTGGTAACTGACCGCTTGCTCATAGCAGAAGTAATATGGAGGTGAGCTTTGCATGATATGTTTTTATTTTTAAATATAGCTTCACATAGGGGCAGCGACAATGTGCTTGGCCTTAATTTGTTCTGCACCGAGGACACAGCTGGAGCAAAAGAACTACATTTGAACAAATTACTAGTTGAGAGGGGTATTGCTAGATGGAGTGAAGTATATTCGGTTCCGACCGTTGATGACGTAAAAATGTTACCAGGCTAATACATGTCATTATTTCAATACATGTCATTATTTTAATCCTGCAATTCCAAATAAAGTCACTCGAACTCGGGGCGGCAGGATGGATTCGTATTACTTTTTATGTCCTGAAAACTATGTCGCAGAGCTCTTTTCTAAGTTTGATGAAATGAGAAGTGCTCTATTGTTGTGTGACATTACTATTAAAGTAGGCGACGAAACTTTCTTTGTGCACAGAGTGGTTCTTGCTGCTTCCAGCGCGTACTTCGAGGCAATGTTTGCCTCTGGTATGACAGAGTCGAGAAAGTCAGAAGTAAAGCTTAGCGGTATGGAGTCTTCAGCATTCGAAGCTATTCTGGATTTTATCTACACTGGCAAAGTTAAGCTGTGCAAAGAAAATATCCAGGCCATTCTGTCAGCAGCAAGTATGCTGCACATCCATCGCCTTAAACTTGAATGTGCCAATTTCTTGGCTCTCCATGTCACTCCGTTAAACTGTCTTGGAATAAAAGCATTTGCTGAAGGTCATGGCTGTGATGACCTTGCGCGGTGTGCAATGACCTGCGTGCTTACTCGGTTTCACGAAGTTGCCACTGGTGACGAATTTTTACAACTTACTTCTGACCAGTTGGTGGAAATAATTAGCAGTGACAACCTTAAAACTAACTCAGAAGTGGAAGTATTTGACGCAATATGCCAATGGGTTAATTACGACTACACCACCAGGGCCTCATGCTTTCCAGCCTTCTTTCGTCATGTTCGTCTACCTCTGATATCGCCTGTGTGCATTGCAGATAAAATTAGGATCAATAGACTTGTACAAAGCAGTATGGAATGCAGGGACTGGCTGGATGAAGTTCTTTTATCATACTACCTGATACCAGAGAGAAGAGCGACCATTCCATTGCACCAGACCAGGCAAAGAACATCTGCAATGGATGGTTGTGCTATATTTGCCATTGGTGGGTTGAGTTCAGTTGAAGGGGTTCAAGCTTCTATGGAAAGGTAGGGTGGGAAGGGGACCATGTACATGCATGAACATATCCATGTACATTGTTTTAAAAATGTTACTATGGATACATAAAAGTTGTGCTTAGTTAAATGTACCACTATATAGTACTATGTGCACTGGCTTAAGCTTGGCGGGATATCCTGGGCTCGTGTATCACGGTGCCTCAGGTGTTTAACTTGTTGGCAGAGTATTGTGTTTACATCAGTGTATATTATATAAAATAACATTATAATCATATATATATGCAACTGTTACATGTACATACAGGGGATGCCACTCTTAGTTTCAAAAATGTATTTCATTCTCCAAAAGGATTCAGACTTGCAGCTTTGTCAACTTGGGTTTTGTGTGCATAGAAGTTTAGTGCAGTTTTTCTCTCTTGTAAGTATCTTATGTGTATAAATGTACTTAAGTGCCTAACTGGCAAAGAGTTTATCAGACAATATATATAATATGAGAGAGTATATCACTTAATTTATTGTTTCTGCACTTTTAATTTTACTTTCCAAATATTGAATTTGGGGCAATGCCATATTTTTTCTGCCATACATACGAACTTTAAAATTCAATGTACATGTATGGGTGACAGAAATGGTTCAAATTTGATTATTCAAAGAGAGGAGTCCTGCTTTTTATGTGTGAGAAAAACTGCACTTGCTTTGCTGAACTGTACGTGTACCTCAGTAAATACATAACATAAAAATTTGCAAATCTTTGTTATTGGCTCCTCTGCCACACAATACACAATTATGCAGGTATGACACTTCAAAGGCCGAATGGGAGCTGGCAAAAGGTATGAAATCTGTACGGAGCAGAATGGGAGTGGCTGTTGCAGGTGGAAAGTTATATTCTGTTGGTGGATATGATGGAGAGTCAAGGTTATCAACCGTGGAATGCTACGATCCAGAACTAGACTTGTGGAGTGTAGTGTCTCCGATGACTACCAAAAGAAGTGCATTGGCTGTAGCTGCTGTAGGAGAGGAACTGTATGTGATTGGTGGCTATGATGGAGTTGCGTCTCTCTGTTCTGTGGAAATGTATGCAGGTTGTGATACTTAATTTCTGCTGAAGCCATTTCCCTCCAACTATTCCTGCAGCTATGACACCACTACAGATATTTGGAGACAGGGGGTGCCAATGCTTACGAGACGAAGTGCTGCTGGAGCTGCAGTTATCCACAACTCTATTTATGTAACTGGTAAGCATTCTAATATTTTTCTCTTGCCCTCGTTAATCCTTCTTGTAGGGGGCCATGATGGGTCTTCTATCTTCAGTACAGCTGAGCAGTACAACATTCAGACCTCCACGTGGAGGATGATCCCTTCAATGCACAGCAAAAGATGTCGCCATGGAGTTGCTGCTGCATCTGGGCTACTATTTAGGTTTGAAGTCTGCGGCATGTTGACTTGCTATTTGTTTTAGTGTCATCTCAAAATTAATAGCGTTGGGGGATATGATGGATCATCTTTCCTGAACACAGCCGAGTCTTATAATCCAGTGACGGAACAGTGGAGCACGATTCAGCCAATGAAGTATTGCCGAAGTATGTAAGAAAAGCATGAAAGTACTTAGCATGGAGGTGCATAAACTGATTAAGAGTTCATGTAGTTGTTGTGTTTAACATTTTTTATGTGGGGCATAGCTAACATTTTTACCAGTAACCACCTAGTAGCACACAACACTTTGTACATTCCATGTAACAAAGTATATACAAATTCTAATGGAATACAAAAATGTTTAGCCAAGTACTACAAAGACCTGGCCAAATACAATGAATTACACCATCCATCTGTGAGCACAACCGTTTCCATTGACTATATTATTACCACTGTATTTAACACCAAATAACACTCGTCTAAACAGAATAGCATGTTGAAAAAAAAACTGCTCCTTCATAGCAGATAATGCTACTTAAATGGTATATAGTGCTAGTTTCATCACAAAAAAGCGAAAAATGCAGAAAATAATTTAATGTACATGTACCAACAAAGTTGAATCAACTACCTAATTGGTTGATTTCATGTAGTGAAAAGATAGTAAGAGTTTACTAAGTGTATTTATATTTCATATGCATAATACATATATGGGACAGTTCAAGCGGAAATGTTATAATTTTATGATGTTATAAAAATGCCTTACGCCTCAATGGCTATAGATTCCGAACAATTAACGCTATCAGCTAACTATTTTCAACACTTTTTGTTGATAAAAGGTACACTGAGGTAAATAATGGCATGCACATGCACTTATATATTCCCTGCTAGAAATCATACACTTTACAAAAACTTGATAAGTCTATTTTAGACAGTCGTGACTTGAGCGGCATTGAGACAATAACATTTGATGGTGATGAGTTCCACACTTGTATAACTCGTTGCGAGAAAAAAAAATTAACACTTACCCCATGTAAGTCATAAGAATATTTTGGGGTCTTACACAAGCTCCAAGCAACGTCCAATACCCCAAGGGCTTCAAACCCGCCATAACTTTCAGCAGGAGTAATCAAATCATTTAACATTCGATTTGTACATGCAACTAGAGAGGTTTCTTAGCTATTGGATTGTTCTGTTCATAAAAACTTTTAAATATCATTATTCATCTGTTACGGAGATACAGTTGAATAAACTACGTTCTCGTTTTCCCACTCGTTTCGCACCAATGATTCGGGCAAATAGCGTCCCGCTTGGTGTATGGGGAGGTGGCGATTATATTATTGGTGCGAATCAAGCGGGAAAATGTGCACAATTGTATCTCCATAATGGATGACATAAAAATTTACAAACAGTACAACCCAATAGCGAAGGGCCCGCTCAACATACATGTACAAACTGAATTTGATACGATTTGATTACTCGTGCTGAAAGTTATGGTGGATTTGTACCATGTGGGATATCGGACATTGCAGTACTGACACAGAGCTAGTGCAAGATCCCAAATCATATTTAACCCTATAGAAATGGTGTTGAAAATAGGACGTTGATAGGTTTAATAATCATTCGGATATTATAGCGATTCAGGCGTAAGACATTATAAAATTATAACAATTTCACGTGAACTGTCCCAATGATGATATAGATACCTTCATGGGTGATTATATAAACTTTATCAGACAGACAGCTACAAAAATCAGTGAATATATACAAGTAGAATGTGAGCAGCTGAATGTGTAAGCAAGGCACTATATTTACAATGCAGCATCTGCAATATACTTTACTAGACAACTGCGTCCTTTCTTTGACAGCAGTCCACATAAAGCCACGATTTTTCCCACTACCAGCATCTGAGCAAACACTACAACAATTTTTGCAGGGCTCCTATACAAACACTGCATAGTCTGCTTGCATAAGTAGCAGTGCACAGTTCAGAGTCCTTGTTGTATAATGGAATGGACTTGTAGCAAATGTTTATTTTCAAGCCTTTTACGATGGTTAGCCTGTGTGCCTATGCTTATTTGCATTAGCAAGGCTTTGGCAACAGCTTCACTAAATTCGGAGTGGCTCAGCATACTGCTTCCTGAGTGGAACTTCTTGTAGAAGTTGCCACAACACGGTTTGTCCAACCAAGACTGGGTTCACCATGCCTCCATAATAATCTTTGTGTCAGCATCTGCACTATTCTTCGCTCACATTGCACTCCTTTTGGCTTCCTGTCTATTTGTGTCACATGAGCCATTCCATCTGAGCAAAAAAATCACCATTTTTTCCTCTCCACGATGTCACAGACTCGTTTATGCATAGCTGCCACCCAAGTTAGAAAGAAAAAATCCCTGCTAATTATATTATAGTGTAGCTGTAGGTATCAGTATACATAAATCTGCCACATGAAGGTATCTAAGTTTTGAAAGGCCACATGGAGTAATCAATGATTTTTGGCTTAAGTCATATGACCTAAGCCACTAATGCATGTTCAATCTATGATTAATAATTGTTTGATTCATGTAGTGAAAAGATGATAATAGTTATATGTCTTATGGTGTCCAAATAAAAGGATGGGTGCTTTCCTAATTGACATCTTATACATGATCGAAGTTATTAAAGTGAGAACCCCCCCTCCGCCTTCATCCCTCCACTTTATCCCTTCTACAGGTAGGGTTGGGCTGATAGCTGTATCTGACTACATCTTTGCTATTGGAGGTGTTAGCGGGTCATCAAACAATCTGAGCTCTGTTGAAGTATTTGACCCAGAGAATCAGTCTTGGAGTAGTGCTCCTCCAATGAGGTGCCACCATGGGGCTGTTAATGTTGCGCTGATGCCATCACCAACATAAAATTCAGAAGGTGGCTAATTAATTGCATTAAATTGACAACTATTGAATCAACCTTGAATGGCTATGCATGCCATTTTGAATGTGATGTATGCCCCCCTGTACTAGTACATGTAGGTGCAGGCCGCCTTTTCTTTCAATTTTGAAGACCACAACCTGCACACTCTGGAGATAATATGACTTACAAATGCAAAATGATTTTTGACCGATTCATATAAATCATGTGTTGTTTCTTTGAATTTTAAAATTTAAATATAATACTACACGGCGAGGGGTAGTACGCGTGGGTGTAATTGCATGGTTGGGACTTCGCTATAAAGTCGATCAGAGTTCGGCGTGGCGTCGCGCGATATCTCGACCTGAAATGTACATAGTGCCCGCTCGTCCTCGGACCACCGCAAAAACAGATGGATTATCACGGAATGCTGTGGACTAGATTAATCAGGCCCTAAGTTTGATATGATCTCTGGAAAAACATGCGGAGCATTTCCAAATGTATGATCATATTCGCACCTAGTATTTTAACAATTGCCTGCAATGATCACAATGGATCGCTGGTGATGCATATGTGCAAGACTGCAGGTGTAATTTATTAGACAACAGGTGTAGAGCCAGTGGAGGTGAATGCCATTGCTGACATCCCCTCCATCCACCAGTTGCTATAGTACACACCCAACGGTGCAAATATTTGGATCAAAAATGCTACTACTTATATGGACCAAATATGGCCCCATATATGTTCCAAATGTGCATATTTGGAACATATATGGGGCCATATTTGGTCCATTAAATATAAGTAGCATTTTTGATCCAAATATTTGCACCGTTGGGTGTGTAAGCCTTGGAGATAAATAGTTAGATAAAAATCATTAGATCATCTGCGGGAGGTGGGCGGAAATGGTGCGATAAAGCATGTGACCTCGAGCTTGCTTAATAACACGTGATATATATATAGATTTCAACACGTCAACAAGTAATATAATAAGCAGCTAGGATGTACGGCAGGCGGTTGTGTTCCAGTGTGTTGCTGACGCTAATCGCCTTCAACTCTTGTGCATCAGCTGCATATGAGCCGCAGCTGTGTTCGGGCGCCAAATATCTCTACTGTCAGAATAACTACAACAAGCATAATTGCACCGTGCAGCAGCCGCCCAGTCAGTGTAAGGCCTGTGTTAACATTTTGGAGTGCACTGAGCCTGCTTTGAACCCTTGTCTGGACGTCGACGAGAGAAACCATTGCGCTGCAGTTAAGATTGCGGCGTCATGCACGAACGATGATTTGGATTGTGCCGCCTGCACGTTTTATGAAGGGTACTGCAAGCTCAAAGAAGAAAGCGTTTGCTTGGACTCCATGGCGCGTGACCTCTGCAGTTATATACCATCGTACTCCGAGTGTAGATTAAGGTTCAGTTTAGCAACTTGCAATTTCTGTTACAGTTTTAAATCGGCGTGTGGTGTCGTAGCGGGAAATATGCGGCACCGCTGTTCGGATGTGTCTGAGCTTCGCCTTTGTAAAAGGACCCTCAGTGGTCCTATGTGCAGTACCTGGAATGAAGTGTGTGATTTCTGTACTATTTTACTAGGAGTCTGCAATAGTAAGTCAAGCCACAACAGTAAGAGCAGTGGCAGTGGAGATGATAGTGGAAGTGGAGATGGTAGTGGAAGTGGCAGTGGAGATGGTAGTGGCAGTGGCAGTGGTATTGGTAGTGGCAGTGGAAGTGGCAGTGGTGATGGTAGTGGAAGTGGCAGTGGTATTGGCAGTGGCAGTGGAGATGGTATTGGCAGTGGCAGTGGAGATGGTAGTGGAAGTGGCAGTGGTATTGGTAGTGGAAGTGGTGTTGGTAGTGGCAGTGGTGATGGTAGTGGAAGTGGCAGTGGTGATGGTAGTGGAAGTGGTGATGGAAGTGGCAGTGGTGATGGCAGTGGAAGTGGTGATGGAAGTGGCAGTGGTGATGGTAGTGGGAATAATTCAGGCAGGCCACCTATACAAGACTTATGTCTTGAGCAGGTGGCTCAAGACCTGTGTTCACATAGTATTGCCTCAGATAAAAATTGTGCTTTGTTTTTAAGTGCAGACACTTGTAAATTCTGCGAGTATTTCTCAAGTGAATGTGGACCTCCAGTTGGCAGCATCTCAAACCATTGTGATGACAACACTGAAATAGCCATGTGTGTAACCACAATGCAAAATATGAGCTGCGCAAGTTTTGGTGACTCCTTTTGTGATTACTGCAAACTTTTGCTTGAGGTTTGTACCACAAAGTCACAACCTGCTACTTTCAACATCAAAACTGAGCCTGCAATGAAGTCTACTCCAAAAGCTGTGGCAGTTGAATCTTCTGCAGCTGCTGGGCAAGATGCTTTGGATCATGTGGTAATGAGTAGGATAATAGCATTGGTTGGTTATCTCAAATGTGTTCTACTTTCTGTAGGGCTCAGTTCTTGTTCATGTTTCCAACCTAACCACAGAGCAAGCTGACAACTGTGCCTCTATACTATTCTCTGGTCTCACTGTAAGTTGAATGATATCAAGTTGTGTGATGCAAACACGAGTGCATAGCTGAATAACAAGTGTGCTTCCAGGATAACTTGGTAGTGTAGCCCTGAAGACATTGTCCCCTAAGTGTTAACACTACTGTATCCTAGATAATAGCCATAGACTTCAATTAAATTAGCATGTTAAGGAAGCCATATGCACAACATAATTTCAAAGCCTTATCTTACATGTAGGCTTGTGTTGTGATAAGCTGTACTGCTGCTGTGGCTATATACATTTGTTTCCTTCTTGGCAGAGAGCCCAATTCTTGGCAATTGAGCCAAACTTTCATGATAGTGTTGGTGCAGCCTTGCAGTATAAAACTGTTGGAACAAAAGGGAAGAAACGAGACTTGCAGAGAAGTTCTATTGTGATTGTGGCACCGTCACCATACAAATACCCTAATGGAACTATGATTGTTGTGATATTCGTAATAAAACAAGGCGGTGTTATCCTGGATGGAAAAACCTTAGCATCAGCAATTGAAGAATCAAAACACGATATTGCTGCCAAGGTATATATTGTTTAAAGCTACACATTAAATTAAATATAATCATTGTGCATTGTATCTTTAAAAAAAAAAAAAAAATGTGGCCAAGCCCATGGAGCTTACATCATTCCACTTTCCCACTCCCAGGTTGGTGCCAAAGGGATTCTTCAAGTGTCTCAAGGAATACCAAGCAGCCTTCTCGGCGAAACTCGAGAATCAGTTGAATTTGAAATGTGCAGCTTTGCTGTTCTTACCTATGGCATATTGACTGCATTAATAATTGGAGTTGGAGCAGTTATTTGGCATCACAGAAAAAAGTACTCAAGTGTCCCTGCCATAAACCATCCCATCAAGCCACTAATACATACTGATCTGAAGGTGTATCCACAGCTTTATCCTGTGCAACTAGACCACAAAGACCCTGATTATGTATCAAAATGCAAGAACAGTTACTGTTAGTCGATGCGTTTCTTCTCTTGAATACATTAAGGACACCTTGATCATATACCATGGTATTTAAATTGTGCTTGCGTAATGATTTATACTGCAGTGTTTTTGCATTTTTTTTGTTGTTATTTCCTAAAGCAGTCATTTTGGTATGTCAGACATGGGTTTTTTTTTTTTGCAGTGATGTGCTGTACATTAAAAACAGATTGTCAAAATTAAGTACTAAAATAAAATAAAAGGAATAAGATATATAACTACATACATTATATGGTAAATGTGTTATTAGTTTACAACTGCTAGACAGACTATATTCATTTTAGCCATTCACCTCAATGTAATCAAAAAAATCCATGCATGGTCCCAATGAAATACGTATGTTGTACATGTAATTCAATGTACCTATATAAAATCCTAATTAAGGTTGAATTATAAAGGGGCATGATGCAACTTATGCTCAATGAATTCATGTAGGTGCTGCTGTGATATGCCTCTCCTCCATATTGGGCCAGATACATGTGGCAAAAAAAAAAAACTTGGCATACAATGTATTTTTTAAATGTCAGCATTATTAACCACACTTACATATAGGAATTGCTAATATATAATTATATACAGTTCACTTTATGACATACTGTAAGCTTGCATGTGCCGTACAGTTGCCACATGATATTAATACAACACAAAAAAGTTCAAAAGCTACATCACTAGTACAGTCGCAGTGCTCAATCTATTATGTATGGTCAAACAATTAGACAAAAAAGGTACATAGATAATTGCACTCCGTACACATCCAGTCTAATTCTTTGCCTTCTGATTTTGGGAAAGTTGTTGACCAACATTGTAAGCACCAATTTTGTTCCAATCAACCTTTGTACGAGTAAATGGCAGCTGCCGACGTAAAGCCTTGAATGTTGTTTGGCTCATAGTCTTGTAGTTTTCTATCACAGCGGACTAATGATTTTGGACCAAAGTAAGAACAAATAATTTTGTGCACACTACGAAACACAATGTTAACTCTACCTGGTAATCATTTTCTGCAGCATTGATGAGCTTGACAAACTCCTTGGCTGTACCTTCTTCATTCTAATTATCAATTTAAATACACATATAAATACTAACTACATTGAAAGATCAGTACTTATTACTACATAGTCCTATAAAATACAGAACTTTTGGCAATTTAATTTCCAATGACCAATTCTTGTCCCATAACAGAATAACAAATGCTTTAAATATGAGAGCTTATTGAGGAATCACTATGGCCTCATGTTCAGTACGAGTCCTACATGTACATGCAGTTATATTATTCAATTTACCCATGATCATGACAACATAGAACCTGTATTCTCTGCATCAATATCATTACACTATCACAATCTGTCTGGGCAGCTTATCCTGGTCTGATAATTCAGGCAGATGGATACATGTATATTTTAGGTGTGTAGTATGAAATGTACTATAATTAAGCAAATGTAATATCCAAACTGGACAGCTGAGTGATTGTTGTATTTTCGTATTATAATACTATTCATACTACAAAACAATTATAAACCCCTGGTGTCATTGTATATGTAATGTAGATGGTTTTTGTGTAATGCTTTCAATATTTTTAATTAAGCCCCTACAAAATTTAAAAAATACATGTATGTTTTTTAAAACTAAAAAAAATAAATACCAGACACAAGGTGCCTGCCCACCTGCCTTTGTGTGCTGGTTACCAGTGTGTATGTAATGTACATAACAACAAAGTGCTGTTAAGGAGTCTTATGTTTATCTTTTTAGTTCCTTGTCTCCCCATTAATAGTCACAAATGTATTAGTATAATCAAGTCATAAAAATTATTGCATGTTCCATTTGGTTGGAAACTGGTTAACTCATTAATAAGTTTTCAGCTACTAGGACCAAACCATAACAAACAGTGTTTATAATGTCTCACATAGATGTACATGTGTAGGGTCAAGGTTTGGTCCGTTACATGTATGTGTTGTATCTAAGACACATAAGTTCACTGTATACATGTATGCGGGGGAAGTCAGTTAATTACATTAACTATTCAATATTTTGGTCACCCACTTCAACAATCTATATGTACTTGTAGATAAACCTTTTGTGACAATGAACAAATAGTTAAAGTAAAGCAATGCATTTGTGAATGGGGACAGAACAACCACTAGCTCTGCTGCTCAACTATCTTTCAAGGCATGATGGATCCTGGCAAGAGTATACATGTATGTGCAAGTGTGAGTATGTTAAGTGCATTAGGGATTTTAGCATCTACTTTGGGTGTCAGATGTGCATTATGCTCATGAAATACATGTGTACATGTAGATTGCTGAGTACTGCAAGTATAAAACATATATGTCGACAAAAATGTGCTAACTTAATAGGGATGTAGTAATAACAGTTAAATATGTATAGTAGCATGATACACTCCCCCAGCATCACATCTAATCTCATCACTCCCTACAACAATAACAAACAGCTGAAATTCCCATATAATGGCACAAGAAACTGAACTTGGTCATGAGCAATCTCAATGATCATAAGGATTAAATTATACAGGGCCTTCACAAAAGAACATAACGTTTTTACATCACTATAATTTAGGATTGAAATTAATTAACTGCTTGATTTCTTTAACATATGTTGCTAACAATCCAATTAGATTAAAATTATTGTAAGCGGTTAAGTAATTGTATCAAAGCCCTCATAAATCAAAATATTCAAAGCTCTCTGTTATCAACATTATTCAAAATTACGGTTAGAGATAATTGATTTGAATAACTATAACACAAGATCTGAGTATGCAGTGGAACAGGACTGATTTCAAGTTACTGAGTTCAATAGTGAGTTATTAACATTAAAAACCGTCATTTGCTTTAAAGTTATTAAGATTGAAACTATTATGGGGTAACTAATTTTAATAACCATCAATTATTACTCCATGATTAAATGAAGTAAAAAAACACAATTTACATCTATATTAGACCATGTAATGGTGAGTTACTATAACTCAAAGTTAATTACAATTGTAGTGGCCCTTTAGCATTTTGATTTGTTGTTTTGAATACTAACTAGTTAAATTTCATACTTTTTCAAACTTTCTTCACAGCTACAAGTATTCTTTAGATTATAAATCTTGTAATTAATGAAAAGTTATGGTACATTTTTGTGTCAAATTAATTAATTGCAAGGTATTTGATTTTATCTTTTGAACTGATTGAATTTTAATAATGCGTTTGGTATTTGCCTAACAATGATTGTTTATTCATAAATTGATGTAGATTGATAATAATTATGTTCATTCAAAATCGTTGCGTTCTTTCGTGAAGACCCTGTATATACTACGTATAACTTCAAGAGAGCACATTTTTTGTGTGAGTGTGTTGGTTTGACTAGCAGCTGTTACTGGTTTACAATAAGTGTACACATATGTGTCGATATAAAATCTCCACTATGTTTTGCCACACTGGATAGACAATGCATTGGTAGCGTAAGTATCAGAGGGTGAAGGGTGATGAATAAAAGTGTATTTTCCCACTCATGTATGGCACCCACTAATGAGGGGTGTCACTAATGCCAGTACCGTGTCAGTACCATCTGACATGAAGGTTTTGTGTATCTGGAGTGGGTTTACATGTAGCTAGCTAATGCCTTGCCTAACCTTCTAAATTTTAGTTTTTATAAATATTACTGATTTTCGAAAGTAGGGAAGGAGTAACAGCCTATGTCATAATACCACATGCAATTCCATATCTATTCCTAATCCATGAATGTTAGTCACTGATAAGGCATGCTGGCCCAACTAGCTATGGATTGGTGGGAATTGAGCTTCTTCCTCTGCCCTTGCATCCCTTCACCATCCTAGTCTGCAAGACGTACTGGATATTGACACATCAGATACTGATTCACTTAACCCAGTAGCTACTGATTGAACCAAAACCCTCCCATCACACATTGTAACTTTGGAGTGGCTTTAATGATTACATTATAGCAATAAAAGAGGTCACCTTACTCTGAAAATTTTCACGCACATGTACAGGGTGTTCCACAATCATTTATAAATTAACTAAGCGACAATTGGAATGTGGGCTGAAATGCTGGTGTAAATAAAGTAAATGATCTCATGTAATATTGAAATGGAAGTAACTAAAATAAATTTATAATTATTTTATAGGCTCTAACACTGGATTACATTTTAATAATTTCAACCTAAGGTTAGTTAAAAACTGCACATTGCCTTTAATGTACTACATATCTCAGATAGCAAAATATGGAAAAGTTAATATGATGATGACGATGATGATTAATCATACGCTTTTAATTCGAATGGACTAAACAACTTACACTTGATTTCAAGGTAACTTTGGTATCTTTGCTGGACACCAGTTGCACATTTCCATCTTCGTAGTAGTGCACCTGAATATAGTGGGGGCAGTAAAGTACAAGACTATGTGCACAGAATGCTATGCAGGTGTGTGTGTGTGTTATGTGCGTGTGTATATAATGAATCCCACAAAATACCATGTATATTAAAACATGGTGTTAAATGCATATGCTTACTATGTACACATTTTGTAAACAATTACATTAAATTACATCAGCAGCTTATAATGACCCTGCTTACAATTATTTTTTACAGCTCATTAATCACCCAACTACAGGTCCCCCTTCTTTCTAAAAGTTAAGACTATGTGGTGTTTATTACACATGCAGTTGGCTGAGTTTTACCTGTTACTGTACGACATCTATAATTACATGCTAGCAATCTTAATGCACCATTCAAATGTACAGCATCACATACTTGGACTTTCATGGTTCCTTCCAGCTCAGCACTTCCACCAGGATTAAATGTTACACTCCAATCGGAGCGCCAGCGACCATTCCTATATTTTAGTTAAACATACATATACATGTGTATAATCAACTACCGGTATATATGTCAAACTGAAATCAGCTGAATATCCGTGCATATTTAATTAAGCCAATGTGAATGCTTTGGTAATAGTGTATAATGAAGCTGGTTTTCATTGTACAGTGTTCACAGTATTGTACAGTGTATGCTTAAATATACCTTTTTTTCAATACCTACACAAAAGTCTTGCAGTATGCCGTAAATAACAAAATAATGACAATTGGAAGAAAAACATTTTGTCATTGTTCATTTTACATGTACATGTAAGGTTTAAGATCAATCCTTCTCTTTTATAAATAGTACAAAACACATGTATGAACACATAGTGGTACACTGTATTTCAAGTTCCTAAGTTCAATAGTGAAATTAAAATTTGTTATTAAGGTTAAAGCTGTAGTTTGATAACAAAATTTTAATAACCACATCCAATTATGATATCATTCAATTTTTTAAATCTATTTTGTGAGTAATTTTTAACGGTTAGCATTTTCAAGTTTGCTTTGCTGTTTTGAATATTAATGACAACATGTTTTTTTTTTCAAGCTTCCATTCCCGTTATACTTTTTAATTATTAAACAATCAAATTTTAATAATGCAGTTTGTATTTTCCTAACTTAAGATGATCCTATAAAGATTCATTTTTTTCCTTTTGTGGTCACTTAGTATATGGGTTAATAAGATGCCTTACCAATAGTTCTGTGGACTATACTTGTGATCTTCAATGCAGACAGTCAACTTAATACTGCTCCCAGATGACGAGCCATACACCTAATAACGGAGTGCATTAAATATCTGATAGCAAGTTACATGTCTACCTACAGTTGTAACACCACTGGGATAGTGGTCCTTTAGGTATCCTTGTATTGCTCTATCCAGTGCTGATCTCCAAGGTTCTGCAGTCTCATCTACTGAAGCAGTCTGTATATCACTAGCTTGCTACAATGAGTATAAAATAAAATTACAATGTTAATGATGTATATCAAAGAACAAACTTTTCGAAGATGGTCGTATTTAAACGATTTCTTGTTACGAGGATCCAAGTAACGTCCACCTTCTAGCTTGCCATGAGCAGTCACCAATACCTATAAAATAACTTCCTTATCTCATGCTAAACATCATTTACATTACATGCAGCTTTGAGATTTTGTACCTGCACAAAACAACCAAGCAACATACAAGTTTTATTAAATTTACATAAAATAATGCTATCTGCCTACATAAATGCACATGCAATTCACCTCTCAAAACCTACATGCAGGTAATACACAGTGATATAATGCCATACATGTATGACCATGTTAAACCTGCCTTCTGGACATTCATATATGTGAGGGGGGAAAAAAACTCTCTTTGGAAATACATGTAGTACTAGTCTGTATCAAATGCAACAATATCCACAATCTCATGCAGCAAACACTAAGCACTATGCAGAATACATGTAAATCAATAACAGATATGTACATACATGTATACATGTACATGTAGCTACATGTAGTTAAACTGCTACATGCTCACATAGCACCAGGACCTTTCCCCCTGGTTTTAAGCTTTAGCGTTTTCAGCATGCTGTATACGTGTACTTACAAATAGCAACGACACACACACACATGTATGATCATAATCACAATAGGGTACGTAGTAATAATTCCTAACCCACCAACCTGATTGCTCTCGACTGCAGCTGGAATAAATTGTTCCATATTGTGCTCACTGAAAGCACTGTTGATAAAATAAAACAAGAATAAAATCACTTTGCATTTTCAATATTACGGCTAATGTATAATTTTATAATGGTCTAGAAAACATTAAACATTTCCCACCCAACCCCCAAGGAATGCCTATGTTGTGTTGAGTATTACTTTGTATCACACGTTTTGAGCTTCATGTTTGAGGGGGCCTTTCCTGTGTCCCACCCCCCCTCCTCCCTTTATAATTCCTGGATCTACCTATTTGACAATGTCAGCCTTCATTTACAAGGGACATAGCCTTCAGAATTGCCTTAGTATCAAGATTTTAATTGCCTCCTAAAAAAATCAGCATCCCCTTTTCAATGAGGTTTTTTTCTCCATGAAATCCCGATTTAGTGGAAAACTGTAGGCCTACACAAACATCTTTATCTCCATAACTATTATAAATCTATTAGGGCCTTGGGTTAGTATATTTACTATTGATTCAACCATGGTCCAAGTGCTAATTAGTTAGCTTGCACTTTCAGTTCTTTGAAAAACAGCAGATAAGAAAAATTCTATTTGATGTGGAACCCCTCAAATCCCAACACCAAAATTCATACCTGCAAATCAAACCCCACAAGACCACAAAGGCAAACAAAAACTAATGGATTTAGTTTTCAATGCTCCAGTAACTATGAAACCGTCATACTGGGAGTTTCCTGCCTTTCAAAATGCTCTTTGATTAGAATACAATTAGCAGTGACTAAACAAACGAATCGTAACAAAATAACAGCTGGAAGGATGAACAATTAAGCCAAGGACTGTAAAGCAAGCTTAGAGCTGGCTCGTGTGTGTCATAGACATTGCTAACTCCATTAGTACGGGATTGTCGATTATCACCGCAATCGAATGCATGGTGGTTGTTAGAGCTACCAACTGTATTAGAAATCCACTTTATTGATTGCCAGCTCAGAGAAAAAAAAAGTTACACAAAAACGCCCCTCCAATATTTATGCACACTAGGTCTTATTAGACGGTGGTCGGATCAACAAAGTGGTCTTATGATCAGGCGGTTAAGTGGTCTTATTACCAGGTGGTCTGATTAGTGAGCCACCATCATGGTAACCACTCAACTACATGCTGCCCCCCCCCCCCCCCCCCCCCCCCCCCCCCCCCCCCCCAAATCCAATTTATTGATCCAGCACTACAAACCGGTCTCCAACCACACACCCTTCCTAAACTGGCCTCCCACACTCCCACATGATAAGACCTAGATACAAATTGGAGGTACAGCTATTGCAACCCCAAATCAGTATATTTTAAAAACACGATTAGCCATGGGTTGTGACATTGGGCAGGAATGAAATGAACATTTAAAAATCAACTACAGTGATTAGAAAACATATATTGTTAATTTAAAATATTAGCTCCAACATACCTTGAAGCTCCCTCCTTCAACAACTGATCATTGTCCAACAAAACCCTGACATCTTTGGCAAAATAAGATGCCCATGAACATATCGGACAATATGATTCAGAACACATACCATTAAAAACTTCATTGAATTCTCCAGGGGGGGCACTCTTGATGAAGTTTGATACAATTCGAACCTGTAATGCGTTATTAATAAGTATATTTAACATTCATGCTCAATTTCGAATGACACACTAATATTACATGTATTTAAATGGGGCACTGCAGTTGGTCACGCAAACATAGCTGTATGAGAGCATCACGACTGATATACAACTTAAACTTTGAGTAGTAATAGCCCATAAACGTACCACTTTTGTAAATAAATCGTCGTCATGCACAGCATCAGTAAAGATAACTATGTAAGTTGATGGTGGGCAAATACCTTATACGGTATGCTTACCATCTGTAGCCAAACCGTTGTTACGGTCAATACACGACAAACAGACAGCCCCAAAGCTGCATATACAACTATACTTAAATCCATCACAAATGACTGACGAGCGTATCGTACATTTTCTCAATGTTCAGTCCCCCTACCCCTACTTCCTAACATGGGAGCTCTAGGTCTAATTTTGTAATTACCTACGTCGTGGCGATAGAACATATAAAAAAAGCATCACGTAGCAAGTATATATGCTAGTACCTTTTCTTTGTCTGATATCTGTTCACTAGACATTGGTGTCGCTTCGAACGATGATTGAAAAACAACAACAACCTTATTTGGCTATCACACGACCGTCACGCGTGCGGGTGTACAATTGAAAGGAAGGGCACGAGTGTATACACATAATTGTATGTCGTCTGGGCGCAAGCTGCTTGGTTCCTTCATAGATAGTTTAGAGACACCAGCGAGTTATTTTGGTGGCAGTTTAGCTTCCCAATCATTATTCATAGCCACTTGCTCGAACCCTAACCTAAGGCCCAGCGGCTTTACTAGTGGCTTGAAACGGATATTTGGGCGTGGCCCAAGCCCAACAGCGCTAATATGAACTCGGTGGCAGATCCAGGAAATATGGTTGGCCATTATAGTCTCTGCTAGTAGTACCGGCTTTAGATATTTGGCGGCCCTTCCATACATAATGATGATATACATGCAAAAAAAAAAAGAAGTTGTTTATGCATGCGATTTCTTAACGGCTGAAAACTGTTCTGCCAAGGACATTTAATTATTACAGAATAATAATTATGTGTCTTTGGTACTCACTGCAGCAACTGCAATGAGAGCGTAATTAATTTAGAGCCCGAGAATTTTATTACAACAGTGTAGCTATTTGCTAACAGTTTGCATTATGATATCGTTTGCATGTCGGTACATTCAGGGGTCAGACAGCAGGATTACCCTGGCTGTCAGCACCATGAACTGTTGAGTATCCCCCTACATGCAATAAAAATTAACTCACTGCATATTCAAAACATACCTGAATTCCAGTTGCAGAGAAATTTGAGCCTACTATACCACTTCTTAATTCTACCCGAGCAAGCCAGCAGACATCCTGGCAAAAAATGCTAATGGACAGTCTTAGTATAAAGCTTTAGTGTAAGGAGGTAAGGGTGGCAAAACCATTGAAGGTCTAGGATGCTGAAATGGCAATCTCTTTGTATTCTGTATTGTACAAACATGCTCCATGCGATACTATTTCATCATTTACGGCTTTTTGCGCATGTGTATTGATAGCCACTATTAAGAGACTGAGGCCTTAGTTTTCTGTAATGTGTATATAACTGAGTAGCTTATTGTTATATATTCTATTGTTGTCATTATAATAATATCCTCTAGAATAGGTAAGTAAATGCTTTCCTAGTTATCAATAAATGTTTCTCTTTATAAATTCCTCCATCAATAAATGTGTTTGTATACAGCTTGTAGAGAGTGAGATCAGGGTGTGAAATACATGCGTTCTTCTACATTATGAAATACTTAATCTTGTTTTCCTCTACATCTTCTTCAATGGGTGCTTTCTCATGATTCAATAAATGCTGTTACCTTAATAAATTCTTTAGTCAATACTTTGTAGTGCTTCTCTTTTCTTTTGTTAACATTCCCTAGGCTTGGAAATTGCTTCCCTCCATTTATCACAAATTCTTATGTTAAATCATCCTTGTTCTTTGAAAGGTGGTGCATCTCTCCTAAACGTTTGCTCTAAGAAACGCTGTCCTCTTCAATTTTTAAGAGTACGTTTATTAACAGTGCTTCCAACTTGCTCTGATTTCTGTCACTTTCCTCTACTTGATTTCCTCTTCTTGCAGAAAATGCTATTGGAGCACACTGCATTCATGCAATTGTTGCCCACAGTACAAATGATATAAACATAATACTATTGTACAAAGCAGCCTTGCCTTAGTGGCATGGATGACCCTTTGTGTAAATCGTTGTACCATTTGTACTACACTGAAGGGCTGTGCTTTAAGTCCTGTGCTGTCGTTAATTGGGACATCATGTTACTTGTATTAAGTATCTGCTTCATTTACATATAGTACTTTTAAGGTGTGTGCATGTGTTGAGAGTGGTTTATTTTAAATCTAAGAGTCTGTGACTATACAAGATGCAGAGTAAAAAACAAACAATACATATATAACCTGCACTATACCTAAATCTAAACCAGCACACCCAAGACAGATGTTGCATTCCATCTCTGCACCACAACATAATTTTTTAGTAACAGGTATGCCTTTGAGTTTTGCATCTTTGATTCAGCAAGCCAAATCGCATAGTATTGCTTAGGCATTTGGGCCAAAGACAAAGTTACCTTTCTGTTAAATAATGGTATTACATATATTGTGCAACAATAACGGACAGATAAAGTTAAAAGGGTGTGACAAAAAAGGCTCAAATTCCACCTGATTAAAATATTACATACATGTAGTGTAGGTAGGGGATCCTGATTCTCCTCTGTATTAATATGATCAAAGAATTACTTTCCCATCTGTATATTTACCTCCCCATCACTCAATATTTGTTTTTAAAAATATGCTATTACTGAACTGAAAACAATCATCAACTTAATTAAGCAAAACTGAAGGATACATAGTAATACAGAGTATTGTGCCAACATATAACAGTTTCATTGTACTATGTTCATCCAGGATATAATTATATGCAAGAACACGAGTCATTTACAGCAACAAGCATCCACGACGCTTTTTCTTCTCTGGTTTGTCAGGTGTCTTTGAGTTTATTTGCCTGACAAGGTCATAAAAGATCTACAAGAAGGATACCAGTTATACATGTGATAAGATGTATATACGGTATAATAACTAACCTCTGAAACATTGGTCTTAGCCTTTGCAGAAGATTCCATGAAGGTGCTACAGCAAATGGCAAATGCAAAAGTTGAATGGAATTTAATGAAGGTGGAGGGGACTAGGGTGTAATGTGAAAAATAGCCACATACAATACGTGGTTGGTGGTGATTAGAACTAAACTACACTGCATAAATTACACTGTAATAACTTTATGCTAATATCATAGGCTCACATGTTATTCCACTGTCGTGCAAGGTTTTGCCCTTGATCTCTACCAACAACTCTTTCATCTTCCAGATCACACTTGTTACCAACAAGCACTGTAGGAACCTACATAACAGCACAGTATTAGTTACATGTTGAGAGTTACTTATGCTATAATGCCAGATGTAACTTACATCATCTTGGTCCTTGACCCTTAAGATTTGTTCTCTCAGATCAGACAGGTCATTAAATGTGGCTTGAGAAGTGATAGAGTACACTAGGACAAACCCTTGTCCATTCTTCATATACAGATCACGCATGGCAGTGAATTGTTCCTGGGGATTACCACTCCAGTCTTAAATGAGCATTACATGTTGGTTATTATTACTCACTGTTCCGGCAGTGTCCAGAATTTCAAGCATACATTGAGCTCCATCTACCTCCACTTGCTGTTAGGTGGATGAATTAGATGAAACCCCAGCAATATATATTCTACCACCCGTAATCCTACATGTGCATAGCTACATGTATATCAACACAACAGAAAGAAAAATTCTTCTCTTCCCAAGGAATGTCATTTTGTTTCTTCTTATGCCAGTATAAATGCACATACATCCATGTTGCCAGAAAGCTTTTATTGTGCATAATAAAACCATTCCAAAATGTGGCAATGAGTCAAGTGAATTAGTTAACTAAAATGTATAAGCTACACACACACATATATATGTATATATATATATACATACATATATATGCAAAACATAAGTCAAACTTGTTGCATGCAGCACACACAAATCATAGATTAATTCACACCCAGTTAATCATAAGGAAGTGATCAGCACACTTTGCAGGACTAAACATGAATAACTAACCTTACGATAGGAGTCTTCAATTGTAGGGTCATATTTTTCAACGAAAATCCCTTGCACAAATTGCACAGTCTGATAGCATACAAATAAAAATTTTGGGGACAACATTACAAGTCAGCAAAAGAATTCCTATGTATACCAAAACAAGTGGTTTACACCTTTTAAGTTGCACTTGGGTATGCAAGATAAACTAATCATCACATGTAAAAGCTCAAGAGCAGTAACACACTACTAGTAAGAATCGATGAGTTCAAATCCACATTACAACCACAACCATCGAAGTGAGCAGCTTTAGTATATCCAATAAAAAGGCCACAAATACGCATCATGAAAACTGTACCGCACTCACACTTCTACCGTCACATTGCTTTGTCCAATTGTACTATACAACAAACAAGCAAGCGAAACATACCGACAGCAACAAATGCTATTACAAAGGCAACTCCAACATTCATAACCATATAAGGAAGGCAACCCACATTTAATACATGGTCTTCTAGACAATACTAATTTTTGGTGTCACAGACGAAACATGTACAATATCAACACTTACCAATGCGCTTTTCCCCACACCACCAGAACCGAGAACAACAAGCTTGTACTCGCGCATTTTTTCGACTTAACAAGAAGATATCAAACTATAGAGACGAGAGACATTTCAGCAACTAGAATAGAGACATACACATATGGAAACTATACAATACCAATGTAAAGTTACCCGTTGGATACATTGGGCTATATTATATACGCTATGTACGGGGTAAAACTAAGCGAAACAAAAACATGAGTATACTACCGGTAAAGGCCTTAAATTAGGTGGCTGAGTATGGTTAGAACCTTGGACAAAAAATAAACAAAAGCGTGATACACAGGTAAGCAACCAGGGAAGTGAAATTTATATGTAGGAACGCGACCCTTACCTCAAGCACTATTTGCGTCTGTAACCGTGGTACTGATAGGTGCGGTCAAAGATGGCAATTTTATATTCAAAAACGATGTTACTATATTTAGTACGAACGCATACTCTATTTATAGCATCCTAAACAACTTATATATAACGACCTTGTACTAATTGTAATAATACAAGTAATAGGCATTGTGAAAATACTTGGGTAAGTCTGTTACAGCTGCTGCGTGAAATGTGTAAAGGGATATAGGATACTCGGGGGGCTAGTTAAAAACGCGAGTACAAATGTGTACTGCCAGTTAATACCCAGCCGTTTGAGTAAACGACCAGATAGGCCTCGTTGCCGTATAAATTACGAATGCATAGAATTTATAGAAGCATAATAGCCGTCGCCATTAACTCTGTTCTGAATTGGCTAACGTAAGAACGGGTCATTAAGACTGCAACGAGATTATGCTACTACATATTTATGTATAGCAATGATTGACTCGGTAGCCACATGTATCTAACTCGTATCTGAAATTTCTATTGTAAAATGGTAAAATTCTATGGTACATGTATTACCATATTATACTATATTATAGTGAAGACGCTCGAGTGAAGATATAATGAATTAATGATACACCATAAAATAAGACAAATACATGTTCTGTGGAACCCTTCTCTGCTTACACCCTGAAATGCAGACATACTATATACTGATTCCTAAAAAGATTGAAATTTCATTGTTTTACCTCAGAAATAGTAAAATGGTGTCTGTATTTAGAGTTGGGTTCCATTGTAGTCCTCAATATTTTAGTTTCACTTGTCAGATGCTTATCATTAAATACTTACTACATTGCTTTGTGATGTGTTGTTACAGAATGAGAAAAAAAAAAGGATTATCTGTGTGGAACTCTACTATACCCATAGCATGAACAACACATGTGCACTTTGTGGGAAATCTGATGCACAAGTACCAACTCAAGCATTTGAAAAGGGTCTGTTTGCTTCAGACAGTGGTGTGCTTTGGACACAAATGACTTCAGCTGTTGATGTTTGTTGCAACAAGGGTACTGAAAGAATACAGTATCATGATACAGCTTTTCATGTGGAGAAGCTTGATTTGAAGCAAGAGTTAGCTGCTCTGACTGGATGTGTAAGCCGTTGCAGGACTGTTTTCTCCCCTGAGCCTGTGGCTACTATCTTGCCAGGAGCAATTGATGAAGCACACATAATTGATCCATGTCAATATAATCAAATATCACCACCACCTACAAGAGAAGATAATGACCATTGTGACTGTGTAGACTGTCAGCCATGTATCACATCAGCAGACAACAGCACTGGCCAATTAGTTAGACAGCATTCATTGGAATATGATCATCTCAATGATGTCAGCTCTGTGTGGAAAGAAGATGGCTTTGTACAGGATGATAAACTGTGTGCTGTAAGTGTTCATTTTAGGACAGACGTTTTGTCTGGACATGCAGAGTCACAGAGGTCTGGAGATGAGATCAGTGCAGTACCACACATACAGTGTGAAGGTGGAAGCTCTAGGAGTCTGAGATATGGTGAGGAAGAGACATCTCTGAGAGGATATGGTGCTGCTGCTAAGAGTAGTGCTTCAAAAATACATTTCACAGACCAGTATGCTAGTCATCGTACTAATATCACTCCAGTGGATAGTCCACATCTTTCTACGTGGCCAAGAAACCATAGAAGGAAAATACACCATGATAAAGTGCAAAGTTGTGTGGAAAGTATGCCGTTAGCACTAAATTTGATGAACAGAGATAGAAGCATCTTGGGGTGTTCCCAACCAACTCACACTCAGGGGAGCTCCAGTAGCATGAAATCACTCCACTCTCTATGCTGCGAAAAACCATTATTGCCATACAGAAAAGGAATTGATGGAGCTGTGTTTAAAGCGAGGATGGAAGTGAGATGATATATTGATCTCTTTGTTAAATTGCATCTCAGTATCACCATTTTATTTCGTCAGACACTACTCTCTTGGTTTGAGGACTTCAGTGATCAGCAGAGAAATTGTTTACTTGGGAAGATTTTGGTAGGATTATTGTATATATCTTTGGCTGAGGCATTATATTGCATTCCAATATGTATTGTAGGAGAAGTGCAACTGTTCTCAAATGCACCTTTTGTCCACACACATGGAGCCAATTTTGCATAATGGATGTCCACACAATTGCCAAGACCCACTCTCATGGTTTCCACCATCCGTGTCATATCATATTTTGTTGTTCTTGGATCCAGGTACAGTTCATATTAAAACTGGATGAATACGAGTCTTTCTGATTTGTCTAAATGATGCCGTACTATATTAACTTTTCTGGCACCCCATTAATTGTAGATGTGCATTTACACATGTCCCCCTATGTTGATATACATGTTAGAATTATGTATGTTGTAAACACTTGTGCATGTATTTGGCATGGTTTTCAAATGTCCTCAAAGCACTTTGGTTATTTTTGGTGCAAATGCGTGCTCACTATATACATGTACATGCTGTACATGTACATGAACATGAACATGTGGCATTGCATTGGACTAACATGTTTCTTTTATGCTGGTCTGTGTAGTAAGTCTGTGTCAGGCAAGCAGAGTAAACAAGGCATGGTACGCTATAGCAAATGTCCCCAAGCTGTGGATGACACATTGCAGGTTAGTGACTGGGACATAAGGGACCACATTTGATACTTACTATTCATTGTGCTTAATTAAAGAAATCTGTTGTTGTCACCTGATGGAGAGAGTAAACAGCGCAGTTTATATGTTGATCCTAATGGCGTTGTGCAGGTTTGCTGTTTGTTTGAACACATTGTGCTTCTATAAATATATATATATATATATATATATATAATTATATATATATATAATAATAATTATAATATATATATATAATATATATATATTCCTTTTGCAGTGGAAAAAAATGTATTCTGAGAGATTCAGGTTAAGAAGAAACTGGTTGAAAGGATACTGTACTGTTAGAACCTTTGAAGGACACACACAAGGTTAGTAATCAATGTAGTTTTGTAACGCACTTGTAATGAACTGAACTCTTATTTATGCTATTTGTTTTGCATACGTAGGAATTTCTTGTGTCCAATTTGATGAGACCAGGATTGTAAGTGGCTCATGGGACAAAACAATTAAGGTACATTTATACATTTATACATGTACATGCAGGCTAAAACTTAAATAGGAACACAAACTGGAAATAATTACTTGTATATTTATTCCATAGTGTACATGACATAAACAAAGTATATGCATAAACAAGGAATAAGTATTAATCTTTAAGCATACATGTATATGCAAGTCTTGAAAGTAAATTAGCATGGAGTTGGCTCTTACGAGGATCAAATTCAGCTGGTGGCTAGTCAGTCAGCACTATCTACAAGGTTCATCTGGACACCAGAAGGATGCAAAGCCTGCTTAACTCTCTGCTTTTTTTATCTTTCTAATTTTGCTGTGCCTGCAGCGCGATAATAATATTTATGTCAATGACCAAATGCATATCAAAGCATTCTATTATAGACTTAAGTGTAGTTGATAAGAGATGTACATGTGCATATTTTTAGACTTCATTTTACTGCCTACAAGGTTTGGAATCGTCGTACAAATACTGCTTGGGCAGCATTGACCTTATCTGGGCATTCTGGCACTGTTCAATGCTTGCACCTTCATAAGAACAGACTTGTTAGTGGTTCATCTGATAGAACGATAAAGGTATGTTAGCGCATACATGTATTTCTGTACTAATTTTACAATACTTGTTTAGGTATGGGATCTAGCAACAGACAAAGTTGGCTGGGTGGGTGCTGCTTGTCGAGCAACAATGGTGGGCCATCTACACACAGTTCGATGCCTTCAGGTGGGCCTTATTGCTTAATATATTTAAATGTACATGTACATGCACATGAGAGCTTGTTGTGCTGCAATTCTATCAAGAACTCATGATTCAAGAGAAAGGTCCTTGCTCTCATACTGTATGGCAATTGATGCCTCATCTTGAGCAGGATGTGTCTGGTGTTGAATACATGTGTAAATACGTATTTTCATTTTTGTACTTATTTTTGAAGGCAGACGATGATAAAGTTATCAGTGGTTCTTATGATCACACATTAAAGATATGGGACATAAGATCAGGGCACTGTAATGCAACTTTACGGTAGGTGCAGGGTCATTGTGCATACAAGAGGCCATACAATATGTGTCTTCAAACCCAGGGGACATACTGATGCAGTTCTATGTGTGCAGTTTGATGACCAAAAAGTGGTGTCTGGTTCTAAAGATACCTCGATCAAAGTAAGGTAGAATTTTACTGCAGTGCAGTTGGTGATGCTTTTGACAAACAGGTGTGGGATCTTCCTGATGGTAACTGCAAACTTACCCTGTATGGGCACCAAGCTGCTGTGACCTGTCTGCAGTTTGATGAAAGAAGAATAATCAGTGGAGCTTTGGATAGGCTAATCAAAATATGGAACATTTGTACAGGAGAGGTAAATAAGTACTTGTATGTACAACATGTATAATGTATCTGTATGTGTCAGTTGTTGATGTACATGTAACAATTGAAGACACCTTGTTCTCATTTTGTGCAGTATTTGTTGTGACTAAATTATATAGTTTGCAGTACATCTTTGCTAAACTGTACCCAGAAAAGGGTATTAAATTTTTTAAATAGTTTCACATAACACCCACTGCCGGTTTACACACGAAGTCCATGGGAACCACCAAAGCACATGATTTTGGTGTGAATGAATAAAAATGTACATGCACATGTATGAAATTTTAGACAAATTTCCTATACAAGACTATGTTTAGCATATGTGTAGAAATTTTAAACAAGTTGACATACATTTAATGGCTAGAAAACATTGATGCCATTGTGGTACACATTGGTTCCAACAATAAAGCATTGTGTATTGTTTTTGCAATACTTTAGTGCATTCAAACTCTGGATTGGATACGATCTGAAGGGCATACTGGTGTTGTAAGGTATGTACGTGTAATACAAGAGTGCACCTATTGAGGTTGGCCAAATGTGATTAAGGCACAATATTGTTTGTCATTAATTGACACACGATGAAATTGCTAGTGGTGCATTTCACTAGCCACAAGCTAGAACAAAGATGTTATTTTACAGATGTGTTCTAAACTTTTTTTTCTGATACTTATACATAATTATACACATGGTGGTGTACATACATGTACATAAACAAATACTGTACACAAGGTGCAAGAAACTTTACACTTTAACTTTTTTACACCTTGGTTAATGTATAAGGTGTTTCACAATAGTGGCAACTAGCTTGATTGATTATCATTTCATAGAATAATATTTTGATAACCTCATTAGCTTATACTAAATAAAATAACTATGTGAAACTTAAAATCTGTTAATGGTTAAAAGAAACTAAATACAAGCCACAAATGTGAGCCACCTATTCAAGATGCTAAATTTAGATTTACTAATATGTATAAAATTGGTATTAATCAACCAATCCGTTATTGAGTTATGCATCTTGTTTTCAAACTTGTTAGTTTGAATTTATTAATGGAGCTGTTAATATTAATATTTGAAATGATGTTTGTGAGTTATATCTTCAAATTCCAAATATGAATGCATTATGTAATCAAATTTATTGTGACAATTTAATGATTTGCAGTTTGATTTTAGTTAATTAACTATTAAATGTAAGAAAATTATTTCACCATTATAATTCCCCTAATTTTTATTATGCATATATAAAAATGAATTGAGCTACAAATGTAGCTCATTTTGGGGCCTAACATTAAAAGTAGTTGCCTACAATGTGAAACACCCTGTATGTATATTTTATATTGCGTAGTTAAATGAGCCTAGAAATTAACCACATTATTTGTATCACTGCGTTTTTTAGATTGCTACAATAAAATCATTTCAAGTGTCGCAAAAATTCCAACATTGTTATTATGTTTTCGATACTTATACATCCATATGAAAGGTTTTAATGTATACATGTAGTTCATGAAGGTCTTGTCTTCATTTTCCTTGTCCAAAGGCATTTGCAAGCTGACAGGTGGAAAATTGTCAGTGCAGCAGATGATAAAACAATGAAGGTGCGCAAATGGCCTGTTATGTAGTATTGTATTATTCTGTTGTATAACATGATATAGGTTTGGAGTGTAGACTCTGGAGCGCGTCTCCTGACACTTAGGTCACACACTGATGGCGTAACATGTTTACAGTTCAATGACGAAGTAATAGTGTCTGGATCATATGACAAGACAGTGAAGTTATGGGACTTTTCAGTGTGCTAGATGCATTAATATTTATACATCAAGTGAATTTCATTGTATAACTGTCTCCTGGACTGTGCATCAATATTTATACTTAACTGTGATACCCATAGAAATGCACTTAGAAAACAATACGTGTATATGTATTGATATCAAAGCCAGGGGCAAATCAATACAGCAATATTACATGTAATACCGTACGATTATGTTGTTTATAAAACACTTCTGATGCGTAGTAAATCTACTTCAACATCCTTAGATTGTTCTTTATGAAATTTGTAGCACCTTTCAATATTAAACGAAACAGTTTCAAGGCACTCAACTTCAACATTCCACTCCTTTTGCTTGCGAAACCAATATGGCCTAGTCGACTTCTTGTGAAAGGAATACACGTTATCCGCAAACAAAAGAGCTTTCTTGACAAATATAGTATCAATGTTATGCTGATTTTTTGTTCCAAAGGGAGGGTTCATGATAACGGAGTCGAAATGAGCGTCCGAAAATCTTTCGCAAGTCAGTTCTCCGACGTCTTCCACCTGGAACGAAATATCGGTATCCACTTCATATTCGTTCAGCAGAATCTCACGCACATTTCGCTGAGCAGTTTGAACAGCTAAATCGTCGACGTCTACTCCAACCACCCTTTTAGCCCCAAGGAGTGCGCATCCAATGGACAAAATGCCATTACCACAACCCAAGTCCAAAACTGAAGTACCCTCAATGCCCCCGTAATGCGAATCCACTGTCCACAGAACGTGAGCTGCTATATGTGGTGGAGTTCTATACTGTTCCAGCTCTGCATTCAGATGGGTCGTGGTTTCTAGATGTTGCAAAAACCCTTCCAACTGCTTTGGTTTCAATCGATTCATTCAGGAAATTAATACTCGTCCCCCAAATATTGGATCGTAGACTATTATCTTTTAATAACATCGGAACACACATCTATCTCCCTACAAGCTTCCCGATTAGCCATTTGCTCTTCCAAGGCAAATTGGGTGATGCTTACTGAACTCTACCATAGATTAAAGGTATTTAATCTATGGCTCTACTACGGACGGCTGTCGTTCATGAAATTTAACCTGCAGGTACGTGCTGATGCTATTGCCTTTCATTATCTCTTGGATACCTTCAGATGTATTAGGATAGTATGTTTAAAATATAGTTTATAAAGGCAAGATATTTTAGAATTGAAGTGAAATACGTATCAGCAATTACAATTATGGTTTAACATGGTTTATCATAAACCATGAACATCCTAGATCAGATATTAACCTCATAGATTTAGATTTACTAACTAGTAATGGTTTAATTTAAAAGTCGTTGTTATGATTTTAATGATACTACATGTATTGTGAATATCTCAGTGTAGAAATAACACTTATGGCCTGGTTTATCATGGTTTATCATAAACCATAAACATGCATGCTAGATTAAATCTAAATGTATTAAACATACTATCCATATAAATCTGTATTTACTAACTAGTAATGGTTTAATTATTAAAAGTAGTTATTATGATTTTAATGATTCTACATGTATTGTGAATATCTTAGTGTAGAAATAATAACATGGTTTATCATAAACCACTTATGTATTGTGAACATCTCAAACTAGAAATTACACTAATGGTTAACATGGTTTATCATAAACCATGAACATGCTATATTAAATCTAAATGTACTAAACATACTATCCTCATAGATCTAGCTTGACTAACTTTTTAAATAAACAAACCATAACTTAAGTAACAATACATAAAATACAAAGGAATAAATAGGCACATGCACACACATAATAGCACAGCTTTAATAACTAGTAATGGTTTAATCATTAAAAGTTGTTATTATGATTTTAATGCGGCATGTATTGTAAATATCCCAAATTAGAAATAAAACTTATGGTGTATCATAAACCATGAACATGCTAGATTAAATCTAAATGTATTAAACATACTGTGCTTATTATTATGACATTGTATTACATCAGTTTATCTGATATGTAAAGTACATTTTAATGTGTTGGTACCAACGATTTTCTAACTAGTTAAGGTTTAACGAAAATGATTTAAATGATCAATAGTAGATATGTATTGTGAATATGTCAATTTTATCATAAACTGTGAACATGCTAAATTAATCTAAGTGTATTAAACATAATATCCTCATGGATCTTGATTTACTAACTAGTAATGGTTTAATTATTCAAAGTCGTTATCATAATTTTAATGATAGTACATGTTTTGTCAAAGTGGAAACAGCACTCTTATGGTTTAACATGGTTTATCATATACCATTGAACATCTAGATTAAATCATGTTAAATACCATAAGTGTTGTCTGCAGATTGAGATATTCACAGTATATGTACTATCATTAAAATCGACATTTAATAATTATACCACTACTAGTTAGTAAATCTAAATATATGAGGATAGTATGTTTAATACATTAAGATTTAATCTAGCATGTTTATGGTTTATGATAAACCTAGTTAAACCATTAGTGTTAATTCCACTTTGAGATATTCACTATACATGTAGTATCAATAAAATAATGATAACGACTTTTAATAATTCAACCATTGCTGGCTAGTAAATCTAGATGGATGAGGACAGCATGGTTAATGCATTTAGATTTAATCTAGCATGTTCATTGTTCATGATAAACTATGTGTTATTTCTATTTATGGATGAGGATAGTATTTTTGATACATTTAGATTTAATCTAGCATGTTCATGGTTTATGATAAACCATGATAAACTATGTGTTACATCCTTTTTGATATTCACAATACATGTACACATACTATAATTAAAAGAACTTATAATAACTAAACAATGACTAGTTAGTGAATCTAAATCCATAAGGATAGTATGTTTAATACATTTAGATGTAATGTTCATGGTTTATGAAATATATAAATACATAAATACATACATAAATACAAGATACAATAAAATAGTTGTGAGATTAACACATAAAACCACATCAAGGCAAATGGGGTAGGCCTGCTCCGTCGTCCACTTCTCCATTTTACCCTGGATCCACGCAAGCAAAGGTTTGTTGCATGTAAAATAGCAAAAGCTATTCTGGCACGGACCCATACCATTAATTCTGAATGTGGCTTCTCCCACTTCATTGCAATTTGGTCACATAGGTGCTTGATCAGGTGTTGTGCATCATGACCCAAGACCCTTAATGATAAACCATGTTAAACCATAAGAGTTATTTCCACTTTGAGAGATTCACAATACATGTACTGTCATTAAAATCATTATAACGACTATTAATAATTAAACCATTACTAGTTAGTAAATCTAGATACATATGGATAGTATGTTTAAAACATTTAGATTTAATCTAGCCTGTTCTTAAACCATAAGTGTTATTTCTAGATTGAGATATTCACAATACATGTACAATTTAAGTAAGAGGGGCCAACTTACATTGTACTTTCTTTGTAACTCTACGCCTTGGTTTGTTTTGACTGTTTTTCATTCGGGTAGAAGGTTTTAAAAAATAATATTGTTATGTTGCGAGTTGTGGGTGGGGGGGGGGGGTTGTAGGAGAGTGTATGGGTACAGCAGGATAAAGTTGGGTTGTATTTTTTGGTGGCATCCAGTGTATGTTGTGTTGTTGTGGGTGCGATTTTTGTGGTCTTGGTTGTAGTTGGAGGGACATTAGTGATGGGATTTGGTTAGTTGTGGTGTGCATGGTTCCCATTGTGGTAGGTTCTTGCAGTGGGTAGTAGCTGGAGGGTGGGTTGGGGAGTAAAGGTGTTCATTGTTTGGGAGGTGTGTGCGCTTCGTTTATGAGACGTTGTGGTGAGGGGTCATGCTGGTGTTTGTGTGTTGTTGTGATTGTCTTGGTTGACGGCTATGGTGGGGAGCTTGATTCCATCTGTGGCGTATTTGGATGTTTTGGGTTGGAGCTGGGTAGGTGGTTGGTATTTTGTTTGGTTTGTGTTGGTTTTCTCAAAGTTGGGGTTTGATTAGGGGGTAGGTTGGAGCTGAGTTTGGGTAATCCAGTGTGTTTAATTTGTAGTGGCTCTGTATGGGTTTGTATTGGTGTTGTGGGGTTTGTGCTGGTTGGTGTTGGGTGTTGTACTCTTGGTTAGGTTGTTGAGGCATTGTTCTATGTTAATTACAAGCAGTGAATAAAAAGAATTTGCGGTTTTTGTTCCCGGTTGAACACTCAGCCCATAATAAGTACAGAAAAGCAGCTTGACAGGTCACATGATAGGAGGGCACACATGTGCCACAGCTGATGCCTATGTAACTGTGTTTAGCTAAGTAACATCACCCACATTCAATAGAGCAGTGTTGATCAGCACACCATGTATGCTGTGAACTACTTGTACACAAAGCATAATTGTGTGTGTGTGTTTTTTTCCAGGTGTTCATGACAATGGGACTTCCTATAAGGTTAATGCTGTCAGACAATGAATGGGTTCATAGTTCTGCAACAAAGTAATGATAAGTTGGCTGAAATTCTTTGAGTGAGAAGACATCTCACAACATACCATCTGTAGGTATTTCTTTTAAAATATGAATGTACATGTAGATAGTATTTTTAGTGGAAATGTGTATAGTGTTAATTTTTTTTAATGTTGTTGTTTTACTGGAGTGTTGTTAATTGTACTCCAATTGATGTTATATTTTACTTGTAAATGTATATATTGTATATGTGTCTGTGGAGTGACACGACCAATCTAGGAATCAATCTATCTTCTGGTGCCTTGTCTTTAGGTCTTTGTGTAAGTTCTGCATGTTTGTGGTTGTCATTTGCCATATGGACATCCATTTCTGATATGTTTCATTGTTCCTTTTCTGGCATCTAGTGCTGTTTCCATTTTGGATAGTTGTTGGGCTGTTGAGTTTGCTAGCTTTCTGAGGAGTCTTGCATTGGCTATTGTTATTTCTATACTGGCTCGTTTAAGGATGTTGGTATATTCTGTCTTTAGGCCATCGTCTGCTCCCAAGGTTGCACATGTTGTGTAGGCTCTGCTTCATAATTGTTCTAGCAAGCACTCCTCGTTGAAGGAGGCATCATGTAGTGAGAGTTCATGAAACTTTCTGACTTGGGGGTATTTTTGCAGTAGTACAGTTGTCCAGTTGTTTTCTTTGATTGCTGTTGTGATTTTGTGTTGCTTGGTGTATGACATGGTTGGTTTTGCTGGTTGATTTTGGCTGCATTGTTTGGGGTGTGTTGAATGGATTGATCTGTGGCGTGTTGTGTTAGGCTTCTTTGTGTGTTGTTTGTAGATGTCATTGGAGGTGCTGATGTATTTGTTGGTGTAAGCTGGATGGATGGATTAATTGTTGGTTGTGTTGTGGTTTCTATTCGTACTGTTGTTGGTGTTGGCAGAGGGTTGGGTAGGAGCCATAGGAGTTGTAGTTTGTGTTGGTGCTAGGGAAGGCAGTGGGTTAGGTATGGTTATTGGTGTAGAATGCATGGGCTGGGTTAGACTTGTTTGTTTTGCATTAGTTGTAACTGTGGTAAAAAGTAGTCCTCCCATCTAACTGGGGTGTGGAAGGCTCAGTTGAAGGTGGTGAGTTGTGGTCTGGAGGTGATGGCTTGGTTGGGGTTACGGTTAGGGGTTGAGGATGAAGTTGAAGATTGTGGGTTGTGGTCTGGGGACTGGGGCCAAGAGGATTTGGTTTGGTTTGGTTGTTAGACTTGGGGAGGGGGTAGTGAGGTTTGAGGTAGTTGTATGGGTTGTAGATTCCTTGCTTGTGGACGAGGGTCTAATCGTGGGTGGTAGGTTGTGGTCTGGGGACACGGATTTGATTGAGTTCTGGGGACATGGATTTGATTGAGTTCTGTGGGTAGCAGTCTGTGGCAGAGGGTATGGTTTGAGGTTGTGGTTTACTGTCTGGGGATTGTGATCAGGGAGCTGACAAGGTTTCCAGTCAGTTGTAGCGGTGGCTTTTATTGCGTTGGTGTTTGGCTACGAGAGGACATGTTGGGATCGGTGAGGTTTGATTTTGCTGCGTGCTTTTTTTTGGTCAGGGTAGGACTTGTTTTGTCCTTGTGGTCAGGGCATCCTGGTTTGGTTGCAGGCACTAACCCTGTGGAGCTATTTGGAGACGGGTTATCTTGCTACTTCTTTATTGCGTTACAGCTTGCGCTCGTGTCATTATTACAGTATTCTTTTGGATACAGTAAGTGGCAAATGCATTTCGGCTGAAGCCTTCTTTAGTGCACTTACAACATAAAACACGAAATGAATACTGTGCGTCTGCATAGTGTTATATATTGGGTGAATTTGAGAGCTCAGCTGGCGTTGTTGGCTTGTGTTGTTGTGTAACCATGTATAGATAGAGGGGAATTTACAGGTAAACATCGTTGAGGCCCTGGGGTACTCTTGTGTAAAATCTGTTTATCCATGCTTCCTCAGTGGCCATTCTCTTCGTTGGGTGGATTTGTGCTAAAGGGATGATTGTGACTTTGAAAGTCCCATGGATGTCAAAGTATTTGTATATGGTCATTCTAGGTGTGGATTGGAAGTTACTACGGTGGTATGCGAGTCTCTCTTTGAGAGGTGTAATGGTTTGTCCTACGTACTGTAGATGATATATTTGACATTGTAGGACATAGATGATGTTGGCGCTGTTGCAATCTGTGTTGTATAGGTATTCTTAGATTTTTTGTTGTCAATGTGAAGGTGTTGGTTCTTATCATGGTAAGGCAGACTGCACAGTCTATTTGATTGCATTGTGTGGGAGTAGCGGGATATGGTACATTTTGATGGACTGCGGTATCGCTGTTTTGTAAGCATCTGAGTTGAGTGTTGATTTGGTGATTAATTTAGGGTAGTTTCTGTGTGCTACTATGGGTGCTGTTTCGCATAAAGCCCGTAGTCAAGACTCGGGTACTTGGTTGCACAAAGATCCTTTCTCTAGCCAGCAAATCAGCAACAACACTACACAGCACGAGTGTATCACGCGACCCGTGTAACATCGACCCGCCCACAATACACATCCCGAACAGCCCCTCCCCCAAATGAAACAACATGAATTCTAGCAACTAGTGTTCACTAAAGCCCTGGTAGCGAGCCGGCTTCCGAACGATCCGTCTGCATCGGGTTGTAGTTGTCACCCCACGGGATGCTGGCAAAACACTGGCTGTACTTGTCTTGACTGCATCTTCTTACTGTACTGCCGATGTAACTGTGTTCCCCTTTGGTATCTCTTTCTCAAGTTCTGCCTCGTGCACTATGGGACTCGCTTGTGACTGAGCAGGACTACTAGGTGCTGCACTTCGGGTGGCATGGACCTAGATTCCCAGGACGACAGCTGCTCAGAAGCAGGTGCCTGACAAACTTCCTCCAATGGCACCTGAGGGGCATTTGGTGTTGGTTATAGAAACTGCCTGTTTCTATGCAGTACTCTTCCATCCACCTCCACGATTCCGGATCGATCTGTTAGTCGTTCCAGATAGTGTCCCCTCATCCACTGGGTCTTCTTTGCTTGCATGTCCTGTACTAAGACAGGTTCTCCCTTCTTCAGTGGTGCCAAACTCCGCCATTTGCCTTCTTGTTGAGCTTGTATCTGCTCTTGTCTCTTAATCTTCTTTTCCCACATACCATCTTGAGGTTCCCATTCCAATTTAGCCCTACTTGTCGGCATAATTCCCCTGGTTCGCCTGGCCAACAAACGTTGACTGGGGCTTGCTTGCATCCCAATGGTGGGCGTGTTGCGCCACTCCAACAAGGCCAGATAGGGATCAGGACTCCTCTTAAACAGTTTTTTTGCAATCTTTACAGCAGACTCTGCTTTGCCATTGGATCTGCTATTGTAAGGGGATAACACAGTGTGCTGAAACTCCCAAGCTTTTGCAAAACACCGGAACTCCTTGGACATGAACTGGGGCCCACCGTCCGTGTGGACAACCATGGGAACCCCATGTCTAGCAAACTGTTGCTTTGTAGCGTTCACCACCGCAGATGCCAAAGTATTGGGTAGCTCTGCCACCTCAAAGAAGTCCGTCAGATAGTAGGTAATCTTTTCCTCTGCAACAGAACAGATCCATTCCCACTTTGCCCCATGGCTCCTTAGGTATCTCATGAACCAGAAGGCTCTGCTTTGCCTGTGCCGGGCTGTCCTGCTCACAGATAGGGCATTCAGCCGTTGCCTTGGAAATGTCATTTGCCATATTCGGCCAGTACACCGCGTCTCGAGCCCGTCGCAGGGTTGACTGACTGCCCAAGTGGCTTGAATGTAGCCGTCTCAGATAGTTCATCCGGAGCAATTCTGGTACTACAACTTGGCCACCTTTATAGATTACTTCATCCTGCATCACCAACGCCTCGCGGAATGTCCAGTACTTCCTGGCCAAGGATGGCACTTCTCGAATACTAGAGGGCCAACCTCGTCCAATCATCTGGCTCAGTGCTAGCTGCTCTGGGTCAGTTGCTGCAGCTGTCTTCACTTCTTCCAATCTTTGGTCTTTCACTCTTACAAATTCCCGCTCCTCTATCCCCTCTAGCTCCTGGGCCTCCTCTTGCATTGAGGCGCTCTGGAATATTTCTTGCGGTGACAACTCTTCAGCCTGTGGTTGTTCTGCTGGCAGCCTGGACAAAGTGTCTGCAATGACTTGTTGCTCCCCTGGCTTATAAATGACACCCAAGTCATATCTCTGCAGTGCCAATAGCATCCTCTGTAGTCGCCGTGGTGCTGACAAAAGGGACTTCTTAGTGATGACTTCCAATGGTTTGTGGTCAGTCTCCACCTTTGTCCTTTTCCCATAGATATAATGGTCGAACTTGCGACAGGCAAAAACTATTGCTAGACATTCTAGTTCGATTGCCACATAGTTCTTCTCGCTCTTGGTTAAAGACCCAGCTGGATGCTGATGCCACGGGTCTGCCTTCCTGCAGTAGAGTGGCTCCAAGTCCTTCCGTGCTGGCATCACACTGTATCACCACTGGCTTCTTAACATCATAGAACACCAGAAGCTGATCACTGCTAATCTGGTCCTTGATGTTGCTAAATGCCGCTTGCTCATCCAGTCCCCATGCAAACTCCACGTTGCCCTCTGTCAAATGTCTGAGTGATTCACTGGCTCGGGAGAGGTTTGGGATGAACCTTGCTAGGTAATTGCACATTCCCAAGAATCTCCGAACCTCTGATGCTGACTTTGGGGTAGCCATGTTCTGGATAGCCAACACCTTTGATGGATCTGGCCTCACTCCCTTTCCTGATATACGGTGGCCTATGTAGAGCAGCTCAGACATGTGCAGTCGCATCTTGTCCTTGTTGAACTTGATGTTCGCTTTGCTACATGTACACTGAACTAATATCTACTTCACTTGTGGTTCGTCCCAGTAGAGCCCTTGCATTCTGGCGCATCAGGGTAATGCCCAGGCGGCAGTAGATTGAGGCTAACACCTCAGGCCAGAAACGACTCGTCCTGATGGCTAATTTCTTGGCAACCCTTGAGAGAGCTTCTTGTGCCTCGCTTCCCCAACCACCAAATACCTCCACGACCAATGGGACACATACCCAACCTCTCGCAGTACAGGGAATGTCATTTTTGGCATGTTTGTCCTGCTCTCCCAGTTCAGCAGTATAACCTGAGGTCATGCTCGCTCCCAATAAAAAGTTTGAGTTGAGCGGATTGATGACCTTCAGATCAAATGCTGCTGAACGTGAGAGAGACCAGTTAGGTACCAACACATCAGCCGGTCGCGTTCTGTCCTTTGTTGAGGTGAGCGCACTACCTCTTTCAATTTCAGGAGCAAGACAAGCCTTACGACAGAAATCTGCGAAGCAGTCACGAAGGCGGTTGTGCCTTGTGACTACATCCCCACCTGAACGACATATCAGGGCATGGTGCCCATGAATGTCCAGGGCTTGGGAGCAGTGTGGGCAGGCATCTGCATCTGTGGAAAGTGGAAGCCCAAGCCACTATTTCACTAAGACTTGGATTTCATTGGGCAGCAGGTCTAACCCCAACTTTGGAGATGGTTGTGCCCTCAGCCATGCATGCGCTTGGGGAGCAGAGATGGCTAGTAGTCTGGCCTTATCTACTGTTGATGCTCCATCAAGCAGAGAAAGGAAGCCCGCTTTCTCTATGGCTGAGGATAACTTGTGCTGATGATGGGAAGCATCTTGTACACTTGCTACAGAGAGCTGCTCACAACATGCTACCTTCCCATTGAACACCGTGATGGCATCACAGAGGTGCTGCATAGTCAGTTCTGATGGATGGATTGGTGTTAGTGAGGTAGACAAGGAGGCAATGTAGGCTGCTAGTGCATGGGTGGTCAGGGAGCGCAATCCTAGCCCTCCGTACTTGAGGCCAAGTTGGGCTTGACTGCAAGCTCGTGAGGTTAGCTCAATCTCCAGTGAGCACTCCAAGCAGTGAAGCACATCATCATCGAACCTGGCAAATGTTTCCAATGAAGCAGCAGTGGGTGGGATGGAACGAGCTAGATGTGCCAGCCTGCAAAATGTAGCACATACCCTGAGAAGAGCAATCGCAGACTGAGGGTCACAAAGCGTAGGCAGAAGGGATAATAATTGGTTGGCTTCCTTCCGCTTCTTTTCAATGAAGGCAGTGCAGAAATCTGGGCTGCCAATGGGAGCACCAAGAATCTCAAAGTCCGGTGTTGAGCAACATGGGATTTCAGGATGGAACATTGAGAGATCCTGCTTGCTAAGTATCTGGCATTTCTTGAAGTTGATCTGTAGACCATTCAAGGCACTGTCCCCCTGTATTATTTCCATTGCCCTAGAAAGTGCTGCCCTTGGTCCTGACAGGACTCCATCATCCAAATACCAGAAGTTGGATTGTAGAGGTTTGCATAATGGATCTTGATGATGGTGTCGTTAAGGACAAGTGCAAACAACAGTGGACCCAAGGGGTCGCCTTGCTGGACACCTGATGCCGATATAAGCTGGCCCATTGGATGCCAGAGATATTGGTGTTGAGAGTAGCACCAGGAGACCCATGGGAGGAGCTCAGGGAAGTGGATAGCACATTGCTTTAGGACAGCATCTCTTGACACTAAATTAAATGCATTCTGCATATCGATCTTGAGAACTGCAAAATCAGCATCCTGCCAGTGATCTTCAACTGTTTGCCTGAGCCTGTGTATAATCTTCTCTGTTCCTCCAGGGCAAGCTACACCAAATTGAAAAGGAGCAAAAAATTCAGTGGCTTTCTCTTTAGTTAGTGCACAAGCACATTTTCCTGCCAGACGTCTGAGGACTTGCAATTGGCCTAACATCCCATCCAATCTGCTTTAGCTTCATTAGTGCAGTAAGGTTCCCACCAGCTAAGTAGGGAGCAATAGCAGCCGGAGCTTTTCCTGTGATCAGCAGGTTTATAACCTGGCGAAGCAGGCTGTCAATTGAAGTTGGTAGAGTGGCATCCAGAGCATCAATTAGATGTTGAACCCGTAAGCCAGAGGGGCCACAAGCTGTTGCTTTTGGAAATGACCTCAATATGGCACTGATACTGAAGTCAGGGGGAACATGGATAGCTGGAGCAGTAGATGTGGCTGGTGTGACGACTGGGTCAGATAAAGGATGTTTAGATTTAAGGAGCTCAAACACAGTTTTGTTATTGGGTGCAATACCATTGGATGTCAGAATGTGGCAGGCCTTGGAGAATAAACCTTCTTGAGCATATGCCAGAGCCGAAGACATCCTCCTCTGCTCATTGTCATATGAATGGTCTGCTTTGGGCGCGCTGGTGTTCCTACCAATTGCTTTTGACCAAAGCAGTAACTCCTTGCCATCTAGCCAGTCCTGGCAAAGTGATTCAATTGGTATTTGCTTCCTTCCTCTACCACTTCTTTTTGATGATGGCAGGACACACCTAGGTAGCATTAACAGCCTGGACCACGATTCAATTGAGTTGTCTTGAGTGATCCGTCTCAATGTATGCACATCCAAATTGTTGGCGAGCACGGTGCGGGATATGTCTTAATGTGGCACCTTGACAGAAAAAGATTTCCTCCAGAGATGGAAAAGTGGCTGGGATCACTGTGCTGGGTGTGACACCTGACAATCGGTTTGGTTCTGCAGAATTAGCTAAACATGACTTTAAATGGGAGGCGGATCGGGAGCATGCTACAATCAGGCAACAGGATTTGCAAACAAAGCATCTGTTTTCCTTCAACCAGGATTGAGGGACACTACCTTTCTTAAAACCGAATGCGTGGTCCTGCATGTGTTTTTGAATGTAGTTGGATGGAACTCCGATATTGCAGGTAGGGCAAACAAATGATGGATGAATAAAAGACTGGTCAGATGACTCTAGACGTGGGTTGCTGCATTGTGGTGATAGTGGACCCTGCGATGTTGAGGCAGGCTGAGGAGGTGGGTCAGAAATGGAAATTGGTGATACAAACAAATTTGAGGAAGATAATGATTGTGATGCCGCTGACAGCTGCAAAGTTGAATCGGGCAGCTGCGGTTGAAGACTAAGTTGTAACAATGCATCCTGCGATCCTGGTGGTAAACCTATCTGTGCAGGTGGCTGAGAAGCTGTTATGAAATTCGGGTTCTGACAGCTACCATGATTGATTGGATAGCAATCGGTGCACGGCCGCTTTGCCCTAGCACATACGCAACGTGTAGTCTCGTACCCAGACCCACGCCACAGCAGCAGGTGGATTACATCACCGCTACGTGGAAGTCACGTAGTGGTGATGTAATCCACCCGCTGCTGTGGCGTGGGTCTGGGTACGAGACTACGCAACGTGTGCAACGAGCGCGTCTGCCGTTACAGTCGCAACATTTTGACTTACCATGCTTAATGATGTGGTCTGATTGTCATGAATAGACATAGCGATGCTACCGCAAAAGCTACTTCATGTCTATCCTTAGCCTCGTCCCCAATTGTAGCTAAAATAATCAATATAGATCTAGATTTTCTTAATAATTATTAAAGTCGTTATTTTTTTAATTTTAATTTAATTTTTTATTTTTGTGTCTAGCATAAAATAGTTTAAATGGACATACACAAATACACTGATATAGGGATACATGCACTACATACACTACACGCTAATTGTGGTGCCCAATACAGAGGCACCATTGCCGTGCTGTAGTGCAATTGACACTCTCTGGAGAAGGAATGAGAGGGACTGATGATCGTGTGTGATGCTCTGCTGACGCCCGCTTATATCAGTGAGCAAACTGAGAGCATCAGGGCCAAGGGCACCTGAGGTCTCAATAGCAATTGGTACAAAATGGTGGGATTTGGACAGCAGAGCATATTTCTCCTTCCTGGCTTCAGCAGCTGTGGCTACAGCTCTAGCTTCCCATGTGGCATCTGCTATGTAAATCGTTATTATGATTTTAATGAAGTAACATGTATTGTGAATATCTAAGTGTAGAAATAACACTTATGGTTTAACATGGTTTATCATTAACCATTCAATGGTAGATTAAATATAATACTTCAAACAAACTATCTGCATAGATCTAGATTTACTAACTAGTAATGGTTTAATTATTAAAAATGGTTATTATGATTTTAATGATAGTACATGTATTGTCAGTGTAGAAATAACACTTATGGTTTAACATGGTTTATCATGCGCCATGAATATGCTACATTAAATCTAAAAATCTCAAACATGCTATCCTTATAGATCGAGATTTACTAACCAGTAATGGTTTAATTCTTAAAAGTCGTTTTTATGGTACTACATGTATTGTGAATATCTCAGAGTAGAAATAACCCTAATGGTTTATCATAAACCATTAAATGGTAGGTTAAATCTAATACTCTCAAATCTACTATCCACATAGCTATATCTAGATTTACTAACCAGTAATGGTTTAATTATTAAAAGTCGTTATTATAATTTTATGGTACTACATGTATTGTGAATATCTCAGAGTAGAAATAACCCTAATGGTTTATCATAAACCATTAAATGGTAGGTTAAATCTAATACTCTCAAATCTACTATCCACAAAGCTATATCTAGATTTACTAACCAGTAATGGTTTAATTATTAAAAGTCGTTATTATAATTTTATGGTACTACATGTATTGTGAATATCTCAGAGTAGAAATAACCCTAATGTTTTATCATAAACCATTAAATGGTAGGTTAAATCAAATACTCTCAAATCTACTATCCACATAGATCTAGATTTACTAACTAGTAATAGTTGAATTATTAAAACTCGTTATTATGATTTTAATGATACTGCAGGTAATGTGAATATCTCGGTGTAGAAATAACACTTATGGTTTAACATGGTTTATCATTTGCCATGAATATGCTTCATTAAATCTTATAATCTAAAACATAGTATCCTTATAGATCTAGATTTACTAACCAGTCATGGTTTAATAATTAAAAGTCGTTATTATGATTTTAATGATACTGCATGTATTGTGAATATCTCAGTGTAGAAATAACCTTAATGGTTTAACATGGTTTATCATAAACCATTAAATGGTACGTTAAATCTAATACTCTCAAACATACTATCCACATAGATCCAGTTAGTAATGGTTTAATTATTAAAAGTCGTTATTATGATTTTAATGATACTACATGTATTGTGAATATCAGTGTAGAAATAACACTCATGGTTTAACATGGTTTATCATAAACCATGCATTGTATGATAGGTTAAATCTAATACTCTCAATAATGCTATCCACATAGATCTAGATTTAATAACTAGTAATGGTTTAATTATTAAAACTCGTTATTATGATTTTAATGATACTGCATGTATTGTGAATATCTCAGTGTAGAAATAAAACTTATGGTTTAACATGGTTTATCATAAACCATTAAATGGTATGTTAAATCTAATACTCTCAAACATACTATCCACATAGATCTAGCTAGTAATGGTTTAATTATTAAAAGTCGTTGTTATGATTTTAATGATACTACATGTATTGTGAATATCAATGTAGAAATAACACTCATGGTTTAACATGGTTTATCATAAACCATGCATTGTATGATAGATTAAATCTAATACTCTCAATAATGCTATCCACATGGATCTAGATTTAGTAACTAGTAATGCTTTAATTATTAACAGTCGTTATTATAATTTTAATGATACTACAATATATCAGTGTACAAATAACACTTATAGTTTAACATGGTTTATCATTTGCCATGAATATGCTGCATTAAATCTAATAATCTAAAACATAGTATCTTTATAGATCTATAATTACTAACCTATAATGGTTTAATTACTAAAAGTCGTTATTATGATTTTAATGATGCTACATGTATTGTGCATATCTCAGTGTAGAAATAACTTAACATGGTTTATCATTAACCATTCAACGGTAGATTAAATTTAATACTTCAAACAAACTATTCGCATAGATCTAGATTTACTAACTAGTAATGGTTTAAGTATTAAAAATCGTTATTATGATTTTAATGATAGTACATGTATTGTGAATATCTCAGATTAGAAATTCAAACACTTAACATTTAACATGGTTTATCATAAGACATGAATATGCTACATTAAATCTAAAAATCTCAAACATGCTATCCTTATAGATCAAGATTTACTAACCAATAATGGTTTAATTATTAAAAGCGTTATTAAAATTTTTACGGTACTACATATATTGTGAATATCTCAGTGTAGAAATAACCTGGTTTATCATAAACCATTAAATCGTAGGTTAAATCTAATACTCTCAAACATACTATCCACATTGATCTAGCTAGTAATGGTTTAATGATTATAAGTCGTTATTATGATTTTAATGATACTACATGTATTGTGAATATCTCTGTAGAAATAACCCTAATGGTTTAACATGGATTAAACCATGTGTTATTTCTACACTGAGATATTCACAATATTGTAGTATCATTAAAATCATAATAACGACTTTTAATAATTAAACCATTACTAGTTAGTTAATCTAGATATATATGGATAGTATGTCTGAGTGTATTAGATTTATATTACCATTGAATGGTTTATGATAAACCATGTTTAAAGCTGCAGATTACGCTTCAATGATATCTTTCTTAATGGATGTCAATTGGCAAATGCTTGATCAATCTTGTTCGGTGGATGTTTATTGGGATGCTTTATCTATGAAGTTAAATGAATGCATTGAAAAGTTTGTTCCTTTACGAAGGGTCGTTTTATTTAGTAAACCAAAATGTTTAAAACATATTCGTAAATTGTTGCTCTTAAAAAAGAAGTGGTTTCATAAAAATAGAGTGAAATACAACAAAATTGCTAAGGAGTATGAACTGGCGGTGAAATCCTTTTATGATTATCGTGAGTCATATGTCATCAACAGTAATGATTTATCTAAACTATATTCATATGTGAATATGAAACTTTGTCACACATTGTCTATCCCACCTTTAATGAAGTCAGACGGTTCCCTTGCTACAATGGATTATGACAAATGCAATGTTTTCAATGATTATTTTTCTTCTGTATTTACAACTGATAATGGTGTTCTACCCATCTTCCATCCTGCGGTATCTAGTATACAAGTTTCTCAACAAGTTGAATTTACTTATGATAATGTTATATGTGCCCTAAATCGTCTTCCTTCCAAATACTCTAGAACACCAGATGGTTTTCCTGCTGGGTTTTTAAAATCAGTCGCCCCTGGTATTGCAATACCGTTGTCCAGGCTTTTTAGACTGTCTATGGATTATGGGGATATACCTCTAAGTTGGAAAAAGGCGATGGTCTGTCCTATATTCAAGAAAGGTTCGCGTAAATTACCCAGCAATTATCGTCCAGTTTCTCTTACTAGTGTTTGTTGCAAAGTAATGGAGTCTATTGTGTGTGAATCAATGGTTACCTTTCTACGTTCAAACAGTCTTATCTCGAAAGACCAGTTTGGCTTTCTTGCCAGGCGTTCCACTTGTACTCAATTGTTAATGACACTTAATGAATGGACTCTACATACTGATTTTGGCGATAAGGTTGATTCTGTGTATATAGACTTTGCTAAAGCGTTTGATTCTATATCTCACACTAAGCTTCTGCATAAAGTGGAATGCTATGGATTTAGTTCTTCCTTGGTAAAGTGGTTATCTTCTTTTCTTACGAATCGTTCACAGCAAGTCTATATTGGTCAGTCCTTATCTTCTTCCCTACCTGTATCCAGTGGTGTTCCTCAAGGATCAGTACTTGGACCTCTATTGTTCCTCATTTATATCAATGACCTTCCTGAGTGTTTAGAGCCACCAGTTCAAGCTAAAATTTTTGCAGATGATACCAAACTTTATGCTACTCATTCATCCAACTCATCTTCACCTTTGACTTTATCTTTATTAAAATTTAGTGTGTGGTCTCAAACCTGGCAGCTTAATATTGCATTTCAGAAGTGCAGCGTGATATCCTTTGGGCGTAACTCAGCGAGTCACTCTTATTCTCTAGGTGGCGTGCTTTTGAATAGAGTTTTTGATATCCGTGACCTAGGTGTACATATCACATCTGATTTTAAACCGAGCTTGCATTGTGCATATATTGCTGCTAAGGCTTTTCAAAGGTGTTCACTCCTACTTAAAGCTCTTCGTACACTGAATATATCTGCGCTGTGTCGAGTGTTTCATTCATATGTGAGACCCATTCTGGAATATAATGCTCCAGTATGGAATCCTTGGCTTGTAAAAGATATTAAAACTCTTGAAAGAGTTCAACGTTACTTTACCAGATCACTCTTTAAAAGAATAAAGATACCTATGACTAGTTATGCTGATAGGCTTTCTATGCTTGGATTTCATTCATTGGAGTATAGAAGAGTGTTTTTGGATCTAGTTATGTGCTTTAAAATAGTGAAAAAACTTGTTGACCTTGATGCATCAGATTTTTTTCACATAAACTTGTCACCTTATACAACAAGAGGGAACTCCATCAAACTTACTCCTCTAACAACACCACATCACAATTACCGTGCAAATTTCTTTTCAGTTAGAATCATACCGATTTGGAACTCACTGCCTGACACTGTTGTTAAATCATCCTCAGAAAGAACGTTTAGGTTAATGCTGAACAATGTTGATTTATCTATTTTTTGTAAATGCTACGCATTTTAGGGGCAGTATACAAGTGCATATCTAATATATGCCATTACTTGCCTATGTGTATATCACATGCACATGAAATTATTATTATTATTATTATTATGTTAAACCATAAGTGTTATTTCTACACTGACATATTCACAATACATGTATTATCATTACAATCATAATAACGACTTAAAAAACTTAAATCATTACTAATTAGTAAATCTATATCCATATGGATTGTATGTTGAGTGTATTAGATTTGATTTACCATTGTATGATTTATGAAAAATCATGTCAAACCATAAGTGTTATTTCTACACTGAGATATTCACAATACCTTTAGTATCATTAAAATCATAGTAACAGCATTTAATAATTAAACCATTACTAGTTAGTAAATCTAGATCCATATGGATAGTATGTCTGAATGTATTATAATTAATTTACCATTGAATGGTTTATGATAAGCCATGTTAAACCATAAGTATTATTTCTGAACTGAGATATTCACAATACATATAGATACATGTATTATTATTATGATACAAGATACAATTTAGGACATACAAAATACACAAGAACATGACCAAAACTAAATAACACATCAGAAACAATCTTGAGGGCTATATCTGGGTTCAGATTGAGCCGGCCATACAGCTCTGATAGAACGGCAGATTTGGGCCTTGATGATGTTATGGCTAGGCGAGAGGCTAGACTCGAAAATGACTCCATAGCCTATTTCCCCCATGCACCATATGACTCAACCACAAGAGGGATACATAGCCAACCTAACTCGCTGCACTTCACATCGTTGGCCTCATGCTTTCTGAGCTCAGTGGCTTGCGCAGCTGCTCCAGCAGTTACTCCCGCTTCAGTTTGAGTTCAGCAGAGAGATAACTGATATGTCGCAGGCTGCTGTTTTCCCCAGAGCCCAGTTGGAAATGAGGACATCTTCAGGACGAGAGTGGCTGTGATCTGGTGTAAGGTTGCAGCCAGCTTCTACTTGTACACTAAAGTGGGCTCGCCTACATGTTTCTGCCAATATGTCCCTCAACCTGTTGTGGTGGAATACCACATTTCCACCCCGCTTACAAGTAGTGGCATGATGCCCTAGGGGATCCAACATGAACCCTGAGCTGTGTCAAGCCCTAACCACCACTTCAGTGTTGTCTGAAATACTGGAGGGTCTAAATGTAAGCCTTGACCTTCAGATGGAATAACCGTCAGCCATGAGGAAGCATGTGGGGAGAATGCTGATAAAAGTCGAGCTCTGTCAGCAATCGACTTAGGACCCTTGAGAACTCTGAATAAATGATCGTCCAAGATACTGGAAAGAGTCTTCTGAGAAGGTAACTTTTCCAGTACCGATCCGATCTGCATGTTGTCTGACTGATGAACTGAAGAATTAAATATCTCCAAGGACTGGAGGAGGTGTACATGAAAATTTGAACCCAGGCCAGAGAAACATAAAGGCTGCTGGTGCATGATGAGACAGGGAACGCAGCCCAAGGCCTCCTCGACTGAAGTGAAACATTTTTGAACATCTTGATCAAATAACTGCAGAACAGACTGAGAGAAAGAAGGGGGTACGGCACGAGCAAGATGGACAAGCTTACAGTAACCACCACAAAGCCGGAGAAGTACAAGAGCCACTTGGGGGTCGACTTGACCAACATAGTCCAGTCTCTTAATTAAGTAGAACACCTGCCTCAGACCTTTTCCTATCCAGGACAGCCCTACAAAAGACAGAGTCACCAATAGGTATTCCCAAGATCTCAAGATTGTGTTTGCTAGACTGTTTCATCTCCATTGGGAAATGAGTCAAACACCCATTGATAAAAACCTCACACTTCTTGATGTTCACGTGAAGGCCAAGTGGGGGACCAAGCTCAATGAGCAAGCTGAGTGCTTTCCTAACATGTGAACTTGGGCCCGCAAGAACACCGTCATCAAGGTACCACACATGATAGCACAGATCGCAGCAGTCAGGATGAGTAGCGATCACTTTGATTACAACATTAAGAACTAGGGAGACAAGCAAGGGCCCTAATGGGTCTCCTTGCTGTACACCAGATTGAGATGTTAAATTGCCCAAAGTGTGCCATAGAACAGGGTGCCGGCAATAACACCAACTAACCCATGGAAGTAGCTCGCGGACGTGTGTGCTGCATTCAGACAGCAGAGCTTGATGGCTTACTAAATTAAAGGCATTCACCAAGTCTATCTTCAGTATCGTAAAGCCTTCATTAAAATCATAATAATGACTTTAATAATTAAACCATTACTAGTTAGTAAATCTAGATATATATGGATTACTTGTCTGAGTGTATTAGATTTATATTACCATTGAATGGTTTATGATAAACCATGTTAAACCATAAGTGTTATTTCTACACTGGGATATTCACATTACACGTAGTATGATTAAAATCATAATAACGACTTTTAATAATTAAACCATTACTAGTTAGTAAATCTATATTTATATGGATAGAATGTTTAAAGGATTTAGATTTAATCTGACGTCATCATGGCGTATGATAGACCATGTTAAACCATAAGTGTTTTTTCTACACTGAGATATTCACAATACATGTAGTATCATTAAAATCATAATAACGACTTTTAAAAATCAAACCATTACTAGTTAGTACATCTAGATATATATGGATAGTATGTCTGAGTGTATTAGATTTATATTACCATTGAATGGTTTATGATAAACCATGTTAAACCATAAGTGTTATTTCTACACTGAGATATTTACAATACATGTAGTATCAATTAAAATCATAATAACGACTTATAATCATTAAACCATTACTAGTTACTCAATCTATATTTATATGGATAGTATGTTTAAAGGTTTTAGATCTAGATACATATGGATAGTATGTCTGAGTGTATTTAATTTAATTTACCATTGAATGGTTTATGATAAACCATGTTAAACTGTGTTATTTCTACACTGAGATATTCACAATACATGTACATGTAGTATCATAAAAATCATAATAACGACTTTTAATAATTAAACCATAACTAGTTAGTAAATCTAGATATATATGGATAGTATGCTTAAAGGAATCTGACGTCATCATGGTGTATGATAAACCATGTTAAACCATAAGTGTTATTTCTACACTGAAATATTCACAATACATGTAGTATCATTAAAATCATAATAACGACTCCTAATAATTAAACCATAACTAGTTAGTAAATCTAGATACATATGAATAGTATGTCTGAGTATATAAGATTTAATTTACTATTGAATGGTTTATTATAAACCATGTTAAACCATAAGTGTTATTTCTACACTGGGATATTCACATTACATGTAGTATGATTAAAATCATAATAACGACTTTTAATAATTAAACCATTACTAGTTAGTAAATCTATATTTATATGGATAGTATGTTTAAAGGATTTAGATTTAATCTGACGTCATCAAGGCGTATGATAGACCATGCTAAACCATAAGTGTTTTTTCTACACTGAGATATTCACAATACATGTAGTATGATTAAAATCATAATAACGACTTTTAATAATTAAACAAATACTAGTTAGTAAATCTAGATACATATGTATAGTATGCCTGAGTGTATAGGATTTAATTTACTATTGAATGGTTTATGATAAACCATGTTAAACCATAAGTGTTATTTCTACACTGGGATATTCACATTACACGTAGTATGATTAAAATCATAATAACGACTTTTAATAATTAAACCATTACTAGTTAGTAAATCTATATTTATATGGATAGAATGTTTAAAGGATTTAGATTTAATCTGACGTCATCATGGCGTATGATAGACCATGTTAAACCATAAGTGTTTTTTCTACACTGAGATATTCACAATACATGTAGTATCATTAAAATCATAATAACGACTTTTAAAAATCAAACCATTACTAGTTAGTAAATCTAGATATATATGGATAGTATGTCTGAGTGTATTAGATTTATATTACCATTGAATGGTTTGTGATAAACCATGTTAAACCATAAGTGTTATTTCTACACTGAGATATTTACAATACATGTAGTATCAATTAAAATCATAATAACGACTTATAATCATTAAACCATTACTAGTTACTCAATCTATATTTATATGGACAGTATGTTTAAAGGTTTTAGATCTAGATACATATGGATAGTATGTCTGAGTGTATTTAATTTAATTTACCATTGAATGGTTTATGATAAACCATGTTAAACTATGTTATTTCTACACTGAGATATTCACAATACATGTACATGTAGTATCATAAAAATCATAATAACGACTTTTAATAATTAAACCATAACTAGTTAGTAAATCTAGATATATATGGATAGTATGCTTAAAGGAATCTGACGTCATCATGGTGTATGATAAACCATGTTAAACCATAAGTGTTATTTCTACACTGAAATATTCACAATTCATGTAGTATCATTAAAATCATAATAACGACTCCTAATAATTAAACCATAACTAGTTAGTAAATCTAGATACATATGGATAGTATGTCTGAGTATATAAGATTTAATTTACTATTGAATGGTTTATTATAAACCATGTTAAACCATAAGTGTTATTTCTACACTGGGATATTCACATTACATGTAGTATGATTAAAATCATAATAACGACTTTTAATAATTAAACCATTAGTAGTTAGTACATCTATATTTATATGGATAGTATGTTTAAAGGATTTAGATTTAATCTGACGTCATCAAGGCGTATGATAGACCATGCTAAACCATAAGTTTTTTCTACACTGAGATATTCACAATACATGTACTATCATTGAAATCCTAATAACGACTTTTAAAAATCAAACCATTACTAGTTAGTATATCTAGATACATATGGATAGTATGTCAGAGTGTATACGATTTAATTTACTATTGAATGGTTTATGATAAACCATATTAAACCATAAGTGTTATTTCTACACTGAGATATTCACATTACATGTAGTATGATTAAAATCATAATAACGACTTTTAATAATTAAACCATTACTAGTTAGTAAATCTATATTTCTATGGATAGTATGTTTAAAGTTTTAGATTTAATCTGATGTCATCATGGTGTATGATAAACCATGTTAAACCATGTGTTATTTCTATACTGAGATATTAACAATTCATGTAGTATCATTAGAATCATAATAACGACTTTTAATAATTAAACCTTTACTAGTTAGTAAATCTATATTGATATGGATAGTATGTTTAAAAGTTTTAGATTTAATCTGACGTCATCATGGTGTATGATAAACCATGTTAAACCATAAGTGTTATTTCTACTCTGAGATATCCACAATTCATGTGGTATCATTAAAATTATAATAACAACTTTCAATCAATAACCTTTACTAGTTAGTTAATCTAGATACATATTGGTAGTATGTCTGACTGTATTATATTTAACTTACTATTAAATGGTTTTTGATAAACCATGTTAAACCATAAGTGTTATTTCTACACTGAGATATTCACAATACATGTAGTATCATTACAATCACTATAAAAACTTTTAATAATTTAACCATTACTAGTTAGTAAATCTAGATACATATGCATAGTATGTCTGAGTGTATTAGATTTAATTTACCATTGAATGGTTTATGATAAACCATGTTAAACCTAAGTGGTATTTAAACCATAAGTGTTATTTCTATACTTAGAGATTCAGAATTCATGTAGCATCATTAAAATGAAAATAACGACTTTTAACAATCAAATTGAATGGTTTATGTTCAACCATAAGTCGTTATTATGATTTTAATGATACTACATGTATTGTGAATATCTCAGTATAGAAGTAACACTTATGGTTTAACATGGTTTATCATAAACCATTGAATGGTAAATTAAATCTCAGACATACTATACATATGTATCTAGATTTACTAACTAGTAATGGTTTAATTATTAAAAGTCGTTATTATGATTTTAATGATAATACATGAATTGTGAATATCTCAGTGTGGAAAAAACACTTATGGTTTAACTTGGTTAATCATACACCATGATGACGTCAGATTAAATCTAAAACCTTTAAACATACTATCCATATAAGTAGAGATCTACTAATTAGAAATGGTTTAAATATTAAAAGTCGTTATTATGATTTTAATGCTAATCCATGAATTGTGAAATCTCAGTGTGGAAACAACACTTATGGTTTAACTTGGTTAATCATACACCATGATGACGTCAGATTAAATCTAAAACCTTTAAACATACTATCCATATAAGTAAAGATCTACTAATTAGAAATGGTTTAAATATTAAAAGTCGCTATTATGATTTTAATGATAATCCATGAATTGTGAAATCTCAGTATGGAAACAACACTTATGGTTTAACTTGGTTAATCATACACCATGATGACGTCAGATTAAATCTAAAACCTTTAAACATACTATCCATATAAGTATAGATCTACTAATTAGAAATGGTTCAGTCCCTGGACTGCAAGTTACAGAACCAAAGTGCACCACACTTCTGGGTACTCCCCTAGGTGATATTGCTTCAATATCTGCTGCTATCTGTGCAAAAATAGTTTTTTTGAAAAAAATGGGTGAAAGGTTGTGCAATTTAGATGCACATGATGCTCTGCTATTGCTGCGTCACTCATTTGCAATACCCAAGCTTCTAAACATTTTGCGCACCTCTCCCTATTTCCTTTCAGAGAAACTTGCTGATTTTGATGACCTTTTGCGATCCATCCTAAGCAGCACTTTAAATATCTCTCTTGGAATTAATGATCCAGCCTGGACACAAGCTCAGCTTCCTATAAAGCTTGGCGGCCTTGGTATTCGGAGTGCATGTCAGCTTGCACCTTCAGCCTTCCTGGCTTCAGCTGCTGGCACCTCTGATACATTGAAGAGCATGCTCCCTGCATCTCTGCACAATGCCTCCATCCCTGATGTTGAGTCTGCACTTTCCCACTGGTCCCAAGGAAACAACACAGCCCCACCTGTACCTCCTGCTTCTTGTTTTCAAAAAGCTTGGGATCTACCAAAAATGCAGTTGGTAGCTCAAGGTCTGCTGGCCAGTGCTGATAGTCCATCTTCCCGTGCTCGTCTTCTTGCTGCATCCACACCAGAGTCAGGAAAATGGCTAAATGCAATACCTGCTCGTTTGGAGCCTTCTGGAGTAGCTAGATCTGATGGTAAAAGGCCAGATGGAATTTCAATGGTTCCCTGGAAAGAGGGGAAACTCCTTGTGTGGGATGCTACATGCAGAGACACCTTGGCACCATCATATCTCTCCACTGCTGAAAGAGGCCCAGGATTGGTAGCAGCAGAGGCTGAATCTCAAAAGAGGAAGAAGTATTCCTCTCTTGGAGCTAAATACTTCTTTGTTCCCATAGCATGTGAGTCTCTTGGTGTGTTTGGTGCTGAAACATTGTCCTTTCTTAAGGACCTTGGCCATCGTCTGCACAAAACCACTGGAGACTCACAATCCTACCAATTCTTACTCCAGCGCCTTTCTGTGGCAATCCAGAGAGGAAATTCTACCTCCGTCTTGGGAACATTAAGTTCCTTTGATGGTTTAGATGACTTTTAGTTCTGTGTGCGAGTGATCGAGTGTGTTAGTGTGCCAGTACATTGTATATGTTAGGTTGTGTTGTTGTTAGCCAATTGGTGGACTTGTTTTATAATTATATTATTATTATTATTGTTTAAATATTAAAAGTCGTTATTATGATTTTAAAGATAATACAGGTATTGTGAATATCTCAGTGTAGAAATAACACTTATGGTCTAACTTGGTTAATCATACATCATGACGTCAGATTAAATGTAAAACCTTTAAACACACTATCCATATAAGTAAAGATTTACTAACTAGTAATGGTTTAATTATTATAATCCGTTATTATGATTTTAATGATAATACATGAATTGTGAATATCTCAGTGTGGAAACAATACTTATGGTCTAACTTGGTTAATCATACACCATGATGACGTCAGATTAAATCTAAAACCTTTAAACATACTATCCATATAAGAATAGATTTACTAACTAGTAATGGTTTTATTATTAAAAGTCGTTATTATGATTTTAATCATACTACGTGTAATGTGAATATCTCAGTGTAGAATAAACATGTTTTAACATAATTTATCATAAACCATTCAATGGTAAATTAAATCTATTATACTCAGACATACTATCCATATGTATCTAGATTTACTAACTAGTAATGGTTTAATTATTAAAAGTCGTTATTACGATTTTAATGATAATACATGTATTGTGAATATCTTAGTGTTGAATAAACATGGTTTAACATGGTTTATCATAAACCATTCAATGGTAGATTAAATCTAATACACTCAGACATACTGTCCATATGTATTTAGATTTACTAACAAGTAATGGTTTAATTATTAAAAGTCCTTATTATGATTTCAATGATAATCCATGAATTGTGAATATCTCAGTGTGGAAACAACACTTATGGTTTAACTTGGTTAATCATACACCATGATGACGTCAGATTAAATCTAAAACATTTAAACATACTATCCATGTAAGTATAGATTTACTAACTAGTAATGGTTTTATTATCAAAAGTCGTTATTATGATTTTAATGATAATATATGAATTGTGAGTATCTCAGTGTGGAAACAACACCCATGGTTTAACTTGGTTAATCATACACCATGATGACGTCACATTAAATCTAAAACCTTTAAACATACTATCCATATAAGGATAGATTTACTAACTAGTAATGGTTTATTTATTAAAAGTCGTTATTACGATTTTAATGATAATACATGTATTGTGAATATCTCAGTGTAGAGATAACATGGTTTAACATGGTTTATCATAAACCATTCAATGGTCAATTAAATCTATTATACTCAGACATACTATCCATATGTATCTAGATTTACTAATTAGTAATGGTTTAATTATCAAAACTCGTTATTATGATTTTAATGATAATACAAGTATTGTGAATATCTCAGTGTGGAAACAACACTTATGATTTAACTTGGTTAATCATACACCATGATGACGTCAGATTAAATCTAAAACCTTTAAACATACTATCCATATAAGTATAGATTTACTAACTAGAAATGGTTTAATTATTAAAAGTCGTTATTATGATTTTAATGATAATACATGTATTGTGAATATCTCAGTGTAGAAATAACACTTATGGTCTAACTTGGTTAATCATACATCATGATGACGTCAGATTAAATCTAAAACCTTTAAACATACTATCCATATAAGCATAGATTTACTAACTAGTAATGGTTTAATTACTAAAAGTCGTTATTATGATTTTAATGATAATACATGTATTGTGAATATCTCAGTGTAGAAATAACACTTATGGTTTAACATGGTTTATCATAAACTATTCAATGGTAAATTAAATCGATTATACTCAGACATACTAACCATATGTATCTAGATTTACTAACTAGTAGTGGTTTAATTATTAAAAGTCGTTATTATGATTTTAATGATAATACATGAATTGTGAATATCTCAGTGTGGAAACAACACTTATGATTTAACTTGGTTAATCATACACCATGATGACGTCAGATTAAATCTAAAACCTTTAAACATACTTTCCATATAAGTATAGATTTACTAACTAGAAATGGTTTAATTATTAAAAGTCGTTATTATGATTTTAATGATAATACATGTATTGTGAATATCTCAGTGTAGAAATAACACTTATGGTTTATCATGGCTTATCATAAACCATTCAATGGTAAATTAAATCTATTATACTCAGACGTACTATCCATATGTATCTAGATTTACTAACTAGTAGCGGTTTAATTATTAAAAGTCGTTATTATGATTTTAATGATAATACATGAATTGTGAATATCTCAGTGTGGAAACAACACTTATGGTTTAACTTGGTTAATCATACACCATGATAACGTCACATTAAATCTAAAACCTTTAAACATACTATCCATATAAGCATAGAATTACTAACTAGTAATGGTTTAATTATTAAAAGTCGTTATTATGATTTTAAATTATCATATCTCAGTGTAGAAATAATATGGTTTAACATGGTTTATCATTAACCATTCAATGGTAAATTAAATCTAATATACTCAGACATACTATCCATATGTATCTAGATTTACTAACTAGTAATGGTTTAATTATTAAAAGTCGTTATTATGATTTTAATGATAATACACGAATTGTGAATATCTCCGTGGAAACAACACTTATGATTTAACTTGGTTAATCATACACCATGATGACGACAGATTAAATCTAAAACCTTTAAACATACTATCCATATAAGTATAGATTTACTAACTAGAAATGGTTTAATTATTAAAAGTCGTTATTATGATTTTAATGATAATACATGTATTGTATCTCAGTGTAGAAATAACACTTATGGTTTATCATGGCTTATCATAAACCATTCAATGGTAAATTAAATTTAATACACTCAGACATACTGTCCATATGTATTTAGATTTACTAACAAGTAATGGTTTAATTATTAAAAGTCGTTATTATGATTTTAATGATAATCCATGAATTGTGAATATCTCAGTGTGGAAACAACACTAATGGTTTAACTTGTTTAATCATACACCATGATGACGTCAGATTAAATCTAAAACCTTTAAACATACTATCCATATAAGTATAGATTTACTAACTAGTAACGGTTTAATTATTAAAATTCGTTATTATGATTTTAATGATAATACATGTATTGTGAATATCTCAGTGTAGAAATAACACTTATGGTTTAACATGCCTTATCAATAACCATTCAATGGTAAATTAAATCTAATACACTCAGACATACTGTCCATATGTATTTAGATTAAGTAACTAGAAATGGTTTAATTATTAAAAGTCGTTATTATGATTTTAATGATAATACATGTATTGTGAATATCTCAGTGTAGAAATAACACTTATGGTCTAACTTGGTTAATCATACACCATGATGACGTCAGATTAAATCTAAAACCTTTAAACATACTATCCATATAAGTATAGATTTACTAACTAGTAACGGTTTAATTATTAAAAGTCGTTATTATGATTTTAATGATAATACATGTATTGTGAATATCTCAGTGTAGAAATAACACTTATGGTTTAACATGGCTTATCAATAACCATTCAATGGTAAATTAAATCTATTATACTCAGACATACTATCCATATATATCTAGATTTACTAACTAGTAGTGGTTTAATTATTAAAAGTCGTTATTTTGATTTTAATGATAATACATGTATTGTGAATATCTCAGTGTAGAATAAACATGGTTTAACATGGTTTATCATAAACCATTGAATGGTAAATTAAATCTAATCTACTCAGACATACTATCCATATGTATCTAGATTTACTAACTAGTAATGGTTTAATTATTAAAAGTCGTTATTATGATTTTAATGATAATACATGAATTGTGAGTATCTCAGTGTGGAAACAACACTTATGGTTTAACTTGGTTAATCATAAACCATGATGACGTCAGATTAAATCTAAAACATTTAAACATACTATTCATATAAGTATAGATTTACTAACTAGTAATAGTTATATTATCAAAAGTCGTTATTATGATTTTAATGATAATATATGATTTGTGAATATCTCAGTGTGGAAACAACACTTATGGTTTAACTTGGTTAATCATACACCATGATGACGTTACATTAAATCTAAAACCTTTAAACATACTATCCATATAAGTATAGATTTACTAACTAGTAACGGTTTAATTATTAAAAGTCGTTATTATGATTTTAATGATAATACATGTATTGTGAATATCTCAGTGTAGAAATAACACTTATGGTTTAACATGGCTTATCATAAACCATTCAATGGTAAATTAAATCTAATACACTCAGATATACTGTCCATATGTATTTAGATTTACTAACAAGTAAAGGTTTAATTATTAAAAGTCGTTATTATGATTTTAATGATAATCCATGAATTGTGAATATTTCAGTGTGGAAACAACACTTATGGTTTAACTTGGTTAATCATACACCATGATGACGTCAGATTAAATCTAAAACCTTTAAACATACTATCCATATAAGTATAGATTTACTAACTAGTAACGGTTTTATTATCAAAAGTCGTTATTATGATTTTAATGATAATATATGAATAGTGAATATCTCAGTGTGGAAACAACACTTATGGTTTAACTTGGTTAATCATACACCATGATAACGTCACATTAAATCTAAAACCTTTAAACATACTATCCATATGTATCTAGTTTTACTAACTAGTTTAATTATTAAAAGTCGTTATTATGATTTTAAATTATCATATCTCAGTGTAGAAATAATATGGTTTAACATGGTTTATCATTAACCATTCAATGGTAAATTAAATCTAATATACTCAGACATACTATCCATATGTATCTAGATTTACTAACTAGTAATGGTTTAATTATTAAAAGTCGTTATTATGATTTTAATGATAATACATGAATTGTGAATATCTCAGTGTGGAAACAACACTTATGATTTAACTTGGTTAATCTTACACCATGATGACGTCAGATTAAATCTACAACCTTTAAACATACTATCCATATAAGTATAGATTTACTAACTAGAAATGGTTTAATTATTAAAAGTCGTTATTATGATTTTAATGATAATATATGAATTGTGAATATCTCAGTGTGGAAACAACACTTATGGTTTAACTTGGTTAATCATACACCATGATGACGTCAGATTAAATCTAAAACCTTTAAACATACTATCCATATAAGTATAGATTTACTAACTAGTAATAGTTTTATTATCAAAAGTCGTTATTATTATTTTAATGATAATACATGTATTGTGAATATCTCAGTGTGGAAACAACACTTATGGTTTAACTTGGTTAATCATACACCATGATGACGTAACATTAAATCTATCCATATAAGTATAGATTTACTAACTAGTAACGGTTTAATTATTAAAAGTCGTTATTATGATTTTAATGATAATACATGTATTGTGAATATCTCAGTGTAGTAATAACACTTATGGTTTAACATGGCTTATCAATAACCATTCAATGGTAAATTAAATCCAATACACTCAGACATACTGTCCATATGTATTTAGATTTACTAACTAGTAATGGTTTATTATTAAAAGTCTTTATTATGATTTTAATGATAATATATGTATTGTGAATATCTCAGTGTAGAAAATACACTTATGGTCTAACTTAGTTAATCATACATCATAATGACGTCAGATTAAATCTAAAACCTTTAAACATACTATCCATATAAGCATAGAATTACTAACTAGTAATGGTTTAAAAGTCGTTATTATGATTTTAAATTATCATATCTCAGTGTAGAAATAATATGGTTTAACATGGTTTATCATTAACCATTCAATGGTAAATTAAATCTAATATACTCAGACATACTATCCATATGTATCTAGATTTACTAACTAGTAATGGTTTAATTATTAAAAGTCATTATTATGATTTTAATGATAATACATGTATTGTGAATATCTCTGTGTAGAAATAACACTTATGGTCTAACTTGGTTAATCATACATCATGATGACGTCAGATTAAATCTAAAATCTTTAAACATACTATCCATATAAGCATAGATTTACTAACTAGTAATGGTTTAATTATTAAAAGTTGTTATAATGATTTTAAATTATCATTTCTCAGTGTAGAAATAATATGGTTTAGCATGGTTTATCATAAACCATTCAATTGTAAATTAAATCTAATATACTCAGACATACTATCCATATGTATCTAGATTTACTAACTAGTAATGGTTTAATTATTCAAAGTCGTTATTACGATTTTAATGATAATACATGTATTGTGAATATTTCAGTGTGGAAACAACACTTATGGTTTAACTTGGTTAATCATACACCATGATGACGTCAGATTAAATCTAAAACCTTTAAACATACTATCCATATAAGTATAGATTTACTAACTAGTAATGGTTTTATTATCAAAAGTCGTTATTATGATTTTAATGATAATACATGTATTGTGAATATCTCGGTGTAGAAATAACACTTATGGTTGAACATGGTTTATCATAAACCATTCAATGGTAAATTAAATCTAATATACTCAGACATACTATCCATATGTATCTACATTTACTAACTAGTAATGGTTTAACTATTAAAAGTCGTTATTATGATTTTAATGATAATACATGTATTGTGAATATCTCAGTGTAGTAATAACACTTATGGTTTAACATGGCTTATCAATAACCATTCAATGGTAAATTAAATCTAATACACTCAGACATACTGTCCATATGTATTTAGATTTACTAACTAGTAATGGTTTAATTATTAAAAGTCTTTATTATGATTTTAATGATAATATATGTATTGTGAATATCTCAGTGTAGAAAATACACTTATGGTCTAACTTAGTTAATCATACATCATGATGACGTCAGATTAAATCTAAAACCTTTAAACATACTATCCATATAAGCATAGAATTACTAACTAGTAATGGTTTAAAAGTCGTTATTATGATTTTAAATTATCATATCTCAGTGTAGAAATAATATGGTTTAACATGGTTTATCATTAACCATTCAATGGTAAATTAAATCTAATATACTCAGACATACTATCCATATGTATCTAGATTTACTAACTAGTAATGGTTTAATTATTAAAAGTCATTATTATGATTTTAATGATAATACATGTATTGTGAATATCTCTGTGTAGAAATAACACTTATGGTCTAACTTGGTTAATCATACATCATGATGACGTCAGATTAAATCTAAAATCTTTAAACATACTATCCATATAAGCATAGATTTACTAACTAGTAATGGTTTAATTATTAAAAGTTGTTATAATGATTTTAAATTATCATTTCTCAGTGTAGAAATAATATGGTTTAGCATGGTTTATCATAAACCATTCAATTGTAAATTAAATCTAATATACTCAGACATACTATCCATATGTATCTAGATTTACTAACTAGTAATGGTTTAATTATTCAAAGTCGTTATTACGATTTTAATGATAATACATGTATTGTGAATATTTCAGTGTGGAAACAACACTTATGGTTTAACTTGGTTAATCATACACCATGATGACGTCAGATTAAATCTAAAACCTTTCAACATACTATCCATATAAGTATAGATTTACTAACTAGTAATGGTTTTATTATCAAAAGTCGTTATTATGATTTTAATGATAATACATGTATTGTGAATATCTCGGTGTAGAAATAACACTTATGGTTGAACATGGTTTATCATAAACCATTCAATGGTAAATTAAATCTAATATACTCAGACATACTATCCATATGTATCTACATTTACTAACTAGTAATGGTTTAACTATTAAAAGTCGTTATTATGATTTTAATGATAATACATGTATTGTGAATATCTCTGTAGAAATAACACTTATGGTCTAACTTGGTTAATCATACATCATGATGATGTCAGATTAAATCTAAAACCTTTAAACATACTATCCATATAAGCATAGTTTTACTAACTAGTAATGGTTTAATTATTAAAAGTCGTTACTATGATTTTAATGATAATACATGTATTGTGAATATCTCAGTGTAGAAATAACACTTATGGTTGAACATGGTTTATCATAAACCATTCAATGGTAAATTAAATCTAATATACTCAGACATACTATCCATATGTATCTAGATTTACTAACTAGTAATGGTTTAATTATTAAAAGTCGTTATTATGATTTTAATGATAATACATGTATTGTGAATATCTCAGTGTGGAAACAACACTTATGGTTTAACTTGGTTAATCATACACCATGATGACGTCAGATTAAATCTAAAACCTTTAAACATACTATTTATATAAGCATAGATTTACTAACTAGTAATGGTTTAATTATTAAAAGTCGTTATTATGATTATATTGATAATACATGTATTGTGAATATCTCAGTGTGGAAACAACACTTATGATTTAACTTGATACACCATGATGACGTCAGATTAAATCTAAAACCTTTAAACATACTATTTATATAAGCATAGATTTACTAACTAGTAATGGTTTAATTATTAAAAGTCGTTATTATGATTTTATTGATAATACATGTATTGTGAATATCTCAGTGTGGAAACAACACTTATGATTTAACTTGGTTAATCATACACCATGATAACGTCACTAAAACCTTTAAACATACTATCCATATGGATCTAGTTTTACTGACTAGTTTAATTATTAAAAGTCGTTATTATGATTTTAAATTATCATATCTCAGTGTAGAAATAATATGGTATAACATGGTTTATCATTAACCATTCAATGGTAATTTAAATCTAATATACTCAGACATACTATCCATATGTATCTAGATTTACTAACTAGTAATGGTTTAATTATTAAAAGTCGTTATTATGATTTTAATGATAATACACGAATTGTGAATATCTCAGTGTGGAAACAACACTTATGATTTAACTTGGTTAATCATACACCATGATGACGTCAGATTAAATCTACAACCTTTAAACATACTATCCATATAAGTATAGATTTACTAACTAGAAATGGTTTAATTATTAAAAGTCGTTATTACGATTTTAATGATAATACATGTATTGTGAATATCTCAGGGTAGAAATAACACTTATTGTCTAACTTGGTTAATCATACATCATGATGACGTCAGATTAAAACTAAAACCTTTAAACATACTATCCATATAAGCATAGATTTACTAACTGGTAATGGTTTAATTATTAAAAGTCGTTATTATGATTTTAATGATAATACATGTATTGTGAATATCTCAGTGTAGAAATAACACTTATGGTTGAACATGAATTATCATAAACCATTCAATGGTAAATTAAATCTAATATACTCAGACATACTATCCATATGTATCTAGATTTACTAACTAGTAATGGTTTAATTATTAAAAGTCGTTATTATGATTTTAATGATAATACATGTATTGTGAATATCTCAGTGTAGAAATAACACTTATGGTTGAACATGAATTATCATAAACCATTCAATGGTAAATTAAATCTAATATACTCAGACATACTATCCATATGTATCTAGATTTACTAACTAGTAATGGTTTAATTATTAAAAGTCGTTATTATGATTTTAATGATAATACATGTATTGTGAATATCTCAGTGTAGAAATAACACTTATGGTTGAACATGGTTTATCATAAACCATTCAATGGTAAATTAAATCTAATATACTCAGACATACTATCCATATGTATCTAGATTTACTAACTAGTAATGGTTTAATTATTCAAAGTCGTTATTACGATATTAATGATAATACATGTATTGTGAATATCTCAGTGTAGAAATAACACTTATGGTTTAACATGGCTGATCATAAACCATTCAATGGTAAATTAAATCTAATACACTCGGACATAGTGTCTATATGTATTTAGATTTACTAACTAGTAATAGTTATATTATCAAAAGTCGTTATTATGATTTTAATGATAATATATGAATTGTGAATATTTCAGTGTGGAAACAACACTTATGGTTTAACTTGGTTAATCATACACCATGATGACGTCAGATTAAATCTAAAACCTTTAAACATACTATCCATATAAGTATAGATTTACTAACTAGTAATGGTTTTATTATCAAAAGTCGTTATTATGATTTTAATGATAATACATGTATTGTGAATATCTCAGTGTGGAAACAACGCTTATGATTTAACTTGGTTAATCATACACCATGATGACGTCAGATTAAATCTAAAACCTTTAAACATACTATCCATATAAGTATAGATTTACTAACTAGTAATGGTTTTATTATCAAAAGTCGTTATTATGATTTTAATGATAATACATGTATTGTGAATATCTCAGTGTAGAAATAACACTTATGGTTGAACATGGTTTATCATAAACCATTCAATGGTAAATTAAATCTAATATACTCAGACATACTATCCATATGTATCTACATTTACTAACTAGTAATGGTTTAACTATTAAAAGTCGTTATTATGATTTTAATGATAATACATGTATTGTGAATATCTCTGTAGAAATAACACTTATGGTCTAACTTGGTTAATCATACAACATGATGACGTCAGATTAAATCTAAAACCTTTAAACATACTATCCATATAAGCATAGATTTACTAACTAGTAATGGTTTAATTATTAAAAGTCGTTACTATGATTTTAATGATAATACATGTATTGTGAATATCTCAGTGTAGAAATAACACTTATGGTTGAACATGGTTTATCATAAACCATTCAATGGTAAATTAAATCTAATATACTCAGACATACTATCCATATGTATCTAGATTTACTAACTAGTAATGGTTTAATTATTAAAAGTCGTTATTATGATTTTATTGATAATACATATATTGTGAATATCTCAGTGTGGAAACAACACTTATGATTTAACTTCGTTAATTATACACCATGATGACGTCAGATAAAATCTAAAACCTTTAAACATACTATTTATATAAGCATAGATTTACTAACTAGTAATGGTTTAATTATTAAAAGTCGTTATTATGATTTTATTGATAATACATGTATTGTGAATATCTCAGTATGGAAACAACACTTATGATTTAACTTGGTTAATCATACACCATGATAACGTCACATTAAATCTAAAACCTTTAAACATACTATCCATATGTATCTAGTTTTACTAACTAGTTTAATTATTAAAAGTCGTTATTACGATTTTAAATTATCATATCTCAGTGTAGAAATAATATAGTATAACATGGTTTATCATTAACCATGCAATGGTAAATTAAATCTAATATACTCAGACATACTATCCATATGTATCTAGATTTACTAACTAGTAATGGTTTAATTATTAAAAGTCGTTATTATGATTTTAATGATAATACATGAATTGTGAGTATCTCAGTGTGGAAACAACACTTATGATTTAACTTGGTTAATCATACACCATGATGACGTCAGATTAAATCTACAACCTTTAAACATACTATCCATATAAGTATAGATTTACTAACTAGTAATGGTTTAATTATTAACAGTCGTTATTATGATTTTAATGATAATACATGTATTGTGAATATCTCAGTGTAGAAATAACACTTATGGTTAAACATGGTTTATCATAAACCATTCAATGGTAAATTAAATCTAATATACTCAGACATACTATCCATATGTATCTACATTTACTAACTACTAATGGTTTAATTATTAAAAGTCGTTATTACGATTTTAATGATAGTACATGTATTGTGAATATCTCTGTGTAGAATAAACATGGTTTAACATGGTTTATCATAAACCATTCAATGGTAAATTAAATCTATTATACTCAGACATACTATCCATATGTATCTAGATTTACTAACTAGTAATGGTTTAATTATTAAAAGTCGTTATTTTGATTTTAATGATAATACAAGTATTGTGAATATCTCAGTGTGGAAACAACACTTATGGTTTAACTTGTTTAATCATACACCATGATGACGTCAGATCAAATCTAAAACCTTTAAACATACTATCCTTATAAGTATAGATTTACTAACTAGTAATGGTTTTATTATCAAAAGTCGTTATTATAATTTTAATGATAATATATGAATTGTGAATATCTCAGTGTGGAATCAACACTTATGCTTTAACTTGGTTAATGATACACCATGATGACATCAGATTAAATCTAAAACCTTTAAACATACTATCCATATAAGTATAGATTTACTGACTAGTAATGGTTTAATTATTAAAAGTAGTTATTGTGATTTTAATGATAATACATGTATTGTAAATATCTCAGTGTAGAAATAACATGGTTTAGTATGGTTTATCATAAACCATTCAATGGTAAATTAACTCTATTATACTCTGTCGTACTATCCATATGTATCTAGATTTACTAACTAGTAGTGGTTAAATTATTAAAAGTCGTTATTATGATTTTAATGATAATACATGAATTGTGAATATCTCAGTGTGGAAACAACACTTATGATTTTACTTGGTTAATCATACACCATGATGACGGCAGATTAAATCTAAAACTTTTAAACATACTATCCATATAAGTATAGATTTACTAACTAGTAATGGTTTAATCATTAAAAGTCGTTATTTTGATTTTAATGATAATACATGTATTGTGAATATCTCAGTGTAGAAATAACACTTATGGTCTAACTTGGTTAATCATACATCATGATGACGTCAGATTAAATCTAAAACCTTTAAACATACTATCCATATAAACATAGATTTACTAACTGGTAATGGTTTAATTATTAAAAGTCGTTATTATGATTTTAATGATAATACATGTATTTTGAATATCTCAGTGTAGAAATAACACTTATGGTTGAACATGGTTTATCATAAACCATTCAATGGTAAATTAAATCTAATAAACTCAGACATACTATCCATATGTATCTAGATTTACTAACTAGAAATGGTTTAATTATTAAAAGTCGTTATTATGATTTTAATGATAATACATGTATTGTGAATATCTCAGTGTGGAAACAACACTTATGATTTAACTTGGTTAATCATACACCATGATGACGACAGATTTAATCTAAAACCTTTAAACATACTATCCATATAAGCATAGATTTACTAACTAGTAATGGTTTAATTATTAAAAGTCGTTATTTTGATTTTAATGATAATACATGTATTGTGAATATCTCAGTGTGGAAACAACACTTATGATTTAACTTGGTTAATCATTCACCATGATGACGTCAGATTAAATCTAAAACCTTTAAACATACTATCCATATAAGTATAGATTTACTAACGAGAAATGGTTAAATTATTAAAAGTCATTATTATGATTTTAATGATAATACATGTATTGTGAATATCTCAGTGTAGAAATAACACTTATGGTCTAACTTGGTTAATCATACATCATGATGACGTCAGATTAAATCTAAAATCTTTAAACATACTATCCATATAAGCATAGATTTACTAACTAGTAATGGTTTATTTATTAAAAGTTGTTATAATGATTTTGAATTATCATTTCTCAGTGTAGAAATAGTATGGTTTAGCATGGTTTATCATAAACCATTCAATTGTAAATTAAATCTAATATACTCAGACATACTATCCATATGTATCTAGATTTACTAACTAGTAATGGTTTAATTATTCAAAGTCGTTATTACATGATAATACATGTATTGTGAATATTTCAGTGTGGAAACGACACTTATGGTTTAACTTGGTTAATCATACACCATGATGACGTAAGATTAAATCTAAAACCTTTAAACATACTATCCATATAAGTATAGATTTACTAACTAGTAATGGTTTTATTATCAAAAGTCGTTATTATGATTTTAATGATAATACATGTATTGTGAATATCTCAGTGTAGAAATAACACTTATGGTTTAACATGGTTTATCATAAACCATTCAATGGTAAATTCAATCTAATACACTCAGACATACTATCCATATGTATCTAGATTTACTAACTAGTAATGGTTTAATTATTAAATGTACTTATTACGATTTTAATGATAGTATACCTATTGTGAATATCTCAGTGTGGAAATAACACTTATGGTTTAACATGGTTTATCATAAACCATTCAATGGTAAATTAAATCTAATACACTCAGACATACTATCCATATGTATCTAGATTTACTAACTAGTAATGGTTTAATTATTAAATGTACCTATTATGATTTTAGTGATAGTATACCTATTGTGAATATCTCAGTGTGGAAATAACACTTATTGTTCAACATGGTTTATCATAAACCATTCAATGGTAAATTAAATCTAATACACTCAGACATACTATCCATATGTATCTAGATTTACTAACTAGTAATGGTTTAATTATTAAATGTACCTATTATGATTTTAGTGATAATATACCTATTGTGAATATCTCAGTGTGGAAATAACACTTATGGTTTAACATGGTTTATCATAAACCATTCAATGGTAAATTAAATCTAATACACTCAGACATACTATCCATATGTATCTAGATTTACTAACTAGTAATGGTTTAATTATTAAATGTACCTATTATGATTTTAGTGATAGTATACCTATTGTGAATATCTCAGTGTGGAAATAACACTTATTGTTCAACATGGTTTATCATAAACCATTCAATGGTAAATTAAATCTAATACTCTCAGACATACTATCCATATGTATCTAGATTTACTAACTAGTAATGGTTTAATTATTAAATGTACCTATTATGATTTTAGTGATAGTATACCTATTGTGAATATCTCAGTGTGGAAATAACACTTATGGTTTAACATGGTTTATCATAAACCATTCAATGGTAAATTAAATCTAATTCACTCAGACATACTATCCATATGTATCTAGATTTACTAACTAGTAATGGTTTAATTATTAAATGTACCTATTATGATTTTAGTGATAGTATACCTATTGTGAATATCTCAGTGTGGAAATAACACTTATGGTTTAACATGGTTTATCATAAACCATTCAATGGTAAATTAAATCTAATACACGCAGACATACTACCCATATGTATCTAGATTTACTAACTAGTAATGGTTTAATTATTAAATGTACCTATTATGATTTTAGTGATAGTATACCTATTGTGAATATCTCAATATGGAAATAACACTTATGGTTTAACATGGTTTATCATAAACCATTCAATGGTATATTAAATCTAATACACTCAGACATACTATCCATATGTATCTAGATTTACTAACTAGTAATGGTTTAATTATTAAATGTCGTTATAATGATTTTAATGATTGTATACTTATTGTGATTATCTCAGTGTGGAAATAACACTTATGGTTTAACATGGTTTATCATAAACCATTCAATGGTAAATTAAATTTATTACACTCAGACATACTATCCATATGTATCTAGATTTACTAATCAGTAATGGTTTAATTATTAAATGTACTTATTATGATTTTAATGATAGTATACCTATTGTGAATATCTCAGTGTGGAAACAACACTTATGGTTTAACATGGTTTATCATAAACCATTCAATGGTAAATTCAATCTAATACACTCAGACATACTATCCATATGTATCTAGATTTACTAACTAGTAATGGTTTAATTATTAAATGTCGTTATAATAATTTTAATGATAGTATACTTATTGTGATTATCTCAGTGTGGAAATAACACTTATGGTTTAACATGGTTTATCATAAACCATTCAATGGTAAATTCAATCTAATACACTCAGACATACTATCCATATGTATCTAGATTTACTAACTAGTAATGGTTTAATTATTAAATGTACCTATTATGATTTTAGTGATAGTATACCATTGTGAATATCTCAGTGTGGAAATAACACTTATGGTTTAACATGGTTTATCATAAACCATTCAATGGTAAATTAAATCTAATACACTCAGACATACTACCCATATGTATCTAGATTTACTAACTAGTAATGTTTTAATTATTAAATGTACCTATTATGATTTTAGTGATAGTATACCTATTGTGAATATCTCAGTGTGGAAATAACACTTATGGTTAAACATGGTTTATCATAAACCATTCAGTGGTAAATTAAATCTAATACACTCAGACATACTATCCATATGTATCTAGATTTACTAACTAGTAATGGTTTAATTATTAAATGTACTTATTATGATTCTAGTGATAGTATATCTATTGTGAATATCTCAGTGTGGAAATAACACTTATGGTTTAATATGGTTTATCATAAACCATTCAATGGTAAATTAAATCTAATACACTCAGACATACTATCCATATGTATCTAGATTTACTAACTAGTAATGGTTTAATTATTAAATGTCGTTATAATGATTTTAATGATAGTATACTTATTGTGATTATCTCAGTGTGGAAATAACACTTATGGTTTAACATGGTTTATCATAAACCATTCAATGGTAAATTAAATCTAATACACTCAGACATACTACCCATATGTATCTAGATTTACTAACTAGTAATGGTTTAATTATTAAATGTACCTATTATGATTTTAGTGATAGTATACCTATTGTGAATATCTCAGTGTGGAAATAACACTTATGGTTAAACATGGTTTATCATAAACCATTCAATGGTAAATTAAATCTAATACACTCAGACATACTACCCATATGTATCTAGATTTACTAACTAGTAATGTTTTAATTATTAAATGTACTTATTATGATTTTAATGATAGTATACCTATTGTGAATATCTCAGTGTGGAAATAACACTTATGGTTTAACATGGTTTATCATAAACCATTCAATGGTAAATTAAATCTAATACACTCAGACATACTATCCATATGTATCTAGATTTACTAACTAGTAATGGTTTAATTATTAAATGTACCTATTATGATTTTAGTGATAGTATACCTATTGTGAATATCTCAGTGTGGAAATAACACTTATGGTTTAACATGGTTTATCATAAACCATTCAATGGTAAATTAAATCTAATTCACTCAGACATACTATCCATATGGATCTAGATTTACTAACTAGTAATGGTTTAATTATTAAATGTACCTATTATGATTTTAGTGATAGTATACCTATTGTGAATATCTCAGTGTGGAAATAACACTTATGGTTTAACATGGTTTATCATAAACCATTCAATGGTAAATTCAATCTAATACACTCAGACATACTACCCATATGTATCTAGATTTACTAACTAGTAATGTTTTAATTATTAAATGTACTTATTATGATTTTAATGATAGTATACCTATTGTGAATATCTCAGTGTGGAAATAACACTTATGGTTTAACATGGTTTATCATAAACCATTCAGTGGTAAATTAAATCTAATACACTCAGACATACTATCCATATGTATCTAGATTTACTAACTAGTAATGGATTAATTATTAAATGTACCTATTATGATTTTAGTGATAGTATACCTATTGTGAATATCTCAGTGTGGAAATAATACTTATGGTTTAACATGGTTTATCATAAACCATTCAATGGTAAATTCAATCTAATACATTCAGACATACTATCCATATGTATCTAGATTTACTAACTAGTAATGGTTTAATTATTAAATGTCGTTATAATGATTTTAATGATAGTATACTTATTGTGATTATCTCAGTGTGGAAATAACACTTATGGTTTAACATGGTTTATCATAAACCATTCAATGGTAAATTAAATCTAATACACTCAGACATACTACCCATATGTATCTAGATTTACTAACTAGTAATGTTTTAATTATTAAATGTACTTATTATGATTTTAATGATAGTATACCTATTGTGAATATCTCAGTGTGGAAATAACACTTATGGTTTAACATGGTTTATCATAAACCATTCAATGGTAAATTAAATCTAATACACTCAGACATACTATCCATATGTATCTAGATTTACTAACTAGTAATGTTTTAATTATTAAATGTACTTATTATGATTTTAATGATAGTATACATATTGTGAATATCTCAGTGTGGAAATAACACTTATGGTTTAACATGGTTTATCATAAACCACTCAATGGTAAATTAAATCTAATACACTCAGACATACTACCCATATGTATCTAGATTTACTAACTAGTAATGGTTTAATTATTAAATGTACCTATTATGATTTTAGTGATAGTATACCTATTGTGAATATCTCAGTGTGGAAATAACACTTATGGTTAAACATGGTTTATCATAAACCATTCAGTGGTAAATTAAATCTAATACACTCAGACATACTATCCATATGTATCTAGATTTACTAACTAGTAATGGTTTAATTATTAAATGTACTTATTATGATTCTAGTGATAGTATATCTATTGTGAATATCTCAGTGTGGAAATAACACTTATGGTTTAATATGGTTTATCATAAACCATTCAATGGTAAATTAAATCTAATACACTCAGACATACTATCCATATGTATCTAGATTTACTAACTAGTAATGGTTTAATTATTAAATGTACCTATTATGATTTTAGTGATAGTATACCTATTGTGAATATCTCAGTGTGGAAATAACACTTATGGTTTAACATGGTTTATCATAAACCATTCAATGGTAAATTCAATCTAATACACTCAGACATACTATCCATATGTATCTAGATTTACTAACTAGTAATGGTTTAATTATTAAATGTCGTTATAATGATTTTAATGATAGTATACTTATTGTGATTATCTCAGTGTGGAAATAACACTTATGGTTTAACATGGTTTATCATAAACCATTCAATGGTAAATTAAATCTAATACACTCAGACATACTATCCATATGTATCTAGATTTACTAACTAGTAATGGTTTAATTATTAAATGTACTTATTATGATTTTAGTGATAGTATACCTACTGTGAATATCTCAGTGTGGAAATAACACTTATGGTTTAACATGGTTTATCATAAACCATTCAATGGTAAATTAAATCTAATTCACTCAGACATACTATCCATATGTATCTAGATTTACTAACTAGTAATGGTTTCATTATTAAATGTACCTATTATGATTTTAGTGATAGTATACCATTGTGAATATCTCAGTGTGGAAATAACACTTATGGTTTAACATGGTTTATCATAAACCACTCAATGGTAAATTAAATCTAATACACTCAGACATACTATCCATATGTATCTAGATTTACTAACTAGTAATGGTTTAATTATTAAATGTACCTATTATGATTTTAGTGATAGTATACCTATTGTGAATATCTCAGTGTGGAAATAACACTTATGGTTTAACATGGTTTATCATAAACCATTCAATGGTAAATTAAATCTAATACACTCAGACATACTATCCATATGTATCTAGATTTACTAACTAGTAATGGTTTAATTATTAAATGTCGTTATAATGATTTTAATGATTGTATACTTATTGTGATTATCTCAGTGTGGAAATAACACTTATGGTTTAACATGGTTTATCATAAACCATTCAATGGTAAATTAAATCTAATACACTCAGACATACTATCCATATGTATCTAGATTTACTAACTAGTAATGGTTTAATTATTAAATGTACCTATTATGATTTTAGTGATAGTATACCTATTGTGAATATCTCAGTGTGGAAATAACACTTATGGTTTAACATGGTTTATCTTAAACCATTCAATGGTAAATTAAATCTAATTCACTCAGACATACTATCCATATGTATCTAGATTTACTAACTAGTAATGGTTTAATTATTAAATGTACCTATTATGATTTTAGTGATAGTATACCTATTGTGAATATCTCAGTGTGGAAATAACACTTATGGTTAAACATGGTTTATCATAAACCATTCAATGGTAAATTAAATCTAATACACTCAGACATACTATCCATATGTATCTAGATTTACTAACTAGTAATGGTTTAATTATTAAATGTACTTATTATGATTTTAGTGATAGTATACCTATTGTGAATATCTCAGTGGGAAAAAACACTTATGGTTTAACATGGTTTATCATAAACCATTCAATGGTAAATTAAATCTAATACACTCAGACATACTACCCATATGTATCTAGATTTACTAACTAGTAATGGTTTAATTATTAAATGTACTTATTATGATTTTAGTGATAGTATACCTACTGTGAATATCTCAGTGTGGAAATAACACTTATGGTTTAACATGGTTTATCATAAACCATTCAATGGTAAATTAAATCTAATACACTCAGACATACTATCCTTATGTATCTAGATTTACTAATCAGTAATGGATTAATTATTAAATGTACCTATTATGATTTTAGTGATAGTATACCTATTGTGAATATCTCAGTGTGGAAATAACACTTATGGTTTAACATGGTTTATCATAAACCATTCAATGGTAAATTAAATCTAATACACTCAGACATACTACCCATATGTATCTAGATTTACTAACTAGTAATGTTTTAATTATTAAATGTACTTATTATGATTTTAATGATAGTATACCTATTGTGAATATCTCAGTGTGGAAATAACACTTATGGTTTAACATGGTTTATCATAAACCATTCAATGGTAAATTAAATCTAATACACTCAGACATACTATCCATATGTATCTAGATTTACTAACTAGTAATGGTTTAATTATTAAATGTACCTATTATGATTTTAGTGATAGTATACCTATTGTGAATATCTCAGTGTGGAAATAACACTTATGGTTTAACATGGTTTATCATAAACCATTCAATGGTAAATTAAATCTAATTCACTCAGACATACTATCCATATGGATCTAGATTTACTAACTAGTAATGGTTTAATTATTAAATGTACCTATTATGATTTTAGTGATAGTATACCTATTGTGAATATCTCAGTGTGGAAATAACACTTATGGTTTAACATGGTTTATCATAAACCATTCAATGGTAAATTCAATCTAATACACTTATACATACTATCCATATGTATCTAGATTTACTAATCAGTAATGGATTAATTATTAAATGTACCTATTATGATTTTAGTGATAGTATACCTATTGTGAATATCTCAGTGTGGAAATAACACTTATGGTTTAACATGGTTTATCATAAACCATTAAATGGTAAATTAAATCTAATACACTCAGACATACTACCCATATGTATCTAGATTTACTAACTAGTAATGTTTTAATTATTAAATGTACTTATTATGATTTTAATGATAGTATACCTATTGTGAATATCTCAGTGTGGAAATAACACTTATGGTTTAACATGGTTTATCATAAACCATTCAATGGTAAATTAAATCTAATACACTCAGACATACTATCCATATGTATCTAGATTTACTAACTAGTAATGGTTTAATTATTAAATGTACCTATTATGATTTTAGTGATAGTATACCTATTGTGAATATCTCAGTGTGGAAATAACACTTATGGTTTAACATGGTTTATCATAAACCATTCAATGGTAAATTAAATCTAATTCACTCAGACATACTATCCATATGGATCTAGATTTACTAACTAGTAATGGTTTAATTATTAAATGTACCTATTATGATTTTAGTGATAGTATACCTATTGTGAATATCTCAGTGTGGAAATAACACTTATGGTTTAACATGGTTTATCATAAACCATTCAATGGTAAATTCAATCTAATACACTCAGACATACTACCCATATGTATCTAGATTTACTAACTAGTAATGTTTTAATTATTAAATGTACTTATTATGATTTTAATGATAGTATACCTATTGTGAATATCTCAGTGTGGAAATAACACTTATGGTTTAACATGGTTTATCATAAACCATTCAGTGGTAAATTAAATCTAATACACTCAGACATACTATCCATATGTATCTAGATTTACTAACTAGTAATGGATTAATTATTAAATGTACCTATTATGATTTTAGTGATAGTATACCTATTGTGAATATCTCAGTGTGGAAATAATACTTATGGTTTAACATGGTTTATCATAAACCATTCAATGGTAAATTCAATCTAATACATTCAGACATACTATCCATATGTATCTAGATTTACTAACTAGTAATGGTTTAATTATTAAATGTCGTTATAATGATTTTAATGATAGTATACTTATTGTGATTATCTCAGTGTGGAAATAACACTTATGGTTTAACATGGTTTATCATAAACCATTCAATGGTAAATTAAATCTAATACACTCAGACATACTACCCATATGTATCTAGATTTACTAACTAGTAATGTTTTAATTATTAAATGTACTTATTATGATTTTAATGATAGTATACCTATTGTGAATATCTCAGTGTGGAAATAACACTTATGGTTTAACATGGTTTATCATAAACCATTCAATGGTAAATTAAATCTAATACACTCAGACATACTATCCATATGTATCTAGATTTACTAACTAGTAATGTTTTAATTATTAAATGTACTTATTATGATTTTAATGATAGTATACATATTGTGAATATCTCAGTGTGGAAATAACACTTATGGTTTAACATGGTTTATCATAAACCACTCAATGGTAAATTAAATCTAATACACTCAGACATACTACCCATATGTATCTAGATTTACTAACTAGTAATGGTTTAATTATTAAATGTACCTATTATGATTTTAGTGATAGTATACCTATTGTGAATATCTCAGTGTGGAAATAACACTTATGGTTAAACATGGTTTATCATAAACCATTCAGTGGTAAATTAAATCTAATACACTCAGACATACTATCCATATGTATCTAGATTTACTAACTAGTAATGGTTTAATTATTAAATGTACTTATTATGATTCTAGTGATAGTATATCTATTGTGAATATCTCAGTGTGGAAATAACACTTATGGTTTAATATGGTTTATCATAAACCATTCAATGGTAAATTAAATCTAATACACTCAGACATACTATCCATATGTATCTAGATTTACTAACTAGTAATGGTTTAATTATTAAATGTCGTTATAATGATTTTAATGATAGTATACTTATTGTGATTATCTCAGTGTGGAAATAACACTTATGGTTTAACATGGTTTATCATAAACCATTCAATGGTAAATTAAATCTAATACACTCAGACATACTACCCATATGTATCTAGATTTACTAACTAGTAATGGTTTAATTATTAAATGTACCTATTATGATTTTAGTGATAGTATACCTATTGTGAATATCTCAGTGTGGAAATAACACTTATGGTTAAACATGGTTTATCATAAACCATTCAATGGTAAATTAAATCTAATACACTCAGACATACTATCCATATGTATCTAGATTTACTAACTAGTAATGGTTTAATTATTAAATGTACTTATTATGATTTTAGTGATAGTATACCTATTGTGAATATCTCAGTGGGAAAAAACACTTATGGTTTAACATGGTTTATCATAAACCATTCAATGGTAAATTAAATCTAATACACTCAGACATACTACCCATATGTATCTAGATTTACTAACTAGTAATGGTTTAATTATTAAATGTACTTATTATGATTTTAGTGATAGTATACCTACTGTGAATATCTCAGTGTGGAAATAACACTTATGGTTTAACATGGTTTATCATAAACCATTCAATGGTAAATTAAATCTAATACACTCAGACATACTATCCTTATGTATCTAGATTTACTAATCAGTAATGGATTAATTATTAAATGTACCTATTATGATTTTAGTGATAGTATACCTATTGTGAATATCTCAGTGTGGAAATAACACTTATGGTTTAACATGGTTTATCATAAACCATTCAATGGTAAATTAAATCTAATACACTCAGACATACTACCCATATGTATCTAGATTTACTAACTAGTAATGTTTTAATTATTAAATGTACTTATTATGATTTTAATGATAGTATACCTATTGTGAATATCTCAGTGTGGAAATAACACTTATGGTTTAACATGGTTTATCATAAACCATTCAATGGTAAATTAAATCTAATACACTCAGACATACTACCCATATGTATCTAGATTTACTAACTAGTAATGTTTTAATTATTAAATGTACTTATTATGATTTTAATGATAGTATACCTATTGTGAATATCTCAGTGTGGAAATAACACTTATGGTTTAACATGGTTTATCATAAACCATTCAATGGTAAATTAAATCTAATACACTCAGACATACTATCCATATGTATCTAGATTTACTAACTAGTAATGGTTTAATTATTAAATGTCGTTATAATGATTTTAATGATAGTATACTTATTGTGATTATCTCAGTGTGGAAATAACACTTATGGTTTAACATGGTTTATCATAAACCATTCAATGGTAAATTAAATCTAATACACTCAGACATACTATCCATATGTATCTAGATTTACTAACTAGTAATGGTTTAATTATTAAATGTACCTATTATGATTTTAGTGATAGTATACCTATTGTGAATATCTCAGTGTGGAAATAACACTTATGGTTTAACATGGTTTATCTTAAACCATTCAATGGTAAATTAAATCTAATTCACTCAGACATACTATCCATATGTATCTAGATTTACTAACTAGTAATGGTTTAATTATTAAATGTACCTATTATGATTTTAGTGATAGTATACCTATTGTGAATATCTCAGTGTGGAAATAACACTTATGGTTAAACATGGTTTATCATAAACCATTCAATGGTAAATTAAATCTAATACACTCAGACATACTATCCATATGTATCTAGATTTACTAACTAGTAATGGTTTAATTATTAAATGTACTTATTATGATTTTAGTGATAGTATACCTATTGTGAATATCTCAGTGGGAGAAAACACTTATGGTTTAACATGGTTTATCATAAACCATTCAATGGTAAATTAAATCTAATACACTCAGACATACTACCCATATGTATCTAGATTTACTAACTAGTAATGGTTTAATTATTAAATGTACTTATTATGATTTTAGTGATAGTATACCTACTGTGAATATCTCAGTGTGGAAATAACACTTATGGTTTAACATGGTTTATCATAAACCATTCAATGGTAAATTAAATCTAATTCACTCAGACATACTATCCATATGGATCTAGATTTACTAACTAGTAATGGTTTAATTATTAAATGTACCTATTATGATTTTAGTGATAGTATACCTATTGTGAATATCTCAGTGTGGAAATAACACTTATGGTTTAACATGGTTTATCATAAACCATTCAATGGTAAATTCAATCTAATACACTTAGACATACTATCCATATGTATCTAGATTTACTAATCAGTAATGGATTAATTATTAAATGTACCTATTATGATTTTAGTGATAGTATACCTATTGTGAATATCTCAGTGTGGAAATAACACTTATGGTTTAACATGGTTTATCATAAACCATTCAATGGTAAATTAAATCTAATACACTCAGACATACTACCCATATGTATCTAGATTTACTAACTAGTAATGTTTTAATTATTAAATGTACTTATTATGATTTTAATGATAGTATACCTATTGTGAATATGTCAGTGTGGAAATAACACTTATGGTTTAACATGGTTTATCATAAACCATTCAATGGTAAATTAAATCTAATACACTCAGACATACTATCCATATGTATCTAGATTTACTAACTAGTAATGGTTTAATTATTAAATGTACTTATTATGATTCTGGTGATAGTATACCTATTGTGAATATCTCAGTGTGGAAATAACACTTATGGTTTAACATGGTTTATCATAAACCATTCAACGGTAAATTAAATCTAATACACTCAGACATACTATCCATATGTATCTAGATTTACTAATCAGTAATGGTTTAATTATTAAATGTACTAATTATGATTTTAGTGATAGTATACCTATTGTGAATATCTCAGTGTGGAAATAACACTTATGGTTTAACATGGTTTATCATAAACCATTCAATGGTAAATTAAATCTAATTCACTCAGACATACTATCCATATGTATCTAGATTTACTAACTAGTAATAGTTTAATTATTAAATGTACCTATCATGATTTTAGTGATAGTATACCTATTGTGAATATCTCAGTGTGGAAATAACACTTATAGTTTAACATGGTTTATCATAAACCATTCAATGGTAAATTAAATCTAATACACTCAGACATACTACCCATATGTATCTAGATTTACTAACTAGTAATGGTTTAATTATTAAATGTACCTATTATGATTTTAGTGATAGTATACCTATTGTGAATATCTCAGTGTGGAAATAACACTTATGGTTTAACATGGTTTATCATAAACCATTCAATGGTAAATTCAATCTAATACACTCAGACATACTATCCATATGTATCTAGATTTACTAACTAGTAATGGTTTAATTATTAAATGTCGTTATAATGATTTTAATGATAGTATACTTATTGTGATTATCTCAGTGTGGAAATAACACTTATGGTTTAACATGGTTTATCATAAACCATTCAATGGTAAATTAAATCTAATACACTCAGACATACTATCCATATGTATCTAGATTTACTAACTAGTAATGGTTTAATTATTAAATGTACTTATTATGATTTTAGTGATAGTATACCTACTGTGAATATCTCAGTGTGGAAATAACACTTATGGTTTAACATGGTTTATCATAAACCATTCAATGGTAAATTAAATCTAATTCACTCAGACATACTATCCATATGTATCTAGATTTACTAACTAGTAATGGTTTCATTATTAAATGTACCTATTATGATTTTAGTGATAGTATACCATTGTGAATATCTCAGTGTGGAAATAACACTTATGGTTTAACATGGTTTATCATAAACCACTCAATGGTAAATTAAATCTAATACACTCAGACATACTATCCATATGTATCTAGATTTACTAACTAGTAATGGTTTAATTATTAAATGTACCTATTATGATTTTAGTGATAGTATACCTATTGTGAATATCTCAGTGTGGAAATAACACTTATGGTTTAACATGGTTTATCATAAACCATTCAATGGTAAATTAAATCTAATACACTCAGACATACTATCCATATGTATCTAGATTTACTAACTAGTAATGGTTTAATTATTAAATGTCGTTATAATGATTTTAATGATTGTATACTTATTGTGATTATCTCAGTGTGGAAATAACACTTATGGTTTAACATGGTTTATCATAAATCATTCAATGGTAAATTAAATCTAATACACTCAGACATACTATCCATATGTATCTAGATTTACTAACTAGTAATGGTTTAATTATTAAATGTACCTATTATGATTTTAGTGATAGTATACCTATTGTGAATATCTCAGTGTGGAAATAACACTTATGGTTTAACATGGTTTATCTTAAACCATTCAATGGTAAATTAAATCTAATTCACTCAGACATACTATCCATATGGATCTAGATTTACTAACTAGTAATGGTTTAATTATTAAATGTACCTATTATGATTTTAGTGATAGTATACCTATTGTGAATATCTCAGTGTGGAAATAACACTTATGGTTTAACATGGTTTATCATAAACCATTCAATGGTAAATTAAATCTAATACACTCAGACATACTATCCATATGTATCTAGATTTACTAACTAGTAATGGTTTAATTATTAAATGTCGTTATAATGATTTTAATGATTGTATACTTATTGTGATTATCTCAGTGTGGAAATAACACTTATGGTTTAACATGGTTTATCATAAACCATTCAATGGTAAATTAAATCTAATACACTCAGACATACTATCCATATGTATCTAGATTTACTAACTAGTAATGGTTTAATTATTAAATGTACCTATTATGATTTTAGTGATAGTATACCTATTGTGAATATCTCAGTGTGGAAATAACACTTATGGTTTAACATGGTTTATCTTAAACCATTCAATGGTAAATTAAATCTAATTCACTCAGACATACTATCCATATGTATCTAGATTTACTAACTAGTAATGGTTTAATTATTAAATGTACCTATTATGATTTTAGTGATAGTATACCTATTGTGAATATCTCAGTGTGGAAATAACACTTATGGTTTAACATGGTTTATCATAAACCATTCAATGGTAAATTAAATCTAATTCACTCAGACATACTATCCATATGTATCTAGATTTACTAACTAGTAATAGTTTAATTATTAAATGTACCTATTATGATTTTAGTGATAGTATACCTATTGTGAATATCTCAGTGTGGAAATAACACTTATAGTTTAACATGGTTTATCATAAACCATTCAATGGTAAATTAAATCTAATACACTCAGACATACTACCCATATGTATCTAGATTTACTAACTAGTAATGGTTTAATTATTAAATGTACCTATTATGATTTTAGTGATAGTATACCTATTGTGAATATCTCAGTGTGGAAATAACACTTATGGTTTAACATGGTTTATCATAAACCATTCAATGGTAAATTCAATCTAATACACTCAGACATACTATCCATATGTATCTAGATTTACTAACTAGTAATGTTTTAATTATTAAATGTACTTATTATGATTTTAATGATAGTATACCTATTGTGAATATCTCAGTGTGGAAATAACACTTATGGTTTAACATGGTTTATCATAAACCATTCAATGGTAAATTAAATCTAATACACTCAGACATACTACCCATATGTATCTAGATTTACTAACTAGTAATGTTTTAATTATTAAATGTACTTATTATGATTTTAATGATAGTATACCTATTGTGAATATGTCAGTGTGGAAATAACACTTATGGTTTAACATGGTTTATCATAAACCATTCAATGGTAAATTAAATCTAATACACTCAGACATACTATCCATATGTATCTAGATTTACTAACTAGTAATGGTTTAATTATTAAATGTACTTATTATGATTCTGGTGATAGTATACCTATTGTGAATATCTCAGTGTGGAAATAACACTTATGGTTTAACATGGTTTATCATAAACCATTCAACGGTAAATTAAATCTAATACACTCAGACATACTATCCATATGTATCTAGATTTACTAATCAGTAATGGTTTAATTATTAAATGTACTAATTATGATTTTAGTGATAGTATACCTATTGTGAATATCTCAGTGTGGAAATAACACTTATGGTTTAACATGGTTTATCATAAACCATTCAATGGTAAATTAAATCTAATTCACTCAGACATACTATCCATATGTATCTAGATTTACTAACTAGTAATAGTTTAATTATTAAATGTACCTATTATGATTTTAGTGATAGTATACCTATTGTGAATATCTCAGTGTGGAAATAACACTTATAGTTTAACATGGTTTATCATAAACCATTCAATGGTAAATTAAATCTAATACACTCAGACATACTACCCATATGTATCTAGATTTACTAACTAGTAATGGTTTAATTATTAAATGTACCTATTATGATTTTAGTGATAGTATACCTATTGTGAATATCTCAGTGTGGAAATAACACTTATGGTTTAACATGGTTTATCATAAACCATTCAATGGTAAATTCAATCTAATACACTCAGACATACTATCCATATGTATCTAGATTTACTAACTAGTAATGGTTTAATTATTAAATGTCGTTATAATGATTTTAATGATAGTATACTTATTGTGATTATCTCAGTGTGGAAATAACACTTATGGTTTAACATGGTTTATCATAAACCATTCAATGGTAAATTAAATCTAATACACTCAGACATACTATCCATATGTATCTAGATTTACTAACTAGTAATGGTTTAATTATTAAATGTACTTATTATGATTTTAGTGATAGTATACCTACTGTGAATATCTCAGTGTGGAAATAACACTTATGGTTTAACATGGTTTATCATAAACCATTCAATGGTAAATTAAATCTAATTCACTCAGACATACTATCCATATGTATCTAGATTTACTAACTAGTAATGGTTTCATTATTAAATGTACCTATTATGATTTTAGTGATAGTATACCATTGTGAATATCTCAGTGTGGAAATAACACTTATGGTTTAACATGGTTTATCATAAACCACTCAATGGTAAATTAAATCTAATACACTCAGACATACTATCCATATGTATCTAGATTTACTAACTAGTAATGGTTTAATTATTAAATGTACCTATTATGATTTTAGTGATAGTATACCTATTGTGAATATCTCAGTGTGGAAATAACACTTATGGTTTAACATGGTTTATCATAAACCATTCAATGGTAAATTAAATCTAATACACTCAGACATACTATCCATATGTATCTAGATTTACTAACTAGTAATGGTTTAATTATTAAATGTCGTTATAATGATTTTAATGATTGTATACTTATTGTGATTATCTCAGTGTGGAAATAACACTTATGGTTTAACATGGTTTATCATAAACCATTCAATGGTAAATTAAATCTAATACACTCAGACATACTATCCATATGTATCTAGATTTACTAACTAGTAATGGTTTAATTATTAAATGTACCTATTATGATTTTAGTGATAGTATACCTATTGTGAATATCTCAGTGTGGAAATAACACTTATGGTTTAACATGGTTTATCTTAAACCATTCAATGGTAAATTAAATCTAATTCACTCAGACATACTATCCATATGGATCTAGATTTACTAACTAGTAATGGTTTAATTATTAAATGTACCTATTATGATTTTAGTGATAGTATACCTATTGTGAATATCTCAGTGTGGAAATAACACTTATGGTTTAACATGGTTTATCATAAACCATTCAATGGTAAATTAAATCTAATACACTCAGACATACTATCCATATGTATCTAGATTTACTAACTAGTAATGGTTTAATTATTAAATGTCGTTATAATGATTTTAATGATTGTATACTTATTGTGATTATCTCAGTGTGGAAATAACACTTATGGTTTAACATGGTTTATCATAAACCATTCAATGGTAAATTAAATCTAATACACTCAGACATACTATCCATATGTATCTAGATTTACTAACTAGTAATGGTTTAATTATTAAATGTACCTATTATGATTTTAGTGATAGTATACCTATTGTGAATATCTCAGTGTGGAAATAACACTTATGGTTTAACATGGTTTATCTTAAACCATTCAATGGTAAATTAAATCTAATTCACTCAGACATACTATCCATATGTATCTAGATTTACTAACTAGTAATGGTTTAATTATTAAATGTACCTATTATGATTTTAGTGATAGTATACCTATTGTGAATATCTCAGTGTGGAAATAACACTTATGGTTAAACATGGTTTATCATAAACCATTCAATGGTAAATTAAATCTAATACACTCAGACATACTATCCATATGTATCTAGATTTACTAACTAGTAATGGTTTAATTATTAAATGTACTTATTATGATTTTAGTGATAGTATACCTATTGTGAATATCTCAGTGGGAAAAAACACTTATGGTTTAACATGGTTTATCATAAACCATTCAATGGTAAATTAAATCTAATACACTCAGACATACTACCCATATGTATCTAGATTTACTAACTAGTAATGGTTTAATTATTAAATGTACTTATTATGATTTTAGTGATAGTATACCTACTGTGAATATCTCAGTGTGGAAATAACACTTATGGTTTAACATGGTTTATCATAAACCATTCAATGGTAAATTAAATCTAATACACTCAGACATACTATCCTTATGTATCTAGATTTACTAATCAGTAATGGATTAATTATTAAATGTACCTATTATGATTTTAGTGATAGTATACCTATTGTGAATATCTCAGTGTGGAAATAACACTTATGGTTTAACATGGTTTATCATAAACCATTCAATGGTAAATTAAATCTAATACACTCAGACATACTACCCATATGTATCTAGATTTACTAACTAGTAATGTTTTAATTATTAAATGTACTTATTATGATTTTAATGATAGTATACCTATTGTGAATATCTCAGTGTGGAAATAACACTTATGGTTTAACATGGTTTATCATAAACCATTCAATGGTAAATTAAATCTAATACACTCAGACATACTATCCATATGTATCTAGATTTACTAACTAGTAATGGTTTAATTATTAAATGTACCTATTATGATTTTAGTGATAGTATACCTATTGTGAATATCTCAGTGTGGAAATAACACTTATGGTTTAACATGGTTTATCATAAACCATTCAATGGTAAATTAAATCTAATTCACTCAGACATACTATCCATATGGATCTAGATTTACTAACTAGTAATGGTTTAATTATTAAATGTACCTATTATGATTTTAGTGATAGTATACCTATTGTGAATATCTCAGTGTGGAAATAACACTTATGGTTTAACATGGTTTATCATAAACCATTCAATGGTAAATTCAATCTAATACACTTAGACATACTATCCATATGTATCTAGATTTACTAATCAGTAATGGATTAATTATTAAATGTACCTATTATGATTTTAGTGATAGTATACCTATTGTGAATATCTCAGTGTGGAAATAACACTTATGGTTTAACATGGTTTATCATAAACCATTCAATGGTAAATTAAATCTAATACACTCAGACATACTACCCATATGTATCTAGATTTACTAACTAGTAATGTTTTAATTATTAAATGTACTTATTATGATTTTAATGATAGTATACCTATTGTGAATATGTCAGTGTGGAAATAACACTTATGGTTTAACATGGTTTATCATAAACCATTCAATGGTAAATTAAATCTAATACACTCAGACATACTATCCATATGTATCTAGATTTACTAACTAGTAATGGTTTAATTATTAAATGTACTTATTATGATTCTGGTGATAGTATACCTATTGTGAATATCTCAGTGTGGAAATAACACTTATGGTTTAACATGGTTTATCATAAACCATTCAACGGTAAATTAAATCTAATACACTCAGACATACTATCCATATGTATCTAGATTTACTAATCAGTAATGGTTTAATTATTAAATGTACTAATTATGATTTTAGTGATAGTATACCTATTGTGAATATCTCAGTGTGGAAATAACACTTATGGTTTAACATGGTTTATCATAAACCATTCAATGGTAAATTAAATCTAATACACTCAGACATACTATCCATATGTATCTAGATTTACTAACTAGTAATGGTTTAATTATTAAATGTCGTTATAATGATTTTAATGATTGTATACTTATTGTGATTATCTCAGTGTGGAAATAACACTTATGGTTTAACATGGTTTATCATAAACCATTCAATGGTAAATTAAATCTAATACACTCAGACATACTATCCATATGTATCTAGATTTACTAACTAGTAATGGTTTAATTATTAAATGTACCTATTATGATTTTAGTGATAGTATACCTATTGTGAATATCTCAGTGTGGAAATAACACTTATGGTTTAACATGGTTTATCTTAAACCATTCAATGGTAAATTAAATCTAATTCACTCAGACATACTATCCATATGTATCTAGATTTACTAACTAGTAATGGTTTAATTATTAAATGTACCTATTATGATTTTAGTGATAGTATACCTATTGTGAATATCTCAGTGTGGAAATAACACTTATGGTTAAACATGGTTTATCATAAACCATTCAACGGTAAATTAAATCTAATACACTCAGACATACTATCCATATGTATCTAGATTTACTAACTAGTAATGGTTTAATTATTAAATGTACTTATTATGATTTTAGTGATAGTATACCTATTGTGAATATCTCAGTGGGAAAAAACACTTATGGTTTAACATGGTTTATCATAAACGATTCAATGGTAAATTAAATCTAATACACTCAGACATACTACCCATATGTATCTAGATTTACTAACTAGTAATGGTTTAATTATTAAATGTACTTATTATGATTTTAGTGATAGTATACCTACTGTGAATATCTCAGTGTGGAAATAACACTTATGGTTTAACATGGTTTATCATAAACCATTCAATGGTAAATTAAATCTAATACACTCAGACATACTATCCTTATGTATCTAGATTTACTAATCAGTAATGGATTAATTATTAAATGTACCTATTATGATTTTAGTGATAGTATACCTATTGTGAATATCTCAGTGTGGAAATAACACTTATGGTTTAACATGGTTTATCATAAACCATTCAATGGTAAATTAAATCTAATACACTCAGACATACTACCCATATGTATCTAGATTTACTAACTAGTAATGTTTTAATTATTAAATGTACTTATTATGATTTTAATGATAGTATACCTATTGTGAATATCTCAGTGTGGAAATAACACTTATGGTTTAACATGGTTTATCATAAACCATTCAATGGTAAATTAAATCTAATACACTCAGACATACTATCCATATGTATCTAGATTTACTAACTAGTAATGGTTTAATTATTAAATGTACCTATTATGATTTTAGTGATAGTATACCTATTGTGAATATCTCAGTGTGGAAATAACACTTATGGTTTAACATGGTTTATCATAAACCATTCAATGGTAAATTAAATCTAATTCACTCAGACATACTATCCATATGGATCTAGATTTACTAACTAGTAATGGTTTAATTATTAAATGTACCTATTATGATTTTAGTGATAGTATACCTATTGTGAATATCTCAGTGTGGAAATAACACTTATGGTTTAACATGGTTTATCATAAACCATTCAATGGTAAATTCAATCTAATACACTTAGACATACTATCCATATGTATCTAGATTTACTAATCAGTAATGGATTAATTATTAAATGTACCTATTATGATTTTAGTGATAGTATACCTATTGTGAATATCTCAGTGTGGAAATAACACTTATGGTTTAACATGGTTTATCATAAACCATTCAATGGTAAATTAAATCTAATACACTCAGACATACTACCCATATGTATCTAGATTTACTAACTAGTAATGTTTTAATTATTAAATGTACTTATTATGATTTTAATGATAGTATACCTATTGTGAATATGTCAGTGTGGAAATAACACTTATGGTTTAACATGGTTTATCATAAACCATTCAATGGTAAATTAAATCTAATACACTCAGACATACTATCCATATGTATCTAGATTTACTAACTAGTAATGGTTTAATTATTAAATGTACTTATTATGATTCTGGTGATAGTATACCTATTGTGAATATCTCAGTGTGGAAATAACACTTATGGTTTAACATGGTTTATCATAAACCATTCAACGGTAAATTAAATCTAATACACTCAGACATACTATCCATATGTATCTAGATTTACTAATCAGTAATGGTTTAATTATTAAATGTACTAATTATGATTTTAGTGATAGTATACCTATTGTGAATATCTCAGTGTGGAAATAACACTTATGGTTTAACATGGTTTATCATAAACCATTCAATGGTAAATTAAATCTAATTCACTCAGACATACTATCCATATGTATCTAGATTTACTAACTAGTAATAGTTTAATTATTAAATGTACCTATTATGATTTTAGTGATAGTATACCTATTGTGAATATCTCAGTGTGGAAATAACACTTATGGTTTAACATGGTTTATCATAAACCATTCAATGGTAAATTCAATCTAATACACTCAGACATACTATCCATATGTATCTAGATTTACTAACTAGTAATGGTTTAATTATTAAATGTACTTATTATGATTCTAGTGATAGTATACCTATTGTGAATATCTCAGTGTGGAAATAACACTTATGGTTTAACATGGTTTATCATAAACCATTCAATGGTAAATTAAATCTAATACACTCAGACATACTATCCATATGTATCTAGATTTACTAATCAGTAATGGTTTAATTATTAAATGTACTAATTATGATTTTAGTGATAGTATACCTATTGTGAATATCTCAGTGTGGAAATAACACTTATGGTTTAACATGGTTTATCATAAACCATTCAATGGTAAATTAAATCTAATACACTCAGACATACTATCCATATGTATCTAGATTTACTAACTAGTAATGGTTTAATTATTAAATGTACTTATTATGATTCTAGTGATAGTATACCTATTGTGAATATCTCAGTGTGGAAATAACACTTATGGTTTAACATGGTTTATCATAAACCATTCAACGGTAAATTAAATCTAATACACTCAAACATACTATCCATATGTATCTAGATTTACTAATCAGTAATGGTTTAATTATTAAATGTACTAATTATGATTTTAGTGATAGTATACCTATTGTGAATATCTCAGTGTGGAAATAACACTTATGGTTTAACATGGTTTATCATAAACCATTCAATGGTAAATTAAATCTAATACACTCAGACATATTATCCATATGTATCTAGATTTACTAACTAGTAATGGTTTAATTATTAAATGTACTTATTATGATTTTAGTGATAGTATACCTATTGTGAATATCTCAGTGTGGAAATAACACTTATGGTTTAACATGGTTTATCATAAACCATTCAATGCTAAATTAAATCTAATTCACTCAGACATACTATCCATATGTATCTAGATTTACTAACTAGTAATGGTTTAATTATTAAATGTCGTTATAATTATTTTAATGATAGTATACCATTGTGAATATCTCAGTGTGGAAATAACACTTATGGTTTAACATGGTTTATCATAAACCATTCAATGGTAAATTCAATCTAATACACTCAGACATACTATCCATATGTATCTAGATTTACTAACTAGTAATGGTTTAATTATTAAATGTCGTTATAATGATTTTAGTGATAGTATACTTATTGTGATTATCTCAGTGTGGAAATAACACTTATGGTTTAACATGGTTTATCATAAACCATTCAATGGTAAATTAAATCTAATTCACTCAGACATACTATCCATATGTATCTAGATTTACTAACTAATAATGGTTTAATTATTAAATGTACCTATTATGATTTTAGTGATAGTATACCTATTGTGAATATCTCAGTGTGGAAATATCACCTATGGTTTAACATGGTTTATCATAAACCATTCAATGGTAAATTAAATCTAATACACTCAGACATACTACCCATATGTATCTAGATTTACTAACTAGTAATGGTTTAATTATTAAATGTACCTATTATGATTTTAGTGATAGTATACCTATTGTGAATATCTCAATATGGAAATAACACTTATGGTTTAACATGGTTTATCATAAACCATTCAATGGTAAATTAAATCTAATACACTAAGACATACTATCCATATGTATCTAGATTTACTAACTAGTAATGGTTTAATTATTAAATGTCCTTATAATGATTTTAATGATTGTATACTTATTGTGATTATCTCAGTGTGGAAATAACACTTATGGTTTAACATGGTTTATTATAAACCATTCAATGGTAAATTAAATCTAATACACTCAGACATACTACCCATATGTATCTAGATTTACTAACTAGTAATGTTTTTATTATTAAATGTACTTATTATGATTTTAATGATAGTATACCTATTGTGAATATCTCAGTGTGGAAATAACACTTATGGTTTAACATGGTTTATCATAAACCATTCAATGGTAAATTAAATCTAATACACTCAGACATACTATCCATATGTATCTAGATTTACTAATCAGTAATGGTTTAATTATTAAATGTACTTATTATGATTTTAATGATAGTATACCTATTGTGAATATCTTAGTGTGGAAATAACACTTATGGTTTAACATGGTTTATCATAAACCATTCAATGGTAAATTCAATCTAATACACTCAGACATACTATCCATATGTATCTAGATTTACTAACTAGTAATGGTTTAATTATTAAATGTCGTTATAATAATTTTAATGATAGTATACTTATTGTGATTATCTCAGTGTGGAAATAACACTTATGGTTTAACATGGTTTATCATAAACCATTCAACGGTAAATTAAATCTAATACACTCAGACATACTATCCATATGTATCTAGATTTACTAATCAGTAATGGTTTAATTATTAAATGTACTAATTATGATTTTAGTGATAGTATACCTATTGTGAATATCTCAGTGTGGAAATAACACTTATGGTTTAACATGGTTTATCATAAACCATTCAATGGTAAATTAAATCTAATTCACTCAGACATACTATCCATATGTATCTAGATTTACTAACTAGTAATAGTTTAATTATTAAATGTACCTATTATGATTTTAGTGATAGTATACCTATTGTGAATATCTCAGTGTGGAAATAACACTTATGGTTTAACATGGTTTATCATAAACCATTCAATGGTAAATTCAATCTAATACACTCAGACATACTATCCATATGTATCTAGATTTACTAACTAGTAATGGTTTAATTATTAAATGTACTTATTATGATTCTAGTGATAGTATACCTATTGTGAATATCTCAGTGTGGAAATAACACTTATGGTTTAACATGGTTTATCATAAACCATTCAATGGTAAATTAAATCTAATACACTCAGACATACTATCCATATGTATCTAGATTTACTAATCAGTAATGGTTTAATTATTAAATGTACTAATTATGATTTTAGTGATAGTATACCTATTGTGAATATCTCAGTGTGGAAATAACACTTATGGTTTAACATGGTTTATCATAAACCATTCAATGGTAAATTAAATCTAATACACTCAGACATACTATCCATATGTATCTAGATTTACTAACTAGTAATGGTTTAATTATTAAATGTACTTATTATGATTCTAGTGATAGTATACCTATTGTGAATATCTCAGTGTGGAAATAACACTTATGGTTTAACATGGTTTATCATAAACCATTCAACGGTAAATTAAATCTAATACACTCAAACATACTATCCATATGTATCTAGATTTACTAATCAGTAATGGTTTAATTATTAAATGTACTAATTATGATTTTAGTGATAGTATACCTATTGTGAATATCTCAGTGTGGAAATAACACTTATGGTTTAACATGGTTTATCATAAACCATTCAATGGTAAATTAAATCTAATACACTCAGACATATTATCCATATGTATCTAGATTTACTAACTAGTAATGGTTTAATTATTAAATGTACTTATTATGATTTTAGTGATAGTATACCTATTGTGAATATCTCAGTGTGGAAATAACACTTATGGTTTAACATGGTTTATCATAAACCATTCAATGCTAAATTAAATCTAATTCACTCAGACATACTATCCATATGTATCTAGATTTACTAACTAGTAATGGTTTAATTATTAAATGTCGTTATAATTATTTTAATGATAGTATACCATTGTGAATATCTCAGTGTGGAAATAACACTTATGGTTTAACATGGTTTATCATAAACCATTCAATGGTAAATTCAATCTAATACACTCAGACATACTATCCATATGTATCTAGATTTACTAACTAGTAATGGTTTAATTATTAAATGTCGTTATAATGATTTTAGTGATAGTATACTTATTGTGATTATCTCAGTGTGGAAATAACACTTATGGTTTAACATGGTTTATCATAAACCATTCAATGGTAAATTAAATCTAATTCACTCAGACATACTATCCATATGTATCTAGATTTACTAACTAATAATGGTTTAATTATTAAATGTACCTATTATGATTTTAGTGATAGTATACCTATTGTGAATATCTCAGTGTGGAAATATCACCTATGGTTTAACATGGTTTATCATAAACCATTCAATGGTAAATTAAATCTAATACACTCAGACATACTACCCATATGTATCTAGATTTACTAACTAGTAATGGTTTAATTATTAAATGTACCTATTATGATTTTAGTGATAGTATACCTATTGTGAATATCTCAATATGGAAATAACACTTATGGTTTAACATGGTTTATCATAAACCATTCAATGGTAAATTAAATCTAATACACTAAGACATACTATCCATATGTATCTAGATTTACTAACTAGTAATGGTTTAATTATTAAATGTCCTTATAATGATTTTAATGATTGTATACTTATTGTGATTATCTCAGTGTGGAAATAACACTTATGGTTTAACATGGTTTATCATAAACCATTCAATGGTAAATTAAATCTAATACACTCAGACATACTACCCATATGTATCTAGATTTACTAACTAGTAATGTTTTTATTATTAAATGTACTTATTATGATTTTAATGATAGTATACCTATTGTGAATATCTCAGTGTGGAAATAACACTTATGGTTTAACATGGTTTATCATAAACCATTCAATGGTAAATTAAATCTAATACACTCAGACATACTATCCATATGTATCTAGATTTACTAATCAGTAATGGTTTAATTATTAAATGTACTTATTATGATTTTAATGATAGTATACCTATTGTGAATATCTTAGTGTGGAAATAACACTTATGGTTTAACATGGTTTATCATAAACCATTCAATGGTAAATTCAATCTAATACACTCAGACATACTATCCATATGTATCTAGATTTACTAACTAGTAATGGTTTAATTATTAAATGTCGTTATAATAATTTTAATGATAGTATACTTATTGTGATTATCTCAGTGTGGAAATAACACTTATGGTTTAACATGGTTTATCATAAACCATTCAATGGTAAATTAAATCTAATACACTCAGACATACTACCCATATGTATCTAGATTTACTAACTAGTAATGTTTTAATTATTAAATGTACTTATTATGATTTTAATGATAGTATACCTATTGTGAATATCTCAGTGTGGAAATAACACTTATGGTTTAACATGGTTTATCATAAACCATTCAATGGTAAATTAAATCTAATACACTCAGACATACTATCCATATGTATCTAGATTTACTAACTAGTAATGGTTTAATTATTAAATGTACTTATTATGATTCTAGTGATAGTATACCTATTGTGAATATCTCAGTGTGGAAATAACACTTATGGTTTAACATGGTTTATCATAAACCATTCAACGGTAAATTAAATCTAATACACTCAAACATACTATCCATATGTATCTAGATTTACTAATCAGTAATGGTTTAATTATTAAATGTACTAATTATGATTTTAGTGATAGTATACCTATTGTGAATATCTCAGTGTGGAAATAACACTTATGGTTTAACATGGTTTATCTTAAACCATTCAATGGTAAATTAAATCTAATTCACTCAGACATACTATCCATATGTATCTAGATTTACTAACTAGTAATGGTTTAATTATTAAATGTACTTATTATGATTTTAATGATAGTATACCTATTGTGAATATCTCAGTGTGGAAATAACACTTATTGTTTAACATGGTTTATCATAAACCATTCAATGCTAAATTAAATCTAATACACTCAGACATACTATCCATATGTATCTAGATTTACTAACTAGTAATGGTTTAATTATTAAATGTACTTATTATGATTTTAGTGATAGTATACCTATTGTGAATATCTCAGTGTGGAAATAACACTTATGGTTTAACATGGTTTATCATAAACCATTCAATGGTAAATTAAATCTAATACACTCAGACATACTATCCATATGTATCTAGATTTACTAACTAGTAATGGTTTAATTATTAAATGTACCTATTATGATTTTAGTGATAGTATACCTATTGTGAATATCTCAGTGTGGAAATAACACTTATTGTTTAACATGGTTTATTATAAACCATTCAATGGTAAATTAAATCTAATACACTCAGACATACTATCCATATGTATCTAGATTTACTAACTAGTAATGGTTTAATTATTAAATGTACCTATTATGATTTTAGTGATAGTATACCTATTGTGAATATCTCAGTGTGGAAATAACACTTATGGTTTAACATGGTTTATCATTAACCATTCAATGGTAAATTAAATCTAATACACTCAGACATACTACCCATATGTATCTAGATTTACTAACTAGTAATGTTTTAATTATTAAATGTACTTATTATGATTTTAATGATAGTATACCTATTGTGAATATCTCAGTGTGGAAATAACACTTATTGTTTAACATGGTTTATCATAAACCATTCAATGCTAAATAAAATCTAATACACTCAGACATACTATCCATATGTATCTAGATTTACTAACTAGTAATGGTTTAATTATTAAATGTACTTATTATGATTTTAGTGATAGTATACCTATTGTGAATATCTCAGTGTGGAAATAACACTTATGGTTTAACATGGTTTATCATAAACCATTCAATGCTAAATTAAATCTAATACACTCAGACATACTACCCATATGTATCTAGATTTACTAACTAGTAATGGTTTAATTATTAAATGTACCTATTATGATTTTAGTGATAGTATACCTATTGTGAATATCTCAGTGTGGAAATAACACTTATGGTTTAACATGGTTTATCATAAACCATTCAATGGTAAATTAAATCTAATACACTCAGACATACTATCCATATGTATCTAGATTTACTAACTAGTAATGGTTTAATTATTAAATGTACCTATTATGATTTTAGTGATAGTATACCTATTGTGAATATCTCAGTGTGGAAATAACACTTATGGTTTAACATGGTTTATCTTCAACCATTCAATGGTAAATTAAATCTAATTCACTCAGACATACTATCCATATGTATCTAGATTTACTAACTAGTAATGGTTTAATTATTAAATGTCGTTGTAATGATTTTAATAATAGTATACTTAATGTGATTATCTCAGTGTGGAAATAATACTTATGGTTTAACATGGTTTATCATAAACCATTCAATGGTAAATTAAATCTAATACACTCAGACATACTACCCATATGTATCTAGATTTACTAACTAGAAATGTTTTAATTATTAAATGTACTTATTATGATTTTAATGATAGTATACCTATTGTGAATATCTCAGTTTGGAAATAAAACTTATGGTTTAACATGGTTTATCATAAACTTTTCAATGGTAAATTAAATCTAATACACTCAGTCATACTATCCATATGTATCTAGATTTACTAACTAGTAATGGTTTAATTATTAAATGTCGTTGTAATGATTTTAATAATAGTATACTTAATGTGATTATCTCAGTGTGGAAATAATACTTATGGTTTAACATGGTTTATCATAAACCATTCAATGGTAAATTAAATCTAATACACTCAGACATACTACCCATATGTATCTAGATTTACTAATCAGTAATGGTTTAATTATTAAATGTCGTTATTATGATTTTAATGATAGTATACCTATTGTGCACTTATGGTTTAACATGGTTCATCATAAACCATTCAATGGTAAATTAAATCTAATACACTCAGACATACTACCCATATGTATCTAGATTTACTAACTAGTAATGGTTTAATTATTATATGTACCTATTATGATTTTAGTGATAGTATACCTATTGTGAATATCTCAGTGTGGAAATAACACTTATGGTTTAACATGGTTTATCATAAACCATTCAATCGTAAATTCAATCTAATACACTCAGACATACTATCCATATGTATCTAGATTTACTAACTAGTAATTGTTTAATTATTAAATGTCGTTATAATGATTTTAATGATAGTATACTTATTGTGATTATCTCAGTGTGGAAATAACACTTATGGTTTAACATGGTTTATCATAAACCATTCAATGGTAAATTAAATCTAATACACTCAGACATACTATCCATATGTATCTAGATTTACTAACTAGTAATGGTTTAATTATTAAATGTACTTATTATGATTTTAGTGATAGTATACCTACTGTGAATATCTCAGTGTGGAAATAACACTTATGGTTTAACATGGTTTATTATAAACCATTCAATGGTAAATTAAATCTAATTCACTCAGACATACTATCCATATGTATCTAGATTTACTAACTAGTAATGGTTTCATTATTAAATGTACCTATTATGATTTTAGTGATAGTATACCATTGTGAATATCTCAGTGTGGAAATAACACTTATGGTTTAACATGGTTTATCATAAACCACTCAATGGTAAATTAAATCTAATACACTCAGACATACTATCCATATGTATCTAGATTTACTAACTAGTAATGGTTTAATTATTAAATGTACCTATTATGATTTTAGTGATAGTATACCTATTGTGAATATTGAGCTCAGTGTGGAAATAACACTTATGGTTTAACATGGTTTATCATAAACCATTCAATGGTAAATTAAATCTAATACACTCAGACATACTATCCATATGTATCTAGATTTACTAACTAGTAATGGTTTAATTATTAAATGTACTTATTATGATTTTAGTGATAGTATACCTATTGTGAATATCTCAGTGGGAAAAAACACTTATGGTTTAACATGGTTTATCATAAACCATTCAATGGTAAATTAAATCTAATACACTCAGACATACTACCCATATGTATCTAGATTTACTAACTAGTAATGGTTTAATTATTAAATGTACTTATTATGATTTTAGTGATAGTATACCTACTGTGAATATCTCAGTGTGGAAATAACACTTATGGTTTAACATGGTTTATCATAAACCATTCAATGGTAAATTAAATCTAATACACTCAGACATACTATCCTTATGTATCTAGATTTACTAATCAGTAATGGATTAATTATTAAATGTACCTATTATGATTTTAGTGATAGTATACCTATTGTGAATATCTCAGTGTGGAAATAACACTTATGGTTTAACATGGTTTATCATAAACCATTCAATGGTAAATTAAATCTAATACACTCAGACATACTACCCATATGTATCTAGATTTACTAACTAGTAATGTTTTAATTATTAAATGTACTTATTATGATTTTAATGATAGTATACCTATTGTGAATATCTCAGTGTGGAAATAACACTTATGGTTTAACATGGTTTATCATAAACCATTCAATGGTAAATTAAATCTAATACACTCAGACATACTATCCATATGTATCTAGATTTACTAACTAGTAATGGTTTAATTATTAAATGTACCTATTATGATTTTAGTGATAGTATACCTATTGTGAATATCTCAGTGTGGAAATAACACTTATGGTTTAACATGGTTTATCATAAACCATTCAATGGTAAATTAAATCTAATTCACTCAGACATACTATCCATATGGATCTAGATTTACTAACTAGTAATGGTTTAATTATTAAATGTACCTATTATGATTTTAGTGATAGTATACCTATTGTGAATATCTCAGTGTGGAAATAACACTTATAGTTTAACATGGTTTATCATAAACCATTCAATGGTAAATTAAATCTAATACACTCAGACATACTACCCATATGTATCTAGATTTACTAACTAGTAATGGTTTAATTATTAAATGTACCTATTATGATTTTAGTGATAGTATACCTATTGTGAATATCTCAGTGTGGAAATAACACTTATGGTTTAACATGGTTTATCATAAACCATTCAATGGTAAATTCAATCTAATACACTCAGACATACTATCCATATGTATCTAGATTTACTAACTAGTAATGGTTTAATTATTAAATGTCGTTATAATGATTTTAATGATAGTATACTTATTGTGATTATCTCAGTGTGGAAATAACACTTATGGTTTAACATGGTTTATCATAAACCATTCAATGGTAAATTAAATCTAATACACTCAGACATACTATCCATATGTATCTAGATTTACTAACTAGTAATGGTTTAATTATTAAATGTACTTATTATGATTTTAGTGATAGTATACCTACTGTGAATATCTCAGTGTGGAAATAACACTTATGGTTTAACATGGTTTATCATAAACCATTCAATGGTAAATTAAATCTAATTCACTCAGACATACTATCCATATGTATCTAGATTTACTAACTAGTAATGGTTTCATTATTAAATGTACCTATTATGATTTTAGTGATAGTATACCATTGTGAATATCTCAGTGTGGAAATAACACTTATGGTTTAACATGGTTTATCATAAACCACTCAATGGTAAATTAAATCTAATACACTCAGACATACTACCCATATGTATCTAGATTTACTAACTAGTAATGTTTTAATTATTAAATGTACTTATTATGATTTTAATGATAGTATACCTATTGTGAATGTCAGTGTGGAAATAACACTTATGGTTTAACATGGTTTATCATAAACCATTCAATGGTAAATTAAATCTAATACACTCAGACATACTATCCATATGTATCTAGATTTACTAACTAGTAATGGTTTAATTATTAAATGTACTTATTATGATTCTGGTGATAGTATACCTATTGTGAATATCTCAGTGTGGAAATAACACTTATGGTTTAACATGGTTTATCATAAACCATTCAACGGTAAATTAAATCTAATACACTCAGACATACTATCCATATGTATCTAGATTTACTAATCAGTAATGGTTTAATTATTAAATGTACTAATTATGATTTTAGTGATAGTATACCTATTGTGAATATCTCAGTGTGGAAATAACACTTATGGTTTAACATGGTTTATCATAAACCATTCAATGGTAAATTAAATCTAATTCACTCAGACATACTATCCATATGTATCTAGATTTACTAACTAGTAATAGTTTAATTATTAAATGTACCTATTATGATTTTAGTGATAGTATACCTATTGTGAATATCTCAGTGTGGAAATAACACTTATAGTTTAACATGGTTTATCATAAACCATTCAATGGTAAATTAAATCTAATACTCTCAGACATACTACCCATATGTATCTAGATTTACTAACTAGTAATGGTTTAATTATTAAATGTACCTATTATGATTTTAGTGATAGTATACCTATTGTGAATATCTCAGTGTGGAAATAACACTTATGGTTTAACATGGTTTATCATAAACCATTCAATGGTAAATTCAATCTAATACACTCAGACATACTATCCATATGTATCTAGATTTACTAACTAGTAATGGTTTAATTATTAAATGTCGTTATAATGATTTTAATGATAGTATACTTATTGTGATTATCTCAGTGTGGAAATAACACTTATGGTTTAACATGGTTTATCATAAACCATTCAATGGTAAATTAAATCTAATACACTCAGACATACTATCCATATGTATCTAGATTTACTAACTAGTAATGGTTTAATTATTAAATGTACTTATTATGATTTTAGTGATAGTATACCTACTGTGAATATCTCAGTGTGGAAATAACACTTATGGTTTAACATGGTTTATCATAAACCATTCAATGGTAAATTAAATCTAATTCACTCAGACATACTATCCATATGTATCTAGATTTACTAACTAGTAATGGTTTCATTATTAAATGTACCTATTATGATTTTAGTGATAGTATACCATTGTGAATATCTCAGTGTGGAAATAACACTTATGGTTTAACATGGTTTATCATAAACCACTCAATGGTAAATTAAATCTAATACACTCAGACATACTATCCATATGTATCTAGATTTACTAACTAGTAATGGTTTAATTATTAAATGTACCTATTATGATTTTAGTGATAGTATACCTATTGTGAATATCTCAGTGTGGAAATAACACTTATGGTTTAACATGGTTTATCATAAACCATTCAATGGTAAATTAAATCTAATACACTCAGACATACTATCCATATGTATCTAGATTTACTAACTAGTAATGGTTTAATTATTAAATGTCGTTATAATGATTTTAATGATTGTATACTTATTGTGATTATCTCAGTGTGGAAATAACACTTATGGTTTAACATGGTTTATCATAAACCATTCAATGGTAAATTAAATCTAATACACTCAGACATACTATCCATATGTATCTAGATTTACTAACTAGTAATGGTTTAATTATTAAATGTACCTATTATGATTTTAGTGATAGTATACCTATTGTGAATATCTCAGTGTGGAAATAACACTTATGGTTTAACATGGTTTATCTTAAACCATTCAATGGTAAATTAAATCTAATTCACTCAGACATACTATCCATATGTATCTAGATTTACTAACTAGTAATGGTTTAATTATTAAATGTACCTATTATGATTTTAGTGATAGTATACCTATTGTGAATATCTCAGTGTGGAAATAACACTTATGGTTTAACATGGTTTATCATAAACCATTCAATGGTAAATTAAATCTAATACACTCAGACATATTATCCATATGTATCTAGATTTACTAACTAGTAATGGTTTAATTATTAAATGTACTTATTATGATTTTAGTGATAGTATACCTACTGTGAATATCTCAGTGTGGAAATAACACTTATGGTTTAACATGGTTTATCATAAACCATTCAATGGTAAATTCAATCTAATACACTCAGACATACTATCCATATGTATCTAGATTTACTAATCAGTAATGGATTAATTATTAAATGTACTTATTATGATTTTAATGATAGTATACCTATTGTGAATATCTCAGTGTGGAAATCACACTTATGGTTTAACATATTTTATCATAAACCATTCAATGGTAAATTAAATCTAATTCACTCAGACATACTATCCATATGTATCTAGATTTACTAACTAGTAATGGTTTCATTATTAAATGTACCTATTATGATTTTAGTGATAGTATACCATTGTGAATATCTCAGTGTGGAAATAACACTTATGGTTTAACATGGTTTATCATAAACCATTCAATGGTAAATTAAATCTAATTCACTCAGACATACTATCCATATGTATCTAGATTTACTAACTAGTAATGGTTTAATTATTAAATGTACCTATTATGATTTTAGTGATAGTATACCTATTGTGAATATCTCAGTGTGGAAATAACACTTATGGTTAAACATGGTTTATCATAAACCATTCAATGGTAAATTAAATCTAATACACTCAGACATACTATCCATATGTATCTAGATTTACTAACTAGTAATGGTTTAATTATTAAATGTACTTATTATGATTTTAGTGATAGTATACCTATTGTGAATATCTCAGTGGGAAAAAACACTTATGGTTTAACATGGTTTATCATAAACCATTCAATGGTAAATTAAATCTAATACACTCAGACATACTACCCATATGTATCTAGATTTACTAACTAGTAATGGTTTAATTATTAAATGTACTTATTATGATTTTAGTGATAGTATACCTACTGTGAATATCTCAGTGTGGAAATAACACTTATGGTTTAACATGGTTTATCATAAACCATTCAATGGTAAATTAAATCTAATACACTCAGACATACTATCCTTATGTATCTAGATTTACTAATCAGTAATGGATTAATTATTAAATGTACCTATTATGATTTTAGTGATAGTATACCTATTGTGAATATCTCAGTGTGGAAATAACACTTATAGTTTAACATGGTTTATCATAAACCATTCAATGGTAAATTAAATCTAATACACTCAGACATACTACCCATATGTATCTAGATTTACTAACTAGTAATGTTTTAATTATTAAATGTACTTATTATGATTTTAATGATAGTATACCTATTGTGAATATCTCAGTGTGGAAATAACACTTATGGTTTAACATGGTTTATCATAAACCATTCAATGGTAAATTAAATCTAATACACTCAGACATACTATCCATATGTATCTAGATTTACTAACTAGTAATGGTTTAATTATTAAATGTACCTATTATGATTTTAGTGATAGTATACCTATTGTGAATATCTCAGTGTGGAAATAACACTTATGGTTTAACATGGTTTATCATAAACCATTCAATGGTAAATTAAATCTAATTCACTCAGACATACTATCCATATGGATCTAGATTTACTAACTAGTAATGGTTTAATTATTAAATGTACCTATTATGATTTTAGTGATAGTATACCTATTGTGAATATCTCAGTGTGGAAATAACACTTATGGTTTAACATGGTTTATCATAAACCATTCAATGGTAAATTCAATCTAATACACTTAGACATACTATCCATATGTATCTAGATTTACTAATCAGTAATGGATTAATTATTAAATGTACCTATTATGATTTTAGTGATAGTATACCTATTGTGAATATCTCAGTGTGGAAATAACACTTATGGTTTAACATGGTTTATCATAAACCATTCAATGGTAAATTAAATCTAATACACTCAGACATACTACCCATATGTATCTAGATTTACTAACTAGTAATGTTTTAATTATTAAATGTACTTATTATGATTTTAATGATAGTATACCTATTGTGAATATGTCAGTGTGGAAATAACACTTATGGTTTAACATGGTTTATCATAAACCATTCAATGGTAAATTAAATCTAATACACTCAGACATACTATCCATATGTATCTAGATTTACTAACTAGTAATGGTTTAATTATTAAATGTACTTATTATGATTCTGGTGATAGTATACCTATTGTGAATATCTCAGTGTGGAAATAACACTTATGGTTTAACATGGTTTATCATAAACCATTCAACGGTAAATTAAATCTAATACACTCAGACATACTATCCATATGTATCTAGATTTACTAATCAGTAATGGTTTAATTATTAAATGTACTAATTATGATTTTAGTGATAGTATACCTATTGTGAATATCTCAGTGTGGAAATAACACTTATGGTTTAACATGGTTTATCATAAACCATTCAATGGTAAATTAAATCTAATTCACTCAGACATACTATCCATATGTATCTAGATTTACTAACTAGTAATAGTTTAATTATTAAATGTACCTATTATGATTTTAGTGATAGTATACCTATTGTGAATATCTCAGTGTGGAAATAACACTTATAGTTTAACATGGTTTATCATAAACCATTCAATGGTAAATTAAATCTAATACACTCAGACATACTACCCATATGTATCTAGATTTACTAACTAGTAATGGTTTAATTATTAAATGTACCCATTATGATTTTAGTGATAGTATACCTATTGTGAATATCTCAGTGTGGAAATAACACTTATGGTTTAACATGGTTTATCATAAACCATTCAATGGTAAATTCAATCTAATACACTCAGACATACTATCCATATGTATCTAGATTTACTAACTAGTAATGGTTTAATTATTAAATGTCGTTATAATGATTTTAATGATAGTATACTTATTGTGATTATCTCAGTGTGGAAATAACACTTATGGTTTAACATGGTTTATCATAAACCATTCAATGGTAAATTAAATCTAATACACTCAGACATACTATCCATATGTATCTAGATTTACTAACTAGTAATGGTTTAATTATTAAATGTACTTATTATGATTTTAGTGATAGTATACCTACTGTGAATATCTCAGTGTGGAAATAACACTTATGGTTTAACATGGTTTATCATAAACCATTCAATGGTAAATTAAATCTAATTCACTCAGACATACTATCCATATGTATCTAGATTTACTAACTAGTAATGGTTTCATTGTTAAATGTACCTATTATGATTTTAGTGATAGTATACCATTGTGAATATCTCAGTGTGGAAATAACACTTATGGTTTAACATGGTTTATCATAAACCACTCAATGGTAAATTAAATCTAATACACTCAGACATACAATCCATATGTATCTAGATTTACTAACTAGTAATGGTTTAATTATTAAATGTACCTATTATGATTTTAGTGATAGTATACCTATTGTGAATATCTCAGTGTGGAAATAACACTTATGGTTTAACATGGTTTATCATAAACCATTCAATGGTAAATTAAATCTAATACACTCAGACATACTATCCATATGTATCTAGATTTACTAACTAGTAATGGTTTAATTATTAAATGTCGTTATAATGATTTTAATGATTGTATACTTATTGTGATTATCTCAGTGTGGAAATAACACTTATGGTTTAACATGGTTTATCATAAACCATTCAATGGTAAATTAAATCTAATACACTCAGACATACTATCCATATGTATCTAGATTTACTAACTAGTAATGGTTTAATTATTAAATGTACCTATTATGATTTTAGTGATAGTATACCTATTGTGAATATCTCAGTGTGGAAATAACACTTATGGTTTAACATGGTTTATCTTAAACCATTCAATGGTAAATTAAATCTAATTCACTCAGACATACTATCCATATGTATCTAGATTTACTAACTAGTAATGGTTTAATTATTAAATGTACCTATTATGATTTTAGTGATAGTATACCTATTGTGAATATCTCAGTGTGGAAATAACACTTATGGTTTAACATGGTTTATCATAAACCATTCAATGGTAAATTAAATCTAATACACTCAGACATATTATCCATATGTATCTAGATTTACTAACTAGTAATGGTTTAATTATTAAATGTACTTATTATGATTTTAGTGATAGTATACCTACTGTGAATATCTCAGTGTGGAAATAACACTTATGGTTTAACATGGTTTATCATAAACCATTCAATGGTAAATTCAATCTAATACACTCAGACATACTATCCATATGTATCTAGATTTACTAATCAGTAATGGATTAATTATTAAATGTACTTATTATGATTTTAATGATAGTATACCTATTGTGAATATCTCAGTGTGGAAATCACACTTATGGTTTAACATATTTTATCATAAACCATTCAATGGTAAATTAAATCTAATTCACTCAGACATACTATCCATATGTATCTAGATTTACTAACTAGTAATGGTTTCATTATTAAATGTACCTATTATGATTTTAGTGATAGTATACCATTGTGAATATCTCAGTGTGGAAATAACACTTATGGTTTAACATGGTTTATCATAAACCACTCAATGGTAAATTAAATCTAATACACTCAGACATACTACCCATATGTATCTAGATTTACTAACTAGTAATGGTTTAATTATTAAATGTACCTATTATGATTTTAGTGATAGTATACCTATTGTGAATATCTCAGTGTGGAAATAACACTTATGGTTAAACATGGTTTATCATAAACCACTCAGTGGTAAATTAAATCTAATACACTCAGACATACTATCCAAATGTATCTAGATTTACTAACTAGTAATGGTTTAATTATTAAATGTACTTATTATGATTCTAGTGATAGTATACCTATTGTGAATATCTCAGTGTGGAAATAACACTTATGGTTTAACATGGTTTATCATAAACCATTCAATGGTAAATTAAATCTAATACACTCAGACATACTACCCATATGTATCTAGATTTACTAACTAGTAATGTTTTAATTATTAAATGTACTTATTATGATTTTAATGATAGTATACCTATTGTGAATATGTCAGTGTGGAAATAACACTTATGGTTTAACATGGTTTATCATAAACCATTCAATGGTAAATTAAATCTAATACACTCAGACATACTATCCATATGTATCTAGATTTACTAACTAGTAATGGTTTAATTATTAAATGTACTTATTATGATTCTGGTGATAGTATACCTATTGTGAATATCTCAGTGTGGAAATAACACTTATGGTTTAACATGGTTTATCATAAACCATTCAACGGTAAATTAAATCTAATACACTCAGACATACTATCCATATGTATCTAGATTTACTAATCAGTAATGGTTTAATTATTAAATGTACTAATTATGATTTTAGTGATAGTATACCTATTGTGAATATCTCAGTGTGGAAATAACACTTATGGTTTAACATGGTTTATCATAAACCATTCAATGGTAAATTAAATCTAATTCACTCAGACATACTATCCATATGTATCTAGATTTACTAACTAGTAATAGTTTAATTATTAAATGTACCTATTATGATTTTAGTGATAGTATACCTATTGTGAATATCTCAGTGTGGAAATAACACTTATAGTTTAACATGGTTTATCATAAACCATTCAATGGTAAATTAAATCTAATACACTCAGACATACTACCCATATGTATCTAGATTTACTAACTAGTAATGTTTTAATTATTAAATGTACTTATTATGATTTTAATGATAGTATACCTATTGTGAATATGTCAGTGTGGAAATAACACTTATGGTTTAACATGGTTTATCATAAACCATTCAATGGTAAATTAAATCTAATACACTCAGACATACTATCCATATGTATCTAGATTTACTAACTAGTAATGGTTTAATTATTAAATGTACTTATTATGATTCTGGTGATAGTATACCTATTGTGAATATCTCAGTGTGGAAATAACACTTATGGTTTAACATGGTTTATCATAAACCATTCAACGGTAAATTAAATCTAATACACTCAGACATACTATCCATATGTATCTAGATTTACTAATCAGTAATGGTTTAATTATTAAATGTACTAATTATGATTTTAGTGATAGTATACCTATTGTGAATATCTCAGTGTGGAAATAACACTTATGGTTTAACATGGTTTATCATAAACCATTCAATGGTAAATTAAATCTAATTCACTCAGACATACTATCCATATGTATCTAGATTTACTAACTAGTAATAGTTTAATTATTAAATGTACCTATTATGATTTTAGTGATAGTATACCTATTGTGAATATCTCAGTGTGGAAATAACACTTATAGTTTAACATGGTTTATCATAAACCATTCAATGGTAAATTAAATCTAATACACTCAGACATACTACCCATATGTATCTAGATTTACTAACTAGTAATGGTTTAATTATTAAATGTACCTATTATGATTTTAGTGATAGTATACCTATTGTGAATATCTCAGTGTGGAAATAACACTTATGGTTTAACATGGTTTATCATAAACCATTCAATGGTAAATTCAATCTAATACACTCAGACATACTATCCATATGTATCTAGATTTACTAACTAGTAATGGTTTAATTATTAAATGTCGTTATAATGATTTTAATGATAGTATACTTATTGTGATTATCTCAGTGTGGAAATAACACATGGTTTAACATGGTTTATCATAAACCATTCAATGGTAAATTAAATCTAATACACTCAGACATACTATCCATATGTATCTAGATTTACTAACTAGTAATGGTTTAATTATTAAATGTACTTATTATGATTTTAGTGATAGTATACCTACTGTGAATATCTCAGTGTGGAAATAACACTTATGGTTTAACATGGTTTATCATAAACCATTCAATGGTAAATTAAATCTAATTCACTCAGACATACTATCCATATGTATCTAGATTTACTAACTAGTAATGGTTTCATTATTAAATGTACCTATTATGATTTTAGTGATAGTATACCATTGTGAATATCTCAGTGTGGAAATAACACTTATGGTTTAACATGGTTTATCATAAACCACTCTATGGTAAATTAAATCTAATACACTCAGACATACTATCCATATGTATCTAGATTTACTAACTAGTAATGGTTTAATTATTAAATGTACCTATTATGATTTTAGTGATAGTATACCTATTGTGAATATCTCAGTGTGGAAATAACACTTATGGTTTAACATGGTTTATCATAAACCATTCAATGGTAAATTAAATCTAATACACTCAGACATACTATCCATATGTATCTAGATTTACTAACTAGTAATGGTTTAATTATTAAATGTCGTTATAATGATTTTAATGATTGTATACTTATTGTGATTATCTCAGTGTGGAAATAACACTTATGGTTTAACATGGTTTATCATAAACCATTCAATGGTAAATTAAATCTAATACACTCAGACATACTATCCATATGTATCTAGATTTACTAACTAGTAATGGTTTAATTATTAAATGTACCTATTATGATTTTAGTGATAGTATACCTATTGTGAATATCTCAGTGTGGAAATAACACTTATGGTTTAACATGGTTTATCATAAACCATTCAATGGTAAATTCAATCTAATACACTCAGACATACTATCCATATGTATCTAGATTTACTAATCAGTAATGGATTAATTATTAAATGTACTTATTATGATTTTAGTGATAGTATACCTATTGTGAATATCTCAGTGTGGAAATAACACTTATGGTTTAACATGGTTTATCATAAACCATTCAATGGTAAATTAAATCTAATACACTCAGACATACTACCCATATGTATCTAGATTTACTAACTAGTAATGGTTTAATTATTAAATGTACTTATTATGATTCTAGTGATAGTATACCTATTGTGAATATCTCAGTGTGGAAATAACACTTATGGTTTAACATGGTATATCATAAACCATTCAATGGTAAATTCAATCTAATTCACTCAGACATACTATCCATATGTATCTAGATTTACTAACTAGTAATGGTTTAATTATTAAATGTACCTATTATGATTTTAGTGATAGTATACCTATTGTGAATATCTCAGTGTGGAAATAACACTTATGGTTTAACATGGTTTATCATAAACCATTCAACGGTAAATTAAATCTAATACACTCAGACATACTATCCATATGTATCTAGATTTACTAATCAGTAATGGTTTAATTATTAAATGTACTAATTATGATTTTAGTGATAGTATACCTATTGTGAATATCTCAGTGTGGAAATAACACTTATGGTTTAACATGGTTTATCATAAACCATTCAATGGTAAATTAAATCTAATACACTCAGACATACTATCCATATGTATCTAGATTTACTAACTAGTAATGGTTTAATTATTAAATGTACCTATTATGATTTTAGTGATAGTATACCTATTGTGAATATCTCAGTGTGGAAATAACACTTATTGTTCAACATGGTTTATCATAAACCATTCAATGGTAAATTAAATCTAATACACTCAGACATACTATCCATATGTATCTAGATTTACTAACTAGTAATGGTTTAATTATTAAATGTACCTATTATGATTTTAGTGATAGTATACCTATTGTGAATATCTCAGTGTGGAAATAACACTTATGGTTTAACATGGTTTATCATAAACCATTCAATGGTAAATTCAATCTAATACACTCAGACATACTATCCATATGTATCTAGATTTACTAACTAGTAATGGTTTAATTATTAAATGTCGTTATAATGATTTTAATGATAGTATACTTATTGTGATTATCTCAGTGTGGAAATAACACTTATGGTTTAACATGGTTTATCATAAACCATTCAATGGTAAATTAAATCTAATACACTCAGACATACTATCCATATGTATCTAGATTTACTAACTAGTAATGGTTTAATTATTAAATGTACTTATTATGATTTTAGTGATAGTATACCTACTGTGAATATCTCAGTGTGGAAATAACACTTATGGTTTAACATGGTTTATCATAAACCATTCAATGGTAAATTAAATCTAATTCACTCAGACATACTATCCATATGTATCTAGATTTACTAACTAGTAATGGTTTCATTATTAAATGTACCTATTATGATTTTAGTGATAGTATACCATTGTGAATATCTCAGTGTGGAAATAACACTTATGGTTTAACATGGTTTATCATAAACCACTCTATGGTAAATTAAATCTAATACACTCAGACATACTATCCATATGTATCTAGATTTACTAACTAGTAATGGTTTAATTATTAAATGTACCTATTATGATTTTAGTGATAGTATACCTATTGTGAATATCTCAGTGTGGAAATAACACTTATGGTTTAACATGGTTTATCATAAACCATTCAATGGTAAATTAAATCTAATACACTCAGACATACTATCCATATGTATCTAGATTTACTAACTAGTAATGGTTTAATTATTAAATGTCGTTATAATGATTTTAATGATTGTATACTTATTGTGATTATCTCAGTGTGGAAATAACACTTATGGTTTAACATGGTTTATCATAAACCATTCAATGGTAAATTAAATCTAATACACTCAGACATACTATCCATATGTATCTAGATTTACTAACTAGTAATGGTTTAATTATTAAATGTACCTATTATGATTTTAGTGATAGTATACCTATTGTGAATATCTCAGTGTGGAAATAACACTTATGGTTTAACATGGTTTATCATAAACCATTCAATGGTAAATTCAATCTAATACACTTAGACATACTATCCATATGTATCTAGATTTACTAATCAGTAATGGATTAATTATTAAATGTACTTATTATGATTTTAGTGATAGTATACCTATTGTGAATATCTCAGTGTGGAAATAACACTTATGGTTTAACATGGTTTATCATAAACCATTCAATGGTAAATTAAATCTAATACACTCAGACATACTACCCATATGTATCTAGATTTACTAACTAGTAATGGTTTAATTATTAAATGTACTTATTATGATTCTAGTGATAGTATACCTATTGTGAATATCTCAGTGTGGAAATAACACTTATGGTTTAACATGGTATATCATAAACCATTCAATGGTAAATTCAATCTAATTCACTCAGACATACTATCCATATGTATCTAGATTTACTAACTAGTAATGGTTTAATTATTAAATGTACCTATTATGATTTTAGTGATAGTATACCTATTGTGAATATCTCAGTGTGGAAATAACACTTATGGTTTAACATGGTTTATCATAAACCATTCAACGGTAAATTAAATCTAATACACTCAGACATACTATCCATATGTATCTAGATTTACTAATCAGTAATGGTTTAATTATTAAATGTACTAATTATGATTTTAGTGATAGTATACCTATTGTGAATATCTCAGTGTGGAAATAACACTTATTGTTCAACATGGTTTATCATAAACCATTCAATGGTAAATTAAATCTAATACACTCAGACATACTATCCATATGTATCTAGATTTACTAACTAGTAATGGTTTAATTATTAAATGTACCTATTATGATTTTAGTGATAATATACCTATTGTGAATATCTCAGTGTGGAAATAACACTTATGGTTTAACATGGTTTATCATAAACCATTCAATGGTAAATTAAATCTAATACACTCAGACATACTATCCATATGTATCTAGATTTACTAACTAGTAATGGTTTAATTATTAAATGTACCTATTATGATTTTAGTGATAGTATACCTATTGTGAATATCTCAGTGTGGAAATAACACTTATTGTTCAACATGGTTTATCATAAACCATTCAATGGTAAATTAAATCTAATACTCTCAGACATACTATCCATATGTATCTAGATTTACTAACTAGTAATGGTTTAATTATTAAATGTACCTATTATGATTTTAGTGATAGTATACCTATTGTGAATATCTCAGTGTGGAAATAACACTTATGGTTTAACATGGTTTATCATAAACCATTCAATGGTAAATTAAATCTAATTCACTCAGACATACTATCCATATGTATCTAGATTTACTAACTAGTAATGGTTTAATTATTAAATGTACCTATTATGATTTTAGTGATAGTATACCTATTGTGAATATCTCAGTGTGGAAATAACACTTATGGTTTAACATGGTTTATCATAAACCATTCAATGGTAAATTAAATCTAATACACGCAGACATACTACCCATATGTATCTAGATTTACTAACTAGTAATGGTTTAATTATTAAATGTACCTATTATGATTTTAGTGATAGTATACCTATTGTGAATATCTCAATATGGAAATAACACTTATGGTTTAACATGGTTTATCATAAACCATTCAATGGTATATTAAATCTAATACACTCAGACATACTATCCATATGTATCTAGATTTACTAACTAGTAATGGTTTAATTATTAAATGTCGTTATAATGATTTTAATGATTGTATACTTATTGTGATTATCTCAGTGTGGAAATAACACTTATGGTTTAACATGGTTTATCATAAACCATTCAATGGTAAATTAAATTTATTACACTCAGACATACTATCCATATGTATCTAGATTTACTAATCAGTAATGGTTTAATTATTAAATGTACTTATTATGATTTTAATGATAGTATACCTATTGTGAATATCTCAGTGTGGAAACAACACTTATGGTTTAACATGGTTTATCATAAACCATTCAATGGTAAATTCAATCTAATACACTCAGACATACTATCCATATGTATCTAGATTTACTAACTAGTAATGGTTTAATTATTAAATGTCGTTATAATAATTTTAATGATAGTATACTTATTGTGATTATCTCAGTGTGGAAATAACACTTATGGTTTAACATGGTTTATCATAAACCATTCAATGGTAAATTCAATCTAATACACTCAGACATACTATCCATATGTATCTAGATTTACTAACTAGTAATGGTTTAATTATTAAATGTACCTATTATGATTTTAGTGATAGTATACCATTGTGAATATCTCAGTGTGGAAATAACACTTATGGTTTAACATGGTTTATCATAAACCATTCAATGGTAAATTAAATCTAATACACTCAGACATACTACCCATATGTATCTAGATTTACTAACTAGTAATGTTTTAATTATTAAATGTACCTATTATGATTTTAGTGATAGTATACCTATTGTGAATATCTCAGTGTGGAAATAACACTTATGGTTAAACATGGTTTATCATAAACCATTCAGTGGTAAATTAAATCTAATACACTCAGACATACTATCCATATGTATCTAGATTTACTAACTAGTAATGGTTTAATTATTAAATGTACTTATTATGATTCTAGTGATAGTATATCTATTGTGAATATCTCAGTGTGGAAATAACACTTATGGTTTAATATGGTTTATCATAAACCATTCAATGGTAAATTAAATCTAATACACTCAGACATACTATCCATATGTATCTAGATTTACTAACTAGTAATGGTTTAATTATTAAATGTCGTTATAATGATTTTAATGATAGTATACTTATTGTGATTATCTCAGTGTGGAAATAACACTTATGGTTTAACATGGTTTATCATAAACCATTCAATGGTAAATTAAATCTAATACACTCAGACATACTACCCATATGTATCTAGATTTACTAACTAGTAATGGTTTAATTATTAAATGTACCTATTATGATTTTAGTGATAGTATACCTATTGTGAATATCTCAGTGTGGAAATAACACTTATGGTTTAACATGGTTTATCATAAACCATTCAATGGTAAATTAAATCTAATACACTCAGACATACTACCCATATGTATCTAGATTTACTAACTAGTAATGGTTTAATTATTAAATGTACTTATTATGATTTTAGTGATAGTATACCTACTGTGAATATCTCAGTGTGGAAATAACACTTATGGTTTAACATGGTTTATCATAAACCATTCAATGGTAAATTAAATCTAATACACTCAGACATACTATCCTTATGTATCTAGATTTACTAATCAGTAATGGATTAATTATTAAATGTACCTATTATGATTTTAGTGATAGTATACCTATTGTGAATATCTCAGTGTGGAAATAACACTTATGGTTTAACATGGTTTATCATAAACCATTCAATGGTAAATTAAATCTAATACACTCAGACATACTACCCATATGTATCTAGATTTACTAACTAGTAATGTTTTAATTATTAAATGTACTTATTATGATTTTAATGATAGTATACCTATTGTGAATATCTCAGTGTGGAAATAACACTTATGGTTTAACATGGTTTATCATAAACCATTCAATGGTAAATTAAATCTAATACACTCAGACATACTATCCATATGTATCTAGATTTACTAACTAGTAATGGTTTAATTATTAAATGTACCTATTATGATTTTAGTGATAGTATACCTATTGTGAATATCTCAGTGTGGAAATAACACTTATGGTTTAACATGGTTTATCATAAACCATTCAATGGTAAATTAAATCTAATTCACTCAGACATACTATCCATATGGATCTAGATTTACTAACTAGTAATGGTTTAATTATTAAATGTACCTATTATGATTTTAGTGATAGTATACCTATTGTGAATATCTCAGTGTGGAAATAACACTTATGGTTTAACATGGTTTATCATAAACCATTCAATGGTAAATTCAATCTAATACACTTAGACATACTATCCATATGTATCTAGATTTACTAATCAGTAATGGATTAATTATTAAATGTACCTATTATGATTTTAGTGATAGTATACCTATTGTGAATATCTCAGTGTGGAAATAACACTTATGGTTTAACATGGTTTATCATAAACCATTCAATGGTAAATTAAATCTAATACACTCAGACATACTACCCATATGTATCTAGATTTACTAACTAGTAATGTTTTAATTATTAAATGTACTTATTATGATTTTAATGATAGTATACCTATTGTGAATATCTCAGTGTGGAAATAACACTTATGGTTTAACATGGTTTATCATAAACCATTCAGTGGTAAATTAAATCTAATACACTCAGACATACTATCCATATGTATCTAGATTTACTAACTAGTAATGGATTAATTATTAAATGTACCTATTATGATTTTAGTGATAGTATACCTATTGTGAATATCTCAGTGTGGAAATAATACTTATGGTTTAACATGGTTTATCATAAACCATTCAATGGTAAATTCAATCTAATACATTCACACATACTATCCATATGTATCTAGATTTACTAACTAGTAATGGTTTAATTATTAAATGTCGTTATAATGATTTTAATGATAGTATACTTATTGTGATTATCTCAGTGTGGAAATAACACTTATGGTTTAACATGGTTTATCATAAACCATTCAATGGTAAATTAAATCTAATACACTCAGACATACTACCCATATGTATCTAGATTTACTAACTAGTAATGTTTTAATTATTAAATGTACTTATTATGATTTTAATGATAGTATACCTATTGTGAATATCTCAGTGTGGAAATAACACTTATGGTTTAACATGGTTTATCATAAACCATTCAGTGGTAAATTAAATCTAATACACTCAGACATACTATCCATATGTATCTAGATTTACTAACTAGTAATGGTTTAATTATTAAATGTACTTATTATGATTCTAGTGATAGTATATCTATTGTGAATATCTCAGTGTGGAAATAACACTTATGGTTTAATATGGTTTATCATAAACCATTCAATGGTAAATTAAATCTAATACACTCAGACATACTATCCATATGTATCTAGATTTACTAACTAGTAATGGTTTAATTATTAAATGTCGTTATAATGATTTTAATGATAGTATACTTTTTGTGATTATCTCAGTGTGGAAATAACACTTATGGTTTAACATGGTTTATCATAAACCATTCAATGGTAAATTAAATCTAATTCACTCAGACATACTATCCATATGGATCTAGATTTACTAACTAGTAATGGTTTAATTATTAAATGTACCTATTATGATTTTAGTGATAGTATACCTATTGTGAATATCTCAGTGTGGAAATAACACTTATGGTTTAACATGGTTTATCATAAACCATTCAATGGTAAATTCAATCTAATACACTTAGACATACTATCCATATATATCTAGATTTACTAATCAGTAATGGATTAATTATTAAATGTACCTATTATGATTTTAGTGATAGTATACCTATTGTGAATATCTCAGTGTGGAAATAACACTTATGGTTTAACATGGTTTATCATAAACCATTCAATGGTAAATTAAATCTAATACACTCAGACATACTACCCATATGTATCTAGATTTACTAACTAGTAATGTTTTAATTATTAAATGTACTTATTATGATTTTAATGATAGTATACCTATTGTGAATATGTCAGTGTGGAAATAACACTTATGGTTTAACATGGTTTATCATAAACCATTCAATGGTAAATTAAATCTAATACACTCAGACATACTATCCATATGTATCTAGATTTACTAACTAGTAATGGTTTAATTATTAAATGTACTTATTATGATTCTGGTGATAGTATACCTATTGTGAATATCTCAGTGTGGAAATAACACTTATGGTTTAACATGGTTTATCATAAACCATTCAACGGTAAATTAAATCTAATACACTCAGACATACTATCCATATGTATCTAGATTTACTAATCAGTAATGGTTTAATTATTAAATGTACTAATTATGATTTTAGTGATAGTATACCTATTGTGAATATCTCAGTGTGGAAATAACACTTATGGTTTAACATGGTTTATCATAAACCATTCAATGGTAAATTAAATCTAATTCACTCAGACATACTATCCATATGTATCTAGATTTACTAACTAGTAATAGTTTAATTATTAAATGTACCTATTATGATTTTAGTGATAGTATACCTATTGTGAATATCTCAGTGTGGAAATAACACTTATGGTTTAACATGGTTTATCATAAACCATTCAATGGTAAATTAAATCTAATACACTCAGACATACTATCCATATGTATCTAGATTTACTAACTAGTAATGGTTTAATTATTAAATGTACTTATTATGATTTTAGTGATAGTATACCTACTGTGAATATCTCAGTGTGGAAATAACACTTATGGTTTAACATGGTTTATCATAAACCATTCAATGGTAAATTAAATCTAATTCACTCAGACATACTATCCATATGTATCTAGATTTACTAACTAGTAATGGTTTCATTATTAAATGTACCTATTATGATTTTAGTGATAGTATACCATTGTGAATATCTCAGTGTGGAAAGAACACTTATGGTTTAACATGGTTTATCATAAACCACTCAATGGTAAATTAAATCTAATACACTCAGACATACTATCCATATGTATCTAGATTTACTAACTAGTAATGGTTTAATTATTAAATGTACCTATTATGATTTTAGTGATAGTATACCTATTGTGAATATCTCAGTGTGGAAATAACACTTATGGTTTAACATGGTTTATCATAAACCATTCAACGGTAAATTAAATCTAATTCACTCAGACATACTATCCATATGTATCTAGATTTACTAACTAGTAATGGTTTCATTATTAAATGTACCTATTATGATTTTAGTGATAGTATACCATTGTGAATATCTCAGTGTGGAAATAACACTTATGGTTTAACATGGTTTATCATAAACCACTCTATGGTAAATTAAATCTAATACACTCAGACATACTATCCATATGTATCTAGATTTACTAACTAGTAATGGTTTAATTATTAAATGTACCTATTATGATTTTAGTGATAGTATACCTATTGTGAATATCTCAGTGTGGAAATAACACTTATGGTTTAACATGGTTTATCATAAACCATTCAATGGTAAATTAAATCTAATACACTCAGACATACTATCCATATGTATCTAGATTTACTAACTAGTAATGGTTTAATTATTAAATGTCGTTATAATGATTTTAATGATTGTATACTTATTGTGATTATCTCAGTGTGGAAATAACACTTATGGTTTAACATGGTTTATCATAAACCATTCAATGGTAAATTAAATCTAATACACTCAGACATACTATCCATATGTATCTAGATTTACTAACTAGTAATGGTTTAATTATTAAATGTACCTATTATGATTTTAGTGATAGTATACCTATTGTGAATATCTCAGTGTGGAAATAACACTTATGGTTTAACATGGTTTATCATAAACCATTCAATGGTAAATTCAATCTAATACACTCAGACATACTATCCATATGTATCTAGATTTACTAATCAGTAATGGATTAATTATTAAATGTACTTATTATGATTTTAGTGATAGTATACCTATTGTGAATATCTCAGTGTGGAAATAACACTTATGGTTTAACATGGTTTATCATAAACCATTCAATGGTAAATTAAATCTAATACACTCAGACATACTACCCATATGTATCTAGATTTACTAACTAGTAATGGTTTAATTATTAAATGTACTTATTATGATTCTAGTGATAGTATACCTATTGTGAATATCTCAGTGTGGAAATAACACTTATGGTTTAACATGGTATATCATAAACCATTCAATGGTAAATTCAATCTAATTCACTCAGACATACTATCCATATGTATCTAGATTTACTAACTAGTAATGGTTTAATTATTAAATGTACCTATTATGATTTTAGTGATAGTATACCTATTGTGAATATCTCAGTGTGGAAATAACACTTATGGTTTAACATGGTTTATCATAAACCATTCAACGGTAAATTAAATCTAATACACTCAGACATACTATCCATATGTATCTAGATTTACTAATCAGTAATGGTTTAATTATTAAATGTACTAATTATGATTTTAGTGATAGTATACCTATTGTGAATATCTCAGTGTGGAAATAACACTTATTGTTCAACATGGTTTATCATAAACCATTCAATGGTAAATTAAATCTAATACACTCAGACATACTATCCATATGTATCTAGATTTACTAACTAGTAATGGTTTAATTATTAAATGTACCTATTATGATTTTAGTGATAGTATACCTATTGTGAATATCTCAGTGTGGAAATAACACTTATTGTTCAACATGGTTTATCATAAACCATTCAATGGTAAATTAAATCTAATACTCTCAGACATACTATCCATATGTATCTAGATTTACTAACTAGTAATGGTTTAATTATTAAATGTACCTATTATGATTTTAGTGATAGTATACCTATTGTGAATATCTCAGTGTGGAAATAACACTTATGGTTTAACATGGTTTATCATAAACCATTCAATGGTAAATTAAATCTAATTCACTCAGACATACTATCCATATGTATCTAGATTTACTAACTAGTAATGGTTTAATTATTAAATGTACCTATTATGATTTTAGTGATAGTATACCTATTGTGAATATCTCAGTGTGGAAATAACACTTATGGTTTAACATGGTTTATCATAAACCATTCAATGGTAAATTAAATCTAATACACGCAGACATACTACCCATATGTATCTAGATTTACTAACTAGTAATGGTTTAATTATTAAATGTACCTATTATGATTTTAGTGATAGTATACCTATTGTGAATATCTCAATATGGAAATAACACTTATGGTTTAACATGGTTTATCATAAACCATTCAATGGTATATTAAATCTAATACACTCAGACATACTATCCATATGTATCTAGATTTACTAACTAGTAATGGTTTAATTATTAAATGTCGTTATAATGATTTTAATGATTGTATACTTATTGTGATTATCTCAGTGTGGAAATAACACTTATGGTTTAACATGGTTTATCATAAACCATTCAATGGTAAATTAAATTTATTACACTCAGACATACTATCCATATGTATCTAGATTTACTAATCAGTAATGGTTTAATTATTAAATGTACTTATTATGATTTTAATGATAGTATACCTATTGTGAATATCTCAGTGTGGAAACAACACTTATGGTTTAACATGGTTTATCATAAACCATTCAATGGTAAATTCAATCTAATACACTCAGACATACTATCCATATGTATCTAGATTTACTAACTAGTAATGGTTTAATTATTAAATGTCGTTATAATAATTTTAATGATAGTATACTTATTGTGATTATCTCAGTGTGGAAATAACACTTATGGTTTAACATGGTTTATCATAAACCATTCAATGGTAAATTCAATCTAATACACTCAGACATACTATCCATATGTATCTAGATTTACTAACTAGTAATGGTTTAATTATTAAATGTACCTATTATGATTTTAGTGATAGTATACCATTGTGAATATCTCAGTGTGGAAATAACACTTATGGTTTAACATGGTTTATCATAAACCATTCAATGGTAAATTAAATCTAATACACTCAGACATACTACCCATATGTATCTAGATTTACTAACTAGTAATGTTTTAATTATTAAATGTACCTATTATGATTTTAGTGATAGTATACCTATTGTGAATATCTCAGTGTGGAAATAACACTTATGGTTAAACATGGTTTATCATAAACCATTCAGTGGTAAATTAAATCTAATACACTCAGACATACTATCCATATGTATCTAGATTTACTAACTAGTAATGGTTTAATTATTAAATGTACTTATTATGATTCTAGTGATAGTATATCTATTGTGAATATCTCAGTGTGGAAATAACACTTATGGTTTAATATGGTTTATCATAAACCATTCAATGGTAAATTAAATCTAATACACTCAGACATACTATCCATATGTATCTAGATTTACTAACTAGTAATGGTTTAATTATTAAATGTCGTTATAATGATTTTAATGATAGTATACTTATTGTGATTATCTCTGTGTGGAAATAACACTTATGGTTTAACATGGTTTATCATAAACCATTCAATGGTAAATTAAATCTAATACACTCAGACATACTACCCATATGTATCTAGATTTACTAACTAGTAATGGTTTAATTATTAAATGTACCTATTATGATTTTAGTGATAGTATACCTATTGTGAATATCTCAGTGTGGAAATAACACTTATGGTTAAACATGGTTTATCATAAACCATTCAATGGTAAATTAAATCTAATACACTCAGACATACTATCCATATGTATCTAGATTTACTAACTAGTAATGGTTTAATTATTAAATGTACTTATTATGATTTTAGTGATAGTATACCTATTGTGAATATCTCAGTGGGAAAAAACACTTATGGTTTAACATGGTTTATCATAAACCATTCAATGGTAAATTAAATCTAATACACTCAGACATACTACCCATATGTATCTAGATTTACTAACTAGTAATGGTTTAATTATTAAATGTACTTATTATGATTTTAGTGATAGTATACCTACTGTGAATATCTCAGTGTGGAAATAACACTTATGGTTTAACATGGTTTATCATAAACCATTCAATGGTAAATTAAATCTAATACACTCAGACATACTATCCTTATGTATCTAGATTTACTAATCAGTAATGGATTAATTATTAAATGTACCTATTATGATTTTAGTGATAGTATACCTATTGTGAATATCTCAGTGTGGAAATAACACTTATGGTTTAACATGGTTTATCATAAACCATTCAATGGTAAATTAAATCTAATACACTCAGACATACTACCCATATGTATCTAGATTTACTAACTAGTAATGTTTTAATTATTAAATGTACTTATTATGATTTTAATGATAGTATACCTATTGTGAATATCTCAGTGTGGAAATAACACTTATGGTTTAACATGGTTTATCATAAACCATTCAATGGTAAATTAAATCTAATACACTCAGACATACTATCCATATGTATCTAGATTTACTAACTAGTAATGGTTTAATTATTAAATGTACCTATTATGATTTTAGTGATAGTATACCTATTGTGAATATCTCAGTGTGGAAATAACACTTATGGTTTAACATGGTTTATCATAAACCATTCAATGGTAAATTAAATCTAATTCACTCAGACATACTATCCATATGGATCTAGATTTACTAACTAGTAATGGTTTAATTATTAAATGTACCTATTATGATTTTAGTGATAGTATACCTATTGTGAATATCTCAGTGTGGAAATAACACTTATGGTTTAACATGGTTTATCATAAACCATTCAATGGTAAATTCAATCTAATACACTTAGACATACTATCCATATGTATCTAGATTTACTAATCAGTAATGGATTAATTATTAAATGTACCTATTATGATTTTAGTGATAGTATACCTATTGTGAATATCTCAGTGTGGAAATAACACTTATGGTTTAACATGGTTTATCATAAACCATTCAATGGTAAATTAAATCTAATACACTCAGACATACTACCCATATGTATCTAGATTTACTAACTAGTAATGTTTTAATTATTAAATGTACTTATTATGATTTTAATGATAGTATACCTATTGTGAATATCTCAGTGTGGAAATAACACTTATGGTTTAACATGGTTTATCATAAACCATTCAGTGGTAAATTAAATCTAATACACTCAGACATACTATCCATATGTATCTAGATTTACTAACTAGTAATGGATTAATTATTAAATGTACCTATTATGATTTTAGTGATAGTATACCTATTGTGAATATCTCAGTGTGGAAATAATACTTATGGTTTAACATGGTTTATCATAAACCATTCAATGGTAAATTCAATCTAATACATTCACACATACTATCCATATGTATCTAGATTTACTAACTAGTAATGGTTTAATTATTAAATGTCGTTATAATGATTTTAATGATAGTATACTTATTGTGATTATCTCAGTGTGGAAATAACACTTATGGTTTAACATGGTTTATCATAAACCATTCAATGGTAAATTAAATCTAATACACTCAGACATACTACCCATATGTATCTAGATTTACTAACTAGTAATGTTTTAATTATTAAATGTACTTATTATGATTTTAATGATAGTATACCTATTGTGAATATCTCAGTGTGGAAATAACACTTATGGTTTAACATGGTTTATCATAAACCATTCAGTGGTAAATTAAATCTAATACACTCAGACATACTATCCATATGTATCTAGATTTACTAACTAGTAATGGTTTAATTATTAAATGTACTTATTATGATTCTAGTGATAGTATATCTATTGTGAATATCTCAGTGTGGAAATAACACTTATGGTTTAATATGGTTTATCATAAACCATTCAATGGTAAATTAAATCTAATACACTCAGACATACTATCCATATGTATCTAGATTTACTAACTAGTAATGGTTTAATTATTAAATGTCGTTATAATGATTTTAATGATAGTATACTTTTTGTGATTATCTCAGTGTGGAAATAACACTTATGGTTTAACATGGTTTATCATAAACCATTCAATGGTAAATTAAATCTAATTCACTCAGACATACTATCCATATGGATCTAGATTTACTAACTAGTAATGGTTTAATTATTAAATGTACCTATTATGATTTTAGTGATAGTATACCTATTGTGAATATCTCAGTGTGGAAATAACACTTATGGTTTAACATGGTTTATCATAAACCATTCAATGGTAAATTCAATCTAATACACTTAGACATACTATCCATATGTATCTAGATTTACTAATCAGTAATGGATTAATTATTAAATGTACCTATTATGATTTTAGTGATAGTATACCTATTGTGAATATCTCAGTGTGGAAATAACACTTATGGTTTAACATGGTTTATCATAAACCATTCAATGGTAAATTAAATCTAATACACTCAGACATACTACCCATATGTATCTAGATTTACTAACTAGTAATGTTTTAATTATTAAATGTACTTATTATGATTTTAATGATAGTATACCTATTGTGAATATGTCAGTGTGGAAATAACACTTATGGTTTAACATGGTTTATCATAAACCATTCAATGGTAAATTAAATCTAATACACTCAGACATACTATCCATATGTATCTAGATTTACTAACTAGTAATGGTTTAATTATTAAATGTACTTATTATGATTCTGGTGATAGTATACCTATTGTGAATATCTCAGTGTGGAAATAACACTTATGGTTTAACATGGTTTATCATAAACCATTCAACGGTAAATTAAATCTAATACACTCAGACATACTATCCATATGTATCTAGATTTACTAATCAGTAATGGTTTAATTATTAAATGTACTAATTATGATTTTAGTGATAGTATACCTATTGTGAATATCTCAGTGTGGAAATAACACTTATGGTTTAACATGGTTTATCATAAACCATTCAATGGTAAATTAAATCTAATTCACTCAGACATACTATCCATATGTATCTAGATTTACTAACTAGTAATAGTTTAATTATTAAATGTACCTATTATGATTTTAGTGATAGTATACCTATTGTGAATATCTCAGTGTGGAAATAACACTTATAGTTTAACATGGTTTATCATAAACCATTCAATGGTAAATTAAATCTAATACACTCAGACATACTACCCATATGTATCTAGATTTACTAACTAGTAATGGTTTAATTATTAAATGTACCTATTATGATTTTAGTGATAGTATACCTATTGTGAATATCTCAGTGTGGAAATAACACTTATGGTTTAACATGGTTTATCATAAACCATTCAATGGTAAATTCAATCTAATACACTCAGACATACTATCCATATGTATCTAGATTTACTAACTAGTAATGGTTTAATTATTAAATGTCGTTATAATGATTTTAATGATAGTATACTTATTGTGATTATCTCAGTGTGGAAATAACACTTATGGTTTAACATGGTTTATCATAAACCATTCAATGGTAAATTAAATCTAATACACTCAGACATACTATCCATATGTATCTAGATTTACTAACTAGTAATGGTTTAATTATTAAATGTACTTATTATGATTTTAGTGATAGTATACCTACTGTGAATATCTCAGTGTGGAAATAACACTTATGGTTTAACATGGTTTATCATAAACCATTCAATGGTAAATTAAATCTAATTCACTCAGACATACTATCCATATGTATCTAGATTTACTAACTAGTAATGGTTTCATTATTAAATGTACCTATTATGATTTTAGTGATAGTATACCATTGTGAATATCTCAGTGTGGAAATAACACTTATGGTTTAACATGGTTTATCATAAACCACTCAATGGTAAATTAAATCTAATACACTCAGACATACTATCCATATGTATCTAGATTTACTAACTAGTAATGGTTTAATTATTAAATGTACCTATTATGATTTTAGTGATAGTATACCTATTGTGAATATCTCAGTGTGGAAATAACACTTATGGTTTAACATGGTTTATCATAAACCATTCAATGGTAAATTAAATCTAATACACTCAGACATACTATCCATATGTATCTAGATTTACTAACTAGTAATGGTTTAATTATTAAATGTCGTTATAATGATTTTAATGATTGTATACTTATTGTGATTATCTCAGTGTGGAAATAACACTTATGGTTTAACATGGTTTATCATAAACCATTCAATGGTAAATTAAATCTAATACACTCAGACATACTATCCATATGTATCTAGATTTACTAACTAGTAATGGTTTAATTATTAAATGTACCTATTATGATTTTAGTGATAGTATACCTATTGTGAATATCTCAGTGTGGAAATAACACTTATGGTTTAACATGGTTTATCTTAAACCATTCAATGGTAAATTAAATCTAATTCACTCAGACATACTATCCATATGTATCTAGATTTACTAACTAGTAATGGTTTAATTATTAAATGTACCTATTATGATTTTAGTGATAGTATACCTATTGTGAATATCTCAGTGTGGAAATAACACTTATGGTTAAACATGGTTTATCATAAACCATTCAATGGTAAATTAAATCTAATACACTCAGACATACTATCCATATGTATCTAGATTTACTAACTAGTAATGGTTTAATTATTAAATGTACTTATTATGATTTTAGTGATAGTATACCTATTGTGAATATCTCAGTGGGAAAAAACACTTATGGTTTAACATGGTTTATCATAAACCATTCAATGGTAAATTAAATCTAATACACTCAGACATACTACCCATATGTATCTAGATTTACTAACTAGTAATGGTTTAATTATTAAATGTACTTATTATGATTTTAGTGATAGTATACCTACTGTGAATATCTCAGTGTGGAAATAACACTTATGGTTTAACATGGTTTATCATAAACCATTCAATGGTAAATTAAATCTAATACACTCAGACATACTATCCTTATGTATCTAGATTTACTAATCAGTAATGGATTAATTATTAAATGTACCTATTATGATTTTAGTGATAGTATACCTATTGTGAATATCTCAGTGTGGAAATAACACTTATGGTTTAACATGGTTTATCATAAACCATTCAATGGTAAATTAAATCTAATACACTCAGACATACTACCCATATGTATCTAGATTTACTAACTAGTAATGTTTTAATTATTAAATGTACTTATTATGATTTTAATGATAGTATACCTATTGTGAATATCTCAGTGTGGAAATAACACTTATGGTTTAACATGGTTTATCATAAACCATTCAATGGTAAATTAAATCTAATACACTCAGACATACTATCCATATGTATCTAGATTTACTAACTAGTAATGGTTTAATTATTAAATGTACCTATTATGATTTTAGTGATAGTATACCTATTGTGAATATCTCAGTGTGGAAATAACACTTATGGTTTAACATGGTTTATCATAAACCATTCAATGGTAAATTAAATCTAATTCACTCAGACATACTATCCATATGGATCTAGATTTACTAACTAGTAATGGTTTAATTATTAAATGTACCTATTATGATTTTAGTGATAGTATACCTATTGTGAATATCTCAGTGTGGAAATAACACTTATGGTTTAACATGGTTTATCATAAACCATTCAATGGTAAATTCAATCTAATACACTTAGACATACTATCCATATGTATCTAGATTTACTAATCAGTAATGGATTAATTATTAAATGTACCTATTATGATTTTAGTGATAGTATACCTATTGTGAATATCTCAGTGTGGAAATAACACTTATGGTTTAACATGGTTTATCATAAACCATTCAATGGTAAATTAAATCTAATACACTCAGACATACTACCCATATGTATCTAGATTTACTAACTAGTAATGGTTTAATTATTAAATGTACCTATTATGATTTTAGTGATAGTATACCTATTGTGAATATCTCAGTGTGGAAATAACACTTATGGTTAAACATGGTTTATCATAAACCATTCAATGGTAAATTAAATCTAATACACTCAGACATACTATCCATATGTATCTAGATTTACTAACTAGTAATGGTTTAATTATTAAATGTACTTATTATGATTTTAGTGATAGTATACCTATTGTGAATATCTCAGTGGGAAAAAACACTTATGGTTTAACATGGTTTATCATAAACCATTCAATGGTAAATTAAATCTAATACACTCAGACATACTACCCATATGTATCTAGATTTACTAACTAGTAATGGTTTAATTATTAAATGTACTTATTATGATTTTAGTGATAGTATACCTACTGTGAATATCTCAGTGTGGAAATAACACTTATGGTTTAACATGGTTTATCATAAACCATTCAATGGTAAATTAAATCTAATACACTCAGACATACTATCCTTATGTATCTAGATTTACTAATCAGTAATGGATTAATTATTAAATGTACCTATTATGATTTTAGTGATAGTATACCTATTGTGAATATCTCAGTGTGGAAATAACACTTATGGTTTAACATGGTTTATCATAAACCATTCAATGGTAAATTAAATCTAATACACTCAGACATACTACCCATATGTATCTAGATTTACTAACTAGTAATGTTTTAATTATTAAATGTACTTATTATGATTTTAATGATAGTATACCTATTGTGAATATCTCAGTGTGGAAATAACACTTATGGTTTAACATGGTTTATCATAAACCATTCAATGGTAAATTAAATCTAATACACTCAGACATACTATCCATATGTATCTAGATTTACTAACTAGTAATGGTTTAATTATTAAATGTACCTATTATGATTTTAGTGATAGTATACCTATTGTGAATATCTCAGTGTGGAAATAACACTTATGGTTTAACATGGTTTATCATAAACCATTCAATGGTAAATTAAATCTAATTCACTCAGACATACTATCCATATGGATCTAGATTTACTAACTAGTAATGGTTTAATTATTAAATGTACCTATTATGATTTTAGTGATAGTATACCTATTGTGAATATCTCAGTGTGGAAATAACACTTATGGTTTAACATGGTTTATCATAAACCATTCAATGGTAAATTCAATCTAATACACTCAGACATACTACCCATATGTATCTAGATTTACTAACTAGTAATGTTTTAATTATTAAATGTACTTATTATGATTTTAATGATAGTATACCTATTGTGAATATCTCAGTGTGGAAATAACACTTATGGTTTAACATGGTTTATCATAAACCATTCAGTGGTAAATTAAATCTAATACACTCAGACATACTATCCATATGTATCTAGATTTACTAACTAGTAATGGATTAATTATTAAATGTACCTATTATGATTTTAGTGATAGTATACCTATTGTGAATATCTCAGTGTGGAAATAATACTTATGGTTTAACATGGTTTATCATAAACCATTCAATGGTAAATTCAATCTAATACATTCAGACATACTATCCATATGTATCTAGATTTACTAACTAGTAATGGTTTAATTATTAAATGTCGTTATAATGATTTTAATGATAGTATACTTATTGTGATTATCTCAGTGTGGAAATAACACTTATGGTTTAACATGGTTTATCATAAACCATTCAATGGTAAATTAAATCTAATACACTCAGACATACTACCCATATGTATCTAGATTTACTAACTAGTAATGTTTTAATTATTAAATGTACTTATTATGATTTTAATGATAGTATACCTATTGTGAATATCTCAGTGTGGAAATAACACTTATGGTTTAACATGGTTTATCATAAACCATTCAATGGTAAATTAAATCTAATACACTCAGACATACTATCCATATGTATCTAGATTTACTAACTAGTAATGTTTTAATTATTAAATGTACTTATTATGATTTTAATGATAGTATACATATTGTGAATATCTCAGTGTGGAAATAACACTTATGGTTTAACATGGTTTATCATAAACCACTCAATGGTAAATTAAATCTAATACACTCAGACATACTACCCATATGTATCTAGATTTACTAACTAGTAATGGTTTAATTATTAAATGTACCTATTATGATTTTAGTGATAGTATACCTATTGTGAATATCTCAGTGTGGAAATAACACTTATGGTTAAACATGGTTTATCATAAACCATTCAGTGGTAAATTAAATCTAATACACTCAGACATACTATCCATATGTATCTAGATTTACTAACTAGTAATGGTTTAATTATTAAATGTACTTATTATGATTCTAGTGATAGTATATCTATTGTGAATATCTCAGTGTGGAAATAACACTTATGGTTTAATATGGTTTATCATAAACCATTCAATGGTAAATTAAATCTAATACACTCAGACATACTATCCATATGTATCTAGATTTACTAACTAGTAATGGTTTAATTATTAAATGTACCTATTATGATTTTAGTGATAGTATACCTATTGTGAATATCTCAGTGTGGAAATAACACTTATGGTTTAACATGGTTTATCATAAACCATTCAATGGTAAATTCAATCTAATACACTCAGACATACTATCCATATGTATCTAGATTTACTAACTAGTAATGGTTTAATTATTAAATGTCGTTATAATGATTTTAATGATAGTATACTTATTGTGATTATCTCAGTGTGGAAATAACACTTATGGTTTAACATGGTTTATCATAAACCATTCAATGGTAAATTAAATCTAATACACTCAGACATACTATCCATATGTATCTAGATTTACTAACTAGTAATGGTTTAATTATTAAATGTACTTATTATGATTTTAGTGATAGTATACCTACTGTGAATATCTCAGTGTGGAAATAACACTTATGGTTTAACATGGTTTATCATAAACCATTCAATGGTAAATTAAATCTAATTCACTCAGACATACTATCCATATGTATCTAGATTTACTAACTAGTAATGGTTTCATTATTAAATGTACCTATTATGATTTTAGTGATAGTATACCATTGTGAATATCTCAGTGTGGAAATAACACTTATGGTTTAACATGGTTTATCATAAACCACTCAATGGTAAATTAAATCTAATACACTCAGACATACTATCCATATGTATCTAGATTTACTAACTAGTAATGGTTTAATTATTAAATGTACCTATTATGATTTTAGTGATAGTATACCTATTGTGAATATCTCAGTGTGGAAATAACACTTATGGTTTAACATGGTTTATCATAAACCATTCAATGGTAAATTAAATCTAATACACTCAGACATACTATCCATATGTATCTAGATTTACTAACTAGTAATGGTTTAATTATTAAATGTCGTTATAATGATTTTAATGATTGTATACTTATTGTGATTATCTCAGTGTGGAAATAACACTTATGGTTTAACATGGTTTATCATAAACCATTCAATGGTAAATTAAATCTAATACACTCAGACATACTATCCATATGTATCTAGATTTACTAACTAGTAATGGTTTAATTATTAAATGTACCTATTATGATTTTAGTGATAGTATACCTATTGTGAATATCTCAGTGTGGAAATAACACTTATGGTTTAACATGGTTTATCTTAAACCATTCAATGGTAAATTAAATCTAATTCACTCAGACATACTATCCATATGTATCTAGATTTACTAACTAGTAATGGTTTAATTATTAAATGTACCTATTATGATTTTAGTGATAGTATACCTATTGTGAATATCTCAGTGTGGAAATAACACTTATGGTTAAACATGGTTTATCATAAACCATTCAATGGTAAATTAAATCTAATACACTCAGACATACTATCCATATGTATCTAGATTTACTAACTAGTAATGGTTTAATTATTAAATGTACTTATTATGATTTTAGTGATAGTATACCTATTGTGAATATCTCAGTGGGAAAAAACACTTATGGTTTAACATGGTTTATCATAAACCATTCAATGGTAAATTAAATCTAATACACTCAGACATACTACCCATATGTATCTAGATTTACTAACTAGTAATGGTTTAATTATTAAATGTACTTATTATGATTTTAGTGATAGTATACCTACTGTGAATATCTCAGTGTGGAAATAACACTTATGGTTTAACATGGTTTATCATAAACCATTCAATGGTAAATTAAATCTAATACACTCAGACATACTATCCTTATGTATCTAGATTTACTAATCAGTAATGGATTAATTATTAAATGTACCTATTATGATTTTAGTGATAGTATACCTATTGTGAATATCTCAGTGTGGAAATAACACTTATGGTTTAACATGGTTTATCATAAACCATTCAATGGTAAATTAAATCTAATACACTCAGACATACTACCCATATGTATCTAGATTTACTAACTAGTAATGTTTTAATTATTAAATGTACTTATTATGATTTTAATGATAGTATACCTATTGTGAATATCTCAGTGTGGAAATAACACTTATGGTTTAACATGGTTTATCATAAACCATTCAATGGTAAATTAAATCTAATACACTCAGACATACTATCCATATGTATCTAGATTTACTAACTAGTAATGGTTTAATTATTAAATGTACCTATTATGATTTTAGTGATAGTATACCTATTGTGAATATCTCAGTGTGGAAATAACACTTATGGTTTAACATGGTTTATCATAAACCATTCAATGGTAAATTAAATCTAATTCACTCAGACATACTATCCATATGGATCTAGATTTACTAACTAGTAATGGTTTAATTATTAAATGTACCTATTATGATTTTAGTGATAGTATACCTATTGTGAATATCTCAGTGTGGAAATAACACTTATGGTTTAACATGGTTTATCATAAACCATTCAATGGTAAATTCAATCTAATACACTTAGACATACTATCCATATGTATCTAGATTTACTAATCAGTAATGGATTAATTATTAAATGTACCTATTATGATTTTAGTGATAGTATACCTATTGTGAATATCTCAGTGTGGAAATAACACTTATGGTTTAACATGGTTTATCATAAACCATTCAATGGTAAATTAAATCTAATACACTCAGACATACTACCCATATGTATCTAGATTTACTAACTAGTAATGTTTTAATTATTAAATGTACTTATTATGATTTTAAAGATAGTATACCTATTGTGAATATCTCAGTGTGGAAATAACACTTATGGTTTAACATGGTTTATCATAAACCATTCAATGGTAAATTAAATCTAATACACTCAGACATACTATCCATATGTATCTAGATTTACTAACTAGTAATGGTTTAATTATTAAATGTACCTATTATGATTTTAGTGATAGTATACCTATTGTGAATATCTCAGTGTGGAAATAACACTTATGGTTTAACATGGTTTATCATAAACCATTCAATGGTAAATTAAATCTAATTCACTCAGACATACTATCCATATGGATCTAGATTTACTAACTAGTAATGGTTTAATTATTAAATGTACCTATTATGATTTTAGTGATAGTATACCTATTGTGAATATCTCAGTGTGGAAATAACACTTATGGTTTAACATGGTTTATCATAAACCATTCAATGGTAAATTCAATCTAATACACTCAGACATACTACCCATATGTATCTAGATTTACTAACTAGTAATGTTTTAATTATTAAATGTACTTATTATGATTTTAATGATAGTATACCTATTGTGAATATCTCAGTGTGGAAATAACACTTATGGTTTAACATGGTTTATCATAAACCATTCAGTGGTAAATTAAATCTAATACACTCAGACATACTATCCATATGTATCTAGATTTACTAACTAGTAATGGATTAATTATTAAATGTACCTATTATGATTTTAGTGATAGTATACCTATTGTGAATATCTCAGTGTGGAAATAATACTTATGGTTTAACATGGTTTATCATAAACCATTCAATGGTAAATTCAATCTAATACATTCAGACATACTATCCATATGTATCTAGATTTACTAACTAGTAATGGTTTAATTATTAAATGTCGTTATAATGATTTTAATGATAGTATACTTATTGTGATTATCTCAGTGTGGAAATAACACTTATGGTTTAACATGGTTTATCATAAACCATTCAATGGTAAATTAAATCTAATACACTCAGACATACTACCCATATGTATCTAGATTTACTAACTAGTAATGTTTTAATTATTAAATGTACTTATTATGATTTTAATGATAGTATACCTATTGTGAATATCTCAGTGTGGAAATAACACTTATGGTTTAACATGGTTTATCATAAACCATTCAATGGTAAATTAAATCTAATACACTCAGACATACTATCCATATGTATCTAGATTTACTAACTAGTAATGTTTTAATTATTAAATGTACTTATTATGATTTTAATGATAGTATACATATTGTGAATATCTCAGTGTGGAAATAACACTTATGGTTTAACATGGTTTATCATAAACCACTCAATGGTAAATTAAATCTAATACACTCAGACATACTACCCATATGTATCTAGATTTACTAACTAGTAATGGTTTAATTATTAAATGTACCTATTATGATTTTAGTGATAGTATACCTATTGTGAATATCTCAGTGTGGAAATAACACTTATGGTTAAACATGGTTTATCATAAACCATTCAGTGGTAAATTAAATCTAATACACTCAGACATACTATCCATATGTATCTAGATTTACTAACTAGTAATGGTTTAATTATTAAATGTACTTATTATGATTCTAGTGATAGTATATCTATTGTGAATATCTCAGTGTGGAAATAACACTTATGGTTTAATATGGTTTATCATAAACCATTCAATGGTAAATTAAATCTAATACACTCAGACATACTATCCATATGTATCTAGATTTACTAACTAGTAATGGTTTAATTATTAAATGTCGTTATAATGATTTTAATGATAGTATACTTATTGTGATTATCTCAGTGTGGAAATAACACTTATGGTTTAACATGGTTTATCATAAACCATTCAATGGTAAATTAAATCTAATACACTCAGACATACTATCCATATGTATCTAGATTTACTAACTAGTAATGGTTTAATTATTAAATGTACCTATTATGATTTTAGTGATAGTATACCTATTGTGAATATCTCAGTGTGGAAATAACACTTATGGTTTAACATGGTTTATCTTAAACCATTCAATGGTAAATTAAATCTAATTCACTCAGACATACTATCCATATGTATCTAGATTTACTAACTAGTAATGGTTTAATTATTAAATGTACCTATTATGATTTTAGTGATAGTATACCTATTGTGAATATCTCAGTGTGGAAATAACACTTATGGTTAAACATGGTTTATCATAAACCATTCAATGGTAAATTAAATCTAATTCACTCAGACATACTATCCATATGTATCTAGATTTACTAACTAGTAATGGTTTCATTATTAAATGTACCTATTATGATTTTAGTGATAGTATACCATTGTGAATATCTCAGTGTGGAAATAACACTTATGGTTTAACATGGTTTATCATAAACCACTCAATGGTAAATTAAATCTAATACACTCAGACATACTATCCATATGTATCTAGATTTACTAACTAGTAATGGTTTAATTATTAAATGTACCTATTATGATTTTAGTGATAGTATACCTATTGTGAATATCTCAGTGTGGAAATAACACTTATGGTTTAACATGGTTTATCATAAACCATTCAATGGTAAATTAAATCTAATACACTCAGACATACTATCCATATGTATCTAGATTTACTAACTAGTAATGGTTTAATTATTAAATGTCGTTATAATGATTTTAATGATTGTATACTTATTGTGATTATCTCAGTGTGGAAATAACACTTATGGTTTAACATGGTTTATCATAAACCATTCAATGGTAAATTAAATCTAATACACTCAGACATACTATCCATATGTATCTAGATTTACTAACTAGTAATGGTTTAATTATTAAATGTACCTATTATGATTTTAGTGATAGTATACCTATTGTGAATATCTCAGTGTGGAAATAACACTTATGGTTTAACATGGTTTATCTTAAACCATTCAATGGTAAATTAAATCTAATTCACTCAGACATACTATCCATATGTATCTAGATTTACTAACTAGTAATGGTTTAATTATTAAATGTACCTATTATGATTTTAGTGATAGTATACCTATTGTGAATATCTGTGTGGAAATAACACTTATGGTTAAACATGGTTTATCATAAACCATTCAATGGTAAATTAAATCTAATACACTCAGACATACTATCCATATGTATCTAGATTTACTAACTAGTAATGGTTTAATTATTAAATGTACTTATTATGATTTTAGTGATAGTATACCTATTGTGAATATCTCAGTGGGAAAAAACACTTATGGTTTAACATGGTTTATCATAAACCATTCAATGGTAAATTAAATCTAATACACTCAGACATACTACCCATATGTATCTAGATTTACTAACTAGTAATGGTTTAATTATTAAATGTACTTATTATGATTTTAGTGATAGTATACCTACTGTGAATATCTCAGTGTGGAAATAACACTTATGGTTTAACATGGTTTATCATAAACCATTCAATGGTAAATTAAATCTAATACACTCAGACATACTATCCTTATGTATCTAGATTTACTAATCAGTAATGGATTAATTATTAAATGTACCTATTATGATTTTAGTGATAGTATACCTATTGTGAATATCTCAGTGTGGAAATAACACTTATGGTTTAACATGGTTTATCATAAACCATTCAATGGTAAATTAAATCTAATACACTCAGACATACTACCCATATGTATCTAGATTTACTAACTAGTAATGTTTTAATTATTAAATGTACTTATTATGATTTTAATGATAGTATACCTATTGTGAATATCTCAGTGTGGAAATAACACTTATGGTTTAACATGGTTTATCATAAACCATTCAATGGTAAATTAAATCTAATACACTCAGACATACTATCCATATGTATCTAGATTTACTAACTAGTAATGGTTTAATTATTAAATGTACCTATTATGATTTTAGTGATAGTATACCTATTGTGAATATCTCAGTGTGGAAATAACACTTATGGTTTAACATGGTTTATCATAAACCATTCAATGGTAAATTAAATCTAATTCACTCAGACATACTATCCATATGGATCTAGATTTACTAACTAGTAATGGTTTAATTATTAAATGTACCTATTATGATTTTAGTGATAGTATACCTATTGTGAATATCTCAGTGTGGAAATAACACTTATGGTTTAACATGGTTTATCATAAACCATTCAATGGTAAATTCAATCTAATACACTTAGACATACTATCCATATGTATCTAGATTTACTAATCAGTAATGGATTAATTATTAAATGTACCTATTATGATTTTAGTGATAGTATACCTATTGTGAATATCTCAGTGTGGAAATAACACTTATGGTTTAACATGGTTTATCATAAACCATTCAATGGTAAATTAAATCTAATACACTCAGACATACTACCCATATGTATCTAGATTTACTAACTAGTAATGGTTTAATTATTAAATGTACCTATTATGATTTTAGTGATAGTATACCTATTGTGAATATCTCAGTGTGGAAATAACACTTATGGTTAAACATGGTTTATCATAAACCATTCAATGGTAAATTAAATCTAATACACTCAGACATACTATCCATATGTATCTAGATTTACTAACTAGTAATGGTTTAATTATTAAATGTACTTATTATGATTTTAGTGATAGTATACCTATTGTGAATATCTCAGTGGGAAAAAACACTTATGGTTTAACATGGTTTATCATAAACCATTCAATGGTAAATTAAATCTAATACACTCAGACATACTACCCATATGTATCTAGATTTACTAACTAGTAATGGTTTAATTATTAAATGTACTTATTATGATTTTAGTGATAGTATACCTACTGTGAATATCTCAGTGTGGAAATAACACTTATGGTTTAACATGGTTTATCATAAACCATTCAATGGTAAATTAAATCTAATACACTCAGACATACTATCCTTATGTATCTAGATTTACTAATCAGTAATGGATTAATTATTAAATGTACCTATTATGATTTTAGTGATAGTATACCTATTGTGAATATCTCAGTGTGGAAATAACACTTATGGTTTAACATGGTTTATCATAAACCATTCAATGGTAAATTAAATCTAATACACTCAGACATACTACCCATATGTATCTAGATTTACTAACTAGTAATGTTTTAATTATTAAATGTACTTATTATGATTTTAATGATAGTATACCTATTGTGAATATCTCAGTGTGGAAATAACACTTATGGTTTAACATGGTTTATCATAAACCATTCAATGGTAAATTAAATCTAATACACTCAGACATACTATCCATATGTATCTAGATTTACTAACTAGTAATGGTTTAATTATTAAATGTACCTATTTTGATTTTAGTGATAGTATACCTATTGTGAATATCTCAGTGTGGAAATAACACTTATGGTTTAACATGGTTTATCATAAACCATTCAATGGTAAATTAAATCTAATTCACTCAGACATACTATCCATATGGATCTAGATTTACTAACTAGTAATGGTTTAATTATTAAATGTACCTATTATGATTTTAGTGATAGTATACCTATTGTGAATATCTCAGTGTGGAAATAACACTTATGGTTTAACATGGTTTATCATAAACCATTCAATGGTAAATTCAATCTAATACACTCAGACATACTACCCATATGTATCTAGATTTACTAACTAGTAATGTTTTAATTATTAAATGTACTTATTATGATTTTAATGATAGTATACCTATTGTGAATATCTCAGTGTGGAAATAACACTTATGGTTTAACATGGTTTATCATAAACCATTCAGTGGTAAATTAAATCTAATACACTCAGACATACTATCCATATGTATCTAGATTTACTAACTAGTAATGGATTAATTATTAAATGTACCTATTATGATTTTAGTGATAGTATACCTATTGTGAATATCTCAGTGTGGAAATAATACTTATGGTTTAACATGGTTTATCATAAACCATTCAATGGTAAATTCAATCTAATACATTCAGACATACTATCCATATGTATCTAGATTTACTAACTAGTAATGGTTTAATTATTAAATGTCGTTATAATGATTTTAATGATAGTATACTTATTGTGATTATCTCAGTGTGGAAATAACACTTATGGTTTAACATGGTTTATCATAAACCATTCAATGGTAAATTAAATCTAATACACTCAGACATACTACCCATATGTATCTAGATTTACTAACTAGTAATGTTTTAATTATTAAATGTACTTATTATGATTTTAATGATAGTATACCTATTGTGAATATCTCAGTGTGGAAATAACACTTATGGTTTAACATGGTTTATCATAAACCATTCAATGGTAAATTAAATCTAATACACTCAGACATACTATCCATATGTATCTAGATTTACTAACTAGTAATGTTTTAATTATTAAATGTACTTATTATGATTTTAATGATAGTATACATATTGTGAATATCTCAGTGTGGAAATAACACTTATGGTTTAACATGGTTTATCATAAACCACTCAATGGTAAATTAAATCTAATACACTCAGACATACTACCCATATGTATCTAGATTTACTAACTAGTAATGGTTTAATTATTAAATGTACCTATTATGATTTTAGTGATAGTATACCTATTGTGAATATCTCAGTGTGGAAATAACACTTATGGTTAAACATGGTTTATCATAAACCATTCAGTGGTAAATTAAATCTAATACACTCAGACATACTATCCATATGTATCTAGATTTACTAACTAGTAATGGTTTAATTATTAAATGTACTTATTATGATTCTAGTGATAGTATATCTATTGTGAATATCTCAGTGTGGAAATAACACTTATGGTTTAATATGGTTTATCATAAACCATTCAATGGTAAATTAAATCTAATACACTCAGACATACTATCCATATGTATCTAGATTTACTAACTAGTAATGGTTTAATTATTAAATGTACCTATTATGATTTTAGTGATAGTATACCTATTGTGAATATCTCAGTGTGGAAATAACACTTATGGTTTAACATGGTTTATCATAAACCATTCAATGGTAAATTCAATCTAATACACTCAGACATACTATCCATATGTATCTAGATTTACTAACTAGTAATGGTTTAATTATTAAATGTCGTTATAATGATTTTAATGATAGTATACTTATTGTGATTATCTCAGTGTGGAAATAACACTTATGGTTTAACATGGTTTATCATAAACCATTCAATGGTAAATTAAATCTAATACACTCAGACATACTATCCATATGTATCTAGATTTACTAACAAGTAATGGTTTAATTATTAAATGTACTTATTATGATTTTAGTGATAGTATACCTACTGTGAATATCTCAGTGTGGAAATAACACTTATGGTTTAACATGGTTTATCATAAACCATTCAATGGTAAATTAAATCTAATTCACTCAGACATACTATCCATATGTATCTAGATTTACTAACTAGTAATGGTTTCATTATTAAATGTACCTATTATGATTTTAGTGATAGTATACCATTGTGAATATCTCAGTGTGGAAATAACACTTATGGTTTAACATGGTTTATCATAAACCACTCAATGGTAAATTAAATCTAATACACTCAGACATACTATCCATATGTATCTAGATTTACTAACTAGTAATGGTTTAATTATTAAATGTACCTATTATGATTTTAGTGATAGTATACCTATTGTGAATATCTCAGTGTGGAAATAACACTTATGGTTTAACATGGTTTATCATAAACCATTCAATGGTAAATTAAATCTAATACACTCAGACATACTATCCATATGTATCTAGATTTACTAACTAGTAATGGTTTAATTATTAAATGTCGTTATAATGATTTTAATGATTGTATACTTATTGTGATTATCTCAGTGTGGAAATAACACTTATGGTTTAACATGGTTTATCATAAACCATTCAATGGTAAATTAAATCTAATACACTCAGACATACTATCCATATGTATCTAGATTTACTAACTAGTAATGGTTTAATTATTAAATGTACCTATTATGATTTTAGTGATAGTATACCTATTGTGAATATCTCAGTGTGGAAATAACACTTATGGTTTAACATGGTTTATCTTAAACCATTCAATGGTAAATTAAATCTAATTCACTCAGACATACTATCCATATGTATCTAGATTTACTAACTAGTAATGGTTTAATTATTAAATGTACCTATTATGATTTTAGTGATAGTATACCTATTGTGAATATCTCAGTGTGGAAATAACACTTATGGTTAAACATGGTTTATCATAAACCATTCAATGGTAAATTAAATCTAATACACTCAGACATACTATCCATATGTATCTAGATTTACTAACTAGTAATGGTTTAATTATTAAATGTACTTATTATGATTTTAGTGATAGTATACCTATTGTGAATATCTCAGTGGGAAAAAACACTTATGGTTTAACATGGTTTATCATAAACCATTCAATGGTAAATTAAATCTAATACACTCAGACATACTACCCATATGTATCTAGATTTACTAACTAGTAATGGTTTAATTATTAAATGTACTTATTATGATTTTAGTGATAGTATACCTACTGTGAATATCTCAGTGTGGAAATAACACTTATGGTTTAACATGGTTTATCATAAACCATTCAATGGTAAATTAAATCTAATACACTCAGACATACTATCCTTATGTATCTAGATTTACTAATCAGTAATGGATTAATTATTAAATGTACCTATTATGATTTTAGTGATAGTATACCTATTGTGAATATCTCAGTGTGGAAATAACACTTATGGTTTAACATGGTTTATCATAAACCATTCAATGGTAAATTAAATCTAATACACTCAGACATACTACCCATATGTATCTAGATTTACTAACTAGTAATGTTTTAATTATTAAATGTACTTATTATGATTTTAATGATAGTATACCTATTGTGAATATCTCAGTGTGGAAATAACACTTATGGTTTAACATGGTTTATCATAAACCATTCAATGGTAAATTAAATCTAATACACTCAGACATACTATCCATATGTATCTAGATTTACTAACTAGTAATGGTTTAATTATTAAATGTACCTATTATGATTTTAGTGATAGTATACCTATTGTGAATATCTCAGTGTGGAAATAACACTTATGGTTTAACATGGTTTATCATAAACCATTCAATGGTAAATTAAATCTAATTCACTCAGACATACTATCCATATGGATCTAGATTTACTAACTAGTAATGGTTTAATTATTAAATGTACCTATTATGATTTTAGTGATAGTATACCTATTGTGAATATCTCAGTGTGGAAATAACACTTATGGTTTAACATGGTTTATCATAAACCATTCAATGGTAAATTCAATCTAATACACTTAGACATACTATCCATATGTATCTAGATTTACTAATCAGTAATGGATTAATTATTAAATGTACCTATTATGATTTTAGTGATAGTATACCTATTGTGAATATCTCAGTGTGGAAATAACACTTATGGTTTAACATGGTTTATCATAAACCATTCAATGGTAAATTAAATCTAATACACTCAGACATACTACCCATATGTATCTAGATTTACTAACTAGTAATGTTTTAATTATTAAATGTACTTATTATGATTTTAAAGATAGTATACCTATTGTGAATATCTCAGTGTGGAAATAACACTTATGGTTTAACATGGTTTATCATAAACCATTCAATGGTAAATTAAATCTAATACACTCAGACATACTATCCATATGTATCTAGATTTACTAACTAGTAATGGTTTAATTATTAAATGTACCTATTATGATTTTAGTGATAGTATACCTATTGTGAATATCTCAGTGTGGAAATAACACTTATGGTTTAACATGGTTTATCATAAACCATTCAATGGTAAATTAAATCTAATTCACTCAGACATACTATCCATATGGATCTAGATTTACTAACTAGTAATGGTTTAATTATTAAATGTACCTATTATGATTTTAGTGATAGTATACCTATTGTGAATATCTCAGTGTGGAAATAACACTTATGGTTTAACATGGTTTATCATAAACCATTCAATGGTAAATTCAATCTAATACACTCAGACATACTACCCATATGTATCTAGATTTACTAACTAGTAATGTTTTAATTATTAAATGTACTTATTATGATTTTAATGATAGTATACCTATTGTGAATATCTCAGTGTGGAAATAACACTTATGGTTTAACATGGTTTATCATAAACCATTCAGTGGTAAATTAAATCTAATACACTCAGACATACTATCCATATGTATCTAGATTTACTAACTAGTAATGGATTAATTATTAAATGTACCTATTATGATTTTAGTGATAGTATACCTATTGTGAATATCTCAGTGTGGAAATAATACTTATGGTTTAACATGGTTTATCATAAACCATTCAATGGTAAATTCAATCTAATACATTCAGACATACTATCCATATGTATCTAGATTTACTAACTAGTAATGGTTTAATTATTAAATGTCGTTATAATGATTTTAATGATAGTATACTTATTGTGATTATCTCAGTGTGGAAATAACACTTATGGTTTAACATGGTTTATCATAAACCATTCAATGGTAAATTAAATCTAATACACTCAGACATACTACCCATATGTATCTAGATTTACTAACTAGTAATGTTTTAATTATTAAATGTACTTATTATGATTTTAATGATAGTATACCTATTGTGAATATCTCAGTGTGGAAATAACACTTATGGTTTAACATGGTTTATCATAAACCATTCAATGGTAAATTAAATCTAATACACTCAGACATACTATCCATATGTATCTAGATTTACTAACTAGTAATGTTTTAATTATTAAATGTACTTATTATGATTTTAATGATAGTATACATATTGTGAATATCTCAGTGTGGAAATAACACTTATGGTTTAACATGGTTTATCATAAACCACTCAATGGTAAATTAAATCTAATACACTCAGACATACTACCCATATGTATCTAGATTTACTAACTAGTAATGGTTTAATTATTAAATGTACCTATTATGATTTTAGTGATAGTATACCTATTGTGAATATCTCAGTGTGGAAATAACACTTATGGTTAAACATGGTTTATCATAAACCATTCAGTGGTAAATTAAATCTAATACACTCAGACATACTATCCATATGTATCTAGATTTACTAACTAGTAATGGTTTAATTATTAAATGTACTTATTATGATTCTAGTGATAGTATATCTATTGTGAATATCTCAGTGTGGAAATAACACTTATGGTTTAATATGGTTTATCATAAACCATTCAATGGTAAATTAAATCTAATACACTCAGACATACTATCCATATGTATCTAGATTTACTAACTAGTAATGGTTTAATTATTAAATGTCGTTATAATGATTTTAATGATAGTATACTTATTGTGATTATCTCAGTGTGGAAATAACACTTATGGTTTAACATGGTTTATCATAAACCATTCAATGGTAAATTAAATCTAATACACTCAGACATACTACCCATATGTATCTAGATTTACTAACTAGTAATGGTTTAATTATTAAATGTACCTATTATGATTTTAGTGATAGTATACCTATTGTGAATATCTCAGTGTGGAAATAACACTTATGGTTAAACATGGTTTATCATAAACCATTCAATGGTAAATTAAATCTAATACACTCAGACATACTATCCATATGTATCTAGATTTACTAACTAGTAATGGTTTAATTATTAAATGTACTTATTATGATTTTAGTGATAGTATACCTATTGTGAATATCTCAGTGGGAAAAAACACTTATGGTTTAACATGGTTTATCATAAACCATTCAATGGTAAATTAAATCTAATACACTCAGACATACTACCCATATGTATCTAGATTTACTAACTAGTAATGGTTTAATTATTAAATGTCGTTATAATGATTTTAATGATTGTATACTTATTGTGATTATCTCAGTGTGGAAATAACACTTATGGTTTAACATGGTTTATCATAAACCATTCAATGGTAAATTAAATCTAATACACTCAGACATACTACCCATATGTATCTAGATTTACTAACTAGTAATGTTTTAATTATTAAATGTACTTATTATGATTTTAATGATAGTATACCTATTGTGAATATCTCAGTGTGGAAATAACACTTATGGTTTAACATGGTTTATCATAAACCATTCAATGGTAAATTAAATCTAATACACTCAGACATACTATCCATATGTATCTAGATTTACTAACTAGTAATGTTTTAATTATTAAATGTACTTATTATGATTTTAATGATAGTATACATATTGTGAATATCTCAGTGTGGAAATAACACTTATGGTTTAACATGGTTTATCATAAACCACTCAATGGTAAATTAAATCTAATACACTCAGACATACTACCCATATGTATCTAGATTTACTAACTAGTAATGGTTTAATTATTAAATGTACCTATTATGATTTTAGTGATAGTATACCTATTGTGAATATCTCAGTGTGGAAATAACACTTATGGTTAAACATGGTTTATCATAAACCATTCAGTGGTAAATTAAATCTAATACACTCAGACATACTATCCATATGTATCTAGATTTACTAACTAGTAATGGTTTAATTATTAAATGTACTTATTATGATTCTAGTGATAGTATATCTATTGTGAATATCTCAGTGTGGAAATAACACTTATGGTTTAATATGGTTTATCATAAACCATTCAATGGTAAATTAAATCTAATACACTCAGACATACTATCCATATGTATCTAGATTTACTAACTAGTAATGGTTTAATTATTAAATGTCGTTATAATGATTTTAATGATAGTATACTTATTGTGATTATCTCAGTGTGGAAATAACACTTATGGTTTAACATGGTTTATCATAAACCATTCAATGGTAAATTAAATCTAATACACTCAGACATACTACCCATATGTATCTAGATTTACTAACTAGTAATGGTTTAATTATTAAATGTACCTATTATGATTTTAGTGATAGTATACCTATTGTGAATATCTCAGTGTGGAAATAACACTTATGGTTAAACATGGTTTATCATAAACCATTCAATGGTAAATTAAATCTAATACACTCAGACATACTATCCATATGTATCTAGATTTACTAACTAGTAATGGTTTAATTATTAAATGTACTTATTATGATTTTAGTGATAGTATACCTATTGTGAATATCTCAGTGGGAAAAAACACTTATGGTTTAACATGGTTTATCATAAACCATTCAATGGTAAATTAAATCTAATACACTCAGACATACTACCCATATGTATCTAGATTTACTAACTAGTAATGGTTTAATTATTAAATGTACTTATTATGATTTTAGTGATAGTATACCTACTGTGAATATCTCAGTGTGGAAATAACACTTATGGTTTAACATGGTTTATCATAAACCATTCAATGGTAAATTAAATCTAATACACTCAGACATACTATCCTTATGTATCTAGATTTACTAATCAGTAATGGATTAATTATTAAATGTACCTATTATGATTTTAGTGATAGTATACCTATTGTGAATATCTCAGTGTGGAAATAACACTTATGGTTTAACATGGTTTATCATAAACCATTCAATGGTAAATTAAATCTAATACACTCAGACATACTATCCATATGTATCTAGATTTACTAACTAGTAATGGTTTAATTATTAAATGTACCTATTATGATTTTAGTGATAGTATACCTATTGTGAATATCTCAGTGTGGAAATAACACTTATGGTTTAACATGGTTTATCATAAACCATTCAATGGTAAATTAAATCTAATACACTCAGACATACTATCCATATGTATCTAGATTTACTAACTAGTAATGGTTTAATTATTAAATGTCGTTATAATGATTTTAATGATAGTATACTTATTGTGATTATCTCAGTGTGGAAATAACACTTATGGTTTAACATGGTTTATCATAAACCATTCAATGGTAAATTAAATCTAATACACTCAGACATACTATCCATATGTATCTAGATTTACTAACTAGTAATGGTTTAATTATTAAATGTACCTATTATGATTTTAGTGATAGTATACCTATTGTGAATATCTCAGTGTGGAAATAACACTTATGGTTTAACATGGTTTATCTTAAACCATTCAATGGTAAATTAAATCTAATTCACTCAGACATACTATCCATATGTATCTAGATTTACTAACTAGTAATGGTTTAATTATTAAATGTACCTATTATGATTTTAGTGATAGTATACCTATTGTGAATATCTCAGTGTGGAAATAACACTTATGGTTAAACATGGTTTATCATAAACCATTCAATGGTAAATTAAATCTAATACACTCAGACATACTATCCATATGTATCTAGATTTACTAACTAGTAATGGTTTAATTATTAAATGTACTTATTATGATTTTAGTGATAGTATACCTATTGTGAATATCTCAGTGGGAGAAAACACTTATGGTTTAACATGGTTTATCATAAAACATTCAATGGTAAATTAAATCTAATACACTCAGACATACTACCCATATGTATCTAGATTTACTAACTAGTAATGGTTTAATTATTAAATGTACTTATTATGATTTTAGTGATAGTATACCTACTGTGAATATCTCAGTGTGGAAATAACACTTATGGTTTAACATGGTTTATCATAAACCATTCAATGGTAAATTAAATCTAATTCACTCAGACATACTATCCATATGGATCTAGATTTACTAACTAGTAATGGTTTAATTATTAAATGTACCTATTATGATTTTAGTGATAGTATACCTATTGTGAATATCTCAGTGTGGAAATAACACTTATGGTTTAACATGGTTTATCATAAACCATTCAATGGTAAATTCAATCTAATACACTTAGACATACTATCCATATGTATCTAGATTTACTAATCAGTAATGGATTAATTATTAAATGTACCTATTATGATTTTAGTGATAGTATACCTATTGTGAATATCTCAGTGTGGAAATAACACTTATGGTTTAACATGGTTTATCATAAACCATTCAATGGTAAATTAAATCTAATACACTCAGACATACTACCCATATGTATCTAGATTTACTAACTAGTAATGTTTTAATTATTAAATGTACTTATTATGATTTTAATGATAGTATACCTATTGTGAATATGTCAGTGTGGAAATAACACTTATGGTTTAACATGGTTTATCATAAACCATTCAATGGTAAATTAAATCTAATACACTCAGACATACTATCCATATGTATCTAGATTTACTAACTAGTAATGGTTTAATTATTAAATGTACTTATTATGATTCTGGTGATAGTATACCTATTGTGAATATCTCAGTGTGGAAATAACACTTATGGTTTAACATGGTTTATCATAAACCATTCAACGGTAAATTAAATCTAATACACTCAGACATACTATCCATATGTATCTAGATTTACTAATCAGTAATGGTTTAATTATTAAATGTACTAATTATGATTTTAGTGATAGTATACCTATTGTGAATATCTCAGTGTGGAAATAACACTTATGGTTTAACATGGTTTATCATAAACCATTCAATGGTAAATTAAATCTAATTCACTCAGACATACTATCCATATGTATCTAGATTTACTAACTAGTAATAGTTTAATTATTAAATGTACCTATCATGATTTTAGTGATAGTATACCTATTGTGAATATCTCAGTGTGGAAATAACACTTATAGTTTAACATGGTTTATCATAAACCATTCAATGGTAAATTAAATCTAATACACTCAGACATACTACCCATATGTATCTAGATTTACTAACTAGTAATGGTTTAATTATTAAATGTACCTATTATGATTTTAGTGATAGTATACCTATTGTGAATATCTCAGTGTGGAAATAACACTTATGGTTTAACATGGTTTATCATAAACCATTCAATGGTAAATTCAATCTAATACACTCAGACATACTATCCATATGTATCTAGATTTACTAACTAGTAATGGTTTAATTATTAAATGTCGTTATAATGATTTTAATGATAGTATACTTATTGTGATTATCTCAGTGTGGAAATAACACTTATGGTTTAACATGGTTTATCATAAACCATTCAATGGTAAATTAAATCTAATACACTCAGACATACTATCCATATGTATCTAGATTTACTAACTAGTAATGGTTTAATTATTAAATGTACTTATTATGATTTTAGTGATAGTATACCTACTGTGAATATCTCAGTGTGGAAATAACACTTATGGTTTAACATGGTTTATCATAAACCATTCAATGGTAAATTAAATCTAATTCACTCAGACATACTATCCATATGTATCTAGATTTACTAACTAGTAATGGTTTCATTATTAAATGTACCTATTATGATTTTAGTGATAGTATACCATTGTGAATATCTCAGTGTGGAAATAACACTTATGGTTTAACATGGTTTATCATAAACCACTCAATGGTAAATTAAATCTAATACACTCAGACATACTATCCATATGTATCTAGATTTACTAACTAGTAATGGTTTAATTATTAAATGTACCTATTATGATTTTAGTGATAGTATACCTATTGTGAATATCTCAGTGGGAAAAAACACTTATGGTTTAACATGGTTTATCATAAACCATTCAATGGTAAATTAAATCTAATACACTCAGACATACTACCCATATGTATCTAGATTTACTAACTAGTAATGGTTTAATTATTAAATGTACTTATTATGATTTTAGTGATAGTATACCTACTGTGAATATCTCAGTGTGGAAATAACACTTATGGTTTAACATGGTTTATCATAAACCATTCAATGGTAAATTAAATCTAATTCACTCAGACATACTATCCATATGGATCTAGATTTACTAACTAGTAATGGTTTAATTATTAAATGTACCTATTATGATTTTAGTGATAGTATACCTATTGTGAATATCTCAGTGTGGAAATAACACTTATGGTTTAACATGGTTTATCATAAACCATTCAATGGTAAATTCAATCTAATACACTTAGACATACTATCCATATGTATCTAGATTTACTAATCAGTAATGGATTAATTATTAAATGTACCTATTATGATTTTAGTGATAGTATACCTATTGTGAATATCTCAGTGTGGAAATAACACTTATGGTTTAACATGGTTTATCATAAACCATTCAATGGTAAATTAAATCTAATACACTCAGACATACTACCCATATGTATCTAGATTTACTAACTAGTAATGTTTTAATTATTAAATGTACTTATTATGATTTTAATGATAGTATACCTATTGTGAATATGTCAGTGTGGAAATAACACTTATGGTTTAACATGGTTTATCATAAACCATTCAATGGTAAATTAAATCTAATACACTCAGACATACTATCCATATGTATCTAGATTTACTAACTAGTAATGGTTTAATTATTAAATGTACTTATTATGATTCTGGTGATAGTATACCTATTGTGAATATCTCAGTGTGGAAATAACACTTATGGTTTAACATGGTTTATCATAAACCATTCAACGGTAAATTAAATCTAATACACTCAGACATACTATCCATATGTATCTAGATTTACTAATCAGTAATGGTTTAATTATTAAATGTACTAATTATGATTTTAGTGATAGTATACCTATTGTGAATATCTCAGTGTGGAAATAACACTTATGGTTTAACATGGTTTATCATAAACCATTCAATGGTAAATTAAATCTAATTCACTCAGACATACTATCCATATGTATCTAGATTTACTAACTAGTAATAGTTTAATTATTAAATGTACCTATCATGATTTTAGTGATAGTATACCTATTGTGAATATCTCAGTGTGGAAATAACACTTATAGTTTAACATGGTTTATCATAAACCATTCAATGGTAAATTAAATCTAATACACTCAGACATACTACCCATATGTATCTAGATTTACTAACTAGTAATGGTTTAATTATTAAATGTACCTATTATGATTTTAGTGATAGTATACCTATTGTGAATATCTCAGTGTGGAAATAACACTTATGGTTTAACATGGTTTATCATAAACCATTCAATGGTAAATTCAATCTAATACACTCAGACATACTATCCATATGTATCTAGATTTACTAACTAGTAATGGTTTAATTATTAAATGTCGTTATAATGATTTTAATGATAGTATACTTATTGTGATTATCTCAGTGTGGAAATAACACTTATGGTTTAACATGGTTTATCATAAACCATTCAATGGTAAATTAAATCTAATACACTCAGACATACTATCCATATGTATCTAGATTTACTAACTAGTAATGGTTTAATTATTAAATGTACTTATTATGATTTTAGTGATAGTATACCTACTGTGAATATCTCAGTGTGGAAATAACACTTATGGTTTAACATGGTTTATCATAAACCATTCAATGGTAAATTAAATCTAATTCACTCAGACATACTATCCATATGTATCTAGATTTACTAACTAGTAATGGTTTCATTATTAAATGTACCTATTATGATTTTAGTGATAGTATACCATTGTGAATATCTCAGTGTGGAAATAACACTTATGGTTTAACATGGTTTATCATAAACCACTCAATGGTAAATTAAATCTAATACACTCAGACATACTATCCATATGTATCTAGATTTACTAACTAGTAATGGTTTAATTATTAAATGTACCTATTATGATTTTAGTGATAGTATACCTATTGTGAATATCTCAGTGTGGAAATAACACTTATGGTTTAACATGGTTTATCATAAACCATTCAATGGTAAATTAAATCTAATACACTCAGACATACTATCCATATGTATCTAGATTTACTAACTAGTAATGGTTTAATTATTAAATGTCGTTATAATGATTTTAATGATTGTATACTTATTGTGATTATCTCAGTGTGGAAATAACACTTATGGTTTAACATGGTTTATCATAAACCATTCAATGGTAAATTAAATCTAATACACTCAGACATACTATCCATATGTATCTAGATTTACTAACTAGTAATGGTTTAATTATTAAATGTACCTATTATGATTTTAGTGATAGTATACCTATTGTGAATATCTCAGTGTGGAAATAACACTTATGGTTTAACATGGTTTATCTTAAACCATTCAATGGTAAATTAAATCTAATTCACTCAGACATACTATCCATATGGATCTAGATTTACTAACTAGTAATGGTTTAATTATTAAATGTACCTATTATGATTTTAGTGATAGTATACCTATTGTGAATATCTCAGTGTGGAAATAACACTTATGGTTTAACATGGTTTATCATAAACCATTCAATGGTAAATTAAATCTAATACACTCAGACATACTATCCATATGTATCTAGATTTACTAACTAGTAATGGTTTAATTATTAAATGTCGTTATAATGATTTTAATGATTGTATACTTATTGTGATTATCTCAGTGTGGAAATAACACTTATGGTTTAACATGGTTTATCATAAACCATTCAATGGTAAATTAAATCTAATACACTCAGACATACTATCCATATGTATCTAGATTTACTAACTAGTAATGGTTTAATTATTAAATGTACCTATTATGATTTTAGTGATAGTATACCTATTGTGAATATCTCAGTGTGGAAATAACACTTATGGTTTAACATGGTTTATCTTAAACCATTCAATGGTAAATTAAATCTAATTCACTCAGACATACTATCCATATGTATCTAGATTTACTAACTAGTAATGGTTTAATTATTAAATGTACCTATTATGATTTTAGTGATAGTATACCTATTGTGAATATCTCAGTGTGGAAATAACACTTATGGTTAAACATGGTTTATCATAAACCATTCAATGGTAAATTAAATCTAATACACTCAGACATACTACCCATATGTATCTAGATTTACTAACTAGTAATGTTTTAATTATTAAATGTACTTATTATGATTTTAATGATAGTATACCTATTGTGAATATCTCAGTGTGGAAATAACACTTATGGTTTAACATGGTTTATCATAAACCATTCAATGGTAAATTAAATCTAATACACTCAGACATACTACCCATATGTATCTAGATTTACTAACTAGTAATGTTTTAATTATTAAATGTACTTATTATGATTTTAATGATAGTATACCTATTGTGAATATGTCAGTGTGGAAATAACACTTATGGTTTAACATGGTTTATCATAAACCATTCAATGGTAAATTAAATCTAATACACTCAGACATACTATCCATATGTATCTAGATTTACTAACTAGTAATGGTTTAATTATTAAATGTACTTATTATGATTCTGGTGATAGTATACCTATTGTGAATATCTCAGTGTGGAAATAACACTTATGGTTTAACATGGTTTATCATAAACCATTCAACGGTAAATTAAATCTAATACACTCAGACATACTATCCATATGTATCTAGATTTACTAATCAGTAATGGTTTAATTATTAAATGTACTAATTATGATTTTAGTGATAGTATACCTATTGTGAATATCTCAGTGTGGAAATAACACTTATGGTTTAACATGGTTTATCATAAACCATTCAATGGTAAATTAAATCTAATTCACTCAGACATACTATCCATATGTATCTAGATTTACTAACTAGTAATAGTTTAATTATTAAATGTACCTATTATGATTTTAGTGATAGTATACCTATTGTGAATATCTCAGTGTGGAAATAACACTTATAGTTTAACATGGTTTATCATAAACCATTCAATGGTAAATTAAATCTAATACACTCAGACATACTACCCATATGTATCTAGATTTACTAACTAGTAATGGTTTAATTATTAAATGTACCTATTATGATTTTAGTGATAGTATACCTATTGTGAATATCTCAGTGTGGAAATAACACTTATGGTTTAACATGGTTTATCATAAACCATTCAATGGTAAATTCAATCTAATACACTCAGACATACTATCCATATGTATCTAGATTTACTAACTAGTAATGTTTTAATTATTAAATGTACTTATTATGATTTTAATGATAGTATACCTATTGTGAATATCTCAGTGTGGAAATAACACTTATGGTTTAACATGGTTTATCATAAACCATTCAATGGTAAATTAAATCTAATACACTCAGACATACTACCCATATGTATCTAGATTTACTAACTAGTAATGTTTTAATTATTAAATGTACTTATTATGATTTTAATGATAGTATACCTATTGTGAATATGTCAGTGTGGAAATAACACTTATGGTTTAACGTGGTTTATCATAAACCATTCAATGGTAAATTAAATCTAATACACTCAGACATACTATCCATATGTATCTAGATTTACTAACTAGTAATGGTTTAATTATTAAATGTACTTATTATGATTTTAGTGATAGTATACCTACTGTGAATATCTCAGTGTGGAAATAACACTTATGGTTTAACATGGTTTATCATAAACCATTCAATGGTAAATTAAATCTAATTCACTCAGACATACTATCCATATGTATCTAGATTTACTAACTAGTAATGGTTTCATTATTAAATGTACCTATTATGATTTTAGTGATAGTATACCATTGTGAATATCTCAGTGTGGAAATAACACTTATGGTTTAACATGGTTTATCATAAACCACTCAATGGTAAATTAAATCTAATACACTCAGACATACTATCCATATGTATCTAGATTTACTAACTAGTAATGGTTTAATTATTAAATGTACTTATTATGATTTTAGTGATAGTATACCTATTGTGAATATCTCAGTGGGAAAAAACACTTATGGTTTAACATGGTTTATCATAAACCATTCAATGGTAAATTAAATCTAATACACTCAGACATACTACCCATATGTATCTAGATTTACTAACTAGTAATGGTTTAATTATTAAATGTACTTATTATGATTTTAGTGATAGTATACCTACTGTGAATATCTCAGTGTGGAAATAACACTTATGGTTTAACATGGTTTATCATAAACCATTCAATGGTAAATTAAATCTAATACACTCAGACATACTATCCTTATGTATCTAGATTTACTAATCAGTAATGGATTAATTATTAAATGTACCTATTATGATTTTAGTGATAGTATACCTATTGTGAATATCTCAGTGTGGAAATAACACTTATGGTTTAACATGGTTTATCATAAACCATTCAATGGTAAATTAAATCTAATACACTCAGACATACTACCCATATGTATCTAGATTTACTAACTAGTAATGTTTTAATTATTAAATGTACTTATTATGATTTTAATGATAGTATACCTATTGTGAATATCTCAGTGTGGAAATAACACTTATGGTTTAACATGGTTTATCATAAACCATTCAATGGTAAATTAAATCTAATACACTCAGACATACTATCCATATGTATCTAGATTTACTAACTAGTAATGGTTTAATTATTAAATGTACCTATTATGATTTTAGTGATAGTATACCTATTGTGAATATCTCAGTGTGGAAATAACACTTATGGTTTAACATGGTTTATCATAAACCATTCAATGGTAAATTAAATCTAATTCACTCAGACATACTATCCATATGGATCTAGATTTACTAACTAGTAATGGTTTAATTATTAAATGTACCTATTATGATTTTAGTGATAGTATACCTATTGTGAATATCTCAGTGTGGAAATAACACTTATGGTTTAACATGGTTTATCATAAACCATTCAATGGTAAATTAAATCTAATACACTAAGACATACTATCCATATGTATCTAGATTTACTAACTAGTAATGGTTTAATTATTAAATGTCCTTATAATGATTTTAGTGATAGTATACCTATTGTGAATATCTCAGTGTGGAAATAACACTTATGGTTTAACATGGTTTATCATTAACCATTCAATGGTAAATTAAATCTAATACTCTCAGACATACTACCCATATGTATCTAGATTTACTAACTAGTAATGTTTTAATTATTAAATGTACTTATTATGATTTTAGTGATAGTATACCTATTGTGAATATCTCAGTGTGGAAATAACACTTATTGTTTAACATGGTTTATCATAAACCATTCAATGCTAAATAAAATCTAATACACTCAGACATACTATCCATATGTATCTAGATTTACTAACTAGTAATGGTTTAATTATTAAATGTACTTATTATGATTTTAGTGATAGTATACCTATTGTGAATATCTCAGTGTGGAAATAACACTTATGGTTTAACATGGTTTATCATAAACCATTCAATGCTAAATTAAATCTAATACACTCAGACATACTACCCATATGTATCTAGATTTACTAACTAGTAATGGTTTAATTATTAAATGTACCTATTATGATTTTAGTGATAGTATACCTATTGTGAATATCTCAGTGTGGAAATAACACTTATGGTTTAACATGGTTTATCATAAACCATTCAATGGTAAATTAAATCTAATACACTCAGACATACTACCCATATGTATCTAGATTTACTAACTAGTAATGTTTTAATTATTAAATGTACTTATTATGATTTTAATGATAGTATACCTATTGTGAATATGTCAGTGTGGAAATAACACTTATGGTTTAACATGGTTTATCATAAACCATTCAATGGTAAATTAAATCTAATACACTCAGACATACTATCCATATGTATCTAGATTTACTAACTAGTAATGGTTTAATTATTAAATGTACTTATTATGATTCTGGTGATAGTATACCTATTGTGAATATCTCAGTGTGGAAATAACACTTATGGTTTAACATGGTTTATCATAAACCATTCAACGGTAAATTAAATCTAATACACTCAGACATACTATCCATATGTATCTAGATTTACTAATCAGTAATGGTTTAATTATTAAATGTACTAATTATGATTTTAGTGATAGTATACCTATTGTGAATATCTCAGTGTGGAAATAACACTTATGGTTTAACATGGTTTATCATAAACCATTCAATGGTAAATTAAATCTAATACACTCAGACATACTATCCATATGTATCTAGATTTACTAACTAGTAATGGTTTAATTATTAAATGTCGTTATAATGATTTTAATGATAGTATACTTATTGTGATTATCTCAGTGTGGAAATAACACTTATGGTTTAACATGGTTTATCATAAACCATTCAATGGTAAATTAAATCTAATACACTCAGACATACTATCCATATGTATCTAGATTTACTAACTAGTAATGGTTTAATTATTAAATGTCGTTATAATGATTTTAATGATTGTATACTTATTGTGATTATCTCAGTGTGGAAATAACACTTATGGTTTAACATGGTTTATCATAAACCATTCAATGGTAAATTAAATCTAATACACTCAGACATACTATCCATATGTATCTAGATTTACTAACTAGTAATGGTTTAATTATTAAATGTACCTATTATGATTTTAGTGATAGTATACCTATTGTGAATATCTCAGTGTGGAAATAACACTTATGGTTTAACATGGTTTATCTTAAACCATTCAATGGTAAATTAAATCTAATTCACTCAGACATACTATCCATATGTATCTAGATTTACTAACTAGTAATAGTTTAATTATTAAATGTACCTATTATGATTTTAGTGATAGTATACCTATTGTGAATATCTCAGTGTGGAAATAACACTTATAGTTTAACATGGTTTATCATAAACCATTCAATGGTAAATTAAATCTAATACACTCAGACATACTACCCATATGTATCTAGATTTACTAACTAGTAATGGTTTAATTATTAAATGTACCTATTATGATTTTAGTGATAGTATACCTATTGTGAATATCTCAGTGTGGAAATAACACTTATGGTTTAACATGGTTTATCATAAACCATTCAATGGTAAATTCAATCTAATACACTCAGACATACTATCCATATGTATCTAGATTTACTAACTAGTAATGTTTTAATTATTAAATGTACTTATTATGATTTTAATGATAGTATACCTATTGTGAATATCTCAGTGTGGAAATAACACTTATGGTTTAACATGGTTTATCATAAACCATTCAATGGTAAATTAAATCTAATACACTCAGACATACTACCCATATGTATCTAGATTTACTAACTAGTAATGTTTTAATTATTAAATGTACTTATTATGATTTTAATGATAGTATACCTATTGTGAATATGTCAGTGTGGAAATAACACTTATGGTTTAACGTGGTTTATCATAAACCATTCAATGGTAAATTAAATCTAATACACTCAGACATACTATCCATATGTATCTAGATTTACTAACTAGTAATGGTTTAATTATTAAATGTACTTATTATGATTTTAGTGATAGTATACCTACTGTGAATATCTCAGTGTGGAAATAACACTTATGGTTTAACATGGTTTATCATAAACCATTCAATGGTAAATTAAATCTAATTCACTCAGACATACTATCCATATGTATCTAGATTTACTAACTAGTAATGGTTTCATTATTAAATGTACCTATTATGATTTTAGTGATAGTATACCATTGTGAATATCTCAGTGTGGAAATAACACTTATGGTTTAACATGGTTTATCATAAACCACTCAATGGTAAATTAAATCTAATACACTCAGACATACTATCCATATGTATCTAGATTTACTAACTAGTAATGGTTTAATTATTAAATGTACTTATTATGATTTTAGTGATAGTATACCTATTGTGAATATCTCAGTGGGAAAAAACACTTATGGTTTAACATGGTTTATCATAAACCATTCAATGGTAAATTAAATCTAATACACTCAGACATACTACCCATATGTATCTAGATTTACTAACTAGTAATGGTTTAATTATTAAATGTACTTATTATGATTTTAGTGATAGTATACCTACTGTGAATATCTCAGTGTGGAAATAACACTTATGGTTTAACATGGTTTATCATAAACCATTCAATGGTAAATTAAATCTAATACACTCAGACATACTATCCTTATGTATCTAGATTTACTAATCAGTAATGGATTAATTATTAAATGTACCTATTATGATTTTAGTGATAGTATACCTATTGTGAATATCTCAGTGTGGAAATAACACTTATGGTTTAACATGGTTTATCATAAACCATTCAATGGTAAATTAAATCTAATACACTCAGACATACTACCCATATGTATCTAGATTTACTAACTAGTAATGTTTTAATTATTAAATGTACTTATTATGATTTTAATGATAGTATACCTATTGTGAATATCTCAGTGTGGAAATAACACTTATGGTTTAACATGGTTTATCATAAACCATTCAATGGTAAATTAAATCTAATACACTCAGACATACTATCCATATGTATCTAGATTTACTAACTAGTAATGGTTTAATTATTAAATGTACCTATTATGATTTTAGTGATAGTATACCTATTGTGAATATCTCAGTGTGGAAATAACACTTATGGTTTAACATGGTTTATCATAAACCATTCAATGGTAAATTAAATCTAATTCACTCAGACATACTATCCATATGGATCTAGATTTACTAACTAGTAATGGTTTAATTATTAAATGTACCTATTATGATTTTAGTGATAGTATACCTATTGTGAATATCTCAGTGTGGAAATAACACTTATGGTTTAACATGGTTTATCATAAACCATTCAATGGTAAATTAAATCTAATACACTAAGACATACTATCCATATGTATCTAGATTTACTAACTAGTAATGGTTTAATTATTAAATGTCCTTATAATGATTTTAGTGATAGTATACCTATTGTGAATATCTCAGTGTGGAAATAACACTTATGGTTTAACATGGTTTATCATTAACCATTCAATGGTAAATTAAATCTAATACTCTCAGACATACTACCCATATGTATCTAGATTTACTAACTAGTAATGTTTTAATTATTAAATGTACTTATTATGATTTTAGTGATAGTATACCTATTGTGAATATCTCAGTGTGGAAATAACACTTATTGTTTAACATGGTTTATCATAAACCATTCAATGCTAAATAAAATCTAATACACTCAGACATACTATCCATATGTATCTAGATTTACTAACTAGTAATGGTTTAATTATTAAATGTACTTATTATGATTTTAGTGATAGTATACCTATTGTGAATATCTCAGTGTGGAAATAACACTTATGGTTTAACATGGTTTATCATAAACCATTCAATGCTAAATTAAATCTAATACACTCAGACATACTACCCATATGTATCTAGATTTACTAACTAGTAATGGTTTAATTATTAAATGTACCTATTATGATTTTAGTGATAGTATACCTATTGTGAATATCTCAGTGTGGAAATAACACTTATGGTTTAACATGGTTTATCATAAACCATTCAATGGTAAATTAAATCTAATACACTCAGACATACTACCCATATGTATCTAGATTTACTAACTAGTAATGTTTTAATTATTAAATGTACTTATTATGATTTTAATGATAGTATACCTATTGTGAATATGTCAGTGTGGAAATAACACTTATGGTTTAACATGGTTTATCATAAACCATTCAATGGTAAATTAAATCTAATACACTCAGACATACTATCCATATGTATCTAGATTTACTAACTAGTAATGGTTTAATTATTAAATGTACTTATTATGATTCTGGTGATAGTATACCTATTGTGAATATCTCAGTGTGGAAATAACACTTATGGTTTAACATGGTTTATCATAAACCATTCAACGGTAAATTAAATCTAATACACTCAGACATACTATCCATATGTATCTAGATTTACTAATCAGTAATGGTTTAATTATTAAATGTACTAATTATGATTTTAGTGATAGTATACCTATTGTGAATATCTCAGTGTGGAAATAACACTTATGGTTTAACATGGTTTATCATAAACCATTCAATGGTAAATTAAATCTAATACACTCAGACATACTATCCATATGTATCTAGATTTACTAACTAGTAATGGTTTAATTATTAAATGTCGTTATAATGATTTTAATGATAGTATACTTATTGTGATTATCTCAGTGTGGAAATAACACTTATGGTTTAACATGGTTTATCATAAACCATTCAATGGTAAATTAAATCTAATACACTCAGACATACTATCCATATGTATCTAGATTTACTAACTAGTAATGGTTTAATTATTAAATGTCGTTATAATGATTTTAATGATTGTATACTTATTGTGATTATCTCAGTGTGGAAATAACACTTATGGTTTAACATGGTTTATCATAAACCATTCAATGGTAAATTAAATCTAATACACTCAGACATACTATCCATATGTATCTAGATTTACTAACTAGTAATGGTTTAATTATTAAATGTACCTATTATGATTTTAGTGATAGTATACCTATTGTGAATATCTCAGTGTGGAAATAACACTTATGGTTTAACATGGTTTATCTTAAACCATTCAATGGTAAATTAAATCTAATTCACTCAGACATACTATCCATATGTATCTAGATTTACTAACTAGTAATGGTTTAATTATTAAATGTACCTATTATGATTTTAGTGATAGTATACCTATTGTGAATATCTCAGTGTGGAAATAACACTTATGGTTAAACATGGTTTATCATAAACCATTCAATGGTAAATTAAATCTAATACACTCAGACATACTATCCATATGTATCTAGATTTACTAACTAGTAATGGTTTAATTATTAAATGTACTTATTATGATTTTAGTGATAGTATACCTATTGTGAATATCTCAGTGGGAAAAAACACTTATGGTTTAACATGGTTTATCATAAACCATTCAATGGTAAATTAAATCTAATACACTCAGACATACTACCCATATGTATCTAGATTTACTAACTAGTAATGGTTTAATTATTAAATGTACTTATTATGATTTTAGTGATAGTATACCTACTGTGAATATCTCAGTGTGGAAATAACACTTATGGTTTAACATGGTTTATCATAAACCATTCAATGGTAAATTAAATCTAATACACTCAGACATACTATCCTTATGTATCTAGATTTACTAATCAGTAATGGATTAATTATTAAATGTACCTATTATGATTTTAGTGATAGTATACCTATTGTGAATATCTCAGTGTGGAAATAACACTTATGGTTTAACATGGTTTATCATAAACCATTCAATGGTAAATTAAATCTAATACACTCAGACATACTACCCATATGTATCTAGATTTACTAACTAGTAATGTTTTAATTATTAAATGTACTTATTATGATTTTAATGATAGTATACCTATTGTGAATATCTCAGTGTGGAAATAACACTTATGGTTTAACATGGTTTATCATAAACCATTCAATGGTAAATTAAATCTAATACACTCAGACATACTATCCATATGTATCTAGATTTACTAACTAGTAATGGTTTAATTATTAAATGTACCTATTATGATTTTAGTGATAGTATACCTATTGTGAATATCTCAGTGTGGAAATAACACTTATGGTTTAACATGGTTTATCATAAACCATTCAATGGTAAATTAAATCTAATTCACTCAGACATACTATCCATATGGATCTAGATTTACTAACTAGTAATGGTTTAATTATTAAATGTACCTATTATGATTTTAGTGATAGTATACCTATTGTGAATATCTCAGTGTGGAAATAACACTTATGGTTTAACATGGTTTATCATAAACCATTCAATGGTAAATTCAATCTAATACACTTAGACATACTATCCATATGTATCTAGATTTACTAATCAGTAATGGATTAATTATTAAATGTACCTATTATGATTTTAGTGATAGTATACCTATTGTGAATATCTCAGTGTGGAAATAACACTTATGGTTTAACATGGTTTATCATAAACCATTCAATGGTAAATTAAATCTAATACACTCAGACATACTACCCATATGTATCTAGATTTACTAACTAGTAATGTTTTAATTATTAAATGTACTTATTATGATTTTAATGATAGTATACCTATTGTGAATATGTCAGTGTGGAAATAACACTTATGGTTTAACATGGTTTATCATAAACCATTCAATGGTAAATTAAATCTAATACACTCAGACATACTATCCATATGTATCTAGATTTACTAACTAGTAATGGTTTAATTATTAAATGTACTTATTATGATTCTGGTGATAGTATACCTATTGTGAATATCTCAGTGTGGAAATAACACTTATGGTTTAACATGGTTTATCATAAACCATTCAACGGTAAATTAAATCTAATACACTCAGACATACTATCCATATGTATCTAGATTTACTAATCAGTAATGGTTTAATTATTAAATGTACTAATTATGATTTTAGTGATAGTATACCTATTGTGAATATCTCAGTGTGGAAATAACACTTATGGTTTAACATGGTTTATCATAAACCATTCAATGGTAAATTAAATCTAATTCACTCAGACATACTATCCATATGTATCTAGATTTACTAACTAGTAATAGTTTAATTATTAAATGTACCTATTATGATTTTAGTGATAGTATACCTATTGTGAATATCTCAGTGTGGAAATAACACTTATGGTTTAACATGGTTTATCATAAACCATTCAATGGTAAATTCAATCTAATACACTCAGACATACTATCCATATGTATCTAGATTTACTAACTAGTAATGGTTTAATTATTAAATGTACTTATTATGATTCTAGTGATAGTATACCTATTGTGAATATCTCAGTGTGGAAATAACACTTATGGTTTAACATGGTTTATCATAAACCATTCAATGGTAAATTAAATCTAATACACTCAGACATACTATCCATATGTATCTAGATTTACTAATCAGTAATGGTTTAATTATTAAATGTACTAATTATGATTTTAGTGATAGTATACCTATTGTGAATATCTCAGTGTGGAAATAACACTTATGGTTTAACATGGTTTATCATAAACCATTCAATGGTAAATTAAATCTAATACACTCAGACATACTATCCATATGTATCTAGATTTACTAACTAGTAATGGTTTAATTATTAAATGTACTTATTATGATTCTAGTGATAGTATACCTATTGTGAATATCTCAGTGTGGAAATAACACTTATGGTTTAACATGGTTTATCATAAACCATTCAACGGTAAATTAAATCTAATACACTCAAACATACTATCCATATGTATCTAGATTTACTAATCAGTAATGGTTTAATTATTAAATGTACTAATTATGATTTTAGTGATAGTATACCTATTGTGAATATCTCAGTGTGGAAATAACACTTATGGTTTAACATGGTTTATCATAAACCATTCAATGGTAAATTAAATCTAATACACTCAGACATATTATCCATATGTATCTAGATTTACTAACTAGTAATGGTTTAATTATTAAATGTACTTATTATGATTTTAGTGATAGAATACCTATTGTGAATATCTCAGTGTGGAAATAACACTTATGGTTTAACATGGTTTATCATAAACCATTCAATGCTAAATTAAATCTAATTCACTCAGACATACTATCCATATGTATCTAGATTTACTAACTAGTAATGGTTTAATTATTAAATGTCGTTATAATTATTTTAATGATAGTATACCATTGTGAATATCTCAGTGTGGAAATAACACTTATGGTTTAACATGGTTTATCATAAACCATTCAATGGTAAATTCAATCTAATACACTCAGACATACTATCCATATGTATCTAGATTTACTAACTAGTAATGGTTTAATTATTAAATGTCGTTATAATGATTTTAGTGATAGTATACTTATTGTGATTATCTCAGTGTGGAAATAACACTTATGGTTTAACATGGTTTATCATAAACCATTCAATGGTAAATTAAATCTAATTCACTCAGACATACTATCCATATGTATCTAGATTTACTAACTAATAATGGTTTAATTATTAAATGTACCTATTATGATTTTAGTGATAGTATACCTATTGTGAATATCTCAGTGTGGAAATATCACCTATGGTTTAACATGGTTTATCATAAACCATTCAATGGTAAATTAAATCTAATACACTCAGACATACTACCCATATGTATCTAGATTTACTAACTAGTAATGGTTTAATTATTAAATGTACCTATTATGATTTTAGTGATAGTATACCTATTGTGAATATCTCAATATGGAAATAACACTTATGGTTTAACATGGTTTATCATAAACCATTCAATGGTAAATTAAATCTAATACACTAAGACATACTATCCATATGTATCTAGATTTACTAACTAGTAATGGTTTAATTATTAAATGTCCTTATAATGATTTTAGTGATAGTATACCTATTGTGAATATCTCAGTGTGGAAATAACACTTATGGTTTAACATGGTTTATCATTAACCATTCAATGGTAAATTAAATCTAATACACTCAGACATACTACCCATATGTATCTAGATTTACTAACTAGTAATGTTTTAATTATTAAATGTACTTATTATGATTTTAATGATAGTATACCTATTGTGAATATCTCAGTGTGGAAATAACACTTATTGTTTAACATGGTTTATCATAAACCATTCAATGCTAAATAAAATCTAATACACTCAGACATACTATCCATATGTATCTAGATTTACTAACTAGTAATGGTTTAATTATTAAATGTACTTATTATGATTTTAGTGATAGTATACCTATTGTGAATATCTCAGTGTGGAAATAACACTTATGGTTTAACATGGTTTATCATAAACCATTCAATGCTAAATTAAATCTAATACACTCAGACATACTACCCATATGTATCTAGATTTACTAACTAGTAATGGTTTAATTATTAAATGTACCTATTATGATTTTAGTGATAGTATACCTATTGTGAATATCTCAGTGTGGAAATAACACTTATGGTTTAACATGGTTTATCATAAACCATTCAATGGTAAATTAAATCTAATACACTCAGACATACTATCCATATGTATCTAGATTTACTAACTAGTAATGGTTTAATTATTAAATGTACCTATTATGATTTTAGTGATAGTATACCTATTGTGAATATCTCAGTGTGGAAATAACACTTATGGTTTAACATGGTTTATCTTCAACCATTCAATGGTAAATTAAATCTAATTCACTCAGACATACTATCCATATGTATCTAGATTTACTAACTAGTAATGGTTTAATTATTAAATGTCGTTGTAATGATTTTAATAATAGTATACTTAATGTGATTATCTCAGTGTGGAAATAATACTTATGGTTTAACATGGTTTATCATAAACCATTCAATGGTAAATTAAATCTAATACACTCAGACATACTACCCATATGTATCTAGATTTACTAACTAGAAATGTTTTAATTATTAAATGTACTTATTATGATTTTAATGATAGTATACCTATTGTGAATATCTCAGTTTGGAAATAAAACTTATGGTTTAACATGGTTTATCATAAACTTTTCAATGGTAAATTAAATCTAATACACTCAGTCATACTATCCATATGTATCTAGATTTACTAACTAGTAATGGTTTAATTATTAAATGTCGTTGCAATGATTTTAATAATACTATACTTAATGTGATTATCTCAGTGTGGAAATAATACTTATGGTTTAACATGGTTTATCATAAACCATTCAATGGTAAATTAAATCTAATACACTCAGACATACTACCCATATGTATCTAGATTTACTAATCAGTAATGGTTTAATTATTAAATGTCGTTATTATGATTTTAATGATAGTATACCTATTGTGCACTTATGGTTTAACATGGTTCATCATAAACCATTCAATGGTAAATTAAATCTAATACACTCAGACATACTACCCATATGTATCTAGATTTACTAACTAGTAATGGTTTAATTATTATATGTACCTATTATGATTTTAGTGATAGTATACCTATTGTGAATATCTCAGTGTGGAAATAACACTTATGGTTTAACATGGTTTATCATAAACCATTCAATGGTAAATTAAATCTAATACACTCAGACATACTATCCATATGTATCTAGATTTACTAACTAGTAATGGTTTAATTATTAAATGTACTTATTATGATTTTAGTGATAGTATACCTATTGTGAATATCTCAGTGGGAAAAAACACTTATGGTTTAACATGGTTTATCATAAACCATTCAATGGTAAATTAAATCTAATACACTCAGACATACTACCCATATGTATCTAGATTTACTAACTAGTAATGGTTTAATTATTAAATGTACTTATTATGATTTTAGTGATAGTATACCTACTGTGAATATCTCAGTGTGGAAATAACACTTATGGTTTAACATGGTTTATCATAAACCATTCAATGGTAAATTAAATCTAATACACTCAGACATACTATACTTATGTATCTAGATTTACTAATCAGTAATGGATTAATTATTAAATGTACCTATTATGATTTTAGTGATAGTATACCTATTGTGAATATCTCAGTGTGGAAATAACACTTATGGTTTAACATGGTTTATCATAAACCATTCAATGGTAAATTAAATCTAATACACTCAGACATACTACCCATATGTATCTAGATTTACTAACTAGTAATGTTTTAATTATTAAATGTACTTATTATGATTTTAATGATAGTATACCTATTGTGAATATCTCAGTGTGGAAATAACACTTATTGTTTAACATGGTTTATCATAAACCATTCAATGCTAAATAAAATCTAATACACTCAGACATACTATCCATATGTATCTAGATTTACTAACTAGTAATGGTTTAATTATTAAATGTACTTATTATGATTTTAGTGATAGTATACCTATTGTGAATATCTCAGTGTGGAAATAACACTTATGGTTTAACATGGTTTATCATAAACCATTCAATGCTAAATTAAATCTAATACACTCAGACATACTACCCATATGTATCTAGATTTACTAACTAGTAATGGTTTAATTATTAAATGTACCTATTATGATTTTAGTGATAGTATACCTATTGTGAATATCTCAGTGTGGAAATAACACTTATGGTTTAACATGGTTTATCATAAACCATTCAATGGTAAATTAAATCTAATACACTCAGACATACTATCCATATGTATCTAGATTTACTAACTAGTAATGGTTTAATTATTAAATGTACCTATTATGATTTTAGTGATAGTATACCTATTGTGAATATCTCAGTGTGGAAATAACACTTATGGTTTAACATGGTTTATCTTCAACCATTCAATGGTAAATTAAATCTAATTCACTCAGACATACTATCCATATGTATCTAGATTTACTAACTAGTAATGGTTTAATTATTAAATGTCGTTGTAATGATTTTAATAATAGTATACTTAATGTGATTATCTCAGTGTGGAAATAATACTTATGGTTTAACATGGTTTATCATAAACCATTCAATGGTAAATTAAATCTAATACACTCAGACATACTACCCATATGTATCTAGATTTACTAACTAGAAATGTTTTAATTATTAAATGTACTTATTATGATTTTAATGATAGTATACCTATTGTGAATATCTCAGTTTGGAAATAAAACTTATGGTTTAACATGGTTTATCATAAACTTTTCAATGGTAAATTAAATCTAATACACTCAGTCATACTATCCATATGTATCTAGATTTACTAACTAGTAATGGTTTAATTATTAAATGTCGTTGTAATGATTTTAATAATAGTATACTTAATGTGATTATCTCAGTGTGGAAATAATACTTATGGTTTAACATGGTTTATCATAAACCATTCAATGGTAAATTAAATCTAATACACTCAGACATACTACCCATATGTATCTAGATTTACTAATCAGTAATGGTTTAATTATTAAATGTCGTTATTATGATTTTAATGATAGTATACCTATTGTGCACTTATGGTTTAACATGGTTCATCATAAACCATTCAATGGTAAATTAAATCTAATACACTCAGACATACTACCCATATGTATCTAGATTTACTAACTAGTAATGGTTTAATTATTATATGTACCTATTATGATTTTAGTGATAGTATACCTATTGTGAATATCTCAGTGTGGAAATAACACTTATGGTTTAACATGGTTTATCATAAACCATTCAATCGTAAATTCAATCTAATACACTCAGACATACTATCCATATGTATCTAGATTTACTAACTAGTAATTGTTTAATTATTAAATGTCGTTATAATGATTTTAATGATAGTATACTTATTGTGATTATCTCAGTGTGGAAATAACACTTATGGTTTAACATGGTTTATCATAAACCATTCAATGGTAAATTAAATCTAATACACTCAGACATACTATCCATATGTATCTAGATTTACTAACTAGTAATGGTTTAATTATTAAATGTACTTATTATGATTTTAGTGATAGTATACCTACTGTGAATATCTCAGTGTGGAAATAACACTTATGGTTTAACATGGTTTATCATAAACCATTCAATGGTAAATTAAATCTAATTCACTCAGACATACTATCCATATGTATCTAGATTTACTAACTAGTAATGGTTTCATTATTAAATGTACCTATTATGATTTTAGTGATAGTATACCATTGTGAATATCTCAGTGTGGAAATAACACTTATGGTTTAACATGGTTTATCATAAACCACTCAATGGTAAATTAAATCTAATACACTCAGACATACTATCCATATGTATCTAGATTTACTAACTAGTAATGGTTTAATTATTAAATGTACCTATTATGATTTTAGTGATAGTATACCTATTGTGAATATTGAGCTCAGTGTGGAAATAACACTTATGGTTTAACATGGTTTATCATAAACCATTCAATGGTAAATTAAATCTAATACACTCAGACATACTATCCATATGTATCTAGATTTACTAACTAGTAATGGTTTAATTATTAAATGTACTTATTATGATTTTAGTGATAGTATACCTATTGTGAATATCTCAGTGGGAAAAAACACTTATGGTTTAACATGGTTTATCATAAACCATTCAATGGTAAATTAAATCTAATACACTCAGACATACTACCCATATGTATCTAGATTTACTAACTAGTAATGGTTTAATTATTAAATGTACTTATTATGATTTTAGTGATAGTATACCTACTGTGAATATCTCAGTGTGGAAATAACACTTATGGTTTAACATGGTTTATCATAAACCATTCAATGGTAAATTAAATCTAATACACTCAGACATACTATCCTTATGTATCTAGATTTACTAATCAGTAATGGATTAATTATTAAATGTACCTATTATGATTTTAGTGATAGTATACCTATTGTGAATATCTCAGTGTGGAAATAACACTTATGGTTTAACATGGTTTATCATAAACCATTCAATGGTAAATTAAATCTAATACACTCAGACATACTACCCATATGTATCTAGATTTACTAACTAGTAATGTTTTAATTATTAAATGTACTTATTATGATTTTAATGATAGTATACCTATTGTGAATATGTCAGTGTGGAAATAACACTTATGGTTTAACATGGTTTATCATAAACCATTCAATGGTAAATTAAATCTAATACACTCAGACATACTATCCATATGTATCTAGATTTACTAACTAGTAATGGTTTAATTATTAAATGTACCTATTATGATTTTAGTGATAGTATACCTATTGTGAATATCTCAGTGTGGAAATAACACTTATGGTTTAACATGGTTTATCTTAAACCATTCAATGGTAAATTAAATCTAATTCACTCAGACATACTATCCATATGTATCTAGATTTACTAACTAGTAATGGTTTAATTATTAAATGTACCTATTATGATTTTAGTGATAGTATACCTATTGTGAATATCTCAGTGTGGAAATAACACTTATGGTTAAACATGGTTTATCATAAACCATTCAATGGTAAATTAAATCTAATACACTCAGACATACTATCCATATGTATCTAGATTTACTAACTAGTAATGGTTTAATTATTAAATGTACTTATTATGATTTTAGTGATAGTATACCTATTGTGAATATCTCAGTGGGAGAAAACACTTATGGTTTAACATGGTTTATCATAAACCATTCAATGGTAAATTAAATCTAATACACTCAGACATACTACCCATATGTATCTAGATTTACTAACTAGTAATGGTTTAATTATTAAATGTACTTATTATGATTTTAGTGATAGTATACCTACTGTGAATATCTCAGTGTGGAAATAACACTTATGGTTTAACATGGTTTATCATAAACCATTCAATGGTAAATTAAATCTAATTCACTCAGACATACTATCCATATGGATCTAGATTTACTAACTAGTAATGGTTTAATTATTAAATGTACCTATTATGATTTTAGTGATAGTATACCTATTGTGAATATCTCAGTGTGGAAATAACACTTATGGTTTAACATGGTTTATCATAAACCATTCAATGGTAAATTCAATCTAATACACTTAGACATACTATCCATATGTATCTAGATTTACTAATCAGTAATGGATTAATTATTAAATGTACCTATTATGATTTTAGTGATAGTATACCTATTGTGAATATCTCAGTGTGGAAATAACACTTATGGTTTAACATGGTTTATCATAAACCATTCAATGGTAAATTAAATCTAATACACTCAGACATACTACCCATATGTATCTAGATTTACTAACTAGTAATGTTTTAATTATTAAATGTACTTATTATGATTTTAATGATAGTATACCTATTGTGAATATGTCAGTGTGGAAATAACACTTATGGTTTAACATGGTTTATCATAAACCATTCAATGGTAAATTAAATCTAATACACTCAGACATACTATCCATATGTATCTAGATTTACTAACTAGTAATGGTTTAATTATTAAATGTACGTATTATGATTCTGGTGATAGTATACCTATTGTGAATATCTCAGTGTGGAAATAACACTTATGGTTTAACATGGTTTATCATAAACCATTCAACGGTAAATTAAATCTAATACACTCAGACATACTATCCATATGTATCTAGATTTACTAATCAGTAATGGTTTAATTATTAAATGTACTAATTATGATTCTGGTGATAGTATACCTATTGTGAATATCTCAGTGTGGAAATAACACTTATGGTTTAACATGGTTTATCATAAACCATTCAACGGTAAATTAAATCTAATACACTCAGACATACTATCCATATGTATCTAGATTTACTAACTAGTAATGGTTTAATTATTAAATGTCGTTGTAATGATTTTAATAATAGTATACTTAATGTGATTATCTCAGTGTGGAAATAATACTTATGGTTTAACATGGTTTATCATAAACCATTCAATGGTAAATTAAATCTAATACACTCAGACATACTACCCATATGTATCTAGATTTACTAACTAGAAATGTTTTAATTATTAAATGTACTTATTATGATTTTAATGATAGTATACCTATTGTGAATATCTCAGTTTGGAAATAAAACTTATGGTTTAACATGGTTTATCATAAACTTTTCAATGGTAAATTAAATCTAATACACTCAGTCATACTATCCATATGTATCTAGATTTACTAACTAGTAATGGTTTAATTATTAAATGTCGTTGTAATGATTTTAATAATAGTATACTTAATGTGATTATCTCAGTGTGGAAATAATACTTATGGTTTAACATGGTTTATCATAAACCATTCAATGGTAAATTAAATCTAATACACTCAGACATACTACCCATATGTATCTAGATTTACTAATCAGTAATGGTTTAATTATTAAATGTCGTTATTATGATTTTAATGATAGTATACCTATTGTGCACTTATGGTTTAACATGGTTCATCATAAACCATTCAATGGTAAATTAAATCTAATACACTCAGACATACTACCCATATGTATCTAGATTTACTAACTAGTAATGGTTTAATTATTATATGTACCTATTATGATTTTAGTGATAGTATACCTATTGTGAATATCTCAGTGTGGAAATAACACTTATGGTTTAACATGGTTTATCATAAACCATTCAATCGTAAATTCAATCTAATACACTCAGACATACTATCCATATGTATCTAGATTTACTAACTAGTAATTGTGTAATTATTAAATGTCGTTATAATGATTTTAATGATAGTATACTTATTGTGATTATCTCAGTGTGGAAATAACACTTATGGTTTAACATGGTTTATCATAAACCATTCAATGGTAAATTAAATCTAATACACTCAGACATACTATCCATATGTATCTAGATTTACTAACTAGTAATGGTTTAATTATTAAATGTACTTATTATGATTTTAGTGATAGTATACCTACTGTGAATATCTCAGTGTGGAAATAACACTTATGGTTTAACATGGTTTATCATAAACCATTCAATGGTAAATTAAATCTAATTCACTCAGACATACTATCCATATGTATCTAGATTTACTAACTAGTAATGGTTTCATTATTAAATGTACCTATTATGATTTTAGTGATAGTATACCATTGTGAATATCTCAGTGTGGAAATAACACTTATGGTTTAACATGGTTTATCATAAACCACTCAATGGTAAATTAAATCTAATACACTCAGACATACTATCCATATGTATCTAGATTTACTAACTAGTAATGGTTTAATTATTAAATGTACCTATTATGATTTTAGTGATAGTATACCTATTGTGAATATTGAGCTCAGTGTGGAAATAACACTTATGGTTTAACATGGTTTATCATAAACCATTCAATGGTAAATTAAATCTAATACACTCAGACATACTATCCATATGTATCTAGATTTACTAACTAGTAATGGTTTAATTATTAAATGTACTTATTATGATTTTAGTGATAGTATACCTATTGTGAATATCTCAGTGGGAAAAAACACTTATGGTTTAACATGGTTTATCATAAACCATTCAATGGTAAATTAAATCTAATACACTCAGACATACTACCCATATGTATCTAGATTTACTAACTAGTAATGGTTTAATTATTAAATGTACTTATTATGATTTTAGTGATAGTATACCTACTGTGAATATCTCAGTGTGGAAATAACACTTATGGTTTAACATGGTTTATCATAAACCATTCAATGGTAAATTAAATCTAATACACTCAGACATACTATCCTTATGTATCTAGATTTACTAATCAGTAATGGATTAATTATTAAATGTACCTATTATGATTTTAGTGATAGTATACCTATTGTGAATATCTCAGTGTGGAAATAACACTTATGGTTTAACATGGTTTATCATAAACCATTCAATGGTAAATTAAATCTAATACACTCAGACATACTACCCATATGTATCTAGATTTACTAACTAGTAATGTTTTAATTATTAAATGTACTTATTATGATTTTAATGATAGTATACCTATTGTGAATATGTCAGTGTGGAAATAACACTTATGGTTTAACATGGTTTATCATAAACCATTCAATGGTAAATTAAATCTAATACACTCAGACATACTATCCATATGTATCTAGATTTACTAACTAGTAATGGTTTAATTATTAAATGTACTTATTATGATTTTAATGATAGTATACTTATTGTGATTATCTCAGTGTGGAAATAACACTTATGGTTTAACATGGTTTATCATAAACCATTCAATGGTAAATTAAATCTAATACACTCAGACATACTATCCATATGTATCTAGATTTACTAACTAGTAATGGTTTAATTATTAAATGTACCTATTATGATTTTAGTGATAGTATACCTATTGTGAATATCTCAGTGTGGAAATAACACTTATGGTTTAACATGGTTTATCTTAAACCATTCAATGGTAAATTAAATCTAATTAACTCAGACATACTATCCATATGTATCTAGATTTACTAACTAGTAATGGTTTAATTATTAAATGTACCTATTATGATTTTAGTGATAGTATACCTATTGTGAATATCTCAGTGTGGAAATAACACTTATGGTTAAACATGGTTTATCATAAACCATTCAATGGTAAATTAAATCTAATACACTCAGACATACTATCCATATGTATCTAGATTTACTAACTAGTAATGGTTTAATTATTAAATGTACTTATTATGATTTTAGTGATAGTATACCTATTGTGAATATCTCAGTGGGAGAAAACACTTATGGTTTAACATGGTTTATCATAAACCATTCAATGGTAAATTAAATCTAATACACTCAGACATACTACCCATATGTATCTAGATTTACTAACTAGTAATGGTTTAATTATTAAATGTACTTATTATGATTTTAGTGATAGTATACCTACTGTGAATATCTCAGTGTGGAAATAACACTTATGGTTTAACATGGTTTATCATAAACCATTCAATGGTAAATTAAATCTAATTCACTCAGACATACTATCCATATGGATCTAGATTTACTAACTAGTAATGGTTTAATTATTAAATGTACCTATTATGATTTTAGTGATAGTATACCTATTGTGAATATCTCAGTGTGGAAATAACACTTATGGTTTAACATGGTTTATCATAAACCATTCAATGGTAAATTCAATCTAATACACTTAGACATACTATCCATATGTATCTAGATTTACTAATCAGTAATGGATTAATTATTAAATGTACCTATTATGATTTTAGTGATAGTATACCTATTGTGAATATCTCAGTGTGGAAATAACACTTATGGTTTAACATGGTTTATCATAAACCATTCAATGGTAAATTAAATCTAATACACTCAGACATACTACCCATATGTATCTAGATTTACTAACTAGTAATGTTTTAATTATTAAATGTACTTATTATGATTTTAATGATAGTATACCTATTGTGAATATGTCAGTGTGGAAATAACACTTATGGTTTAACATGGTTTATCATAAACCATTCAATGGTAAATTAAATCTAATACACTCAGACATACTATCCATATGTATCTAGATTTACTAACTAGTAATGGTTTAATTATTAAATGTACGTATTATGATTCTGGTGATAGTATACCTATTGTGAATATCTCAGTGTGGAAATAACACTTATGGTTTAACATGGTTTATCATAAACCATTCAACGGTAAATTAAATCTAATACACTCAGACATACTATCCATATGTATCTAGATTTACTAATCAGTAATGGTTTAATTATTAAATGTACTAATTATGATTTTAGTGATAGTATACCTATTGTGAATATCTCAGTGTGGAAATAACACTTATGGTTTAACATGGTTTATCATAAACCATTCAATGGTAAATTAAATCTAATTCACTCAGACATACTATCCATATGTATCTAGATTTACTAACTAGTAATAGTTTAATTATTAAATGTACCTATCATGATTTTAGTGATAGTATACCTATTGTGAATATCTCAGTGTGGAAATAACACTTATAGTTTAACATGGTTTATCATAAACCATTCAATGGTAAATTAAATCTAATACACTCAGACATACTACCCATATGTATCTAGATTTACTAACTAGTAATGGTTTAATTATTAAATGTACCTATTATGATTTTAGTGATAGTATACCTATTGTGAATATCTCAGTGTGGAAATAACACTTATGGTTTAACATGGTTTATCATAAACCATTCAATGGTAAATTCAATCTAATACACTCAGACATACTATCCATATGTATCTAGATTTACTAACTAGTAATGGTTTAATTATTAAATGTCGTTATAATGATTTTAATGATAGTATACTTATTGTGATTATCTCAGTGTGGAAATAACACTTATGGTTTAACATGGTTTATCATAAACCATTCAATGGTAAATTAAATCTAATACACTAAGACATACTATCCATATGTATCTAGATTTACTAACTAGTAATGGTTTAATTATTAAATGTACTTATTATGATTTTAGTGATAGTATACCTACTGTGAATATCTCAGTGTGGAAATAACACTTATGGTTTAACATGGTTTATCATAAACCATTCAATGGTAAATTAAATCTAATTCACTCAGACATACTATCCATATGTATCTAGATTTACTAACTAGTAATGGTTTCATTATTAAATGTACCTATTATGATTTTAGTGATAGTATACCATTGTGAATATCTCAGTGTGGAAATAACACTTATGGTTTAACATGGTTTATCATAAACCACTCAATGGTAAATTAAATCTAATACACTCAGACATACTATCCATATGTATCTAGATTTACTAACTAGTAATGGTTTAATTATTAAATGTACCTATTATGATTTTAGTGATAGTATACCTATTGTGAATATCTCAGTGTGGAAATAACACTTATGGTTTAACATGGTTTATCATAAACCATTCAATGGTAAATTAAATCTAATTCACTCAGACATACTATCCATATGTATCTAGATTTACTAACTAGTAATGGTTTAATTATTAAATGTACTTATTATGATTTTAGTGATAGTATACCTACTGTGAATATCTCAGTGTGGAAATAACACTTATGGTTTAACATGGTTTATCATAAACCATTCAATGGTAAATTAAATCTAATTCACTCAGACATACTATCCATATGTATCTAGATTTACTAACTAGTAATGGTTTCATTATTAAATGTACCTATTATGATTTTAGTGATAGTATACCATTGTGAATATCTCAGTGTGGAAATAACACTTATGGTTTAACATGGTTTATCATAAACCACTCAATGGTAAATTAAATCTAATACACTCAGACATACTATCCATATGTATCTAGATTTACTAACTAGTAATGGTTTAATTATTAAATGTACCTATTATGATTTTAGTGATAGTATACCTATTGTGAATATCTCAGTGTGGAAATAACACTTATGGTTTAACATGGTTTATCATAAACCATTCAATGGTAAATTAAATCTAATACACTCAGACATACTATCCATATGTATCTAGATTTACTAACTAGTAATGGTTTAATTATTAAATGTCGTTATAATGATTTTAATGATTGTATACTTATTGTGATTATCTCAGTGTGGAAATAACACTTATGGTTTAACATGGTTTATCATAAACCATTCAATGGTAAATTAAATCTAATACACTCAGACATACTATCCATATGTATCTAGATTTACTAACTAGTAATGGTTTAATTATTAAATGTACCTATTATGATTTTAGTGATAGTATACCTATTGTGAATATCTCAGTGTGGAAATAACACTTATGGTTTAACATGGTTTATCATAAACCATTCAATGGTAAATTAAATCTAATACACTCAGACATACTATCCATATGTATCTAGATTTACTAACTAGTAATGGTTTAATTATTAAATGTCGTTATAATGATTTTAATGATTGTATACTTATTGTGATTATCTCAGTGTGGAAATAACACTTATGGTTTAACATGGTTTATCATAAACCATTCAATGGTAAATTAAATCTAATACACTCAGACATACTATCCATATGTATCTAGATTTACTAACTAGTAATGGTTTAATTATTAAATGTACCTATTATGATTTTAGTGATAGTATACCTATTGTGAATATCTCAGTGTGGAAATAACACTTATGGTTTAACATGGTTTATCTTAAACCATTCAATGGTAAATTAAATCTAATTCACTCAGACATACTATCCATATGGATCTAGATTTACTAACTAGTAATGGTTTAATTATTAAATGTACCTATTATGATTTTAGTGATAGTATACCTATTGTGAATATCTCAGTGTGGAAATAACACTTATGGTTTAACATGGTTTATCATAAACCATTCAATGGTAAATTAAATCTAATACACTCAGACATACTATCCATATGTATCTAGATTTACTAACTAGTAATGGTTTAATTATTAAATGTCGTTATAATGATTTTAATGATTGTATACTTATTGTGATTATCTCAGTGTGGAAATAACACTTATGGTTTAACATGGTTTATCATAAACCATTCAATGGTAAATTAAATCTAATACACTCAGACATACTATCCATATGTATCTAGATTTACTAACTAGTAATGGTTTAATTATTAAATGTACCTATTATGATTTTAGTGATAGTATACCTATTGTGAATATCTCAGTGTGGAAATAACACTTATGGTTTAACATGGTTTATCTTAAACCATTCAATGGTAAATTAAATCTAATTCACTCAGACATACTATCCATATGTATCTAGATTTACTAACTAGTAATGGTTTAATTATTAAATGTACCTATTATGATTTTAGTGATAGTATACCTATTGTGAATATCTCAGTGTGGAAATAACACTTATGGTTAAACATGGTTTATCATAAACCATTCAATGGTAAATTAAATCTAATACACTCAGACATACTATCCATATGTATCTAGATTTACTAACTAGTAATGGTTTAATTATTAAATGTACTTATTATGATTTTAGTGATAGTATACCTATTGTGAATATCTCAGTGGGAAAAAACACTTATGGTTTAACATGGTTTATCATAAACCATTCAATGGTAAATTAAATCTAATACACTCAGACATACTACCCATATGTATCTAGATTTACTAACTAGTAATGGTTTAATTATTAAATGTACTTATTATGATTTTAGTGATAGTATACCTACTGTGAATATCTCAGTGTGGAAATAACACTTATGGTTTAACATGGTTTATCATAAACCATTCAATGGTAAATTAAATCTAATACACTCAGACATACTATCCTTATGTATCTAGATTTACTAATCAGTAATGGATTAATTATTAAATGTACCTATTATGATTTTAGTGATAGTATACCTATTGTGAATATCTCAGTGTGGAAATAACACTTATGGTTTAACATGGTTTATCATAAACCATTCAATGGTAAATTAAATCTAATACACTCAGACATACTACCCATATGTATCTAGATTTACTAACTAGTAATGTTTTAATTATTAAATGTACTTATTATGATTTTAATGATAGTATACCTATTGTGAATATCTCAGTGTGGAAATAACACTTATGGTTTAACATGGTTTATCATAAACCATTCAATGGTAAATTAAATCTAATACACTCAGACATACTACCCATATGTATCTAGATTTACTAACTAGTAATGTTTTAATTATTAAATGTACTTATTATGATTTTAATGATAGTATACCTATTGAGAATATGTCAGTGTGGAAATAACACTTATGGTTTAACATGGTTTATCATAAACCATTCAATGGTAAATTAAATCTAATACACTCAGACATACTATCCATATGTATCTAGATTTACTAACTAGTAATGGTTTAATTATTAAATGTACTTATTATGATTCTGGTGATAGTATACCTATTGTGAATATCTCAGTGTGGAAATAACACTTATGGTTTAACATGGTTTATCATAAACCATTCAACGGTAAATTAAATCTAATACACTCAGACATACTATCCATATGTATCTAGATTTACTAATCAGTAATGGTTTAATTATTAAATGTACTAATTATGATTTTAGTGATAGTATACCTATTGTGAATATCTCAGTGTGGAAATAACACTTATGGTTTAACATGGTTTATCATAAACCATTCAATGGTAAATTAAATCTAATTCACTCAGACATACTATCCATATGTATCTAGATTTACTAACTAGTAATAGTTTAATTATTAAATGTACCTATTATGATTTTAGTGATAGTATACCTATTGTGAATATCTCAGTGTGGAAATAACACTTATAGTTTAACATGGTTTATCATAAACCATTCAATGGTAAATTAAATCTAATACACTCAGACATACTACCCATATGTATCTAGATTTACTAACTAGTAATGGTTTAATTATTAAATGTACCTATTATGATTTTAGTGATAGTATACCTATTGTGAATATCTCAGTGTGGAAATAACACTTATGGTTTAACATGGTTTATCATAAACCATTCAATGGTAAATTCAATCTAATACACTCAGACATACTATCCATATGTATCTAGATTTACTAACTAGTAATGGTTTAATTATTAAATGTCGTTATAATGATTTTAATGATAGTATACTTATTGTGATTATCTCAGTGTGGAAATAACACTTATGGTTTAACATGGTTTATCATAAACCATTCAATGGTAAATTAAATCTAATACACTCAGACATACTATCCATATGTATCTAGATTTACTAACTAGTAATGGTTTAATTATTAAATGTACTTATTATGATTTTAGTGATAGTATACCTACTGTGAATATCTCAGTGTGGAAATAACACTTATGGTTTAACATGGTTTATCATAAACCATTCAATGGTAAATTAAATCTAATTCACTCAGACATACTATCCATATGTATCTAGATTTACTAACTAGTAATGGTTTCATTATTAAATGTACCTATTATGATTTTAGTGATAGTATACCATTGTGAATATCTCAGTGTGGAAATAACACTTATGGTTTAACATGGTTTATCATAAACCACTCAATGGTAAATTAAATCTAATACACTCAGACATACTATCCATATGTATCTAGATTTACTAACTAGTAATGGTTTAATTATTAAATGTACCTATTATGATTTTAGTGATAGTATACCTATTGTGAATATCTCAGTGTGGAAATAACACTTATGGTTTAACATGGTTTAACATAAACCATTCAATGGTAAATTAAATCTAATACACTCAGACATACTATCCATATGTATCTAGATTTACTAACTAGTAATGGTTTAATTATTAAATGTCGTTATAATGATTTTAATGATTGTATACTTATTGTGATTATCTCAGTGTGGAAATAACACTTATGGTTTAACATGGTTTATCATAAACCATTCAATGGTAAATTAAATCTAATACACTCAGACATACTATCCATATGTATCTAGATTTACTAACTAGTAATGGTTTAATTATTAAATGTACCTATTATGATTTTAGTGATAGTATACCTATTGTGAATATCTCAGTGTGGAAATAACACTTATGGTTTAACATGGTTTATCTTAAACCATTCAATGGTAAATTAAATCTAATTCACTCAGACATACTATCCATATGGATCTAGATTTACTAACTAGTAATGGTTTAATTATTAAATGTACCTATTATGATTTTAGTGATAGTATACCTATTGTGAATATCTCAGTGTGGAAATAACACTTATGGTTTAACATGGTTTATCATAAACCATTCAATGGTAAATTAAATCTAATACACTCAGACATACTATCCATATGTATCTAGATTTACTAACTAGTAATGGTTTAATTATTAAATGTCGTTATAATGATTTTAATGATTGTATACTTATTGTGATTATCTCAGTGTGGAAATAACACTTATGGTTTAACATGGTTTATCATAAACCATTCAATGGTAAATTAAATCTAATACACTCAGACATACTATCCATATGTATCTAGATTTACTAACTAGTAATGGTTTAATTATTAAATGTACCTATTATGATTTTAGTGATAGTATACCTATTGTGAATATCTCAGTGTGGAAATAACACTTATGGTTTAACATGGTTTATCTTAAACCATTCAATGGTAAATTAAATCTAATTCACTCAGACATACTATCCATATGTATCTAGATTTACTAACTAGTAATGGTTTAATTATTAAATGTACCTATTATGATTTTAGTGATAGTATACCTATTGTGAATATCTCAGTGTGGAAATAACACTTATGGTTTAACATGGTTTATCATAAACCATTCAATGGTAAATTAAATCTAATACACTCAGACATACTATCCATATGTATCTAGATTTACTAACTAGTAATGGTTTAATTATTAAATGTACTTATTATGATTCTGGTGATAGTATACCTATTGTGAATATCTCAGTGTGGAAATAACACTTATGGTTTAACATGGTTTATCATAAACCATTCAACGGTAAATTAAATCTAATACACTCAGACATACTATCCATATGTATCTAGATTTACTAATCAGTAATGGTTTAATTATTAAATGTACTAATTATGATTTTAGTGATAGTATACCTATTGTGAATATCTCAGTGTGGAAATAACACTTATGGTTTAACATGGTTTATCATAAACCATTCAATGGTAAATTAAATCTAATTCACTCAGACATACTATCCATATGTATCTAGATTTACTAACTAGTAATAGTTTAATTATTAAATGTACCTATTATGATTTTAGTGATAGTATACCTATTGTGAATATCTCAGTGTGGAAATAACACTTATAGTTTAACATGGTTTATCATAAACCATTCAATGGTAAATTAAATCTAATACACTCAGACATACTACCCATATGTATCTAGATTTACTAACTAGTAATGGTTTAATTATTAAATGTACCTATAATGATTTTAGTGATAGTATACCTATTGTGAATATCTCAGTGTGGAAATAACACTTATGGTTTAACATGGTTTATCATAAACCATTCAATGGTAAATTAAATCTAATACACTCAGACATACTATCCATATGTATCTAGATTTACTAACTAGTAATGGTTTAATTATTAAATGTACTTATTATGATTTTAGTGATAGTATACCTACTGTGAATATCTCAGTGTGGAAATAACACTTATGGTTTAACATGGTTTATCATAAACCATTCAATGGTAAATTAAATCTAATTCACTCAGACATACTATCCATATGTATCTAGATTTACTAACTAGTAATGGTTTCATTATTAAATGTACCTATTATGATTTTAGTGATAGTATACCATTGTGAATATCTCAGTGTGGAAATAACACTTATGGTTTAACATGGTTTATCATAAACCACTCAATGGTAAATTAAATCTAATACACTCAGACATACTATCCATATGTATCTAGATTTACTAACTAGTAATGGTTTAATTATTAAATGTACCTATTATGATTTTAGTGATAGTATACCTATTGTGAATATCTCAGTGTGGAAATAACACTTATGGTTTAACATGGTTTATCATAAACCATTCAATGCTAAATTAAATCTAATACACTCAGACATACTATCCATATGTATCTAGATTTACTAACTAGTAATGGTTTAATTATTAAATGTCCTTATAATGATTTTAATGATTGTATACTTATTGTGATTATCTCAGTGTGGAAATAACACTTATGGTTTAACATGGTTTATCATAAACCATTCAATGGTAAATTAAATCTAATACACTCAGACATACTACCCATATGTATCTAGATTTACTAACTAGTAATGTTTTAATTATTAAATGTACTTATTATGATTTTAATGATAGTATACCTATTGTGAATATCTCAGTGTGGAAATAACACTTATGGTTTAACATGGTTTATCATAAACGATTCAATGGTAAATTAAATCTAATACACTCAGACATACTATCCATATGTATCTAGATTTACTAACTAGTAATGGTTTAATTATTAAATGTACTTATTATGATTCTAGTGATAGTATACCTACTGTGAATATCTCAGTGTGGAAATAACACTTATGGTTTAACATGGTTTATCATAAACCATTCAATGGTAAATTAAATCTAATACACTCAGACATACTATCCATATGTATCTAGATTTACTAATCAGTAATGGTTTAATTATTAAATGTACTTATTATGATTTTAATGATAGTATACCTATTGTGAATATCTCAGTGTGGAAATAACACTTATGGTTTAACATGGTTTAACATAAACCATTCAATGGTAAATTCAATCTAATACACTCAGACATACTATCCATATGTATCTAGATTTACTAACTAGTAATGGTTTAATTATTAAATGTCGTTATAATAATTTTAATGATAGTATACTTATTGTGATTATCTCAGTGTGGAAATAACACTTATGGTTTAACATGGTTTATCAGAAACCATTCAATGGTAAATTCAATCTAATACACTCAGACATACTATCCATATGTATCTAGATTTACTAACTAGTAATGGTTTAATTATTAAATGTACTTATTATGATTCTACTGATAGTATACCTATTGTGAATATCTCAGTGTGGAAATAACACTTATGGTTTAACATGGTTTATCATAAACCATTCAATGGTAAATTAAATCTAATACACTCAGACATACTATCCATATGTATCTAGATTTACTAATCAGTAATGGTTTAATTATTAAATGTACTAATTATGATTTTAGTGATAGTATACCTATTGTGAATATCTCAGTGTGGAAATAACACTTATGGTTTAACATGGTTTATCATAAACCATTCAATGGTAAATTAAATCTAATACACTCAGACATACTATCCATATGTATCTAGATTTACTAACTAGTAATGGTTTAATTATTAAATGTACTTATTATGATTCTAGTGATAGTATACCTATTGTGAATATCTCAGTGTGGAAATAACACTTATGGTTTAACATGGTTTATCATAAACCATTCAACGGTAAATTAAATCTAATACACTCAAACATACTATCCATATGTATCTAGATTTACTAATCAGTAATGGTTTAATTATTAAATGTACTAATTATGATTTTAGTGATAGTATACCTATTGTGAATATCTCAGTGTGGAAATAACACTTATGGTTTAACATGGTTTATCATAAACCATTCAATGGTAAATTAAATCTAATACACTCAGACATATTATCCATATGTATCTAGATTTACTAACTAGTAATGGTTTAATTATTAAATGTACTTATTATGATTTTAGTGATAGTATACCTATTGTGAATATCTCAGTGTGGAAATAACACTTATGGTTTAACATGGTTTATCATAAACCATTCAATGCTAAATTAAATCTAATTCACTCAGACATAATATCCATATGTATCTAGATTTACTAACTAGTAATGGTTTAATTATTAAATGTCGTTATAATTATTTTAATGATAGTATACCATTGTGAATATCTCAGTGTGGAAATAACACTTATGGTTTAACATGGTTTATCATAAACCATTCAATGGTAAATTCAATCTAATACACTCAGACATACTATCCATATGTATCTAGATTTACTAACTAGTAATGGTTTAATTATTAAATGTCGTTATAATGATTTTAGTGATAGTATACTTATTGTGATTATCTCAGTGTGGAAATAACACTTATGGTTTAACATGGTTTATCATAAACCATTCAATGGTAAATTAAATCTAATTCACTCAGACATACTATCCATATGTATCTAGATTTACTAACTAATAATGGTTTAATTATTAAATGTACCTATTATGATTTTAGTGATAGTATACCTATTGTGAATATCTCAGTGTGGAAATATCACCTATGGTTTAACATGGTTTATCATAAACCATTCAATGGTAAATTAAATCTAATACACTCAGACATACTACCCATATGTATCTAGATTTACTAACTAGTAATGGTTTAATTATTAAATGTACCTATTATGATTTTAGTGATAGTATACCTATTGTGAATATCTCAATATGGAAATAACACTTATGGTTTAACATGGTTTATCATAAACCATTCAATGGTAAATTAAATCTAATACACTAAGACATACTATCCATATGTATCTAGATTTACTAACTAGTAATGGTTTAATTATTAAATGTCCTTATAATGATTTTAATGATTGTATACTTATTGTGATTATCTCAGTGTGGAAATAACACTTATGGTTTAACATGGTTTATCATAAACCATTCAATGGTAAATTAAATCTAATACACTCAGACATACTACCCATATGTATCTAGATTTACTAACTAGTAATGTTTTTATTATTAAATGTACTTATTATGATTTTAATGATAGTATACCTATTGTGAATATCTCAGTGTGGAAATAACACTTATGGTTTAACATGGTTTATCATAAACCATTCAATGGTAAATTAAATCTAATACACTCAGACATACTATCCATATGTATCTAGATTTACTAATCAGTAATGGTTTAATTATTAAATGTACTTATTATGATTTTAATGATAGTATACCTATTGTGAATATCTTAGTGTGGAAATAACACTTATGGTTTAACATGGTTTATCATAAACCATTCAATGGTAAATTCAATCTAATACACTCAGACATACTATCCATATGTATCTAGATTTACTAACTAGTAATGGTTTAATTATTAAATGTCGTTATAATAATTTTAATGATAGTATACTTATTGTGATTATCTCAGTGTGGAAATAACACTTATGGTTTAAAATGGTTTATCATAAACCATTCAATGGTAAATTAAATCTAATACACTCAGACATACTACCCATATGTATCTAGATTTACTAACTAGTAATGTTTTAATTATTAAATGTACTTATTATGATTTTAATGATAGTATACCTATTGTGAATATCTCAGTGTGGAAATAACACTTATGGTTTAACATGGTTTATCATAAACCATTCAATGGTAAATTAAATCTAATACACTCAGACATACTATCCATATGTATCTAGATTTACTAACTAGTAATGGTTTAATTATTAAATGTACTTATTATGATTCTAGTGATAGTATACCTATTGTGAATATCTCAGTGTGGAAATAACACTTATGGTTTAACATGGTTTATCATAAACCATTCAACGGTAAATTAAATCTAATACACTCAAACATACTATCCATATGTATCTAGATTTACTAATCAGTAATGGTTTAATTATTAAATGTACTAATTATGATTTTAGTGATAGTATACCTATTGTGAATATCTCAGTGTGGAAATAACACTTATGGTTTAACATGGTTTATCTTAAACCATTCAATGGTAAATTAAATCTAATTCACTCAGACATACTATCCATATGTATCTAGATTTACTAACTAGTAATGGTTTAATTATTAAATGTACTTATTATGATTTTAATGATAGTATACCTATTGTGAATATCTCAGTGTGGAAATAACACTTATTGTTTAACATGGTTTATCATAAACCATTCAATGCTAAATTAAATCTAATACACTCAGACATACTATCCATATGTATCTAGATTAACTAACTAGTAATGGTTTAATTATTAAATGTACTTATTATGATTTTAGTGATAGTATACCTATTGTGAATATCTCAGTGTGGAAATAACACTTATGGTTTAACATGGTTTATCATAAACCATTCAATGGTAAATTAAATCTAATTCACTCAGACATACTATCCATATGTATCTAGATTTACTAACTAGTAATGGTTTAATTATTAAATGTACCTATTATGATTTTAGTGATAGTATACCTATTGTGAATATCTCAGTGTGGAAATAACACTTATTGTTTAACATGGTTTATTATAAACCATTCAATGGTAAATTAAATCTAATACACTCAGACATACTATCCATATGTATCTAGATTTACTAACTAGTAATGGTTTAATTATTAAATGTACCTATTATGATTTTAGTGATAGTATACCTATTGTGAATATCTCAGTGTGGAAATAACACTTATGGTTTAACATGGTTTATCATTAACCATTCAATGGTAAATTAAATCTAATACACTCAGACATACTACCCATATGTATCTAGATTTACTAACTAGTAATGTTTTAATTATTAAATGTACTTATTATGATTTTAATGATAGTATACCTATTGTGAATATCTCAGTGTGGAAATAACACTTATTGTTTAACATGGTTTATCATAAACCATTCAATGCTAAATAAAATCTAATACACTCAGACATACTATCCATATGTATCTAGATTTACTAACTAGTAATGGTTTAATTATTAAATGTACTTATTATGATTTTAGTGATAGTATACCTATTGTGAATATCTCAGTGTGGAAATAACACTTATGGTTTAACATGGTTTATCATAAACCATTCAATGCTAAATTAAATCTAATACACTCAGACATACTACCCATATGTATCTAGATTTACTAACTAGTAATGGTTTAATTATTAAATGTACCTATTATGATTTTAGTGATAGTATACCTATTGTGAATATCTCAGTGTGGAAATAACACTTATGGTTTAACATGGTTTATCATAAACCATTCAATGGTAAATTAAATCTAATACACTCAGACATACTATCCATATGTATCTAGATTTACTAACTAGTAATGGTTTAATTATTAAATGTACCTATTATGATTTTAGTGATAGTATACCTATTGTGAATATCTCAGTGTGGAAATAACACTTATGGTTTAACATGGTTTATCTTCAACCATTCAATGGTAAATTAAATCTAATTCACTCAGACATACTATCCATATGTATCTAGATTTACTAACTAGTAATGGTTTAATTATTAAATGTCGTTGTAATGATTTTAATAATAGTATACTTAATGTGATTATCTCAGTGTGGAAATAATACTTATGGTTTAACATGGTTTATCATAAACCATTCAATGGTAAATTAAATCTAATACACTCAGACATACTACCCATATGTATCTAGATTTACTAACTAGAAATGTTTTAATTATTAAATGTACTTATTATGATTTTAATGATAGTATACCTATTGTGAATATCTCAGTTTGGAAATAAAACTTATGGTTTAACATGGTTTATCATAAACTTTTCAATGGTAAATTAAATCTAATACACTCAGTCATACTATCCATATGTAACTAGATTTACTAACTAGTAATGGTTTAATTATTAAATGTCGTTGTAATGATTTTAATAATAGTATACTTAATGTGATTATCTCAGTGTGGAAATAATACTTATGGTTTAACATGGTTTATCATAAACCATTCAATGGTAAATTAAATCTAATACACTCAGACATACTACCCATATGTATCTAGATTTACTAATCAGTAATGGTTTAATTATTAAATGTCGTTATTATGATTTTAATGATAGTATACCTATTGTGCACTTATGGTTTAACATGGTTCATCATAAACCATTCAATGGTAAATTAAATCTAATACACTCAGACATACTACCCATATGTATCTAGATTTACTAACTAGTAATGGTTTAATTATTATATGTACCTATTATGATTTTAGTGATAGTATACCTATTGTGAATATCTCAGTGTGGAAATAACACTTATGGTTTAACATGGTTTATCATAAACCATTCAATCGTAAATTCAATCTAATACACTCAGACATACTATCCATATGTATCTAGATTTACTAACTAGTAATTGTTTAATTATTAAATGTCGTTATAATGATTTTAATGATAGTATACTTATTGTGATTATCTCAGTGTGGAAATAACACTTATGGTTTAACATGGTTTATCATAAACCATTCAATGGTAAATTAAATCTAATACACTCAGACATACTATCCATATGTATCTAGATTTACTAACTAGTAATGGTTTAATTATTAAATGTACTTATTATGATTTTAGTGATAGTATACCTACTGTGAATATCTCAGTGTGGAAATAACACTTATGGTTTAACATGGTTTATCATAAACCATTCAATGGTAAATTAAATCTAATTCACTCAGACATACTATCCATATGTATCTAGATTTACTAACTAGTAATGGTTTCATTATTAAATGTACCTATTATGATTTTAGTGATAGTATACCATTGTGAATATCTCAGTGTGGAAATAACACTTATGGTTTAACATGGTTTATCATAAACCACTCAATGGTAAATTAAATCTAATACACTCAGACATACTATCCATATGTATCTAGATTTACTAACTAGTAATGGTTTAATTATTAAATGTACCTATTATGATTTTAGTGATAGTATACCTATTGTGAATATCTCAGTGTGGAAATAACACTTATGGTTTAACATGGTTTATCATAAACCATTCAATGGTAAATTAAATCTAATACACTCAGACATACTATCCATATGTATCTAGATTTACTAACTAGTAATGGTTTAATTATTAAATGTACTTATTATGATTTTAGTGATAGTATACCTATTGTGAATATCTCAGTGGGAAAAAACACTTATGGTTTAACATGGTTTATCATAAACCATTCAATGGTAAATTAAATCTAATACACTCAGACATACTACCCATATGTATCTAGATTTACTAACTAGTAATGGTTTAATTATTAAATGTACTTATTATGATTTTAGTGATAGTATACCTACTGTGAATATCTCAGTGTGGAAATAACACTTATGGTTTAACATGGTTTATCATAAACCATTCAATGGTAAATTAAATCTAATACACTCAGACATACTATCCTTATGTATCTAGATTTACTAATCAGTAATGGATTAATTATTAAATGTACCTATTATGATTTTAGTGATAGTATACCTATTGTGAATATCTCAGTGTGGAAATAACACTTATGGTTTAACATGGTTTATCATAAACCATTCAATGGTAAATTAAATCTAATACACTCAGACATACTACCCATATGTATCTAGATTTACTAACTAGTAATGTTTTAATTATTAAATGTACTTATTATGATTTTAATGATAGTATACCTATTGTGAATATCTCAGTGTGGAAATAACACTTATTGTTTAACATGGTTTATCATAAACCATTCAATGCTAAATAAAATCTAATACACTCAGACATACTATCCATATGTATCTAGATTTACTAACTAGTAATGGTTTAATTATTAAATGTACTTATTATGATTTTAGTGATAGTATACCTATTGTGAATATCTCAGTGTGGAAATAACACTTATGGTTTAACATGGTTTATCATAAACCATTCAATGCTAAATTAAATCTAATACACTCAGACATACTACCCATATGTATCTAGATTTACTAACTAGTAATGGTTTAATTATTAAATGTACCTATTATGATTTTAGTGATAGTATACCTATTGTGAATATCTCAGTGTGGAAATAACACTTATGGTTTAACATGGTTTATCATAAACCATTCAATGGTAAATTAAATCTAATACACTCAGACATACTATCCATATGTATCTAGATTTACTAACTAGTAATGGTTTAATTATTAAATGTACCTATTATGATTTTAGTGATAGTATACCTATTGTGAATATCTCAGTGTGGAAATAACACTTATGGTTTAACATGGTTTATCTTCAACCATTCAATGGTAAATTAAATCTAATTCACTCAGATATACTATCCATATGTATCTAGATTTACTAACTAGTAATGGTTTAATTATTAAATGTCGTTGTAATGATTTTAATAATAGTATACTTAATGTGATTATCTCAGTGTGGAAATAATACTTATGGTTTAACATGGTTTATCATAAACCATTCAATGGTAAATTAAATCTAATACACTCAGACATACTACCCATATGTATCTAGATTTACTAACTAGAAATGTTTTAATTATTAAATGTACTTATTATGATTTTAATGATAGTATACCTATTGTGAATATCTCAGTTTGGAAATAAAACTTATGGTTTAACATGGTTTATCATAAACTTTTCAATGGTAAATTAAATCTAATACACTCAGTCATACTATCCATATGTATCTAGATTTACTAACTAGTAATGGTTTAATTATTAAATGTCGTTGTAATGATTTTAATAATAGTATACTTAATGTGATTATCTCAGTGTGGAAATAATACTTATGGTTTAACATGGTTTATCATAAACCATTCAATGGTAAATTAAATCTAATACACTCAGACATACTACCCATATGTATCTAGATTTACTAATCAGTAATGGTTTAATTATTAAATGTCGTTATTATGATTTTAATGATAGTATACCTATTGTGCACTTATGGTTTAACATGGTTCATCATAAACCATTCAATGGTAAATTAAATCTAATACACTCAGACATACTACCCATATGTATCTAGATTTACTAACTAGTAATGGTTTAATTATTATATGTACCTATTATGATTTTAGTGATAGTATACCTATTGTGAATATCTCAGTGTGGAAATAACACTTATGGTTTAACATGGTTTATCATAAACCATTCAATCGTAAATTCAATCTAATACACTCAGACATACTATCCATATGTATCTAGATTTACTAACTAGTAATTGTTTAATTATTAAATGTCGTTATAATGATTTTAATGATAGTATACTTATTGTGATTATCTCAGTGTGGAAATAACACTTATGGTTTAACATGGTTTATCATAAACCATTCAATGGTAAATTAAATCTAATACACTCAGACATACTATCCATATGTATCTAGATTTACTAACTAGTAATGGTTTAATTATTAAATGTACTTATTATGATTTTAGTGATAGTATACCTACTGTGAATATCTCAGTGTGGAAATAACACTTATGGTTTAACATGGTTTATCATAAACCATTCAATGGTAAATTAAATCTAATTCACTCAGACATACTATCCATATGTATCTAGATTTACTAACTAGTAATGGTTTCATTATTAAATGTACCTATTATGATTTTAGTGATAGTATACCATTGTGAATATCTCAGTGTGGAAATAACACTTATGGTTTAACATGGTTTATCATAAACCACTCAATGGTAAATTAAATCTAATACACTCAGACATACTATCCATATGTATCTAGATTTACTAACTAGTAATGGTTTAATTATTAAATGTACCTATTATGATTTTAGTGATAGTATACCTATTGTGAATATTGAGCTCAGTGTGGAAATAACACTTATGGTTTAACATGGTTTATCATAAACCATTCAATGGTAAATTAAATCTAATACACTCAGACATACTATCCATATGTATCTAGATTTACTAACTAGTAATGGTTTAATTATTAAATGTACTTATTATGATTTTAGTGATAGTATACCTATTGTGAATATCTCAGTGGGAAAAAACACTTATGGTTTAACATGGTTTATCATAAACCATTCAATGGTAAATTAAATCTAATACACTCAGACATACTACCCATATGTATCTAGATTTACTAACTAGTAATGGTTTAATTATTAAATGTACTTATTATGATTTTAATGATAGTATACCTATTGTGAATATCTCAGTGTGGAAATAACACTTATGGTTTAACATGGTTTATCATAAACCATTCAATGGTAAATTAAATCTAATACACTCAGACATACTATCCATATGTATCTAGATTTACTAACTAGTAATGGTTTAATTATTAAATGTACCTATTATGATTTTAGTGATAGTATACCTATTGTGAATATCTCAGTGTGGAAATAACACTTATGGTTTAACATGGTTTATCATAAACCATTCAATGGTAAATTAAATCTTATTCACTCAGACATACTATCCATATGGATCTAGATTTACTAACTAGTAATGGTTTAATTATTAAATGTACCTATTATGATTTTAGTGATAGTATACCTATTGTGAATATCTCAGTGTGGAAATAACACTTATAGTTTAACATGGTTTATCATAAACCATTCAATGGTAAATTAAATCTAATACACTCAGACATACTACCCATATGTATCTAGATTTACTAACTAGTAATGGTTTAATTATTAAATGTACCTATTATGATTTTAGTGATAGTATACCTATTGTGAATATCTCAGTGTGGAAATAACACTTATGGTTTAACATGGTTTATCATAAACCATTCAATGGTAAATTCAATCTAATACACTCAGACATACTATCCATATGTATCTAGATTTACTAACTAGTAATGGTTTAATTATTAAATGTCGTTATAATGATTTTAATGATAGTATACTTATTGTGATTATCTCAGTGTGGAAATAACACTTATGGTTTAACATGGTTTATCATAAACCATTCAATGGTAAATTAAATCTAATACACTCAGACATACTATCCATATGTATCTAGATTTACTAACTAGTAATGGTTTAATTATTAAATGTACTTATTATGATTTTAGTGATAGTATACCTACTGTGAATATCTCAGTGTGGAAATAACACTTATGGTTTAACATGGTTTATCATAAACCATTCAATGGTAAATTAAATCTAATTCACTCAGACATACTATCCATATGTATCTAGATTTACTAACTAGTAATGGTTTCATTATTAAATGTACCTATTATGATTTTAGTGATAGTATACCATTGTGAATATCTCAGTGTGGAAATAACACTTATGGTTTAACATGGTTTATCATAAACCACTCAATGGTAAATTAAATCTAATACACTCAGACATACTATCCATATGTATCTAGATTTACTAACTAGTAATGGTTTAATTATTAAATGTACCTATTATGATTTTAGTGATAGTATACCTATTGTGAATATCTCAGTGTGGAAATAACACTTATGGTTTAACATGGTTTATCATAAACCATTCAATGGTAAATTAAATCTAATACACTCAGACATACTATCCATATGTATCTAGATTTACTAACTAGTAATGGTTTAATTATTAAATGTCGTTATAATGATTTTAATGATTGTATACTTATTGTGATTATCTCAGTGTGGAAATAACACTTATGGTTTAACATGGTTTATCATAAACCATTCAATGGTAAATTAAATCTAATACACTCAGACATACTATCCATATGTATCTAGATTTACTAACTAGTAATGGTTTAATTATTAAATGTACCTATTATGATTTTAGTGATAGTATACCTATTGTGAATATCTCAGTGTGGAAATAACACTTATGGTTTAACATGGTTTATCTTAAACCATTCAATGGTAAATTAAATCTAATTCACTCAGACATACTATCCATATGTATCTAGATTTACTAACTAGTAATGGTTTAATTATTAAATGTACCTATTATGATTTTAGTGATAGTATACCTATTGTGAATATCTCAGTGTGGAAATAACACTTATGGTTTAACATGGTTTATCATAAACCATTCAATGGTAAATTAAATCTAATACACTCAGACATATTATCCATATGTATCTAGATTTACTAACTAGTAATGGTTTAATTATTAAATGTACTTATTATGATTTTAGTGATAGTATACCTACTGTGAATATCTCAGTGTGGAAATAACACTTATGGTTTAACATGGTTTATCATAAACCATTCAATGGTAAATTCAATCTAATACACTCAGACATACTATCCATATGTATCTAGATTTACTAATCAGTAATGGATTAATTATTAAATGTACTTATTATGATTTTAATGATAGTATACCTATTGTGAATATCTCAGTGTGGAAATCACACTTATGGTTTAACATATTTTATCATAAACCATTCAATGGTAAATTAAATCTAATACACTCAGACATACTATCCATATGTATCTAGATTTACTAATCAGTAATGGATTAATTATTAAATGTACCTATTATGATTTTAGTGATAGTATACCTATTGTGAATATCTCAGTGTGGAAATAACACTTATGGTTTAACATTGTTTATCATAAACCATTCAATGGTAAATTAAATCTAATACACTCAGACATACTACCCATATGTATCTAGATTTACTAACTAGTAATGTTTTAATTATTAAATGTACTTATTATGATTTTAATGATAGTATACCTATTGTGAATATCTCAGTGTGGAAATAACACTTATGGTTTAACATGGTTTATCATAAACCATTCAATGGTAAATTAAATCTAATACACTCAGACATACTATCCATATGTATCTAGATTTACTAACTAGTAATGGTTTAATTATTAAATGTACCTATTATGATTTTAGTGATAGTATACCTATTGTGAATATCTCAGTGTGGAAATAACACTTATGGTTTAACATGGTTTATCATAAACCATTCAATGGTAAATTAAATCTAATTCACTCAGACATACTATCCATATGGATCTAGATTTACTAACTAGTAATGGTTTAATTATTAAATGTACCTATTATGATTTTAGTGATAGTATACCTATTGTGAATATCTCAGTGTGGAAATAACACTTATGGTTTAACATGGTTTATCATAAACCATTCAATGGTAAATTCAATCTAATACACTTAGACATACTATCCATATGTATCTAGATTTACTAATCAGTAATGGATTAATTATTAAATGTACCTATTATGATTTTAGTGATAGTATACCTATTGTGAATATCTCAGTGTGGAAATAACACTTATGGTTTAACATGGTTTATCATAAACCATTCAATGGTAAATTAAATCTAATACACTCAGACATACTACCCATATGTATCTAGATTTACTAACTAGTAATGTTTTAATTATTAAATGTACTTATTATGATTTTAATGATAGTATACCTATTGTGAATATGTCAGTGTGGAAATAACACTTATGGTTTAACATGGTTTATCATAAACCATTCAATGGTAAATTAAATCTAATACACTCAGACATACTATCCATATGTATCTAGATTTACTAACTAGTAATGGTTTAATTATTAAATGTACTTATTATGATTCTGGTGATAGTATACCTATTGTGAATATCTCAGTGTGGAAATAACACTTATGGTTTAACATGGTTTATCATAAACCATTCAACGGTAAATTAAATCTAATACACTCAGACATACTATCCATATGTATCTAGATTTACTAATCAGTAATGGTTTAATTATTAAATGTACTAATTATGATTTTAGTGATAGTATACCTATTGTGAATATCTCAGTGTGGAAATAACACTTATGGTTTAACATGGTTTATCATAAACCATTCAATGGTAAATTAAATCTAATTCACTCAGACATACTATCCATATGTATCTAGATTTACTAACTAGTAATAGTTTAATTATTAAATGTACCTATTATGATTTTAGTGATAGTATACCTATTGTGAATATCTCAGTGTGGAAATAACACTTATAGTTTAACATGGTTTATCATAAACCATTCAATGGTAAATTAAATCTAATACACTCAGACATACTACCCATATGTATCTAGATTTACTAACTAGTAATGGTTTAATTATTAAATGTACCTATTATGATTTTAGTGATAGTATACCTATTGTGAATATCTCAGTGTGGAAATAACACTTATGGTTTAACATGGTTTATCATAAACCATTCAATGGTAAATTCAATCTAATACACTCAGACATACTATCCATATGTATCTAGATTTACTAACTAGTAATGGTTTAATTATTAAATGTCGTTATAATGATTTTAATGATAGTATACTTATTGTGATTATCTCAGTGTGGAAATAACACTTATGGTTTAACATGGTTTATCATAAACCATTCAATGGTAAATCAAATCTAATACACTCAGACATACTATCCATATGTATCTAGATTTACTAACTAGTAATGGTTTAATTATTAAATGTACTTATTATGATTTTAGTGATAGTATACCTATTGTGAATATCTCAGTGTGGAAATAACACTTATGGTTTAACATGGTTTATCATAAACCATTCAATGGTAAATTAAATCTAATACACTCAGACATACTATCCATATGTATCTAGATTTACTAACTAGTAATGGTTTAATTATTAAATGTCGTTATAATGATTTTAATGATTGTATACTTATTGTGATTATCTCAGTGTGGAAATAACACTTATGGTTTAACATGGTTTATCATAAACCATTCAATGGTAAATTAAATCTAATACACTCAGACATACTATCCATATGTATCTAGATTTACTAACTAGTAATGGTTTAATTATTAAATGTACCTATTATGATTTTAGTGATAGTATACCTATTGTGAATATCTCAGTGTGGAAATAACACTTATGGTTTAACATAGTTTATCTTAAACCATTCAATGGTAAATTAAATCTAATTCACTCAGACATACTATCCATATGTATCTAGATTTACTAACTAGTAATGGTTTAATTATTAAATGTACCTATTATGATTTTAGTGATAGTATACCTATTGTGAATATCTCAGTGTGGAAATAACACTTATGGTTAAACATGGTTTATCATAAACCATTCAATGGTAAATTAAATCTAATACACTCAGACATACTATCCATATGTATCTAGATTTACTAACTAGTAATGGTTTAATTATTAAATGTACTTATTATGATTTTAGTGATAGTATACCTATTGTGAATATCTCAGTGGGAAAAAACACTTATGGTTTAACATGGTTTATCATAAACCATTCAATGGTAAATTAAATCTAATACACTCAGACATACTACCCATATGTATCTAGATTTACTAACTAGTAATGGTTTAATTATTAAATGTACTTATTATGATTTTAGTGATAGTATACCTACTGTGAATATCTCAGTGTGGAAATAACACTTATGGTTTAACATGGTTTATCATAAACCATTCAATGGTAAATTAAATCTAATACACTCAGACATACTATCCTTATGTATCTAGATTTACTAATCAGTAATGGATTAATTATTAAATGTACCTATTATGATTTTAGTGATAGTATACCTATTGTGAATATCTCAGTGTGGAAATAACACTTATGGTTTAACATGGTTTATCATAAACCATTCAATGGTAAATTAAATCTAATACACTCAGACATACTACCCATATGTATCTAGATTTACTAACTAGTAATGTTTTAATTATTAAATGTACTTATTATGATTTTAATGATAGTATACCTATTGTGAATATCTCAGTGTGGAAATAACACTTATGGTTTAACATGGTTTATCATAAACCATTCAATGGTAAATTAAATCTAATACACTCAGACATACTATCCATATGTATCTAGATTTACTAACTAGTAATGGTTTAATTATTAAATGTCGTTATAATGATTTTAATGATAGTATACTTATTGTGATTATCTCAGTGTGGAAATAACACTTATGGTTTAACATGGTTTATCATAAACCATTCAATGGTAAATTAAATCTAATACACTCAGACATACTACCCATATGTATCTAGATTTACTAACTAGTAATGTTTTTATTATTAAATGTACTTATTATGATTTTAATGATAGTATACCTATTGTGAATATCTCAGTGTGGAAATAACACTTATGGTTTAACATGGTTTATCATAAACCATTCAATGCTAAATTCAATCTAATACACTCAGACATACTATCCATATGTATCTAGATTTACTAACTAGTAATGGTTTCATTATTAAATGTACTTATTATGATTTTAGTAATAGTATACCTATTGTGAATATCTCAGTGTGGAAATAACACTTATGGTTTAACATGGTTTATCATAAACCATTCAATGGTAAATAAAATCTAATACACTCAGACATACTATCCATATGTATCTAGATTTACTAATCAGGAATGGTTTAATTATTAAATGTACTAATTATGATTTTAGTGATAGTATACCTATTGTGAATATCACAGTGTGGAAATAACACTTATGGTTTAACATGGTTCATCATAAACCATTCAATGGTAAACTAAATCTAATTCACTCAGACATACTATCCATATGTATCTAGATTTACTAACTAGTAATGGTTTAATTATTAAATGTACCTATTATGATTTTAGTGATAGTATACCTATTGTGAATATCTCAGTGTGGAAAAAACACTTATGGTTTAACATGGTTTATCATAAACCATTCAATGGTAAATTAAATCTAATACACTCAGACATACTACCCATATGTATTTAGATTTACTAACTAGTAATGGTTTAATTATTAAATGTACCTATTATGATTTTAGTGATAGTATACCTATTGTTAATATCTCAGTGTGGAAATAACACTTATGGTTTAACATGGTTTATCATAAACCATTCAATGGTAAATTCAATCTAATACACTCAGACATACTATCCATATGTATCTAGATTTACTAACTAGTAATGGTTTAATTATTAAATGTCGTTATAATGATTTTAATGATAGTATACTTATTGTGATTATCTCAGTGTGGAAATAACACTTATGGTTTAACATGGTTTATCATAAACCATTCAATGGTAAATTAAATCTAATACACTCAGACATACTACCCATATGTATCTAGATTTACTAACTAGTAATGTTTTAATTATTAAATGTACTTATTATGATTTTAATGATAGTATACCTATTGTGAATATCTCAGTGTGGAAATAACACTTATGGTTTAACATGGTTTATCATAAACCATTCAATGGTAAATTAAATCTAATACACTCAGACATACTATCCATATGTATCTAGATTTACTAACTATTAATGGTTTAATTATTAAATGTACTTATTATGATTCTAGTGATAGTATACCTATTGTGAATATCTCAGTGTGGAAATAACACTTATGGTTTAACATGGTTTATCATAAACCATTCAACGGTAAATTAAATCTAATACACTCAAATATACTATCCATATGTATCTAGATTTACTAATCAGTAATGGTTTAATTATTAAATGTACTAATTATGATTTTAGTGATAGTATACCTATTGTGAATATCTCAGTGTGGAAATAACACTTATGGTTTAACATGGTTTATCATTAACCATTCAATGGTAAATTAAATCTAATACACTCAGACATACTACCCATATGTATCTAGATTTACTAACTAGTAATGTTTTAATTATTAAATGTACTTATTATGATTTTAATGATAGTATACCTATTGTGAATATCTCAGTGTGGAAATAACACTTATTGTTTAACATGGTTTATCATAAACCATTCAATGCTAAATTAAATCTAATACACTCAGACATACTATCCATATGTATCTAGATTTACTAACTAGTAATGGTTTAATTATTAAATGTACTTATTATGATTTTAGTGATAGTATACCTATTGTGAATATCTCAGTGTGGAAATAACACTTATGGTTTAACATGGTTTATCATAAACCATTCAATGCTAAATTAAATCTAATACACTCAGACATACTACCCATATGTATCTAGATTTACTAACTAGTAATGGTTTAATTATTAAATGTACCTATTATGATTTTAGTGATAGTATACCTATTGTGAATATCTCAGTGTGGAAATAACACTTATGGTTTAACATGGTTTATCATAAACCATTCAATGGTAAATTAAATCTAATACACTCAGACATACTATCCATATGTATCTAGATTTACTAACTAGTAATGGTTTAATTATTAAATGTACCTATTATGATTTTAGTGATAGTATACCTATTGTGAATATCTCAGTGTGGAAATAACACTTATGGTTTAACATGGTTTATCTTAAACCATTCAATGGTAAATTAAATCTAATTCACTCAGACATACTATCCATATGTATCTAGATTTACTAACTAGTAATGGTTTAATTATTAAATGTCGTTGTAATGATTTTAATAATAGTATACTTAATGTGATTATCTCAGTGTGGAAATAATATTTATGGTTTAACATGGTTTATCATAAACCATTCAATGGTAAATTAAATCTAATACACTCAGACATACTACCCATATGTATCTAGATTTACTAACTAGAAATGTTTTAATTATTAAATGTACTTATTATGATTTTAATGATAGTATACCTATTGTGAATATCTCAGTGTGGAAATAAAACTTATGGTTTAACATGGTTTATCATAAACTTTTCAATGGTAAATTAAATCTAATACACTCAGTCATACTATCCATATGTATCTAGATTTACTAACTAGTAATGTTTTAATTATTAAATGTACTTATTATGATTTTAATGATAGTATACCTATTGTGAATATCTCACTTATAGTTTAACATGGTTTATCATAAACCATTCAATGGTAAATTAAATCTAATACACTCAGACATAGTATCCATATGTATCTAGATTTACTAATCAGTAATGGTTTAATTATTAAATGTCGTTATTATGATTTTAATGATAGTATACCTATTGTGCACTTATGGTTTAACATGGTTCATCATAAACCATTCAATGGTAAATTAAATCTAATACACTCAGACATACTATCCATATGTATCTAGATTTACTAATCAGTAATGGTTTAATTATTAAATGTACTAATTATGATTTTAGTGATAGTATACCTATTGTGAATATCTCAGTGTGGAAATAACACTTATTGTTCAACATGGTTTATCATAAACCATTCAATGGTAAATTAAATCTAATACACTCAGACATACTATCCATATGTATCTAGATTTACTAACTATTAATGGTTTAATTATTAAATGTACTTATTATGATTCTAGTGATAGTATACCTATTGTGAATATCTCAGTGTGGAAATAACACTTATGGTTTAACATGGTTTATCATAAACCATTCAACGGTAAATTAAATCTAATACACTCAAACATACTATCCATATGTATCTAGATTTACTAATCAGTAATGGTTTAATTATTAAATGTACTAATTATGATTTTAGTGATAGTATACCTATTGTGAATATCTCAGTGTGGAAATAACACTTATGGTTTAACATGGTTTATCATTAACCATTCAATGGTAAATTAAATCTAATACACTCAGACATACTACCCATATGTATCTAGATTTACTAACTAGTAATGTTTTAATTATTAAATGTACTTATTATGATTTTAATGATAGTATACCTATTGTGAATATCTCAGTGTGGAAATAACACTTATTGTTTAACATGGTTTATCATAAACCATTCAATGCTAAATTAAATCTAATACACTCAGACATACTATCCATATGTATCTAGATTTACTAACTAGTAATGGTTTAATTATTAAATGTACTTATTATGATTTTAGTGATAGTATACCTATTGTGAATATCTCAGTGTGGAAATAACACTTATGGTTTAACATGGTTTATCATAAACCATTCAATGCTAAATTAAATCTAATACACTCAGACATACTACCCATATGTATCTAGATTTACTAACTAGTAATGGTTTAATTATTAAATGTACCTATTATGATTTTAGTGATAGTATACCTATTGTGAATATCTCAGTGTGGAAATAACACTTATGGTTTAACATGGTTTATCATAAACCATTCAATGGTAAATTAAATCTAATACACTCAGACATACTATCCATATGTATCTAGATTTACTAACTAGTAATGGTTTAATTATTAAATGTACCTATTATGATTTTAGTGATAGTATACCTATTGTGAATATCTCAGTGTGGAAATAACACTTATGGTTTAACATGGTTTATCTTAAACCATTCAATGGTAAATTAAATCTAATTCACTCAGACATACTATCCATATGTATCTAGATTTACTAACTAGTAATGGTTTAATTATTAAATGTCGTTGTAATGATTTTAATAATAGTATACTTAATGTGATTATCTCAGTGTGGAAATAATACTTATGGTTTAACATGGTTTATCATAAACCATTCAATGGTAAATTAAATCTAATACACTCAGACATACTACCCATATGTATCTAGATTTACTAACTAGAAATGTTTTAATTATTAAATGTACTTATTATGATTTTAATGATAGTATACCTATTGTGAATATCTCAGTGTGGAAATAAAACTTATGGTTTAACATGGTTTATCATAAACTTTTCAATGGTAAATTAAATCTAATACACTCAGTCATACTATCCATATGTATCTAGATTTACTAACTAGTAATGTTTTAATTATTAAATGTACTTATTATGATTTTAATGATAGTATACCTATTGTGAATATCTCACTTATAGTTTAACATGGTTTATCATAAACCATTCAATGGTAAATTAAATCTAATACACTCAGACATAGTATCCATATGTATCTAGATTTACTAATCAGTAATGGTTTAATTATTAAATGTCGTTATTATGATTTTAATGATAGTATACCTATTGTGCACTTATGGTTTAACATGGTTCATCATAAACCATTCAATGGTAAATTAAATCTAATACACTCAGACATACTACCCATATGTATCTAGATTTACTAACTAGTAATGGTTTAATTATTATATGTACCTATTATGATTTTAGTGATAGTATACCTATTGTGAATATCTCAGTGTGGAAATAACACTTATGGTTTAACATGGTTTATCATAAACCATTCAATCGTAAATTCAATCTAATACACTCAGACATACTATCCATATGTATCTAGATTTACTAACTAGTAATTGTTTAATTATTAAATGTCGTTATAATGATTTTAATGATAGTATACTTATTGTGATTATCTCAGTGTGGAAATAACACTTATGGTTTAACATGGTTTATCATAAACCATTCAATGGTAAATTAAATCTAATACACTCAGACATACTATCCATATGTATCTAGATTTACTAATCAGGAATGGTTTAATTATTAAATGTACCTATTATGATTTTAGTGATAGTATACCTATTGTGAATATCTCAGTGTGGAAATAACACTTATGGTTTAACATGGTTTATCATAAACCATTCAATGGTAAATTCAATCTAATACACTCAGACATACTATCCATATGTATCTAGATTTACTAACTAATAATGGTTTAATTATTAAATGTCGTTATTATGATTTTAATGATAGTATACCTATTGTGATTATCTCAGTGTGGAAAGAACAGTTATGGTTTAACATGGTTTATCATAAACCATTCAATGGTAAAGTAAATCTAATACATTCAGACATACTATCCATATGTATCTAGATTTACTAATCAGTAATGGTTTAATTATTAAATGTACATATAATGATTTTAATGATAGTATACCTATTGTGAATATCTCAGTGTGGAAATAACACTTATGGTTTAACATGGTTTATCATAAACCATTCAATGGTAAATTAAATCAAATACACTCAGACATACTATCCATATGTATCTAGATTTACTAATCAGTAATGGTTTAATTATTAAATGTACTTATTATGATTTTAATGATAGTATACCTATTGTGAATATCTCAGTGTGGTAATATCACTTATGGTTTAACATGGTTTATCATAAACCATTCAATGGTAAATTAAATCTAATAAACTCAGACATACTATCCATATGTATCTAGATTTACTAATCAATAATGGTTAAATTATTAAATGTACTTATTATGATTTTAGTGATAGTATACCTATTGTGAATATCTCAGTGTGGAAATAACACTTATGGTTTAACATGGTTCATCATAAACCATTCAATGGTAAATTAAATCTAATACACTCAGACATACTATCCATATGTATCTAGATTTACTAATCAGTAATGGTTTAATTATTAAATGTACTTATTATGATTTTAATGATAGTATACCTATTGTGAATATCTCAGTGTCGTAATATCACTTATGGTTTAACATGGTTTATCATAAACCATTCAATGGTAAATTAAATCTAATAAACTCAGACATACTATCCATATGTATCTAATCAATAATGGTTAAATTATTAAATGTACTTATTATGATTTTAGTGATAGTATACCTATTGTCAATATGGAAATAACACTTATGGTTTAACATGGTTTATCATAAACCATTCAATCGTAAATTCAATCTAATACACTCAGACATACTACCCATATGTATCTAGATTTACTAACTAGTAATGGTTTAATTATTAAATGTACCTATTATGATTTTAGTGATAGTATACCTATTGTGAATATCTCAGTGTGGAAATAACACTTATGGTTTAACATGGTTTATCATAAACCATTCAATGGTAAATTCAATCTAATACACTCAGACATACTATCCATATGTATCTAGATTTACTAACTAGTAATGGTTTAATTATTAAATGTCGTTATAATGATATTAATGATAGTTTACTTATTGTGATTATCTCAGTGTGGAAATAACACTTATGGTTTAACATGGTTTATCATAAACCATTCAATGGTAAATTAAATCTAATACACTCAGACATACTACCCATATGCATCTAGATTTACTAACTAGTAATGTTTTAATTATTAAATGTACTTATTATGATTTTAATGATAGTATACCTATTGTGAATATCTCAGTGTGGAAATAACACTTATGGTTTAACATGGTTTATCATAAACCATTCAATGGTAAATTAAATCTAATACACTCAGACATACTATCCATATGTATCTAGATTTACTAACTAGTAATGTTTTAATTATTAAATGTACTTATTATGATTTTATTGATAGTATACCTATTGTGAATATCTCAGTGTGGAAATAACACTTATGGTTTAACATGGTTTATCATAAACCATTCAATGGTAAATTAAATCTAATACACTCAGACATACTATCCATACGTATCTAGATTTACTAACTAGTAATGTTTTAATTATTAAATGTACTTATTATGATTTTAATGATAGTATACCTATTGTGAATATCTCAGTGTGGAAATAACACTTATGGTTTAACATGGTTTATCATAAACCATTCAATGGTAAATTAAATCTAATACACTCAGACATACTATCCATATGTATCTAGATTTACTAATCAGTAATGGTTTAATTATTAAATGTACTTATTATGATTTTAATGATAGTATAACTATTGTGAATATCTCAGTGTGGAAATAACACTTATGGTTTAACATGGTTTATCATAAACCATTCAATGGTAAATTCAATCTAATACACTCAGACATACTATCCATATGTATCTAGATTTACTAATCAGTAATGGTTTAATTATTAAATGTACTTATTATGATTCTAGTGATAGCATACCTATTGTGAATATCTCAGTGGGAAATAACACTTATGGTTTAACATGGTTTATCATAAACCATTCAATGGTAAATTAAATCTAATTCACTCAGACATACTATCCATATGTATCTAGATTTACTAATCAGTAATGGTTTAATTATTAAATGTACATATAATGATTTTAATGATAGTATACCTATTGTGAATATCTCAGTGTGGAAATAACACTTATGGTTTAACATGGTTTATCATAAACCATTCAATGGTAAATTAAATCAAATACACTCAGACATACTATCCATATGTATCTAGATTTACTAATCAGTAATGGTTTAATTATTAAATGTACTTATTATGATTTTAATGATAGTATACCTATTGTGAATATCTCAGTGTGGTAATATCACTTATGGTTTAACATGGTTTATCATAAACCATTCAATGGTAAATTAAATCTAATAAACTCAGACATACTATCCATATGTATCTAGATTTACTAATCAATAATGGTTAAATTATTAAATGTACTTATTATGATTTTAGTGATAGTATACCTATTGTGAATATCTCAGTGTGGAAATAACACTTATGGTTTAACATGGTTCATCATAAACCATTCAATGGTAAATTAAATCTAATACACTCAGACATACTATCCATATGTATCTAGATTTACTAATCAGTAATGGTTTAATTATTAAATGTACTTATTATGATTTTAATGATAGTATACCTATTGTGAATATCTCAGTGTCGTAATATCACTTATGGTTTAACATGGTTTATCATAAACCATTCAATGGTAAATTAAATCTAATAAACTCAGACATACTATCCATATGTATCTAATCAATAATGGTTAAATTATTAAATGTACTTATTATGATTTTAGTGATAGTATACCTATTGTGAATATCTCAGTGTGGAAATAACACTTATGGTTTAACATGGTTTATCATAAACCATTCAATGGTAAATTAAATCTAATACACTCAGACATACTATCCATATGTATCTAGATTTACTAACTAGTAATGTTTTAATTATTAAATGTACTTATTATGATTTTAATGATAGTATACCTATTGTGAATATCTCAGTGTGGAAATAACACTTATGGTTTAACATGGTTTATCATAAACCATTCAATGGTAAATTAAATCTAATACACTCAGACATACTATCCATATGTATCTAGATTTACTAATCAGTAATGGTTTAATTATTAAATGTACTTATTATGATTTTAATGATAGTATACCTATTGTGAATATCTCAGTGTCGTAATATCACTTATGGTTTAACATGGTTTATCATAAACCATTCAATGGTAAATTAAATCTAATACACTCAGACATACTACCCATATGTATCTAGATTTACTAACTAGTAATGGTTTAATTATTAAATGTACCTATTATGATTTTAGTGATAGTATACCTATTGTGAATATCTCAGTGTGGAAATAACACTTATGGTTTAACATGGTTTATCATAAACCATTCAATGGTAAATTCAATCTAATACACTCAGACATACTATCCATATGTATCTAGATTTACTAACTAGTAATGTTTTAATTATTAAATGTACTTATTATGATTTTAATGATAGTATACCTATTGTGAATATCTCAGTGTGGAAATAACACTTATTGTTTAACATGGTTTATCATAAACCATTCAATGCTAAATTAAATCTAATACACTCAGACATACTATCCATATGTATCTAGATTTACTAACTAGTAATGGTTTAATTATTAAATGTACTTATTATGATTTTAGTGATAGTATACCTATTGTGAATATCTCAGTGTGGAAATAACACTTATGGTTTAACATGGTTTATCATAAACCATTCAATGCTAAATTAAATCTAATACACTCAGACATACTACCCATATGTATCTAGATTTACTAACTAGTAATGGTTTAATTATTAAATGTACCTATTATGATTTTAGTGATAGTATACCTATTGTGAATATCTCAGTGTGGAAATAACACTTATGGTTTAACATGGTTTATCATAAACCATTCAATGGTAAATTAAATCTAATACACTCAGACATACTATCCATATGTATCTAGATTTACTAACTAGTAATGGTTTAATTATTAAATGTACCTATTATGATTTTAGTGATAGTATACCTATTGTGAATATCTCAGTGTGGAAATAACACTTATGGTTTAACATGGTTTATCTTAAACCATTCAATGGTAAATTAAATCTAATTCACTCAGACATACTACCCATATGTATCTAGATTTACTAACTAGAAATGTTTTAATTATTAAATGTACTTATTATGATTTTAATGATAGTATACCTATTGTGAATATCTCAGTTTGGAAATAAAACTTATGGTTTAACATGGTTTATCATAAACTTTTCAATGGTAAATTAAATCTAATACACTCAGTCATACTATCCATATGTATCTAGATTTACTAACTAGTAATGGTTTAATTATTAAATGTCGTTGTAATGATTTTAATAATAGTATACTTAATGTGATTATCTCAGTGTGGAAATAATACTTATGGTTTAACATGGTTTATCATAAACCATTCAATGGTAAATTAAATCTAATACACTCAGACATACTACCCATATGTATCTAGATTTACTAACTAGTAATGTTTTAATTATTAAATGTACTTATTATGATTTTAATGATAGTATACCTATTGTGAATATCTCACTTATAGTTTAACATTTTTTATCAAAAACCATTCAATGGTAAATTAAATCTAATACACTCAGACATAGTATCCATATGTATCTAGATTTACTAATCAGTAATGGTTTAATTATTAAATGTCGTTATTATGATTTTAATGATAGTATACCTATTGTGCACTTATGGTTTAACATGGTTCATCATAAACCATTCAATGGTAAATTAAATCTAATACACTCAGACATACTACCCATATGTATCTAGATTTACTAACTAGTAATGGTTTAATTATTATATGTACCTATTATGATTTTAGTGATAGTATACCTATTGTGAATATCTCAGTGTGGAAATAACACTTATGGTTTAACATGGTTTATCATAAACCATTCAATCGTAAATTCAATCTAATACACTCAGACATACTATCCATATGTATCTAGATTTACTAACTAGTAATTGTTTAATTATTAAATGTCGTTATAATGATTTTAATGATAGTATACTTATTGTGATTATCTCAGTGTGGAAATAACACTTATGGTTTAACATGGTTTATCATAAACCATTCAATGGTAAATTAAATCTAATACACTCAGACATACTATCCATATGTATCTAGATTTACTAATCAGGAATGGTTTATTTATTAAATGTACCTATTATGATTTTAGTGATAGTATACCTATTGTGATTATCTCAGTGTGGAAATAACACTTATGGTTTAACATGGTTTATCATAAACCATTCAATGGTAAATTAAATCTAATACACTCAGACATACTACCCATATGTATCTAGATTTACTAACTAGTAATGGTTTAATTATTAAATGTACTTATTATGATTTTAGTGATAGTATACCTATTGTGAATATCTCAGTGTGGAAATAACACTTATGATTTAACATGGTTTATCATAAACCATTCAATTGTAAATTAAATCTAATACACTCAGACATACTATCCATATGTATCTAGATTTACTAATCAGGAATGGTTTAATTATTAAATGTACTAATTATGATTTTAGTGATAGTATACCTATTGTGAATATCTCAGTGTGGAAATAACACTTATGGTTTAACATGGTTTATCATAAACCATTCAATGGTAAATTAAATCTAATACACTCAGACATACTATCCATATGTATCTAGATTTACTAATCAGGAATGGTTTAATTATTAAATGTACCTATTATGATTTTAGTGATAGTATACCTATTGTGAATATCTCAGTGTGGAAATAACACTTATGGTTTAACATGGTTTATCATAAACCATTCAATGGTAAATTAAATCTAATACACTCAGACATACTACCCATATGTATCTAGATTTACTAACTAGTAATGGTTTAATTATTAAATGTACCTATTATGATTTTAGTGATAGTATACCTATTGTGAATATCTCAGTGTGGAAATAACACTTATGGTTTAACATGGTTTATCATAAACCATTCAATGGTAAATTAAACCTAATACACTCAGACATACTATCCATATGTATCTAGATTTACTAACTAGTAATGGTTTAATTATTAAATGTCGTTATAATGATTTTAATGATAGTATACTTATTGTGATTATCTCAGTGTGGAAATAACACTTATGGTTTAACATGGTTTATCATAAACCATTCAATGGTAAATTAAATCTAATACACTCAGACATACTACCCATATGTATCTAGATTTACTAACTAGTAATGTTTTTATTATTAAATGTACTTATTATGATTTTAATGATAGTATACCTATTGTGAATATCTCAGTGTGGAAATAACACTTATGGTTTAACATGGTTTATCATAAACCATTCAATGCTAAATTCAATCTAATACACTCAGACATACTATCCATATGTATCTAGATTTACTAACTAGTAATGGTTTCATTATTAAATGTACTTATTATGATTTTAGTGATAGTATACCTATTGTGAATATCTCAGTGTGGAAATAACACTTATGGTTTAACATGGTTTATCATAAACCATTCAATGGTAAATAAAATCTAATACACTCAGACATACTATCCATATGTATCTAGATTTACTAATCAGGAATGGTTTAATTATTAAATGTACTAATTATGATTTTAGTGATAGTATACCTATTGTGAATATCACAGTGTGGAAATAACACTTATGGTTTAACATGGTTCATCATAAACCATTCAATGGTAAACTAAATCTAATTCACTCAGACATACTATCCATATGTATCTAGATTTACTAACTAGTAATGGTTTAATTATTAAATGTACCTATTATGATTTTAGTGATAGTATACCTATTGTGAATATCTCAGTGTGGAAAAAACACTTATGGTTTAACATGGTTTATCATAAACCATTCAATGGTAAATTAAATCTAATACACTCAGACATACTACCCATATGTATCTAGATTTACTAACTAGTAATGGTTTAATTATTAAATGTACCTATTATGATTTTAGTGATAGTATACCTATTGTTAATATCTCAGTGTGGAAATAACACTTATGGTTTAACATGGTTTATCATAAACCATTCAATGGTAAATTCAATCTAATACACTCAGACATACTATCCATATGTATCTAGATTTACTAACTAGTAATGGTTTAATTATTAAATGTCGTTATAATGATTTTAATGATAGTATACTTATTGTGATTATCTCAGTGTGGAAATAACACTTATGGTTTAACATGGTTTATCATAAACCATTCAATGGTAAATTAAATCTAATACACTCAGACATACTACCCATATGTATCTAGATTTACTAACTAGTAATGTTTTAATTATTAAATGTACTTATTATGATTTTAATGATAGTATACCTATTGTGAATATCTCAGTGTGGAAATAACACTTATGGTTTAACATGGTTTATCATAAACCATTCAATGGTAAATTAAATCTAATACACTCAGACATACTATCCATATGGATCTAGATTTACTAACTATTAATGGTTTAATTATTAAATGTACTTATTATGATTCTAGTGATAGTATACCTATTGTGAATATCTCAGTGTGGAAATAACACTTATGGTTTAACATGGTTTATCATAAACCATTCAATGGTAAATTAAATCTAATACACTCAAATATACTATCCATATGTATCTAGATTTACTAATCAGTAATGGTTTAATTATTAAATGTACTAATTATGATTTTAGTGATAGTATACCTATTGTGAATATCTCAGTGTGGAAATAACACTTATGGTTTAACATGGTTTATCATTAACCATTCAATGGTAAATTAAATCTAATACACTCAGACATACTACCCATATGTATCTAGATTTACTAACTAGTAATGTTTTAATTATTAAATGTACTTATTATGATTTTAATGATAGTATACCTATTGTGAATATCTCAGTGTGGAAATAGCACTTATTGTTTAACATGGTTTATCATAAACCATTCAATGCTAAATTAAATCTAATACACTCAGACATACTATCCATATGTATCTAGATTTACTAACTAGTAATGGTTTAATTATTAAATGTACTTATTATGATTTTAGTGATAGTATACCTATTGTGAATATCTCAGTGTGGAAATAACACTTATGGTTTAACATGGTTTATCATAAACCATTCAATGCTAAATTAAATCTAATACACTCAGACATACTACCCATATGTATCTAGATTTACTAACTAGTAATGGTTTAATTATTAAATGTACCTATTATGATTTTAGTGATAGTATACCTATTGTGAATATCTCAGTGTGGAAATAACACTTATGGTTTAACATGGTTTATCATAAACCATTCAATGGTAAATTAAATCTAATACACTCAGACATACTATCCATATGTATCTAGATTTACTAACTAGTAATGTTTTAATTATTAAATGTACTTATTATGATTTTAATGATAGTATACCTATTGTGAATATCTCAGTGTGGAAATAACACTTATGGTTTAACATGGTTTATCATAAACCATTCAATGGTAAATTAAATCTAATACACTCAGACATACTATCCATATGTATCTAGATTTACTAATCAGTAATGGTTTAATTATTAAATGTACTTATTATGATTTTAATGATAGTATAACTATTGTGAATATCTCAGTGTGGAAATAACACTTATGGTTTAACATGGTTTATCATAAACCATTCAATGGTAAATTCAATCTAATACACTCAGACATACTATCCATATGTATCTAGATTTACTAATCAGTAATGGTTTAATTATTAAATGTACTTATTATGATTCTAGTGATAGCATACCTATTGTGAATATCTCAGTGGGAAATAACACTTATGGTTTAACATGGTTTATCATAAACCATTCAATGGTAAATTAAATCTAATTCACTCAGACATACTATCCATATGTATCTAGATTTACTAATCAGTAATGGTTTAATTATTAAATGTACATATAATGATTTTAATGATAGTATACCTATTGTGAATATCTCAGTGTGGAAATAACACTTATGGTTTAACATGGTTTATCATAAACCATTCAATGGTAAATTAAATCAAATACACTCAGACATACTATCCATATGTATCTAGATTTACTAATCAGTAATGGTTTAATTATTAAATGTACTTATTATGATTTTAATGATAGTATACCTATTGTGAATATCTCAGTGTGGTAATATCAGTTATGGTTTAACATGGTTTATCATAAACCATTCAATGGTAAATTAAATCTAATAAACTCAGACATACTATCCATATGTATCTAGATTTACTAATCAATAATGGTTAAATTATTAAATGTACTTATTATGATTTTAGTGATAGTATACCTATTGTGAATATCTCAGTGTGGAAATAACACTTATGGTTTAACATGGTTCATCATAAACCATTCAATGGTAAATTAAATCTAATACACTCAGACATACTATCCATATGTATCTAGATTTACTAATCAGTAATGGTTTAATTATTAAATGTACTTATTATGATTTTAATGATAGTATACCTATTGTGAATATCTCAGTGTCGTAATATCACTTATGGTTTAACATGGTTTATCATAAACCATTCAATGGTAAATTAAATCTAATAAACTCAGACATACTATCCATATGTATCTAATCAATAATGGTTAAATTATTAAATGTACTTATTATGATTTTAGTGATAGTATACCTATTGTCAATATGGAAATAACACTTATGGTTTAACATGGTTTATCATAAACCATTCAATCGTAAATTCAATCTAATACACTCAGACATACTACCCATATGTATCTAGATTTACTAACTAGTAATGGTTTAATTATTAAATGTACCTATTATGATTTTAGTGATAGTATACCTATTGTGAATATCTCAGTGTGGAAATAACACTTATGGTTTAACATGGTTTATCATAAACCATTCAATGGTAAATTCAATCTAATACACTCAGACATACTATCCATATGTATCTAGATTTACTAACTAGTAATGGTTTAATTATTAAATGTCGTTATAATGATTTTAATGATAGTATACTTATTGTGATTATCTCAGTGTGGAAATAACACTTATGGTTTAACATGGTTTATCATAAACCATTCAATGGTAAATTAAATCTAATACACTCAGACATACTACCCATATGCATCTAGATTTACTAACTAGTAATGTTTTAATTATTAAATGTACTTATTATGATTTTAATGATAGTATACCTATTGTGAATATCTCAGTGTGGAAATAACACTTATGGTTTAACATGGTTTATCATAAACCATTCAATGGTAAATTAAATCTAATACACTCAGACATACTATCCATATGTATCTAGATTTACTAACTAGTAATGTTTTAATTATTAAATGTACTTATTATGATTTTATTGATAGTATACCTATTGTGAATATCTCAGTGTGGAAATAACACTTATGGTTTAACATGGTTTATCATAAACCATTCAATGGTAAATTAAATCTAATACACTCAGACATACTATCCATATGTATCTAGATTTACTAACTAGTAATGTTTTAATTATTAAATGTACTTATTATGATTTTAATGATAGTATACCTATTGTGAATCTCTCAGTGTGGAAATAACACTTATGGTTTAACATGGTTTATCATAAACCATTCAATGGTAAATTAAATCTAATACACTCAGACATACTATCCATATGTATCTAGATTTACTAATCAGTAATGGTTTAATTATTAAATGTACTTATTATGATTTTAATGATAGTATACCTATTGTGAATATCTCAGTGTGGAAATAACACTTATGGTTTAACATGGTTTATCATAAACCATTCAATGGTAAATTCAATCTAATACACTCAGACATACTATCCATATGTATCTAGATTTACTAATCAGTAATGGTTTAATTATTAAATGTACTTATTATGATTCTAGTGATAGCATACCTATTGTGAATATCTCAGTGGGAAATAACACTTATGGTTTAACATGGTTTATCATAAACCATTCAATGGTAAATTAAATCTAATTCACTCAGACATACTATCCATATGTATCTAGATTTACTAATCAGTAATGGTTTAATTATTAAATGTACATATAATGATTTTAATGATAGTATACCTATTGTGAATATCTCAGTGTGGAAATAACACTTATGGTTTAACATGGTTTATCATAAACCATTCAATGGTAAATTAAATCAAATACACTCAGACATACTATCCATATGTATCTAGATTTACTAATCAGTAATGGTTTAATTATTAAATGTACTTATTATGATTTTAATGATAGTATACCTATTGTGAATATCTCAGTGTGGTAATATCACTTATGGTTTAACATGGTTTATCATAAACCATTCAATGGTAAATTAAATCTAATAAACTCAGACATACTATCCATATGTATCTAGATTTACTAATCAATAATGGTTAAATTATTAAATGTACATATTATGATTTTAGTGATAGTATACCTATTGTGAATATCTCAGTGTGGAAATAACACTTATGGTTTAACATGGTTCATCATAAACCATTCAATGGTAAATTAAATCTAATACACTCAGACATACTATCCATATGTATCTAGATTTACTAATCAGTAATGGTTTAATTATTAAATGTACTTATTATGATTTTAATGATAGTATACCTATTGTGAACATCTCAGTGTCGTAATATCACTTATGGTTTAACATGGTTTATCATAAACCATTCAATGGTAAATTAAGTCTAATAAACTCAGACATACTATCCATATGTATCTAATCAATAATGGTTTAATTATTAAATGTACTTATTATGATTTTAATGATAGTATACCTATTGTGAATATCTCAGTGTCGTAATATCACTTATGGTTTAACATGGTTTATCATAAACCATTCAATGGTAAATTAAATCTAATAAACTCAGACATACTATCCATATGTATCTAATCAATAATGGTTAAATTATTAAATGTACTTATTATGATTTTAGTGATAGTATACCTATTGTCAATATGTAAATAACACTTATGGTTTAACATGGTTTATCATAAACCATTCAATCGTAAATTCAATCTAATACACTCAGACATACTACCCATATGTATCTAGATTTACTAACTAGTAATGGTTTAATTATTAAATGTACCTATTATGATTTTAGTGATAGTATACCTATTGTGAATATCTCAGTGTGGAAATAACACTTATGGTTTAACATGGTTTATCATAAACCATTCAATGGTAAATTCAATCTAATACACTCAGACATACTATCCATATGTATCTAGATTTACTAACTAGTAATGGTTTAATTATTAAATGTCGTTATAATGATTTTAAAGATAGTATACTTATTGTGATTATCTCAGTGTGGAAATAACACTTATGGTTTAACATGGTTTATCATAAACCATTCAATGGTAAATTAAATCTAATACACTCAGACATACTACCCATATGCATCTAGATTTACTAACTAGTAATGTTTTAATTATTAAATGTACTTATTATAATTTTAATGATAGTATACCTATTGTGAATATCTCAGTGTGGAAATAACACTTATGGTTTAACATGGTTTATCATAAACCATTCAATCGTAAATTCAATCTAATACACTCAGACATACTACCCATATGTATCTAGATTTACTAACTAGTAATGGTTTAATTATTAAATGTACCTATTATGATTTTAGTGATAGTATACCTATTGTGAATATCTCAGTGTGGAAATAACACTTATGGTTTAACATGGTTTATCATAAACCATTCAATGGTAAATTCAATCTAATACACTCAGACATACTATCCATATGTATCTAGATTTACTAACTAGTAATGGTTTAATTATTAAATGTCGTTATAATGATATTAATGATAGTTTACTTATTGTGATTATCTCAGTGTGGAAATAACACTTATGGTTTAACATGGTTTATCATAAACCATTCAATGGTAAATTCAATCTAATACACTCAGACATACTACCCATATGCATCTAGATTTACTAACTAGTAATGTTTTAATTATTAAATGTACTTATTATGATTTTAATGATAGTATACCTATTGTGAATATCTCAGTGTGGAAATAACACTTATGGTTTAACATGGTTTATCATAAACCATTCAATGGTAAATTAAATCTAATACACTCAGACATACTATCCATATGTATCTAGATTTACTAACTAGTAATGTTTTAATTATTAAATGTACTTATTATGATTTTATTGATAGTATACCTATTGTGAATATCTCAGTGTGGAAATAACACTTATGGTTTAACATGGTTTATCATAAACCATTCAATGGTAAATTAAATCTAATACACTCAGACATACTATCCATATGTATCTAGATTTACTAACTAGTAATGTTTTAATTATTAAATGTACTTATTATGATTTTAATGATAGTATACCTATTGTGAATATCTCAGTGTGGAAATAACACTTATGGTTTAACATGGTTTATCATAAACCATTCAATGGTAAATTAAATCTAATACACTCAGACATACTATCCATATGTATCTAGATTTACTAATCAGTAATGGTTTAATTATTAAATGTACTTATTATGATTTTAATGATAGTATAACTATTGTGAATATCTCAGTGTGGAAATAACACTTATGGTTTAACATGGTTTATCATAAACCATTCAATGGTAAATTCAATCTAATACACTCAGACATACTATCCATATGTATCTAGATTTACTAATCAGTAATGGTTTAATTATTAAATGTACTTATTATGATTCTAGTGATAGCATACCTATTGTGAATATCTCAGTGGGAAATAACACTTATGGTTTAACATGGTTTATCATAAACCATTCAATGGTAAATTAAATCTAATTCACTCAGACATACTATCCATATGTATCTAGATTTACTAATCAGTAATGGTTTAATTATTAAATGTACATATAATGATTTTAATGATAGTATACCTATTGTGAATATCTCAGTGTGGAAATAACACTTATGGTTTAACATGGTTTATCATAAACCATTCAATGGTAAATTAAATCAAATACACTCAGACATACTATCCATATGTATCTAGATTTACTAATCAGTAATGGTTTAATTATTAAATGTACTTATTATGATTTTAATGATAGTATACCTATTGTGAATATCTCAGTGTGGTAATATCACTTATGGTTTAACATGGTTTATCATAAACCATTCAATGGTAAATTAAATCTAATAAACTCAGACATACTATCCATATGTATCTAGATTTACTAATCAATAATGGTTAAATTATTAAATGTACTTATTATGATTTTAGTGATAGTATACCTATTGTGAATATCTCAGTGTGGAAATAACACTTATGGTTTAACATGGTTCATCATAAACCATTCAATGGTAAATTAAATCTAATACACTCAGACATACTAGTAATCCATATGTATCTAGATTTACTAATCAGTAATGGTTTAATTATTAAATGTACTTATTATGATTTTAATGATAGTATACCTATTGTGAATATCTCAGTGTCGTAATATCACTTATGGTTTAACATGGTTTATCATAAACCATTCAATGGTAAATTAAATCTAATAAACTCAGACATACTATCCATATGTATCTAATCAATAATGGTTAAATTATTAAATGTACTTATTATGATTTTAGTGATAGTATACCTATTGTCAATATGGAAATAACACTTATGGTTTAACATGGTTTATCATAAACCATTCAATCGTAAATTCAATCTAATACACTCAGACATACTACCCATATGTATCTAGATTTACTAACTAGTAATGGTTTAATTATTAAATGTACCTATTATGATTTTAGTGATAGTATACCTATTGTGAATATCTCAGTGTGGAAATAACACTTATGGTTTAACATGGTTTATCATAAACCATTCAATGGTAAATTCAATCTAATACACTCAGACATACTATCCATATGTATCTAGATTTACTAACTAGTAATGGTTTAATTATTAAATGTCGTTATAATGATTTTAATGATAGTATACTTATTGTGATTATCTCAGTGTGGAAATAACACTTATGGTTTAACATGGTTTATCATAAACCATTCAATGGTAAATTAAATCTAATACACTCAGACATACTACCCATATGCATCTAGATTTACTAACTAGTAATGTTTTAATTATTAAATGTACTTATTATGATTTTAATGATAGTATACCTATTGTGAATATCTCAGTGTGGAAATAACACTTATGGTTTAACATGGTTTATCATAAACCATTCAATGGTAAATTAAATCTAATACACTCAGACATACTATCCATATGTATCTAGATTTACTAACTAGTAATGTTTTAATTATTAAATGTACTTATTATGATTTTATTGATAGTATACCTATTGTGAATATCTCAGTGTGGAAATAACACTTATGGTTTAACATGGTTTATCATAAACCATTCAATGGTAAATTAAATCTAATACACTCAGACATACTATCCATATGTATCTAGATTTACTAACTAGTAATGTTTTAATTATTAAATGTACTTATTATGATTTTAATGATAGTATACCTATTGTGAATCTCTCAGTGTGGAAATAACACTTATGGTTTAACATGGTTTATCATAAACCATTCAATGGTAAATTAAATCTAATACACTCAGACATACTATCCATATGTATCTAGATTTACTAATCAGTAATGGTTTAATTATTAAATGTACTTATTATGATTTTAATGATAGTATACCTATTGTGAATATCTCAGTGTGGAAATAACACTTATGGTTTAACATGGTTTATCATAAACCATTCAATGGTAAATTCAATCTAATACACTCAGACATACTATCCATATGTATCTAGATTTACTAATCAGTAATGGTTTAATTATTAAATGTACATATAATGATTTTAATGATAGTATACCTATTGTGAATATCTCAGTGTGGAAATAACACTTATGGTTTAACATGGTTTATCATAAACCATTCAATGGTAAATTAAATCAAATACACTCAGACATACTATCCATATGTATCTAGATTTACTAATCAGTAATGGTTTAATTATTAAATGTACTTATTATGATTTTAATGATAGTATACCTATTGTGAATATCTCAGTGTGGTAATATCACTTATGGTTTAACATGGTTTATCATAAACCATTCAATGGTAAATTAAATCTAATAAACTCAGACATACTATCCATATGTATCTAGATTTACTAATCAATAATGGTTAAATTATTAAATGTACTTATTATGATTTTAGTGATAGTATACCTATTGTGAATATCTCAGTGTGGAAATAACACTTATGGTTTAACATGGTTCATCATAAACCATTCAATGGTAAATTAAATCTAATACACTCAGACATACTATCCATATGTATCTAGATTTACTAATCAGTAATGGTTTAATTATTAAATGTACTTATTATGATTTTAATGATAGTATACCTATTGTGAACATCTCAGTGTCGTAATATCACTTATGGTTTAACATGGTTTATCATAAACCATTCAATGGTAAATTAAGTCTAATAAACTCAGACATACTATCCATATGTATCTAATCAATAATGGTTTAATTATTAAATGTACTAATTATGATTTTAGTGATAGTATACCTATTGTGAATATCTCAGTGTGGAAATAACACTTATGGTTTAACATGGTTTATCATAAACCATTCAATGGTAAATTCAATCTAATACACTCAGACATACTATCCATATGTATCTAGATTTACTAATCAGTAATGGTTTAATTATTAAATGTACTAATTATGATTTTAGTGATAGTATACCTATTGTGAATATCTCAGTGTGGAAATAACACTTATGGTTTAACATGGTTTATCATAAACCATTCAATGGTAAATTCAATCTAATACACTCAGACATACTATCCATATGTATCTAGATTTACTAACTAGTAATGGTTTAATTATTAAATGTCGTTATAATGATTTTAATGATAGTATACTTATTGTGATTATCTCAGTGTGGAAATAACACTAATGGTTTAACATGGTTTATCATAAACCATTCAATGGTAAATTAAATCTAATACACTCAGACATACTACCCATATGTATCTAGATTTACTAACTAGTAATGGTTTAATTATTAAATGTACCTATTATGATTTTAGTGATAGTATACCTATTGTGAATATCTCAGTGTGAAAATAACACTTATGGTTGAACATGGTTTATCATAAACCATTCAATGGTAAATTAAATCTAATATACTCAGACATACTATCCATATGTATCTAGATTTACTAACTAGTAATGGTTTAATTATTAAAAGTCGCTATTAAGATTTTAATGATAATACATGTATTGTGAATATCTCAGTGTGGAAACAACACTTATGATTTAACTTGGTTAATCATACACCATGATGACGTCAGATTAAATCTAAAACCTTTAAGCATACTATCCATATAATAATAGATTTACTAACTAGTAATGGTTTAATTATTAAAAGTCGTTATTTTGATTTTAATGATAATACATGTATTGTGAATATCTCAGTGTAGAATAAACAAGGTTTAACATGGTTTATCATAAACCATTCAATGGTAAATTAAATCGATTATACTCAGACGTACTATCCATATGTATCTAGATTTACTAACTAGTAGTGGTTTAATTATTAAAAGTCGTTATTATGATTTTAATGATAATACATGAATTGTGAATATCTCAGTGTGGAAACAACACTTATGGTTTAACTTGGTTAATCATACACCATGATGACGTTACATTAAATCTAAAACCTTTAAACATACTATCCATATAAGTATAGATTTACTAACTAGTAACGGTTTAATTATTAAAAGTCGTTATTATGATTTTAATGATAATACATGTATTGTGAATATCTCAGTGTAGAAATAACACTTATGGTCTAACTTGGTTAATCATACATCATGATGATGTCAGATTAAATCTAAAACGTTTAAACATACTATCCATATAAGCATAGATTTACTAACTAGTAATGGTTTAATTATTAAAAGTCGTTATTTTGATTTTAATGATAATACATGTATTGTGAATATCTCAGTGTAGAATAAACATGGTTTAACATGGTTTATCATAAACCATTCAATGGTAAATTAAATCTATTATACTCAGACATACTATCCATATGTATCTAGATTTACTAACTAGTAATTGTTTAATTATTAAAAGTCGTTATTACGATTTTAATGATAATACATGTATTGTGAATATCTCAGTGTAGAATGAACATGGTTTTACATGGTTTATTATAAACCATTCAATGGTAAAATAAATCTATTATACTCAGACATACTATCTAGATCTAGATTTACTAACTAGTAATGGTTTAATTATTAAAAGTCTTTATTATGATTTTAATGATAATACATGCATTGTGAATATCTCAGTGTAGAAATAACACTTATGGTTTAACTTGGTTAATCATACATCATGATGACGTCAGATTAAATCTAAAACCTTTAAACATACTATCCATATAAGCATAGATTTACTAACTAGTAATGGTTTAATTATCAAAAGTCGTTATTATGATTTTAATGATAATATATGAATTGTGAATATCTAAGTGTGGAAACAACACTTATGGTTTAACTTGGTTAATCATACACCATGATGACGTTACATTAAATCTAAAACCTTTAAACATACTATCCATATAAGTATAGATTTACTAACTAGTAACGGTTTAATTATTAAAAGTCGTTATTATGATTTTAATGATAATACATGTATTGTGAATATCTCAGTGTGGAAACAACACTTATGATTTAACTTGGTTAATCATACACCATGATGACGTCAGATTAAATCTAAAACCTTTACACATACTATCCATATACGTATAGATTTACTAACTAGAAATGGTTTAATTATTAAAAGTCGTTATTATGATTTTAATGATAATACATGTATTGTGAATATCTCAGTGTAGAAATAACACTTATGGTCTAACTTGGTTAATCATACATCATGATAATGTCAGATTAAATCTAAAACGTTTAAACATACTATCCATATAAGCATAGATTTACTAACTAGTAATGGTTTAATTATTAAAAGTCGTTATTATGATTTTAATGATAATACATGTATTGTAAATATCTCAGTGTAGAAATAACACTTATGGTTTAACATGGCTTATCAATAACTATTCAATGGTAAATTAAATGTGATATACTCAGACATACTGTCCATATCTATTTAGATTTACTAACTAGTAATCGTTTAATTATTAAAAGTCTTTATTATGATTTTAATGATAATACATGTATTGTGTATATCTCAGTGTAGAAAATACACTTATGGTCTAACTTGGTTAATCATACATCATGATGACGTCAGATTAAATCTAAAACCTTTAAACATAGTATCCATATAAGCATAGAATTACTAACTAGTAATGGTTTAATTATTAAAAGTCGTTATTATGATTTTAAACTATCATATCTCAGTGTAGAAATAATATGGTTTAACATAGTTTATCATTAACCATTCAATGGTAAATTAAATCTAATATACTCAGACATACTATCCATATGTATCTAGATTTACTAACTAGTAATAGTTTAATTATTAAAAGTCGTTATTTTGATTTTAATGATAATACATGTATTGTGAATATCTCAGTGTAGAATAAACATGGTTTAACATGGTTTATCATAAACCATTCAATGGTAAATTAAATCGATTATACTCAGACGTACTATCCATATGTATCTAGATTTACTAACTAGTAGTGGTTTAATTATTAAAAGTCGTTATTATGATTTTAATGATAATACATGAATTGTGAATATCTCAGTGTGGAAACAACACTTATGGTTTAACTTGGTTAATCATACACCATGATGACGTTACATTAAATCTAAAACCTTTAAACATACTATCCATATAAGTATAGATTTACTAACTAGTAACGGTTTAATTATTAAAAGTCGTTATTATGATTTTAATGATAATACATGTATTGTGAATATCTCAGTGTGGAAACAACACTTATGATTTAACTTGGTTAATCATACACCATGATGACGTCAGATTAAATCTAAAACCTTTAAACATACTATCCATATACGTATAGATTTAGTAACTAGAAATGGTTTAATTATTAAAAGTCGTTATTATGATTTTAATGATAATACATGTATTGTGAATATCTCAGTGTAGAAATAACACTTATGGTCTAACTTGGTTAATCATACATCATGATGATGTCAGATTAAATCTAAAACGTTTAAACATACTATCCATATAAGCATAGATTTACTAACTAGTAATGGTTTAATTATTAAAAGTCGTTATTATGATTTTAATGATAATACATGTATTGTAAATATCTCAGTGTAGAAATAACACTTATGGTTTAACATGGCTTATCAATAACTATTCAATGGTAAATTAAATGTGATACACTCAGACATACTGTCCATATGTATTTAGATTTACTAACTAGTAATCGTTTAATTATTAAAAGTCTTTATTATGATTTTAATGATAATACATGTATTGTGAATATCTCAGTGTAGAAAATACACTTATGGTCTAACTTGGTTAATCATACATCATGATGACGTCAGATTAAATCTAAAACCTTTAAACATAGTATCCATATAAGCATAGAATTACTAACTAGTAATGGTTTAATTATTAAAAGTCGTTATTATGATTTTAAACTATCATATCTCAGTGTAGAAATAATATGGTTTAACATAGTTTATCATTAACCATTCAATGGTAAATTAAATCTAATATACTCAGACATACTATCCATATGTATCTAGATTTACTAATTAGTAATAGTTTAATTATTAAAAGTCGTTATTATGATTTTAATGATAATACATGAATTGTTAATATCTAGTTTTGGAAACAACACTTATGGTTTAACTTGTTTAATCATACACCATGATGACGTCAGATCAAATCTAAATCCTTTCAACATACTATCCATATAAGTATAGATTTACTAACTAGTAATGGTTTTATTATCAAAAGTCGTTATTATGATTTTAATGATAATATATGAATTGTGAATATCTCAGTGTGGAAACAACACTTATGGTTTAACTTGGTTAATCATACACCATGAAGACGTCAGATTAAGTCTAAAACCTTTAAACATACTATCCATATAAGCATAGATTTACTAACTAGTAATGGTTTAATTATTAAAAGTCGTTATTATGATTTTAATGATAATACATGTATTGTGAATATCTCAGTGTAGAAATAACACTTATGGTTGAACATGGTTTATCATAAACCATTCAATGGTAAATTAAATCTAATATACTCAGACATACTATCCATATGTATCTAGATTTACTAACTAGTAATGGTTTAATTATTAAAAGTCGCTATTAAGATTTTAATGATAATACATGTATTGTGAATATCTCAGTGTGGAAACAACACTTATGATTTAACTTGGTTAATCATACACCATGATGACGTCAGATTAAATCTAAAACCTTTGAACATACTATCCATATAATAATAGATTTACTAACTAGTAATGGTTTAATTATTAAAAGTCGTTATTTTGATTTTAATGATAATACATGTATTGTGAATATCTCAGTGTAGAATAAACATGGTTTAACATGGTTTATCATAAACCATTCAATGGTAAATTAAATCGATTATACTCAGACGTACTATCCATATGTATCTAGATTTACTAACTAGTAGTGGTTTAATTATTAAAAGTCGTTATTATGATTTTAATGATAATATATGAATTGTGAATATCTCAGTGTGGAAACAACACTTATGATTTAACTTGGTTAATCATACACCATGATGACGTCAGATTAAATCTAAAACCTTTAAACATACTATCCATATAAGTATAGATTTACTAACTAGAAATGGTTTAATTATTAAAAGTCGTTATTATGATTTTAATGATAATACATGTATTGTGAATATCTCAGTATAGAAATAACACTTATGGTCTAACTTGGTTAATCATACATCATGATGACGTCAGATTAAATCTAAAACCTTTAAACATACTATCCATATAAGCATAGATTTACTAACTAGTAATGGTTTAATTATTAAAAGTCGTTATTATGATTTTAATGATAATACATGTATTGTGAATATCTCAGTGTAGAAATAACACTTATGGTTGAACATGGTTTATCATAAACCATTCAATGGTAAATTAAATCTATTATACTCAGACATACTATCCATATGTATCTAGATTTACTAACTAGTAATGGTTTAATTATATAAAGTCGTTATTATGATTTTAATGATAATACATGTATTGTGAATATCTCAGTGTGGAAACAACACTTATGATTTAACTTGGTTAATCATACACCATGATGACGTCAGATTAAATCTAAAACCTTTAAACATACTATCCATATAAGTATAGATTTACTAACTAGTAATGGTTTAATTATTAAAAGTCGTTATTTTGATTTTAATGATAATACATGTATTGTGAATATCTCAGTGTAGAATAAACATGGTTTAACATGGTTTATCATAAACCATTCAATGGTAAATTAAATCTATTATACTCAGACATACTATCCATATGTATCTAGATTTACTAACTAGTAATTGTTTAATTATTAAAAGTCGTTATTACGATTTTAATGATAATACATGTATTGTGAATATCTCAGTGTAGAATGAACATGGTTTAACATGGTTTATCATAAACCATTCAATGGTAAAATAAATCTATTATACTCAGACATACTATCTAGATCTAGATTTACTAACTAGTAATGGTTTAATTATTAAAATTCGTTATTATGATTTTAATGATAATACATGTATTGTGAATATCTCAGTGTAGAAATAACACTTATGGTTTAACATGGCTTATCAAAAACCATTCAATGGTAAATTAAATCTAATACACTCAGACATACTGTCCGTATGTGTTTAGATTTACTAACAAGTAATGGTTTAATTATTAAAAGTCCTTATTATGATTTTAATGATAATATATGAATTGTGAATATCTCAGTGTGGAAACAACACTGATGGTTTAACTTGGTTAATCATACACAATGATGACGTCAGATTAAATATAAAACCTTTAAACATACTATCCATATAAGTATAGATTTACTAATTAGAAATGGTTTAATTATTAATAGTCGTTATTATGATTTTAATGATAATATATGTATTGTGAATATCTCAGTGTAGAAACAACATGGTTTAACATGGTTTATCATAAACCATTCAATGGTAAATTAAATCTATTATACTCAGACATACTATCCATATGTATCTAGATTTACTAACTAGTAATGGTTTAATTATTAAAAGTCTTTATTATGATTTTAATGATAATACATGTATTGTGAATATCTCAGTGTTGAAAATACACTTATGGTCTAACTTGGTTAATCATACATCATGATGACGTCAGATTAAATCTAAAACCTTTAAACATACTATCCATATAAGCATAGATTTACTAACTAGTAATGGTTTAATTATTAAAAGTCGTTATTATGATTTTAATGATAATACATGTATTGTGAATATCTCAGTGTAGAAACAACATTGTTTAACATGGTTTATCATAAACCATTCAATGGTAAATTAAATCTATTATACTCAGACGTACAATCCATATGTATCTAGATTTACTAACTAGTAGTGGTTTAATTATTAAAAGTCGTTATTATGATTTTAATGATAATACATGAATTGTGAATATCTCAGTGTGGAAACAACACTTATGATTTATCTTGGTTAATCATACACCATGATGACGTCAGATTAAATCTAAAACCTTTAAACATACTATCCATATAAGTATAGATTTACTAACTAGAAATGGTTTAATTATTAAAAGTCGTTAGTATGATTTTAATGATAATACATGTATTGTGAATATCTCAGTGTAGAAATAACACTTATGGTTTAACATGGCTTATCAATAACCATTCAATGGTAAATTAAATCTAATACACTCAGACATACTGTCCATATGTATTTAGATTTACTAAATAGTAATGGTTTAATTATTAAAAGTCTTTATTATGATTTTAATGATAATACATGTATTGTGAATATCTCAGTGTAGAAAATCCACTTATGGTCTAACTTGGTTAATCATACATCATGATGACGTCAGATTAAATCTAAAACCTTTAAACATACTATCCATATAAGGATAGATTTACTAACTAGTAATGGTTAAATTATTAATAGTCGTTATTACGATTTTAATGATAATACATGTATTGTGAATATCCCAGTGTAGAAATAACATGGTTTAACATGGTTTATCATAAACCATTCAATGGTAAATTAAATCTATTATACTCAAACATACTATCCATATGTATCTAGATTTACTAATTAGTAATGGTTTAATTATTAAAAGTCGTTATTATGACTTTAATGATAATACATGTATTGTGAATATCTCAGTGTAGAAATAACACTTATGGTCTAACTTGGTTAATCATACATCATGATGACGTCAGATTAAATCTAAAACCTTTAAACATACTATCCATATAAGCATAGATTTACTAACTAGTAATGGTTTAATTATTAAAAGTCGTTATTATGATTTTAATCATACTACATGTAATGTGAATATCCCAGTGTAGAAATAACACTTATGGTTTAATATGGTTTATCATAGACCATTCAATAGTAAATTAAATCGTATACACTTAGACATACTATCCATATGTATCTAGATATACTAACTAGTAATGGTTTGATTTTTAAAAGTCGTTATTATGACTTTAATGATAATACATGTATTGTCAGTGTAGAAATAACACTTATGGTTCAAAATGGTTTATCATAAACCATTCAATGGTAAATTAAATCTATTATACTCAGACATACTATCCATATGTATCTAGATTTACTAACTAGTAATGGTTTAATTATTGAAAGTCGTTAATATGATTTTAATGATAATGTATGTATTGTGAATATCTCAGTGTCGAAATAACACATGTTTTAACACGGCTTATCAAAAACCATTCAATCGTAAATTAAATCTAATAAACTCAGACATACTGTCCATAGAAGTATAGATTTACTAACTAGTAATGGTTTAATTATTAAAAGTCGTTATTATGATTTTAATGATAACACATGAATTGTGAATATCTCAGTGTAGAAATAACACTTATGGTCTAACTTGGTTAATCATACATCATGATGACGTCAGATTAAATCTAAAACCTTTAAACATACTATCCATATAAGCATAGATTTACTAACTAGTAATGGTTTAATTCTTAAAAGTCGTTATTATGATTTTAAATTATCATATCTCAGTGTAGAAATAATATGGTTTAACATGGTTTATCATAAACCATTCAATTGTAAATTAAATCTAATATACTCAGACATACTATCCATATGTATCTAGATTTACTAACTAGTAACGGTTTAATTATTAAAAGTCGTTATTATGATTTTAATGATAATACATGTATTGTGAATATCTCAGTGTAGAAATAACACTTATGGTTGAACATGGTTTATCATAAACCATTCAATGGTAAATTAAATCTATTATACTCAGACATACTATCCATATGTATCTAGATTTACTAACTAGTAATGGTTTAATTATTAAAAGTCGTTATTATGATTTTAATGATAATACATGTATTGTGAATATCTCAGTGTAGAAATAACACTTATGGTCTAACTTGGTTAATCATACATCATGATGACGTCAGGTTAAATCTAAAATCTTTAAACATACTATCCACATAAGCATAGATTTACTAACTAGTAATGGTTTAATTATTAAAAGTCGTTATTATGATTTTAATGATAATCCATGAATTGTTAATATCTCAGTGTGGAAACAACACTTATGGTTTAACTTGGTTAATCATTCACCGTGATGATGTCAGATTAAATCTAAAACCTTTAAACATACTATCCGTATAAGTATAGATTTACTAACTAGTAATGGTTTAATTATTAAAAGTTGTTATTATGAATTTAATGATAATACATGTATTGTGAATATCTCAGTGTAGAAACAACATGGTTTAACATGGTTTATCATAAACCATTCAATGGTAAATTAAATCTAATATACTAAGACATTCTATCCATATGTATTTAGATTTACTAACTAGTAACGGTTTATTTATTAAAAGTCGTTATTATGATTTTAAGGATAATACATGTATTGTGAATATCGAAATAACACTTATGGTTTAACTTGGTTAATCATACACCATGACGTCAGATTAAATCTAAAACCTTTAAACATACTATCCATATAAGTATAGATTTACTAACTAGTAATGGTTTAATTATTAAAAGACGTTATTATGATTTTTATGATAATACTTTTTTTTTAATTATTAACAATAATTATTATTATTATATGAAAGATGTATATACAATAATACATGTTAAAAACAAATTTCAATATTGAACTAGTAAACTATGTAACTATGTATGAGTCAACTATCTAAGTAGAGGTCTGAGACTTTAGCACGGGGACCTGCCCTTGCAAGAAATGCTCTGGCATTCGAGCGCACAAGGGAAAGGTTTAGTCTCGAATAAATGCTGTCCAGAGTGGTGGAAGTGGAGGAGTTAACCTGAACTGAAAGGCGGAAAGCAAGTTTCTTGAAGGTGTCAGAGGCAAGTTGGCCCCATGCCCCGAATGAATCGACAACAAGCGGTATGCAGCTCCAGCCTAGTTCTGCACAAATCCCAGAATTTGCTAGTATCTTTCGCTGTTCTGTGGCAAAAGCTGCAGTGCCTGCTGTGTGTCCCGCTTCGGAAACTATGTCAGGTTTTAGCGGAGACGACACAGATAGGTCGAACGCAGCAGGTTTGCCATTGAAGCCCCAGTTGTTAACTAGAATGTCTGCTGGTCTAGATTGTTTCTGGTCATGACCAAGACCACTGCCAGCTTCCAGCTTAGGGTTGTATAAGGCTTTCTTGAAGAGGTGATACAAGGTATTGCGAAGGTTGTTATGACGCGCAATGACATTTGCAATGACACTTTTTTTTAATTTTTTTATTTTTATTATTATTATTTATTTATTTATTAATAAAAAATCTTTTAATATTGAGAAAATATAAACTAACATACATGATAAACTAACATACATGATAAACTAACATATATGGCTAACAACAACACAACCTAACATATACAATGTACTGGCACACTAACACACTCGATCACTCACACACAGAACTAAAAGTCATCTAAACCATCAAAGGAACTTAATGTTCCCAAGACGGAAGTGGAATTTTCTCTCTGGATTGCCACAGAAAGGCGCTGGAGTAAGAATTGGTAGGATTGTGAGTCTCCAGTGGTTTTGTGCAGACGATGGCCAAGGTCCTTAAGAAAGGACAATGTTTCAGCACCAAACACACCAAGAGACTCACATGCTATGGGAACAAAGAAGTATTTAGCTCCAAGAGAGGAATACTTCTTCCTCTTTTGAGATTCAGCCTCTGCTGCTACCAATCCTGGGCCTCTTTCAGCAGTGGAGAGATATGATGGTGCCAAGGTGTCTCTGCATGTAGCATCCCACACAAGGAGTTTCCCCTCTTTCCAGGGAACCATTGAAATTCCATCTGGCCTTTTACCATCAGATCTAGCTACTCCAGAAGGCTCCAAACGAGCAGGTATTTTTGCAGCTGACAGTGCTCTGTGGATGATGTCGTTTAAGCTAGAATGCCTGGAGTGGCGACCTTCACCCCATCTACAGCTAAGGCCATGAGTAGCAAGGTCATTCATGTATTGTGAATATCTCAGTGTAGAAATAACACCTATGGTTTAACATGGTTTATCATAAACCATTCAATGGTAAATTAAATCTAATACACTCAGACATACTATCCATATGTATCTAGATTTACTAACTAGTAATGGTTTAATTATTCAAAGTCGTTATTATGATTTTAATGATACTACATGTGTTGTGAATATCTCAGTGTATAAATACACTTATGTTTTTACATGGTTTATCATAACCATTCAATGGTAAATTAAATCTAATACACTCAGACACACTATCTGTATGTATCTAGATTTACTAACTAGTAATGGTTTAATTATTAAAAGTCGTTATTGTGATATTAATGATACTACATGAATTGTGAATATCTCAGTGTAGAAATAACACTTATGGTTTAACATGGTTTATCATAAACCAATCAATGGTAAATTAAATCTAATACACTCAGACATACTATCTCTGTAGCGTACATTGGCTCACTTTATACCTCGGGTTTTGGCTCCCTGTCTCCACACTACCTTGCCTCAGCAATTCATATGTTTAATTTATTTCTACCACCATCAGAGGCTATTAACTTAGAGCCACTTCTGTTGACTTCAGTCACCCAAAGAGCCTCTCCTCCAAGCTGGATGACCACCTCTTCAAGGGTCTACTTGACATGTCCTCCATCGCTGACAAGGCTCGCTTGCTATCTATTTCCTCCCCTCATGCAGGTTCATGGCTGTCTGTTACTCCATCAGAAGGTCTTGGACTCCATCTTGACCCTTGAAGCCTTTTTCAGGTTGCCATCAAGTGGTGGCTTGGCCTGGACCTTTCATATGGTTCATGCTGCCCACTGTGCCCTGAGATTGCCTTGGACCCACTTGGCCATCATGCTGTTACCTGCAACAGGGGTGGTGATGTGGTTTTCCACCACAACAAACTGCGTGATGTCCTTGCAGATCCCTGCCAGCGAGCTCATCTGGGTGTCCAGGTGGAAATGGGTTATAATCTCCCCAATCACAGCCACACCCATCCAGCTGACCTTTTAGTTCCAAACTGGGTCTTGGGCAAACCAGCAGCTTTTGACTTGTCTGTCACATCTCCGCTTAATCCGACAACTCTTTTGGAAGTGAGTGTGACAACAGGAGTAGCTGCACTGACCACTGAGCTGAGAATGCACTACTCCAATGACACCAAATGTAATGAACTTGATTGGGTTTGTGTACCATTGGTGGTGGAGTCGTATGGAGCCTGGGGAAAAGAGGCTTTGGAGTCCATCTCTCAGCTAGCCTCTCGACTAGCCACTTGCTCGTCCAAGGCGAAGTCAGTGGTTTAAGCTGAACTCTACGGGGGGCTGAACCTTCACCTGGTACGAGCTAATGCCATTGCCATCCTTTCCTGTAGCTTCAGTCAAAGTGATGTAGGGTAGATGTATAGTTAGCATTTTGTGTACACTGTGTGTAGTCTAGTTGTATATGTTTATAATTATATCAGTGTATTTATGCATGTCCATTTATCCTGACAATAATTAATAATTACAGACACAATATGTGGAGCACAATGCAACAAACTAAATACTAAGCTACATGTACACTGAACTAATATCTACTACATTTGTGGTTCTTCCCAGTAAAACCCTTGCATTCTGGCACATCAGGGTAATGCCCAGGCTGCAGTAGATTGAGGCTAGCACCTCAGGCCAGAAACGACTCGTCCTGATGGCTAGTTTCTTGGCAACCCAAGAGAGAGCTTCTTGTGCCTCGCTTCCCCAACCCCCAAATACCTCCACGACCAATGGGACACATACCCAACCTCTCGCTGTACAGGGAATGTCATTTTTGGCATGTTTGTCCTGCTCTCCCAGCTCAGCAGTATAACCTGAGGTCATGCTCGCTCCCAATAAAATGTTTGATCCTGTAATATTGTTTATGTATTATTATTATTATTTATTTATTTATTTTTGTCAAATATCATAATCATTACAGGATAAATGAACATGCACAAATACACTGATATATAAACATATACAACTAGACTAAACACAATGTACACAACATGCCAACTATATATCTACCCTACATCACTTTGACTAATGCTACGGGAAAGGATGGCAATGGCATTAGCTTGCACCAGGTGAAGGTTCAGCCGCCATTTTTAATAATTAAACCATTACTAGTTAGTAAATCTATATTTATATGGATAGTATGTTTTAGATTTAATTTGACATCATCATGGTGTATGATAAACCATGTTAAACCATAAGTGTTATTTCTACAGAGATATTCACAATTCATGTTGTATCATTAAAATCACAATAACGACTTTTAATAATTAAACCATTACTAGTTAGTACATCTAGATACATATGGATAGTATGTTTAAAGGTTTTATATTTCATCAGACGTCATCATGGTGTGTGATAAACCATGTTAAACCATAAGTGTTATTTCTGCACTGAGATATTCACAATACATGTAGTATCATTAAAATCATAATAACAACTTTAAATAATTAAATCATTACTAGTTAGTAATCTAGATACATAGGGATAGTATGACTGAGTGTATTAGACTTAATTTACCATTGAATGGTTTATGATAAGCCATGATAAACCATGTGTTATTTCTAAACTGAGATATTCACCATACATGTTAGTATCATTAAAATCATAATAACGACTTTTAACAATAAAACCATTACTAGTTAGTAAATCTATATTTATTTGGATAGTATGTTAGAAGGTTTTAGATTTAATCTGACGTCACCATGGTGTATTACAAACCATGTTAAACCATAAGTGTTATTTCTACACTGAGATATTCACAATTCATGAGTATCATTAAAATCATAATAACGACTTTAAATCATTAAACCATTACTACTTAGTAAATCTAGATACATATGGATTGTATGTCTGAGTGTATTAGATTGAACTTACCATTGAATGGTTTATGATAAACCATGTTAAAACATAAGTATTATTTCTAGACTGAGATATTGTCAATACATGTAGTATCATTAAAATCATACTAGCGTCTGTTTATAATTAAACCATTACTGGTTGGTAAATCTAGATCTATATGGATAGTGTGTTTAAGTGTTTTAGATTTAATGTAGCATATTCGTAGCTTATGATAAAACATGTTAAACCATATGTGTTATTTCAACACTGAGATATTCACAATACATGTAGTATCATTAAAATCATAATAACGACTTTTAATAATTCCACCATTACTGGTTAGTAAATCTAGATCTGTATGGATAGTATGTGTAAGAGTTTTAGATTTAATGTAGCATATTCATAGCTTATGATAAACCATGTTAAACCATAAGTGTTATTTCTAGACTGAGATATTGACAATACTTGTAGTATCATTAAAATCATACTAGCGTCTGTTTATAATTAAACCATTACTGGTTGATAAATCTAGATCTATATGGATAGTGTGTTTAAGAGTTTTAGATTTAATGTAGCATATTCGTAGCTTATGATAAAACATGTTAAACCATGTGTTATTTCAAACTGAGATATTCACAATACATGTAGTATCAGTAAAATTATAATAACGACTTTTAATAATTAAACCATTACTAGTTAGTAAATCTAGATCAATATGGATAGTATGTTTGAGAGTATTAGATTTAATCTACCATTGAATGGTTTATGATAAACCATACGTGTTATTTCTACACCACAATACAGTAGTATCATTAAAATCACAATAACGACTTTTAATGATTAAACCATTACTAGTTAGTAAATCTAGATCTATGTGGATAGTATGTTTGAGAGTATTACATTTAATCTACCATTGAATGTTCAACCATAAGTGTTATTTCTACACTGAGATATTCACAATACATGTACATGTAGATCATTAAAATCATAATTAAGACTTTTAATAATTAAACCATTACTGGTTAGTAAATCTTGATCTATGTGGATAGTATGTTTGAGAGTATTACATTTAATCTACCATTGAATGGTTTATGGTTCAACCATAAGCGTTATTTCTACACTGAGATATTCACAATACATGTATATTATAAAAATCATAATATTGCCTTTAACCATTACTAGGTAGTAAATCTAGAGGTATATGATTGGTGTACATGTTGTTTAGATTTAATCTAGCATTATCATGGTTTATGAAAAATCCTTAAGTGTTATTTCCACACTGAGATATTCACAATACATGTAGTATCATTAATATCATAATAACGACTTTTAATGATTAAACCATTACTAGTTAGTAAATCTAGATACATATGGATAGTGTGTCTGAGTGTATTAGATTTAATTTACCATTGAATGGTTAAGATAAACTATGTTAAACCATAAGTGTTATTTCTACACTGAGATATTCACAATACATGTAGTATCATTAAGATCATTATAACGACCTTTAATAATTAAACAATTACACAAAGGCACCTGTGTTCTCAATTGAATGTGGGATTTGGACAGCAGAGTATATTTCTCCTTGTGGCATCAGATACGTATGAGACTGCGAAGGTGTCCACACAAGTAAAGTCCCAAACAAGACACTGGCCAGACTTCCATGGGGCAATGGAACAACTATCAGGTAGCTTGTCATCTGATCTGCATAGGCCGATGGGCTCAAGTGTTGATGGTACATTTATTGCTGTTTATTAATAGCAGCAAAACAGCCTTAGCTTTTGATGCACCTCAGCCCATGAGTAGCGTCAACATGACCTCCACAGTGGTAGCAGATGTGGGGTTGACAGAGTTGTTGGTTGTGTGATCATCCATTCGCAGGCAAGGGGATAAGACAGGGAAGGCGTGCAACCAGGCACCAGACTCTTTAGTGGCTGCTGCCAGTAACCTAGCACGAGACCTGCAGTCAGAGGCACCCTGTAGGAGCTGATCATAATGTCTCTTCCATGTGCGGGAGGTCCCAAGCCTTTTGTTGTGACCTCTCTCCACTGAATAACAGCAGCATCAACAGCTAAGTATGGAACGCCAGAAAACCGAGCAGGCAAAATTTGGTTGATGAGGTCGTAGGAACCAGCAGCTGAGGAAGCTGAGAAGCTCTACGAACCCAAATACCACCAAAACAGACTGGCAGAGTGGCCTGGGACTAAGCTGACTTGCAAGAAAAATCGATATTCAGAACCTCAGTCAGAATACTAGTGCTGCGCAATTCAGCTCAAACTGGAAGTCATGTTTAAAGTCAACCATCAAATTTCAAAGCATATTCAGATAATCCATGTTGAACAATAAAAGTTCTGAGATTTGCCATTAATGGACAATAATTATTGCTACTTGGGTGTATACACTTGCAAACACGTGCCCAGCCTACATTTTTAAGAGTACTAATGGGAACATTTTAGCAACGATACTGTAGGGAATAACATGCACACTTGTATTCCTATCCACAGTGAAGAATGAGCCCCATGTCCATTTGATGGCAACAGGTCATGTGAAAAAGTATATTCAAAGGAGAGCTAACCCTTATAAACAAGAAACAACAATATCTCTGTCAATCTGTTAGAGCTTAATTTTATCTTTTGAACATGCTGTGATAATGATCCTTTGACACATTAATTTTATCAATTGATGATACAAATGTTGACTAAGTGCATTAAAATCAATATACACTCGCTACGTTGTCTATAAAAAGCATAGCTACTTGTGGGTAGGTTTATAGTATTTTGAAGGCACAAAGGGCATCTTGACAATTTCTGCTTGCATAATATTCTTGCGAACTTTCAGTTGTACAACAGATCCTAACTTTGATGTTTCATTAGGTAAGTATGACATTGCAATGTTGTATCCCAGAATTGGACTTGGACCGCCAGATGTAACAACACCTAGATTATAGAATAGACACAATTATAGTTTATGTAAGCAAAGTAAGCCATAAGTAGATGTAGATAATATATACAGGGTGTTCCTCAATCAAAGAAAATCGTTCATAAATTGACCATAAACACCAATATTTTGCCAAATGCTCTAATAATGCAGGCTTAATTTTTGATGTAAACAAACTGAATAAAATAAAAACAAATTCAGACTTCCCAATAACACCTAATCAAAAACAACATGTTAGTGGCATCCAAAAACTCCGTTTTAGTGAATTTTACATAATAACTTACCGAATTTAACACCACTAGATCAAGATACAATGACCCATAAATCAAATTGTAAAAAATCTACATTTCCATTTTGAATTAATCACATACAATTTGCAGCTTTTATCTAACACCCACCCTTTATATTAATAATTTTTAACTGAAATGAATAGGGTCTTAACAATATTAAAGTAAGTTTTCCACCAGCATGTCTCCTTTTGCTGTTCGATCATTTTACAACAATTACCAGTTAATTAACTGCTTGCAGTTAGGTTATCAACAATTTTCCTTGATTGAGGAACACCCTGTATATCCCAGGACAAAGGCGTAATGCATACATATAAATTTATTAAGGCTATTGACTTCCTATCTTCAACACTTCGTACATGTACATGTACCTTACCATTTCACCATGGTAAAAAATATTTTGGGGTCTTCCACTAGCTCTGTGCCAGTATTGCAACATCAGATACACCACCACGTTCAAACCCTCCATAACCTACCACAGGAGTAAAGCTTCAAATTTGGTTTGTATGTAGACAGGTCCTTTACCTATCATTGGTTCAATTCATTTTTATGTCATCTGTTATGGATTGAACAAACTGCAGGCATGTTTTCGCGCTTGATTCGCGCCAATGATTTGGGCAAATAGTGTCCCGCTCAATATATGAGGAAGCAGTGGTGATATCATTGGCGCGAATCAAGCGGGAAAACGCACACCTACTTTGTTGAACTGCACATGTATCTCCATAATAGATGGCATAAAAATTAACAAACAGAACAGATCAATAGCTAAGACACCTCTCTACCTACAAACCAAATTTGAAGCGATTTGATTACTCGTACTGAAAGTTATGGCGGGTTTGAACCCGGAGGAGTATCAGACATTGCAATACTGGCACGGAGACTCCATATGTATTTTACCATATAGAAATGGTTTACTATGAAGTGTTGAAAATAGGAAGTCGATAACCAATCAGAAGTCATTGTACATACTTTGGTAAAATGACATTCATATTTTGATTTCTTACATCTGTTATGGCTATGTGTTTTGCACAATATTTTACTTTCCCATTTTCCATTACACATCTAACATACTGTCATGTAAAGCCATAATCATCATCAAGCTATGTATTAATGCCAATCACATTCATTGGAAGTCGATATATATGCATCCTGCTATAATCCTTAAACCCCAAATGAATATTTTTAAACATGTGGTATTTTTGTATCAGGCATACATGTCGCTAAGAAACAATGCAGAGGTTCCCGAACTCCACATCATAAAACCTTCTCTTTAAGATCATGGGCCTGTTAAATATACAAGTAGTAATGAAATAAGCACATACACAAGTTTTGTATCTGTCAATGGATCAACTTCTTGCTGAAAAAATTGCCATCAAATGGAAAAAATCATACCCAGAAATAGCAGGATGGATACGAGCTAGGCTTTCCTTTGCTATTTTGAGGGCCACAACTTTATGCTTGCGAGGTTCTCGAACAAAATGGAGAAGTGGTGCAGCTATTGATGATGGGGCTGGCCTGCCTGATGTTGCATATTAAGTGAATCATATATTTACTACTGTTATTATTATATATTGTACATTCTATTCATCTTCTTGTTTCTCTATGTACGTATGTATCTTATTTATATGTGATCACAACAAAAAAAAAGTTTGTTTGATAGATACGACTAATACCCATTCGTGTCTACCTTCGGGACCTTTTAAAACTTGGATGTAGTGATTACAGTGAAAATTTTCTTTCGAATCCCTAAATATCTCAAGTGAAGATTTAAAGTGCTACAATGACTCTGATGGAAGCAAGAACACCTAGGGAAAATCCCGTTTTCACTTTGATCACTCCAATGTGCTATTGTAAAATATTCATATTTATATAGTTCTTTGGTCAAGTACTAGTGTTGCTCATAAGTGACTCACTGAGCGGTTATGGGTAACACTAGACCTTTTAAAGGAACCAATTCGTGGTTATATTTTATGCACTACCAAAGTATATTAAAAGGCGGGCTGTCGATACTGGTGAAGCACTGACGTTAAGATAGTGGGAAGTAAATAATAGCTAGTGCAACTAAAGAATATGACAGAACAAATGATATCACTTAGGAAGCTGAACACCCTCTTAGATTTAAATTTAATTAACAATGACTACGAAGTGGACCATGTACATTTCAATGAAAATAACTAACCAGTAAATTGTGCTCATACAATAACTTACCAATAATATCTCCATTAGATGAAAGAACGTCTGCTCCATCTTCAGGTAAATAGGAAATACAATTGATGGTCACAAGTGCAAGTCAATTCCCTACACCAAATGTCATGCATGCTCAAACATAGCAAAACCTCAAGTGATCCATAGAAATAACATGTACAATACACACAATATCTTTTTAGATGAACGTAAAACAAGGGTGCAATGGACCTTATAATTCAACACAATCATACTGTGGGTGCAAACTTACGTCTTGCAGGAGGCCCCTCAGACTTGATTCCCATTCTACGCACAGCAGGCTTATCCTTCAGCTGTTTCTGTATTTTGTCACAGCCTAAAAAGCCACCCTCAGTAGCACGCCTTTTACCTAAAAATTGTTTGTTTTTTTTTTTCATATCACATGTATCATGGACTAAAGTTGAAGCACTTACTAATGCACCATGACAGCCCAGCCTCAACAGGTGTGGTTTCCTCAGTAATATCGCTACCATACAAACAAAGTCCAGCTTCTAATCGAAGAATGTCTCTAGCACCTAGACCTGCTAGCTTCACAGGTTGTAGAGACAAAAATTTAGCAGCCAGTTCAACAGCTCTTTCCGATGGAACAGACACCTTGGAGGGTAGTAAAAGAAGGCACAGTGATTTATATATGGAATATATTAAGATTGTATTGCATGTTGCTTTCATTCATATTGTCAATTCTCCTTCATGCCACTGTGCACTTCGTCTATGATTAAGGAATTAAGAACAGTAATTTGATCAAAACCTGTACATGCATTCTTTCCAAGATCACCATCACCTGATAAACACTGCATCTCTTCAGATATTAGCAAGAGTCAATATGTATTACACTGTATCACCCACATTCACATGTATGTTTTATGATTCTCTGGCATTAATCAAAGACATAGACCCATGTACATGTAATTCACATCAAAGCATAATTAACACCAAAACAGACGACACCATTTGGTGATAATTCACTGGTCACTTCTTCAATGTTAACAACAATTTGCAGTGTTAAATGGAAAGATACATAATGTATTTGTAATAGGGTTATCTGTCCTAGAATTATGTTCAAATGAATGTTTCATTTTTCATTCAGTTCAATAGTCTGTAATTTCACAGTACTGTTAAATTGTAAATACCTTTGGTAGTTCCACCAAAACAAACAACTGATTCAACATCTCAATTTGAGACACTAAGCTAATGTCTTTAAATATAGAACATTATAGGTTATTCAAACTCAATCCAATAATCATTATGCCCTTAACACCATTACAAAATCTATCCACATGCAGTAACATTGCAATAGGATTATAAAATACAAGCTGCAAAATAAATACTAAAATGTAGTTGACAGGTGATTCTTATCATTAACGCAGTAAACAGTACTAACATCATATATGCTTGCAAGTAAGTGCTCAACAAATAGTTATTTTAGTAATGTACCTCTACACCATCTTCACCCGTATAGCCACAACGTGATACTCTGCAACCATGGATTCCAAAAACATCCATTATGGCACTGTGCATAAATGCAAGCTTTGATAAATCACCCTTGATACCTTGTTGCAATACTGAAGCCATTTGTGGCCCTGAAAAACACTTAAATTAATTAGCAAAAAATTAAACCTAACTATTACATACCTTGTAATGCTAACAACGAGCGTTCACTAAGTCGAGAAATACTGACATTAAGTGAGGATTGCTTCAATGAACTCTGAAGAAAGATTTTAAGAACTCCATCATGTTATAAACCACAAAAAGTGACATAAAACAATATACAAACCGTGAGATGAGACCAATCATGATCAGCTCGGCCAGCATTTGACACAACAAAAAAGGAGTTAGGACCATCTTTTGTTATTATGCAGTCATCAAGAATTCCACCGTTGGGAGATGTCAATACAGAAAGAGTTGCTAGAGAATTTAAAAAATTGTACTTATCATATGTAACTTACAGCCAGTATTACTAAATCATTACACTACAAACATTCTTTACTGATCTAACTTATTTTGTAATGAAATAATGATTTGACCACTGTGATTGTTTAAAATAAAACTATTGCAGCACTTATCACATAATGTAGAAACTTGTACATTTGGTATTTTGACTGAGGCTAGGAATTTGTTTTTATGACATACGATGCTAGTTTCCAGATTGTTAAAAAAAGCTGTGAGTTTTGCAATGGTAGAGTTTACAACGAAGATGGAAGGACAAATAAAAGAAGGCACTGTTTAGTTTTGTTATCAGATACAGGATAACTGTTATGCTATGTTGCCATGTATATTGCACCACCTGGTCTTCAATAAAAGGCCTTCACAATACCTAAGGCCATACACAAATAATCAGATATGTTCAAGCGAACATCTAGATATCAACGTTTGTGTGCGTTTGAGATTTGCCAGACCCTAGCACAAGTTTGGGAACGAGACTAAAACGCCACTTACCCGCTCCGTTTTCCAATGCTTGCAAATCGGCAACGGTTAACCATTCCAGAAACTTCAGAGAATCCTTTCCAGCGATTTGCAACTAAGGTATGAACATAGTTATTACAAAGTACATACCTCATTATTCAGAGACACCTACTTGAAGCATGTGAGATACATCAAATAAAGAAGCAGCTTTCCTGGTGTGGTGGGTCGAATTAATGATCGATAGATCCTCGTACTGCAGTGGCATAGACCAGCCAGCAAATGGAACCATACGTCCACCATGAGATACATGAAAATCATACAGCGCAGTTCGTTTTAGATTAGCGGTGTGCTGTGCGTATGCACGTGGAAAGTTGAAGTGTGAATGTATGCGGGCACAGTAGCTCTTCGTCTACTGAAACATCGCCAAGCTTAACGTACCTCGCAGTAGCATCGTGCTCCAGCTATCCTAAGGTGACTCAACCTGCCGATGTTGCGTACACAAATCATCCTTCCCAACCTTAATTTGGGGCGGGTACGGGTGTGTCCTTATATAATGTATTCATAATTAAGGTATGATCAATGTAGCACAATGCGAAAGTGGCGTATAATCACAACGATCCTTGTCTCGATGATTATTGCCTATATTTTTCTCAGTCTGTCAAAGGAAGATGATGCTATCCAAAGTCAAAGTCTCGCTTCACAGTCTGTGATGGGAGGCAGTGGCGTTTACGCAACGTGTCCTGTTTTGCCGAAAATCAGTAAAAAATGGACCACTTTTTCTTCTGTTCTCAGGACCTATAAACGATTTCATGATGCACAGCTACTGAGTATGAACCACACGCTGTCAGAAGGCTACAGAACTCTAGTTTGGGCATGTGAAGGAGTGTGTTCTGGAATGGGAGCACGCATTCGAGCGATGGAGCAAGTTTTTCTGCTAGCTGTAATGACTAGCAGGGTTTTTGGTATTTACTTAGATGATATGAATAGAAGGATGATGAATTCATACATAGAACCAAACCAGATTGACTGGTATTCAGCATTTCAGTCAGCAACATACGATGCGAAGGACTACATAACAGTGAAAAGTTCGAGTTGTAATTCATCGCTTCTGTCGTTGCTATTCAGCAATAAGACCTATATAATGGTCTCTTCTCAAGTTGGTAACCTACTGCATGATTGCAGCCACGAATTGAAGAGCCACATGCAAGAAGTTGCATTCAAGACAGCTGAGGACAAAGCTGTCTTGAACGGCATTTTGCATAATTTTCTGTTCAAATTTTCAGCTCCACTGCTCATGAAGGCCAGAGAAGCATTAGACTTACTAGGTTTGAGCAACCAACATTATCTTGCAATTCACTTGAGAACTGGATTTGAAGGATTGAGTATTCAAGAATCACCTGGTAATACTCCCAACAAAATATTGCAAGAAAAAAAGCAGTGGGCAACTAGTATGAAATGCGCCCTTAATGTAGCCGACAGCAGTATTAAAAAGGGTTCTCCAATTTTCCTTGCAACAGATTCTTACAATGCTAAACATTGGGCACTAGATCAATATGGTAAAAGAATTAGAACTGTTCATAACACCACAATAGTGCATCCTGACAAGAGAAAGAGTTGGACATCAGCTGATGATGAATTTTTAGGGTTGTGGATAGATATGGTGCTTTTGGCACGTTCCTATGTGATGGTCCGTGCTGCCAGTGGCTTTTCTACATTTTCTAGTGAATTATGCTTCATGACGCCTAACAGAATTTATCGCTTGCCAGCTTGTTGGACAAAACCTAAACGATTTGACCTTATTAAAGAAAGAACTGTTTCTCTTAGCACTTTACTATAATGTCTAGTGTAATTGTTTATGTACATTAAAAAATACATCACAAAATGATTATTGTAATGATTGCACCGTGTGTAGTATTGTGTATGGTGTCTATATTCAATACAGGAGTTTGCAAGGTAATATTGATAGCCTGAGTTTATTACAAGTTTTTTTATATAAATCTTCAAGTATAAAATGTCAGGTGTGTAAAATAAAATAAAGGGTACAAAACAAAATGAACTAGAACAAAAATTAAATATGAAATGTGATTCCTTGAAAAAGGGAACAACACTGCACCTTATCAACTATGAAGTGTACTACTCTCGGTACTACTAAGCACTTTCTGCTTGCATGGTTATTCTGGGATTTGCTGGATTCATGTATGTATTATAATAGCATGAACCAGGTCAAAGCAATGATTGTTAATAACACAACAGCTATAATTGATTGCATATTTGAAGTGGCATGACATGCAGAATTTGCACTAACAGTAATTGTATAACAGGTGTATCAATACTGTCATGTATAACAAGAATAATGGTTTGCCATGTTACCCAAGGAACTCCATCTTCTCAGCCACTCATCTCCAATCAAGTTGGTTTTATTTAACTCCGAGACATCTATCTCACGAGTTTTCAGATTTAAATGCAACCTTTTCTTTGAATGCCAAATATAATAAATGTTTTTATTGTCTGTTGTACATGTTTCCCTGCAAACAGCAAGAGAAGGTAGAATTACAAGTTTAAATCCATTATCACCAGTAGCAAAGTTAGGGTCACTTTCAGTCCACAGATTAGAGGTCCAAATGATGTTAAGCATTTTCAATGCATAGTTAATGCGAAACTGATCATCAAAAGATGTGAAGTTTATCGAATGTACAGCCATCCAGAACATTTCCATGTGAGGAGAACTTCTAAATAATATAGCTCCCATACATGCAGTATATTTCCAAGGCCCATTCTCACCCAGTTCAAATGGAAAGCGTCCTCGACTGGCAATGATATTTGCATCAAAGTGATGATGAAACAGTGCCAATGGATTTTTCAAAAGCAATGCATCTGAATCACAGTGGAATACACTAACACCCCACTGATTAATTATCCTTATCACAAGCAAACGAGATAAAAATATTCCATTTTTGATACTACCTATTGGTTCTTGAAATATGTCTGAGAAATTCAAATAGATGGATGAAAAGTTCTTTTTTAGCAATAAATTATGGACCATAGTGTCATATGAAAGGACTAAGATGTTGTCTAGTGGGGGTGTGGCTATTAGACGTGCTGAAATCAACCACTGCAAAAGCTGTGTGACACATCCCCAAGTGGAAGCGGTCAAGGCAATAAATTTCATTTTCCGTTTCAAAAGTAGCATCTGTAACTCAATAACCCACTGTTGTTTGGCTAGGGCTTGAATTGGCCTGAATGCACTGTTGTGAGGTAGAACAGTACCAAGTAAAGCCAACGGCTCATTTGTTTCCTTCCCAGCAGGTTCTTTCGCAGAAGGATTAGCATGACTCTGAAAATCAACGGTTTTCATCTTCCAGTGTGAGTACCTAAAAAGCACGCAGACATATCAATCGTAACAAAATTAGACTACATGCAGCAATGATATGCCCTCGTGCTCCACACAGTACTGTAGCAATGTTCGACAATATTGGTATCTTCCGACTAACCTGTTTTCGTGCAGCTCAGCTGATAGCATATATGAATGATTGCTTAGTATATAAATAATAATGCAGTATAGTACTAATACCAAAACAAAAATACGTGTTTTGCAAGCCATCGATCGTGGTGATTAAATTCATGAGCCGGGTATTTAATAAAATCACTGGTACATGTACTCATTAACTTGAAGAGGTCGAGGTGCGGTCAAATTACGCACTAATAATAGAATTTTAATGTTAACATTGAAAAAAGTTCTCTATTTATACTTGAAAAAAAGTGAAGCCCTAAAGTCAGGGCAAGACTTCACTTCATAAATATGTTGATTCTATTACTCTTTAGGGCTTCACTTTTTAGGATTATTAGTCATTAATTATAATACTTTACTGGTAATTCAGGACTTAATTTGGTATATACATGTACAACCTTAATTCCCCACTGAAATCGGTTTGTATGGGATATGATATGAGACATCCAACACATCTTTTTTTTTTCCCTTTCTTAAAATGCACCGTTTGCGCTCCCTACATGACCTATGGATGAGCTTTTAAAAGCCAATCCTACATAGGACCCACTACCGTGGGTCCTGATGAAAGTTTATTTTGCTCCATGCATGTACTTTATAAATATAATTAAAAGAATGGTAAACTAGAAATATATACAAAAGGTTGTTTTGGATGTGGAATCCTGCAGATAATTTAAAATGCTCTCTAGTACTAATTAGTAGTACCAATATTGCCACTTACCACCACATCGCAATATACTAGTACTTTCTCAATGCTGTTTCCCACTTACTGCAGTACCGGTAGTGTAAGTACAGGGTAAAAGGTTGAAACGTCGTATAGATCCATAGTCTTATTGGACAAGACAAGAGAAATTCAGTTGACTTTGTTGCCCGTCATTATTACACTACATGCTGCACGACGATATTTCCAGATATTTCCATGTGATCTTGGGCTACTGAACTGGAACGGTTTGCTTATGATCAAAAAGATAAGGGAGAAAAAAAAAAAAAAACTTACAATATACAAATATTAATTCAAGCATAGTTATTCAGCAGTGGCAGTTGCTGGTGGCAGAGCTTCACTACCGGAATCCTCTTGCTCCTCATCTTTAGAGTTCTCATGCAGCATCACAAATTCCCGAGAACTAAACCCAAATTTCAACACATCCTGTGAATAATAATAACATAATTACAACATCACATGTATGCTTTAACCTTTAACCGGTAAGTGAGTGTGTGGGTTTATTAACCTGTTAATTCAGTCAAGTTGTAATTGTTCAGCACTGATATCATTACACATCGCAAGATACCACACAGAACAAACTAGGAAACTGCTATACAGTATTAAAATGTGTCATGGGGAAAATCCTGTTATGTTAAGCAAGCACTATCAGTAAAAGGACTGCAAGAATAACTATAGAGTTACAGCATAGCATTTACGAAGAACTAAAGTAAATTCAAACAAGTTTATTCAACATTAATCGTAAATGTACATGTGCATGGAGTAGTTTTCGTCAAAGATTACAACCAAAAGGTTTGTACATGTATACCTGATATACAAGTACATGTACATGTACATGTACACTGCATTTTAGAAGCAATGTTAATTACATCATTGATCGCAAACTAAATTTTACCATGGGGGTATGTAAATGTACATGTGAGATTTTCGGAGTTGCGCATCTATGTGTAGATGTGTGACATTAAATCAAAAATAAGTCCAGAATAGTGTGCATGTATTTGTTTAATTCAACATTGACATTTTAATATTCAAACTTAAGGTTATAAACATGTAACATTACATACATGTATTTATATTACATGTGTACCTGCAAAACATTATGATAGGTTTGATCCCCATCAGAATTAATACGAAACCCAAATTACATTTCAATATAAAGAAATGGTGCAGCATGATGTGTTGAAAATAGAAAGTTGATAGCGTTAACCATTTGGAAGTTATACATGTAGCAGTTTGAATGCATTTACATGTATATACACATGTACTTGTACATGTACATGTATGTGACAGTTCACACAAAAATGTCCCCATGTTGATAATTTTAATGCCTTACGCCTGAATTGCTATAACTTCGGAATGGTTAACATTATCAACTTACACTATTTTTGATACTCCTATTATAAAATATACCGTGGGGTCTTACACAAGCTCCATGCCAGCTAGGCATTGCAATACTGGCACGGAGCTAGTGCAAGACTCCAAAATGTATTTTACCATAGATAAATGGTGTAGTATGGTGTTGAAAATGGGATGTTCATACCTATAGTCATAGCGATTCAGGTGTAAGGCATTTTCATAACATCATAAAAAGTTCTATAACAATGGGGACGTTTCCGAACTGTCCCATAGATTTCAACATCAGCGATAAGAGTCCTTACACATGTAAAATTAAGTGCCTTATACATGTACATGTATGTAACAATAGTCCACTTTATACATGTAGTTATCATACTGCCATTTACCAATTGAAGAGGACAGACATTAGCTAAAGGTTCTCACAACATGGAAACTTCAAAGTGGGGCCACTTACATGTACATGTATGCACAAACTGTTCATGTATTTATTAACACATACATGTACATGTACATGTACTAGTACCTTTTCCTTGAGTTCAAAATATCTTGCAGATTCAATTCTCTGATTATTCACGTATGTTCCATTAGTTGAATTAAGATCAATCATATAAGGTCTTGAATAGAAGATGCATGTACATGTGAGCACTTACAGGCAGCTGCACAAACCTGACTCTTCTTCCAACGCCTCCATCTTTTTTTTCATATTGCACTAGCCTGTACTGAAGCACAGCATGTTGCTTTGAACATGAAGGGTGATCTATTGGTACATCTACAATCTAGGGGGTGTGCATGTGGTGTTCCAACATCAGCACAGGTGTTGCAAACCCCAACCCCACTCCCCCCCCCCCCCCCCCACCACTTTATCTTTTGTATCCTTCGCATACCATACCATACTTTCAGCCAAAAAATAAAAATACATTACATCGCACATGTAAATACAATGTATCAACCAAAGTTAAATATTTAAACATGCACATGGCAAGGAGAATACCATTCTCAAGCCCAACATGAAAATATGATCACACTTACTCTTCTGTCTCTTCCAATAAGGTATGCACTTTGCCTATGAATATAAAGTGTTGCTATAAAAAAGTAAAGCAATTGTAACTAATGTGAAAAAATATATGTTTTAATACACACGCACTTACAAAGTGATTCATTTTCCTTAAATTGGTACAATCGCCACCTTGTTTTTGGTATCTTGGCTTCAGGAGGTTCACTGTACATTATGACAACTCCCTGCACAAAAGGTTAATAGTAGCTAACTGAATAGACTTTAATTTAAAAGTTGATAATGTCCTTACTCTGTAAGTGTTAGTCTCTGCTGTTAGTTTGCCCGAAAGAGCAAAGTTCTGGTCAACATTTGATGTTGCACCACTAGCACCACTTTCTTCTCTGATATCTGCATCGCCTGATCTGTAAAGAAAAACTAATTATATAAGGGTAGTGAATTTACGTACATGTACATGTCCTCAACTTGGATTGTATCCATCATCGTAACACCCTCCCCCCATAACAAAAAAAAAAATCAGCTGTGCACTGCAAGTAATTGTACACTAGTCTGCTACTACATGTACATACACGTCATTGCATTGCTTTCAATATTATATGTAGCACTACTAACCCTATGCTTATGCACACTTCACAGTACTTAAGTTGTTTTGTACTTTGTGCCAGTAGGTAACTACAATTACATATGCATTGTGCACATGTGCTATGTTTACAGTATGCATGTACTTAAACAGTTTACATGTACATGTACATGTACACGATGGGTTCTACATGTACATGTTCAAGATGCACATACATGTACAGTCTGTAAAATGTAAACAATTTGGAATACATTTTTTAAAACAAATACCAGTACATTGTGGTAATAAAGAACTTTTCACATGTACATGTACATGCAGGATTAAATTAGATGGTCATATACTAATGCAGGCATATGACAACTTACTGAGAATTATTTGTGGATGAAGCTGGATGAGAATAAACACCAAATCAATTTAAACAGCACATGTACATGTACTTCTAGATGTAACTCTAACCTACATGTACTAATTATAGAGCTAACATGTAAATGTACATCAAATACCAGAACTGACATTAGTGTAATTAAGCTCAACTAACCATGACAAGCACTGATGGTGACCCAAACATCCACACGTGCAAAAATTACCTCCCACGTCTCTAAATAGATCTATTAGCAGTTTCATTCATACATGTACATGTAACTACTACATTTAATGCGAGATACATTGTGTATTGATTTATACGTCCTCTTCAAAACAATACATGATGTTGATACATTTTTGCATATGCATGTAAATGTAGCTATTGAATTTATGCCTTTGCAGGCATGAAAATCTGCACATACATGTACATGTACATGTAGCTCCATTATGGATATAGTAATACAATGACTAAATACACATGTAGTTGAAGGACACCTGCCAAATTTGATGCAGTTTGGCCTTCTCCACAACGAGATGCATTTTTGAACCTGGTGGAACCAAGTCTCATATTTTCAGCACGTTGCAAAATGCATACTATTAGGAAATGGTGTGACAAACAACAGGAAGTTGACAGTGCTTACCACTCAGACGATATATAGTTAGGAGGATGAGGATGCTAAACCATTTACACGTATATACCCAAGTGGTTTATCTTTGTGGAAAATATTAATATGCATACATGTACACTTAAATCTAAGAAACTAGTGTGTATAAAAAATTAATTTAAATAGCACCAAATCTTTCTCCATGTGACCTACTGTGATGGTTCCCCTCGTTCTTGTCATCCGACCTTTGCTCGTTGCTCTCCTCTTCTGCTCTTTGTTCATTACCTCTGTCACTTGATCTTTGTTTCCGATGCAACCTTTGTTCACTACTTCTATCATGGGACCTTTCCTTACTATCATCATGCGACCTTCGTTCATCATGATTTCCATGTGACCTTCGTTCACCATGGTTTCCATGTGACCCTTCACACTTGTCATGGGGCCATCGTTCATTACTCTTGTCATCTGGTCTCCTAACATGTTCACTTCCTGCAGCACTTGATTCACCAGTCCGCTGGCAATAGATGTGAATGGACTGTTACCATTTGTGGAGTTAACTAAACAACGAAAATGCAACCAAGTACATGTACACGTACATGTACATGTATGTGTACATATGTAAATATAAAAAGTATTTTAAAACTTAAGATGAGAGAGACCTAATATGAGAACTGTGTACACGAGTGGTTTCATAGGTATGCCTGAAAGAACGGCTGTTTGTGTACTGTAAATGTTGAGTTTGTTCTATTGTTTGTATTTCTGAAGCTCAACAATACATATACTGTACAGTACTTACATGTACATGAACACATACTATTTATAAAATATCAGTTTCTTTGACAGGGTGCAACTTAATTATCCCCTCATTTTTTTCCCCCTCTGGATATGACATCCTGTACAAAATAATTTCTCCCAATCACAAACTTACATGTACATGTACAATACAGAAATATTTGATCAACCATAGACTATATTATTTTGTTTATCATATGAAAAAATTTAGTACAAGTTCATAAAAGTTTCCAGTAATGCTGGTATATTAAAATGTATGGCTAGCTAATTAAGATATATCAGTGCCCTGAAATTCTATGATGGGTAGGCAGATTTTTCATGAGAATCAATTCATATAAAACTCACAGAAAAATCACTCCATTTTGATTAAAACCAATTTGTATACTTGCAAGTAGATCAACTGTAGCTAAATCAGTACTGCATACATACACATGTACCATTGATATAATCGCAAACAAAGACATCATTTACCGGTATTTAAATAATGCTCCTTGTAATGCTGTTACATGTATAAGGGAGAGTGCCTGGCTAATCATCAATTAATTGTGTTCTTGTTTTACTGAGATACACTTACAGTGCACCAGCTAAAAAACAACACAATACAGTGTTCAATTTTTTAATGTAACCTCCAGTTGTAATACACACCATATAGAGAGGTTGTGCATGACATGTATTCATCACCATATCATTCAACCAATAATAAAGCAGCCATACAAACCCACATCAAATGAGCACACACCTTCAATCCTTCTGCTTTCCTTTCCCCTGAACCTGTTCTCCTTTCACCCGAACCTGTTCTCCTTTCACCCGAACCTGTTCTCCTTTCACCTGAACCTGTTCTTCTTTCACCTGAACCTGAATGCCTGTACAATACATCAATACATACAGTCTATGTAACTTCATACTCATACATCACAAGAAATGTGTACACGTGACTTCTAAGCTCAATGAGATATTAAATCATGTTATGGCTTCCACTACAGGTGATCTATATACAGTGTTACAAATTATTATACATGTATGCTAACTCTCAGAGAAAATTGTATTCATCTTGGGGGTGGGGTATCCCCCTTTGACCCCCCCCCCCCCCCCTCCATATATTTTTTTTTCCTACCAGCCCCGGGTAAATAATTAAGTCCAGATTTGGAATCCTCTCATTGATTTCTACAACATTGTACGATGGGTGTCAACATACAAATTGTTACTTGGCTCCCCAAGGCTCGGTTCAGAGGTAATATGTCTAGCAATAGTATCTTCCGTTCCTTGTACGCGGGTTTGACTGATTGTTCCCTTTATACGGCAGACGTGCCTCTTAAAAATGCAATCATGCAGTTAAAATCCGCTTTTCTTAACCTTTAATCTCCAGCCGTCCTTGATAAAGGACGATCGTCCTTTATCAAGGACGGCAAACTAAGCTTCGGAATACAACTAACGCTTACTGAAAAAATTCTAACAATACTCCGGCTGATTTAGATAAGCGCGTGCTACTTGGGAATGGTCTTTGTTCGTTATCTTTCATCTTGCGTCACGAGATAAAAGCTTTCAAACGTTGCGAACTTATTAATTTGCGGGTAACACGGCGAAAATGGGGAAGAACTTTGTTGTCGGTGATGCCGTGGTAGGAAAGATAAAAAAGAACCAGAATCGTTCTGGAAGTATTGTGGAGGTCATAGGGGCAGGTCACAAGTGTAGGATACGGGTGAAGTGGTCGGACGGCACAACAACGGAGGAAACAGTTCGGGGTATCGATAAAGAAGGCGTGGTTGAGGAGAATCAGCGATGCAGAAAGCGGAAGAACTGCGATCTCGATAAAGATGTTGAAGAAGGTGGTTCTGAAATCTCTTCTAGTGATGTGGAAAGTGATAAAGACCTGATTTTTTTTTCATCATATTTGTAACACAACATGCATTCAATTCATCAATCAATTTGTTATCCGTAATGGCGAGAGATCTATTTTTGCAATTTTCTGTGATGGGAAAGGGTTAAATCCATTTTTGTTTACACAAACATGTTGGTTACCATTGGTTTTATTGAAATTAAATAATAGTTATTAAAAATTGAAAGTTTCATATTCATATTACCAATAAACACATAAATAATTTGTTCAATAAAACCACAATATATGAATGGTTAATTAACTTCAGTAAAAAGTACTAACTAAAGGATTAGGGATTGCTTTGTCATTCATAAAAATTCTCCTCCGAAATGCTAATTTTGCTTGTCATGTAAATGGTATCATTCATAGATTTCACTCAAACCACATTCATTCATCTCATCAAACATAAGGATTGGAGAAAAGAGTATGGCATATATCATGAATACAGTTATAGGGCAGTGTTACACTAATGTAGAAACGTGTTCCCTAGTAAAAAAGCAAATATGGGTGTGAAGTTGCATGTAAAAAAAGTAACCGATTCACTTTCTTCACTTTTTTCGCTTATTTTTGCATTAAACTCATTTGGCTGCGGATTTATTATAAAATAAATAAAACTTTTTTAAAGTGCTTTTTTCAACTAACATTCATTCAATATGATTGGAGATCATAACAAAATATAAATTTTAAAAATACAATGTTATTTCAATTAATTAAAAAGCTTTCATGTGGTGGTCCTTTATCAAGGACCATTGTGGTCCTTGATAAAGGACCACTGCCTGGAGATTAAAGGTTAAAGATAGGATTTATACGACAGATAAATGTACGTGCCTTTAAAATGCGATCAGTTTTTTTTAATCCTTCCATCAAAAGGCAGACCAACTTTTTATAATTATGATTGTCCATTTATCACTTTAATTTGACACACCGCCACAGGCCGCCAGTTATAGTCATAATAAACTACAATAAATTTCGTAAACACACTGTGGCATAAAACTGCATGATTAATGGTTAATGAATAATATGGAACTCCATATGGACAAGTGATAATTGAGAGATATGGACCAACCTTCAAAACCCGAAACGTACAGCCAGGGTGAGAGACACGAGTCTTTGTCGGTACCAGTGTGCGTTTCAATGCTCATCTGATACGTTTAATTAAGATACACATGATGCATGATATATAAACTACAGTTCAGGGATATCACGCCGTAAGTACAGTGCATTCATGCATTGATACACTGGGGGTACGTTGCATGGATTACTGGTCTTCATTTCTCATCATTGTGTGTATTGCATGTGGCATTTACATCTGTGTGTGTCTGTGTGTTGTGTGTATGCGTGTGTGTGGTGTGTGTGTAGCACCATACTGTCCTCCAGTAACCCACTGTGGCATATGCATTGCCACTGTTGGCTTGCCTGCCAGAGGGAAAACATATATTGCCAAGAAGCTCGCCAGATATTTGAGGTGGATAGGACTAAACACAAGAGGCAAGACTATGCCATTATTTGTCTCGTGTATTATGCATGCAGTATCACCTTCTCAGTCTTCAATGTTGGGGAATACCGACGAAACCAAGTAGGAGCAGATAAACCTCATGATTTTTTCCATCCTGATAACCAAGAAGAGCTACAACAAAGGAAGTAAGGAATATATGTGTACGTTGTGTCAATTAATCTACAATGTACATGTACATGTACAGCATTTGTAATGTGACCATGTACAACATTCGTAATGTAACGTTTTTGCTCCCCAGGTTATGTGCGCTGAAGGCTATGGAAGATGTCATGCTTTTCTTAAAGGAAGGAGGACAAGCAGCAGTAATGAGATTAAAATTTCTATAAGCTCACTTATGGTTTTTTTTTTTTTCACCTAAGGTATTTGATGCTACCAATAGTACACGTGAAAGAAGACAATTTATTACTGATCGTTGTGTTGCGAACTGCATTAAGGTACAAATTCTGTTTCAGTAATCCTCTGTGCAGATTTTAATACATTGTGTCACATGACATTGTTCTAAATTTAATCACCAAACAATATAGGTTTTTTTCATTGAATCAATCTGTGATGATAACGATGTTATTGCTGAAAACATCAAATGTGTTATAAGTTTCTTCTTTTGTTTATTGTTGTTGTGAGGACTGAAATCACATGTGCACAAATGTTTGCATTTTGAGAGCCATCCAGGCTTCTATAAAAAAACACTACATGTACAACCATTATGAATAAATCACAATTTGAAACTTTGTTTTGTGCATTTTTGGTACACCAACCCTATCCTTGCACTGTTGGAAATGTCTTTGTCACCAGCTGGTGAAACTCAGCAGCCCTGACTATAAGGGAAGAGATCCAGAGGAAGCAGTGAAAGATTTCCAGATGAGAATCTAGAACTATGAGATTGGATATGAAACTCTAGACCACATCAAAGACAAGTGAGTTACGTTTGTGTTATCTATCTGAAATAAATTTTCTTGTGCTCATGTAATAATGTACATGTACATGTAATACCCATACCTGTTAATTTGTACTACAACAATATAAATGTGTACTACCATACACATGATATTCCAGCACTGGATGCATGAATGCAGATATGGCTGAAGATGTTGCGCCAGGGAGTTGGGTTCTTTCTAGAAATATCAGCACTATTTTAGTTCAATCTTAACCTTAAAAATATACTCAACATTGGTTTTAATCCCTGCAGGCCTACCCTAAATCATTTCAAGCCAGTTCTATACATGTATATACAGAAGCTTGCTGCTTAGGGCCAGTAGATATACCACTTATCTGTACTAAACTAATGCACACAGTATTGAAATTAAAAAGGTCATTCTGGTTTTGGATTGAATCCAGACTGTTCTGTGATGTGTATATACACATATTTGGATATCTGTCTTTCACTAATGTGTTGTTGCATAGGGAACTGAGTTGGGTGAAGATCTACAATGTTGATCAACGTTATGAGGCCAATAAGATCGAAGGTGATCGTTTTTCATTCAATTTGTTGAGCTCTTTTGCCATTGTGCATGTGGTATGTGAAAGTTACATGTAGGTCACTGTATTGTTTTATTGGAAACAATATTCGCCTGGGAAGTTCCTGGGCAAATATGGAGTGGTATACCTTTACCTATACCTCATCCCCTTTTTGTTTAGACCATTTGCAAGCACGTCTTGTGTACTATCTCATGAACATCCACATTCGACAGAGATGTATATATGTGTCGAGTAATTTTTTTTTGCTTCATTGATTAAGTTTAATTATTTTTATTTAGCATCGAAATATGCATAATTATATTCGCAATGTAGTGTTAAGAATGCTGCACTGTTTCTATCTGATCTTGCTCAATCATTTTTATAGTCTTCCCATGCATGTAGGTCTATTGTTGTTAGTGATGTACATGTATGCATTTAAAATGAATAATATAGCATGGTGAAAGTATTTGCAACATGTATGGAAGAATTGGTGGAAATTCTGAACTGTCTGAGCGTGGAAAGCAGGTATTGGTATTTGCTATCAAAATATGAAAATGTTTTTATATTGGGTTTAGTTTGCCAGGGCATTAAAAGACTTCATGGATGAACAGAAGATGGCCGGATTCAAAGTATAGTTTATAAGTGTTAAGTATTTTTAAAGATGTTCTAGAGGTTCAAATGGTACATTTCAAATTTATTTACACCATAAATTTATTTCATACTATCTGAACATTGGTAAAACATAGTTTCACTTGATACAGGAAATCCAAGTAAAGTAATTCATTTCTACATTTTTATAACACTTCACTATATGATGTTCTAATTTCAATCCACTATAAATTTGATCCGATACTTCCACAGTAACTACACTGTAACTAGCCATTCAGATTTGAATTTATACAGAAATAGTATTTTATACAATTCACTGAAGTACATGTAGGTCATTGTAAATTTTAGCTTTGCAGGTTGCCACCATTGTATAACAATGTTATTTGTCGATTACACCACCAAATGTTTTGACACATCTGTAGAAATGGACAAGTCAACTAGACCGAACTATCCAGACAGCTCAGTACCTGTCTGGTACAATTGAGCAGTGGAAAGCACTGAATGAACTTGATGTTGTGAGTATTTCAGTTCATCATATTCAGCATTAAATAATAATGTTCATTTCTCTTGCTTCATGGCCTCAGGGTGAATGTGAAACTATGACCTATGAAGAAATTCAGAAAAAATTCCCGAAGGAATTTGCGCTCAGAGATGAAAATAAGTTCCACTATAGATACCCAAGGGGGGAATCTTATGAAGATTTGGTGCACAGATTAGAACCTGTGATTATGGTAAAAGTCCTAATTATGTGAGCACTTTAATTGATGGATACTTCTCATGTTTCTTGGAGAGGCAGCAGAATGTGCTTGTTATATGCCATCAGGTAGAGTATGTGTGTGTTTGAACATGACCTGTACTCATAAAGGTAACCTAATTTAGTCAGTGACATACATGTATAGGTAAATGCATAATATTAAGTTATTCTTTTGTAGCTGGTTATGCATAAGGGTGCAAGTACGTGTAAACTGACATTTTTTAAACCTTAGCTGTAACATCAAGAAACGTTTATCTAGACACTGACAAAGTTCTTTGTTGTAAATTTTTTGCTCATATTGTAAAGCATTTTAATTGCAAATAGTTAATAGTGTGCATTGCATCAGTCAGCAGGTACATGTACTGATTTACAACATTACAAATCACATTTTGTTCATTCTTGTTTGCAGGCAGTCATGAGGTGCATACTAGCCTACTTTTTGGACAAAGACATCAGAGAATTGCCATACCTAAATATGCCTCTACATACAGTGATCAAACTAACTCCTGTGGCATATGGTGCGTGCAGACAAAAACATGCGTTGTACTAAAAATACTATAAACTTTAATTCAACTGTTGTGCCTGAGGCGCTTGTGTAATATGCTTGCTCCACATCTCCAGGTTGCGTATTGGAAGTATTTGACATTCCAGTGCCATGTGTTGACACACATCGACTTCAACCAGAGGTACATAGCATGCTGTTCACTAAAAGCTATTGAAAACAGTATACATCCATTATAGGAATAACAAGCTTATTTAGCTATATATAATAAGTATTCTGTTCTGTTTGTACAATTTCGGAACCACGTTTAATTGTTTCTTTTTCCACTTCCTTGCATTAATTTACAGTTCGTCACTGTTAACCGTTCAGACTCAGATGCTCTTATGACTGTTCCAGATCATTTATGAGGACTGATTTAGTTGCATTGTTATCATGTTAAGACGCTGTTCAATTCCTGAAAGATGTGGTTGTTCTAACGTTCTAACATACAATGTTTTTCTTGTGTACAAATACTGTGACTTGCATTGGCCGGACTATTGTGCTGTTATTTTGCACCATTGTAATATGTAATAAATGTTTGTGTTTGTCATTTCCTCGTAACTTCATAAGCACACTCTTACGAAGGATTCGAGAATCGAATGCATCAGTGGGAGATTGCATACATTTTGGCACCCATGATGCATAATATAATAATCATTATTATTACAAGTAGATAAAAAACATTCTCTATGAGAAAGTTGGTGGCATATAGGATTTGAAGGCAAGGGTGGTGTAAAAAGGAAGGAAACAAGGGTCTAATAATAAGGGAAAATGGAATAGTCCTATATTTAGCACATTTCTACATGTAGGATATAATGTGTTGTTCATGTGCATAGGACTATTCCATTTTCCCTTATTATTAGACCCTTGTTTCCTTCCTTTTTACACCACCCTTGCCTTCAAATCCTATATGCCACCAACTTTCTCATAGAGAATGTTTTTTATCTACTTGTTTCATTAATTTTTGTTCATACGTGATTATTAGTCTCGGCCCCAGACCCGTTTGCAGCAGCGGATGGATACATCACCGCTATGCGGAAACAGCCCAAGACTTGTGCAAACGATGATCATTGTTACGTACATTTGGGTCTGGGTATGAGACTGAGAAAGAGTAGAGCCTGGTAGCTTAATCGATTCATGCGTGCGTATCAAAGGCTGTGATATCTGGACATGTGTCTAAAACCAAGGTAAAGACATTTGTAATAGGGGCTAAAATCTGTTGCCGTACGCTTGTTTAGCCCATCGCGTTCACCGATCTGAGAGTATCACTCCGGTGCTAGCCCTTTAATGTGCAGTTGTCATCCCGGGAAAGTTCAGTCACTCTTTTTTGATGTGCAATGTATTATCGCGTCATAAATTAATATTACATTGTTACTGCTACTCCCCAGACCCAATTGGTGCCAATGTCACATGATGCACACCATGACTACAACACAACATAGCAACTGCCTACTATCAATGTCTGAAATCATGACACCATAGGCATACACAGGCTTGAGCAGGGGGCAGGCAAAAATCCACATTCTGCGTACACACAACAACTGCAACAGTCCATTCTTAGTCGCAAAACACCAACATTTTCTAGTCACCACCAGCCATGTCAGCTGAACTCCAATTAAGGACCAAATATAAGCACTCCATTTATTACATTCTGGAGGAAGCTTCAACAAATCTGATCCATGAAAAGTGTGATGCACCATCACTAATTCCACACACCTACATTGTACACAACCATCACCATGTCCGGTCCCTAAATCCATTGAACAATCTCCACAGTACATGCCATCATCACATTGCATTGCCAACCTAAGCCTCTCAAAAATTTCAGGACCAACATCATTCAAACACTACTGTCATCCTCCTATATATGGGACAGTGTTGGGCTTGTGGGGTTATAATTTTATCACTATTAAAATTGCATGTTGTACTAAGCAACACATCTTCGCGACGGTGCAACCTTTTCCTTTCAAATTTTGTACACTTGTTCCCACACCATTTCTCTGTGTGAAAATTGATTTTTGTGATCTACACCTTTTCCGTGCCGTGGATACAATAATCGTTAACTCCGCAGGTTAGAAATTCACATTTCTCCACGTACGAGTGTTGAAAACGCGTCAAATTCGGAGTGTGCATAGACGAGTCCTGTAGCTATTGATTTGTTCTGTTCGTTAGTTTCTGAATCATCCGTTACGGAGATACAGTTGAGCAAACTACAGGCACATTTTCCCGCTTGATTCGCACCAATGATATAATCACCGCCTTCCCATTCACTGAGCAGGACGCGATTTGCCAAAATCATTGGCGCAAATCAAGCAGGAAAACGTGCCCGTAGTTTGTTCAACTGTATCTCCGTAACGGATGATATAGAAAATTAACGAACAGAACAAATCAATAGCTTAAGGACTCCTCTATGTGCAACCCGAATTTGACGCGTTTTCAACACTCGTACTTTGAGAAATGAGGAATTCTAACCTGCAGGGTTAACGATTGTTGTATCCACAGTATGGAAAATGTGTAGATCACAAAAATTGATTTTCACACAGAGAAATGGAGTGGGAACAATTGTACGAAATTTGAAAGGAAAACGTAGTACCATCGCAAAGATGTGTTGTTTAGTACAACGTTCAATTTATATAGTGATAAAATTATAACCCCACAAGCCCGATTTTGCTGGACACTGTCCCATATGTAGAGTACACCAGTGAAATAGTGAATTATCATATCTATATCATACCTTTACTTTTAGTTGTGACCTGCACACAGTAAGTGTTCAAATGAAATCTTAAGTGTTGATGGACTGCAGCAACACTGTAAAGTTATACATGTGTACATGAGCAAATAAACTGCTTTAATTTGTTGAGTGTACAGTGAAGATCGTGATAGTTGAACGAAAAAAACATTGACATTAATAGTATATTTACTTGAATTTAAAATAATAACCACATGTGATATTGAAAATCTAACTGCACAGATACATGGGCTATACAATTGTCATCAAGTACACAAAAATATGATGCATCACGTGACTGTCACGTTTACCACTTTCGTTTTCAGTGACCCCAGTGTTTTTCTATTTATCTTCCCTCGGGGATAGCGGATCAGGATGATTATTGGGATGTAGCTTAAGCACCAACCTCTAAATGATTTGGCCGAGCCAGATTCTGAACCCGGGAAACCGTTCGGTTATTGTCGAGCAATACGTAGCTTATAAAGACTATACGTGTTTGCCATTTTGTGTTTCGAAGCGCTCGATTCATGCTAATCGAAGCATGTAGTTGTTCCGAGCGATGATTATTGCATCGTTTGGGCCCATTTTTACAGTGTACCAGCTTGTTTTTCCACTAGAATTCCGGTTGCCAAACGTCTGGCTTTAAAAACAGCACCATTTTCAGATGAATTTCATTAGAACGTGCTGTTATAATCAGTTATTGCTTATAAAGTGGGCGGTCCGGTGGTACGTTCTTTTCAGCTGTGACCGATGGCGGAGAGTAAGTATAGGGGTAGAGCATACCTGGGCGGCGGTTGGGCATCGCTGGGATTACACTCAGAACTTTTCTCTCCTGCAGCGATGCCCAAGTACGCGCTACCCCTTTGCTTGCTCTCCGCCGTCGTTCACAGATGGATTATGCTTGGTTCTGAAAAGAACCGTTTTTGGTTTGAGTCGTACCACCGCCCACTTTTTTAGTCATAACTGAGAATAACTGTTTATAAAGGCATCGTTTTAATGAAATTCATCCGAAAATGGTGCTGTTTTTAAAAGCCAGAAGTTAGGCAACCCGAATTCTAAAGGAAAAACAAGCTGGTACATTGTAAAAGGGGCCCAAACGATGCAATGATCACTCTTCGGAATAACTGAATGCTTTATCTAGCATGAATCGAGCGCTTCGAAAAACAAATTGCCTAACACTTTTAGTCCTTGTAAGCTACGTATCACTCGACAATAACCGAACGGTTTCCCGGGTTCAGAATCTGGCTCGGCCAAATCAATTAGAGGTTGGTGCTTAAGCTACATCCTAATAATCATCCTGATCCGCTATCCCTGAGTGAAGATAAATAGGAAAACTCAGTTGACAAGACGGGGGTCACTGAAAATGAAAGTGGTAGAACGTGACAGTCACGTGACACACCATATTTTTAATTACTTGATGGCAATTGTATAGCCCATGTATCTGTGCAGTTAGATTTTCAATATCACATGTGGTTATTGTTTTAAATTCAAAGAAACATAAGATTAATGTCAATATTTTTTTCGTTCAACTATCACGATCTCCACTGTAGATACCTTAGTTCAGGTAAACAGAAGCCATATTAACACCAGCAGACCTAAATATATATGTTTGGTCATCAGATAAGATGCAGGAGCAGATACAGAGGGGGGGGGGTGTGTGTTGCAACCCCCCCCCCGCTCGTTGAATTGGCCGAAAGCGGATGGACAACACCCCCCCCCCCCCCTGCTTGTTGAATCAACCGGAGGTGGACAGCACCCCCCCCCCCCCTCCACTCGTCTTATTATTAATTATAACAACCCCCCCTTTTCTGAAATCCGGTATCCACCACTGAGATGTTCAAAGAAGCAATGAATACAAACATGCATTTACTGCAATCTACAAAGTGATGACTGTACATGTACCTGGTAAACACTCTACAAGCCCATATACAGGCACTTCCTTCTCCCCACCTGTTACTAGACACTTACGTCACTTCGAACGATGAATGCAGTATCTTACTGATGTTCCATTAAGCTTTTGTTCTTTCTTTCAAAGCTCTTTAACCTGGTGTTGGTAGTGGCTCAGTAAATGTCACCTGTACACCACCATTACCTTTTTCTTTTTTTATTTTATTTACAGCTTGTAGCTTCATTGTGTACCAATTGAAAAATGACTGGTGTATGGAGAAATGAGGTATATGGGCGCTGGTAGCTCCTCTATGAGTGATTCTCCCATGGTAGCTGATTGCTCATTTGCAGTGAGGCAGATTGGTAGCTGTAGGACCCACTGCTGAATCTTGGTGGTGTTCCGTACAGCTGCTATTTTTTTCTGCTGTTGGTAGAGGCTCAGAACCAAATGTCACACCACCATTTTTGCAACTGACAGAAGACACTGATGCACATCTCTACAGAGTAGATAAAGAAACATGACTAATACACTCAACTCAATGCAGCATTCATTTACCTTGATATTGGACCCAACATCTTTACACTTTATCCTGAACATTAAAGCCATATCAGCTAACAGCAGAACACATAGTGGGAAGGGCTAAACTTCATGGCATGCTCAGGCAGGCCATTGAGACCTATGCATACCTCAACAGGTCTTCAGATGGAGAATGTCCTTAAAATTTTGCAGAACTATGTGGCTTGCTGCCTCCATATCTGTCTAGATCCCCCATCAACCTTGCTGTAACACCTATAGTAAATTTTATAAAATATTATTTTGCATGACCACAATGATAACACACAATTTTGCCTCCCACCTCATTTATAGTCAAATATGTCTGAGCTGTCATTAGGATGACTGCATCTCCATAAGTGACACACACTATACCTTCATTAAACTGCCATTGCATTGCCAAACTAATCCTCTTTCCAATTTCAGGATAAGCACCACACACTTATTGTTCACTTTTGTAGCACCACTGGAGGACCATATCAATCTGCTCCATAGATGTAGATGTACAGTACTCTTCATGTACTCTTCTATACGTGGAGTACACCAGTCAAATAGCGTATCATGGTTTTTATATCCATACATGTACCTTTGTTTTCCTCTCCAAAGTTACACATGTGACCTGCTCAGCTAGGAAGCGTTCTAAAATGTTAAAACAGAATGGAAGAATCAAGTCTTGGAGGTGTTGACAATGACATACATGTAGCAACAGGAAAAAAATCGTGGATAGGCATTCTATCCCTTTTCAAACACGTCCATACGCACATGTATCATTAATAATTATCACGGCTCAAACCACAGTATAGTTCACACGCGTATACCATCGCGAAGAAAAAGTATGGCTACAGTTCCATACTACATGTTGTAAGTACCTTCTGTCTCCTTTTGTTCTGTGCTTCCATCTGGGGAGCAGAATTTGTCTGCGTGGTCGAAAAAGTACGTTGAAGTCGATGGGTTCGTCAAAAAATGGCCGCTTGTAGGAAGCAGTGGAGAGAAAACTAGGCCATGTGACATTGGCTACTAATAGAACAAAGGTACTTCATTCCATGTATGGCCTTTAAATGGCGACAAGTTCAAACATGTTAACACGTAGTGCAAAGTTTGTAAGGTTGTCGGTTGTCAAGGGTGGTTGCTAAGGCATTACGCCACTTTTTCAATATTTCTATAGGTATGCCTTTTGTCCACAAAATGTATGGCCGCATAGGGCTGTGACTTTATCTATTTATTTGTTAATAGAAATTAATTAAACGATTGCATTCGTTTATTTGGATAACCTCGTTATACTAAAGGGGCGTAGGAGTAGTCTCGGCCCCAGAACCAACGGACGCAGCTGCGGATGGATTACATCACCGCTACGCGTCAGTAGGGTCTGGAGACACAGGCAACAATTTCGTGGCCAACCAGGTAGGAATTTCATCCTGCCCAATCAGATTGCAGCAATGCACTAATTAGCATTCGTCGCGTGACTGTTACGCGCTTGCATGTTAATTAGTGCATCTCGCGATGAATCAAGACGTAATTACAGTTGCTGCTAGAGACCTTGGATACGAAGACGTGTCTTCTGAAAAACGCTCAGTGGTACAAGCCTTCGTAGACGGTCGTGATGTGTTTGTTTGCCTCCCAACCAGAAGTGGGAAGTTCTTGTGCTACTGGATAGTAGATACTCCCCGGGGTATTTGACAGGCTAAGAGGGCCAGATAGCATTGTGGTCGTTGTAAGTCCTCTGAAAGCTCTGTTGAGGGAGCAGGTCGAAGCGCTTAATTAAGGCAGAGAGTATAGAGCTGTATGTGTGGGGGACGCTTTGTGCGGCGATCAAGTATAGGATGAAATACAGGAAGGTCGCTACCAATTTCTTGCTTTGTCTTTCTGGCATGCTTCACAACCACCTGATGAAATTGAGATAAAACACCCATGTATGGAGGTGTTTGCTGCAACGTCTTACCGACACAGATGGTGATAAAGTACCAGCAGCTGCTAACTGTGAAGATGACCTCTTCCAACTGCCTGTAGGCTGTAGGCTGGGATGTTGTAGCTGTAAATCCTAGATGCACCCCTGCACTTATCGCTGCTTCTATGTCGTTTTCTATTTGTCAGGAGTCTAGCTCCTCCCTTTTTTAAATGCATCTATCAAGTGTTGTGAAACAACACTTGCAGATTATGATTGAACATCCAGGCTGCGTGCGTCTAGGAACTCTTTTATCAACTAGTTCTCGTTCAAACGCATCATAAATGAAGCGCTTTAGCACTGGAAGCACATGTATTGTGCATGACGAAGCCATAATGTATGACTTATTCATTTATCGGAAGTATATTCATATCTATATAGGAGTGTCCACCTTCTCTTCCTTTATTACAGTGTTATGTAAAATAAAGAGATCTGTGTCAACTCAACTTGTGACCAGTATCCATGTAGATATGTTTCATACTCTGACAGTAGTGTATCAGTGAATTCCTCATCATTACACACGTGACCATTGAGGTCACCTCACTCCAAGGGAGGATAGAAGTAGTAGTAGGTAAAGGGAGGAGTAGGGGTAGGTCATGGGCGCCCCCAGGGGGGGCCATGCCCCCCCCTCCCCCCCGCTGAATCGGCCTAAAGCATACAACACCCCCATAGTAATATTTGGCTGTCAAATGGCGCCCCCTTACCCTATCCTGGCCCCACCCTTCCAGAAATGCTGGGGGCGCCCATGGTGGTAGGTAAGGGGAGGAGTAGGGGTAATTGTAAGGGTAGTGGTAGATATTGGGAGGGGTAGGGGTAGTAGTAGGTATAAGGGGAGGAGTAGGGTACATAAGGGTATGCAGGTACATGTATCTCGTTTGCCATTACTACGGTGGCCCGGTAGGTCGCGCTCTCGAGCGATGAGCTTCGAGTGTTGTGCTCAAGACACAAAAGCAGTTAAGCTCAGAGCCGTAAGCCCAAAGCCCAGAGCCGTAAGCCCAAAGCCCACAGCCGTAAGCCCAACGCCCAGAGCCGTAGGCCCAAAGCCCAGAGCCCAAAGCCCAGAGCCGTAAGCCCAAAGCCCAGAGCAGTAAGCCCAACGCCCAGAGCGCAGTAAGCCCAACGCCCAGAGCCGTAAGCCCAAAGCCCAGGGAGAACTATGGGATGGAAAGGCTATATTACATCATTGCATGTTTACAGTGTCACGTGACGGAAAGTTAGCGACATCATATTAGATATTACCTCTAATATCTATGGCGACATCGCAACGATCCTAAAGTGGAACGTAAGAAAGGCAGCAGTGGCGAGGTGGCTTGTCGGTCACTGGGGGGGGCAAATACACAGACTGCCGCCCCCCCCCCCCCCCCCCTCCTCCACGTACACACGCACACAAACACACATGCTGCCTTTCTGTCAAAATTTCTTATCTCGTTACAGGGGCGGATGCAGGATTTTGGCGAGCAGGGGGTGGATTCGACATGGCTAATTGACGCGTTTTGTGGTGCGCGTTCTAATTTTTCCACAGATTGTATTGGAAACTAAGGCAATCAACACCTATTAACAGTGCCCTCTGTTCGAGCAGCACGATAACAATAACAAAAACTGGTAGCAATTAACACGTAGCCGATTCTAGATCTCATGACATCAGTCAAGTCGAAGGTTTGGCCGGAACTATTTACAACTACATGTATCGAGCAATGTACTTAGATTGTTTACCTACGTAACCGTACTATTACGTAACAAATGCTATAAATATATATCACGTGGGGTGAAATCCCGCCTTCTTTCCTCCGATCGCCGACGTTCGCTATTGATGAATTCGTCCCCAGCATTATGACTCTATACTCCATTAAAAAATCATCATTTCGTGTAATTTGCTTGGCGGCTGGTGCGCCCCTATCGTCATTTTGGCGCCCCCTTTTTAAGGCCAGCTGGGGGGGGGGGCAATTGCCCCCCCCTGCCACCTCGCCACTGAAAGGCAGCTCATTGTTAGCGTACAGGCTCTCATCCGTATCAACTTGGCAGGCCTCATACTGCGCTATTGGAGACAAAACAAGACCATCGCAGTAATACTCGCATATTTACGCTTCGTCCACCACGTTTCAGCTGGGTGTGTTTCAAGATTTGTATTTTGCGAAATGCGCGTTTTATTTTTTTAATAAGCATGATGTGCCTAACGAGTACCAGGATTTATGCGCCCAACTCACAAAACTGGTTGCATCCGAACGCCCCACCGCACTACAAGCCCTCCGAAAACTAGAAGCCCTCCAAAAACTAAGTGCATGACTAGTCATGCATCATTCCAATTTGGACAATTCGTATAAACAAAAACAATACACAACTTTGCAACTATTTGCTGTGATGTCATCTCGTGCTATATTCAAATACGACAGAACATGATCAGCTAAAAGTTTAAATTCATCAGGGTAGAATAGGGGTGGCTGGCTGACACAGTGTACCATGCAATATGCTAAATGGTTCACATCAATGTCTTGAATGTAATCACCACCTATAAATAAAGTAACCAATAAATAACATGTATGCTAATTCAGTGCGTTGCAACATACCCATGTTTCCAACAAGGTGATACAAGTCAGTAGGAACATCACAAGGACACGACGCTAGCCTGTTCCATCGTATTCTGTGGCTGTTCCATATCAACTTAAATTCATCCAGCTCTCTGGCCAAAAACACCTCCAAATACGTAAGCAGCTAGGTGCCTTAAAAATGGAGAACATACATACGCACACATCTGCATACATATACATGTAGACGTAAGGCATATACTTATGAAGTTCAATGGTAGTGTCATACAATCCTTCTTCCACCAGTCCCTGAAAAGGATAATTTTCAAAAAGATATGCGCATACTCATAAACAAAATACCTTAAATAGGTTAATCCACCAATCTGTTTTGAAACATCTCAGTCTGGACCACCAGCTTTCAATTTGCTGTCAAGAGAAACACAAAGCTGTTTGGTCCAGAGTAGCGATCATGATGGTGGTGCAGAAGTAACACTTGACACGAAGCAATGGTAACATTTTCACTCCCACAATCTGCTCTTATGCGCACAGGACACCCTGCAAGGCCAAACAACAATAACACTGTAAACATGAAGCCTGAACAAAGGAACAGTCAAAACAAGCTGTGGCCAAGTGCACACATAAGTACCACCCTCTCAACCCACATTGTTTATCTAAACACACAACCCTTAAACCACAGGGCTACTGAACTTGTATTTACAGCTGGGTTCTGGAACCATGCACACATGCACTTACATGTACATGTGCATGTACATTCTAACCAATGGATCATACTTGTACACAACTGATAATCTCCTCTTAAAAAGCTAAACCTTGCCTTGCAACTTGACAACTGTATCCAAGTAGTGCTTTACAACCACAGCAGGATCATTGTTTGTGGTAGAGAGCTTTAACCACAAGATATTTCTCGAAAATCTGATACAATACAATAGGTAGGTAATATGAGACATGCATGAACATGTTGGTTTCCTACCATACCCATCTATGCAGGCATGAATGGGAAAACCATAGGGTTTCAATTTGTCATACCATCAATATGCCAGCACCAGTTAGGCCCCTAAAACCTTTATTCAGGCGTCCACAATGCATTACATCACTGGTGTACCTTATTTGTGTATGTTCTTCTTCTGAGGCAATGCTTCTTCCTTAGCTTGGTACCTTCAGGATCCATGATAGCCAACAGCATCATAATAGTAGATCTGTTTGCATGCATACACACACACACACACACACACACACACACACACACACACACACACACACACACACACACACACAAACACACACACACACACACACACCTTACATCACTATGAACAGTACATATATGGGTTTTCACACCTTTTAGCAATATACCCGTATTTGGTTTGCAACAATCTCCACATGGCTCTGTAACCCAGAAGGCAATTTGATGTTTTCAGCTCAATCTGAGGGGGGACAAGGGTAAATTGTGGTTAGTACATGAATAAAAAAAACGGAACACCTTGATAGCTTCAACCATAGATATTAAAGTACTTTAATATCTATGCTTCAACTAGTTGTTGTAGATGTGTTTCCAGCTGGCCACGTCGTTTCAATCCAAGCTCAGCCACTTTCCGTTTAAGCCAAGTGAGCCTACAATTAAAAAAATAAAACACGCATTTCGCAAAATACAAATCTTGAAACACACCCAGCTTTGTCTCCAATAGCGCAGTATGAGGCCTGCCAAGTTGATACGGATGAGAGCCTGTACGCTAACAATGAGCTGCCTTTCTTACGTTCCACTCTAGGATCGTTGCGATGTCGCCATAGATATTAGAGGTAATATCTAATATGATGTCGCTAACTTTCCGTCACGTGACACTGTAAACATGCAATGACGTAATATAGCCTTTCCATCCCATAGTTCTCCCTGGGCTTTGGGCTTACGGCTCTGGGCGTTGGGCTTACGGCTCTGGGCTTTGGGCTTACGGCTCTGGGCGTTGGGCTTACGGCTCTGGGCGTTGGGCTTACGGCTCTGGGCGTTGGGCTTACGGCTCTGGGCTCTGGGCTTTGGGCTTACGGCTCTGGGCTTTGGGCTTACGGCTCTGGGCTTTGGGCTTACGGCTCTGGGCTTTGGGCTTTGGGCTTACGGCTCTGGGCTTTGGGCTTACGGCTCTGGGCTTTGGGCTTACGGCTCTGGGCTTTGGGCTTACGGCTCTAAGCTTAACTGCTTTTGTCTTGAGCACAACGCTCGAGAGCGCGACCTACCGGGCCACCGTACATTACACACACCTACCATTAGGGTACCAAGCTTCCCTATGTGGTTGTAAGAGGCATCACAAAAGAAAGGTTCTGTGATTTTGATTGCATCAATAGCACAAATATCATGTAGAAATTCACCTATTTTTTTCTATGCAGCCTTGTTAAGCAAAGCACCTGCACTAACTTCACAAACAGCTGACCTTTTGTGCTAACCATGGGGGGATTTTGCAAAAGGCATCATTTAGCCCATTTAACAGAATGCTACTAGGCTACCTTTATATTCCCTCAGTATGCTTTGTTTGGTTCATACAGGGAAAAGCTAAAAAGTACAGAAAATGAACACATGCAATGAAATTACAATTACTCATAAAATCATGTATCTACAAAATACCTACATGTACATGTACATGTATAAATAGAAGCCATGTTAAAACTGTTAACAGACCTGGGCAGACCTCTTATATATTGACTGCAGGGCAAGGTTAACAGGTTTTCCCACGTACACAATGAATTCTGACCTCTACTGCTATAGTTTATGCACCTATCAATGGTCTCCCACTCCAGTCCCAGCCCCCCAGTGCGGGCACAGATGGGGCGAAGGTGGGGATTTGAAGATTGTGGTTTTCAAATCCCCAACCCCTTGGGCATTCTAGCCATTCAAATCCCCCACATACTATGTGGAGCAGCAGAAGAGACGCCCGCATAAAATTTCCTGCGCCATGCGACATCATGAATAATTCCCCTGGGGCATCAATCCCCGTCGAAATGCCCGTTCTGTGCCCGCACTAGGGGGTGTGGGGGAGACCACAATTGACTGATGTATGTGTACATCAAACCCAGTTCAATTCGAGCGTACCTATTGGTTTTGGTAGCTTTCCAAGCCTATTTACCCCTGCGGTAGCATTTTTTCCAGCAGCATGTTTGGCTGTCGGTCGTGCGTTCTTGGAATCGCATTCTTTTCGCAGAAGGAGAAGCGATGGAATCGTCCCGATGTTCTGCAATCTTCATGGTCGCTGAATGTTCGTTGTATCGTTGTCTCTTTAAAGTTTAGTTTAGGCTCGAGGTTCCGGTGAAGACCTCACCGGTTAGTTCTGGCTCGAGTAAATAGTGGTAGTGCCCAAACCGAATACGTGCCACAATTTCACTAGGTTAATAACCACTAATAGGTGTAGTGCCCAGACCGTTCACATTGGATTACATGTACATGTACATGTAGTGTACTTACCACCGATATATACAATGTAACCTCGATACATTTTGACCACTGAAGCGAGAATGCCAATGAATTCTGAAGCTATTGGTGTGATTTTCATTTCTTAGAAGTGTTCCTATCTCGAGTTATGCGTGGTCAAGAAGAAGAACAACAACGAGAAATACAGTGGGACTGGGTACGAGTTTAAACAAACGTTTTGTTCTCCACAACCACGCGGTTTTATGACATCAAACAAACGCGAAACTGCTAGTTTTGGACTGCTTGTTCGACGATGACAAAGAGCTAAGCTATCCGATTGATAAGAGTTCCGTTATAAGCAGGTCCCGTTTTTAATGACATTCATAATCGGGGTCAAATTCTATATGAGAGTTACTAACGTAACTCTCGATAAGACCTACAGATGTTAGCTGGTGATGAAATGCCGTGAAATGACTCCAACAGGTACAATATGACGTCACGAACGCGTCTTAATGTTGCCAGGCTACTACAATTATAAACGTAAGCAGCTGCAGACACAGGCGGTTCTAAGGACCAAGCCAAAAAAACGGCTCGTTAGCAAGGAGAACTCTGAGTTTAAGATATCCGAAGAACAAATGTAGGCCTATCGATAAAATAAAAAGAGCTCAGAGTGATTAAGGCAAAGCTATTTCGGCAATAATTGAATTAAATTGTTTTAATGAAATGCTTGACTTCTAATTCCTACTATTCCTCACAGCGATCGAGCTGTGTTGACGGCCATCATTTCAAAGACAACAGTGAACTGTTAGACATTGCAGGATGAAGCTACAATGTGCGTGGCGTGCGAGTGTGTTGTATCTGGTTGAATTATTGTGTGCATTTGCCGGACCAGTAAACAAGTACCTCTACCTGTATCTTTTGGTTCAAATTAAAGCTACAACTATCTACTATATATGTTTTTGCCGATTGGGGTTTAGTGAATCGACTAACGCGGTTAAGATAGAAGCCTGAACATTAGACCCGCGGTACTGTTTTTTTCTGCCAGTATGCTTCAAGTACTTACTTCCAACCCCAACCCCAAAACAGATTCTATACAGTTCAATGAGTGGATCGGACTAATAGAATACCCTGAAACCCGTTGGCATACCTCGACAGCTGCACGAGTCACTCGATTCCGACAAATCGCAATGGTGATACGCTGCCAAACAACAAAAGAAGCAATAGTTGTTCCTTTAGACTACACCTAAAACTGAACTAGTCCATAGATTGCTATTTTCTACACGCTTATCTACAGCTACGTGTATTGTTCATATACATGTATACGCATCAGCTGCCATTAGATGGTAATTTGAAACCAAGCAACTTACGCGCGCTCTTAATCTACCTGAGAGGCCTGTATACTCAGATTACACATAAGAGGAATTTTTAAGAGCCCTATCGATTGCAAGGAATACACTAAGCCATATATTATATATTGAACACTCCTGGCAGAAAAAAAAAATTAGGTGAACAAGTAAATCAAAAACTTCTCTATCGAGAAAGTGATTGGTGGTATACATGTAGGATTGGTGGTGCAAAAAGCAAGGAAACAAGGTACAGTATGTTAAAGTGAGGTTTGGTAGGATCCTACAACTATAACAGTCCTACATTTGCAAATAGGCTTCTTCATTTGCAAATTCAGGACTGTGAGTTGTAGGATCCTACCAAGCCTCACTTTAACATACTGTACCTTGTTTCCTTGCTTTTTGCACCACCAATCCTATATCCCACCAATCACTTTCTCGATAGAGAAGTTTTTGATTTACTTGTATAAATACAGGATTTAATTGCACCATGGTGGTGTAAAAAGCAAGGAAACAGGATTTGATATTGCAGAATACTGCTCTTACGCAACATACAGTAATTTTGTCTGCGAACGCAGACCGTGGTAATTCATTGGTTAAGGTATAATTGCAATTTCAAAATGAAGCTTGGCTTATGCATTTTTTTGCCTTGCGCGCTTTTGCCTTATTCCCCACGTGGCGCCTCCCCCTTAAGTTATCTTGTCATTCATAACCTGTTATCTTTTCATTCATCTTATGTTTCAAACCAGCAATCACAGAAATACATAATACATTAATAGACACCAAGTTTGAACTGATAAGTAAATTTTAATGCTGTTGGTTTTTTACAATTGATAAGATACTTGCCGTCATATCATTTATTGCTTTCATCTGTGCTGTTAATCCAATCACCTCCTTTCTTAATCCATCCACCTCCGTTTTTAATTCACCCATATCCTTTTTTAATTCATCCATCTCCGTTTTTAATTCATCCACCTTTCCATTCACCTCCTGTACCTCTTTCTTTAATCCACCCACCTTTCCATTCACCTCCTGTACCTCTTTCTTTAATCCACCCACCTCTTTCTCTACATGAGCTATTCCATTCTGTAGGATTAAATGTTCTAGTGGGAGTAAACGTGCCTGGAAAATTTCTCTGGAATCCATCTCCGAGTAATTTTCAGGATTTTGCACACAGCCTTTAAGTCCTGAACAACCTTTGAATTGAGATAAAATGTTGATAGTGTTTCTAGTCATATGAAGGTGAATGTGTCCATGACAGTCCAGTGCAAATTTACCAGGGTCATCTTGATTAGATTTAGAATTTGCAGTTTCCCACTTCCCAAAATTCACTGCAATTAATTCAACCACCTTGTTGTCTTCGACACAGTCACAAATTCGCTTTAATTCCACCAAAATAGAATTAACAGTCATCCAAGTTTCTTGTTCAGTTACTAATTTCCTGTTTTCTCGATGCTTTGCAGGGACTAAAAGTATATCTCGTGTTGGTTCTCGCCTGTTGCCCAAATAAAATTCACCTTTAGCAGCAGCATTTGCCAATGCCGATGAGTCTACATCTTGTAAGTAAAAAGACAATAAGACACAATACAAAAACAATAAAGCCTTACCTTCTTTTCGAATTACAAATTCATCAAACAGGAAGAAATAACAAATTGGAGAAGACCCGTCTAATCGAGCCAGTAAAGTTGAACAAGGTTTCATAATTGTTGGGAGGTTAGCTCCTTTGCAAATTGTATGACAACTTGTTTGTTTTCTTTGTCCCGTCAAGTGTTTATAGATACAATAAGGATTTATACAATAAGTTTTAGGTGCAACTCTTTCATCAAAACACTGCGCTACTTCAGGACTACCAAGTCGCTGGCAGGTATCATAGTACGCTCGAACAATTTTCGCAAGTGCTTCCTTGTCTTCCATCAATTTATCCAAATAATCAAACCATGCCACTCCATCCAATTTAAGTCGTACTGCCCAAAGGTCATTAAACTTAGGGAGTAGCTCAAGGCGAAACTTAACCTTCAGATTTAGATTTACATCATATCTATCCAGGGTCTCTAACAAGGATGTGCATACAATACATGCCGCATCAAGTTTTATGCCATCACTGTATGCAATCTCGGGTGCTTCATTAGAAATGGTCATTGAGTGCAATGCCTCCTGGTGTGGTGTGCTAGACCCCACTGTTGGATGCAACGCTGCCATGCCTGGTGTGCCAGCAAGTTCTGTATCCACTGTTGGATTCAACGTTGCTATGTCTGTTTTGCACTGTAAGTGATGCCATGGCAATTTGTATACAAATGAATGTGCACACAGATACACTACATGTAAGGGAGGAGATCAAGCCAGCACCAAAGTTCATTGCCCCAATCTGAGACTGTGGTGTTTTATAAATTTAGGGATAGACCATAATCTTACTGACATACATTATGGTTAAATAAACCATGCAGTATCATGTTAACCATAGATAGATGGGTGTACGTAGTTAACACTTAGCCCTGTTTACCCAGGTTAACAGCGCTAAGTATGGAAGAGAACGAGTCTCATTATGAAGTATGCAATTTCAATGGAACTTCATTTGCAACCTCCTTGTTCACACAATCAACTGAATTGCTGCCAGCCTCATCATTCGCAATTCCATTACTATTATAGTAGTATGCACCGAAACCTCCTCCATTGCCAGTGAACGTAACAAAAACTCTTTACTTCTGTTGCAAACAGGGAAGAATACAATGCGTTTTCACGAACAACCTCTGCCATTACTGCCAGTTAATATTTCCACTTACACGTTTAAGCGGCGTGCATCCCTTATGTGACTTTGTGTACAAATACAGTGACGGAATCGCCATTTAACCTTTAGGCATCATTGTCCTTCCTATCAGCACTAGGGGTGTACGTTTGTATTCTACCAGTTTTCGTCAGTAAAACAAGGAAGTTAGTTTAAGTTAACACCACGTCTGTGAGTAAAGTGGGTAAATTTAGGATGTTTATGGTGGAAGTAAAAAAAAAAAACTAAAAGGTCCGCTGGATCAGTATTTTACTTTTTAAATACAGGAATGAAAAAGTATAACTCTTGAGACAACATTGGATTGCATTCATTCAGCTTGCTGGATGCTACAAAAGCGGTGATGTAAAAGTGGTCCATGCCGACAAAAATACTTCATCATCATAAAAAAATGGCAATAATCACATTGTATACGCCAACTTTTAAACATTCAAATGCTCTTTCAATCGTATGCGATGTATATACATATTTTACTGTGTATGTGTTCTGTCGTGTCTATAGAACTCCATACATTACCATCGTGCGGTTTAACTTTGCTGCTTTTCACGCTGCTTTGAGTGCAAAATGATAAAATGATAAGTATAGAACCGCACTAGTTTATTTAAAGTGTGTGCACAAAACTGTGATAGTTGCAGCTCTTATAAATTATAATGTGAGCATAGTGTAAAAGGTTACTCTACGCAATTTACAACCAGTACCTGTGATTCTATTGCTAGCGGATCTTTTCGTTTCTTAGGGTTACTTTATTAGTGGACGTGGTGGTGTTAACATTTGTTTTTGTGCATCCATCGAAACCATGAACGCTTACACTAATTCCATCCGTAAGGAAAATTGCGGACCTCAAACAAATACTTTGCACTTCATCTATGATGTTTACTGAGTACAGATACCATTTTTTCACGCTAGTAGTTAACATCGATCGATCTGTGGTTAAATGCTCCCTGTGGAAATTAAAGATACAGTACCGTCCACGAGAAAGTTAAAAATACACGCGAGCAACCCGCGAGTTGCTCGCGTGTAGTTTTATGTCCCAGGCGAGTGCCTCCTCGTTTACCACACGCAATTCACTCGCGTGTACCCACACGCGAGTACACGCGTGCTTTATGGTTCCTAGCAACCGTTTTTAATTTATATCATCTGGACAGCGATAACGTTATAAACGTGTACGCGCGTACTAGTATTAAGCACACGCTGCAAACACCGTACACATACTTTTTAGCATGTGCTTTTACCACTTTACACCCATCGCTTTGGGTTACACCATTACGAATGTGTAGAAGTAATATAATCCAATAAGGTATATGCGCGCGAGCGGGATACATGTATACAGCTGTAATGAAAGAGGTGATCCTAAGCGGACCTCTTCGTTAAAATGTATTTAAGGTCAAGCTTAGCGACGGTAAGCTATTCCATTTTCGCGGACAAGTAGCTATAGCAAAGAATATGCTTCGCGCAACTTGTGTACATGCAGTCTCGAAAATGGCATTGCTCATTGCATTTCGTCCTTTGTTACTCATACGCATGCGTTGGTGCATTTTGATGCCGACGATACATACAGCGTCGTACCAGTAAAGAAGGTTGCTGCTAAAGGAGAGCTGTGTGCAGGATCAAACTGCACAGTAGAATGGAGAAAGGACACATCTACAATTGTTGACACAGGTATAACCACATCATCTATGAATGTAATAATATATGTGCAATCAGTAATTTAAACTTGTCACTTTTAAAAAAATAGGAGACAAGTTATTGTCATTTGATGCAGCAAAAGCTAGAGGGATTGACAGGCATTTCTGCAACTGAAGGTCTCTACAGTCAACCATACCATTCGAAATAGAATTCTTCCGCTGTTGCCTTTATAATGTACACGTAATTCATTTGCACACGCATGTAACTATAGTACGCTCGCAAATTGCCCATACACGCGTGTCACTCGCGAGGCACACGCATTTTGCGAGCGCTACATAATTACTCCCGAGTCGCTCGCGTGTCACACGCGAGGTGCGCGCGAGTTTTTTAAACTTTCTCGTGGACGGTACTGTAGGCACATTAATGGTGTGCCTCACATCTTCCAATCTTGATGCAATTACTCATTTTTTTGTCGTTGTTTGAATCACATTTAGCAAGTTAATAACCTTATTGGTTTACAAAATATACCTGCACTGAATAATTATATTTTTCAACTTTAGCAGACTCATAACTTTTCCATTGTATGTCTGGTGGTGGCTTGTTTGACATCAAATTGAAGCTTCATCTATCACAGCAATTCAGACGTACGCTCGTGGGTAATTGCAAATGCTGCATTCAGTCGCACATCCGTGTAGATAACGAAACGTGCATACACCGGTACCACAAGGATGAATTTTTTGAAACAGCCCAGTCTGAACCTGTATGAGAATTTCAGTAACCAATACCAATTACCCGCTAACCTCGGGCTAATCTAAATATTTGTGTCACGGCCGTAGAAAATCTTTGTAAGAGATATGAACTTGAGCTGCTACAGGTCGGACAACCCGAGAAGTTCCCCCAAATTGTTCATGAATTATTTTTCGCACCGAATGTTCAGTGCTCAATTTGATTGCACAGGCTTGTTGGGTGTTATAAATAGTTGTACCTATAAAATTTAAACAAATAGCGCTCATTTAATCTTCATGTTATGACAAATAGACAACAAAGCAGCGATCGCGCCAAAAGCGCGCGTAAATAACGTTTTCATATCACTGCTTGAGCACCGCTATCAGACTTCATATGGTAAAACAAACACTCAGCGATGGTTCATACACGATTTCTTTAAACTCTAAACTGATTTAGAACTGTTAATTTCAATCCGCAGTGGTGTTATAGGCCGAAGTATTACACCCACTAACCCAAGTTAGATTAGGGTGTTGGGAGGTAACGCACAGACACACAAAATTTATTACGGATACTATAATGATATTGTAATAATGCCACAAAGAATGATGAGGATTGCAAAAAAGAGCCAATAGATATGGAGAATTAATAATTAATGAGCTAACAACCGTAGATGTTATTGCGGCGCATAGCGCGCGTGATGATTATTTAATTTGCGGTGGCACATATATAGTGACTACTAGCTAGAATGATATCAAACACATGCATACAACACACATACAGATTTGATGAAAGGATAACATTGCCCTGGCTGAATTCAATGCCACTGTCATACTATATGTTGTATTTGATACGCTGCACGGCCGTCATTCGACCATTCGACGAACCTGTGCTATTTTGCATACAGTTAATATGATTGCACATCATTGGCTTACTGAATTGAACACGACTTGCAATGTCTCCGCTGCTTGCGATCGGTTGTGTTATTTGATGCTGATCAATTACTTACATGCCATGTATACACTCGGGAAATCGCGACAAAGAAGTAACTCCACTGTGTCAATTAAATACACGTGTCAATGAATTTTAATTATTGTGGTTGTGGTTATGCGGCCAAGCTAGTTATAGCCTGTGCCTAATTATAGTGAACAACCTATGCTATAATCGTTTATAACTCTGTACAGGTTCACAGCCAAACCATTTAAATAATATTGGTATGACACATACTAGTTGTACTTCATAGCATAGCGCTTTATTACCAGTATGGGTGAGCGATTGTTACTACGCAAAGGTTTGAATAATTAATTAGAATTATTCATAAGCTTCAAATCATCATAGCCTCTTTAGTACGAGGCTTCAACTGAATATTTTTATTTTTGAGTTGTTATAGTAGTTCCTTCCTCTTTACCAGGAAGTGTTTACGGAACTGTTTGGCTGTGAATGGTTCGGGAGATACTTGAGTAGCACGAATTTGGGGAACTTCTCAAGTTGTCCGACCTGTAACAAACGCAGAACTGAACAAAGCAAAATTTGTAGTGGCAAGTTTCTTTCTATCATTAGTACGAAGTATCTTCTACGTATAATAAGACCTGTGCTTTGTTGCAATCCCTACTTTGTGCTACTTTGTATAGAAATTAATCGGCTCTGATGCAAAGACAGGAACGTTCGTATTTTCAGTCCAAATTCAAAGCAAGACTTCTATTCTTATGTATCTTTTTTTAAAGTCTGTTTGTCTTACGCTAGAGTTCAAAATATGATAAACAGCAGCTGACTAAAGTTTGAATTGCACGCATACTATGAATACACCTTTATCTGTAGGAGCAGCTTATTTTAGATCCATTCACGTATTTTCTTGGCCACTAACGAAGCTTTACTGCATTTCAAGGTATGGTTTTAACTTTGCTCACACAAGCTTCATATATATATATATATATGGGACAGTTTCCGCGAAAACTTCCTATGTTTTATAACATTATAAAACTATAGTGTTATAACGTTTGGATCGCTATATCTTCCGAACGCTAAAGGCTATCGACTTCCTATTTTCAACAGTTGATACTACACCATTTCTCTATAATAAATTACATTTTGGAGTCTTGCACTTGCTCAACGCCAGTATTGCAATGCTCGATACCCGACCGGGTTCAAACCCGCCATAACTTTAGGTAGGAGTAATCAAATCGCTTCAAATTTGGTTTGTAGGTACTGAGGTCCTATACCTATCGATTTGTCCTGTTCGTTAATTTTTATGTCATCCCTTACGGAGATATAACTTTGCAAAGTAAGCGCACGTTTCCTGCTCGAATCGCGCCTTTATATGAAGACGAAACTGTTCCCATTCTCCGGAGTACATGAATATTCAACTACATTCCGAGGGCAGGGGCGTGTACCCACCCAGACGCTCCACAGTACACAGCTGTAGACACCACGGTAGATACGGAGTAGACCATACATCAGACAGCCGTACAGTATAGGGTCTACTGGCCGGATAGTACTGTCTGCCCAAGTGCAGGTGTCTCAAGCTATATACATTTCTGACGTTTGAACACGGTGAATTAGGCAGAAATTTAGCTCCCTCCCAAATGTGATTGGTTGTATAGCACGTGATTGGGCCACGTGGTTGGGAGTTTAAAAGGCTGGTACCTTAGTATGAGTGTTCATTCTAAGCTTGCGTGCACGTGCTGCAAACTTTTTCTTGTTGCTGCGTAAAATGGAGAAGGAAGCAGTAGACCAGCTTCTCCAGGGCATGAAACAATTGCAAGAGAAGATGAAGATCATTAGGCAGGGTCAAGAAGAAACAGCGTTGAGGCTGGAAAGGAGCACCGGCAGAAAAGAACCTTACATGTCAAAGAAGCGAGGGAACGAACTCCAGCCCGGTTCTATAAGCAAGCAGCTGGTGGCGGACAAGATGGCGACAGCTATGGCGTGCGTGGAGAAGGTGGATGCGAAGTCTTCCCTCTCGGAAGAGCGGTTGGGGTTACCGCAATTGGATTTGGCACTGAAGGAAAATAATGAAGGTATAGATCTTCATACCCGCAGATAGAAATTGAAGAAGTTCGCCGTCAGTCCGAATCCACGGGTGGATGAGTACGAGGATGGCGACCTCGCGCGGATGTAGAGGCGGATCGGAAATACCAGTGGAACTGAAGCGAGCTAAGAGGCGTAGGTTATGCGTGAGGCCTACTGACTTCGCATGTCCGTATCCTTTTCTATACGGGTGTGGGCACGTGGTGCAGGGGATTAATGAGAAGGAAAGGTGGTGAATGTGTCACCTTCACATTCTGAGCAATGTTGTTAGGTATTGCAATAGCCAAATCAATCAGGAAATAAGTGATCTAATGCATGTTGATAACTTTGGAAAGCAGTACAAGTCAGTGGATTTTTGCATTTGACCGTTTGGATATCATCACAGTAAGGTGTACGGTGGCCCGGTAGGTCGCGCGTACGAGCAACGGTTGGAGAACGAAAATGGGTACGAGCGGTGGTTGCCGAGCAAAAATGAGCACGAGCCGAGAACAAAAATGAGCACGAGCCGAGAACAAAAATGAGCACGTGCCGAGAGCAAAATTGAGCACGAGCCGAGAACAAAAATGAGCACGAGCCGAGAGCAAAAATGAGCACGAGCCGAGAGCAAAAATGAGCTAGTGCGGAGAGCAAAAGTGAGCTAGAGCAGTTGTTTACATCTATTTTACAATACGTCATTTGTCACTGGAGTTAAAAATAGCCTCGAGCTCGCGATGGAATGCAGCTACGTATTATGAGGCAGCACAAGGCTATTCAAGTTGTCTTCCGTATTTACGCGTACGTGTACTTCACTTTCGGGACCGGGGTAACGATCATACACTGTGTGTGTGTGTGTGTGTGTGTGTGTGTGTGTGTGTGTGTGTGTGTGTGTGTGTGTGTGTGTGTGTGTGTGTGTGTGTGTGATTCAGTTTAGCTTGCATCGTGGTATCTGTTAGCCCCCTATGTCATTTTTGTTGTGAGGGGCCGGGTGGGATGTATACATGCGTTGTCGAGTGTCGATTGTGTACTGTGTGTGTGTGCGTGCGTGTGTGTGCGTGCGCGTGTGTGTGTGTTTGTGTATTATATTGTGTTGTGTGGTGTGTGCATGCGTGTGTGTGTGTGTGGCTTTGCTAAAGCCACAAGGTATGTCTCATAACTAAGCTGAAGAACCAGTACATGTAAGGTTTATGTCATCACTTGTACTGATACATGGTTTCTTTTTGTTTTGCTCACACTCGGGATTTCAGTCGGCAGGTTGACGTACGACTAAGAAATCTGGTTAGTGTAGCTATGTATATTTCCTGTTACCAATGTTTGCTGCATCCATTAATTCATGTTTGTTGCTACAGTTGAGTGACGCAGCCACATCCTCTCATTAGAGCTAAAGATCTGCTTACATCTACAGCTTTGGAGGCACCAGCCTTGCTTGAACCCACATTCATATGTGTTGTGCTGCCAGTGTTAAGTAACACAGTCTGCTAACATGTACATTTGGAAACATAAAGCATTGTCAATTGATGTTATTTATTGGCATGTATGTGTGTTGTGAGTGCGCACGCACACACACACACACGCACGCACACACACACAGTACACAATCGATACACTCGACAACGCATGTACCATATACATCCCATGCACCCGGCCCCTCACAACAAAAATGACATAGGGGGCTAACAGATACCACGATGCAAGCTAAACTGAATCACACACACACACACACACACACACACACACACACACACACACACACACAACACACACACACACACACACACACACACACACACACACAGTGTATGATCGTTACCCCGGTCCCGAAAGTGAAGTACACATACGCGTAAATACGGAAGACAACTTGAATAGCCTTGTGCTGCCTCATAAATACGTAGCTGCATTCCATCGCGAGCTCGAGGCTATTTTTAACTCCAGTGACAAATGACGTATTGTAAAATAGATGTAAACAACTGCTCTAGCTCACTTTTGCTCTCCGCACTAGCTCATTTTTGCTCTCGGCTCGTGCTCATTTTTGCTCTCGGCTCGTGCTCATTTTTGTTCTCGGCTCGTGCTCAATTTTGCTCTCGGCACGTGCTCATTTTTGTTCTCGGCTCGTGCTCATTTTTGCTCGGCAACCACCGCTCGTACCCATTTTCGCTCGGCAACCACCGCTCGTACCCATTTTCGCTCTCCAACCGTTGCTCGTACGCGCGACCTACCGGGCCACCGTAAAGGTGATATAAGTACGTGGGTTGCCATGGGGATGGTCATTGTGTTATGTGGACAAAGTAATGTGGCCTGGGGTATGTTTGTGATGGGCATTAGTATTATATGTGTGCATTGCCTAATAAGTCTGAGGGCCATTGACTGAAGGGGACCACTATCGAGGTTTTTATGACTTGTGCGTTAAATGCTGTACTTTAATATGAGAAGAGGAAGAGCCAAAGGAGTCAGCCTTACTTATTAGCTATTTGTGTATTTTCACCCTTAGTGATTATGTGCGTATTTTGAGCCTTATTGGTTGTGTGTATTGTCAGCTTTGATGGCTATGTTTCAGCCTTGATGGCCATGTGTGTGCAGTCAGCCTTAGTGGCTTTGTGTGTGCAGTCAGCTTTAGTGGCTATGTGTGTATTATGGTCAGCCTTAGTGACTATGTGTGTATTATGGTCAGCCTTAGTGGCTATGTGTGTATTATGGTCAGCCTTAGTGGCTATGTGTGTATTATGGTCAGCCTTAGTATTCCCAGCCTATAATCAGCAGCTATGTGTGCAATTATCAGCCATAGTGGCTAATTGGGCAGCTAGGTGCAGTTGTCAGCCTTTTGTCAGCCTTGCGTGCAATGGTGCTGTGTGCATGTGTATTTTCAGTAGTGGTCAGCCTTAGCGGCTGGTGATTCCCTGCCTCGGTGGCTAGGGACATGTTGCAGTTTCCAATCCTCGGTGGAAAGGTTACTGGTGGGTATGGTCAGGCCTCGGTGGCTGTGACATACCAGTGTTTGTTGTGGCAGTTTCTGATCCTCGGCGGAAAGGTTACTGGTGGGTATGGTCAGGCCTCGGTGGCTGCGACATACCAGTGTTTGAGTTGATTAAGCATACTGGCATGACTTACTGCAGCCCTTTCTCTTCTGCAGACATATTCTCCTCAGGCATGTGGCCATTGCTCAGCAATCTAGAGGACCCTGAGTTACGGAGGCTTGCCCAGGCACTACCTGCGACAGTGCTAAAGAGTAGGGCAGACAGCACTTCGAAGAAGTATCTTGGTGCATATCGGAGATGGAAGGTCTGGGCTGATGCACGACAAGGGGTGCCAAGTTTTCCTGTAAAGGAAGTCCATCTAGTGCTGTATATGCAGCACCTCAGTGAGTCCACAGGGTCTAAGGCAGCAGTAGAGGAGGCAGTGCATGCTCTTTCATGGTTGCATGGGCTGGCAGGGCTGCAGCCATTGGGGGGATTACCATTAGTGCAAACCACCTTGGAAGGTTTAAAGCGCACATTGGCTAGACCAAAAGTCCGCAAGGAACCTATCACGGCCGATATGCTGAAGGCCATGGTGGAGGCAGCTGGGCCAGACCCACCCCTGACTGAGATCAGGTTGTTGGCAGTGTGTCTGTTAGCCTTTGCTGGGTTCATGCGCTGTGACGAGTTAGTTAAACTGAAGTGTGATGACATCACCTTCAACAGTGAGAGCATGGTGGTTAGGGTACAATCTAGTAAGACCGATCAATATCGGGATGGGGCATCCCCTAGTCATTGCACGTACAGGTTTGCCAACCTGCCCAGTAGCCATGATGGAAAGATATTTCCGTAGGGGGGAATTGGAAAGCACACACAAAGGTTTTGTGTTTCGTGGAGTAACTCCAACAAAAGCTGGAGAGCGATTGAGGAAGACTGGAAGGCTAAGTTACACTAGGTTGAGAGAACTACTGCTAAGCAAAATCTCACAGTTAGGTTATGACCCCACTTTGTTTAGCATGCACAGCCTTCGGGCAGGCGGGGCCACTGCAGCAGCTAATGCAGGTGTAGAGGACAGGCTATTCAAGCGTCATGGTCGTTGGAAGTCCGAAACAGCCAAGGATGGTTATGTAAAAGACTCAGTGGAAAGGCGTCTGGAGGTTTCTAAGCAATTGGGCATTTAAGCATCACCCCGTTCTTTGTGTCTCTAAGTGGTTGTGTGTGTTTGGTGGCAGCGTGCACAATGAAGCTAAACCAATATTCTATTTTGGTTATTTGGGGGGAAGGAAGGTGCTATACAGTGCGCATGTGGGAGGGAGATATACATTTCTGACGTTTGAACACGGTGAATTAGGCAGAAATTTAGCTCCCTCCCAAATGTGATTGGTTGTATAGCACGTGATTGGGCCACGTGGTTGGGAGTTTAAAAGGCTGGTACCTTAGTATGAGTGTTCATTCTAAGCTTGCGTGCACGTGCTGCAAACTTTTTCTTGTTGTTTGTTTTGGTTTTGTGGTGTTTTATCTGTCCTATAGGTGCAACACTTGATCAGGGAGTAGACCTTGAAGATTGGCGGGATCTTTCTATGAACTAATTGTGTGTGGACCTGTTTGCAGAGCAATTGTTGGGTTATTTTTCCTGCTTTGAGGTTTTCTCCCAAAAAAATGGGTTTTTCCTCACTGTGGGTTTTTTTCCGTGAGGGGGTGTGGGCCCACCCCCTCTAAATCAATTTTTATTTGTGGCCTCGCTCTAAAGGTTGTGTGGTGTTTTGTAATGCTGTGTGGTGTTATGTGTGTGTGGTTGGATCAAGCCTTGGTGGCTGTGATCGTCTTGTGGTTGTTGTAAGTGGTTGTGTGTGTTTGGTGGCAGCGTGCACAATGAAGCTAAACCAATATTCTATTTTGGTTACTTGGGGGGAAGGAAGGTGCTATACAGTGCGCATGTGGGAGGGAGTCTTAGTATCCACTCCATAATATCTACTATGATTTACCCATATGGTCTACTCCATAGCTGTCTCCAGAGTGGAGTATTATGTACAATTCTAGTGTCGCACATTTACACGTCACATTGTACAGTCTGCTGTGGGGTATTGCTTAGCTGTCAGCTGTGGGATATTTCTGTCTACCACAAGATCCAATCCACATTTACGCACCCTGTCTGCTCCATAACTGCTACCCACAATGTACAGTACTATGTAGCTGTCTGCCTTAAGGTCTACTGTCCAATGCATACACTGTTCACTTCAGTTGTCTGTTAGCTGCAGTAATGTTCACCTCACAGCTAGTCACAGCTGTCTGTTGTGATGTTCACTCCAGAAATGTCTGTGATGTTCACTCCACAGATACCTCTACTGTGAAGTTTGCTCCACAGCCGTCTCTGCTGTGATGTTCACTGCATTGGTGTCTGCAATGATGCTAAGGTATTCACTACACCACTGTCTCAGTCCTGTGATGCATAACCAAAGCTGTGTGTTGTGTCACTTAACAAGTGTCCGGTGTCATCTGATTTAGTGCCCACTGCCTTAGGTCCATTCTACATGTGCCTGCTATAGGTACACGTACTTATTTGCCTGATCCATAGCTGTAGGCTAGGGTATTGTCAGCCTTAAGTCTACTGTCCACTACACAACTGCCTGCTGCAGTGTTGACTCCAGTTGTCATCGTAGTTACTTGGCTGCCTGCAGGCTCCACAGTTATGTGCCATAGGGTCCAGTTGTCTGTTAGCTGCAGTGATGTTCACATCACAGCTGTCTGCAGACGTGTGATGTTCACAAATGTCTGCTGTGATGTTCACCTTACAGCTGTCTGCTGTGATCAGAAATGTCTGTTGTTGTTCACTCCACAGATGCCTCTACTGTCAAGTTTGCTCCACAGCCGTCTGCTGTGATGTTCACTGCATTGGTGTCTGCTATGATGCTAAGGTATTCACTCCACAGCTGTCATGTTAACATGCACCAAAGCTTTGGGTTGTGTCATTTCACAAGTGTCTGGTGTTGTCTGATTTAGTGCCCACTGCCTTAGGTCCATTTTACATGTGCCTGCTGTAGGTACATGTACTCATCTGCCTGCTCTGTAGCTTTCTGCCTAAAGTTGTACTGTCCACTGCATAGCTGTCTACTGTAGTGCCCACTCCATGGCCAGTTGTCTGCCGTAGTTACTTGGCTGCCTGCTCCACAGCTTTGCGCCATAGGGTCCAGTTGTCTATTAGCTATGATGTTCACTCCACAGCTGTCACAGTGAGCTGTGATGTTAACATCAAAGCTGTGTGTTGTGTCACTGCACAAGTGTCCGGTATTAGTGTCCAGTGTTAGACCCCACTGCCTTAGGTCCATTCTATGTGTGCCAGCTGAAGGTACACGTACTCATTTGCCAGCTCCACAGCTAGGGCCCAGTTGTCTATTAGCTGTGATGTTCACTTCTTAGCTGTCTTTCTGCTGTGATGTTCACTGCATCAGTGTCTGCTATGATGCTTAGGTATTCACTCCACAGCTGTCACAGTGAGCTGTGGTGTTAACATCAAAGCTGTGTGTTGTGTCACTGCACAAGTGTCCAGTGTTAGTGCCCACTGCCTTAGGTCCAACGCACATTTGCCTGAGTATCTGCCTACTTCGTAGCTATCTGCCTAAAGTTCTATACTGTCCGTCAGTTGTTACTTGGCTGCCTGGTCCACAGCTATCTGCCAGAGGGCCCAGTTGTCTATTAGCTTTGGCGTTGTGTGATGTTAACACCACAGCTGTGTGTTGTTTATACGTGTCACTGAACAAGTGTCTGGTGTTGTCTGATGGAGTGCCCACTGCACTGCTCCACATGCATGTGCCTGCTGTAGGTACTTTCATGTATCTGTCTGCTCTCTCAGTAACTAGTTGTTGGCTAGGTTGTTTTCCTTAGTGTCTGCACTGCCCATTGCAGAGCTGTCTACTGTAATGCCCGGGATTATAAAATTGGCGCGAATCAAGCGGGAAAACGTGCACGTAGTTTGTTCAACTGTATCTCCGTAACGGATGGCATAAAAATTAACGAACAGAACAAATCGATAGGTATAGGACCTCTCTTACCTACAAACCGAATTTGAAGCGAATTGATTACTCCTACCGAACGTTATGGCGGGTTTGAACCCAGTGGAGTATCGAACGTTGCAATACTGACACGGAGCAAGTGCAAGACTCCAAAATGAATTTTACCATAGAGAAATGGTGCAGTATGAAGTGTTGAAAATAGGAAGTTGATAGCGTTAACTGTTCGGAGGTTATAGCAAATCAAATGTAATGCATTTTTATTATACTTTTTTATAATACACGCTAAGTCCCTTTTCTCGTAAACTTTCCCATATTTCTTAAACCATTGATGTTGTTAACTTGCAAAATGGTACAAGTAGGATTCATCCAAAGACAAACAAATGAGTAACTACATCAAGATCTGAAGACATGAAACACGCTCCTATATAAAAAGGTGATGGAATGACCCAGGGACAATGATCAGCACAGGGAAAAGAACGCGTTGAATCACTTATTCATTCTGTTAGTAATTGAACACAACAATGCTCAATCGTCTCATTTGCGGCTTCAGCGGCCATATTCTTTTGCCAAAAATTTGTGAAAGTTAGCGCAGCGCACACGACTTACAAGCCAGCGCGTACCAGTCAACAAAATAAAACGTAACAGATCTCACCTTGAACAGAGAGACTTCGACGAAGGATGTCGCCAGCTGTGATTATATACCTATCAGGACACACTCTTGTCACAGGATTCTAACACAGGATACGCAATGCGCACCGATAACGAGAACGAACGGGACACGGATACAAAAACAAAAAAAATACCACCACTTTATTACCAGAACGTCTACACGACACTGCGCACGCGACTTACCAGCGCGTACGCTACGATCAGACAACAAAGTAACAGCACTAACCTTGAACAGAGAGATTTCAACGAATAATGTCGCCAACTGTGATTATATACCTATCAGGAAACACCCTTGTCACAGGATTCCAACACAGGATACTCAATGCGCACCGATAACGAGAACGAACGGGACACGGATACATTTAAAAAAATCGCACCACTGCCTTACCAGAACGCCTACACGACACAGCGCACGCGACTTACCAGCGCGTACGCTACGATCAGACAACAAAGTAAAACGTAACAGCACTAACCTTGAACAGAGAGATTTCAACGAAGGATGTCGCCAGCTGTGCCTATCAGGACACACCCTTGTCACAGGATTCTCACACAGGATACTCAATGCGCAACGATAACGAGAACGAACGGGACACGGATACAAAACAAAATCCCACCGCTTTATTACCAGAACGTCTACACGACACTGCGCACACGACTCAGGACAACGAAGTAAAACAAAAGATTTTATTTAGACACGAGTCACGTGAGCCATACATTTTACGGTAAAGGCTACACATAGCCAAAACCAGCGATAATAAATGTAGACTGGCCAAATCTTAACAATATGATTGTATCTATAAGTTTACGAGAAAAGGGACCTAGCGTGTATTATAAAAAATATATAATAAAAATGCATTACGTTTGAATTGCTATAACTTCCAAAGAGTTAACGCTATCAACTTCCTAATTTCAGAGCTTCATACGACACCATTTCTCTATGCTAAAATACATTTTTGGGGCTTGCACTTGCTCCGTGCCAGTATTGCAACGTTCGATATAACCCCACTGGGTTCAAACCCGCCATATTTTTTGGTAATTCGCTTCAAATTCGGACTGTAGGTAGAGAGGTCCTATACCTGTCGATTTGTTCTGTTCGTTAATTTTTATGTCATCCGTTACGGAGATACAGCGGCGCAAAGTTGGTACAAGTTTCCCGCTCGAATCGCGCCGTTGTACGTGCGCGACCCGCTTCCATTCACCAAAGTACATGAATATGCAACTACTTCCTGTGGGCTGAGACAGCGATAACTTATAGCCACACCTATACTGCAGGGTCCCTTGCTGTCTCAGTTGTTATTCGTTATCGTCTGTGTACAGTGGAGAACATGGTAGTTGGACAAATAATTTTTTCTCATACCCCATCTCATACTTCATTGTCAACATCTGGTTGTAGCAATGCTGATAATGTACATCTGCAACAGGCAATCATTCAGTTCAACAATCAGGTCTCTACATCAGATGCAATCACAGCAGAAGGAGTATCATCAACACCAGTTACTCAGCGTTCTCTGTCTAAGAAATTGGAATGCCACCTTTTTAATTCTTTGTTAGGGGCTTCCTCTATGGCAGACAGAGCTCGCCTATTATCTGTTTCCGCTTCTCATGCTGCATCATGGTTGTCCATAACTCCATCTCTGGCCTTGGGTTTGCACCTTGAACCTAATGAGCTTTATGCCTCTATAAGGTGGTGGTTAGGGTTGGACACCTCTGGTGGTTCTCTGTGTCCTGTCTGCTCTCAGAAAGGCCTGGACCCACTTGGCCACCACGCTACCACATGTTCTCATGGAGGTGATGTAGTGACCCGACATAACCTGTTACGGGATGTTGTGGCTAACCTTTTTCGTCAGGCTCACATGGGAGTCACAGTAGAGGCGGGCTATGGCCTTACACATGATAATAGCCGCTCACGCCCAGCAGATGTCCTGGTAACAAGATGGAAAAAGGGCTTGCCTGCAGCTTTGGATATAACAGTGACATCCCCACTTAATCCTGCCATCCTTGATGAGTCTTGTTCAGCAGCTGGAGTAGCTGCAGTAGCCGCAGAGCCCCGCAAACATGTTGCTAACGACCCTAGAAACCTATGGGAATTGGGGGGTGGAGGCCCAAGTAACATTTTCCCGCCTAGCCTCTCTACTTGCTGCAAGCCACAGTGTGTCAAAATCAAAGGCAACAGCTGACATTTATGGTCGCTTAAACCTGACCCTGACCAGGTCTGTGGCCAGGGCTATCCTGGCCAGGGGTCTAAGGCCAAAATAGATGTTACATATACAGTGCTCATATTGAACTCTTTAGTGTAAGTTTTCTGTATGTCATATAAATTATGTATTATTATTATGTTAGTGTGTATTTATTTTTATTGTACTTACATGTAGTCATCTGTTATGTTGTAGTGTCAACTCAAATGAACAAAAATAATCCAAAATCTGATTGTACTGTACATAAACTTTTACTTTCGAATGGAGTATCTCAGTAGCCTTACATATTTATTAAAATCTAATTGCACACATCTGAGCCTATACCACTTGGCCATACAAACTTGAAAAAGAAATAGGTCACATGACTTCTAAGGCTCGTTAATTAATTATTTAGTGACTCCTCTCCAAAACAATTGTTCGTCGGGTTTCTCCACGCACATTGAACGGATCCCAACGAAATTGGGTTTGTAACTAAAGGACCTACGTACGCAAGTTTTCAGTCTTACGCATCTAACATCGGACTAACCGTTGTGCCGTTATTCACAAAAAGGCGCCATTGTAGGGCCTCACGACGTTTTCCCATGCGCTTTTCATAGCTTGCAGGAATTTCAGGTTAAATCGTACGATGGGCATTCTATCGATTTAGCTACGGTATGAGCTCATTGCGATAAAACTACCGTACAAAACATGTTTTGAAACATCAGTGGCTTGGTAGTTTCGCCATTTTGAATAATTTCGATTAATTATACTATGAATATAATTTCAAACACTGCGTCGGTCCGGTTATTTCTGGTTATTCCAATGGCTGAGGGCGTAGTTCTTTTGATAACCAAACCGACGAAGCTGCACCTACCGAGTACGAGTCGATCTTCAAGACGAGCTAGCAAGGCTGCTGTATTGGCATGGACAGAGCTTAAAAAGCGACCGGAAGTCAGTCTCCACAAGGAAAGTACCCGAAGCGATTGTCGAAGCACTCTGGAATATTCCAGGTACGTACCTGGAATATCCCAGAGTCTGAGTGCTTCAACAATCGCGTCAGTTGGTGACAGACTGACTTCCGGTCGCTTTTTAAGCTCTGTCCATGTCGATACAGCAGCCTTGCTAGCTCGTCTTGAAGATCGACTCGTACTCGGTAGGTGCAGCTTCGTCGGTTTGGTTATCAAAAGAACCGTTTCCATCAACACAGGGTACGCCCTCAACCATTGGAATAACCAGAAATAACCGGACCGACGCAGTGTTTGAAATTATATTCATAGTATAATTAATCGAAATTATTCAAAATGGCGAAACAACCAAGCCACTGATGTTTCAAAACATGATTTGTACGGTAGTTTTATCGCAATGAGCTCATACCGTAGCTAAATCGATAGAATGCCCATCGTACGATTTAACCTGAAATTCCTGCAAGCTATCAAAAGCGCATGGGAAAACGTCGATCTGAACACTTGAGGCCCTACAATGGCGCCTTTTGTGAATAACGGCACAACGGTTAGTCCGATGTTAGATGCGTAAGACTGAAAACTTGCGTACATAGGTCTTTTAGTTGCAAACCCAATTTCGTTGGGATCCGTTCAATGTGCGGGTTTCTCCACGACGAACAATTAATTGTTTTGGAGAGGAGTCACTAAATAATTAATTAACGAGCCTTAGAAGTCATGTGACCTATTTCTTTTTCAAGCTTATATGGCCAAGTGGTATAGGCTCAGATGTGTGCAATTAGATTTTAATAAAGATGTAAGGCTACTGAGATTCTCTATTCAAAAGTAAAAGTTTATGAGAAAAAATTTATTTGTCCAACTACCATGTTCTCCACTGTAGATAAAAGATATGGCGACGAGACAAGCTCGTAAGAGTTCAGTTCAATCGGCGGACGAGTTCGAGCAGTACGGTACAACGATAGATATTCAAGATACATATGGAGAACGGTAGTGACGGCGGTCGTACTACTGACGATGGTGGTTGTAGGGAGTAAGCAGCCCCCACATCACTAAAAGAGCCACCAGTCCCACCCCCACATATTGGGCTAGCCCCTTCACTACATGCAAGTCCAGACAGCAACCCCGCATAACCAACAGACGCCATTCAGAGCCACCAACCCGCACGACTAGTACCTATGGAACCACCCGCCCATATCAGACCCTACACATGAACCACCATCTAACCAATGGGGTCAGTCTCCACAATACCAGTGGAGACACTACTACTCCTCTTGCTGCAAATGGAGTTGGCAGCCCCCACAATTCAACCAAGGGAAGCCACTTACGCCCCTCCCAACACTACCAGTAGAACTTTAGCCCTCACTGCAAATGGACTTACCGGTACATGAACTTGTAGCAGAACTTCCGCCCCCACTACCAATGTACAGTAAAACCACCAATCCCCATCACTACAGCCTCACAAACTTACAAATAGTACATCCACACTGCAAGTATAGGAGTCACCAGCTCTCTTAAGGATGATGAAACAGTGCCAATGGATTTTTCAAAAGCAATGCATCTGAATCACAGTGGAATACACTAAGACCCCACTGATTAATTATCCTTATCACAAGCAAACGAGATAAAAATATTCCATTTTTGATATTACCTATTGGTTCTTGAAATATGTCTGAGAAATTCAAATAGATGGATGAAAAGTTCTTTTTTAGCAATAAATTATGGACCATAGTGTCATATGAAAGGACTAAGATGTTGTCTAGTGGGGGTGTGGCTATTAGACGTGCTGAAATCAACCATTGCAAAAGCTGTGTAACACATCCCCAAGTGGAAGTGGTCAAGGCAATAAATTTCATTTTCCGTTTCAAAAGTAGCATCTGTAACTCAATAACCCACTGTTGTTTGGCTAGGGCTTGAATTGGCCTGAATGCACTGTTGTGAGGTAGAACACTACCAAGTAAAGCCAACGGCTCATTTGTTTCCTTCCCAGCAGGTTCCTTCGCAGAAGGATTAGCATGACTCTGAAAATCAACGGTTTCCATCTTCCAGTGTGAGTACCTAAAAAGCACGCAGACATATCAATCGTAACAAAATTAAAGGACTACATGCAGCAATGATATGCCCTCGTGCTCCACACAGTACTGTAGCAAGGTTCGACAATATTGGTATCTTCCGACTAACCTGTTTTCGTGCAGCTCAGCTGATAGCATATATGAATGATTGCTTAGTATATAAACAATAATGCAGTATAGTGCTAATACCAAAACAAAAATACGTGTTTTGCAAGCCATCGATCGTGGTGATTAAATTCATGAGCCGGGTATAATTATAATACATAATTTATATGACATACAGAAAACTTACACTAAATAGTTCAATATGAGCACTGTATATGTAACATCTATTTTGGCCTTAGACCCCTGGCCAGGATAGCCCTGGCCACAGACCTGGTCAGGGTCAGAGACCATAAATGTCAGCTGTTGACTTTGATTTTGACATACTGTGGCTTGCAGCAAGTAGAGAGGCTAGGTGGGAAAATGTTACTTGGGCCTCCACCCCCCAATTCCCATAGGTTTCTACAGGCAATGGAACACAGGTCCACCCCAGCTTGAAGCACTTAGGGTCGTTAGCAACATGTTTGCGGGACTCTGCGGCTACTGCAGCTACTCCAGCTGCTGAACAAGACTCATCAAGGATGGCAGGATTAAGTGGGGATGTCACTGTTATATCCAAAGCTGCAGGCAAGCCCTTTTTCCATCTTGTTACCAGGACATCTGCTGGGCGTGAGCGGCTATTATCATGTGTAAGGCCATAGCCCGCCTCTACTGTGACTCCCATGTGAGCCTGACGAAAAAGGTTAGCCACAACATCCCGTAACAGGTTATGTCGGGTCACTACATCACCTCCATGAGAACATGTGGTAGCGTGGTGGCCAAGTGGGTCCAGGCCTTTCTGAGAGCAGACAGGACACAGAGAACCACCAGAGGTGTCCAACTCTAACCACCACCTTATTGAGGCATTAAGCTCATTAGGTTCAAGGTGCAAACCCAAGGCCAGAGATGGAGTTACGGACAACCATGATGCAGCATCAGAAGCGGAAGCAGATAATAGGCGAGCTGAAAAATCACTGGTGGTACATGTACGTACTCATTAACTGAAGAGGTCGAGGTGCGGTCAAATTATGCACTAATAATAGAATTTTTTATCTTGCAATGTTAACATTGAAAAAAGTTCTCTATTTAAACTTGAAAAAAAGTGAAGCCCTAAAGTCAGGGCAAGACTTCACTTCATAAATATGTTGATTCTATTACTCTTTAGGGCTTCACTTTTTAGGATTATTAGTCATTAATTATAATACTTTACCGGTAATTCAGGACTTAATTTGGTGTATACATGTACAACCTTAATTCCCCACTGAAATCGGTTTGTATGGGATATGGTATGAGACATCCAACACATCTTTTTTTTTTCCCTTTCTTAAAATGCACCGTTTGCGCTCCCTACATGACCTATGGATGAGCTTTTAAAAGCCAATCCTACATAGGACCCACTACCGTGGGTCCTGATGAAAGTTCATTTTGCTCCATGCATGTACTTTATAAATATAATTAAAAGAGCGGTAAACTAGAAATATATACAAAAGGTTGTTTTGGATGTGGAATCCTACTTGACGCCATAATAAAATCAAAACAAACACCACTTCAACGTTGCAGATAATTTAAAATGCTCTCTATTACTAATTAGTAGTACCAATATTGCCACTTACCACCACATCGCAATATACTAGTACTTTCTCAATGCTGTTTCCCACTTACTGCCGTACCGGTAGTGTAAGTACAGGGTAAAAGGTTGAAACGTCGTATAGATCCATAGAAATGTCATATACAAGACCTAGTTCTTATTGGACGAGACAAGAGAAATTCAGTTGACTTTGTTGCCAGTCATTATTACACTACACGCTGCACGACGATATTTCCATGTGATCTTGGGCTACTGAACTGGAACGGTTTGCTTATGATCAAAAAGATAAGGGAGAAAAAAAAAAAAAAAACTTACAATATACAAATATTAATTCAAGCATAGTTATTCAGCAGTGGCAGTTGCTGGTGGCAGAGCTTCACTACCGGAATCCTCTTGCTCCTCATCTTTAGAGTTCTCATGCAGCATCACATATTCCCGAGAACTAAACCCAAATTTCAACACATCCTGTGAATAATAATAACATAATTACAACATCACATGTATGCTTTAACCTTTAACCGGTAAGTGAGTGTGTGGGTTTATTAACCTGTTAATTCAGTCAAGTTGTAATTGTTCAGCACTGATATCATTACACATCGCAAGATACCACACAGAACAAACTAGGAAACTGCTATACAGTATTAAAATGTGTCATGGGGAAAATCCTGTTATGTTAAGCAAGCACTATCAGTAAAAGGACTGCAAGAATAACTATAGAGTTACAGCATAGCATTTACAAAGAACTAAAGTAAATTCAAACAAGTTTATTCAACATTAATCGTACATGTACATGTACATGGAGTAGTTTTCGTCAAAGATTACAACCAAAAGGTCTAATTACATGTACATGTATACCTGATATACAAGTACATGTACATGTACATGTACACTGCATTTTAGAAGCAATGTTAATTACATCATTGATCGCAAACTAAATTTTACCATGGGGGTATGTAAATGTACATGTGAGATTTTCGGAGTTGCGCATCTATGTGTAGATGTATGACATTAAATCAAAAATAAGTCCAGAATAGTGTGCATGTATTTGTTTAATTCAACATTGACATTTTAATATTCAAACTTAAGGTTATAAACATGTAACATTACATACATGTATTTATATTACATGTGTACCTGCAAAACATTATGATAGGTTTGATCCCCATCAGAATTAATACGAAACCCAAAATATATTTCAATATAAAGAAATGGTGCAGCATGATGTGTTGAAAATAGAAAGTTGATAGCGTTAACCATTTGGAAGTTATACATGTAGCAGTTTGAATGCATTTACATGTATATACACATGTACTTGTACATGTACATGTATGTGACAGTTCACACAAAAATGTCCCCATGTTGATAATTTTAATGCCTTACGCCTGAATTGCTATAACTTCGGAATGGTTAACATTATCAACTTACACTATTTTTGATACTCCTATTATAAAATATACCGTGGGGTCTTACACAAGCTCCATGCCAGCTAGGCATTGCAATACTGGCACGGAGCTAGTGCAAGACTCCAAAATGTATTTTACCATAGATAAATGGTGTAGTATGAAGTGTTGAAAATGGGATGTTCATACCTATAGTCATAGCGATTCAGGTGTAAGGCATTTTCATAACATCATAAAAAGTTCTATAACAATGGGGACGTTTCCGAACTGTCCCATAGATTTCAACATCAGCGATAAGAGCCCTTACACATGTAAAATTAAGTGCCTTATACATGTACATGTATGTAATAAGAGTTCACTTTACATGTAATTATCATACTGCCATTTACCAATTGAAGAGGACAGACATTAGCTAAAGGTTCTCACAACATGGAAACTTAAAAGTGGGGCCACTTACATGTACATGTATGCACAAACTGTTCATGTATTTATTTATTAACTGTTCATGTATTTATTAACACATACATGTACATGTACCTTTTCCTTGAGTTCAAAATATCTTGCAGATTCAATTCTCTGATTATTCACGTATGTTCCATTAGTTGAATTAAGATCAATCATATAAGGTCTTGAATAGAAGATGCATGTACATGTGAGCACTTACAGGCAGCTGCACAAACCTGACTCTTCTTCCAACGCCTCCATCTTTTTTTTCATATTGCACTAGCCTGTACTGAAGCACAGCATGTTGCTTTGAACATGAAGGGTGATCTATAGGTACATCTACAATCTAGGGGGTGTGCATGTGGTGTTCCAACATCAGCACAGGTGTTGCAAACCCCAACCCCACTCCCCCCCACCACTTTATCTTTTGTATCCTTCGCATACCATACCATACTTTCAGCCAAAAAATAATAATACATTACATCGCACATGTAAATACAATGTATCAACCAAAGTTAAATATTTAAACATGCACATGGCAAGGAGAATACCATTCTCAAGCCCAACATGAAAATATGATCACACTTACTCTTCTGTCTCTTCCAATAAGGTATGCACTTTGCCTATGAATATAAAGTGTCGCTATAAAAAAGTAAAGCAATTGTAACTAATGTGAAAAAATATATGTTTTAATATACACGCACTTACAAAGTGATTCATTTTCCTTAAATTGGTACAATCGCCACCTTGTTTTTGGTATCTTGGCTTCAGGAGGTTCACTGTACATTATGACAACTCCCTGCACAAAAGGTTAATAGTAGCTAACTGAATAGACTTTAATTTAAAAGTTGATAATGTCCTTACTCTGTAAGTGTTAGTCTCTGCTGTTAGTTTGCCCGAAAGAGCAAAGTTCTGGTCAACATTTGATGTTGCACCACTAGCACCACTTTCTTCTCTGATATCTGCATCGCCTGATCTGTAAAGAAAAACTAATTATATAAGGGTAGTGAATTTACGTACATGTACATGTCCTCAACTTGGATTGTATCCATCATCGTAACACCCTCCCCCCATAACAAAAAAAAAATCAGCTGTGCACTGCAAGTAATTGTACACTAGTCTGCTACTACATGTACATACAAGTCATTGCATTGCTTTCAATATTATATGTAGCACTACTAACCCTATGCTTATGCACACTTCACAGTACTTAAGTTGTTTTGTACTTTGTGCCAGTAGGTAACTACAATTACATATGCATTGTGCACATGTGCTATGTTTACAGTATGCATGTACTTAAACAGTTTACATGTACATGTACACGATGGGTTCTACATGTACATGTTCAAGATGCACATACATGTACAGTCTGTAAAATGTAAACAATTTGGAATACATTTTTTAAAACAAATACCAGTACATTGTGGTAATAAAGAACTTTTCACATGTACATGTACATGCAGGATTAAATTAGATGGTCATATACTAATGCAGGCATATGACAACTTACTGAGAATTATTTGTCGATGAAGCTGGATGAGAATAAACACCAAATCAATTTAAACAGCACATATACATGTACTTCTAGATGTAACTCTAACCTACATGTACTAATTATAGAGCTAACATACATCAAATACCAGAACTGACATTAGTGTAATTAAGCTCAACTAACCATGACAAGCACTGATGGTGACCCAAACATCCACATGTGCAATAATTACCTCCCACGTCTCTAAATAGATCTATTAGCAGTTTCATTCATACATGTACATGTAACTACTACATTTAATGCATACACATTTTGCGAGATACATTGTGTATTGATTTATACGTCCTCTTCAAAACAATACATGATGTTGATACATTTTTGCATATGCATGTAAATGTAGCTATTGAATTTATGCCTTTGCAGGCATGAAAATCTGCACATACATGTACATGTACATGTAGCTCCATTATGGATATAGTAATACAATGACTAAATACACATGTAGTTGAAGGACACCTGCCAAATTTGATGCAGTTTGGCCTTCTCCACAACGAGATGCATTTTTGAACCTGGTGGAACCAAGTCTCATATTTTCAGCAAGTTGCAAAATGCATACTATTAGGAAATGGTGTGACAAACAATAGGAAGTTGACAGTGCTTACCACTCAGACGATATATAGTTAGGAGGATGAGGATGCTAAACCAATTACACGTATATACCCAAGTGGTTTATCTTTGTGGAAAATATCAATATGCATACATGTACACTTAAATCTAAGAAACTAGTGTGTATAAAAAATTAATTCAAATAGCACCAAATCTTTCTCCATGTGACCTACTGTGATGGTTCCCCTCGTTCTTGTCATCCGACCTTTGCTCGTTGCTCTCCTCTTCTGCTCTTTGTTCATTCCCTCTGTCACTTGATCTTTGTTTCCGATGCAACCTTTGTTCACTACTTCTATCATGGGACCTTTCCTTACTATCATCATGCGACCTTCGTTCATCGTGATTTCCATGTGACCTTCGTTCACCATGGTTTCCATGTGACCTTTCACACTTGTCATGGGGCCATCGTTCATTACTCTTGTCATCTGGTCTCCTAACATGTTCACTTCCTGCAGCACTTGATTCACCAGTCCGCTGGCAATAGATGTGAATGGACTGTTACCATTTGTGGAGTTAACTAAACAACGAAAATGCAACCAAGTACACGTACATGTACATGTACATGTATGTAGATATGTAAATATAAAAAGTATTTTAAAACTTAAGATGAGAGAGACCTAATATGACAACTGTGTACACGAGTGGTTTCATAGGTGGTATGCCTGAAAGAACGGCTGTTTGTGCACTGTAAATGTTGAGTTTGTTCTATTGTTTGTATTTCTGCAGCTCGACAATACATATAATGTACAGTACTTACATGTACACGTACTATTTATAAAATATCAGTTTCTTTGACAGGGTGCAACTTAATTATCCCCTCATTTTTTTCCCCCTCTGGATATGACATCCTGTACAAAATAATTTCTCCCAATCACAAACTTACACGTACATGTACAATACAGAAATATTTGATCAACCATAGACTATATTATTTTGTTTATCATATGAAAAAATTTAGTACAAGTTCATTAAAGTTTCCGGTTGCTGGTATATTAAAATGTATCGCTAGCTAATTAAAATATATCAGTGCCCTGAAATTCTATGATGGGTAGGCAGATATTTCATGAGAATCAATTCATATAAAACTCACAGAAAAATCACTCCATTTTGATTAAAACCATTTTGTATACTTGCAAGTAGATCAACTGTAGCTAAATCAGTACTGCATACATACACATGTACCATTGATATAATCGCAAACAAAGACATCATTTACCGGTATTTAAATAATGCTCCTTGTAATGCTGTTACATGTATAAGGGAGAGTGCCTGGCTAATCATCAATTAATTGTGTTCTTGTTTTACTGAGATACACTTACAGTGCACCAGCTAAAATACACACAATACAGTGTTCAATTTTTTAATGTAACCTCCAGTTGTAATACACACCATATAGAGAGGTTGTGCATGACATGTATTCATCACCATATCATTCAACCAATAATAAAGCAGCCATACAAACCCACATCAAATGAGCACACACCTTCAATCCTTCTGCTTTCCTTTCCCCTGAACCTATTCTCCTTTCACCCGAACCTGTTCTCCTTTCACCCGAACCTGTTCTCCTTTCACCTGAACCTGTTCTTCTTTCACCTGAACCTGAATGCCTGTACAATACATCAATACATACAGTCTATGTAACTTCATACTCATACATCACAATAAATGTGTACAAGTGACTTCTAAGCAATGAGATATTAAATCATGTTATGGCTTCCACTACAGGTAGTGTCACAAATTATTATACATGTATGCTAACTCTCAGAGAAAATTGTATTCATGTTGGGGGTGGGGTAACCCCTTTTGGAACCCCCCCCCCCCCCCCCCATATATATATTTTTCCTACCAGCCCCAGGTAAATAATTAAGTCCAGATTTGGAATCCTCTCATTGATTTCTACAACATTGTACGATGGGTATCAACATACAAATTGTTACTTGGCTCCCCCAGGCTCGGTTCAGAGGTAATATGTCTAGCAATAGTATCTTCCGTTCCTTGTACGCGGGTTTGACTGATTGTTTGATCAGTTCAGTAATGTGCTTTTTGTATACTACCACCAAGACAATACACCAGTGAAGAAATCAATAGTCCAGCCCTCCCTGGAAACAAGCAGTCTAGAATAACGTAAACCCACTATTGCATGTCACATAAAGCACCTGAATTCTTATCCTAATTGGTGCTGTTGAGCTGGTCAAGATGTTACCTTTGAAAGTACATGTACATGTAACCACATTCACATGTGCTTAATTTCTCAATTCGTTGCAATGGCATCTTACATGTATACTTCTCATGTACTGTTTGATATTTATGTTTATAATTTTATCTAAGCGCTTCTGATAAATGAATGCCTGACGATCAACTATAGTCTACAGTTGACAACCAATCAATTGGGTCCCCTCTGTCTAAATCTATTATGGATTGGTGATCTTTGTAGCAAGCATGAACTAATAGTGAGAACATTAAATGATCACTAAAATTGTACGCCATGTAAGACAGGAAGCATGAAGTGGTAACTCAATAGCCTCTAAACAAGCAATCCACTCAATGGGTGACAAGAGCCTTGGAGTGTTTTGCAATTACAGGTCATTTATGGGAGTTGTCTCAACTACCCATAACTCCCATACACACACACAAACCAATCCTAAACAGTACCCTGACTACAGAGCTTTACTATGCTGAATAGTGAAAGTGTATGTCATGCGTGAACTACATGTACATGTACATCTACGCTTTAATCTATTCTGGTCTGACAGGCTTTGATCCATGTGCACAAAAGGAGTTACATTTATATACCAAAAACCAGCAATACCAATTGCTATCATTACTACATGTAGGCAGTTCAATTTTCCTCATTCACATAATAGTAAACAATACACATAAATATAGGTAACTACCAGTGTGGTCTGGGGACTGTAAAACTCCAATACTCCAGTCCAGTCTCACAATTTAATTGTGTTTAACCCATTCAGTGCAGCGGCTTGATGTGAGACTACACAAGCTTATTATCTTTTCTGTTGATGTCACATATACATGTAGCTCCCCAATTATAGCTCCCTAAATTATCACAAGGGAGCAATGATCTGTGGAGCAATAATTGGAAAACCGAGGGTATGTGATGTCAGTGGTAAAAGGTTCTTTGCAATATACACCATTTAACTGTGTACAATAAATATGAAGCTAATCAACACTACAAGATACTCAATCTTTACTGTCATATGCTCCTGCCTATGGTGGTCATTAATACTCCAGCAACTGAGAAACTACACACCGATTCCCTCCAACATATTGGTGCCTAGTACTTGATATAATGATAGTAACACGTGAATACGATGATTTAGTATTGCAGACTACTCAGCAAGCCAATATACCCTCTATGCAATAATAATATACAAAAATACACACACTTAAGTAGAACATTTCTACTACACATATGTTTGTTTCGTAAAATATAATCAACATGTGACTTTCTACTAGAGCTCGACTAGTCGATAGATAATAGAGTATTATCTATGAATGGTCTATTTGCACAAACCTACGAGGGCTTCTTGAGCGACTCCTTTCACCATGTGTATGGGAGATATCCTTCTTCGTATCGTCAACCCTTCGGGCTGGGCTGCATCTCCTGTTTCTGCTGGACATAGGCGTACTCGACCCGCCTAAAACGCAATATTATTTCTATGATTATAATCATTAATAGCGCGCGAAGTATCTGGTTAAATTAATTGACTTTGTCATGTCGTTGAGTAAACCTCGCACTAGTATGTCTGGCCGGGAAGAGGCCGTCACTTCATCCCTTTCTCAACAGAAGTTAAACCTGTCAGCTGTTACTAAGATCGATGACCAGGCTATCGAGATCAAAAGAATGGCCTCGAACGTTGTGTTGTATAAGTACGACGCTACTGAGAACAAATGGGTAAGCCTTTAGCATTGTAGAAAGATATTTTTATGGAGAGTGGACACGTCCTATTACATTTATCCGTAATGAATATCCCATTGGCAACGCTTACAGGAGAGATCTTCTACAGAAGGACCACTCTTTGTTTATAAACGGTGAGAGAAACATTACGTATGTCTTCCGATCTGTCTGTATGAACCTGTTTAAAAAGAAATTGTACGGTTAATAGCATAATACTATGTTATTGATGTAAATATTTATGTACATGTACATGTACCTGTTAATGTTTTTTTTTAAATGATGTAAATATTAAGTTTCACATTGTTCATGCGCATTTATCATGTACGTTTCGTGCACAACTTTATGTATTCACTTATTTAGATGTACATGTACATGTATATTGTGGTATAATCTGAATTTCATGCGTAATAAAATATGTATTCGGATATTTGGTGTGTGGTGTATTATGTTATGTACATGTGATTCGACGCATATCCAATGGCTCTATCCCTTTGGGAGATAGATGTGTATACGTTTCAAGTCACTGTGTGATCTATAAAGCGACTTTGATGAATAATTTAGCCTTCAAAAGCAAGTTCATACTTTGATTATTACAATATCTGCCTTGTTTACATGTACATTTTCTGGTACAAATTTTATGTGTATTGTGATATATCACTGAAAGTGTGTGTATCATTTGGTGTGCATGTTATTTGTTCAGTGCACAAATAAAATTCTTTCTAAAATTTATACACAGAGTATCAAAACCATTGTATGCATTCGCTATTCTGAATCGCCTAAAGAGTGAAAACATTTGGGAACTTCTTTGTCCTGAAATGGAATTACGCATTGAGCATTCGTTTGTTTTGTTCAAGAAGAAAACAGGTTGGTGGTGTGCTTAAGCTGTTAGTTCATTGTAATAAATATATGATCGTTCATCATATCATTTTTTATGATCATTATCACATTTTTGGTGAAAGCCTTTTGCGAAATCTCATGGAAATATGTTCTTGATTTATCCATGTAACCATGTCCATTAGGGCAATAACTTGGCAGGCAATAATATGTCGACATTTGAAAAAATTTGGGTCCACAAATAATTGTATGCATATATGACTGTACCTATTGTGACTAAGCTTTTTTCCATTATTAGAAGAAATATTTGGATTATGTTTTCCTGAGGAAAGCTCTGCTCTGGAGATGGGCACTTATCTTAATCAGTAAGGTGCTACATGTATGTCTTCATAAATTTGCAGTAGATGTGCATCACACAATCCTGGGTTTTACGATTATGAATCATTCCAGTGGGGGCAACATAAGTATATATGCCCAATTAAGATCTGCACAGCAGCAACAATCAGAAAACCCAGGATATGTAGGATCAGTGCTCAGCAAGTGGTCTATTATGTGTTTATATAATTTCAATTTGACTGTGTTTGTGCATTTCACTTTTTGTTTGTACAGGGTGGCACCACTATCTGTGGCTGACTCATCTGATAAACCTGAAGGCTTTGCTTTGCGGAGCTACAGTGCACCATACTTTACTCAAACTAATGCTGTAAGTACATGTGCATGTATATCAATTAGGCACCAGTGCTCACATTTTTTTTTTCATCTTTGATAGAATTTTGCATTAAGTTATGCATGTATGTATTAGTTACATTTTCTAAAAGCATAATTTTTATTTTTTATACTGTTTCTCATGATAAAGCCTTACAGTGTAGAATGAAAGCTGTCAAAGTTTGAGATTACATTTGGGGTTTCACTGCTTTGTCAGAGGAATGGATCGATGATGCTTCCATTTTAATTTGAAGCAAATACAAAAACGATTTTAGCTAACTGAGAGGGTACAACTGCCCTATACCCCTTTTAAAAATTACTCATACCTTTTTGCAATTTTTGTTCTCTGAATGCTCTCATCAACGCTCTACAATATTCAAAAGTAGCAGTTTTCCTTGCTCTCCCCTTGATGTTGGTATACATTATAGACTTAGGTACATGTAAATGCCATTTTGTTGAATGTGTGCATATCTTTCATGTGAACCATTGATGTAACATGCATGCACATGACACTTGTTCATTTGTGAACCTGTAGCCTGATAACGGAAGTACTGAATCTGTCAGGTCTTCGGAGCCATCAGCTGTGCTCTCTGAATCAGACCAAATGGACAGTGACAGTACTAAGCTGAGGACTGTAGGCACTCGTCGTTCATCTGGCACTCCTGGTAGAATACCTGAAAAGAACAAACAGAATTTGCAGCTGCTAAAGCAGAAGCCTCATCAACCAATATCTGGTACATGTAGCTTCCCAGTTGATGTAACTTCTACATTTATCCTCTATTGCACACACAGCCCCTAATCTATCACAATCATCAGATAAAGGATTGTCATATTTGCAGCGATTGCAATCTCTTCAACCACCACCAGTCCTCACCAATATTCTGGTCTCGCCTAATGGTTTTACTGGTAAAATTGCTGATAGCAAGGCTGCGCCTGCAGCTGTGGGTGGTGCAGATCCACTGCAGTCTTTATTTTCCTCAATTGAGCTTGAAACATCAGCTGCACATATTCCAGCTGGTGCATTCTCCCTAGCTGATATAGAAAAAAAACTTCAGACAGATATCTCAGGCCAACAGTCCTTCGATAGCCAAGCCACTCCCTCTCTTGGTGCAGCTGGTGGTATTAAGCAATGCAGGAGTGGGCAGGTTCTGATGCAACCATCTGTGTATGCTGCTTCTTCATTGCCCAGTGTCCCAACCGATGCCAGAGAAGACTCAGACCTCTTGATGACAAGCCATAAAGAAATACAGCCAACTATTTTAAGTTCTACAAATAAATCTGGCCTTCAAAAGGATTCTGCACTTCGACTGCCAGATCACAGAACCAGTATTTTCCCTTCCATTCCTCCTTTGATGCTTTCTGCTGGTATGAAGGCTGCTCCTTTAAAAGAAGCGCAGAAAGAAGAACAAGAGCCACCTCTCCAGCAGCATAAGGTACATGCACATGTAATGCTACAGTACATTTCTGCTAGTGGTATGTTATAATTGTGTATACTAGCTGAGTCATGTACATGTATATCAATAAGCCATGTGTGTACAATTCAAATTCACACTAGCCTGGCCAACTATATTTATTCTATAAGTAGCTCATTATAACTTATGAGCGGTTAAGGATATCGACTTCCTATTTGCAACACTTTATACCACACCATTTCTCTATGGTAAAATACTTTTGAGGTCACCTGCTCCGTGCCAGTATTGCAATGTTCGATACCCCACTAGGTTCAAACCCGCCATAAATTTCTGTAGGAGTAATTAAATCACTCCAAATTCGGTTTGTAGGTAGAGTGATCCTACATGTATACCTATCTTCTACGTCGTCAGTTACAGAGATACAGTTCAATAAACTATGGGCACATCGATTTGTGCCAATGATTTTGCATCCCACTTGATGTATGGGGAGGTGGGGATTATAACTTGGTGGCACGAATCAAGCGGGAAAACGTGTACGTAGTTTGTTCAACTGTATCTCTATAAAGGATAGGGATAAAATTATAACCCCACAAGCCCGATTTTGCTGGACACTGTCCCATATATATAAACGGTGTGCCATTTTCTCATGAACTGTTCCATATAATATAATCCCTGTTGGGCACTCGATATACATAAGTTATAGCTGGGGTTAAAGGTAAAGTAGCCGTCAAAACATTCAGAATAGATGGGCCCCAATAGCTCCTCATGATTCTGTTTCAGACATCCACTTTCTGTGTTGACAAATATAAATGTCAATTGTCCATAGAGTTATTTACATGTATGTAGTACCTTTTTTTTTTTTTTTGTCTAACTCCCTCTCAATTTTAGAAAGTGATGATAGAAGTACCGGCACTGACCAAATCTGAACTGCAGAAGACACTACTGCATCTAATTGAAGTAGGCTCCATCTATAACTTGTTTTATGTTAACTAGTGTGTTTTTGTTTTTTTTGTTGTTGTTTTTTTCCCCCTCACAGCACGACGATACTTTCTTGAGCTGTATTCACAATGCTTACATACAGACGCATTCACGGAGCCTCAGTTAGATGCTTATTTATGCAGAGAAAGTATTTGGAAAAGAATGAAATATTTTGTGACTTTGGTTCGCAAAATGTTTATTTGTTTTGCACTGACAGCTTGCTCAAGCTGACACCATTTTTATTGCCATAACTTTGTGGCCACAAAATAATATTGGACAGGGGGAAAGATTAACTTATTCCCATCTTAACTTAATGACTTAAGCAAGCTGAAATCTCCCTCATGCCTTTTGATGCAAGGAATAAGAAAAGCTAGCGGATTAATTGATCGCATTTTAGATGAGGCACGTATAAATCCTATCCAGTTCCCTTTATACGGCAGACGTGCCTCTTAAAAATGCAATCATGCAGTTAAAATCCGCTTTTCTTAAAGATGGGATTTATAATGCGATCAGTTTTTTTTTTTAATCCTTCCATCAAATTGCAAAAGCCAGACCAACTTTTTATAATTATGACTTTTATCGCTTTAATTTGACACACCCAGGCCAGTTATATTCATAATAAACTACAATAAATTTCGTTAAAAAGATAAACACGCTGTGGCATAAAACTGCATGATTAATGGTTAATGAATAATACGGAACTGAGATATGGACCAGTGATAATTGAGAGATATGGACCAACCTTCAAAACCCGAAACGTACAGCCAGGGTGAGAGACACGAGTCTTTGTCGGTACCGGTGTGCGTTTCAACGCTCAACTGATACGTTTAATTAAGATACACATGATCGACATTGATCGTTATGCATGATATGTAAACTACAGTTCAGGGATATCACGCCGTAAGTACAGTGCATTTTTATTCTAGTCATGCATTGATACACTGGGGGTACGTTGCATGGATTACTGGTCTTCATTTCTCTTCATGTGTGTATTGCATGTGGCATGTACATCTGTGTGTGTGTGTCTGTGTGTGTTGTGTGTGTGTGTGTGTGTGGTGTGTAGCACCATACTGTCCTCCAGTAACCCACTGTGGCATATGCATTGCCACTGTTGGCTTGCCTGCCAGAGGGAAAACATATATTGCCAAGAAGCTCGCCAGATATTTGAGGTGGATAGGATTAAACACAAGAGGCAAGACTATGCCATTATTTGTCTCGTGTATTATGCATGCAGTATCACCTTCTCAGTCTTCAATGTGGGAGAATACCGACGAAACCAAGTAGGAGCAGATAAACCTCATGATTTTTTCCATCCTGATAACCAAGAAGGGCTTCTACAAAGAAAGTAAGGAATACATGTGTACGTTGTGGCAAAACAGGTTATCGTTCTTGATGAACCCCTTCTGTACAGCTAATACTAAACTTTTTCTACATACACTAATTTTAATTGGTCTGGAGTGTCATATAATAAGCACATATATGTGTAACTAAGTCACATGCATATTTTCTTACATCCTTCCACTGAGCAAGTGCATAATGGCACTCAGGGACCATATGTTTTATGACGTTCGCACAGTTACAGCTGCTATTTTTGATGTACATGTACATGTATATATAATGGTCGGTAACAGAAATCTTGTGGCCTAAAATCTGAGCTTTTACTTTTCAAATCAAATCAAAATTATGTTTCATGAAACATTGCTATCTTAACAATTTAGGTGTGTATACTGTAGTACTTGTTCACTAAACTGCAGTGCAAACATACTTGGTGCATATGTAGTCTTAATTTACCATGTACATGTACATGTACAGCATTCGTAATGTGACGGTTTTTGCTCCCCAGGTTATGTGCGCTGAAGGCTATGGAAGATGTCATGCTTTTCTTAAAGGAAGGAGGACAAGCAGCAGTAATGAGATTAAAATTTCTATAAGCTCACTTATGGTTTTTTTTTTCACCTAAGGTATTTGATGCTACCAATAGTACACGTGAAAGAAGACAATTTATTACTGATCATTGTGTTGCGAACTGCATTAAGGTACAAATTCTGTTTCAGTAATCCTCTGTGCAGATTTTACATTTGTTTAATATTACCTTGTGTCACATGACATTGTTCTAAATTTAATCACCAAACAATATAGGTTTTTTTCATTGAATCGATCTGTGATGATAATGATGTTATCGCTGAAAACATCAAGGTTAGCTATTGCCGTATAAGTTTCTTCTTAAAGGTTGTTTATTGCTGTTGTGAGGACTGAACTCACATGTGCACAAATGTTTGCATTTTGAGAGCCATCCAGGCTTCTATAGAAAGAAAAAAAACACTACATATAACCATTATGAATAAGTCACAATCATAAAGTTTGAAACTTTGTTTTGTGCATTTTTGTTGTACACCAACCCTATCCTTGCACTGTTGGAAATGTCTTTGTTACTAGCTGGTGAAACTCAGCAGCCCTGACTATAAGGGAAGAGATCCAGAGGAAGCAGTGAAAGATTTCCAGATGAGAATCAAGAACTATGAGATTGGATATGAAACTCTAGACCACATCAGAGACAAGTGAGTTACTTTTGTGAAATTATAAATTCTAGTTTTCTTGTGCTCATGTAATAATGTACATGTAATACCCATACCTGTTAATTTGTACTACAACAATATAAATGATATTCCAGCACTGGATGCATGAATGCAGATATGGCTGAAGATGTTGCGCCAGGGAGTTGGGTTCTTTCTAGAAATATCAGCACTATTTTAGTTCAATCTTAACCTTAAAAATATACTCAACATTGGTTTTAATCCCTGCAGGCCTACCCTAAATCATTTCAAGCCAGTTCTATACATGTATATACGGAAGCTTGCTGCTTAGGGCCGGTAGATATACCACTTATCTGTACTAAACTAATGCACACAGTATTGAAATTAAAAAGGTCATTCTGGTTTTGGATTGAATCCAGACTGTTCTGTGATGTGTATATACACATATTTGGATATCTGTCTTTCACTAATGGGTTGTTGCATAGGGAACTGAGTTGGGTGAAGATCTACAATGTTGATCAACGTTATGAGGCCAATAAGATCGAAGGTGATCATTTTTCATTCAATTTGTTGAGCTCTTTTGCCATTGTGCATGTGGTGTGTGAAAGTTACATGTAGGTCACTGTATTGTTTTATTGGAAACAATATTCGCCTGGGAAGTTCCTGGGCAAATATGGAGTGGTATACCTTTACCTATACCTCATCCCCTTTTTGTTTAGACCATTTGCAAGCACGTCTTGTGTACTATCTCATGAACATCCACATTCGACAGAGATGTATATATCTGTGTCGAGTAAGTTTTTTTTTTTTTGCTTTAAATTCTTCTTTAGCATGGAAATATGCATAATTATATTCGCAATGTAGTGTTAAGTATGTTGTACTGTTTCTATCTGATCTTGCTCAATCATATTATAGTCTTTCCATACATGTAGGTCTATTGTTGTTAGAGATGTACATGTATGCATTTAAAATGCACCAAAAATCAATCATTTAGCATGGTGAAAGTATTTGCAACATGTATGGAAGAATTGGTGGAAATTCTGAACTGTCTGAGCGTGGAAAGCAGGTATTGGTATTTGCTATCAAAATATGAAACTGTTGTTTTCATATTGGGTTTAGTTTGCCAGGGCATTAAAAGATTTCATGGATGAACAGAAGATGGCCGGATTCAAAGTATAGTTTATAAGTATCGTTAAGTATATAGTAGTCTGTGTTTTCACTATTTTTAAAGAGGTTCAAATGGTACATTATAGTTTGTACATTTTTTCAAATTTATATACACCATAAATTTATTTCATACTATCTGTACATTGGTAACACATAGTTTCACTTGATACAGGAAATCCAAGTAAAGTAATTCATTTCTACAACACTTCACTATATGATGTTCTAATTTTAATCCACTATAAATTTGATCCGATACTTCCATAGTAACTACACTGTACCTAACAATTCAGATTTGAATTTATACACAAATAGTATTTTATGCAATTCACTGAAGTACATGTAGGTCACTGTAAATTTTAGCTTTGTAGGTTGCCACCATTGTATATGTGTCGATTACACCACCATATGTTTTGACACACCTGTAGATATGGACAAGTCAACTAGACCGAACTATCCAGACAGCTCAGTACCTGTCTGGTACAATTGAGCAGTGGAAAGCACTGAATGAACTTGATGTTGTGAGTATTTCAGTTTATCATTAATAATGTTCATTTCTCTTGCTTCATGGCCTCAGGGTGAATGTGAAACTATGACCTATGAAGAAATTCAGAAAAAATTCCCGAAGGAATTTGCGCTCCGAGATGAAAATAAGTTCCACTATAGATACCCAAGGGGGGAATCTTATGAAGATTTGGTGCACAGATTAGAACCTGTGATTATGGTAATAATCCTAATTATGTGAGCGCTTTAATTGATTGATACTTCTCATGTTTCCCACACAGGAATTGGAGAGGCAGCAGAATGTGCTTGTTATATGCCATCAGGTAGAGTATGTGTGTGTTTGAACATGACCTGTACTCATAAAGGTAACCTAATTTAGTCAGTGACATATAGGAAGTTATTCTTTTGTAGCTCATTATGCATAAGAGTGCAAGTACGTGTAAACTGACATTTTTTAAACCTTAGCTGTAACATCATGAAATGTTTATCTAGACATTGACATAGTTCTTTTTTTTGTAAAACATTTTAATTGCAAATAGTTATTAGTGTGCATTGCATCAGTCAGCAGTTACATGTACTGATTTACAACATTGCAAATCACATTTTGTTCATTCTTGTTTGCAGGCAGTCATGAGGTGCATACTAGCCTACTTTTTGGACAAAGACATCAGAGAATTGCCATACCTAAAAGTGCCTCTACATACAGTGATGAAACTAACTCCTGTGGCATATGGTGCGTGCAGATAAAAACATGTGTTGTACTAAAAATGCTATAAACTTTAATTCAACTGTTGTGCCTGAGGCGCTTGTGTAATATGCTTGCTCCACATCTCCAGGTTGCGTATTGGAAGTATTTGACATTCCAGTGCCATGTGTTGACACACATCGACTTCAACCAGAGGTGCATTGCATGCTGTTCACTAAAAGCTATTGAAAACAGTATATATCCATCATAGGAATAACAAGCTTATTTAGCTATATAATAAGTATTCTGTTCTGTTTGTACAATTTCGGAACCACGTTTAATTGTTTCTTTTTCCACTCCCTTATTTTCTACCTGCATTAATTTACAGTTCGTCACTGTTAACCGTTCAGACTCAGATGCTCTTATGACTGTTCCAGATCATTTATGAGGACTGATTTAGTTGCATTGTTATTATGTTAAGAGGCTGTTCAATTCCTGAAAGATGTGGTTGTTCTAATGTTGTTCTAACATACAATGTTTTTCTTGTGTGCAGATACTGTGACTTGCATTGGCCGGGCTATTATGCAGTTATTTTGAACCATTGTAATATGTAATAAATGTTTGTGTTTGTCGTTTCCTCGTAACTTCATAAGCACACTCTTACGAAGGAATCAAGAATCGAATGCATCAGTGGGAGATTGCGTACATTTTGGCACCCATGATGCATAATATTATATATAATAATAATCATTATTATTATATTAATGACATTACATGTATTGTGACTATTACTGACTTATGCAATGCACAAAGCACATAACATTAAAAACCTACCACATAGACTACATAATACATCACTGATCAGTAGCCTGCATCTGAGATGGCCCTTGAAAGAAAAAGAAAAACCCTCACATTTGCCCTGACAAGGGTCATGCTCAATCTCTGATATAGGGCTGTGATGCATGTGGCCAAGTGAGAGGCTAGCTGTGCATAATAGTGCCTACTTCCATAGATCTTATTGATTTTATTATGTTTATTTTTTGACTTCTTTAATTATTGGAGAGCTTGGTAATTTACAGTGAATACCCATATGTAATAAACACACAATTAACCCCCCCCCACCCCCCCCCCCCCCCCCCGCCCTTATTATCATTATATCATATATATGGGCAGTATGCATATCGCTGAGGTTTCATGCCAGGTATTTAATTCAGTAAGTTAACATTACACAGGGAAGCTCTATACATCAGTCAATCTCATGTACATGTAGTTCGATCCGTCATTATGGTAGGCATCCATGCACTTCGTGGTAAAGTGGCTTGTTACTGTGTTTGATAGTTTTAAATCATGCATGTTTTTCATGTCCCCAATCCTGGATGGAACATAATACATTAAAAAAATACTGGACATCCCTATTTTTAAAAACATTCTCTAGGAGAAAGTTGGTATAGCATATTATATAGGATTGAACTGGACAATGGCAGTGTCAGAAACAAAATTGGACCGGAAAAATAGGCCTACACCAGTTTTAGCACATTCCTCAGCATGCTCTATGATAAGCCTGTTTTCCTGGTTCAATATTGTTTCCGTGCTTTATACACCACCATTGTCCAGTTCAATCCTATATGCCACAAACTTTCTTCTAGAGAATATTTTTATTTTCTACTTGTTTCCCCCCAGTGGTAGTGATACAGAAATTGAGGGATGAGGGGAAAAGTTTGAGGGTGTTCAATCAGCATTGTTTTCCCCCTCGACCGGTTGTGTAGCCAATGAATTTTGGCGTGTTATAAGTATCAAAATGAATAATTTTATAAAATTATAGTAAGTGTGCTGTATTAATTAATACACAAATAAAATAACACCATAATTCGAGTACACATGTATTTTGTGATAAAGCAAAAAAAAAAAAAAAAAGTACTGGACAATAACAACAAAAAGGTGGCACCCTTCTGTAGGAGGGAAGATGGCGATCCACGCACCTCAACTAACTGTTTCTCCGAAGAGAATTCCTTGCTGAGTGACACAATCCAAGTCAGCAAGAAACCAGCTAGAAGCGGTGTCGCCACCTTTTTATAGCTTTTCAACTTCGGATGACGAACAAGAACCGGCGTTCTGCCACCTACACTCTTGAATAGTGGAGTACGACTTAGGGGAGGACATCCGATGGACCCCGGGCCATAACACGGTACCTCGAGCAAGCTCTCATCGTAAACCACTAAGCCAGAATGCATTAGCTTGAAATTGGAAAGTTAAGAACTTGTATTTATACAGCAAGACCTCTAAAGTATATAAATGAAAAAGAAAAAAAACATGCACGACTGGGATTCGAATCGCAGTACATACGATATTACAAAGCCATGTAACAAACCACTCGACCACACATACGTAATACATTCGCAAGTAAACATATACACGTATACAATATATTGCATGTACATACTATAGTGCGTAACCACACCTTTTCACAATGTGACGGAATCAAAGGAAGAATCGATGAATATCATTAAAGCATCACCGGCTGCCAGTCAGATGTAGCCACACCCTCGCCATAATCACAGTGATAACTGTATACATATACAATTATTATGGCAATAATTATGTACATATATCTGTTCCTCAAAATGAAAAAAAAAAATCCATTCTGTAACATCAGAAGGAACACAAACCTAACACCACCACCTGAACTCAATTTCAATATGCACATACTTAACTTGAGTTGTTTTTTTTTTTAAGATTTCTGGACAAGGTGTACTGTCTCTCTTCACCTGAAAGCTTTAACTGAATTTACTAGGAATTAACCCTTGTCCTTATGTCCTTCCACCCTACCCAAGAATTCCTTGCATTGTAGGACCTCCTATTTCGGGAAAGTCTACACTATCAGAGATGCTTGCTAAGACGTTCAATGCCATGGTGAGAGAAGTGTGCACAGCATATGGAGTGTTGGTGGTTGACTTGCCATGTGTTGTGTGTCGTGTGCATGTTTAGGTACTGAAACTATTGAAGCCTATTAATGAAAGGGCTCTTGGGGTGGCTGTTAAAGAAGCAAGGCAAGATGCTCAGACCAATGCAGTCTCTTCCATTACTGCTCAGCTAACAGTGCAGCAGTCACAAGGACGTTTAGGTCAGTATACTAGGAAAGGTTGAGCTAATTGTTGTGTAATATTTCTCTTTGCTGTTTTCCATTTTGAATGCATTCTTATATAGGCATGATTCATGTGCAAGCATTTGTATACACTCGTGTGTATTTGGGAAATGGTGCACGTGTACTGTCGGTAACTGATACTATGTGCACTAGATACTGACCCACCTCCTGTGGCACCCTCTGTCAATGAGGACCACCCAGATGTGAAAAAGGCAATGGATTTGGCGGAGGACAGGGTTCGAAGTCGTCCAACTAATGTAACACAAGATATGTTTTTAGAAGCCTTTAGATCAGGAGTCCAAATGGCTGAAATGCAAAGGAAATCACCTCCAGATGAGCTTCAGTATGTTTGGTGTCTTTTACTCTTGACGACCATTTAATGTGCTGCATTTACATGTACCTTCAGATTTGGAGGATAGATAGTAGATGGGTTTCCAGTCATTAGAGACCAGTGGTCTACGATGATTGACAACCAGCTGCTTCCAGATTTTGTAATAAGTCTGGATGAAGGTGTCCCAGGAGATCTGCTGCTTAGATGGCTGTGTGCATGTACATGTATTCACGTGTGTTCAGGTGTTGTTAGGAAATACATGTACATGTAGATGTTCTGCTAGAGGAAGTATACATGTGTACATGTACATGTGTGCATGCTGTACATACATCTACCATTTGCACATGTACATGCAGGTGGGATTGAGTTCAGAGTGACCGACTTTTCAATGGAGGATGATGAGGCAGACCATCATGCAGTACTCAATGATGAAGGTGACTGCTTCAATGTGCCTTTAAGAATAATGTGCTTAGCGTGTACATGAACTGCATGCAGCTGCACAGGATGAAGAAAGTGAGGAATCCAAGCTGAAGAGAAAGCCTTGGCGGGACTGTGGCCATTACTGCCCTGTTGCCTTGAAAGAAGGGGGAGTTTTGTGGCCAGGAAGTCGTGACATTGCTGCAAGATATAGAGACAAGCTGTATTGTTTCAGCTCGCAAGCAAGCAAGGAGAAATCTCAAACTGTACACTGCATGTGATAATCCTCTTGAGGTATGCATTGTGGCCTGAGATTTACATTTTACATACATGTGTATGTGTATGGCACTTGCAATGTCATAATATTTTACAGCTCCCTCCAATTCGACTTTTTTTACTTGGACCAAGAGGCTCTGGAAAAACTACACTTGGTCACCTGTTAGGGAATCCCTCACATCTCTTTTCGCAAACATCTCCAGAATCAGATATTGTTTAAAATGAAGAAGCCTCCTCTACTTGATGAAGATGACTGGGAGAATAATGATGAACAGGTTGAAGGTCAGTTTATTAGTAACACCGTGTACATGTGCATGTGCAAGTACAATTTTATGACCTTCATGTACTTGTACATACATGTATGCACATGTATGACGTGTACATATACATATGTGTACACATGTACATACATGGTTGACCATGTACAATTTTAGATAGTATTTGAATAATGTGCACAATCATGACATTAGCTGATGAAGACAAGGAGCAAAAGAAGGGAGGTGATGAGCTGGATGCTGATGTAAAGGAGCAGCTGAACAGCGAAGAGGCGGCTCTCAGGTCTTACCTGCTGCATGGGGACCCATTGCATGAAGGAATCAGCTACACAATAAATGAACTATACTAGTAAGTATGTTATACAGTGCCATCAAAAATACAACAATGTATGTTGTATTGTTTTATTTGTGCAGGTCAACAGGGTTTATTTTAGAAGGGTTTCCTTCAACTGATGATGAGCTTCAGCTCCTGTGCAATAAGGGCCTTTTCCCTGATGCTGCTGTCATTTTACATCTGGAGAGCAAGCATATTGTGGAGCGAATACTTCCTGGGAAAATGGAAAATTGGAATAGAAAGAGAAAAAGTTGTTAGTAGCCAAGGAAAAGAAAACAAAAGAATGGGTATGTGTACAATATGCAATAAATGTATGGTACATGCTTTAGGTACATACATATAGTACCGGTACATGTGTATATATACACAGGGTGTTTCTCAAGCAGGGAAATTTAACCACAACCAGTTACTTAACTAGTAATTGTTCTTAAAAGATCTAACAGCAGATAAAGAATAAATAAAGCATTTCCAAAGAAAACCTCCTGTAATTTTATCCTTTGCATTGTGTACAGTAAGTGGCACAAAGAACATAGTATTTTACTTCATCCTGTACAGCAGTTGAACATTCTTTCTTACAAGCTAAGCAAAGGCAGCTGTTAAAAAATACTTCTGTAAATGTGTGAACTAAGGTCACCCATACCCCAGTATTACATGTACATATACACATGTAGGTGCTTAGACATAAAGTCTATGAAGCGTGAATGTAGATATATTTTGCGCTATACTTTAGTAATGAATGTTGAAATTGTGTTATTGTACATGAAGGATTATGTAGATTGTAAGTTTGATCCACATTTGTACAATTTCTTTCATGTGGGTGCCTTGCCCTTTGGATAATTACTTAGTGTATATGTATACATGTGCAAGCTGTTGAGCACTTTCATTTATACTACATGTGATATCAACATACACTGATTACATCCCATAATTAAAAACGCATGTACTTTCTTCTAAAAGGAAGCTGATAAACTCAACAGACGTACTCAAGTAGTAAATGAGTATGAGAAGAAAATGGCAGAAAAGAAAGCTCTCAAAGCAGAAGAGGAGGAGGGTGCTGAAGATGGAGGTTGGGCTCTGTTGTATGCGTACTACCATATCACATGTGTCCTCCTGTAGACGAAGAGGAAGATGTTGACATGGAGGAGTTCAAAGGGCGGTTGGCAGAAATAGATGCTGAGGAGATGACTGCAGAAGAAGAGGAAGAGGAAGGGGAGGAGAGTGAAGTGGATGGAAGGGAGTGGCTGAGGACCACACTTACCAAAGCATCTGAGCAACCAACAGAACCGTTGTCTTCGCTGAAGGTAACTCTTTCATAAGCTGAAAATAGCTGTGCTAGCTTTCGTTTTTGTTAAAGGGTGTCTTCAGTGAGCTCATGAGAGAGCACATGATGGTGGAGGCGGAGGCGCAGTTTTGGCAAGTTATGGCTTGGTGCACCTTACTGACGCTTCAGTGACAAACAGAAACTTATTTGGGCTGTCAGCACAGCTCAGGTATTGTATCATGATGCTTAATTCCAAGTATAATGGATACAACATATGTACATAGGTCCCTGGGGACAAGACCATGGCGCACAAAAGTTACAATCTCAGTAATGCAAATTAGTCCATGCATTTCTCTGATGACATAGGCAATGTTGTCAAATAAATAGTGAAATTATTAAGAGTGTTTTGTATTTTTTCAAGTCTACTTTACAATATATTGAATACAATTGAACCATTTGAATACGGTAATCGGGAGGTAATATATCGATGTATTTCGCAAGTGGCTTTTAATGGATTCAATTATATTATACAGTATCAGTATGTAAAGTATGTTTTGCATTTTTTTAAGTCTGAAGCTCCAGTGAAACACAAGGTTATATGTACATAATAGGTCCCTGGGGATTTCTTGCCCATAAGACCAGGGCGAACTATGTTGTACCTGTGAGTCTCAATGATGCAAATTAGTTGGAAGCACAGCTAACTCAATTCTAGTGAAATGCATATCTTTCAGTTTCTTTGATGCATCACATATGCCTAGGCAATGTTGTTGTACAAATAAATACAATACTTGGAATTTAGAGTATGATACAATACCTGAGCTGTGCTGACTGCCCAAACAGGTTTCTGTTTGTCACTGAAGCTTCAGTGCAGATTGCCAAAACTTAAATCATAACCACATTTCATATTCTACTACATGTAGCAAGTTGTATTCACTCATGCACTGTATGCCACATGGATAGGAATCATATACTGACGTCATACAGATGGATAGGATGTACAGCCCATGTAATAACACTAATGCTGAAATGGGGGGGGGGGGGGGGGGGGAACATTGTATTGGTACATGTATCATGCAGTCCTTTTAATGTACATGTATAATGAGAAGCATGGTTGAAATGGGACACATCCATACAACCGTAGCAGTAAAATTACAACAGAACAGAAACTGATGTGTCTTCTCTTATTGCAGTACTTAGCACGCACATTGTTAATGTCCAAAGCTACATCTATATTGACAAGCTTTATAAAATAAATATAATCATTGCAGTAAGATTACAACAGGATGATCTGAATTATGAAAAGATAAGGTAAAGATACAAAAAATCTAAGCATACATCTGACAAATTACTACTACTGCTACCCTTTTAAAAAGGAAAAAGTCAAGAGGCCTGTTGGCTGGTTCAGTGTATCCAGCCATCATGATGGTACTGAGGTACCCAATCAACTGACATGCTCTTCAAAACGAGCCAGCTTCTTCTTGTAGTTATTTCTAATGTAGCTGCCAGACTTCTCATTGTATGCTAAGAATGGTGTACAAAAGTATTAATGATACATGTACCTGTTCTTGTTACATATTGCAACTGTAGAACAAACCTTTCAAATGGTATGCAAAATAAATTAGAGCTGATGCTTTGGCCATCAGAAAACGATACTTGGGCTTGAAATATCGAACAGCACTTAAAGCATTAATGACTGCCGTAGCAACACTTTGCTCTAGATAGCCCAACATAGGCAATGATGTAGCTGGAAGTGTTTGCTGTAGTGGTGGCAGCTTGGTTGGCAAGTGTGGTCAATTCATAAAGGTGTGGTTGTCTGCATGAAACAAGGCAAAAGAAATGTTCAGCCTCAACGAAAAGATCACACACATGTAAATTGCATACTATTCAATAATGCACATAGTATAGAAAGCAGTCCCCCAAAATGGCAACAACAATTTTTTTCAATTTTATATTCTGGAAGATCCTAAATGTACAAGTGTAGATGAAATTATTTTCATGAATTATATAAAAAACATTTTGGGTATCACAATTTTCAGTGTGGCAGACTTTGCAGAAAATCAAAATAAACTTGGCAACGAACAAAGATTATCATTTTTGCATAAATTGTCATGCAATGCAGTGTGGTGCACTCACTATATAGCTTGCATTTTTTTTTACGACGACACATGTTACTTTTAATAACTGCTTTGAATTGTATTTTCAAAAATGATTACATGCCAACACAATGCACACTAAACTAACCTCAAGAATTTCTGTAATTTGTCCTCTGAAACAAAACAGTAGATCTTATTTCTGTACTTTGCAACTACCTCAGGATTTTCAGGTACCAAACTCTCATACCTTCAACAAAAAGTACATACATGTACATAAATCAAACTATTGTGAATACTCCTAAGATACCTTTACCTCATGCTTCCATCAATGTAAGTGACAGGACAGAACCCACAAGCTTCACATGACTTTGGAAACATTGCCCTTACTTCACTTTGAGAAATTTGTTGTGGTAACAACTCTGGTGGTGGCAGTGTTCTCAGAGCATTAGGATGAACATAGCTATCAGGACTTCTCAGGAACTCCACAAAGTATTCTTGAGATGCCATCTTGTAATACTTTCCCTTGTATTCAGCACTATATTTCAAGGACAGCTCTTGTGAATAATCAACCAGTTCCAGGCTGACAGGGCAGTACTCCAAGCATTGATCTAAACTCAGCAGGGGTGATGCAGAGGCCTGATATTGAAGCCACTTGGCCTAACAGTCATCAAAAATGTTCAGCAGTTAGGGAGAAGGAATAAATATGATGAAACATTTAAAAGAGCACACTCATTGTACAGTATATGCTGTAGTCTTACCAACTCTTGTTCTGTCTATGTACTGCCGAATCTGCACAGCGGTATGAAGGGCTTTACACCTGATCTCATTCCATACCCACCATTGGGACCGTTCACCATCAGTTGTGTCCAATTGTCATGTTGCTGATGGTACCACTGCTGCAGTGCCTCTCTATGCTTATGGTACTGACCAGACCTCACCAAAAGAATGGCAGGGCTGTCATGCATTGGGTGCTTTCTACACAGAAATCAACAAGTCACTAAATAGACACAGTCGGCCCATTGTGGCACACCTTGAGGAAGATGTCCTGTCACAACCTCCCCGTCGCAAAACCTCAGCATCACTGACACTGAGCTCCCCACCGGCGATTTTGTCACTGGCCATCCATCTAAAACGTATCTAAATAACAAAATGCAATGCAAATTGATACATAAATTGTGTGTGCATGTGTGTGAAAGAAAAAGCTTACCCTCTTGATTAACACTGAACATCCATCAAGGCCCTTTCTAATGCAAGGATGCACAGTTCACCAGGTAATGCCGGCCCCAGCTGCAGATATGATGTCATCTCCGCGTCGTCAAATCTGAGCCAGGAAACTGTGACATCACTCTTCGAATGGCTTCTCCAATGGACAGTCTCAGGCATCCGTACTCGCTAACAAATTACTTTGCAACTGACAATAACACAACTCTAATCATTATACATGGTATATGTACATCAGTGTGTGGAGTGCATTGTACAATGCATACATGTACATGTACCTGTTGTCTTGCCAGATTTGGGAGGTCCCACAATAGCTAGCCAGATTGGAACATGGGAACCAGGGGGATGCTGTCTGCTGATGTACTTCTCTGGATCAGCAATGAACTTATCCCTTGCTGCAGGCGAAGACAAAAAGTAAATCCCTTTCCGATAGATCACAGGGCACTGCTGCTTAAAATTGAGATCTGGTGGCAACACAGCTTGATCTTCATCATACAGCTAGCAGAGGGAAGACCATACACCTTCACATCACCACCATGATAAAATGCCTCCCTTCCTATACCTTCACAGGACACCATTTTTTGAACCTGCTTGATAGTTTGTAACCAGAAACCAGCAACTTTTTTGGCTACTTCCCCAGTAATAGGAGTACATTTGACCAGCATCCCATTCCATTCAGTAGTGTATCGGCTGAGAACACGACAGAAAAAATACATTACCACGGCAACCTTGCGCCCTCCGCCTCCACCATCATGTGCTCTAGCATGAGCTCACTGATAACATCCTACAACAAGAACGAAAGCTAGTACAGCTATTTTCAGCTTATGAAAGAGTTACCTTCAGCGAAGACAAAGATTCTGTTTGTTGCTCAGATGCTTTGGTAAGTGTGATCCTCAGCCTCTCCCTTCCATCCACTTCACTCTCCTCCCCTTCCTCTTCCTCTTCTTCTGCAGGCATCTCCTCAGCATCTATTTCTGCCAACTGCTCTTTGAACTCCTCCGTGTCAACATCTTCCTCTTCGTCTACAGGAGGACACATATGATATGGTAGTACACATACAACAGAGCCCAACCTCCATATTCAGCACCCTCCTCCTCTTCTGCTTTGAGAGCTTTCTTCTCTGCCATTTTCTTCTCATACTCATTTACTACTTGAGTACGTCTGTTGAGTTTATCAGCTTCCTTTAAGAAGAAAGTACATGCATTTTTAGTTATGGGATGTATGCCGCTTGACCTTCAACCTGTTCATCATTATTCTCCCAGTCATCTTCATCAAGTAGAGGAGGCTTCTTCATTTTAAACAATATCTGATTCTGGAGATGTTCGCGAAAAGAGATGTGGAAGATTCCCTAACAGGCAACCAAGTGTAGTTTTTCCAGAGCCCCTTGGTCCAAGTAAAAAAAGTTGAATTGGAGGGAGCTGGAAAATGTTTTGACATTGCAAGTGCCATACACGTACACATGTACATAAAATGCAATTGTTTAAATCTCAGGCCACAATGCATACCTCAAGAGGATTATCACATGCAGTGTACAGTTTGGGATTTCTCTTTGCTTGCTTGGGAGCTGAAACAATACAGCTTGTCTCTATATCTTGCAGCAATATCACAACTTCCTGGCCACAAAACTCCCCTTTCCTTCAAGGCAACAGGGCAGTAATGGCCACAGTCCCCCCAAGGCTTTCTCTTCAGCTTGGATTCCTCACTTTCTTCATCCTGTGCAGCTGCATGCAGTTCATGTACACGCTAAGCACATTATTCTTAAAGGCACATTGAAGCAGTCACCTTCATCATTGAGTACTGCATGATGGTCTGCCTCATCATCCTCCATTGAAAAGTCGGTCACTCTGAACTCAATCCCACCTGCATGTACATGTGCAAATGGTAGATGTATGTACAGCATGCACAACATGTATACATTCCAACGCCTAGATAGCTGACTGCAGAAGGTTACCAGGACTACAATTACACTTAATAACTAGAGGGTCAATTGCAGATCCTTTCATATAGGAGGACAGAGGGCCCCACTGCCGATCATACTCTGCCTTCTGCTTCTTCCATTCCTCGACTTATCTAGGGATCGGCACAGAGGACTACAAATAAAAAGTATTGAAATAGCATTGTCACAACACATGGTTATTAAGTACCGTATCTTCAACTGCAAGGGTACTAGGTTGCATGCTGACTCCCTTCAACAGGTGTCTGCACAAGAGCTCTGTACAGTGATGGATCAGGCAGGCTGTGCTGCTGTGCAAAACGTCTAAGCAGCAGATCTCCTGGGGCACCTTCTTCGTCCAGACTTATTACAAAATCTGGAAGCAGCTGGTTGTCAATCATCGTAGACCACTGGTCTCTAATGACTGGAAACCCATCTACTATCTATCCTCCAAATCTGAAGGTACATGTAAATGTAGCACATTAAATGGTACTCAAGAGTAAAAGACACCAAACGTACTGAAGCTCATCTGGAGGTGATTACCTTCGCACTTCAGCCATTTGGACTCCTGATCTAAAGGCTTCTAAAAACATATCTTGTGTTACATTAGTTGGACGACTTCGAACCCTGTCCTCCGCCAAATCCATTGCTTCTTTCATATCTGGGTGGTCCTCATTGACAGAGGGTGCCACAGGAGGTGGGTCAGTATCTAGTGCACATAGTATCAGTTACCGACAGTACACGTGCACCATTTCCAAATACTCATGAGTGTATACATATGCATGCACATGAATCATGCCTATGTAAGAAGGCATTCAAAATGGAAAACAGCAAAGAGAAATATTACACGACAATTAGCTCAACCTTTCCTAGTATACTGACCTAAACGTCCTTGTGACTGCTGCACTGTTAGCTGAGCAGTAATGGAAGAGACTGCATTGGTCTGAGCATCTTGCCTTGCTTCTTTAACAGCCACCCCAAGAGCCCTTTCATTAATAGGCTTCAATAGTTCTTGCAGATTCAGTACCTAAACATGCACACGACACACAACACATGGTAAGTCAACCACCAACACTCCATATGCTGTGCTCACTTCTTACAGCATGGCATTGTACTTCTTAGCAAGCATCTCTGATAGTGTAGACTTTCCCGAAATATAGGAGGTCCTACAATGCAAATCTTACAAGGAATTCTTGGGTAGGGTGGAAGGACATAAGGACAAGGGTTCAGGTGAAGAGAGACAGTACACCTTGTCCAGAAATCTGAAGAAAAAAAATCACTTACATAATTATAATAATCATACATGTATACAGTTTTTATTATTATGGAATACAATTATACAGATACATCAGGATAAATGAACAAGATACTTATCCACTCACTCACTCACTCACACAATATACATACCGGTATTTATACAAAAAACTCTTCCTCCTGACTACCCATCTTCATTGTTCCCAACACAGAAGCTGCATTGCCACATTGAACGGCAACTGAGAGTCTCTGAGTGAGAGATGCAAAGGAGTTGGCTTCTCCAGACACCTGCCTCAACCGATGTCCCAAACCTTTCAGGAACTCCATTGTCTTTGGTCCAAAAACTCCACTTGTTTCTATTGCCACTGGAGTGAGTATGTATACAGTTATCACTGTGATTATGGCGAGGGTGTGGCTACATCAGACTGGTCCTTTAATGATATTCATCGATTCTTCCTTTGATTCCATCACATTGTGAAAAGGTGTGGTTACGCACTATAGTATGTACATGCAATATATTGTACGTGTATGTTTACTTGCGAATGTATTACGTATGTGTGGTCGAGTGGTTTGTTACATGGCTTTGTATTAATATCGTATGTAGAATCAGTACTGCGATTCGAATCCCAGTCGTGCATGTTTTTTTTCTTTTTCATTTATATACTTTAGAGGTCTTGCTGTATAAATACAAGTTCTTAACATTCCCATTTCAAGCTAATGCATTCTGGCTTAGTGGTTTACGGCGAGAGCTTGCTCGAGGTACCGTGTTATGGCCCGGGGTCCATCGGATGTCCTCCCCTAAGTCGTACTCCACTATTCAAGAGTGTAGGTGGCAGAACGCCGGTTCTTGTTCGTCATCCGAAGTTGAAAAGCTATAAAAAGGTGGCGACACCGCTTCTAGCTGGTTTCTTGCTGACTTGGATTGTGTCACTCAGCAAGGAATTCTCTTCGGAGAAACAGTTAGTTGAGGTGCGTGGATCGCCATCTTCCCTCCTACAGAAGGGTGCCACCTTTTTTGTTGAACAATTTAGATACGTTTTGTACTTGAATTATTATGGTGTTATATTTTCTACAGCGAGTACATGAAATCACGCGATATGTAAAAAAAAAAAAAGATGATGTAAATTAGTTAGAGGCCTGCAATTGCCACAGTTTTAATTTGACAACTACATTCTCTAGGAGAAAGTTGGTAGCATATATAAATATAGGATTTAATTGGACCATGGTGGTGTAAAAAGCACGGAAACAGGATTTGATAGAAATTGGACCATGAAATTAGGCCTATCTTCCCATGTCCAATTTCGGTCAAATCTCAGCCACTTGTCTACAACAGTTGTTGATTTTTGGTCAAATGGTGACTCAAAATAGCAGCTCGTCTCTCCAAGCCTCGTTCGGACTTCCTATCGTATTCCTATAGGAGATGGAGTCTTGGGTTGAGAAGCAAATGTTTTCATCATGGGGCATTAATTCTCAAATTAAACTTCTTGAACTTCTTCTTATTATTGTTGTATGTCTGTCACTTGTTTATGCTTATGTGCAACAGTCTGGGCTGCCATACACCTGAAAATATCCCTTGATATTTATCCTGCTGTTGTATGTCATTATATTATTTTTGTGTGTGCATTTGAATTGGTTCAGTCATCAACTATCTGATGTGAAATAGTGCCTTCAATCCACGCCATCCATTCGGTTATTGGTAGCTATAATGTAAAACCATGTCATGGTATTTCATATCATATATGTACAACTCAATCCCTCCCTACCCAATAACAATAGAGTGTACCACGGCTGTTGAAGACAATATTGTGACTTTTTGCACCTTCAATATTACTGGAAACTAAATTACATGTACACATACACTACATGCATAACGTAGCTTTGGCACAACAGCATAACTGTTCTTAAGTCCTGAGTTCAGATGGATAACTTTGACAAGAAATAGAATAGCTGTGGATTGGCAACATTACAATAATACATACATCTATATGCTTCCAACATACCTTGGCATGCATCTGCCACTGCCACTGCAGTAGACATCACTACACCGACACATATCGTTGATAAATTCAAGCACAATGGGACCAACTTCCTTTTCTGCATACTAAACAAAGATGCACTTGCGTTAGGCAACAGAGTGTTAAGTAAACTTTGCCTCAATAAATGTGGCATCCTTCAGTTCAGCAGTGCTACCCCACATTATCACACCGTGGGATTTCTGATCATAAGGGCCCACAAGACCAGCAAATAAATCTTCTGGGTCCAACAAAGTTGTACCGTTGTGGTAGTCTAAATACAAATAGTGAAGCTGTGAGCACAACATTGGAACGTTCTTACAATTCCAGTGAAATGCATATACTGGGACTTTTCCTTCTGAGCACCGAACTGTTTCATTGATGACAGACTGCACATAGGCAATGTTCTCAAATGTGGTACGAAAAGGTGGAATATAAATACTACATGCAAGAGAGGACGGGATTTTTTTTTTTAGCAAATAAGCATAGTATACCATACCTGGGATAGAGAGCTGTGCTGGCTGCCCAAATAGGCTTCTGCTTGTCACTGTAACTTCGGTACAGATTGCCTAAACTTGAATCATAACCACATTTCATGTCCTACAAGTAACTTGGATTTACTCATATGCCACATGGATATAAATCTTTACAGCAGTATTATATACCTCTCCAATTCCTTCACAAGGTGTATACAGATTGACAGGAAGGCCATAGAATCCCCATCTAGCCTGACAACAATATATGGAAAAGGACTGAACATAATGAGCAGGCTTAGACAAATACTTATCATTAGGTTCTGAATGATGGTGGACCTTATGTTTTAACAGAAAGACTACATGTACACAAGTAAGTACACAGCCCCATGCAAGTAATAATACTTATAACACAATTTTCTGAAAATAAAATATTTATTCACATTATTACAAATGACCATGCACAGAACAACTTATTCAAAATACCTACCAATTATACATGTATTTTTTTTTAATTATTTTTAAAAAGATACTTAATAATCACAATACATGTACCTATAATTAAACACGGCAAACTGCAACCCAACTAGTAAACTATAGGTTATGATGTATAAATCAACTGTCTAAATAGAGGTCTGAAACTTTAGCACGGGGTCCTGCCCTTGCAAGAAATGCTCTTTGTACATATTTTTTTAAAAGAATCATTGTAATCTGAGAGGTAAGGTTTAATTTATTAAACGCAATCCACCAACAGATGAGCTATTAGTGCTACCTGCAAAGTACCTGGCCCCCAAAAGACCATTCACATAAGGTTAGCAGTTTTATTTGAGTACTACAGGACCAAAATAAGTGTTGCCAAGAATTGAAGGAATATAATTTCCTGTGCCCATCAACAAAAGGTTTTATCAGTTTACTTCCCATGCATCTTCAAATTTTTTTTTTTAATTAAAAAAAAATTAATACAGGACGTCTGAACCCTTGTTTAGTTGTTAGTACTCTCAGTCTGTCTCATATATATATCAGCTCCATTCAGTACCTCGAATCATACTTACATGTGGTCTTGCTTTCGTAAGAACGTTTAGACTTTGCACAAAGTATGCATTCGCGGCAGTTTCAAATTCATTTTTAGCGGCCTCATATATTTGTGATGCATTCCAATCAGGGTGCTTTAAAGTTTCTAAATATACAGAATAATTTTGATAGCGAGAACCGTGCCACCATCCAGTCTGATTATTCAACTCCCAGACTGTGGTCCAAGCTTCGAAGTCAAGAACAGCATTTCCATTCCAAAGAGGGTCTGGTATCCAGTCTGATACCGTTTCGACCAATCTTTCTAAATGTGCTGTTAAATTACCATTCTGTGGAACGCCTCCATTTATAAGCGTACCATCGTCTGCAATTGATGGAAATAGTCCTTGTGTCCAGCCTTTACAGCCAGGAATAGAGCAAGCAGTACCTGTCTGCGTAAAGTTTGATGAATATATATTGAATTCACTTAAATTGAACGAAGGATCCACGGTTCCAATATTCCAATAAACTTCATATGGCCAAGGTTTACATAGACTTTGGCACGATGCTATGTTTGCGCAAATGCAAAACCATAATACCAATGCGATCATACCGGTAGTATACATTATAAATTTAATGTGTGGTGGGCGTGGCCAATAGGTGTGCATTATTAAAAATACAATGCCCCTCACTCCTGAATTGCAAGCACGGCTACAAAAACGAGGAATTGCCGTAAAGGCAGGTAGGCATAAAGCTGATGTTTATATTTATCCACTTTGAACGATAAAACCGGACCCCATTACTATACATTTTCGCTTGCTATACATATACAACCGGCTTTCTACAGTAGTACCGGTAAAACTTTTATATGTACTCGGTTGTAGGAAGTTTTGCCTTTATCATGTAAAACCAGTATAGTAATCTTATTTGCTAAGGATCATCAATTCTTTTGTGTAGCATGTGTACTTCTCGTATATCAGCTCTATTTATAACTAGTACCCCGGTCGTACGGGCTATGATGTATTCTCAAATTCGAGTGATAAGACACCGAATTCGAACTTTTAACTAGCGAGACTTTCAATGAAAGAGCTGTTCCTAGCTCTTTTGCTTGTCAGGAAAACGTTCGGGGACAAGCAAAGCTTATTGCATTTAAATTGTTTTCACCGCATAAATAAGTCGTAAAGTGCACTAGCATATTTGTTTTTAAAACTTGAGGTTTAAAGCTGTCCCTATATAAAGTCTTACATAAAACATTTCTCAAAATAAATTAAAAAAAAAAAAAAACAATACTAGAGGCTGAGGAATGAGGCAGCAACAATACTTTGTACAGAATATATACCTTTTATGTGTTCCTTGACCATTAAATTTGGCCTTTTTATAAATTCTATCCAAGATTATATGGTGTGGATAGTTTCACACTTCTAAGCCAAAGTAAGCAGTGGACATAATCAAACTTAATCACTACAGTGCAGCAAATCAATCTCATTGCTATTGCAGCGGAACACTCATGTACAGAGTCACTACCTTGCACCCTTCATACCATAAATATTTCAGTCCAATATCTCCCACACATGCATACAATAAGGGTAACTCTAATTAAAATGACATAAACGAGGTAGACCATTTTGAGGCTGCGGCTTTGGTAAATGGATGGAAGTACGGGTTCAAAGATTTTAGTTCATGGTGTGTATCATATTTTGCATATGTCCTACTAATCAGATCCACAACCAGCTGGAACTGCAGTAGAAAAGGCCAAGGTGTGTACGCTGATTGGTTACTATCATTGTTTCATCACTTGTAATGTATGGTTGTGTGTGTGCATTCAGCACTACCTATTCACCGTGTTTTCATCTATACTATGTCGTAATCTGTTTGCTTGCAGTGCTATCTGTCTTTTCTCCATCATTATCAAATTGTCGAAGTGAAATAATGCACACACTTAGGCTACATAACAACTTTGTACGAGAACATTGTCAGTCTGTGTACTTGCATGTGCTGTGAAAGTATCTATGATTCCTCAATCTATTGAGGTTGCAATATGTACTGTTATTCCTCATGTACTGTTTTTAACCTCCTTTAATTCTAATACCACTGCAAATTTTGCTTGCACACATTATGATTGTTTTAAAAGCCACTCCCTTCATTTAAAACTGCAATCTTGTGAAGGTTCACACTAATTTTTTCTCTATTTCGTTTAATGTTCAAGTACCCAATCCTTACATGTATTCAGTATATTTTAGTGCCATGAAACTGCTTTTTGATCTACATCTATGTACCATAGACATGCTATGCATTGATCTAGTTATTCTTGCACAACACTATTTTCCCAGGAGCCTGAAGCAAAACAAATTTTAATACTGCCACCTTTTTGGAAGAAAATAGTAGATGAGAAATCGTATGTTGTAGAATTGCATTTTAGCGGTGTGTATGATGTATCTCCCTCCAAATAGAAATCATCCCTATTATTGGAACACAAAGACCAACCAGGTGGCCTGGACTCCACCAGCTGATTGTGTGTATTTGATTGTTTAGATATTAGTAAGGGGTCATTGATGCGCTTTACATTGACCTTTCCTCTATCTACAGCAATATACGTACATCCCAATGCAGGCAAGGCAGCTGCAGCTAATGCAAAGAAAGTTGCTGAGAGTTCTAGAAAGGAAAAGCAACGTAGCAACCCTTATACAAAGAGTGCAAGACCTCGAAGTAAAATCAATATCATTAATTTGGCATGTACAATAGGGAAATCTCATATAATATGCACACCACCCAAACTGTATGACTGCATGGTCCACTGACATAATACTTGAGAGTGCGCCTCTATTTTGATGGAATGCTCTCTCGTTTAGGGTACAAGCCAAAAGACGATGCACTTGACCCCATGGACCCTGCAGCATATTCTGATGTCCCGAGGTAATAAAATCATTCAAATTGTGAAGCTGCTGTGAGTTCAGAATGTCACCTCTTGTGCAGAGGGACATGGTCTTCTGGGCTAGAAGAACGGGATGATGCTAAAACTGGAGTAGACACCACAGCCAGTGGTCCATTGTATCAAATGAGGCCATATCCAAGTCCTGGAGATATTCTTAGAGCCAATAGGAAGCCCAATCCTGAGGCAGACAATGATGACGACTAGGATCTCCTGCACATTGCACTCCTGTTGTTACTTATGTATGTACATTGTGTGTTTAAAAAAGAAAGACATATACACAGTATGATTTTTCTGAACCTTTTCAATTATCGTCTCCCAAGATGCATCATCAGTGGTTGAATTATTTAGGCTGTAGTGAATATGTAGCTGAACTGTAACTTGAACTAATACGTGTATGGAACGGCATGGTCGTTTGCTTTAAGTTGCATTAAGTTGGACAACACGTACATCAACATATGTACCAATGTACCATATACCATGACAATTACTTGTCGATCTATAAGACCATATACCATGACAATTACTTGTCGATCTATAAGACCATGAAATATCAGCATAAAAAAAAGCACAATGCAACAATATTAATGTGTACACTACTGTGTCTTTAAGCCAGTCATTTCGTTACTAATCTGGATCAGACGTTGAGTTGCAGAAGCATCCAATGAAAGTGGTATGAAGGGTTCTCGGGCTTTACAATCAACGTAGTGCTGTCCAGTTATCCCCTTAAGATCTTCAGCCACAGCACAGTATATGCTGGTCTGGGCACCCTGCCACGGGCTCTTAAGAAGTAGTATCATCAATGGATAAAACAAGATCTAGACATAGAATGGTACGCTGTAAATGCAATAATGAGAAACGCATGTACTAGTACAACTATCAAATTTACTTCGTACAGAATTAGAATATAAAAAAATATTAACCGTTAATCTTCAAACATCCTTATTAATATGGATAAATAAGGACGGTGTTACAATAAGATTGGTTTGGTGGCTATAATCATTGAAAGTAGGATTGGCCAAATGACAAATTAAACTTTTTATCAAAGCCATCAAAGGCATTAGTATGACATAGCAGTACCATAGAAGTGCATATTCTTGCCCAGCAAACTGACTGCAGCAATGCCAATGATACAACTGTGCTACATGTATGATAACAGGAATTTTTTCAAACCATTATGTATATAATTTTAATTATGATATATGGTCCAGACAAATACTTGTACAATACAGATAAACAAGCACATAACGTTACATTACCTACCACCTAGACTAAATAATATATCAGTAGCCTGTGTCTGAGATGGCCCTTGACAGAAGAGCCCTCACATTTGCCCTAACAAGGGTCATGCTCAACCTCTGATATAGGGCTGTGACAGATGCAGACTTTGGGCAGTTCTGACGTGTGGCCAAGCGAGAGGCTAGCTGCGATATTGCCCACTTTGCTTCAGTGCCCCAACACCCATAGGTCTCCACAGCTATTGGGATGCATACCCAACCCAGTTCTGCACATTTGGAGTCATTGGCCTTATGCTTTCTCTCCTATGCTGCAAAGGCTGCAGACCCTGCTGTCACACTCGCTTCAGGTAAATTACTTGAGGTTAGCGGTGATGTGACAGTAAAGTCAAATGCAGCAGGCTTTCCCATCATCATTATGAAACTTCAATTGCTTATAATTTATAAAGCCCTTCCAGCGTAAAGTAATGCTCAATCATCCAGCTTGAATTGGATTCCAATAATATTATACCGGTAAACAAGCCCGCTTTCACCACTAAAATAGGACGCAAGTTAAACTAGCTGTTCTTGGTACAATACATGTAAGTTCAAATAGAAGAAGTGATCTAGATACAACAGGAAAATGAAATAAACTGCTCTTATTTCAATTGACATTTATTAAACACACATTTACTAAACACCATTAGTTAACTGCTTTAAAAATAAGCTGGAGAATAAACAGTAACATATATGTACATGTACCTGTAAATAGCCCACGAAGTATGAAGTATTGCGTCCAAACTCGTTTCTAACGAGTCCCGGGTGCACAGTACTGACCGTTACTCTGGAATCCCTCAGTTGCTGAGCCAGATGTGCGCTATACAAAAGTACTGCATACTTACTCTGAGTGTACGCCTTAATACGATTATACGATCGTTCACTGTTAATGTCGTTGTAGTCAATTCCACCTGTCAGCTTTCCAACTAAAGGCGGTATATCGGCTGCTACGTTGATAATTCGAGCGCTTGGAGCTTCACGTAACCGATCAAGCAGTAGATTTGTAAGAAGGAAATGACCTAAATAATTCACACTAAAATGAGTTTCAACTCCATCGATAGTTTTGCTGTAAGGAACGAGGAAAACAGCAGCATTGTTGATCAGAATGTCAATTTTGGGTTCATCAGACAAGACTCCAGCAGCGAACTGGTGAACTGAAGAAAAGGAGGCCAAATCCAATTGACGAAAATAAACATTATTGTTGCCACTTCTTTCTTGAATATCAGCAACTGCTTTCTGCCCCCTATCTTTACTTCGACAAGCAACAATCACCCGTGCGTTTCGCTTGGCAAGATCAACGGCCGTTTCTTTTCCAATACCGGAGTTTGCACCAGTAACAATTGCTGTTTTGCCATCCAGTCTGGCGAGCGAGGTACACACCCCGCCTGTCCAGTATCTTCGTGCCAGGTAGATACACGTAGTTAGCAGTGTTCCGGTCAATACTGTCGCCATGTTAACAACGCAGCGCTTTGCAATAATGAGCTTGATATATTATAACCAAGGACTATTACATAGTCCTTGTATAACGCGCACAGGTACACCCAAAAGATATTACACAATTACTGATAATGCACTCGAACGAAGCGGTATATGCATGGTAACAGCATAAAGAGACATTACGCTAAACCAAAATCCTTTGATACCCAACTTAGTAAAGGTAAGAGTGGCAGCTAGATGTCCCCCATGCAAATAGATTTGTTCATGAATTTTATTGATAAATCAGGCAGATTAGTAAACAACAAGCTAAGAATATACTTTACATTAAACACAAACATAAACAGTTTGGAGGGTGGGAGCTCCCTGGCCAGGATGGCTCTGGCGATGGACCGAACCAGGGTCATATTCAATCTCCCATAAATCTCAGCCACCACTGATGACTTGGGGGATGACTGGTGAATGGCCAAGTGAGACGCCAGCCTGGAGACGGTATCCTGGGCTTCTCTGCCCCAATTTCCATATGTCTCCACTGCCAATGAAATGCAAGACCAACCTAACTCCTGGCATTTGGGTCCATTTGAGTGTAGTTTCCAGGTCTCTGCTGCAAGGACTGCTGCACCATGCAGCTTGTTGACATGACTCATCTAAGATGGCCGGGCAGAGGAATGATGTGATGGTGATGTCAAGTGCAGCAGGTTTGCCTCTGTCCGATCTGGCAATGAGAATGTCAGCAGGTCTGGTGTGATCAAGGTCTCTAGTGAGGCCATTGCCTTTCTCTAGTCTAACACTTAGGTGGGCATGACGGCAGAGGTCAAAGATATCATCCTGCAAACGATTGTGGCGTATTACAACATCTCCTCCATGTCTGCAAGTGACAGCATGATGACCAAGAGGATCAAGGACCGTATCAGAGCAGAATGGACACATAGATCGACCTGAAGTGTCCAGTCCCAGCCACCACTTTATGGCCATTCGGTACTCATTGGACTCGAGGTGCAAGCCCAAACCAGGTGAAGGGACCACTGATAGCCAAGAGGAAGAATGAGGGGCTGCCACTGACAGGAGACGAGCTCTGTTGGCAATAAGGTGGAGAAAAGTTGGTTCTCGATCATTCCAGACAAAACCTTCTGGGTAGGAGTGGGAGAGGCCAGAACGGATATAACTGAGACGGCATTGGGAACTGAGACCTGGGAGTTAAATGCCACTACTGCCTGTTGAAGATGGATATAGTCAGCACTACCATAGCCGGAGGATGATAGGGATGCAATGAAGGCAGCAGCAGCATGAAATGAGACAGAGCGAAGGCCTAGACCACCAAATTTCAGTCCAAGCTGTGCCTGACACCATGCCCTATTGGGAACTTCAATGGCTGTGCATAGTGCAAAGCACCGTTGGACCTCCTCATCAAAGGACCTCGGAGCATCTGAGGCTAGGCTGGGTGGTGTGACCCTTGCTACAGTATGCGGACCATCCTGCAGAACCTGCCACACATGCGCAACAAGGTAACTGCTACCTGGAGATTGACTGCAGCCACATCCACCAGCCCAGACAGCAACTTCCTGGACTCTGCACACTTACCAGCAAAAGAGTGATTACTAATGCTTTTCTTAGAATAGCCAATTGACATGCTTTATCAACTTCGGAGTATTACATGCACTATTAGTATCACTACATGTATTATATAGTCTCGGCCCCAGACCCAACGGACGCAGCTGCGGATGGATTACATCACCGCTACTATTATAGTAATATTGCAGACATAATTATTAATTTAATGGTCACGTACGAGTGCACGTGAACTGCACAAGGCTGAAACTGAAATTGGAAAACGAGATATGGCTCGACTAGACCCTAGTTCAAGTTCTAACCTGAACGAAGTAGCGGTAGAAAAGTGGCACTGGAAAGCTGCCCCAGATTTTACTACGAAGACGCTGCATTGTAGTATTTTTCTGGAAATTCGAACATTGTCACAAGGAGTTCAAAACTTGGTAAGACGGTCTGTTGAGTGTTCAAATTTATAATTTATATTCCATGTGTGTAATATTGTAATTGTAATTGTTATGACATTTTTGTTAGCCCTGTTATAGTTTCATAAATTCGCTTGCTTTAGCCATAGATATTTGATACAAATATATATGCTTTAGCTACGATGTTGATTTGAGTCGCAGTATTGCCACTTGAACAGACAAGGGGACAGACAAGGGAACAGTTTGTATAATAATTCTGCATAACCTGCAAATTACATTTTCATGATTTTGCTGGCTTGTGCACATATGTATCTATTGTCGAGAACGAGGTTACAATGCTTTTTGTTAACTACACTAGCAGTGCAGACCCGTGTCAACATTACAAGCACTGTACATGTAAGATGTGTCCAAGATAATGTTAACCTGTTGCGCTGATATTCAGAAAATGCACTCGTGCTTATATGTCTACAGGATTCTATAGATTAAATTCATTAGAATTGTTGCAGGTACCCCTCGCTGCTCATTTTCAGTTTAGGCTGGACAGGAGTTTATGTATTGAATTAAATCAAATCAATTGCCCTCACATTTTCAGACTTTGGATACCAATCAGCTCAATATCACCTCTGTCACCAATGCTGATTCACACGAGAAGCTTCAATACACAATATCAGCAGCAGAGTTTGGATCTAAGCTAGAAATTTCTATCCCGCAAGCTTGCGCACAACAGTGAGCACTCAATGCATGCTTGATTCAACATGAGGTCCCTCTCCGTTACAGAAACAGCTCTCTACACATTTCAATTTCTTACACCACATCAAAAGATGCGCCTGCTGTACAATGGCTTGATCCCATTCAGACTGCTGGAAAGCAGTATCCGTATTTGTTTACACAGTGCCAGGTAAGTTTGATACGAATCACACCCCTTCACACATCTGCCCTACTTCAGCCATGCTTGACTTATCATTACAGCCTATTCATGCAAGATCAATGATTCCATGTCAAGATTCACCATTTGTCAAAAGCGCATATACAGCTGAGGTAATGATGTGATTTGATTTTGATTAGTAAAGTTTATAAGTCTGGAAGCTTTATTAATGCGTGTAGTTTATTGGGAGCATCTAGTAACGAACAACAGCATGTGTTCAGATGTGTGTACGTACATGCCACTAAGCATGTGGAGAATACACCATATAGGGAGTAATGTGGATAGCTCTAAATATTACAGCGGGGTACATTGTATCTGCTGCATATACAGTGACACATTAGAATAAATGCACAAATGTAAAACATCACTCACACTATAGACATTGAGCACGAATTCATGTTGCTTATCTAGTGATATAATGTAACATATTTGCATCATCCATCCACATTACTCCCTATTCATCTATTCTCCACATGCTTAGTATGTACATCAAAACACATGCACCAAAATGTGTTCATTATACCCGTACACTTGTATCTGCACGAGGGTATGAAGATCGAGCTAGGGTAATAACATTTTTGTTTGTTTCTAACACTTAACAGGTCACTGTACCTTGCCAATTAACGGCACTTATGAGTGCCAGACTTACCCAAAAAGTAGATTCAGAAGACTCAACCAGTGTTGTCTACAAGTTTGAGCAGAATGTTCCCATTCCATCATACCTTGTGGCACTGGTTGTTGGAGCACTAGAAAGCAGGTAGAGAATGGATTGCAACTCTTTGCATTCAGGGTGCATTGATTACATACAGTGGACAAGTGATAAGTACTACCTCCTGTATACGTAGGGGGATTGGCCCTCGATCGATGGTGTGGTCTGAGAAGGAAATTGTGCAGTGTGCCCAAAATGAGTTTGCAGAGGTTAGTATGACCTGATAGACGAGTATATAGTATCCATGGATAATAATAATAATAATTTAAACTAGGTTCTCTAAGTAATGTTTGAACAAATAGTGGTGTAATCCTGATGTACAAGACATGTGTACATGTTTATTACCACAACCTTGAGTCTAAACTGCTACACTGTCTGTACATATGTGTTTTTACATATCAGACGGAGCACATGCTGCAAGCTGCTGAAAGCGCCGTTGGGCCATACATCTGGGGGCAGTATGACCTTCTTGTTCTTCCTCCATCATTTCCATATGGTGGAATGGAAAACCCTTGCCTTACCTTTGTAACACCCACACTGCTGGTAGGTACTAGTACATGTATCGGCTCTGTTGTGTAGTAGTTTTTTATCGCAGGCTGGAGATCGTTCACTCACCTTTGTAAGTGACAATGAAACAAGATTACTATATATATGGAAGAAAATTTCGTTTATTCCTTTTAATCCAGGTAGTTGCTCACGAGATATCCCATAGTTGGACTGGTAATCTTGTGACTAATAGCAGCTGGGAACACTTCTGGTTGGTCAAACTTGCATGCTTGTGCTCTCAGCATTTTAGTTTGCTGCGCAGGTTGAATGAAGGTTTCACCACTTACCTTGAGAGGAGGATTGTTGCAAGGCTTTATGGAGAAAAAGAGCGGCACCTTCATGCAATAAGTAGGACCTTCTGGGGTGCTCATATAATTATATGCAAATATTTATTTATTTCCTCTATTATCTGGATAAGATGGATGGAAAAATTTGGATGATTCAGTAAGTTTGCTTGATTTGATAAAACCTTTTCATTTGCTTCTGTTTGCACACTCAAATTAATTAGTGTTGAGCTCATTCATAAAATGCCAAATGATTTGTTTTTCATTCTTTAATACTTGCATTTCCATTTGGGTGTACAGTATTCTGTATTAAATGATGCTTCTCGGTATGACGTAATTAAATTATCCTTTTTTGTTTTGTTTTTGTATTTATGCTATGTACATGTAGGTGAAGCAGTTTTGTGGCGATAAGATCCCATTGACAGCATTATGCCCAAAACTTCAAGGCATTGACCCAGATGATGCATTTTCATCTGTACCTTATGAAAAGGGGTTCACTCTCCTCTATTACCTGGAAACACTTGTTGGAGGCCCAGGTATGATAATTGTTAGGCAATAAGTGATCTTCTAATGCACTAAGTTTGAAGACTCAAATGCCATTTGACATTCGTTGATCATAGTATATACATTTGCAAGTTACTGTTTCTTACAGAAGCTTGTACTTTTTAAAAATTCAGCTGTAATGGAAGGTTTTTTGAAGGCATATGTTGAGAATTTCAAGTACAAATCCATCACAACTGATGAATGGAAGGCATTTTTCTTGTCCTACTTTATCAGAGAGGTGGGATGTATAAATATTTATTTATGTACATGCCATATTATTCTAGTTATTTATTTATTTTTTATAGGCAAGCAGTGGTGTATTTGAGAAAGTAGAATGGGACACATGGCTACATGGCTATGGGATGCCACCAGTCAGACCACAGTAAAGATAATACATTGTGTGTGCTGCAGTGTATCATAGTAACTATTGTTTATTGTACACGTAGTTATGATACTTCACTGGCTGATAAGTGCTATGAGTTAGCCAATAAATGGGCAGCCATCCAGGTAAGTGGAAAGTGCATCCACTTATAATACTTAGTGACATATTTGCCTCAGGATGTTTCATTGGTGCCAGGAGAATTTTCCTGTGATGACATCACTAGTATGAGCAGTATGCAGGTCCAAGTATTCCTCAATTCACTCTTGGACAAAGTAAGCTCTGCAATAGATCGTATAGGGCTGCCTCAATCAGTACACATGATGATATTTGATAATGCAATTGATATTGATTCTTTTTGACATACATCATGTGCGTACTAAACACATCAGGGGTATATGTGTGCATTTGTGTTGTGTTGCACTTTGTACCTATAATTATAGCAACTTGCATGTGATGTTGATGACTGTGTCATGGAGAAAGGTACCTAATTATTATTTATGCCTGTACTGCTCTGCTACACCCTTTGAATAGGCACCTCTTTCTCGGCCACTTCTGAAAGCTATGAATGGCATATACTCATTCGGTCAATCAAAAAATGCAGAGATCACATTCAGGTAAGATGTTTTGGATGTATTACCAAATACATTTTGTTTAGAAATCAAATTTGTTGAATATATTTAGCCTACACACACACACACACACACACACACACACACACACACACACACACACACACACACACACACACAGACACATGTATGTGCTGTCAACGGAGATACCTCTTGTAGGTGCAGGTTGACATACGGCTATTGAATTGTAGCGTATTGTAGCTAGAAATATATCACAGTTTGCAACCAATACTCCCAACTGCCCTACCATGACAGGTGGCTTAAATTATGCCTCAGAGCAGGAGAAAGCGATGTTTTTCCTAGTGTTGTAGATTTTATTACCAAACAAGGAAGGATGAAGTTTGTGCGACCTCTGTATAGGTAGGTGGATTCTGGTATGTACACATGTAGTGTCACAATTTTTATGTAAACATATATTACACTGTGCTTCACTTTTTTACACATGTAGTGTCACAATTTTTATGTAAACATATATTACACTGTGCTTCACTTTTTTAGATGTTGACTTATAATGTGTGTGTAGTGTATGTATTGCAGTGATTCTCGTATTCACCTTAGTATTGAATAGTTTAAATTCTATGGTGTGTAGTATGTACAAAACACAATGACAGTATTGACATTCAGAAACGATTTGCTCACCATTTTTCAGGCATTTTGCATTTTTTTCAGTTAAACTACGGAAAGGTGTCTCTGTATTTTACTCATTTATAATGCGATAGGTAACCTTTTAAAAATGTACTTGCATGGAGATACAGGTACATCTGCATGGGCATTAGGGCACATAGAGCACTGAGTAAAATGATGAGATTAATAAATTTGAAAAGACATTTTTGTATAATAATCATGATAAATTTAACCTTAATACAGTCCCATATATTAACATATACATGTAAATTTGACTAGTTCTGCCTGTACATGTAAGCCTATTAAATTGACTTCTATCCTTTCAAATTGTAGAACTGTATTGTATTGATCCATCTGGGCCTTGAAAACATTATACATGTACATATGCGTAATTGTTATTAGTTTGTACAATAAAGTTCGCACAACTTTCTATTTTTACCACATCATTTACCGTATTTTGCTTGTACGACGTCCGATACCTGGTGCAGTTCAAAACCCATATTATATATCTTTCTAGAGGAGGGTGTGACTTACTTCAATTTTGAGTGTACATGTACATTGAATGACTCTCAATTGACCAGATTGGTGATTTTTAATTATACAGTTCTACAAAATACATACTCCTTTTCATGCTTGCCAATGGTTTGTTCTATTTAGTGTACTCCTGGCTGAGAGTTGTCGGTATCATCGGCATGAGTCAAGCGGAAAAAATAGCACATACTTTATTTATCAAATTGCATCACTAACATTTGAAGGTTTTAACAATCAACAGTCTGAACAAATTAATAATAATAATTATTATGTAATGGCACAGTACATGCACTTAGACACTAAATACAGTAAGTAAGATTGGTGGTGGATGGGCAAGTGACAATATCATAAGGTAAATTTGGTTACATGTGAGGCATAGTGGCAATTTAGTTTCAATGAGTAGAATGATTGTGCAAAACTTTTCAAAGGGAAGCTAAAAAAGTTTATTAATGATTTTGTAGCACATCACTAGGTCATAATTCTATGGTATTCCAAGGAGGCAAGATAAACCTGCTGCCATAATCAATACATGGAAGCTTAGCTTTTTTTTAAATACGGATTTTTAAAAACCGTTCTCAACCACTTAAAAAAACTGTGGGAGGGTTTTGCACTTCCTTTCTGTAGTTTCCAAGAGTTATCCAACTATATATCTTCAGATATGAAATCCTTTGTGCACTGTGCTAATCTAGCCTCTCTTTTAAAGGGCTTCTACGCTTCCGACATGTGGGAGCATTGTTACAATATTTCCAAGGCGTCATTTGCATTTCCAACATCCCATAACGTGTTTTGGAGGCTTAAGAATTACAAAATCACACTCTAACACAAAGAAACCCCTTCAAAATATGCATATCAAATTAGTGCAGTATCAGGGTTATGTATTACTATTGGCCATGCGGTTGTATGTGTTGGGCTTATGCGCTGGTGATTTTTTTCTTTGTACATACATTTCTTACATAATTTTCCAGTCTTGTGTACTTTTGTGTCATGTAACCATTTACTTTTTTGATAACTATGCATTGACTTATAGAGAATTGTCTAAGTGCCCTGGTGGAGAACAGTTGGCAAAGGATACTTTTGCACAGAATAAGGATTTCTACCACAAGATTGCTGCTACGATGATAGAAAAAGATCTTGGACTGGTGCATTAATGACATATGAATATGTGACTCAGTTTGGAATTGAGTGCAATATGTAATGTGTGCTTAGAGCACACTTTTGCAAACACAGTACTGTTAAACATCAAGTTTGCTTAACAATACATGTATTATCATCTACATGTATATCATTAAAAAGATTTGTAGTTACATAACAAATAAAACAAAACGTTATTGCTGTTATGGGTGGGTTGTGTATACTGTACATGTTTACAAGTGTTCTTGGTGCCAAGGAGCAAATATTATTGATATGTGATCCTTACAGATTTAAATTACATCAGCAACATTTAAACATAGATATAATGTAATATCAATGTCCGAATCCCTATCATATAAAAAAACCTTTAACTATCCAATCACTAGTAGATGTTGACAAGTTGACCAATTTGCAAAACTACCACACTAACACAGCAACTTTAGGGTGAACTGAACCTTTAGTTGGTTTGAGTAGCTTTAAAGCATCTGAATGTAAAAAAATAAAAAAATACGAACATGGTGGCCTATTGTCTGTCTCAATTTATAAGAGTCATATACTGCTACTTTAGTGCTTTGTACTTGTCAGTGGAATGAGATAATCTTATGCCCAAGTTAAACCATCATTTGTCACTGAATAGCACCTTATGAAATGCTAGATACCAGAGATTTTTTAATTCTGACAGATATTGTTTACAATTTTGAGCTTAAAAATAACTACAATGCACATTTCTTTATCTCTAAAGCTTCAAAATTGAAATCCATGTTCAAAGGTTTTTACTCACACATTGTTTTCGTTTCAGTTCAATAAGATATTGCCGATTACTTTCAGGACATCAAGTAGTCATTTTATGTTACTACCATTTTGGGGGGCATTTAGGGGTGGGTGGGCAACGTTTATTTGTATGTTTCAATCCAATATGTCACAACCCACAATACTTTCTTAAATTGAAAGTTGTGACTTAGTTCAAATGAAAAAAATACACTTTTAGGCATCTTCTGCAGCTTTTCTATTAACCGAGATAGACAAATGATTGGCATGACAATAATCCTACCTTATCGCTCAGTCTTCGGAAGAGCATGGTTCTTCTGACATTAGCCCTTACTAATGTTGTACTCAATGCCTTGTTTATGTTTGTCCTGTACAAAAGCACAATAGCTATTTATAATAATAAATGGTTCAATTGCCAATATGAAGTATAAATACTACCTAATAAAACATGCCAGCTACATGTATGAGAGTTATTATAATCTTGAAAGTTCTGTTCCCACATTGGATTGGAGTGTTATACATATTTAGCAAATCTACTAGCTAAATGTATATAGGTCTGCAATTTTTATGGATTTATGAATGTACAATCCTGTTTCCTTACTTTTTATAAATACAAATCCTACAACACCAATTTTAATCTTGTATATCTTGTCTTAATGTAATGCTGGCCCAGTACACTTCACCCAGAAATGGAATCATATCAGACAATACCAAGATTGACTAAAGAGTGTGATACATTGGAGGAACTTTGATTTTCTAAAATAACGGGAAAATTATTTCAGCCAGTTCTGAGCCTTTTTTTTTCTAGAGCAGGCTATGTAGTTTGAAGCAGAAAGAAATTGAAGAGCACAAACTATCTTGAATGCCAATTTGAAGTATATTCACTTTATGTGACTACTGTACATGTTTAACTAAATTGTCAACCTACATGTTACTTAACTGGGTTGTGGCAAAAACAAGTTTAGTTAACTATGACTTAACTGAATAAATATGGAAAGTAATGAAATTAATTGAACATGTTCATATTTCCATAGTTTTTCAATTAGCGAAGTGCAAACTATTTTAAGTTGGCAAGTAAACATGGATTGCACATAATCATAATTTAATTAAATTTATATGGATTGACACAGGAACAAACAATTCCTTCTGCATGAAGTGCTGGATGTCTACATACCCAATTGGGGCACAGTAAGAATGCTATTGGACATGTGTACCTTGGACCGAGAAAGCCCTCGTTATATGTAAACCAGTTAAGTTAAAGTAATTATCGTGTACTGAGTTAAGTTATAGTTAACTACCACCTGCATATAGCTATATAAGTGTAAGTTGATTTTGACTTAACTGACACAAGTTAAGTTTAAAAAGTAGTTAACCATCCCAACACTAAGATCTACATGCATATGTGTCAAGGTTTTTGTTTGCCAATGCTTTTAATTCCCAGAGTGCACCTACATAGATGCTTGGCAATAGGCCGAACTCCTATCCTGACTTATATGCCCACATGGCTCCAAGTTGGTCCAGCACCAAGGCTTAGTCTCTGCCTTGACCATTCAGATCAAACCTCAGGCACGTATATAAAGTATGTCTCCCAATGTGCCAACTGTCCATATTAATTACTGTTTGGACCCCTTGTGATGTCATGCATTAAATAGTTACAAGCACATAAAATGCCCAACCTGAAACGGAGTAGTGTTAAAAAAATGACCAAAACCTGCTGATGTCCTGGGATGGTAGGCATGCCAAGTTGCATCACTTAGCCAAAGTATTATTAAATTCATGACAATATAATATACAACACAAGTACCACTATGTACTATAGAAAGAGAAGACTGGTGAGACATCTGGTTATAAAAAATGTTAAACTTATTCAAATACAACTGTTTTTTTGTTGTTGCTATCTTTTAGATGTACAATAAAAGCCACAATCACCGCTAATAAAATGGGAGATCTGACTTTTTATGCATAAGGATGATTTTGTAGAGGGCAATGAAGGCTCTATGATAATGATCATAAAAGGTTTAGTCAGGTACTGTACATGTCATTTTCTAAATATTAATGAAATATCAATTGTTCTGTCATCAATCCATAGTATAAAAATATCACTTGTCAGTTTAGCAATTGACTTTTATCATACAATGTTATTTCCATGGCTTGGTTGATGCAGTCCTTACTGATGCTACAGATGTGCCCCTTGATTTAGCTGTAGCAGCAGAACTAGATCTACTGCTTTCCAATGACCTATCTGTGGACAAGGTATTTTTACAAAGTTAAACGTACATATGCCTGTATCTTTTGACATCACATTTATAAGCAACAACAATGCTCACCAGGAAGTAGGGCTTCATCTAATTTTCCATGAATAGTGTCAAGATCTATTGAAGAACAGTGAATCTGTAAGAATTATGTTTTGATTCCAAATAGTAACACACCTTCAGAAGTGAAGCTTTCTTTGTGCTGGGAACAAATTGGAGCTGAACCCTGAAGAGTGCCTGGGTTACGTGTTAGCTTTCTAGCAGATAAGGTTGGACTTGGAAGGCAAGACACAGGAATCTGTCCAGTGATCATGCCAACAGGGAACGTCTTGTATAGAACCCTCATACCTACAGTGTATGCAAATACAAAGAGTAACCATCCACAAATGCACATCTAGTAAGTGTAGCATATACCACCAGATAGCAGAAATGCATTGTCTACACCTCGTTGAACAAATACTGTTGCTGCTTGAGGTGCAATCCTTTCATCTTCGTCATACAAAATGATAATTCTGCCTGCTTTGTTCTTCTGTATACAATGTTAAGTGACACGCTCGATATACTAATATTTATTAAACTACATGTGGAAAGAGGATACATACTCCAAAATGTCTTGAGTGAAATAGTTGCACGACCGAGACAACATGGTTGCTGGGTAACACTTAGCTTTAAAGATAGAATTTATTTTTTACATGCATGAGCAACTCTCCACGATCATTTTACCAGAAATGATGTGACATTTGTCGTAATCATCTTTGTCCCTAACATCAAGTAATAGGTAGGGACAGATGGGTGGTTCCTGTGCAACATCTGGATCAGTGTCTTCTTCACTTGAGTCCAACTCTCCAGTACCAGTTACAACACTGCAAATGTGAACAAATGTTAAGAGCATTCAAAATCGTTATGTGTTAAGAAAATTATACCTGGAAAATGTTGATCTGGCAGTGCCAGGAGGTGACTGCTGTGGAAGTTCATCTACATCTGCTATTACAGAATGACATCAACACTTATCAAAATACTTTGTGCATGGTACTTGTAAGTACAATATAAAGGTGTGCCATAATAACCTTTGTCTACAATTTCAGTAGTGTCCATTTCAAAAGCAGTTCTCATATCAGCGACCTGCAGAATCTGCAACATCATAAGTAGGAGATTGGGGTAGGTGATATGTACATAAAATATATTAAGATTAACAATTGCATGCAGCCATTTCCCTACTCCAACTCAACCTACATTGCATGCCCAACACAAAGTCATTAAAACACCAGATGATCATGAACATTGTAAACTGCAACATTCCAAATTGTCATATGCACTCTTTTGGTACACTTGCAATAGCAAGAGATGCGTTTGAAACAAAGGGTGTTATGAGACATACCAGCTGTGCAAAAGTAGAAACTTTGAGACGGCTGAAAATTTCATCTTTCCTGTATTTGTAGTCTAATGAATTATAATTAAAAGGCAATGTACGCAAAGATGGCATACTGACTTTTCTTAATATCTTCTAGATGTTCTACATATTTCCTCATACTGGCCCCTAACAAAATGGAACGATATAGTCAACTGCACACGTATACAAGTAAAACACAACACAGTAGATAAAATTCGGAATTAAGATTACTGTTAACACTTTCCCCCGTTTTCAAATCAACACTCGGAGAGCAAAATCGCACGCAAAAATGTTTACCAGTATCCACGGTAGGCTTGACGTGCTTGTACCGAGGGTTCTCCGGGATTCTTTTGCCAAGTGGCTACGAATTAAAGAATGTAGCATCGAAAGAAAAATAAGCACTAGTAACAGACAGGTTACAGTAAACAAATACTTACATTGCTTTTCTTTCTCCCTGACGTTGCAGACATTTTTTAACGTCGTCTTTGTATTTCTATCGGAAACCATGGAAACAGTTGTCGTTGTATGTAACAATAATAATCTGTTCATATTTACAAATTTCCCTTTAATTACTGTGGGTGCAACGTAGTCCAGAAATATACAATAGGTGTCTATGCACATTGGCGCCACTTAATATCAGTGGGCACCAATAAGAATTTTTTTTCTAACGTAAACAAATTTACATGTCTATTGGAAAGAGGAAGGCAACTTGTTTGGAACCCGAGCCACACGATAGGTCTTTGAATCCAAGACCTTCTAAACTAGCAAAAAAGAGACGCACTGATGATTATCCCGAAACTCTAGGTAAGGTATTAATTGCGACGTACAATATTATACGAACTTTTATACTGGTAGTGTATGAAATGGTGGCAACAATATATTGTTGTACCCTCTAAGCTAGCTTCCCCCCCCCCCCCCCCCCTTCTAATATAAAATAATGCAGTTTCTACTGTAATTACATTTTACGTGCTGGAAAGAAGTTGGCTTTGTGCGGTTCAGTTGTCGGGGTGGGTAGCATATACGTGTAGGCACATGCACAACACTAACATATAACGAAATGCTGATTGATTGAAACTTTCAGGTGAGCAAAAAGCCGGGACCAAAGTGAAACGTCAGGTTTGGACTCCTACATCCATAGATGCATTCTTTGAGGGTCTTTGCCAGGTACAGTTAAAAAGATTCCTCTACTGTTAAGAGTATGCTGATTATTCAATTCTTCAGCATGGCAAGTCTTTTCATGGCATCCTGCACTACATGCAAGCTAAGTTTAAGAAAAAGAACGATCCAACTATCCCAAACCTTACAAAAGATCAGGCATGGCTAACAAGTATCATATTGTTTTAGTTTAACATGTGCTTTAATGCTATCTCACAAACAAGTATGTTATCACATTGTTCTATGTGCAAATAAGTTATTCACTTTTTTAAACACCCTTTTTCAAAATCAAGGCTACTTGGGCTTATAGTTCACATACTCTTGAAAGATGATCTCCTGTTTTTTTTTTGCCGTATGGTAATGAACTACTGTATGTGGCAAGATTGCAAAAAGGTTGATAAAAAAACAAAAACTATTTTCAATTGATCCAGCCGTTAATACGATGTGCATGCACTTATAGGCACCAAAAGAATAAGTTGAGCTTAAAAATGAGCAATGTGATAGTACTGTTAGGGACAGTAAATTTTCTGCACTTAGATCATGACATTGATTTTAGTCCCTTTTTCCCCACAGGTGCGATTCTTTTACTACAGAACATGGCACAAAGTTTCTATCATGCTTGGTGAATGTACTACAGGTGCATGTACATCTACGTTATGTCTGTGTTGGAATGATAATAATAAGCATACATGTAGGACACTTTTTAATGCATATGTAGGACAGTTCATTAACAAGTTAAATAGTTAGTTAGGTAGATATATTTCTCTGTACATATAAGCATATACTCAATCAACGGTTGTATAGCAAAACCTAATTTTCTCATGCCAGGAGAAAATAAAGCACACCTAGTACAGTGTTTGAGCATAAACTAGCTACATGTAACCCATGTCCCTGGTGTGCATATATATGCTAATTTGTGCCATTGGAATAATCACTTCCCCTACTTTCTCTTTGGTGCACCAGCAGATGAGTCTAACAGGAAGCAGTTGAAGCTTGGGTGTGAAGAATCATCACCACCTCCTGCTGACAGGAAATTTTCTGAACGCGATGATGTGGAGAATCCCCTGGACTCCTCACCTGAGGAAGGGGATGCAGGGGAGCTGTCACCTAGAACTTCACCTTCAGGTATTAAAGTATTATCATCATTGTTTTGAGGTGTGGCAAAGGAAGTATGAGAGTTGGATCTGCTGTTGTACATGTATGTATTTTGCACTTGACTTTTATGTATACATGTAGTAACCTTATCGCATAGGATAAAGTACCCTTATGCAGTACTGATTAATTTATATCTTGTCAATGTACCATTGTACATAGTAGTGTAGCTAATAATGGAGCAAGAAACTGGTAGGGGAAACTCATGAGTAGGTGGTTCATCTAATACTACATATATGTACCAGAAATTGCTGGTTGTTTAATACCATTAAGCAGCACCTGCACAGCCATTATGGTGCAGCTCCACTTTTCTTCTGAACATCCATGTTAGGTTTTTTGATCCAAAATACTGCTTCAGTGGTCAGTAGTCTCATACATGTAGCAAGGCAATTCTTCTTTGCCCTAATGAATACTGGTTTATAGCATGTTGGTGTGGCAAACGCTGGACTAGTTGTAGCAGTTCTGGCACTCATGGTTACATGTATGTACTTGTACATGTTGTACATGTATGTCTAAATGTCATGAACACTGATTTCCTGTTACGATTATGTTTGAGCATTCTTTATCTCATTATAGCACCACCAGAACAGAGCAGCCCATCTTGCCAAGAGGCCAATGCTGGCCCTTGCCTAGAACCTAATATTGGTGAGAAAGAGAAAGAAAATGCGCCAACTCCAGCACCAGTTATTCCTGGTATTCCTGACGACAAGGTAGGCGAACAGCAGTACATTGTACATGGGATAAGACGAGTGAGCATGGAAAAGGTTTTGTGAGGAGTATATATGTGCTGTACAGTTTTCACTGCCTGCATGGGCTCTATTAGAGTCATTGAAGTGTCTACAGTGCCGTCCACCCACAAGTTCACACTTGCACGTGAGTGTATTGCTTGTCGCGCATGAGTAACGCGCGAGTGCAATTAGCCCTCGATACGAGCGCTGTTGCGAGCGTCACTCAAATATCGATTTACACCAGACATAGATAGGAGGTACAGGGTGATTGTAGACATAGGAGGTACAGGGTGACTGTAGACTTAGGAGGTACAGGGTGACTGTAGACATAGGAGGTACAGGGTGACTGTAGACATAGGAGGTACAGGGTGATTGTAGACATAGGAGGTACAGGGTGATTGTAGACATAGGAGGTACAGGGTGACTGTAGACATAGGAGGTACAGGGTGACTGTAGACATAGGAGGTACAGGGTGACTGTAGACATAGGAGGTACAGGGTGACTGTAGACATAGGAGGTACAGGGTGATTGTAGACATAGGAGGTACAGGGTGACTGTAGACATAGGAGGTACAGGGTGACTGTAGACATAGGAGGTACAGGATGACTGTAGACATAGAAGGTACAGGGTGACTGTAGACATAAGAGGTCACCCTGTACCACCTATGTCTACAGTCACCCTGTACCTCCTATGTCTACAGTCACCCTGTACCTCCTATGTCTACAGTCACCCTGTACCCCCTATGTCTACAGTCACCCTGTACCTCCTATGTCTACAGTCACCCTGTACCACCTATGTCTACAGTCACCCTGTACCTCCTATGTCTACAGTCACCCTGTACCTCCTATGTCTACAGTCACCCTGTACCCCCTATGTCTACAGTCACCCTGTACCTCCTATGTCTACAGTCACCCTGTACCACCTATGTCTACAGTCACCCTGTACCTCCTATGTCTACAGTCACCCTGTACCTCCTATGCAGTATTGACTGTGAAGTGTATTTGACAATCTTTGAAGAAGTACCACCAGTATTATGTGAATTGATAACCGTTTCTACAGTACAATGAGATTTTGGTTTGTTCTCTGTGCATATGAGTTTGCTATAAATTGATTTTAACTTGCGTCCTATGCGTAGGACGATAATCCTACTCATAGGACGATGGGGGGGGTTAAAGGTTAACTCTTGTTGGTTGTGTGTTGCATATACATGCACATGTAAGTTGTAAATCCCTCCCTACATGTACATGTATTATCTTTGTGAATTGTGTTTAATTAGATCATTCAGATGAAGTCACGCTACGTAAATAACATGTGTAGTGGGCATTTCATTTTGTATTGAGATATTTCACTGCTTTGCTGCACATACATGGACATGTACATTAGTTGGAAGTGAAGAAGGAAGTTACTAAAGACACAGTAATAGTTAATGGCAAAAGCCATACTGTGGATCTTGTAGCCCTCATATGCTACCATAAGCTTCGAAAAAAGTGTCCAGGTACAGTAAGCTTGTGTAGTGACCATTCTTATGTGTGTTTGTGTTTTTTTTTGTTGTTATTTAACTGTTGTCATTCTTATTACATTTTTACAAACAGAACAGGTTATAGGACGAAAGCTGAGGGAGCTAGTCTATCAAGGGTTAGAGTGGTTTCTGTTCTGCACTGTAATAATATGAGATTGCTTTTCTACAATGTAGGTATACAACTATCAGAGAAAAGGGGAAGAGGAAATTGCAGTACGATTTAGAATACTTATTCTGGCTACATGTACATGTATATACATGTACATGTTTAATAGTGTAAATAATGTACATGTATGTTTGTTTATTTTGATCTCAAACATATTTTTAGGGTCAAGATTCCAAACTGCAGAGCTCTTCGTGGTACCCTGCATTCAATTGATATCCCACCTCCTCTTGATGGGTAAAACACATCTCCTTATTGCATAGGACTGCCCCTTCAACATGTCTACTTCCAACAGAGCGTATTCAGAACCAGAACCCCTGACCCCATCAGAGGATGCCAGGCACATTGTTGTCGAGCTTAGACCACGTTCAGTGACTTCTTGGCTGTATATCCAGGGTCTGGCACAGAATCCACGACTGAGGTATGTGTACATGTAGTATGCATGTATCAGTGTGGATATTGTACAGTACACTGTACTGCACATGTACATGTACACTGTGTACATGTAGCTTAGGCCCCTAGTACAATTTACGTGTACATTGTATCGCTGTTTGTAATTCTTGGGAAGTGATTTCATATTCACCACTGTACATGTACATACATGTATATGCATTTAGAAGTATAATGTACATGAACATGTACATGTACATACATGTATATGCATTTAGAAGTATAATGTACATGTACATGTACATGTATATGGGACAGTGTACAGTAAAATCACCCTTGAAGTGTGACTACCTTATAAAAATCAGTGTATCTTCGCAACTGCACAAGCTTTAGTTTTTAAATGTTATTTTTATTTCCAACACTTGTTTCCTCATATCTTTTTGTATTAACTTTGGTGCTATAAATTTGCCTTGTGTATGAAGTCTGATAACCAGCCAGGTTAGAATTCTACTTGGTACATGTATGAGTGTCAATTTAAGCACTTCAAATTTGATATGTACATTGAGGCGGAGCCATGTCATTATTGATTTGTTAACAACTGAAATCAACTATCTCTGTAACAAATCAATAGCTACATGTACATGTACACGTACATGATTACTGAATTTGATGTCTATCTGGATGTATATGGGAATTTCGATTTCTTACCTGGTGGGTTAGTAAACTTTGTACTCACTGCAGCGAAAATACATGTAGTTAGAGCACTGAAATCGAATTGCACAGAGGTGGGAGCAAATGTACAAGATTTGAAATGAAAAGTGTGGTTGCAAAGATACATTGTATGTTGGTTTGTGTGACATACAATTTTTATAGTGATAAAATCCTACAAGTGTAATAAATTGCTGGAGGTGACATCATACATGCATATACACTGTACACATGTACAGTACATGTGTACACATGTAGTCGTGGTTACTATTAGAACCAGTACATTTTGGGGAGGTATCACCCAATGCTAAGAAGAATATCATGCAATGAATGTGGTGTTTTGTGTGTACACTTTTCTTCCTACACATGTACGTGTACCTACATGTGTACAAAGGTTGATAGTGGCAGCCTCGAAACCTATTTCTGAAATTGTTCATTACTTGGCACTGAAGTGGCATTTGAGACCATCAAAACCAGAAGACATGATTCATTTGTATCATACGTATAACACTGAGTTAGCAGTCACCAGTGTTGGGGCCAGTGCACTGTCTCTTGCTTGTCAAAGAGTGCCTCAGGAGAGCATTGTTGCACTGGGAACTGTGTTGGAGAGTAAAGGAAGTGATACTTCTAGTTCAGCAAACAATCCCGCACTTGACAGTGAGAAATATTTGGGCAACAAATCGGACTTGAATCCACTAGCACGATCAGTTTCAGAACTTGCAAACATTGAATGTGATGAGATCACCTCAGCTTCCGCCACAGTGACACCTCCTCCCCCTCATCATTTTCACCTGCTGGAAAATTTGCCTTCTTTAAATATGAAGGAGGCTAGATTGCTAGATCTCCTCAGTGAATGTACAGTTGAAGACTTGCATCACAAGGTTACTGAGCAGTGTTTTGATGTGCCGGGTACATGTCACTTCATTCATTCTAACTGCAGTTTTTGAAGCCTACAAAGCTACAATTTTTGTATGAACTTCCAGGCAGAGAAGTATGTAAGAACATTGATTTTCATTTATTTGTGTACATGTGCATGTATTTATATATTTTTGTACATCTTTAATACCTTGGACTGTTCTTTGGTGTTTCTATAGTAACTGTGTATGTGCTGAATTACAGGACACTTGTGCAGCTGAAACATCGGGCAATAACAAGTTAGCCACCATATGTCGGATGGTAGAATTCATTGGTCGTTATGAGGAAAGTCGAACAGTAGTCAGTTTGGTTAGTAGTGCACAGCATTCATTGATATGCTCACAACAATCAATGTATTTTGTATTTAGTCCCAAACCACAACCTTGACAACTGATGGCACTGTTCAGTCGAGTCCCAAACGTGTCGGTTATGTGAAGTTGCTGCCCAAAAGATCTCCTTGGAAATCTCCACTGTCCAAGTATCAGAGATTGAAAAATGGGTCTCCCCTTAAGCAAATGTCTGTGAAAAGAACAAGACTTAATTTCTCTGCAGCTCCCAGTACATGTAAGTACTGGACCTGTTTGCAAATGTGCACATGCAACATGCCTTGTTAAGTCTACACATGTATGTACATGCATGTAGGTATACATGTACATTTACGTACATGTACATGTACTCAGTACATTTATTAGTGTCAATCCTTGCATATTTGGTCATTCAGACAGTGTAGGATCCGTGCAAACATTGTCTTCACAAGAACAGATTGAATCATTAGCACCCATCCTCCCCACAACGTGTGCCAGCTCTCCACTGCCACCTGCATGCGATCCATGCGATCCATGCACTCCTGAACCACTTAAAACATGTCTCGGTCAGCAGCAGAGCAACAGCACATCACTTGGCTCCGTTGAGGGTTTCAGGCTAAATAGCCCAGCACCAGGGCCTGTGTTCCTGGATGCAGCAGCAGCAGTCAGCATGCCAGCAGGAAGCTTCAAGTCCTTGGACAGTGCAATGTCCTCATCTCAGTGCACGTTTGAACCCCTTGAACTGGACAGGAGTCCAGCTACATGTACCACCTCACGAGGTGTTGAGTCGTTTGGATCTACAGGTCCCTCCACACCGTCTTTCCACATTAACCTTGGTGGTCAGTCCCGTGTCATTGTGAGCCCGTTGGTAGTGGAGCCGAGTTCAAAGATACATCACCCCATTGATGGCAATAGGAGTTCACCAAAGGGGCCTAGTGTTCTTGTACAGCCTCTGAACAGACTTGCTGAGACTATTATATCCCAGTCCCCACTGCTACAATTTGCCACAAATTCTTTAGGACACAGTTTTACAGAGAAGAACATGTACGTTTATTGATTAATGGTTGTGCCTACTGTGCCAACTAAATACTGTTCCTTATTGCAGTGCACATGTAGTGACAACAAATAGTCATCAGCTCCCAATTGTTACACCACCACTAAAACCCTTCAGCAAATCCAAGCGAGTAAAAAAAGCACCTGGAAAATCGGTTCCAACAGTACGTTTTACAGTACACACTGTTGCATTTTATTTTTATGTCTGACAGTACTGTACATGTATACATCAATACATGTGTAAGTGCATTGTAAAGGTATTCAAATGGTACATGCATAGGTTCATTTGATTGAGGCCATAGTAATAGGAAACAAAGATTTTTAAATAACAAGAGTTGTTAAACTACATGTACATGATTAAGGAATGTGAATACGTTGTGTATGTTAAAATCATCATCATAAAATTACGTGTACATGTACATGTAGGTGGTACATATTTGTAAGGTAAATGTACATGTATTACACATGATATTAATGATTTGTACTTGGTGTCCAAATATGGTCCTTCACGGTGCATGTGCCAACAATATACCCATACATACATGTACATGTACATGTAAGTTAGAACTACATGTATAAGTAAGGCCTCTGGGATCTGGACATCATTACAATGTACATGCATATAGTTATTTTAGAAAACTGCATTTTAATAAACAGCTTGTCAAAGCTAAAAAAAATACTTACAAACCCATCCCTTCCCTTCTACATAGCAAAGCACTTGCACTTACATGTACTGCTACTAGTATAGTCTCAATTACATTCACCCGGTGTACCGAACTTAAATATCAAGACACACAGGTACAGGTACAAAACATAGTGGGGTTGTTATAATTTGTACTTGTTTTTATAACATTACATGTACAATAGCATTCTCTACCTCGCTAGAGTTGTAAATGGTTTCCTGATCAACATTATACATGTACTTGATGGCGTACATGTACATGTACGTGTACGTGTACTATGTACATGTATATAAACTGCACTGTAGCCACAGCAAGTATTCTGTACACTACAATAATACATATTTAAATTATAAGGGTGTTTAAATCTATTGTAAGGGTGCAAGTCAGTATAAGACATTTATATGTAATAGTATACATGTATGTACTACATGTATGTACAGGTACATATACATGTACATGTACATGTAACTGTAATATCAGAAATAGAATTACAGTAAATATGGTCTAATTCCTTGTAATAAACTTTAAAGCATTGATGATAAACATGCATGTATGCATGTACATTCCTACATTTACATGTTCATGATATGCTATAATGTATAATAATATCCATCAAGGATTTGAAATGTTTGGTGCCAAATTGTCTAATGTATCCAGCGGCATTAAGTCTTCCCAAGGACCATTGAAACATACCCTTCAAGAAACTCGTTTGTTTGAAACCTTGCCAACCTCAAATTACCCCTGAATCTCTAGGCTCTGTGACCAAACTTACATGTACATGTACAGAGTTAAGTTGCAGATATAATACATTTGAGGCATTATCTATATGTACATGTACATGTACATGTACGTGTACATTCTTTTGAGGCACTGTGATTAAAATATCTGACAGCTAGTTATTACTGAACATTAAAAACAAAGTTCCTTTTACAGAAATGCTGGCTGGTGGTGGAAATTCAGTGTCATAAGCAAAAAACAATTAAATTACTTTAAACAACTTTCAGGGTGGATAGTAATATTTACATGTATCTATAGTTACATGCACCCGACAATGTACGTGTACATGTACATGTACATGTAGGATTATATAATTGTGATAGTGTTGTCACCTTGCCTGCCTACTAGGATTGGCTATTAGCACTATGCCGTTAGTTTGATGCATTTTAATGGCTCATCAGGTTCAGTTCTCATTACAACAGTGCTCATTTTGGCCTCTAAAAAATGTTCTTAAAAATAATAATTTTTTTCCATACGGCTTGAACTGATAATTTCAAGCAGCATACATGTACATTTACATGAGTGTACATGTATATGTATGCTAACAATTAAGTCAATGTTATCGAACCATAAAATCACAATCCAAAACCCCTTTCAGTTTGAATTCATTCCACAGTAATAAGCTGAACTCTTCCAGACTTTTTGTATGCATTTTCAAACAATTTTCTACTGTAGGATGCAGTATCTCTTCCCCTTTCTAATAATGATGGGTTAAGTGCTATGCATACATGTAGGTTAGCATCAGCATGGCTTATACTGAAATGCTCAAAGCCATTTGCTGTGTACTTATTGGTAGTAATTTATGAAAGCTCTGTGCACTTTGGTATACAAATGTACTAATAATAAACCTACACGAAAATGTATATACATGTAGTGTCATTGTCCCCCAACATTTTACATGTATTTGGCTCCAATATAATGTATACATGTAGTCAGTACGCATTCATGGAGATCAGGGACAAGGTATGTCCCATGGCATACATGTACAGTGTACATGTACATGTACCTCCCTAATGATGACAATTGTGTGCATGTGTATTAATTAGCATGAGGTAAGATACTTGTAGATGTAATAGAAGTGAATATTCTACAATGTACATGTACATGTACAATGTAACTACATTTGTACTTACATGTAGACTGTATTATGACATTTAGCTAGAAGGTACAATGCACATTGATTCTACATGTAGGTACCATTGTGTCTGTGTACAGTATGTACACTTTATCACATGTTCATGCACATATCAATGAAAGCGATCATTTCATTGCAGCGGCAGCTGGTTCCAAGACCATTGTCATTTCTCTCTAACCCACCACCGACCACCAGTATCCAGCAATCAAAGGCAGCTGTTGTCGTGGATTCAGCTCTTCCAGTTAAACCTTCTCAAAGTAGTCAAGTAGGTGCTGTTCCAAAAATTTGCCACTTTGTCCTACTGCATACTTTTTTTTCCCATCTCAGCCTAACAGCTCCGCATTACATGTATCAAGCCTCAATAGTCAAACTGCACCCCAGGTTTTAGGCTTGCTACAAAGTCTGCTCCAGCAGATGAGTGCAAGTTCAAGCAACCATTCACTGTTGCAAGCAGGGCTGCCTAAACAACAGACTCCTCTGCTAGAACACATCGATAGAGACTCAGTGACAGCAGCCGTGGAAAATGAGCCACCACACACCACCACTGTGACATCAAACTCACCAGACGTTTTAAATACCTCCTCTGATACAGTCAATGAGTTGCTTCGTGGTCTTTGCTCACATCCAGATGATAAATCTTTACAAAAGCTGTCTGAAGAAACAACAGATGTTTTGCCGACCTTTGCTAAAGCAATTATGTCTTTAGAAAGTACACCTCCTAATGTTAGGGCTCCAAACATATTATCAGAAGGTACAGTGTACATGTGCAAGTACTAGAATATTGTGTGCACATGTATTAATACAATGTATAAAGCACATGAACAAAATTGTCATTATTAGGAATGTACATGCTACATGTACATGTACATTGTGTATATCAGCTGTTTAACATGGTTTATCATAAACCATGAACATACTGTAATAAATCTACAAATCCTAAACATACTATCCTGATATACATCTATCTAGTAATGGTTTGTGTTAGTGAATATCTCAAACTAGAACTAAATGTACATGTACATGTTGTACATTTGTATCCTTGCCCCTGCAGGAACACCACTTAAGCATGTATTATTTGTGTGTTCTTCTGTTGTCCTGGAGCCAAATCGAACATTTGAATTTTTTTTTTTTTTGGGGGGGGGGGGGGGGGGGGCAATGGCACTATGCATGTACATGTAAAGTTTCGTGTAGGTTCATTCAATGAACTTTTATGCATAGTACTTCTTACTGCAGTGTTGTATTAAATTAGCAATGTACTTTGTACTCACATACATGTATCTTGCTAGATACTAGTTTGAGTGGCATTATGGACCAAGGCGATCTTTTGGAGCTTGCTGGAGTATTCTCCCAGCTTAAGGAGGCACTGCAGACTCCAGAGAAGGCCAGGCCACACAATCCTGTGAGTTGATTTAAGTATATCTGTTCAGACCTCAATATTGTACATTATTCTGGACAGGATGGTGACATTTCAATGTCTGAGCTACTAAATATAGGTTGGTATCAATGCACCAAGTATAATCATTGATGTGCAGTGAACATGTTTCGTTTAATTTATAACAGTAGATTCTGTCCCAGAAAGGAAAATGGAGAATCCCTTGTTATCTTCAGTAAGTACACTGTACATGACAAGTTAATCAGTGTACATGTACATACATGTACATGTATGTACATGTAGATGCTAAACTGTTGTACACACTTTACACTGTCAATGTTTGTACATGTATGCAAGTACACACGTACATGTACATGTATCACTTTTTTTTCCTCCCAGGGTGATTCAACTTATAGATCATTACTTGATGACAGCAGTGTTGACTACATACAGAAGTTTAGAGAGATAGCATCCAAAATGAATCAGTCATCTTGATGGTACAGCTGGCACATGTACTCTGTTTTCTATTGTCGACATCGACTTTTGTTACTGTCATATTTTTTTTGTCGTGTTCTTGTTTGTCCTATTTATTATGAGTCTTGCCCCGTTACTTTAGTCACAAATACTTCTTACACTATAGTATCACACAATGAATCAACAGGCTTATTCAATTAATATTTTGCAGCAAAAGACGCTTTAATCGTAACCTTATCGGACATTATCGCACCCCACGTAAAGAGTAGCAATTAATAAGGTTGGTTTAGAACACTAAACAGTTTCTTCTACATACTTAACTTCCAAGTGAAATGCTGATACACGAGGTGTGAATTTCCTGATCATATTATTAAAAACAGTTCAGCAAGGATTTCATATCATTCAATAGTTCTTTGATTTGTTAAGAGTATCTGGTTGATTTCCTTTAACCCCAGCATCTCTGTGCATGCATATTCTATCTACAAGTAGATATGTATTTTCTTCTCAATATTTGGGTCTCAATCTTGTACTATTAAGTGACAAGAGCATTGTTTTGCAACCCTAAGAGTGACAATTAAAACCTGTGTGTGAGGAATTACGATACGAAGCAGAGTTGCCTAGTACCTGTATATCTTCTTGAGCTTCTTTATTATTGTTGTACGTTTATTATTTTATGTACTACGTAAGTTTTGGATTATGAAAATCTGTTATTTATCCCTTAATTTAATTATATTACACATGTAACAATAATTATACAAATATTTAAAATAAATCTGCAATGCATTCTGCATTTTTAGCCATTTTACTGTATAGGGCAATTTATAATAATAATAATGGGCACCATGCCATGACCTGCAACCCCTAAGAGTGACAATTAAAACCACAACAGCTTAAGAGATGTTTTTGCACAGTTTTGTTAGGGCTAGGCTGGGTGGTCAGCTTGAGGTAGGTCATGGGTATGCAGGGGGCTGAAAGAGCATTGTTTTGCAACCCTAAGAGTAGGCCGGCAAACATTAAGTGCCCAACTGGTCGATTGGGAAGCCAGCTGCTTTTGACCTTAACTCCACTACATTGAATGAAGCGCAGGAGCCAGAAGTGGGTCAGCATCTGGAAAGGCTGAAGTGCACAAGCACAATGCCAATGATGCCAAGTGCGAATGCAAAGAGTTGGGTTGGGTCTGCATACCCTTGGCAGTAGAGTCCTATGGTTGGGTTGTTGGGGTATGGAAGCTCAGGGTTCCATTTCTCGGTTGGTTGCCCGTCTGGCTTTGCAGTTGCAGTGCAGCAAGTCAAAGGCCATTACAAGCATCTACCATGCAGAGACTGAACCGCAACTTATAATTAGTTCGCTCCAATGCCAGAGCCTTGCTATCCCGTGCTAGCTAGGTTTCAGCATTCAGTGGGTGAGGGCTGAAAATATTTTTTTTTGTCAATAATGATATAATATGTAATTATAATTTAAAAAAATATATGTGGTTCACCATTAAGAAGCCTAGCTAGGGTAAAATGATAATATAAATGAACTCACCACAACATAACTTAATCAAATACTTGAATTGCATTAAACATATGCATACTAAGATAGTCAGGCCTTCCTCTTGCAGTATTGTCCAGTGGGTTAGGAGGACCTGATACAAAGGAAACTAGATCTATTAAAATAATTGTTGCTTCTAACCTCCAGGAGAATGTTTGTTAGTAGGTTTGGCCAAATCGTGAGGTTGCTAGTCTAAATGATGGACCGTGTCAGCAAGATACGCTGCATTGAACAACAGCGTGAAATGTTGGTCTTCAGTTTTTGGTTGGTATAGGGAAGTTCATCTGATCCCATATTATTAAATGCCATGTGTTTCTCCATCAAGTGGACCCATGCACTAATTATAAAATCCTTTTTATGTTCTAAAGATCTACCAGTAATATTTGCTTAAATGAGAGGAAGATGTCACCAGAATGTAACTTCTCTCATTTGAAGCATGAAACCTTATCCAAACGAGGTGACAAAAATGCTCTTAGGCTATTAAGCTAGGAGATTTCAAGGAAACAGTAAGAATAAAGAATACAGATGATTCCATGATACATGTACACTGATCCATAGATCAAGCAATACTCCCTGCTACTCTTGAAACATTTGTACCATCCAGGCATCCACGTCGTCGGTGAAATTTAAAGACATCATCACGCGTACGGCGTGCGCGTTGCCCTCTTAATTTCACATGCACGTGGGGTGGCAGCTAATATGGATAACTACTTGAATAATAAGGTTACTAGTACAGTCTGTCAGGACAGTTTTCTAGCGCTGTGATTTCTCTGCTTATAGGATTGATACATAAACTACTTGGACCGAACTATGCGCCAGAGCCGGTTAGAGCCGAGGAAACTGTGGAAGCTTTAATTTAACACTTGCTAGACAAGGTGAGTCACTACTCAACTGTTGTGTTTACTGGCCATTGCTTTATTAGTGCCTTGATAAAACGGCTCGTGGGGACGTATACAGTAGGCTATACTTGTATGTAGCGCACTCGTACTCATACGTTGCATAACCGCGCTATATGCTACTTTTTATTACGTGGCGTTTTTTAAACCCAGTAAAGTCTCCCTCCCCATGTCGCTGCAGCACGGACGTCCCCACCTCCGGCCCTCTATTAGGTACTTCAATAAATTTTTGAAAATTTATATAACTTAAACTTTTATACATAGCCTAACAGAGCAAATTAAATGCATCAAAAATATGCTTTTGCCACGGAAATCAGATTGCTACACAGCCAAAAACTTTGAACTGTTACGGGACTGAATCATACCTGATACGGAATGACATCATATCTGACTCAAATATGATAACATAGTATGTTACATATATGATCAGCAGTGATTTGGTACAGAATGATACATCATTATGTACCAAATAAAGCATCATTCTGTATCAGAGGAGATACTAATCTGATACATGTATGTATCATATGTGATTTTACAGTTTGAAATTAATGTTAATAATAATTATGCATCAAACACAAAACACATTGTAACAATAAATTCTGTTTGTCCAATCATGAGAGAGAACCAGTCCATCAGAGACAATCACCTTCTCTCTTTCCATGGATTCAGCTGAAGAACCCTCTTGTACCACGCAACTAGTAGAGCATTCATGAACCACCGAGACTGGACTCTGGATGCTCTGACATGAGGTGGTAAAGATTCTTTTGCTCAGTTCAAGGAGAGGACAGTCATATTCGTTGAGCATGGTCTGTCCCCCAGTTGCCTGCAATGAATCGAACCCCTGAACTAAGCAAAGAACAGTGCCAGTCGATGTGCTCAGTACTGCAAGCAGAATTCCATATTGTATCTACAGTGCAAAATACAAATAACTTAAAACAATGTGGGATGTATTATATTGTACCTGAGAGCTCTGAGTTACTAGCTGAATGTAGTCACCACAATTCACGACAGACGAGTCCTGTGATACTCTTGCACCATAACCTACAACTTCTTCAGTAGCAGCAGTTCCAGTAAGTGCAACCGTGAACCCTTGCAGACTCTCAATGGTGGCACTACAATTGCCTCCACATGAAAAAGGTAATGACTGCAAACTGTGTCGCCGGTGCCATGCCTGAGATTTGATTTAGAAAATGTAAACCCCATGTATCCCTCACCTTTCTGGGTGATCCAGGTTGACATATGCCTTTATTCCCTTGGAGCTCTTTAATTGGAATCCCACACATTATGTGACTCATGTACTTGCATGAAAAGAGTTCTTGAAGTGCATCTCCACAACTGCAGTAATAAACGGCAATGTTTAACATGTACACAAAAAAACTGTTGGGCACCTTTTGTTTCTGATCGGGAAAGATACCCTTGTGGCAAATGTATCGCAGTTGTTGCAAGATTGAAAAACAGTTAGCTATGTCATGGCTTGGTGCACGCCGATTTGCAAAAGTATTGTATGCTCGAATGTTAGAGTTGAAAGACTCAAATCTGGAAACAATGTACGTAGACTATGAGACGATAATATTTCACTGGCTCACCTTTCAGCACTGAAAGTGGATGATGGTCCTAATTCCTTCATACACTGAACGAGATGAAGGATCATATGTGCACTGACTAAGAATACCAGATAGTGAAATAGAGTAGTATGGGATTCCTTTGTCACTCAAATGCTGAAATGAAAAAATCAACTCTACTACGCAGCTCAGTACATACCAACACCCATCATTGGTTGTCAAACTAGGAACGTGCATTCCCATGTTTTTAAAAAGAAACCAAACAAAAGAGAGGTTACTATCTCCCTGAAAATCATCAGTAGGTAAGTAAGTAGTAAAAGTAAAATATAACATCATACCATGGGATGAGGGCTGTTTACAAGCAAGTAGAGTAGTGCGAAGATCTTGGAGGGAAAGGGGTAATAGCTATCATTGCTCTGCTCTCTGATTTCCTCAGTGAGATCTTCAAGTTCAGATTAATCTCCAAAATCCATTTCTTCATCCTTTGATTCGTCAGTATGTACCGATAAAGGTCTTTCAAATTCGTCTTCGCTAATACTATGTTGCTATAAGATAATAATACATAGAATCAACACGCTTACGTTTGTACTTCAGTTCACACCCCCCCCCACACACACACACACGTTGTACAAACGTGAACATATACAACCGTACATACTACTGAACATAAGCTAAACTAAGCCCAGCTAGATGGGCGTAAGTCGGCAACAAATCCATCTATAGACCTGGATGTATTGTGATTCGCCGTTTTAGGGATAAGCGCTCGATGAGGCCATATACATCCAGGTCTGGCTGGATTTGTTAGCGGATTAGTCGACTGTTTCCCGGTCAAGCTGGGTTTAGTTTAGGGTACGCCCATCAAGCTGGGCTTAGTTTAGCTTAGGTTCAGCAGCATGTATGGTTGTATATGTATACATGTATATGTTGTATGAGGGGGAAGGGGGGAACTCCGCGCTTACTTCATTGTCAGCAGTAGGCTGGGTGTAATTGGCCATTGACTGCCGAATGCGAAGACTCTCAACAAACAATATATACTAGTATAGATGAGATCGGCCAGCGATGTGCTGCCGGTACTTGGATGTCATGGGTAATCAAAACCCTTTACAAGGTACACAGTAAGAACCTATATAATCGAGCGGCGTACACATTAGTAATTAACGAAGTATAATATCTATGGTTTTATAGCAACATGCTCACTTACGTTTTGTGGCCATTGTGCGGTTAGTGCATTAATTAGAATTTTAATGTATTATTAATATTACGGTGCTCGTTCCTGCACCCCGCAGTGTTGCAGGGTCCTCCTTCCGTTTGGCCGAACACGAGCGGGAGACCCTTGCGTTTCGCCACATACCAGCGGAGTTAAGGTCCCTACCACGGTGCCATTGAATTTATCCTTCGCTATTACTGGTTACATATTTACCTCGCACACATATTTAATAATTCAGAGGGAAAAGGGGGATTCGCCCGAACCCCCTCGAACCCCTCCCCCCCCCCCCCCCCTCTCCCCCCTGCGTACGCCCCTGAAATGGTCTGGTACATATTGTTACTCTGTTCTGGTACATATTGTAACACTTTTCTGTTACATAATGTTGTTTTGGAACAGATTGTAGGTATCATACTGAGTCAGAATATTCCATCATTATGTACCAAACCTGACAATTCATCTGACATGTAACAATACAGTACCATATATGATAGCCTCCTTGGTACAGATCTGATAGTTAATCATGTCTGTTACATAAATGAACGCTTTTGGCTGTGTACTTCAAAAGTTATAGCATTTCAAACATTGCGTCACTGGTAACTAACAATGTATGCAATGTCAATGGACCGCGATATAAAAAACTGTGACCGCTTGACTTCTCCATGCAGTTCCCGTGAAAGTATTCAAGATATTGATGCCATAATTGCATAAAATAGAAGATATATACACTTTTCAAGGTTAATAAGGTTAAGTTAACATTACATCTAAATTTAGGTCTCCCATGATATAATCAGCTAATAGCCCGTATAATGTTAATGTAACATTATCTCCTTCTTCTTCGCATTCATCATTCTTCCAGTATGTGATAACTACTTTAGGAACTTGAGACTTCTTGGATTGCTTTACACATATGATGTGTCCATTGTAAAGCACATTCTGGTTATCAACGTACCACAGCTGTTCAAAATACAAACCATTCAAAACAGACTCATTTGATAAAACGCTTAATATTACATTCTTTTTACACTCTGAAATATCTTGAAACTCATTTGATAAATCTAATTCCTTTTCTGCAACACATTGCAACTTCTTTTCTATCTTCCTCCTTAAACTGTTCTCCTTCTTTTGAATCTTAACTTTAATTCTCTGATCTTGTAATATAGAAACATTGTGTTCATGTTGTTTATTAACTAACTTCACTCTCTGACCTTGTCTGATGCAAAATTTGACTATATCTTCTTGCTTGTCCTGAGAATGTGCACACAGCCACTGCATTGTTCCATTAATTTTACATTTCACTTTTCCATCAAGGAACCCTACTTTAATGTTAGAAGCTTTTCTATAAAGGTAGTCAGCCATGCCAAGGGTATGTTCAGCAAACATATTGTGGACTGGTGCTGATGATGCTTGATGGACAATGGATGGTGATAGATTCGTTAACGTACCTTCTAGGTAGTCATGCAACTGTTTCTTTATTACACATATTACACCTTCAAGTAGCTGTACTAGAATATCGTTTAATACCAACTTATCTTGCTCAGTTGTGGCAGAATTTTGAAGTTCATTTAACACAGCATCAGAACCTACATCCAAGGATACACCAAACGTATCAGTGTTTGCCTGCAACATCATTAAAGGGTTTTCTTTTAATGCATTCAGGTTCTCTAAACACATTTTTATATAGTTTATGCTATCAAGGTTTGAAATACCTGAATTAGTATATAGTTCATGCATCCATGGTCCTGTGACCATTTTCCCTATGATTCCAAGTGCACGCAATTGTAATAAAATGTTAATGTTTCTCAAGTCTTTCACCAGTGATGTTCGTAAAGTTGTATTATTATTACAACTTTTTTCCAAATATATCACTAGCGTTGTTCTTAGATAATACAAAACACCGGCAAGATGAAACAGTACGTGAAAACGATTACCAACATACCGAATTATAATACTTTGTTTGATATTATTTTGTCGTAAAAATTGCTTAAAACCAGATGGGTCTCCCTTTCCTTGCTTAAATCTCATTTTGTTCATAGCAATAATAAAATTAACAGCACAGCAGTCCCTGCCAAATGTGTCGCTTGTAACATTATTTTGATTGTCATATACCTTTAAAATGTTCGTACACTTCTTTGCAATCCCATCAAGAGGATGAATATTGCACTTTAGTTCTAATAATTCTACTTCAAATGCCGATTCTAGCTGTTGCACTACACAGTGATTTACTGCAACTCTGTCACTGAGGGTGTTCTTCAAATGCTTAATAATCCTGGACTTGGCATGAAGATAGTCTACTCCATGATATGCGGCATATGTAGTAATAATAGAGTTTATGGAATCACAAATATGAGACATGTAGTCTTCAGTTGTACCTCCGGCGAGGGATCTTAAGCTTAACACATATGATTTTGGTGGTACTAAAGAAACACTTATATGTACTTCATTTATATGTTCTCCATTAATGGTTGTAGAGTCCCACGAAAGTGTTATATTATTACCATTATACATTATTTCACCAACTTGCAAATCACTTAGTACTCCAAGTTCATATGCTAAATAACTTACCGTAGATGGTTCAGGGAGAGAAGTAACTTTCAAACCCGCCATTTGATTTAAAATCACTTCAATAACGGGGCATATGCAGGTTACGGGTACATGATATTCCTGGCAGTAGTAAATGGCTTTGCGGCATGATGTACTATAGGATTTCCCATCAGATTTAGTGTCTATGTATTTTGGCTCTGTTTGCATTAAAACGTCAGAATTGTACTCCGATTGAAGTATATCATTATCAGCTTTAAGATTGTGCACTTGATGTCTTAATACATTATTCTCTCTTTTCAATACTTGTACCAAATGTGTATGAGATATCTTAAACTTCCTGAACTTAGATCTTATAACAGCCAGCAATCTTCTCAGACTTCTTACTTCGGATTGACTGCTTCCATGTTTCAATACTACATTATCATTTTTTAACTTCCTAATGAGTGTATCTTTTGCATTTATCTCCTTCTTTGCAGCTGTTAATTTGGAACGAATCACAGCTTCAATTGCTTTCTTCCTACTTAAGGCTTGACTTAGTCGTTTATTATTAGTGCTATGCTTATTCAAAAGCTTCGCCTTAAGAGAAACCTTAGAAGCAAACATTCTTCTAAGAGCTATTCTTCTGTTAGCACATTTATGACAATCGGAAATTAAAGTGTTAGATACTGGACATGAGGTGTGTCCACCTTCACCACTAGTATAGTGTGGCAATTACAATACATGCAAAGTACTTGATGAGTTCAAAGGCACTGTGAATTTCTGATTCAAAAATGATACTAAGTTATCCCAAGTTCTACTAAGACATTTCTTCATGTCCTTCAGTGATGCTAATAAACGTGTAATGGACTGGGATAATGCCTTTAAGTTTGCATCATCATTTGGTACCAGCTTTGAAACCAACCTCACTGTTTCCTGCTTGTTAAGACTTGCCAGGTCAATATTAATGTATAGCACTAATCCATTCCTTATTTCAGGAACAAGCAGTTTGTAATGCTCATCAATATCATTTTTGAACATTAAAAGATGGTTCCTCAGATCATTAGCAGTCCTCATTCTAAACAACAATACAAATAGAATGCATTTCTCAATGTTAATGCATAGCTAGGATATACTAACATGAATATACTGTCTTGAAAAATACGCTGTGTGTGCACCATCACATATTGATAATACAGCAGTTTTTAATTACATGAGGGTCCATGCTGTATAATATTTTCTATGTATAACGCGTGCCTTGACGGATTCGGTGTGTATTAAATAGAACATCACAAACTTCTTTGCCACATAAACAGAAATAGATTGTCTGTGCATTGAAAATACAAAAGACAAGTCTAATTCTCAGGGCAATAACATATAAATACCAGTTTAAGCAACATTATGTAAAGCTATAGCAATCCAACAGTAAACGCCTGCGGCGATAAATGAATCCTTGTGCACCATCCAAAGCTCATGAAATTGTATCCTGATATAGACTAGGACCTAGTAAACATGGAAAACGCTTTCTCAAGTTAGTGCCTTAACAAACTAGGGAATAACTAATCGCGATAGATCACCATAGAAATCAACGAGGCACACAAAATAACGCCGTATGCTAGCTAACATTTAGTGTACTGTGCAACCCCTTTTCTTCTGAAATCTACTAATAAAGTGTTAAATACCTTCCAAACAACTTTTCAAAGCGCGCGTCTTCTTAAGCCACTCGTCGAGTAATCGAAATTACGGTCACAATTTTTGACGTATTATAGATCACCTGCTTCCGCCCACGCAAACGCAATTTATTGAAGTACCTACCTCTATCATGCCATGACGTAATGTATGGAATGCACAGCCAAATTGTATTTCCTGAAACAAATATGTGTACCATACGTGACGTCATACCTGGTACATATATTTGTATCGGTGAAAGTGGCACATATTAATCTCAGCTCATAGACTTCTGTGGTTTTCACCATTGGAACATACTTGTGCAGCTCATCTAAAATATCCACCATTTCATTCAGCTTTATTCTCATCTTTCCAGTATACACCAAGTGGAACCTGTAGATTTAAACATGCTGTTAATGCTGAAATCAATGCTTAGATCACTAGTTATTAAATATCTACAGTATCACGCATGATTGATCAAACAAAATGAAGGGTAGGCCATTCATGCAGGCATAGCTTACCACAACGGACTTCATGGACATATGTGCAGTCCACTAATGTGTAATATACTGATTGACATCAGCCAAGTGGCAAATAGTGGACCAATATGCGTTCCATCAATACTTTGAAGTTTTGAATCAATGCATTTGAATCTGCTGCAGTAGGTACCTAGAAACGTGTTGACATCTACATCCTCGGGATAGATTAGCCTCGCTGTGTTTGAGAGATGTTGGTAGGAGATTCGATCTTGCACTGCATAAACATAAAAGTACTGTAGTGATGCAGCTTGATGGTCAACACGCATATGCCTAGGCCTCACCGTCTTGTCTATGTTGTCACCAACTAACTTAAAACTTAACTGATACAGGAACAGGAGCAGCACTTGGTTTGGAAACTGCTGGATCCCAATAACCTGCAGTGTCTGTAGAGTCATCTGTACATACACTTAACCTTGAACTGGTATCATCATGAGCTAGATCAACACCTTAAAAACAAAAGAAATGTGAATAATAATTCAATTTGTACACACAAATACTATGTGTACCAAATATATGCTGTCATCACTGAGAAATGACACATCAGGACTGTCAGGTGATGTTCTTCCTTGTTCGTGCTGAACAGGAGATGGTGGATAGTCAAACTGCCTTAAGATGGTGGATAGTCAAACTGCTGTCGGCCTTAGCTCACTCACGGCCACATGCAACAAGATTTTCGTGGTACACTGGACTCATGAGCATATCAAACCAGTGTTCTTCGCACAGTAGCGCCATGGCTGAAAAAAAACACGAGCTGTTATTTGCCATCCATGATATCTGCCTATGTGCTATCATCCATACCTCCAGTGTAGACAGCAGAAATGTTGCGTTCCATCATTGCTCTCACCTGATCGTTCATAAGAGAGATTATGCAGAGGGCTCACTACTGCAACAATGCTACTGTGGGTACACGGTTTCAACTTATCAGACACTTTGGGAAGCAAACAGTAACACAGGGGCCTTCCGCTTCCTGTTTGGAAGCAGGCAAACATGTCTCTGCCATTCATGAAGCTTCTCAGTACAGCGAGTTGATTTGGTCGTAGCTCAGAATATCCCATTTCTTCAGTGCCTTTTGAAATTGCACGATCAATAGCTTCCTTCGAATACAGCGCCATGATGTTCAATGAGGTGTGAATTCCACAGTGGCCTAATTACCTCCTGTCAAATGATATCTCCAATCTGATTGGTAGCGCCAACATTCAGGTGCTAGCACACGGAATGCTGGCGTTAGTGAATAGACATAACATTCCATACATTACGTCATGGCACGAGAGACTACCAACCATCTATCTGGTTCATGTCCATTGTGCACACTGCATCACACATACACACAACCACATAGAACAACATCTACAGTAACATCACAAGACACACAAGTTGACACAACACACGGAGCGGGGAAAAAACCTTAAATGCAGGTAAACACTTAGAATAACAATTCCAACGTGCACATTCCCATTTAAACTCCATCCATCACGTGGCCTAATGACGTGCTGCACAGCCAATCGTATTTTAGAGGGAGCAAAGTTTCTGTCTAATTTGCCTTGCTCAACCGACAGAAACATGTATCTCCCTCCCCATGCCGCTGCAGCATGTGACATCCCCATCTCCCTGCCAACCACCAATCTGGTTCAAGTCCGTTGTGCACACTGCGCCACACGCATACACACAACCATAGAAAACACAAAGAACGGGCTCCACATGCCCCACATGCCCAGCTGCTTGGACACTTTTAACAGAATCTTTGATGTAGCCATCTTTGGCTAACTCAGATTTCCAGTGACCATGCTGCTTGAACAATCTGTCAGGTACACCTGCATTTGCAGCCAATGTGGCCCCACCTGCTCGACTGTGTAACCCAAAAGGCTTAGGGTCTTAACCTAACTGCAAAATTTTACTCAATAGTAATTCCTTCAACCTGGAATAACTAAGACCTCACTGAGGTGCTGCATGTATGGCACCAGGTGGAGCTCCTGTATTGGGAGCTCGGCCCTCCTTGTCTTGCATCTGCCCAGGTCTTCCATAGCTGATAAGCACCAAGGTGCTTCTTTGTGGTACTGTCTGCATTGCTCCTCAGCACCATTACGGGTAGTGCTTTGGCTAACCTTCTCACCTCGGGGTCCTCCAGATTACTCAGCAGAGGCCAAGCTCCTGATCTGAAGACACCTGCAGCAAAATAGAACAGCGTAAACTGCGTTATCCTATGCTGCCACTGCACTGTAGCCATGCCATGCCACAGCCACAAAGGCCTGATATAGGCTACAACACCAAGTACCTCCACCGTCAAGGTATGGGTATAGGCACAAAACTGCTAGGCTACATGTAATACATACACAGCTGAGGCTATAGGCACAACACAGTCTATCAGCCGCTGAGGCTATAGCCACCAAGGCTAATTTAGACATGCACAAAATCAATTCTCACATCTGTGTTATAGGGAACCTCCCTTTAAAAGAGGCTGAACCAGATCTACCTTGCTGAATAAGCTGTTCTGACAATGTTAGTGCTAGCCAATCCAACACAAATGATGCCCCCACCTATTGGCACATACATGTGTGTACAGCAAAGGCCAAAAGGGGGCTGACTCCCACGTAGGCACAACCAGTGTCCCCTGTGCATTACATCGCTCGGCATGCCTGAGTACTCGTGGCACTAACATAAGTAGTGGACACTAACAGTTGTTTTCTATAGACCAGTCTACTGTAAAAGCATCCTGTATCCAACCATTTGCTGGTCAATATACATGTACCAATCATCGTAATCAATAAAGTAGCTGATTTGTCTCCACTCTGGCTCCAACCTGATGTTATTGGTTACACATGCTTTGAACACCTTCAAGGCTTCTACTTGGAAATGGGGCTTGCAACTACCTACTTGCAGATTTTGGAACAACATTTTGGTTATCTGTAATTCAACGCACTATCATGTTATGGAATTTTTCAGCCACTGACATTAACACCCTTCCCACTGCTACCAGCTCTCTCCAAGTTAAGCTCTGTTTAGCTTCGTCAGGTAACCAGTTACCCTGCATACCGTGCTTCACAGTATATTCTCCATAACCAGTATCATTTGCATCTGAATGTACACGTCTGACTGCATATGGACTGTGCCATATAGGCTGTGAGTTATAGTTATACTCCTGTAGGAAATAGCAATTCCTCCCTTGCCTCATTTGGTACTGCTAGAAATTTGCATCATGCACTCCTGGTCTCCATTAAGGAATACAATGCTCGTGTTATAAATCTAGCAACTGGTTAGGCCTAACACTGATCTTTCGTGTAGGCACAGAAATGCATCAGGTCAAAGCCAAGCTTTCTTTTTCATTCTTTAGGGCACTCATCCAAATAAACCACTTCCTTAAGGCCCTTACTACGCTATAGCCTAACTAATGGACGCATGATCTAAAACATAAGATGCTGATGACAGTCCAAAAGGCAATGCCACAAATCTGTACAGCATATTCTCCCACAAGAAACTTACAATGCTTTAGAGCCACATCAGTATGGTGATAGCCTGACTTCAGGTCAGATGAAAACATCCACTCACCAGGTTCAAATAGCATAATCACCACATGCAAGTCCTCATACTTGAACTTCTGTTTCCAGAGCGACCTGTTCACGTGTCTTAGATTCACTACCAGTCTCTTTTTCCCAGATTGATTGGTTATCAGTAATAGGGGACTGCACACATGGGGTACCTCACAATATACCCTCCTGCAAGCAGGTCTGCCACAACCCCATTAACAAAATCCCTTTCTACCAAAGCTGATTTTTGATTAGGGCGGGAATAGGGTGCAGGCTCGTTATAAAAAGGACCATTCTCAATTGTGTCCAATATCAGCAGATATCTAGCAACCCTTTAGTCATACTGAGTTTTGAAGCATCTCACATTGCTGCACCTCTCAGCAGACACACAAACACCTCCTGGCTCCCATTGTCACCTAAGGATGACAAGAGTTGAAACATTCCACATCTCAACACCTTCCCAGCAACCCCCCACATGCTCACAATTAGCCAAAGGATGCACACTACCTACCACCTTTGGACACTCTTGCCTCCAGTGGCTCGCATCCCCACATTCGAAACAGGTTCCAAATGGGAACTTTGAAGCAGGCTTTGGCGGAGCACTGGCACCTTTTGAAACCTCCATGCTCTTAGCGGGAAACTGCTGTGACATTCCAAAGGCCACAGCTGGCTTAGCTCCAAAATCACCTTTGGCCTTGGCCTTTTTCAGCTTGCGCTTCTTAGCCAGCTTCTTTTCCGCCTTTTCCTCGGCCAGGACCCATCCTTCGCTCATCTTCTGAGTTATTGGCTAGGTCATCCCCCTTTTACTCCTCGACTACCGCCCAGCTGGCCTCAGACCGATCTACCAGCTTAATCACTTTCTGCCTGTGTAAAATTAGAGCTGTACCTTCTTCAAGCTCCTTCGCAGTGTGGTCGAGGAGCGCTGTTGAATTTGCTCAACCGAAAAAAAGTTTATACCCATAGATTGGAAACCCGCAAAAAGCTATCCTCATTTGTATGATAATTGCCATGGCTGCTTCAGAGCTATGTAGATGAGACCAACAGTGAAAACAGAGGCGCATGGGAGTGTACGCCACTAGCGCCAGAGTTTTGTCTCAATTCTTCGTACTCTTTTTCACTTCAGGCATTCGATCCATAGTTATAAAGTGTGATATAAAGTGCTCGTTAAAGATAAAGCAGTGTTCGAAATAACGGGTGCACACCTGCACTAGTGCAGGTACATTTCCTAAAGTGCAGGTTCATTTTGCCCTGTACCTGCACTGCGTGCAGGTGGCCTGCCCAACGATAAAATGATCGATGTTGTTTACTAGCCACGCTTGTACTAGTGCTACATCTAGCGCTAGCGATTGCAAATATAATTTTACATTTACATGTACAAAGCGTACGCAGCGTGAACGCGTAACGCAAGTATCGCACTATTAGTTAAATAATATTAATGGTTATTCCGTACGACAAAGTGCAAATTTTAGTACCCCACGGCAGCGTTCAGATGCTAGTTTTGCATTGATGCTTTAGGCTAGATCAAGCTCCCACCATGCTGCTGTCACCGTGCAGGGTGCGTATATCGCGAGACGCTCCGTTTCATTATGAATGTCATTAAAAACGAAGCGGTCGTTAATTTTGTTGTCATTATCGAAATGGAAGTCAAAATTTCATACCTGGTTGTGGTGGATCATGAAAATAGATGAAGCGTTTAGTGTAGTAAATGTTGTGTGGTGCCTAGGATGCATGTACAGTTAGGGTGCATGTACAGTTAGGGTGCATGTACAGTTAGGTTGCAGGTGGGGCAGGTAGGCCCAATATGTCACCTGCACCATGTACAGGTGACTTTTAAATAGTATTTCGACCCCTGTAAAGAAACATGCATACACTAGAGATGCTGTATACCACCTATGGCTGATCCAGGATTTCAGGAAAGGGGGGTTGTTAATGAATAATAATAAAAGTGGGGGAGGGTGCGGTACCCAGCTCGGGGGTATGGGAGAGCGCTGTAAGCCCCAGAGCCATCGCTTTTTAATTATATCATGCTCAAAACTATACACAAAACTGCGTGCAAAAACAAAAATTAATATTTTTCATGAATCAGACTTACGATAAGAATTGCTGGATTTATGTACTACAATCATCAAATTAGGATGGTTTTTTGCATGTGATGGGCTTGCAGATTTCATCCACAGGTACTCATTCTTTATATAGTACGTGCCTGGAAACCAAGGCCTCATAACAGATCTTGTATATATTTCGATTCTTCTCATCGACTAAGTAGCTACTTTGGCGATATCTATCAAGCACTACTCTCTATTACCCTTTACTACCTCGGTCTCGCATATGATCATGTCCATGTTTAAGTACATGTATCCACATGTAATTATTAATTACAATTGATATGCAATGGGGATTGATTCGATTTGCCTTCTTGCCTTGCTAGTGTAGAAGCTGCCTTTTGGCTTTAGGAAACTTACTCTTTTGGCAATGAATCTAGCAACTGGACAACACCCCCAACCCCTTCCTCTCCATCCGCCAGTGACCACCAAACAAAGGCTACTGCCCTACAAATTTATAATGTCTGTTTATAAAGAACTGTGTAGAATGTCATGAAATATAGCGATAACAATTAACCCATCGGTAAAGAAAGCAGCCAGCACACAGATACGCCACGTGCCAATTAACGATTTCAATCGGAGCAAAGACATAAAAACTGTACAAAGGACACTGTTGTTATATATCTGTACATAAAAAACTTAGTACAGCAAGTACAAGCATCTTTAAACACTAAAGAAGGCTTAGTTTTGCGTATTGGTCGAGGTACGAGGCGAAACAAGGATGGTGATAATATTATATACGTAATAATCCTGTAATCGAAATGTCATTCTGGAGGGGACATCATTGCACAATAAGCTGAGAGACTGTTTAGCCATTCTATGCTCCAAAGCATGCTTATATCTGTAACGGATCACACGTTGTCGAGACTGCAAGGTAGGCGTAAGCTACGGTGTACTTCGATGTATTTGCAGTACCTGGAATATAGGTATCTTTTAACCCGTCACTACATTAAAGTTAAGAAAGTTTTGATTCTTAGAGATAACAGAAGGTACTACCTGATTCTTGCAGCTGACTTTTTTGTGGGTTAGAGATGCTGAAATATTGTGCAGTTAATGTTATCAATATTGTACTCTTATGGGAGGAGGGATTGCTGCCACGTTTTGTGGAGCTACACAATGCAGGTGGTCCTTCATATTCAAGGACAGTCTTTTAATTGGGTCATATACCAAATAGTAAATACATGTAAGGAATTAAACTTGGCATGGAAGGACTCTCCTCTTTGCTCCCTCAGAAGACCAAATCCAACGTATGTTCTTTTTGCCCATGGCACTGTATGTTAGTGCAGCATGTGAATTTTAACTGGCATTGAGCAGTCTGGGAAAGAATGCTCCATGAGCTGGGCCATTATAGTTTCTATTGGATTATGTACAGTTATTTCATACATGTACATTACAGGCATGCAAGTTTTTATTTTAGGGTACAAGTACCTAGACCTTCCCACAGGTTTGATAGTGGTGCGGGCTTCAGCTGTGAAAAAGCCAGAGGAGTGTCCATGATGCAGCATGGACACTTGACAGTTGGAGGCCATGAATGAACCAGTGTATGATGCAGTTTGTGCAGACCAATGCCCTACATGTACATGGCAGCTCCAGTGGTTGGTCCACAATTGTCAGGCACGGGGCACTGAAGTTGGTCGAGGGTAAATAGGATTGTTTGAACTGGCAATTATGTGTCATCTTGTAAGAAGCCTGTCTGTTTGATTGGGAGCTGCTATTGCATGTATGGCTGCAATGATCTTATGAAGACTATTGTGCCTGCTGCGGGTGGCGTCTTGTGCATTAGTGGTTTTGGATGACATCTGAGTTTGCTTGAGGATTCATATACGTGTACATGCAGTCAAGTAGATGTATATGAATGTAACCATGCAGTCATCTGTTGTGTGGGCCTTCCACTCAAAAGGAATACTGTTGGGCCCATGTTTATAGTGTTTATCCATCACTCATAGCAAATGGATGTGCCAATTGTGTCCAGATAGGTGTAGATAAGGAATTTGTAGTGCAAATCCTCTGCAAACTGTAAGTAATTATGTTTTCCTCTTCTTTTTGGCTTTAGCCTCCACCACACACTCAGCATCGCTCTTCGACTTTCTTTGTGTGTATGGAGGTTCTATAATACTGAAATTATTCATAAAAACTCCTGCCTTATTCTGGGGTTTAAAAAAAAAGTCGGCTATTTATGAGTGATATGTATATGCTCTCCTATGTGTGCTGATCATTATATATTATATTACTCGCTTACAGATTTCTGCGTGTTGGTTTGTCTACAAAGACCGCTCAAGTACACCTGTAGGGTTTTCCGGCCAAAGTTACATTGATGTTGAAACAGGCTGCGCAGAACCAATCATAATAAATGTAATCCTTGTGCAGTTATGGCTTATGTATAGCTGTGGTAGAGTGTTTTGATGAGCATTTTCTCTCATCGGAATGTCATAAGACTAGTATGATACATGGCTTGCAAAACATATTGTATAATGAAATGTGGCTAGAAATTTTTTTAATATCGCTTAATTATCAAACCTACTGTCCGGCCGCAAACACCCATGTACAAATTACCTTATTGTCGCCAATTCATGCGTGATGTCACACTCTGTAAGTACATGTACATACCTCGCTAGTGGCAACAGTGTCTAGCATTTCCTCAAAATCCCCATCAAAACAACACCCGATTGCGATATCGATAAACAATAAAACTGCCACTGGTTTTATAGAACTTATGAAACACAGCTCTGATGTAAGAGACAATAAATTGTTTGAACCAAGTTGAAAACCAAACCGTTTGATACTGGTTTGGTCCAAACTGGAACACTCGCTTCTGGCAACGCTGCCTGGAGCTCTGTGTGTATAATCAGGGGGGTTTGAGGCAGTAGAAGTGGAACCTGGAGTACCAGTACTCAGTGAATTCGACTGCCTTTACTATACCCTGACAAAACAGACAGCAGCAAGATGAGTGCTGCAATATCCATGATGCATAATTTGTAACGGCGTTGAACAGTCTCAATGGCACTTGTAATTTTCATATCGGGATAAACTGTAATAATGGCTGCTGCAGTTATGGATTTGGTATTGTTATGGTGTGTCTTGTTTAGTACATGTAGAAGTTTTGATTGACATGTAAAAGTCGTACCAATCGTATACAGCACAGCATCATCACGATATAAATAAATGAAGTATAATGTGAGAACACCGAAAGGTGCCAGTGGTGTGAGTACAACCAGAACATTGAGCGAGGAAATCAAACTGATCATGTGAGATAAGATTATGAGTTCGAAGAAAGGATAAAGTTAAGGGCCTGTACTCATAGACATCTCAAAAAGGAGTGATAATGGGAAAGCGATAGCCGGGGCTAAAGACTTTAAGAAAAAAGCGGGGAAGCCATCAGGATTGAGGGCAATGATTTTAAAGTCTTAAGAACCTTGTCAAATGGGAAGAGAATACAGTCTAGGGATTTGTTTTCAGATAGACGAGGCACAAATACTGGGCGCAAACCATCATTAGCAGTAAAAACAGAAGCAAAATAATCATTTAGCACAGTACATTTATCATGATTTGAGACAGCCAAATTATCATTGGAGTCAACGAGTGGGGGTATACACTGAGAGGTAGTAAGCTTGGAATTCACATATGAATAGAAAGATGATAAGCTTTTCTTCTTGAGACGTTATTTTCCCGAGACAAGATGAAGTCTTTAACAGCCATATCATACTTTCTAGCAAAGTGTTTATAGCGAACCTTGTCTTTACAATACCACAACATCTTCAATCCCAGCAGGTGCCTTATGTGCATGGGATAAGAAAACGATTTACAGGACTGATAACGGCGAGGAACAAATTCGGCTATACAGGAATGTAGGACATTTGATATTTTAGACCTCTACAGACAAACTATTTTGACACAGAAAAGACCAGTCAATATCCTTCATAATTGATATCATAGAACAATAGTCAGCATTGTCTCTTAGTCAAGAAAACAATGGTTTTGTCTATCACTAATCACAACAGGGTAAGAAACTGAGAAGTGTATAGCCGAATGATCACATGAGGTAGAGAATGGTTCAACATCAGAAATGTCCCAGATCAAGTCAAGAGTGAAAACCAAATCAATGCAATTGGAACCATGCATAGGATGTGAAACCATTTGAGTAAGACCGTTTCGCATAATGCAAGTAAAAAATAAATCGTGAGTGTGATGGGACTATATATCACGTGACGATTTATTGATAGGATTCATTAATATAGGGGTGCACGTTGTTGTATTAGACTAGAAAATATCTTCAGTGTAGTGTTGAATCCGAACGCATCCTGTGGTTTCCTTCGGGTATATTACATGGTGGCAGCGGTGGGATTGTTCATGGCGAGCATTCGTTTATCTCCGCCTGACCCATTCGACTTCAAACGCCCAGACGAGTGGGAACGTTGGAAACGCCGCTTCGAACAATTCAGAATTGCGTCAGGATTGTCTGAAGAATATGATGAGCGTCAAGTAAGTACGCTGCTCTATTGCCTGGGAGAGGAAGCAGAGGATGTGCTCGCGTCCACGCATGTCACGGCCGAACAACGGAAGAAATACAAAGATGTTGTTAGGAAATTTAATGGATTCTTCAAAGTTCGGAGAAATGTGATTTTCGAATGGGCAAGATTCAATCGCCGTAATCAAATGGAGGGCGAGTCAGTAGAACAATATATTACAGCATTGTATAGCTTTGCAGAGAACTGTGAATATGGCGAGTGGAAGGACCAAATGATTCGTGACAGATTGGTTGTAGGGATAAGAGATACATCTCTTTCAGAACGTCTCCAAATGGACCCTGATCTGACATTGGAGAATGCCAAGAAGACTGTAAGGCAGAAAGAGGCAGTGAAGGAACAACAACAGCTACTAAAAGGGGACACTACCCTACCAGACACTCCCAATGTTGACCATGTAACACACAGCAAGGGAACAAGAACCACTACAGGTGCTAAATGGCATAGCAAGGGAGGGAGCAAGGGTAAATGTACAAATTGTGGTAACAATTCTCATCCAAGGGAACAGTGCCCTGCTCGGAATGCCACTTGTTTCGCTTGCCAGAAAGTAGGTCATTTCAGTGCGCATTGTCGGTCCCGTCAGTCAAAAATGGATCTCGTGACGGAAGAAACCCATCTGGATTCAGCCTTTTTGGGGCCATTAGGTCAAACCTCATGGACAGTTGACATAGCAGTTAATGGAGTGTTCCTTACCTTTAAAGTGGACACAGGTGCAGAGGTCACTGCCATCTCCGAGCAAGCCTATAGAACCCTGGGGACAATCTGCAAGCTGGAGAAGACTAGCAAGACCCTTTTCGGGCCTACAAAAGTCTCTTTGCATGTAATGGGTCAAATGCAAGCCACCCTTAGAGACGCTGAGCATACCTGCCAACAAACAGTATATGTAGTGAAGGGACTCAGGAACAACTTACTGGGCTTCCTAGCGATCCAAGCCCTCCATCTACTCACCCAAGTCAATGTTATTGAGGACTATGGAAAGAACATCCACGAACGTTTTCCAAAGTTGTTTCAGGGTCTCGGTACATTGGACGAACCATACCACATCAAACTCAAGGCAAATGCTACTCCATTTGCACTGTTCACTGCTAGAAATGTTCCCCTCCCACTTTTAAACAAGGTGAAAGAACATCTGGCAAACATGGAAGCAACAGGGGTCATCTCTCGTGTCGAAGTACCTACTGATTGGTGTGCGGGTATGGTGGTTGTGCCCAAGAAGAACGGTGACCTGAGAATATGTGTTGATCTTAAACCCTTAAATGAAGCTGTCCTCCGTGCGACACACCCTCTTCCCAAGGTAGGCACAACACTGGCCTTATTATCGGGAGCACAAGTATTCTCAAAGTTAGATGCAAATAGTGGATTCTGGCAGATCCCTCTGACTGAAGAATGGCGTCTACTGACCACATTTATAACACCCTTTGGTCGTTATTGTTTCAATAAGTTGCCTTTTGGAATTTCAAGTGCGCCGGAGCATTTCCAGTGCGCAATGAACAAAGTAATAGCAGGCCTAGAAGGTGTTGTGTGCCTCATGGATGACACACTGGTATTCGGGAGATCTAAAGAAGAGCATGATAAGAGACTATTGGCCACACTTCAAAGGATTCAAGCTGCTGGACTCACGCTAAACAAAGAGAAGTGTATATTCAGCTCAACACGCCTCAAGTTCCTTGGCCATATCATTGACAAAGATGGTATTTCCGCTGATCCAGACAAGACAGCAGCCATACGGGATTTGCAGCCTCCAAAAGATGTCAGGATTAAGGCGTTTTATGGGTATGGTCACCCAACTAGGGAAGTTTTCCCCCAATGTGGCACAGCTCAGCCAACCACTGCGCTCACTGCTTAGCAACAAGCAGGCATGGTGCTGGGGTCCTGCTCAGCAAGAGTCCTTTTCCCACCTGAAGACGGAACTACTCAAGCCCACTGTGCTGACATTCTACAATCCAGAAGCAGATACGAAAGTCTCAGCTGATGCATCCTCTTATGGATTAGGGGCAGTTCTGCTTCAGCTGAACAACATCGTCTGGAGACCTGTCTCTTTTGCATCCCGCTCTATGTCAGACACTGAACTCCGTTACGCTCAGATTGAGAAGGAAGCCCTTGCCACAACATGGGCTTGCGATAAGTTCAAGGACTATCTCATTGGCAAACATTTCTGCATTGAGACCGACCATAAACCCCTAGTCCCACTTCTCTCTTCTAAACATCTGGAGTTGCTGCCTCCTCGCATACTACGGTTCCGACTAAGACTCATGAGGTTTCACTATACGGTCACACATGTTCCAGGGAAGCTCTTGTACACGGCTGACACACTTTCACGTGCTCCAGTTGCAAGGCCAGGGAAAGATTGTACAGATTTTTTAGAAGAGGTGGAAGGATTCATCGGAGGTATAACAGCTACTGTTCCAGCTTCCATGAACATGCTACAACGTTACTGTTCAGCTCAAACATCAGATCCTGTCTGTGCGCAGATACTGAAATACTGCAGGTTTGGCTGGCCAAACAAACATCTAGTTCAAAGTCATATCAAACCTTACTGGATCAATCAGGGGTCATTCAGCACACACAATGGTCTAATGTTGATGGGAGACCGCATTGTAGTCCCCAAGAGCATGCAGAAAGAAACCCTTTCTAAGATACATAGTGGACACCTGGGCATACAAAGATGCCAGCTACGTGCCCGACAGGCTGTTTGGTGGCCAGGTATCTCGAGAGACATAGAAGCTGAAGTAAAGGGGTGTCGAGAATGTAGTAGACATGCCTCCAAGCCCAGAGAACCGATGATTATCACTGAAATTCCAAAGTACCCATGGCAAAAAGTTGGCTCAGATTTGTTCGAGATAAAAGGACAGACATATGTGGTATTAGTTGATTATTTTTCACGATATTTAGAAGTTGCCAAACTGTCTTCTACCACTTCATCCAGTATTGTTGCTGTGCTAAAGTCTGCCTTCTCTAGATTTGGAGTCCCTGAAGTTCTGGTCACAGACAATGGACCTCAGTATGTTTCCCAAGAGATGAAAGAGTTTGCCAAAACATATGACTTCAAACACACCACTAGCAGCCCAAGATACCCACAGAGCAACGGACAAGCTGAACGAGCAGTCCAAACAGTCAAAAGGTTGTTCAAATGCTCTCAAGACATGTACCTCTCCATCCTGAACTATAATGCCTCACCCATGCCTTGGTGCAACTTAGCCCTGTCACAATTGTTGATGGGAAGGAAGCTTCGTACAACTGTACCGCAAATCACCAAACATCTCCTGCCGAAATGGCCCTTCCTCAGGGATTTTCAACATAAAAATAAAGCATTCAGGCTGAAACAGAAGTAGTACTATGATAGAATCCATCGTGTACGGCCATGTCCAGATCTGGAGGAGGGAATGGATGTATGGGTGTCGCTGGATGCGGATAAAACACCAGGACAGATTGTTGGCCCTACCCTAGCACCCAGATCATACTTGGTAGAGACTTCATCTGGACTATTAAGACGGAACAGGAGTCATCTTACAGAAATCCCGGACAACCCAGAACCCAATGAAGAACTAACTCCACAAGACCTCCCACCTTCCCTACCCCAACCAGAACCTGAGACACAGGCACAGCCTGAGGCACCCAGAAGTCCAGTGGCTACACGTTCCCATACAGGAACTGCTATCAGACCTCCTCTCCGTTATAGAAGGGAAGATGTGATGGGACTATATATCACGTGATGATTTATTGATAGGATTCATTAATATAGGGGTGCACGTTGTTGTATTAGACTAGAAAATATCTTCAGTGTAGTGTTGTATCCGAACGCATCCTGTGGTTTCCTTCGGGTATATTACAGTGAGGAGAACCCAGACTGAAAGGCACATACCAATTAATATTGGATAGGTTGTCGTGGAAAGGGAGTTTCAATTTCAATCCTAAGTTATAGTGATGTAAACGTGTTGCATTCTTTCGTGACAACCCTGTATACCACTAGCTTTCTCAGTGAGAATTTTCATATATCGTTTCATTTGTGCAACACAAATTGATACGGTTTGTAGTAATAATCAATATTATATTGTAACTGATGATGAGGGTATTTAAATTTAGATTGTGCAAATAATCTTGTATTCCTTGTGGGGCACATACCTGTAGCATTGTATTCATACTGTAGTACATGTATTATTATTGAGACATTATCAAGAAAAAAATGGAAGATAATTCATTATCCGTCCCCCTTGGGGTAAGGGGGAGGGGAAGTCAGATTGGTGTAGTTGATAAGGCAGTGTAGTGGCAGAGTAGGAGGCACAGGTTCAATCCCTGGTGAGGGAGATGTAGGGAAAATAAAAAAGAAGGCATCACTACACCTTGCTAGAATGTAGCTACTAAGCAATCGCTAATTTCAGTTTGGGATGTTTTTACCTTCTGAGACAATGAATACTACAAGTGTTTGTATATAGCCCCCCCCCCCCCCCCCCCCAAGTAGAACTACGTGTTCATGGGCTCCTAAAAGTCTTCTGTAGAGCCATAGATTATAGAGTAGGATAGGAAACGGAGTCAATTAACACAACGTAACACCTGCAGTCCGCATAGTTCTCATACCCATGCCACTATCATGGCACGATGCCAAGTGTTCTTCAAAGCTATCGTAGCCGTTTAAAAGCCACTTTCGTAGGTAAGACATGCTTCAGTTTATGCGCACAAGCAAGTAAAAAGCTGTTCTGTAATTTTTGTAGGAGATTTTATGGCCGCTTTGGATGAAATCTTGGCGGATGAAAGTTTTTTGCTACTATCACCTGTGGCTGAAGTCTCTAGGAAAGCAGCCTGTAGTCTGAAAGACTGGATAGTAGGCAACACCACAACAGAGACAACAATCATGTTTCTTTCCAGTATGCAGAGGTATATAACAAAAGCAGTGTGCCATGTGAATTCAGTGTCTACCAAGTTTAATGCCGGGAGAGAAAAAATGTGGAGCACTTACTATACGATCCGGATATCCCCAACGTTTAGGCATCCTAATCTATACCAACACATACATAACAGACCTTCTAAGCATATGGTTGAAAGACATGTTGATGGAATAGTTCCTATAAACAGCAAAGAAGACAGCACAGAGCCAATGCCCAGAATTGATGAATGTGCCTTACGTTATGCAGCTGGATATGTATGCAAGCATTTAGTTGATAAGCTTAAAAAATCGTCACATCCATCAAAAGATAAATTAATTTGGTGTCTCCACAAGCTTGAAATCGAGAGTTATGGTGAAAGCGAGTCGTGCAACGATGACTCTACAGCATGGGTCGAATCTATTGATCGTGGTGGTCTTTGGCATGTTATGTGGCAGTGTGTTTATCCTATGTTCTATGCCATGGAGGAAGAAACACGAAGGCATGTGAGGAATATGAACACACAGCACACACTGGATGTGAAGGGGTTAACGGATGCTATTACTTCAAATGAGGACATCTTGTTTTATTGGAGTTTGAAGAAGAGGAGGAATCTATCCTGCTTCAGGACATAACAAAATTATGGATAACTGTCAGAGGTTTTGCATATGTTAGTAACAATTAAAAGGTAGCACACAAAAAAAAGGGCCCTGCGTAAGAATCTTGAAACTGCCAGTTGTACTTGAGAATGTGTATGAAATTTAACATTTGTGCTACCACTGCTACGTCACATGCATGTATAATAACATTATATTCGAACCAATTACAATACATTACATACTATGCCGTTTCTGTGCACATTTTGCCGGTGGTCGTATCTGTTTGCGTTTCTGTAGTGGGGCAGTGCTGTCAACAGAAGTGCTCTGAGTGCGCTTCCGACCCCGACAATTGCCTCCAACAACATCGTCCTGCACAGAAGCCACAACTCTCAGAGCTTGAGTGTTCTTACAAAACTCTGAAGCTGTGGGGTTATCATTTGTTCTGCCTCTTTGCCGCTGACATCCAAAGAATTTTTCCAGGGGATCTTGGTTAATCTTTTCACTCAAAAAGGATGTTACACCAGGAAGTGTGAAGATGTATGTCACCAAGCCAATGAAGGATTGCACTAATTAGAAAAAGGTGTTCAGTGGTAAGTCTATCATTTGGATAGCATTTAAAAAAATAGCAACTGACCTGTAAGTCGAATTCCGAGCAGTGTTTCAGCACTAAGCAGTATTGTGGACTTGTCACCTTCAAACTGATGAGACCATACACTTTGTTCCCATTGGTCCAGGTAAGGTAGTAACTCCTCCAACCAAGTGAGCCTAAAGTCAGTTGAGGATCTATATGGGTGCTTGAATGGTTTCCTTTGAGCAAAACCACTGCCATAATTGTCTACATTTAGGCAGTCAAAAAACTTATCCATCATCCCAATGAATTTCACTGTTTCACTAACTTCTGGACCGCCAGTCAGTTCTATGGCCTTTGAAACAGATTCACTCAACACCTAATGCCGGTAAAACAATGCTAAAATAAACCCTAACCCTCACCCTAACCCAAAACCCAAACGTAAACTTACTTGTGCTGCAAGATCGACCCTCATCTAGGAGAATGGAATCACGTGAACATGCTCGTACTTCAATTTAGGCACTATGCGCATGCCAGGAACAGTTTTTGCAGGATCATTTTTCAACTCGTACAGATTCTTTAGATGTGACCATAAAATCTCTTTTCCATTGCACTGAAAAACAGAACAATCTTTAATGAGATAGATATACGAAGTTATAGCACTCTCTCACTTACCCACATCCTCCGGTTCAACCAGCAATTTCTCACTGTCTTTATTAGATGTGGTGGGTCAGAAAAGAAGAAAATGTAACGTTCTGGAGCATGGATTCACAATCTTGCTATCCAGGTGGCACTGTTTTTCATGCAGCTTAAAAAACGGACGGTTTGATGAAGCCCTATCACCAGTGATCCCCAGCACCTTAAAGCCACACCTTTCAAGTCTCGCTACAGCTTTCCACATGGGTTCAATGAGTTGGTCTCTAGTCAAAGATGTTGTAGCAAATTGGGCATAAGGGAAGCACAACCTATTGAACAGACCCCGAACCTAGTCTCGTTCCCAGACCAATATGACGCAATGTTTATCGCATAATGTATAAACACGCTCGTATAGGTCTGGTATTTCGTATGGGGCGGAAGTGTGCCAAAGCCTGGAATTCGTGCGCAGTTTAATTATGACGTACGTACATAAACATGTACATAAACAAATATGTAATGTACGCAACCATTTGCTCAACCCAGACCCACACTAAGTGTAAATATGGATACGGTCGAACGAGCTGTGAGTTTTGCGATGACAGAACTGAAAGTGGAGACATTAAAGGACAAGCAGAAGGAGGCCATATGTAGCTTTGTAAATGGCCGTGATTGTTTTATCATTTTGCCAACAGGATACGGTAAAACTCTATGTTATGTTCTGTTACCATACGTTTTCGATCCCTTCGTTGAAAGACAAGGTCTTCAATTGTGATTTGCGTTTTGCCTTTAATTTCTTTGATGATGGACCAAGTAAAAAGTATTCACTACCAGGCCTGGCAACACAATTTGTTGGTCAAGCTATCCCAAGCTAAAGAGGAGCCAGGAAGTCATGAGCTTTTTCCTTTGTGACCAAGTAAAGGCATTTCCCAGCCAGACGCCTAATGGATTCTCCAACAGCAATGGGCCGGATGTCGGGGGGGGGGGGGGGAGTTGGGTTTGTTTTTTTCCAAGGCCACCAGTCAGTGTCCAGGTTACCCCCTGCGAGGAATCTAGCCACCTGCATAGGAACCTTGCCAGAGATAAGTAAGTTGACCACATCTTTAAGTATTGCACCAATGGGGAACTGAAGGGGAACCTCCGCTGCCTCTATCAGGTGCTGTATGCGAAGACCAGAGGGGCCACATGCTGTATCCTTCGGGAAAGAGTGCAAAATGGCCATGATGTCAAAGTCCGGTGGAAGGCAAGGAGCAGCCGAAGGAGGTGCTGTGGGAGGAGTTGGGGGGATGCCTTTTGGATGCTTTGAGACCAGGATATTCCATGTGGCATTATTGTTGGGGGCCAGGCCAGAAGAAGTTAGGACCTGACAGGTGTTAGAAAGGAGTCCCTCCCTGGCGAGAGATACTGCAGTCTGGACTGCTGAAGAATTGTGGTTAGGGGTGAGACGGGGACCAGAGGAGTGATGACTGGATGCTCAATTCCATAGAGCACTGAACTCATCTTTGGACCACTGGGCACATAGATGACTGATAGGTACAGGTTTGTGATGGCGGCCTCCACGCTTTGGGGCAAGCAGAAGGCATTTTTAATTGAAAAATATATTATATCATAATATTATTATAAAATACAAATCATGCTATGCAGGTACTAACAGTAACTCCAGGTGATGTGCCACCAGCTTCCTATCACAGTGCGAGTGACCTGTTGTACTGACTGGCATGCACACATCTATGGTTGTTGCTGCTAGAGAGATGTTTTAGTACAATTGATCATGATTAATCTTCAAAATGACACCTCGCTCAGCCCGCTTTATGTCTTTCTTATCTTCCAACTTTTTGTGAAGCGGCGTAACTACTTTATCTAACATGCACGACTGACATATATAGATTTTGTCCAACCCATTCTTTGCACGAATCGCAGGAGCTAAATATGCCCACTCTTTGCCAATCAGTCGGAGCAAGCAATTGGTGTGGGCAGCATCGCTAGTCAGTAATCTCTGTGGTTCAACACAACAGAACGTCTCCGCAACACCTACACTGCTATGGGGCCCAAACTGCCGCCATAGCGTTAATAAATTTGATAATCATCGGATGTCGTAAAACATTGGATCGATATGATTGTTTGTTTACATTCCACATGGTACAAGGGTTTGCGATTCGTGATGCCAGACCCATACGAGCGTGTTTATACATTATGCGATAAACATTGCGTCATATTGGTCTGGGAACGAGACTACCCCGAACCATGATCACAAGCATTGACTTGGCTAGGTCGTTTGTCTCCTCTCCTGCTATGAACTTTTGTAGCCCCATCAGCTTATCGTTTATGCCACCGAGACTTACAAAACCCAATAGGTTGCCATTTTGCTTGTCAAACACCAGATCTTCTTTGATGTAGACTTCATCAATGACAAGAATGATGCACTTCTCATAGTCAGCACAACTGCTCAGCTTAGCGGCACTCATCAACTGGCGATTGACATCTGCTGAGAATCCGATGGTGGTGGATGTAAAATAGGTGTAATCCTTCAATGTGCGTTGTGTTGGCAGTTTAAGTAACCCAGGGTCTGTGGATTGCCTCATTAGCCTTTGAAGAAATGTCGTAAGTAGAGACACCACCTAATCATTAATGGATGCCATTTCATGGAACGTGCATTCGTTGTCAAAGCTGCCTTTTCCTGCTGTTCCCAAAATGTTCTCTCCAAAGCATCAGGTGGATAGGAACCAACAACAGTGGCAGAATTGTTGGCCATAATGCTCATCAAGTCATCATGAGTTTCATCATCTACTTCCATCCCATCATTCTCTTCACAATAACGAGCCAACTTCTTCCTGAGTCGCTCAAGCTGCAATGTTGTTTTGCAATGTTCTTTACGCAGTAAGTAAAGTCGACTGCAGAAATCTGGTGCAGACATGTAACGATAGTTGGTGTGACTGGTAGGCATGACCGTTTTAGCATTGGTTTCAGCACTGCTCTGTGCAATCATTGCATGAAGACTTTTGCGATGCACGGTGCACTGCAAGCATCATTTGGATGGACCAATGCATAACAGAATTTTGCAGCCACTCGAACGTATGGTAGGGTAACCAAGCATCAATTCTTCCACTACTGCCACAACACTGATTCCTATAATGTATGAGCTTGATGAATACAATATGATGCAATATACATGTACATACCATCTCTGCTTAAAAATGTCTTTTTAGGCATCAGAACTTTGAAGACGTCATCTGGATTCCCCACACATAGTTGACCAGCATCAATAGTCTTGATGGCCACATCCAAATCTGAAACTGGAAATGAACGTGGTATGGTGAAATACCATTATACCACAAATGATGTATATGTATGCATACCAGATGTAATTGATGCTGGAAGGCCGCGCAAAAGTGTGCATGTGTCTTGTCGGGGTTCCAGTTTTCCGCTAACAGTAACTTCCCAAGAGAAGTTGTACATAATCCGAAGATTTGTCTGCGTTTCTACAACACCATCTTCAGACTTCCACACCTTTGAAAACAACGCATGTGTGCCATCTTCAATAGGAAACTTCACCCACCCTGTCAAAAGTAATAATGTGAATCCCCAACATTGAATAAGTGACTATTGTATACCTACCAGGTTGAAGTACACAACTCCATTCCATGCGCGCTAGGAAATGGCTGAAACTGTCAAACACTGCACTGTTCACTATCTCCAAAGGAATGGATATCTGAAATTTCAAGGCATGCATCAAGATTGTACAGAAAAGCGTTCTTTACATTCCCACCTTTAGAGGAAGGTCTTTGAGTGGAATGGAGATAGGAAACAAGCTCACTTTATCCAACGGGATGCACACTGACAGCGCAAATGGGCCATCCTTTGTCTTCCTCTTCATTCTGCAATCCAGCCTAAACTTCGAGTGCCCAGTCCTATTCATCAGGTCTATGGAAACATGAAGTGGTACCTTGTTTCCTTCCCGCGCGAAGCTTGTTACACTAAAACCAAAATGCGTTGCTGTGTAAAATACACTTCCTAGCATGCATACTCAATATGGCCCTGACCACTATCAAGATACGCCCGCAACACGCCGCAGTTTGACCTCCTATCGGGAATTAATTTTTTGGCCCTCACACGTACAATAAGAATCTGGCGTAAGGAAAACATACACCATGTTGTGTAGTTTCACGAAAGCTACACGAAAAAATCTACCAAGACGATTGAAACCAATGCGTTTGGATTCAGGACACCGCAGTTCACATTTATAAGTGATTACTACAAACGCGCGTATCTACCACTGTATGCATATGCTTCTAATAAAACTTACATCAACGTGATCAGCATTTACAACTCTATCGGAATATTGTCTTAAAACTTCTTTACCTCTTCAAATTCAGGTTGTTGTTTTGGGGGAGTAACGTTTCACACTCAATTAATGATTATGCGGACTCAGTGAATTCGCCTGCCTGTACCATACTCTTACAAGGAACAGACAGCAGCAACATCATTGCTGCAATACATGTACTGATTGCAGCAGTGGAATCAAATCGATGACTTACATCAAGCAGTGTCGATTCTCAGATGTATGATGCTATGTGTGCAAGGTTGCTTTTCCATCAAACTGGAGTGATAAACATTGATGCAACATTGAATTCTATTCCGTCATTGAGTCCAATGCACCTCTGGTATTTGTTAGTTACTGTTAGTTGTGTACAGATTTATGTCATTTGGCATTACGTTCCGACTGGAAAGGATACCATTACTCAGTGAATTCGACTACCTATACTATACTCTCACTAGGACCATCTTCTCAACAGACAGCAGCAAAATCATTGCTGCAATACATGTATATATCCATGGCGCATCATTGTGAAGACAAAGAAGGTGGCTGTCACTTTGTGGAAACAGATGTATGCCAACTAGTAGAATGACAAGAGACAATACAGCAAAGCTAACATTTTAACACGACTGGACAAACACTTTATATTCTGTGTGTGAGTATGTGTATAGAATGTCGTCTACAATCATTTAGTGGTAGCAGATCTGAGTTGGGGTACTTCAGTTGTGCGTAGCAAAGACGGCGACATTAGGATTTAGGTCAGCGAGTTATAAATATCAACCAGAGAGATAAAGCAGCATATGTACAACAATCAGAACAAGCCACGTTTTGTTTTACCACCCTACGTGGCATGTGTATTTTCGGTATAATTGGTGTGGTTTGAATGGAGCACATCACATAAACAAAGTTCCGGAGTGATGCAGGGTGTGTGATCTTGTGCCACCTAGTCAAAGCAATACCAATGCACAGAGTTTTCAGCATATGTACATGTTGTAGATAGTATTTGGCATTGACAATGATGCTATACTTACTCAAGATTTTGTTATGGATGCAAACATTGATGCTGGCCCTGGTAGCTGAGAAGAGGGTACAGGTGGTCGAGATGAGGCTGGTACTGGTGGCTGAGATGAGGCTGCTACTGGTGGCTGAGATGAGGCCGCTACTGGTGGCTGAGATGAGGCTGCTACTGGTGGCTGAGATGAGGCTGCTACTGGTGGCTGAGATGAGGCTGCTACTGGTGGCTGAGATGAGGCTGTTACTGGTGGCTGAGATGAGGCTGGTACAGGAGGCTGAGATGAAGCTGGTACAGGAGGCTGAGATGAGGCTTTTATTCGTGTATGAGATGAGACTGGTACAGTATGAGGCTTGTCCAGGTAGCTGAGACTGGTTTGGACAAAAAGAGTACCAAGCTCTACTTGAGTAAGACATCATAAGAAGGTCTACTACTAACTACCAAACAAACAATGTACTCGCGGTATTGTGTACTAACTATTAGCATGTTTGATGGCTGTAAAAATTTTTTTGGTTACAAACCATTGCTAATATGTATTAGTACTTTCAGTTTCCTTTACGAACCATCCTTTTTTTCAGCTTTCTGATTTTTGCAGACGTGGAGAATTGCTTCTTTATCAAAGAGGTACATGTATGAAAGTCAAACCCGCTTTCAAGATCCACAGCAAGATGACTACACTTTGTGGTTTGCAAAAGGATTTTCTTGCTTTGTAGGGTGTTAAAATGGCGACTATCCCATCAATGTGTTTTAGTGCGCTCATATTCCAGAGGTCTTCATTTGTCTGGGTCGTTGTTAAGTCATATCAATTTTTCGGAAAATGAACCTAGTATCCACTTAGCCGCAAATACGAGTGCGCAATTAGTGATCGAACTAGTTTAAATAGTGAACCATTCTATTTGGGCTTGGCCCACACTTTGCGTTATCAGAAGGTTGGGTTGCAAGCCTATTCCGAAATTTGTTCAACTGCAACAGGGATTGCAGTCCAATGGGATTGCAGCTTGTTCAAGTATTGAACATTGAAATAACGGCTACACAATAGCTTACAGCTGTGGGGAAAGTGTTTAAAAATGCTGTACAAGGATATTGGCAGGCTCATCAGGCATATTGTCAGCTCCTTGTAGGGCACTTTCGCAGGATAATCATTGATACGTGGTGCAATGTGGCGTAGGCAGCAGCAACAACAATACCAGGAGTTATAATTTTGGAGTCTCCACCACATTGGTGCGGTTTAACTTGTTCTTAAGTGGATAGAGTGTTCCATGGTCTCCTTGAGAGTGAGGGGAACAGAAGAACTTCCAGATCACTTGTTTGTCAACGATAGGTACTGATGCCACCTCATATCTGCGCAGCTCCTTGGCTAGCTCGTCATATGTACGTTTCTCCATCTCTGCCATGTATCTAATAGAAGTAAATAACTGATTGAGTAGCGACAAAATAATGACTTACACTATTACACTGGGTGCAAATAAAAGAAAAAGGAACCTACATCAAGCAGTTTGACTTTGGTGTGCCAATCCTCTACAACAGGTATCAACTATAATAGATGATGACACTTCATGAACTTTGGTCTTTTGTGCACTCTTCCTCTAGCCACAGTCGTGTGATCTTTTGTAAACAGTATGCGAGTAGCTATATAGCACCTTGGCAGTCCTCTTTAAGCTTGGCACATATATTCATCATCTCCACCATAGGCACACATCGCTGTGCTAATGCCAACCACATTTTCATCCTTTGGTATAATTCCAAGTGGGTTCTGAAAAGATGGACAATATTGCAGTGCCATGGGATTTACTTATTGAACTATCAGTATCAAAAACCATTCATTAAGGTCTTATTATATTTCTTTTTAAGACGGCGTGTATGATTTGACCTACCTCCCAATCTTGTTCCATTAATCTATCAAAAGGTTCACCATCAGTGAGATCAACTCAAGAGCTGCCTGTTTTCGCCATTTGCAGTACATGTACAAAGGGTCAAGGACATAAAAAAGGGCTTCAAAAATAGTACAGGACTTTGTCTTTTGTATGGGACATCAGGTGAATAAGGGTTAAGCTCCTGATTACAGGCTTCTGAGCTAAATGTTCATAGGAGTGCACATTTACCAGGAGTGGCAACTATTCTGTGGATTGATATCGACCAGCCAAATTAAGTTGTGATTGACAAGTTAAAAAGAAAACTGTTGCTGGATGATGGAGATGTAGTACATGTAAGTGCTGTACTTGCAATTGGTAATAATAAGAGGTGGTCCACGAAATGAGATATTTTCTAATGGAAACAATTTTAAAAAGGGGAATCCATTGAGCTACAGCTTTGATAATGATAGCAAAATTGTATATAAAAGAAGCTGTTCGTGCACGAACACTTATATCCATTACACATGCAAAGATAAAAGTAGTCATCTCACGGATCTGGATCCAGAGAAGTAGTGACACTAAGCCCTGGAGACACATGTACAGCAAATAGCTGGCATGGAATTGAATTAAGTTGTGTATGTGCTGACGTCACTGCAGAGCCACTTTACATTCTTTTGATGATGTCCTAATCAGACTTTATTTTTACCACACCTTTGAAAATGTGCATACAGTTACACACGCATTTTGTAACTCGTGTAAATACGGTCACACGACTTACCATCCATCTACTGATTAGGAAATTCAGGTGTGAATAAATGAAATTGTCAGACAAAGAAAGGATACACAATATCATGCTTAGATATTCGGTGAACTGATGTACAAAAGAATACCTCAATGCCACTCCTTCACACTTATTGCATTACACACTCCACATTTCGTTAAAACACCTAGTTGAAGCCAGAAATATTAATGTATTCAAATGTTGCATCCATATGCCCAAATATGGCTGCTATGTTTGGTCCCGGGGGACCAAATGTCCCCATAAAAAATTTATTTGCATGGAAATATTTCTTCACGATAGCATTTAGACAAGCACACTAAATCATTAATTGAACAGCACTAATTCTCAGTCCAAATTTTACATCTCATATAAGGCCACTTTGTATGTGGTTGTTCCTTTTATCATCTTCAGAATCAATTATGTCATCAATGCAGAGTAGCAAATATTTCGTCAAGGGTATCTATTTGCAACTTATTTGTTATTGCACGACATAACCATTGGTGAACAAAACCTCTTGTATAAATGTGTGGATAGTCTGTCTATGTTCATTTTTTGAGTGGTTGGCTGAGTCGTTTTGGACAAAAGTGGACTTTTTAGACTCCTTTCAACGATGTGCAGACAGTAGTGGACTTACTTTTTCTCTCAGTGTTTCTTTTCCGGCTGTTGATATTGTTAAATGGAGCTCATTTTTTAAAATTACCGGTTGTCCTGTTGCTATTACACAACCAAAAGTTATCACGTCGGTTGATTTCATGTTGGTACAATATTGTGATACGACTTGGTGTCGGGTCCAGAGGGATGACATATAGATACAATGCAGTTTGTACAGTCAGGTACAGGATGCAACTACAGTCTGATATTACTTGTTTACATCATGTACTACTGTACGATTACATATTGCTGCCATCTGTTGACAGCTGTGGACTAACCTGTACGACACGTGACATTGTAGTATATATATACATATACATGTATGAACGTAGTTGGGAGGGCTTTACTACTACCTGGTCGGGTATGTAGGGACTGCCCGACTAGTAACTAGGCCTATGTAAAACACTTTACAGAGTAAACGTACCCACAAATAATTTTAATTTTAAATTGGAAAGAAATGGTGACAATACACTATAATCATGCAGCGATGTGAAGCACTGAAAGTTAGTAAGTTATTAACTGGTTTCGCCATCACGGCTCATAATTGTTGTTGCTGGTGCTGCACTTGCTGGTGGTTGTGCTGCGTCAAGTTTGTTAAATTCGCTATCATGACATGCTATGTTCTCGAGTTCGTCGTCCATTGGTTCCCCCTTAAAATCGTCATTGAGCCATTTGTTGAATTAAGTGTAAGGTGTGTTATGTTTACCATTGGAATAAACTACAGTACTAACAAAAACACGCTAAGATAAAGAAAGCGTTACTTACATCATATGCATATATTTACCAAAACAGCAAGGTTTTTGATATAAATATCAAGAAATTCCAAGCTGACCTGGCACGTCGTCATATACCTCTGTGCAAAGTCTTTTGTTTGAAGTGCAGGAAAGGTGTCACAAGGATTTACACCAAAGAGCTGAAAAATGAAAGCATTGAGGAAAAAACCCACAAGGCCCCCCCCCCACCCCCCAAACACACCTGTATGGAAACTAAGCAGAGCTGTACATACCCTTTGTCGTTCCTCTGAACGTATCTCTGTATGCTTCCTCTTTGCAAACTTCATGCCCTTCTGAAGTCCTGTACATTAAGGGCGTTACCACCTAGCACTTTTCCTAAAACCTTCTGCAAGAGATGATACAAAAACATGTTTATATTACATTACCTTTACTATGCAATTCTTAGATACTTAATGTAATTGATTGCACATTTTATTGCCAACTTGGAAGGCTTCCTATGCACATCCTTGCAAAACTGTTACAAGTTGAGTGCATAGTTCTTCCTAATACATACATACAAGATGAAGCAGGAGTTAAGGAGTTATATTGAAGTGTAAATGGATAGCTTACTTTTTTATAGGGACTACTCTCTATTGAAAAATATGCAGCACTCAGTTGTACCAGTGTTGCATTGATAATCTTGAACCTTTTTTACCTCGTGATATGTTCTTCTTAACTCTTCAATAATGCTCTTTAGCATAGGCTGATGTGGGTGTGTGGAATAACTTCAACTGCAGTTCCTGCTTGGGAAGTACTAGCAGCTGATGCCATTGATGTATTATGTACCAGTACAACTGGACGAAGAAGCAGCTGAAGTTGAAGGCATGGTAAACAATATAGCTTCAATTGAAGTAGGCTATGATGAGGTCAGGGTTGAGGTCAAAGGCCTTCTATTACTATCAGATCCAAATGCAGCTACACGATTCATCTTGTAATCATGTGCTTCAATCAAAAGCGGAAAAATTCAGAATTTTCTAGTCACACGACAAGAAAATGGAAGGCGGCAGGTGTGTTTTGGACCATTTATTCCTTGCACTTTGGCTTAAGGACACGTTTAGTGCGTCGTTTTGGCAGTGGCATGTTCTCCCTCCCTTCACATGCCGTACATGGTATTGTTACCACACTATTGAGCCTTAAATTGGTGCCAGCATCTATTTGCACGTCAGCTTCGTTACACTTCAACATCATATAGAATTCAACCACACACAACTGCTCCACCTCTCTACTGCACTGTTCCTTCACTTCTCCGCATATCCAGCCCACGTCTTCACCAGATTGTTCTCTCTATTGCGTACTGTTCCTTCTCTCCACTGAGTATCCTGTCCCCCTCCAGTCACGCAATGAGGTCCAATAACAACCACAAACACCACACCGTTGAGCAGTAGGCATAAATAAAACCTAGCTAACTATATTCAGGGTAGGTGAGCCCAACCCTGACCCTCGGAAAAAAACTCCGTGGAAAAACTTTCTGAAGGAAAAATCTACGTGGAAGGAAAAATCTACGTGCAGGGGCAAAAACCTTACTAGTGAACCTGCTCCCACACGACATAAACAGCTGCTTACACTAGCTCCCCACCATCAGCTTACGCCAGTCAAGAATCACCCTGTATGGACTCAACATCTCAAGGGACAAATTGCAAAACTTTCCAGCCAAACGTGCGCTTTAGAATGCCTAGAATGCCTAAATAACACCTTCCCTTCCCTTATCAACCCACCGCCCCCGTGTGGCCACGCCTACCATCTAATCCCATTTCCGTCACATTTAGATGGGGGCTTATTTCCTGTCTGATTAAATTCTTTAAACAGACAGGAAATATATCTCCCTTCACATGCCGTACATGGTATTGTTACCACACCCCTCCCTATTGACCATTTAGCATCTATTTGCTCTTCAGCTTCGTTACACTCCAACATATAGGTACACAAACACAGTGCCGGCCCAGTTATATCCCCAAATTCCTTGACACTGATAACCATTTCTCCACAGAATCCTTGACATAACCATCCTTGGCAGACTCGGACCGCCAGCGTCCATGCCTCGTAAGTAGCCCGGCATTAGTTGCTGCCGTTGCACCACCCGCCCTTAAGCTATGCATTCAAAATAGTTGTGGGTCCATGCCCAGCTGAGAAATCTTCTCCAGCAGCAGCTCTCTCAGTCTGGAGTAACTCAGCCCACCCAACGTCCGCAGCCTCTTCCCTTCTTTGGTGTGCACAACAGCTCTAAACACCCTATCATGTGACCCTACACTCAGGCCACCCATACGGAAGTAACACTCTAGCATCTCCACTGGGCATGTATTAATGCCTGTTCTCCCCACTACTAGTGAGGCACCCTCTCTATACTGATCCGTTTTACTGGACCGAATACTCCTTCCGCATATTTGGCTGAGCCAATAAAGCCAGCCAGGGCAGCTTGCACCAACGGTAGGCTGCTGACTGGTGGTAGCCCTGATGCCTGATGGACCCATGCAAGAGCATTCACCGCCTCCTCCACTGCAGATTTAGACTGCACCACATGGCTCAGATGTTGCAGGTATAGGACAACCCACACCTTCCATCTCCGGAAGCACCAATGTACTTCTTCACAGTACTGTCTGCCTTTCCGCTGAGCAGTGTAACAGGGACCTCCAGGGCCAGCTGCTGCAACTCAGGGTCCTTCAAATTTGCAAGCTGTGACCATAGCCGCCTCCAAATCTGCCATGGGAAACAAATGGATAGGTGACACCCAAATCAACTAGCCCGACCCCCTGCGGCCAGATTCTACCACAACCCTCCTGGGCCACACGGTCCAACCATCGTTGACCTGGCCCCCTGGGTTCCGTTTGACCACCCAGTCAAACATAGGGCCCTCAACCTCTTACTGCCTCCGGCAGTGATAACCAACCCTCCTAGGCCACACGTCCAACCATCAGTGGGGCCCCTGGGTCCCGTTTGACCACCCAGTCAAGCATAGGCCCCTCAGCCTCTTGCTGTCTCCGGCGGTGATAACCAACCCTCCTGGGCCACACGGTTCAACCATCGTTGACCTGGTCCCCTGGGTTCTGTTTGACGTCCCGAGTCAAACATGGCCGCGCAGCAATGACATATCCAGCCAACGCAACACCATACTGCACCCGGCAGCCATTACGACCATCACAGGTCAACACAACACACTTATGCCCTATGGCAATCATAATGATCACAGGTCAACACAACGACCATCACAGGTCAACACAACACACTACTGCCCCATGGCAAACATGGTGTCACTTTAAACCAACAGGCAACACTGCCCTCTGAGTGCCTCCCCACACTTTTATGGCTTGACTCCCCACACTTTTATGGCTCCTGCACATGCTTTTACTGCTTCCCATAACTGCCCTGAATGAGGTGACAACTCCCATGCCCTGCCACACCTCAGGTGACAACTCAACATTTCTGTGACAATTGGGCACCATGCAACCACATCCTGGCAGGTTCTACCCATGATCTGCATGTGCTGTTCTCCCACCCTAACCCAACATGTTATTGCATGCGCAACACCATGTTAAAAACCCAAAAGGATACCCCTCTGATGGCTTTTTAGGGCATTCACGCTTGAAGTGGTCAGCCTCACCACACCCATAGCAAACCACCGGACCCAACGGACGAGCCAGCACTGGCTTCGCAGCCCACTGTACTCCCGCTCTGTTCCACCGTGCACCAGCCTTAGGTCTTTCCTGGACCTCGCGTGCCACCTTCCGAGCCTTCTCCACCTCCTCGGACTTCTTCCTCTTTGCCGTGACCTTGCGCTCCGCCGTCCTTTCGGCTCTCTCTCGAGCCTCTTTATCATCAGAATCCACAGCGAGTGAATTCGCCTCGTACACCGCTACCACTGCCCACCCCAGCTCCGAGCGATCGGCGACCCTGATGAGTTTTTGCCTGTGGGCCAATGCATCCTTACCCCCTTTTAGGCTCAACTTAGCCTTCTCCAAGGTGGTCCTGACCGGGCCTTCTGCCAGGAGCCTAGCCACATGCGATAGCTGTAGATCGGCATCCTCGATATGGTCAGCGATGCTATCATTGAAGAAGGCTTGCTCCTCGTGTGCCTTCTTCATGAAACGATGAGGCCTCTCCAGCTTCTTTGCCTCCTCCGTCGCCTCCTCCTGCGCCGCTCGCAGCTCGGCGCGCAGTTCCCTTGTCTCGCGCTGGGAACTGTTTATTGCAGCGAGGATTGCCCCCAGGGGGTTGACCGCAGGGTTGATCCCTCCTGTGGCTGATGTTGAAGCTTCTTCTCCCGTCCTGTCCATTGCAAAATGTTCCAGCCAAACGTGCGCTTTAGAATGCCTAGAATGCCTAAATAACACCTTCCCTTCCCTTTCAACCCACTGCCCCGTGTGGCCACGCCTACCATCCAATCCCATTTTTCCATCACATTTAGTCAGGTGCTTATATTAAATTCTTTCAACCGACAGGAAATATATATTCCAGCATCCACGCCATCTGCCATGCTACTTCGACAGTTACTTACAGGGCTGGTTTAACAAAAATGCATTTTTGTAGAACTCAGCAGCAGTTGGGTTGTCGTGTGTCCATCCTCACTAACGCTGACAACGAAAGTACAGCTCCAGTGCATCCTGACAGTCTTTGGCTAAGAAACGATTTGGCACCAGACAAAGAGAAGAGTTAGAGAACCAATTCAAGGAATGATTGTGCTTTGTTTGTATAAAAGAACTTTTGTGGTGGGGTGAAAAAGTGACTTGTCATAAATTGTTCCTTGACTTCAAAGCATCCTTTTCTTATGTTTAGGTGAAAGCCTAGAGTGTTCCTTAACACTGTTTTCCCACGACTTCAGATACGGCTAGAAGCCACTACAATGGATTTGGTTGCGTATATTTATTTCTATGGATGGATAAGTTGACATACCTTAAGACGAAAATCATTTGATGACGTATATGGCAATTGGAATATCTTGCCATCCTCCACGAGGAGGAATAAACATATTGTCCTGCACTTGAATCATGCAGATGGGGCTATAATGGGCAGGTAGTTCAAACGTACAATGTTTTCATCCATAAGCTACCAGACAGACATACCCGTCTCTCCTTGACTTATAAATTAGGCCTCAAATGGATGGATTGTAGCTTTTCACTTGCTCCATAGCTAGGTTGCCCTCCTCCTTCTCTTGCAACAGGCCTGTCTTGTATGTACAGGGCACGCACAGGTCGGTCTGCTTTTTGGGGGCAACTTGTGCACACACAGGGACACCTCCACTGGTCCCAACAATTACACCCACACATCACTGCTAATGTCCACACATCACTCAGGATATTGCAGTTTGTTCAGCATCAGATCCACCAGTGAGTTGCAACGCTTTTGAAACCTTTTCACTGAGTACCTATGAAATAAAGGTTAAGCTTAGTTTTAGATAATCAATATATATAAATTCTGTACCATACCTGGGCAGCCAGATCAACTCGCATTTTAGAAAAGGAGGTAAAGTTGAGATGTTCAAACTTCATCTTTGGAATAAGTGACAATGAGTACATATGTGACCAGGAAATGTACTTCCCTCTGCACTGAAATATAATAAATGAAATCATCATACTCTTATAAATCAAACTGGCTATGTACCCATAGAGTATGACTCTTCGATGCCCAACAATTCCTCACAGTTTTTATCAGATGTGGTGGATCAGAGAAAAAAAAAAGTATATCTTACTCTTATCTTCAGCATAGGGATTTATAAATGGATTCCCCATCGGATTGATGCAGTTTCACTACTTTACGATTCACTGATGCACCATCAAAGGTTGTTCCTAGAACCTACATGTGCATGTAAGAAGAAGCAATGTAAGTTGATGCATGTAAAGACAAAGCTTAAAGCCACATCTCTCTAGTCTATACATTGCTTCCCAGACATTGATCAAAAATAGGTTACCAGTAAGATTTTTGCAAGGAAAATGGGCATAAAGGAACTTGAGTGAAGTAAATATTCCTCGCACCATTAATGTCAGGCTGGCTAATAATGCCTTGCTCAATCCTTGCTCAAAGCTTAGCAGCTCATTGGTAATGTCTCCTAGATTAGTGAAGCCAATCACACTGCCACTATGCTTTTCAAAAACAAGGTTTTCTTTGATGTGCATTTCATCAATGAGTATGACGACACATTTCTGCCATTCTGCAACGGAATCAGTACCAGCAGCAGACATCAACTGCCCATCTACAGCTGGTAAGAACCCTGGGTTTCCTGTACTAAGTAGTGAATATTGTCACGAAGGGTTCGTTGTGAAGGAAGATCCATTACTCCATGGGCTAAATTTATCATACGCTTTCTGCCTGAGTGACAAGCACCGTCTTATCATTAAAGAATGCCATCTCATTGCCCTACAATCCTTCCTTTTGGATGACATTGTTAAAGATGCAGCTTGAGACTGCTGCTCCCAGAATATGTGCTGGAAGCAATCACTTGGAGCGAGTGCCATATTACTCTTATTGTCACTGACATGGTGCAGAGGTCTTCTTCAAGGTCTTCATGGACAGTGGCACCTTAAATTTAGAACAAGACGATTGTTCTTTGAACTCGTCTTTCGCAGTTCAATTTTATTTGGTATTGGGTGTATTTGTCACATTGTTGGCAATCTGATGACAGTAGAAGTTGGCACTGGTTGTGGTGTATTGTAGCATATGGTAGTGGGATTGTGTCACGGTGAGCCACAGTTTTGTCTGCAGAAGATAACATTAGTAATACACTGAATGATTTAAATAATTCTGTTACCTGAAAATTCAAGTTGTTGGTTACCAACACAAATATCTCCACTGCTTATCTTTTCCACCAATTCTATGACATGATCAACACAATCCAATGTACGATAAAAGCAAGCCAACATGGAACATCTCTCTATACTAATGTTCAGCTAAAAACTGACAATGTCCACATCAACAGTTGGTCAATATGAATGTTGTATTAAATTTATAATTACTTCAGAGTACTACAATGGTGGGCGTTGTGTGAGACAGCAAAGTAGTATATTGGAAGTTTCATGTTAATGGCCCCTCCCACGTATAGAGTGAGTGGGATCGCACACTTTTTTGACTGCCTGACTCTGCCAACTGCCATGTTTAATGTTTTATCAGTGGTATCCCCCGCAGACCTGTTGAGTGGCATGCTGTGACAAAGTGCAGAAATTACTGCTACAGTGGTTGCGTCTGTTTTGAGATTCATGATGTAGTCTACCTAAAAACAACATACATTTAAATATAAAAAAATTTATGAAGTCATTTCATTAGAGGCAAACTGTGGGTAAGAAAGTGGCTGATGGCAGATTAGACCTCCAGATTGAAGATCTTCATCAGAAGTGGCACAACTATCTGCGTGGGAAGTACTTATAAAATATGAAAACACTGTTATTGATTGAGTAATTAATTTCTTCAATGGATAATAATGATGTACTTTGTTTCACATCACTTTCACCTTCTTGTGTATTGTAGCACTCTTAACAGAGGCCAGTATAAATCAGCATTGTGCAGTTCTTTGATAGTGCCAATATGAATCGCCAGGTCTGTGGTAATGTAGATTAAACGATTGGTTGGCTAGAGCTGGGTCAGAATTGCAGAAAAGAAAGATGTTTTCATACCTCAAGACCCTTAACAATATTTCTAATTGTGGATCTTTGAAATGGGAATTTGATGATCTTGAGAGAAGAAAGACTGATATTAAAAGCAGTCAACTAATTTCAAATTTGGCCTATTTTCGCTTTAACTTAGAAGGATGTTGAGCTCATTTCTCCACCTAGGAATATAAAGGTCATATAGATCTGGCTCATTTATAAAATGAGGCACATGGACAGTGTTCAAAACATTTAGTTGCTCTGAACTTCTATTACACTATCCTTAATAGAGCCAGATTAATATCATCTCGAACAAAGTGATAACATATATTTATTCACCCATCATCACTGTTATCTTCGTTCATGTCACTGGTGACATTTCTATCACTAAACAGCCCATCTAAATAGATTACAGAACAGTGAAATTGGTTCATTAACATACCACTATTTGGTAAAGTATCCATTTCACAAGGCTCAATTTCTGAAACAAAATGGTTTAGTGTGGCTGCAAAGTCAATTGCATGGCATAATACTGACCAGTGTTACAGTTATAATATACATACATGTACCTGATTTATTTTTCCATCAATGTTCTGATGATCAAATAATGGAAACAGTACACTTTTGCTAATTCATGTGCCATTTGTAATCGGAATGGTTTCATCATATCCTGGTGGACATAGATTAGCACAACAAATTGCCAACCTGATTGTGGAAATAATGCAAATTTTCCATATTCAGTCTTGCTGCCTAGTTTCAAGTATATAATGTGATATAGTTGATTTTTATAAAGTAAACACAATACATCTTGTTATGGAACTTACAAAGCACACAAAAACAATACAGCCTGTTGAATTGTTTTGCAGTGGAAGTGAACTGGACTACATGTACAATTTGAATTAAGGAATAATATTCCATAATAGCTCCTTATTATCACTGAACTTCCAAGTCTTGGCAACAAAAGTTGCACTCTTAGGCGATATTGTACTTCAGCACACAAGTATAACCTTCATGAATGGTTATTGATAATATGCTATTAGAGGTCGTAAGCTGTGGTACTCACCATATCCAGTTCACTGCATCTGCATCACCAAAATGTAGAGACTATACTATTGATGGTTCCTATACTGGGACATACAGTCTGTATAGATGGCATAATATTTGTATTTGTGATACAAGTAATATTGGTTGACGAATATTTAACCAGTAAACTCCAGTGCTGAGACTTGTGTATAGGGAAATAAAGTTTGTCGCATTTCAGAATGTTTTCTCCCTAAAATGTTTATTATACTACCATAAGCTGCAACATTTCAGTTATCTTGATACAACCTTGGTATGTCTTTGAACTGCTGGTTATCCTCTAGCTTTAAGCACAGGCAAGATCATATGTTGGATCAAAGCAGATGACCTTCTTGCCCATCTTAATATATATCATGTATTATAATTACATTTGGCAGTAAATTGCTCTGTAGTCTGCAATAAGGTGTCCAGGACCACACTACTGGGGCCCACACTAGAGAATGCTTAATCGATCGTGCTGTGGGTATCTAATCCCCCGTTTTCCACGCTAGACAACAGGCACAACCAGCTAGACAATGTATCATACTCAAATTTCGACACAGACTACAATAGGGCCGCACGGCCCATGCACAAAGGATATTAGATAACACAGCATAATAGTCTGTCACTCCTGAATTCACCCTTCTCTGTGATGAATGTCACTCTATAGACCGAGATAGGGCATCTGCATTGCCATTCTCCTTCCCTGGACGGTGGCACACCCTAAATTGGAAGGGCTGCAGAGTTAGGCTCGAACGCAATTATCGAGGGTTCTCATCTTTCAACACCAACTCTCAGTGGTCTGTTTGAAGTTGTAATGGCTAGCCCAGGAGGTAAACCCTAAAGGCATGCAGTCAAACTTGCCTTCCTTACTCACTATTGGTTCCACATTACTTATCATTCCATACCGCAATGTCTCCATCTCCTTCCTCCTCCCCGAGGCCGTCCGTATCCACCATCACTGAATAGCAATCTTGACTTGGAGCATTCCATTTTTTAAGAATGTTAGTGTAAAATGGCCGTTCTCTCTTCCTGGTGTCGTGTTGAAAAGACCCATGTGGATGAGGTATCGTGGACATATACTGTATGTGGTTTATTAATACTGTGTCTGCAAGTAAACTGGGTAAATTTAGGCCGTTTAGGGGGAAATAAAAATATATAAAAGATCCGCTGATTGAGTATTTTTCTTTTCAAACACAGGAATGTGATACTACAACTAATGAGACAACATTGGATGCATTTTACGACGGATCAATCAGTTTGCTGGATGCTACAAATGCGGTGGTCCATGCGGGTGAAAACAAACTTCATCACCACCAAAAAAATGGCAAAATCACAATGTATAAGCCACATTCATTTGAATGCTTTTTCACTCCTGTAAAACAGCATCTCTGGAGACTAAATTGAATGCATTCCACCTTGAGAACAGAATAGTCCGAATCATTCCAATGTTTATCCACACAGGCCCTTATTCCATGAATAACCTTTTCTGAACCCTGATGGCAAGCCACACCAAACTGTATGGGCTCAAAAAAATCAATAACCCTATGTTTAATGACAGCACACAAGCATTTCCCTGTCAATGTTCTCAGGACCTCACCCACAGCAATTGGTCTTATGTCAGGGGCACAACCAGGCTTTAACTTGCTGAGTGCTGTGAAGGACCCACCAGCCATGAAACTAGAAACCTCCTGGGGAACTTTCCCAGAAACCAAGAGGTTAACAACCCTCCTGAGAAGGGAACAAATAATAGTGGGAAGTGGAATTCAAGCTGCATCCAACAGGTGCTGTACCCGTAGGCCAGAAGGACCTGCTGCTGTACCCTTTGGAAAAGATTTCAGGATATTATAAACATCAAAATCGCCATTCAGTGATATGGATTGTGAGGTTGTTTCTGGGATAATAGGGAGCGGCCCTTCTGGGTGTTTATCCTTTAACAACTTCCAGGTGTCATCACTATTTGGTGCCAGGCCAGAGGATGCTAAAATTCTACAAGCTTTAGCAAACATACCCTCACGAGACGAGACTGCAAAATTAATGAGATTTCGCGGGATAGACTCATCTGAGTGGATGCGCTCCAAAGGTCCTATCGCTCTGTGACTCATTGCCATATTCCATAGTGTTGCGTGATCTCCTCTACACCACAGATTGCATAGTGTGGGGTTGGTTTATTACACCCACCACCCCTTATCTTTGAAGGCAAGAGGCACTTTGGTAGCATAAATAACTTCAGCCAAGAGTCCAATGAGTTGTTTTGAAGCACTGCTTTCAAAGAAAAGAGACAACGCTAGAGCAAATGCAGGACGAGACTTTTGGGAATGTGTCGTAAGGTTCGGCAGGATAGTAGCAATAGATGGTAAAACTGTGGTTGTACTGTGCGAGGGCTCGGTCTCGGAAAGCGATGGGATTGGTGCTGGAGGAACTGCCAAGACAGCTACGCATCTTCGCGAATGTGATGTACTTAGAGATTTAGCCACAAGTGCTCGACAATCACATATGTACAAGCCTTGTTCCTGTAACCATTCTCTAGGTACATCCCCCCGAAAGAGACCCCGTGCGTGAAGGCCCATATGTGAACGCCACATGGTTGGAGCAATTCACTGCTTCCTGTGAAGAGGTCGGACTATTGGTACCTGAGGCGATATCATTGTGAGAATAGCTCGATCACTTCCCGACTCCACTTGCAAAGGCTCGGGCGATACTGGGACAGATGAAGGAGGCACAGAAGGTTCTATGTGAAGTGTATGCGCTGGGCACTGCCGAAGAAAAAGATGTGAATGAAGTACTAGGAGAGGGCTGGGGTGATGAGGGTGTCCCATGCAAAACCGACGATCGGGATGGCCCAGGTGACGACGTGTTAAAATATAAAGGTGGCTCGGAGGGTGGTAGCAAACTACCAACTATCGAACCGCTATTATTATTTGAAATCAAGTACTCACAGCTGCTGCCATTGGACTTGGATAAATGGCATTCAAGCAGGACGTGCACCGGGTCCGCTTAATGGTAACAAGGAGTAATTTGCAAGCCACACAAGCAATGAAACCTGCTTCGTGAAGTAAGTCTGCCAAGATTCCAGGGTCATTTTTCGATAAGTGTCCCTACAGGTGTATTTTAAAAACATCCATCGTCCCTAAAGAAGAGGAACTACCAGGTAAGAAATCAAACCTACCTACAGAAACGCTTTGACGATTGTGTTTCAGAGGCTGTGAATCCGATTGCGGGATAGAACTATGCTGGAGGCCTCTTGAAACGCTCTTACCACGCGCCATCTTATATTTTTTCTATTTTTTAATATATGTACATGTATAATGGTTAATTAAGTGTAATCCTGAGTTATTGTGATTTTAATTTAAAGTGTTGCGTTCATTTGTGGACACCCGGTATAATATATCATATCAACTATTATCTAGATTATATGGGCCGCCCCACAACTCTAGGTTGACATGATGCCACCACCCCAAAGGGGTCATGCATATCTAGGCACTTCCCTGATTAAATCTCTCAACCAACCCATTGCTTTGTACACATTGAAGCAGGGTGGAAGAAAAATTGATTTAATAAAATGTGACAATAACCCTGCTATTGTACAAACGAAGTTTACATATACATTTATATAAATAATATCAAACATTCAAAATAATGAACAGCAATTGATGTCTATTGTCCTGAATGTCCACTCGGGGTACAATTGGACACCCGGGTGGACTGCAAATAAAGTTTTTGCTGTTCGGTCACAGAAGGGACCTGGCTGCATTTAATGGGACTGGCTTACAGCACAAGTCTTTTCAGGATCGAGCCGATATAATTAAGGTACTATATAAGCCAGTACCGTTGAATGCAACTAGGTCCCTTCCGTGACCGAACAGCAAAAACTCTTTTTTTGCTGTCCACAAGGGTATGCAATTGTACCTCCGGGTGGATATTCAGCACAATAGACATTAATACTTCCTGACAACATCATGTTAGAATACTAAATTATATAACTATTTAAAAAGCATTAGCATGTTCATTTAAATTTCATTTTAGTTTGCACCGCCCATCAGCAGATCATGATACTGGAAACGCTGAAGGCCATCTTGAATAGGGAGGGTGGCAGTGGAGGCCATTGAAGAGAGCCAAAGGCAGCTGCCGGCTAGCTCGATGCCTCCCCACAACAGCGACAGGTAGGCTATTTATACATACACAGTAGATGGGCCTCCTAGTGGTAGCAAACAATAAGAGCACTTGATACCATGCAGTATATAGGCTGGGAGTAAGTGTAGACCAGAGATGGGCCACGCAAACAGCTGGGAGTATCTTCCTAGGTGTGCCAGACTGTGGTGATGGCTATGTAAATGGCTGGGAGTGGATACCCAGTAGTGGCGGAGGTGGACCAAGGAATTAGTAGGGAGGTACACGGGCCACCGTAAACGAATATCGACATTGAGATGGCTGGGACTGGGCACTAGTAGGGGCCTTTGTGTAGACCACAAAAAAGGGTTAATGCATGAGATCTGCTAGCATAATGCAAGGGAGGAAACCATCTATATGTTTTTGAACATATCTAGGTGTAACATAAGATTGAGGCAGTAGACAGGTGTTTATACGAAGTGTTAACCTCTTCATGCAGGGTCAGTAGGAGTGGAGTCCTCAATGGATCAGGTCCCTCAGCTGTAAGTGCAGGGCGAACAGTAAAGGGGTGGAAGCGAGCTGCCAGGGTTGTCACTGAAAGCACATGCAACCCTCCAGTCAGTATGTCAATTGCTGGCCGGGGTAGAATGAAGGGTGCAAACTGGTGGTGGCCACAGGGTGAGGCTGTGGGGTTCAGACTATTGTATGTACAAATGCCAATGGTTTTCCTCCATTAGCAAATAGGCTGGTGGAGTGTATTCATGCCTTGGAATATGTGCATATGGTCGACCTCCGTCCAGCGCTCTGGGGTCAATCTATGACAGATCACCCAGTCAAAGGCACCACACCATCTCAGATTTGTATGAATTCAAGTACACATGTTCACCATGATTGGGAAAGTAACCAAATGCATTATCACCTCATTAACATTATCTGATTGCAAGATATTGTCAAATAATCATCATATTTATATCACTGACCCTGCATCTTTGACTGCTAACATCTCTGTCAGTATATGTCACATAATTTAGTGCAAGGTATTACTGAGAAGTTAAATCAATGAAATACTTCATTATCCAATAAAATTAATAATTTTATTAGGTTAATTAACTCATAATTGATTTTCTTCATTTGCAGCACATGTCAGGTTAAAAGGACAAAACCTTTCAGTGTAATTAATAATGCATAAGAAAACTGTATCATCAGAGATTTTTTTCAGATCAAAATTGAACTGGCTATATCTACGGTTATTAAGTACTGAATTTCACAAACTGTAGTGTTATTTATTTTTACTTGCTTAACACAAGCTGCTATGAACAAATTGTGGTTGTAAATGTAAGCACAACAAAGCATGAAGCCATACATACTTTTGGTTGCCCCTACTTCCTTAGTGTTGAAAGCTATTGCATGGTTAGTGAACACCAGAGTTCACACAACAGCTACTGTCTATTCTTTTCTGCTGGATGACATAAAAGTAACCCATCCTTCCCTTACAAAAGTACACTACTATTCAGATGGTTGTGCAGGGCAATATAAAAATCGTTATAATATTATTAACCTGTGTCACCATAAGGGATTGCTTGCGGAGTGGCATTTCTTTGCCACATCACATGGTAAAACTGCATGTGATGGGATTGGTGGAACAGCAAAACGGCTTACCCTTAATGCTAGTCTTCAGCGACCCGTTTGAAATCAAATCCTTACCCCCCAAGATATGTTTGCATTTTGCAGGGACAGCATACATGGTGTGCATTTTCACTTTGTAAGTAATGAAACTATACAGGAAGTAGATGCAGCACTGCAGCAATGGTTCAGTGAATGCCACACCCTCAAAGGTACTCAGAGGTATCATAGATTTACTTTGGCAGTGCATGGGGTTTCCTCTGGACCAAGGGCCAGAGTAGTCAACATTGTAGAGGCATTGCAAATTGACATCCGTGATGAGGCCAAAGGAAACTATGTAGCATGCATATATGATAAAAAGTGTGGTATGGTATAGTAAATGATATTTCTGAAGAGTTTGGAGACCTTTTAATCAAGTTCATGCACCCCAGTGGCCCTATGAACAAGTTTGTTTGCCCTGAAGTAGATGACACATGCTGGATTGAGTAAAGTGATATCCTTTGTACCACTGACCCACCTAGCTTGACCAGTTCAAGAGGATACACCCTTTCATGTGAATCACTCAAGAGCTCGATAAAACGTATTTGTAGGGGCCCCCTGACATTTACCTTTTTCCTAAGTTGCTGCAGGAATACATGCATAACATGTTATCCTTTTATGTGGTGCATTGTCAAAACAATGAATTTTATTATGCTTTTGTCTTAGATGCAACCTAAATGAAGTGCTGCTACTTCCCATGTTTAGGTTCTTGATGTATAATATTAGCCTACCCAAGTTTTTAATATTTATACTTAATTATGACAACACTATTATGTAAATATAATACCATTGTAGAATAACTTGTCCCTTTTTATCCATAAGCTGCTATACATTGCATCACACGTTAATGGTTAATTAACTATATTGAATACCTATTTTAGCACAATCGTGTTATGAACCATGGTTTTGGCTTCCCAATGATACCTTCTATGTCACTCCATGACCAACAGTTCAAAAGATACGAATTTTTTAACATGTTAGGGTAATAATAGTAATAAATACTTAAAAATCAATTTTCGCAATATCTGATAGAGATACAAAGGTGATAATTGGCATCAGTACTTTCCCTAATACAATAAATATATATGAAAGATATAAACCAAATCTGGGAAGGTGTGGTGCCAAAATAGCATGCCCTCTGGGTGTTCTGCCATAGAATGACCCTCTGGCCAAGAACAAACCAGTGGAAGATATTTGCACATGGTCCATGTGCTTCACGATTTACTTGCCCACTTAAGAACCTGGAGATGATGTCGGCTTACATGCTGCATATCATCCGGTCACACCACGAGTATGAGGATCCGGCATGAAGTTTTCAAATTGCTGCAGTTTCGGGGAACAAGGCCCAGCTGGGCACAGCTATATCCTCAGCAATATGATAAATGCTTTGTGGGCCCCTAGGGCTGGGCAAGTCCTCCAGCCAGCAGATGCCAGCGTAAAGCTGGCCAGGACAGAACACCGAGGGCAAGGCGAAATTGGAGGTTCACTTCCGCTTCAAATGTCCCTACAACTTGCAGTGCTGATTTCAACATAAGCATCCAAGCAGACTGAAGCACACAGAGTACTTCCAAGTAGTGACTGTACGTGTAAGCATGCGGATCGGATGTATATATGGTGAGACTGTTATGCATGTTGTGGTGTATGTGGGAGCTGTGCTAATTGAATTTAAATATTGATAATAATGTCCGTTGCAGTGTTATGGAATAGCATTGGGCAGGGGTGGGGAGTGAAGGGTGGGCTATAGCTATGCAGTTCATCCTCCATCTCGTGGTTTGGTATGATGGTCAGGTACATGTAAACTCCATCCTCCTGCGTAAGCAGAGTGTCACCTGCAATTGCCTCGTCCATCCTGAGAATGGTATCCATATGGGATGGGAATATGAACGTTTATGTCGTTTGAACGTAGTGAATTAGACAGAAACTATGCTCTCTCCGATTGCGAATGGATACACATGACATAGGTGTGAGACATGTGAGCATGGCCATGTGGTGGAGGGTATATTAGCCTTGGGAGCGGGAAGATTGGTCAGTCTAGGTCGCAGTGCACGGTTACCTGTAAACTTTACCTGTGAATTTTGAATTGTTATATCTTCCTTGACAAACAGGATTGCACAGATGAAAACCAAGACTTGTTGTTTTGTCCTGAGCAGTTTGTGAAGGTTTTTTCCCCTGAGGTACCACCACCTCTAAATAAATTTGGTAAAAACTAAATTAGCCATAGGTAGCTGGCCCCTGCTCTGTGTGCATGTGAGTGTAAAGTTTGTTTATATATGTTGGAGGTTGTATGTTTGTGAAGGTATAATCATTTTAGGTGTCGTGCACAGCTGACGCTACACCAATGTGTATGCAGAGTCCTATTAATTTACATCGCCACTATATAGCTATTCACTTCAAATCCAATCCTATACCACCAACTTTCTCAGCAGACGTTTTTATTGGCGGCACTGGTGCATGTGGTGCACCATGCTTTGGGCCGACCGGTTACATAACCGGCTGGCATTACACACTAGTAATAAGGATTGCTGCCATGTATTGTGGCAACCTATATCTCCGTCCCACAGGTTTGCTGACACTTGGTACAGTGATGCTTGAATTTGTGGTGGTGCTAGCTTCAGTTGTGAAGATGATGCAGAATATACACTTGACCTCATAGCAGTTGCAGGCATGTAGCTCCAATAGCTGTTGCGCAATTGTCAGGCACAAGGCACACCAATGATAATGAAGTGGCAAGTATGTGCTCATCCCCTAAGAAGCTGATTGGCTGCAATGGTAGTCTGCCTGAGGGTGAAGTCTTGAGTGGTTGGTTGGATGACATATCTGAGTATGATAAGAAACAGTGCAATAGGACACACGTACACATGCAGTCATGTACCGGTGTGCACATGCATACAAAATTATCAATGTAATTTCCTACTCTACATGTTACATGTATATGCAGCCAACTACTACACTCAAAAGGAATGTTGTCCCCTGCGGTTCGTTAATTGTGCCACAGAGACTGGTAACGAGGTACAATTCCAATGACCCACTGGTGGTAATAATACTATGGGCGAGTATGGCGGCGATTGGGTGCATTTTTGTAGTGAAAGGTCGGTAGGAACATTTTAGTTTTTGCGAGCGCACGCTGCGGGGTGGGCAAGCTAATAACTCTTTAGAAAACGGCGTTTTTATCTGAATAAGGTACCGGTAATATGTAATAATCTTACTACTTAGTAAGGCGTTGGTAGCGGGCGAACATAACAACGTTGCTTGAAAGTTGAAACATGCAAAATTGCCATCCGCCGCCATAAAATTATTCCCACCAGTGTGTCAGTGGAATGTAACTCGCTGTGCATGCTATCTATTAGTGCATGTTTATTTTTTATTTTTAAAAAAGGATTGCTATTTCTGCCGGAGCGATATGTATGCTCTCCTATCAATGATTCGTGATATTAATCCTACCGGTCCGTCGGTTGGTTCAGGTACCTCGTCTTTGTACACGTATTGTAATGAATCAGATATGTGCCTAGAAATTTTTTGATTGCTATATGTACCGCGCGTCATGAATAATGCAGCGGGTCGACCGGGCCATATGGCTATAAACTTTCTAATGATTACGTTTATAATTATTGTAGAACATCAAAGGGGCGGGGCTGCACTATGGGGGTTTGTGTTTCAAAGACATCGACTTTGGTAAGTATCCCGGAACAAACAGCCACCCCACCTTTATCGTTTGTTGCCGCACGGACTAATCCTGAACCGGTGGCCGAGACTGAGATTATATGTCGAAAAGTTATGCCAAAATTGCATTGTCCAAGCAGCTCCTCTGAGGTGACGCGTTTAATCACAGAATGGAAGAGAACTAACGTTTTAAGTGCCATACAATCCCATGTACTGGCAGTATCAGCAATGCAGAACGATTCTGTAGAGCGGTTGTCTTCGGCTCTTACCCAGATTAACCATCTTCAACTTCTCAACGAATGCGGACAATTTGAGCTTCAAACAGCTAAGGCGTATTGTATGTACTATTGGATTGCGATCAACGTCAAATACGACAAAAGTGCATGGATTGATTCAGTCAGCGGCGCCAAAGCTCACCCCATTGCTTCAACTCTGATACATGCACTGACCGAACAGAAAGCAGTAAGCGAAGGCTTTTCAACTCTATTCCAAGCTTTGGCTAGTCACGCAGGTTTGAACGCAGTAGAGATACGCGGCTACGAAAGGGCGGGAAGGATTTCTGGCAAGGACTCAAGTACGAACAGGTTTATACCAAATAAAGAAAACGCTCATGCATGGAATGCTGTAAGTTAAAACCGGGTTGATTGTATCCTAATCAATGATTGCATCTACAGGTTGAAATAAATAATACTTGGGTGCTATTGGACTGTTCGTATGGACCCAGGTCAGTTGCACATGGATGGCAGACAGTGGATTGCCTGAGCCAGTACTACTTTGCAGTCCCTCCAGAACAAATGATTTACACTCACTGGCCACAAGACCATCAATGGCAGCTTCTAGACAAGCCAGTCAACCTCTCTGACATTGAGTGTCTGATTTCCCCACATGCTGGTGTCTTTGCCCTTGGAATATCAGCAGTAACATGCTGTGAAGAGAAGGAGCTAAAAGCTGACATTCCAGGTCCAGTCATACATGTGGAGCTAAAGTCACCCTCCTCCCTACAGCTTAATGTACACCTTACCAGCTTGGCCACTCCTGAATCATCAGATCTGCAAAAGCCATGTGGAGAAGACCGCAATACCTATATACATAAGGAGGGGGAGGAAGAGGACAGTAGGGCTCACATTTACGTCTTGTGCCCAGCTGAGGGGAAGTATTGCCTTCACATTTTTGCTCAGCCCAATCTTTCAGATCCTCCGATGTTCTGCTTTTCGTACTATGTGATGAACTACATTCCAGGAAATGAATACTGTGATTGCCCTGTGATCCATCGAATTGCTGCAGCTGCTTTTAAATTTCAACTTCTTAGCTGGAATACACCCCAACTGCCATTCATTGCCAAAAACGAATCTGGAAAATTGGATGTTACTTTTAAAGTTGCACCAAATATCAAGCTTCATCATTACATTATGCCTGGAAAAGATGTCAGTAACTTATCCTTATCACAGGCACTCTACTACTACACTTCTGTTACTAGACATAAGGCTGACCCACAGTGTTGTTTGATGCAAGTGCTGTTTCCTGAAAAAGGATGGTGGAATGTCTATATCTGGTGTTCTTTAGATGCTGCACCTGATGGGAGCACGTCTGGATACACTCTAGTTGCTAATATCCGTATGTATGCTTGCATAGGCATTAGTGGGCAGACCTTTCCTCAGATTACATCACCTGTTATCACATTTGATAATGCTGACCCCATTTCCATTCATGATGGTGAGGTACTAGAAGTTCCATTTAATTATTCTGATGCTGACACACTGAATGCTTACATAACAAAGAGCACTACAGCCCAACTACTGACAGATTTTGCAATAGTGGAGAGATTAAAGTGCAATAAATATCTCCTCCATGCAGTGTTGCCAGAACCTGGGAAGTGGGAAATATGTGTTGTGGGTAAGAAAACTTCAGATTCAACCACTGATGTTATGGTTTTTCGTTTATTTGCCGATGTGAAGAAGGGGTTGAATAACACTGTATTTCCATATCTATTTTCAACACCAGCTACAGAGCTTGGCATCAGGCTGGCAGATTCGAAACCTGTAACATATGCCAGTAATGGTAGCAGTTTTTCATTTGCATTTCAAGCCCCTCTGAGTCTTGAGTTTCAACATGGAATACAGCTGATGCCTGATCAAGATGCCCCATCCAAAGCACCAAACACTGATATCATTGATTTTTGCACTTACCTTTGCTACCCATCCAAAACGTGTGAGTTGCACACTGTTCACTCTCTCTTCCCTCAGCCAGGGCTGTGGTCAGTTACAGTGTATGCAAGAAAGGGAAGCTCAGGTGCATTCTATCAAGTTATCAGTGTTAACAACTTGGAGATATCTACTGTTGCACAAAGCACTATGTGCTATCCCAGACTCAATCCATCATTCCATGGTATCACAATCCCTTCTGATTGTTTACCATGCCCAAGTGTCATAGAGCAGCCTGAATTTCGGCTACCTTTCTCAGCACCTAGACAGAGTCACTTCTCTTGCTCCATGAGTTTGGATGTATCTGAAGAGAACACATATGATAATGCCTTTGTGCATAATGTGGATGAGTCCAAGTACCTTTTGCATGTTGTATTTCCAAAGCCAGGAACATGGCTTATTCATGTAAGTGCAGTATTGGGGTCTGCGGATAAGCAGGAGACAAAGCTAGTCTTCCAGTTGAAGCTAAAGGCAGTTGGCTTCCAACCAGATTTGGCCTTCCCAGAACTGTTTGAACCATTCTACACTACCTTCAATATGAGAATTGCAGATACTCACCTGCCATTGCTGCGAAGGGTTAAAAAGGTTCCATCAACTCTGCATATCTCATTCTTCTGTCCCAGTGATGTCCTGTTGTGGCACCTAGCGCAAGTGAATGAAGTGGTACACGAGGCCGCCACACAAATCCCACCCTCAGCAGAACCAGGCAAACATGAATTGGTGATTGATTTTAACAAGACTGGTAGATGGGTTATTACCCTCTATGCACAGCTTGCATCAGCAGAAAACAAAGCTGACTGGACACCTGTACTCCGGCATGTTGTGACTGTTGGCCGTTCTAGTTCTACACAGACACAGTAATGAGCAACACTTACATCCATCATTGTATTCTGAGAACGACATTATTCTCTTTTGTGGGAGGTTTTTTTAAAAAAGCAATGTCTTGAGTTGCATGTGTGTCTAATCAGTCAAAAAAAGTCCAAGAAATCCATATGAGCTCTTAGCTATGGGATGGTATTAGTGACATGACAGATGTTGGTGGTAGTAGTATTAGCTGAAGCATCACATTACTGTGTGCAGCATTGGTTAGTTTTCCCATTAATGATTCACAGTAAGCATATCTTTAAAAGAAATTAAAAATAATACATCTGTATCAGAAATTCTGTGTACATTATTTCCTGTACCACCTGACTATAATCTGATTTATTTCATTCCATACATGATATAGCAGAAGCATCTAAATTAGTAGACCCCATATTAAACAGGCAGCAACGGCAGAAATATGTGGGGCTTATAGTACTATCACATTCAAAATAGTAAACTATACAAGGTATAAAAATAAAATTGCTGATTTGTAGACAGCAATTGAGTTTAAAAGTAAAGGGAAAAGGAATTACGGAAATTATGCATTCATTAAATTATAAATATTACATACCTACATTTAACACAGAATTTCAGGCAGGTAGATTTGATAACCCCATTGCTTTTATTGTACGTAAATTGGTACGATAATACAAACTCATATTTATGCTAATTCAACAATTGTACGATTTTCGGTACGTTTCTGTAGAAAAACACCCAAGTAAGTTCACTCATTTCCCATAGTCTTTCACTGGACCAAAGCATAGCAGGCTCATGGCTCAAGGAACACAGCTCGAATATTACCTTTATTTTTGCATGAATCACAATCATTAAATTGTACGAAATATCGTACGACTTCATTACACGATGACCTTTTGTGGTTAAAAAAAGGTGAAATAGTAGTACAATTTCACACATAAAGTAAAAAATTCCTTTTTTAAAAATAGTAATAGTGTGAAAAAACTCGTACCAAATTTTTATGCACCTATCAATGGTAAGTGCAACCCCCACCCCCCTTCAAATCCGGGACATATAGGAGATTAATGGGGGGACTTGACCATTGTTTCTACCATCATGCGTATGGGGGATTTGACATTGGGTGTGATCAACAGCAAATGGCGCTGCGAATTGACCAGTTATAAACCCCCAACCGTAACCATGGGCATGGGGCGTTTGATTTAATAAATATCAAATCCCCCATATGTCCCGGATTGGGGGGGGGGGGGGGGGGGGGGGGGGGGGGGGGGTTGCACTTACCACTTTAGTCTTATCGATAGGTGCATTATAGGTATTAGAATGTAGTTATATAGTAGAACCGAGGGATCTACGTGATTTTGAATCTCGAGGCCATGTCACGCGAAAATTGGTGGATTTTTTGCTGCCAAAATTGGTCCGACCCCGGACCACTTTTGGTTGGCAAAAACGGTCCGGGTTGCCAAAAGTGGTCCGGGTATATCAACTTGCAGGAAACCGTTCTTCAGACTTTTGTATATGACCCGTTTCTATACATGTAGTTAAATGCATAAGGCTAGCGTACATACGTAAATATGATAAATGTAGTTACCTCATGACTCCAACAGAACCTTGCATGCACTGCTGATAATACATATATAGTAAGGATATTAAAAGAAACACAACAGCATCCACTACTCAGCCTAAACATATAGGAAAAAGTTGAATTACAATGTAGATTCCATGCATGCGCGCGTATACTCTATACATGTAGAACAGCTTTACTCACCAAACGTTCCACATTTGATTAACAATTTTTCAAAACATTCCTTCTACAGCTACCCCCAATTCAATCAGTGGCGGTCTGGCCGGGAGGGCCAGGGGGGGGGGGGGGGGGGGGGGGGGGCACCAACCTACATGCCGCTTTATGGCGTGGGGCGACACGGGCACCGAAGGGCGCCTGGCGTCAGGTAGGTATAGGTCAATGTATTATCCAGCGCTAGCGCTCAATCGTCTGATCAGAGATAATATATATTATCTCTGGTCTGATTTAGTGGCTATAAATCTTGATTTAAAACTTGCCTCTATTGTGCATGCATATCGCATGTGCATCTGTGCGCTCGACCATTGTCATTAGTCACGATTCCAACTGGGTTTGCAGGGGCGGATACGGGGGGGGGGGGGGGGGGGGGGGGGGTTGGGGGTTGCAACCCCCACTTTTGCCCATAGTACTTTTTTTTTGCACGCAGTTTTACGCGGACAGCACCCCGGCCCCTCCCCGCTCGTTGAATCGGCCAAAGGCGGACAGCACCCCAGCACCCCCCTCCCCCCCCCCCCCCCCCCCCCCCCCCCGCTCGTTAAATCGGCCGAAGGCGGATGGCCTCCCCGCTCGTCTTATCATTCATTAACAACGGTTACAACCCCACACCCTGCCATAAAGTAGCCACTAGCGAGGCCGCCACTGAATTCAATGCATGTTCATGACATGTTTTAAAGCTGTTTTTTTTTTTAAAAACGTATTTAAACTTGACACGCTTCCATCGGTAGTTTTAATCACAATCGTTAATTAATCAGCTCATCAGCAACACAATTTATGTGATAAAAAGGCCATCCTGAAAGAGCTACATGTACACATGATGTAGCAAGGGTGATGAAATTTGTGGAGGATAATTCATTAGCCATACAAAGTTGTACATACATGTAACACATACGTACCGTACGAACGCTTACATACGTATACAAACTTCACAGGGCGCTAGGGCATTGCAAGGATTGGTTTCGTCCAAATTACTGAATCTAAGATGAAATCATCAGTACTGTATTGCTTATGTCAGCAGCCTTATGTTCGAACCATAAAAGTAGGAATATTGCTATTAAAAATTTACTTATCTACCAACTGTGCATTTCATTATAGGTTCATGATTGGTTGTGATTACTGCAATGACTGGTATCATATGGAGGCTGTGTAGGTATTTAGTGCAGATGAAGGATCAAATGCCCTACCTGCTGTAAGGAGTGTATTGAGGATCCTTTCTTAATTGAAGGTACAATTAGATTTACATGAATAGGGAAAAGACAGTAACATTGATATTTTTAGCATAATGAAACGCACCACTTTTTGGTATCCTTCTTAACAGAGTTCATTACATGACTAGTACGAGCATGAGGTTTTCAGAAGTGCTATTGTTTACCTGAGCTGCTAAGAATCCTAAAAGCTCTATGTAGGTAATCTTCAATTGATTCCATGCAATACACTTGATCAGAAGCACTTGACTGTGGTCAATGATAACTTTGAGCAGAATTTATCAGATTAGATGCACCATACAATAAAGTCTCAGCACGTCGAAAACTTTGTAAAAAGGACGTAGAAAGCACTGTATGGTCTTCTGTAATCAGCTCTGCAACAACAATTGGAGCCTTTCCATCAACAGGATGCTTTATGACAACTGCATAAATTAAAACAGTAGGCTTTTCCCCTATTCTTTTGGGTAAGGCAACTATTGTACCTGTTGCATCACAGAATAATGAAGAATGGCTTTCAACAATACTTTCAAAATCCTGGAGAACTGCTGTTTGGTTGGGCTGTTGCAAAGGAATGAAAACTAATTTCAAACTGTTGAAGAAAATCAAACCACCACCATTAATATTTCATCCAAAGATTGTTACTTTGGCACTGCATTTCTAATTGCTGATAAGTCAATTTTTTCTGCATTTGGTTTCACAAGGGTTGGATAGTTGTCTGGGATTTGCTACAACAAAATATAGGAGGAAAGTCATTTTACGGTAATTGAAAGGCACACACTACCTTTAATAGCTTTAGACCAAGTTGTCTGTCAGGTTGCCACTCATCTTTTATATTTCATTTTTGTACTTCCATTTTTGCACTTGTAAAACTTAAATATATGGGGATGTGAATGGTTATGCAACTGTTCTGTACACGGCAATAGCCATGCTTTGACATCCATAACTTCTTTTACATGTATAACGCTGCAAAATTTAACACCTTTATTACATTCCTTGCAACCTTGTAGCAAAGCTAAAGGAAGATGATATGACAACGACACACAATGAAATACCTGGGATTGTTAAGGCATTGTGCTTACGCAACCATTTCCCCAAATTTCCAAACAGTGCATCTATACTTTCATGGGTGTGACCCATCATTAAGAAACCAAGTTCAATCAGAATGCAAATCACCACTTTATACATGTACATTGCTCAAATATGCAGAATGCCAAAATGCAACGATTTTTGTTCTCCCTTGCAGTGTTGTTCAACTGTAAATAGAGTTTCTTTGGGAGTGGTTGTAATAAGGACTTTAGATTATTGAAATAAAAAAAACCCCAATTAATAAAGGATAGTCTTCGGCGATTTGGGTGTGCAGATAGTGAACAGACATCGCTTTCTTGGGGGTGTTATTGGAGACTGCATGACAGCAGACGATTTTGTGAGGAAGATAGTTGCAATGTGGGGGTAGATTGTGTTGAGAAACCCTCCAAGGCAGCTACCAAGTCACCACAAGCCGCTTTTACTGCTCTCTCCAAATCCCTTCAGTGTGAATGGTCATACCTGCAGCGAGTCATGCATAACTGTGGAGGTGCTTTTGTCCCACTGCAAGATGCGATTTTAAAGGCTTTCTACCCAGCATTGTTTGAAGGAGATTTGTCAGATGCTGAATGAAAACTGTTTTCTTTACCAACTCGTTTTTCTGGCTTGGGGATCAATAATCCTACAGAAACAGCATCATCGTCCTACCACACCTCTACCCAGGGCACCAAAGTTGTGGTAGAAGCTATTATAGGATGTGGTGAATTTAGCTCTGCCTGTCACCTGGATGCAATCAGCAAGGCAAGATATGAGTCGCAAAAAGCACTTGACGAAGTTGCCAAACAGAAACTAGATGCCATTCTTGCAACTCTTTCACCAGGGCAGACAACGTGCAATCATGAGGGTAGTTAAGGGCAAAACGTCCAGCTGGTTGACGACTCTGCCACTCCAAAGTTGCCACTTTGATTTGGCTACTGTACAGTTGAGAGATGGCCTAACTCTGCGCTATTTGCGACATCCATCTAATCTGCCAGCCAAATGCGATGGTTGTGGAGCTGATTTCACCCTCCAGCATGCCCTAGACTGTAAGAAGGGGGGACTTGTTATACTATGCTACAATGAGATTCGTGACTGCCTTGGTGACCTTGCCAGTCAGGTCCACGTGGTCCCGAGTTATAAAGGAGCCTATTGTGAATGAAGCTACTGCCACCTCAAGTATTCCAGGACTAAGGCTTGACCTGGGAATCAGAGGTGTTTGGCAACAACAGGTGGAGGCATTGTTTGATGTCCGTGTCATAGACACTGACGCCCCATCCCACTGCCATCGAGCACCTAATGCCATTCTTGAATCAAGCTCACTGGAGAAGAAGAGAATGTACAAAAAGGCTGTTGAAGACAAAAGAGACACCTCCACCCCATTTGTCCTTTCAGTGGATGGACTACTTCACAAAGAGGCTAGTCACTTCATGAAGCACATGGCCACTGCTTTGTCTTCCAAGTGGGACAAAGCCTATTCTATCACCAGCAGCTACATCAGATCACGGCTTGCTTTTGCAGGGGTTCGAGCAGTGAGCCTCTGTCTTAGAGGATCCCGCACCAAATGGAGAAGTGGGCTGGGGTTTGATGATGGTGCTCCTCTGGCCTCATTCATGGAGTAAATTTATTGACTTATTATTTCTCTTTTTAATTACTTAAGTATCATCTAATTGTATGTATTTCATGTTTTTATTTATTTATTTATTTTTCAAAAAACTTTTAATAATTAAACTCCATGTACATCATAATGCAAAATAATAATAATAATGCATTGAAGAAAAATTCTGCTTACTTCACACAGTATTGTTACAGTCATGTTAGGATCACGTGGCCACTGCATGTAGTCAAGAAAAACATCGCCTGAGTGTCCATGAACAATGCTTCCTGTTAAATGTGTGTGGAGGTGCCATAGGTTGCTGTCAGATTTCTGAACACGTTTGCTATAGGGAAGATATGTGCTGTTCTGATCCATTCCATCAATTATTACAGACATGTTATCTGTATCCGTTTTTGCTCGCTCACATATACAATGATAAAATTTGCGCTGGTCCCTGGCAAATGATTAAAAATATGCAGTCTAGTGTAAACAATTTCAATTTTAAAAACACTAACACACTGCTTTGAATTTAAGTACATGTATAGACTTACATTTGAATCAAATTGTGTTCATTGAGCAAAGTATTTGATTCCTTTATTTTGAATTGATCCATAGTTTCTTTTCTTTTTCAGCTTTGATCATCGTACAAACATCACATTTCGGGAAACGGAACGGTTCTCCTGTCAGTTATTACAAATGGATATCCAAATATTAATGTGAAGGTAAATAACTTACAGCTGGAATGATCACATGATTGAAATGATTGTCCCATAATAAAAAGAACTGAGGATTGAAATGATTGTTCCATAATAGAAAGAATTGAGACTTGCTAATAAACTGACCCTTTTGGCGTGATTGAAATTTGGACACCATTCTGAGAAACTTTTGAAAGACAGCTTGGTAGATGGATCATCATTCCGTGAGGGGGGGGGGGGTTGTGTGGGACCCATAGCTAATAAAGATACGCCTACAGTACTATACTGTCTATATATTAAATTATAAAAAGTGGTTTGGGTTTTCAGCTTAATGCGCTTCTCTTGCTGGTCTGGGAGGGCCATGCCCCCTTGCCAGGCACTGCTGTCGCCATTGTAACATAAATTCCTGTATCCACTATCTGTTCAAGTTGACACCCACTTGTAGATCAGCATTGTAGTAATAGCATCAAAAGCAGCACAATGAATTCCACTCTGGTCTGAGCTCACTAGATCTAAAGGTGGGTATCTACTACATGTAGGTATGTAATAAACGTCTAGCGTCCAGCCTGGATTTTTTAGGCTGGTTTTTAACAAAACCGCATCCTGGGATTGAACGGCCAGGGTGGGAATAGTATAAAATCCATGTTTTTCTACCCTGCGGGTTTTGTCGAACAAAACCCATGTTATAATTATTACCTCAACATGGTTTTTGTTCGACAGAACCAGGGTAGAATAATATCTATTCTCAACCTGGACGCTCAATCCCGGGATTGTTTTTACACTGTTTGCTCCATTCCAGGACTGGTTTTTGTTAAAGACCAACCTAAAAATCCAGGCTGGACGTTTATAACTTTCCTCTGTGTTTGGCTCTCTTGTGAAGCCATTTTGAAAAACCGAGAAAAAGTTTTAATGGAATGTTTTGGTAACTGATAAATCGAACATTATAATGTAGTATAGTATAATCTATGGTATAGCAATCTATTTACATGAAGACGGCGATTGTTGTCAGAAATCTTTTAAGGCCCTACCTGAACTTAAGAGATGGTTCACTTACATTTGCTTGTAAGGTTCGGTGAACAGTCACGTGGATACAGATTGTAATACCATTTTGATTCATGCATATGTGCACTGGTGCACATGTGGACTTGGTACGAGCTTGATCAACTAGATTCTTAGCCCAAGCGTAGGAGCCGAGGGGATGTAAGCCACATACTTGGTAGATCACTTGAGAATAATAACCTTATAGGCCTATACATTAGTTACTTGCCCTTCAACCAGATACGGTTTGTAAAACTACATGTAGCAGATTTTCTTTGAAATGCAAAAAAATACAGACTACCTATTCTCAAGCCTTTTATCAGTTATGAAAACGCCCCATTAGGAACGATTAGGTAGCCTGCCTTTTGTGTATAGAAAATATCATATTGTATCAATATTGTAGCTTGATGAGGAAGCTTAGTAATATGATATTAGTTTTGACTAAATGTTGCCATTGCTAGATAGAAATAGCCCACAAGGATCATAGCCTGGACTAAAATGGACTGCCAAAAGTATCGTAATCAAAGCCAAAGGGTATCTGGGCAGCTATGCTAAATCGTGATGCTTTCATTTGCTTTCCCAATATACCTTACGACTAGTACAACACAGCATGCTAGAGCATGTCCCACTGATGCTAAATAATTATATAACTTATCACATCATCATTTTCATAACATTGTGTTTGGCTTTAATTAACAATGTGTCCCACTCATTAACTTACCTAAGTTAACATGATCATGATATTAAAAACAAATCTGTGCATGTATGCGTGAACTTATATTTATTATTCTTGGTGCTACATTTCTACCTGAAACTATTGTGTGTGTTTGCAAGACAATTTTTTCTGCTGCTACCAATGCAAAATTTGAGCACATTTCCTTTTGTTTTCCTGGCTTATAACTGTACCTTACAAAATAATAATCTACTTTGCTTGAATTTTACTCAGATACAAAACATTGAAAGTGTTGTTGATGCAGCCTGTCTCTACATGTTGCGCATATTGATATCAGGACCCACGGTAGTGGGTCCTATGTAGGATTGGCTTCGTGGGCGTGGTTTTCGATCGAGCGTTTTAAAACGGTAACGAAGCGTTGTCTTTACTCGCCAGCTCGCATATAATCCATCACAAACATGACAGATATGCACATATAACGTGAACTTCGCTAGACAGTGCCGTTTACGTGGTGTGACAAGTCGGTACCAAAATTCCGCCATTTAATTTTTGTTCTCCTCCTCCTCCTCCTCCTCCGTCTTCCGTTCATCACGTATAACTCGCGACAGGAACGTCGTACGAAGACGAGATTAGCTTCAAAAAGTTGCATTTGATTTCCAAACGTGCCCTATCATACAAATAAGACCTACAGTTGTTAGCTGGTGATGAAATGCCGTGAAATGACCCAAGCAGGTGCAATTCATTATCGGTAGGTTGCCTAGCAGTATCCAATATGACGTCACACACGCGTCTTAATTAACTGTTGCCAGGCTACACAAATATCTATGCATGTACGCAGCTACAGTCAACAGGCGGTTCTAATTGACCAAGCCAAAGAAAACGGCTCGTTAACAAGGTGAACTCTGAGTTTAAGATATCCGAAGAACAACGGTAGGCCTATTAATAAACTCAGATTTAATACCCGATACTGATAAGAGGAATCTAAGCATCCTATGCATTGCAACGAATACACTAAGCCATACATTATATTGACTAAACACTCCTGGCAGAGAAAAAAAATTAGGGAAACAAGTAAATCAAAAAATTCTCTATCGAGAAAGTGATTGGTGGGATGTAGGATTGGGCGCAAAAAGCAAGGAAACAAGGTACAATATGTTAAAGTGAGGTTTGGTAGGATCCTACAACTATAACAGTCCTACATTTGCGAATAGGCTTCTTCATTTGCAAATTCAGGACTGTGAGTTGTAGGATCCCACCAATCACTTTCTCGATAGAGAAGTTTTTGATTTACTTGTTGAAGTACTAATTGAATTGTGTCACATCCACATGTAGATCTACGGCGTGTCAGACGAAACCACCATAGAATTGTTGCACGGCTGGCTGCTGTTGAGCATGCAGTTGTCGTGCAAGCTCCAGCACCAGCTGTACCCCCTGGACCAGCCGTGCCACCTGGACCAGCCGTACCTTCTGGACCAGCTGTACCCTTGCCCACACCAGCAGCCGTACCCTTGCCCACACCAGCAGCAATGCAGCCCTCTCTTGAAGCCGTTCTACAACGTCTTGATGTCATTGAGGCAGCAAATGTTTGGCTTCAAGGGAGGTTATGGCTGCTGGAGAGTGCTGTGCTTGACGCTCCACCTATGCCGACAGCAGCCACATCGTCAGGTGAGACATTTGAAGTCATTCTTGCACTCCATGCTCACCTCCTGCCTACTCCTAAAGGTGCTTCCCGCAAACGGCCCTCTGTGGTGATGGAGGACCCACTTTGCTCTAATCCTCAAAGGAAACGAAGCCACCCGATGAGGATTAGGACACCAACACCATCTCCTCCTCCTGCTGAGGTAACATAATTTATTTGTAGATTCTCCTATTATAGCCTATGCACCAATACTTGTTTTATCTGTACCCCACTTCGTTCACAGGCATCACCACCACCACCACCACCATCAACACGTGTGCCATCACAGGTGCGAACACCAGTAGTGATGTCCATTCCATTGGACATTCCACCTGTGATGGTTCACAGGACACCAGTACTGACTACCTCTGCCACCACATTGCCACCATCACCACCACCACCAACTCGTGTACCATCACAGCTGCGAGCACCAGTAGTGATGTCCATTCCATTGGACACTCCACCTGTGATGGTGCAAAGGACACCAGTACTGATAACCTCTGCCACCACACTGCCTTCGCAGACCACCACCATCAACACTTGTACCATCACAGGTGCGAGCACCCATTATGATATCCATTCCATTGGTCTCTCCACCTGTGATGGTACAAAGGACACCATTACCAACTCAGCGGTTGCGTCTTGTGGCAAAACGGACAAACAAGCCACCAATGCCACCACCACCAAAGAGGCCAGCACCGTAAACGTGAGCTCCTCCACCTGCCAGTCACCACCACCACATCTGTGCCATCCATCCCCTTCTGGTACCAACTTACCCCATGTGTGCTGCCCTGACAGCGCCGAGTTCAACTTTATATCTGGTTGAACTGGACACTTAAATCATAGGCTCAATGGATTATATCAGGTATATCAGGCATAACACAAGATCACTCCTACACTAGTTGGAAAGCACTAATCGTATTGGATCTGGACTGACACTATCTCAGCATATCTAGAATGACTGCACATCTCAACAGTAGATCTACATGTACCTGGACACTGCAACAGGATATTTTGATGTCTGGAGTGGACAGCATCTGGACACCTCAGCACCCAATCTAGACAGATCTACCATAACTGGTAAAAGAACACACGATCACTCCTGCACTGGTTGTACGGCAGGCCGAATTGGACACAGCAACACCGGACTGGACACACAAAGGTGGAACTAACTGAACACCGCCACAGAAGGTGTGAATTTGATTTGACTGGGGGAAAAGAAGCACTAGATCTGGACATATGTGTATCAGATCTATAGACAGCACAGGATCAGTGAGGACTGGATACCACAGTTGTAGATTTCACCAGACTGGACACCATTTCAGTCTAGACTGGGCAATTCCATACCTGATGTACATGGCTGAACTGAACGCCACAATAGAACTTCCGCTAGATATGGCAAAACTGATAAAACACACGTATTCACCATATTCACTCCTGCACTGGTTGGTTAGCACTAATTGAGGCAGCATGAGATCACAGGAAAGCCATGGCATAAAGTGGACGGCAATGTTTTTTGCTGTAGATCTGGTTCGACTGTAAACTATTTTGGACAATTCAACACCTGATCCACACATGCCACAATAGTATATATAGTACATCACGTAGATCCGGCAGGACCAGTAAATGAACTCAAGATTGCTTCTGCAGTAAATTTGGCAGGACTGGACACTGCTACAATCTCAATAGGAGATACACTGCAACAGTAGATTAGGATGTGTGGACTGCACACTACATGTATATATTTGATGGACACACATCGGTACACCACAGCTACAAATTGTCCAATTGTGTTTAGCTGTATTACACGTAATCTAGTGCATACTGCAGTTACATGTAATTTTTTAGACATTTGGTTTTTAATAGCAGACTACTCTTCTAGGAAACCTAAACATCACTTGCTCATTGAAAACACTTTAAATCACATACTCTACAAAATGCCATGGAAATGATAACTAAACATACAACAATATTCCTAATGTCAATTTGCCATCTTTTTAAGATTAATTTCCGTAGCAGTTGGTTTGTAAATAGTTAAAAGTTTGATATATTAATTTGTCTTGCAAGCTCCAAAAGCATTCTCTTTGCATGACGTACATACATTGTAACACAAATATGTGCAGGGTTTATTAAATCAAACAGCCAGCCATTCTGCACAACAATTTATAGCTTTTTTTCATTGAAATTTATTGTGTCTATAATGTGTATTTTTTATTTAACTATGGTTAGATAATTTGGTGTCTTCACCAATGCAACTTCATACACAAAGTAGAACACATGTATAATTTGCACTGTTATTCTCTTGCAATTATAGGCCTAGGTACCGGGATATTAATACATAAATGTATATAAACTTTATAATAATGGGGAATTCCAAATATGTTATCAAATTGATAGTATCAACGATAATTTGCTACTTCAAGTATGATGTGGCTAGAACATGACAACAAAAAAATTATTAAGGTTTATAACTAACAGTATTCGTAAATAAACCGACCCGTCATTCCAATCAAATAATGAAGCTAATTCATATATGCCAGTATTGATATCTTTTCGGTCATAGTAAGAAATTTGTGATATGGAGACTTCACATGGTATATTCAGGAGTTTGGGTTCTGATAGCCATTTGAGCATATTGTTATTATCAAGCAAAATATGCCTTTAATAGCTGAAATGGAGGAATTCCTTTTCCCCTTCATATGGAGGGAAAATAGAGTTGTTATTCATATTAAACCTGCTTGTATGGTTAAAACTAGTAGTAAGAATGATGTGCTGAATATTCCTTTCCCTTCCAGATTTTGTTTAGGATGAAGGTTTAGTTGAAGCGATGAAATAATGTTGAAGCCTCTGCATGGTGCAATACGTGTTTATCTTGTACTGTGTAGCATTGAGGATGACTCAGGCCAAGCATAGCGCACAATGTGATGTGCTGGTATGCATATATAGCTCCTATATATGTTTTACCTCACAATACTTACAAAATTTACCTAATCAACGTAGAATACATTACGCAGTGCACATTATAAATGATTAATACTTGGCAACCACTTCTGCACTCCATAAAAGTTGCAAGAGATGTGGCATTCAATGTTCAACACAAGGATGCAGGTACATATTTAAATCCCAGCAGTTCAGTTATTGGATGCCCTGATAGAATATTTGTTGTGCTGCCTTGGGCATTATTTCTTCTCCCTTTCTCTTTGAGAAATTCGTATATCTTTACTGCAATGTGGGATCAGTTTTCACAAACCCATATATGCTACAAATCACAAGAACATAGACTCAAGCGGAAGGTACAGATGTATTGCATATAAAAGTTATATACAATACTTGCATGTATCCCCTCATTTTCCTTCTGTTTCTTGTTTTGTTTACCTTTTTAAAATCAATTTGAATATAGCCTAATGCTCTCCTGGATATACGTCCAATTGCCATTAGTGAGGTTCTAAGGTGGCTCACTGATAAGTATCCTTGTCCCTTACTCAAAAACAAAGCAGCCTATTTCTTACCACCCACATCAATTTGGTGTAACCTGTCCAAGTGGAGTGGAATAAGTTCTACACAAAGTGTGAAGATGTCTGAATGAATATTGGACTGATGAAAGTGTTGTGCTGCTCAAGGTGACCTTATCCATGCCCCGTATATGGCCTCTAGACAGTGGATCCTTATCATATATGCAGTACACTTTCCCGATATTCTACTTGGAGCTAAATGGCGATGTATCAACACCCTTCTTTATGGCAATTAATGGGGATCTTGTCATTTCAGCAGGGAGTTCACAAAGGAGATCCTCTCGAGCCTTTCCTCTTTGCCCTGGTTTGTATTGGCTATTGAAGATGACAATACTGACTCAGAGCAATGCTGGTACATTGATGATGGAGTTGAGGCAGATCAATCGAAATCAGCTCCAAGCCCTTGCAGTTATTCAGCAGCAAGGACCCACACTTGGCTTGAATAAAAGTGTGAACTGATAGGAGCTGGAGACTTATCTCAATTTCCCAACTGTATCCCTTCGTCACACATTCCAAACCTTGAACTATTGCGTTCCCAATTGGGGAGATGATATATTATGCTCACAGTTTATCACAATGAAGACGTACCCTGCTTTCCCACATACAGCAGATAGGATATCCATTGAAGCCCATGTTGCTTTTGTTGTACTTCATTTTTGTGGAGGATTTTCCAAACTCTCCTTTATAGCTAGAATTAAACCATCTACAATGGCAAGTGCAGCCCTCAAGCAGTTTCGTATCTTTTTTGTTCACCACCGTTTCTCAGTATGTTTAGGCATGAGAGCCATGGATTTAAACACACTTTAGCCCCAATAGGAGGTTCAGAACTTTGTTCTCTATTCCATCACTCTTCCACGAAATACAGTGCTAGCTAGATCAGAATGCTTCTTTATTGAAAAGTGTGTACTAGCTTACATGTCATTCCGGAAGTGATACCATTGAATGGCACCATAAGCTAAGAGACTGTTTTGCCAACCTGTGCTCTAACTCCTGCTTATCTCCTCAATGGAGAAAGGTCCAGGCTTATAAATCTCTAGGACAGCAGATGTGCTGGTGCCAAACTGGTCCCTCTCACATCCATAGCTCTTGACCTCATAGTCATCCATCTGCTTAATACAGACTTGATTCTGGGAGCAAGCTTGGCTTCAGGCAACTCTGCAGAGTTTGGTGCAGTTAGAAAACTGTACATTGGTCTATTATTGGTCTGTGTCAATGACCATATAACTGGAATGTGGAATTTGTAACAAACTACAGATACTTATTGTGAGGGTCTGGGTACCCATTTATGTCTTTGTGTCCGTACTGGCACTATTGTGGACTATTGGAGGGCACCACCTTTTTGGGAGACGCTGGCCTGACAATTATAAAATGCATTGCATCTGCAAAGAAATATGATTTGGTAGAATTGCTGATCATTGATTTTTTCATTAGTATAATGAAATATCAACAGCAAGTAAGTGATGTTAAAATGGCTTCATCCCATCATCCATAAGCACACTGTCCTTTATTAATTCAATTAAAAGAATAATGTTAATGACTGGAATGTGGTATTTGTATCAAACTACATATACTTATTCATTGCTTCAAATAGTTATTTGCAAGTCAAACAAGTACCTTCACATGTTGAGGCTATTGTCTAGAGGTCTCTCCATTTTTATTCCCAGTTGGTAATGGATGCATGAATGACTACTACCCTCACCCAGTTGCATAATGCTGTACATCTGATAAATTAAATGCCTTGTCAAGTCACATAGAGCACATGGAGACTACTGGTATTGATGTCACTCCACCTCGTGGTGTATGACAAGGGAAAGCAGAGCCCCACTTGCATTGGCACAGATCATACAATTTTTTCCCTCTTTTTAGTTAGAGGGTTTATTAAATCCAATTACAATGCATGTTGCAAGTTTTGTCAACGAACTGAACTGCTTATAAAAGAATGCTCTAAACATAGCAAGATTACTGCTGGTGATGTTAAATTTTCACAAAGTGACTTCTTTTATCTCTGCTGAGGTGGAGCTAGAGTGGAAGTAAGTTGCAGGACTTCTTTTGAAGGCAATTAACTCTGAAATGATGGAGCATGAGGCTAGGGATGCACACAAAGTGGTGCGCAGCACAGGTATAAGATGTAAATACATGTAGGTATCAGGTCGGGAGATTACTTTGAGCTAATGGGGCAAATAACCATAATTTGGTATGTTGTTTGTGCTTACTGACTGCTAACTAGTCACATCTAAAACACTCATGACCCTTCAACTAAACATCTTGAACCTGCTGCACCTGTTATTGGTTCTAAGAAAGCCAAAGTGTGACAATCAGATATTCGGCCAGCTAATCAATTAATTATTGGTTGATGATCACAATGGATGACTTCATGGCATGCATAAATGATATAGCTTGAAATGATGTACTGTTTTTTAACTAAAATTCATCTGCTGAAAAATTATCTGATTTTGCGCCTAAATTTCATCTGTTGAAAAATCCTATCACTTCTATTGGTCTTGTCATATTTTGATTGCAACTTTAAATTCTTAATTGTCTGAATAAAATATGGATAAAAAATACAGATCAAAGTGCAGTTTACATCATAACATGAGAACATTACAATCTTGTTTGCTGCCAAATAGCAGCAATTCAAGATATAGAAAACGTCTGGCATAGAACACCAATGGTTATCAATGGGATTATCAAAGCCATTGCCACACATTTTATATACGTAATTAGTGCGAAGAATGCAGTCAATTTTCTAATGGAAGCACATACATAAGATGGAATACAGTATTCTATCACAAAGGATTGGAGCACTCTCACTGCTTGTTCTCAAACTGGAGGATGCAACTGGGAGATGGTGATCCTGAGGATTTGCATAAAGAAGGTAAATAAATGAAATAGTGATGGACATGACCAGAATTAGTGTGTTCTTTATTTTGATCTAGAATGTTCTGTTTATTAAATAAGTCACCAGGGTGATCATGAGGGGGAGGATAACGATGTACCACTAGTGGACAGGTCAATGAGTTTTTTGTTGATGTGGGAGTCACTTTGGCAAGATAATAAAATTAATTTGTTGTGTACACATAATAAGTTGTCTTCATTACATTCCAGTGGACGAGGGTCCTGCAATGTGATGAACTTTACAGGTGCTTAGGTAAAACTAGATGCCTGTAGACAAATATCTATGTAGTTGTTGGTGAGAAAAACAAATTGTTGGCAATTTACTGCTCCTTCCATTCCAATTGTATGCTGCACAGGTGGTGAAGATGTGGTCAGGCGCCTTGCTGCGTGTCTGTGAATACAAAACATGATACTCACTAGCCAATCACATTACACACTTGATTCACAAAAGTAATAGATAGAGATCTACATGAATTTTTGCTTTTGTAATCAATACCCATTTATACTTACAATACAAGACTAGCATATGTGTGTAATGATAGCTCACCTTCATATATGTGTATCCTGTGAAATACATTTGATTAAGATGATTATTTATGTAGTATAGAGTCATAATGCTGGAGACGAGTTCATCAATAGCGAACGTCGGCGATCGGAGGAAAGAAGGCGGGATTTCACCCCACGTGATATATATTTATAGCATTTGTTACGTAATAGTACGGTTACGTAGGTAAACAATCTAAGTACATTGCTCGATACATGTAGTTGTAAATAGTTCCGGCCAAAACTTCGGCTTGACTGATGTCATGAGATCTAGAATCGGCTACGTGTTAATTGCTACCAGTTTTGTTATTGTTATCATGCTGCTCGAACAGAGGGCACTATTTATTGGTGTTGATTGCCTTAGTTTCCAATACAATCTGTGGAAAAATTAGAACGCGCACCACAAAATTTTCCCCCTGTAACGAGATAAGAAATTCTGACAGAAAGGCAGCGTGTGTGTTTGTGTGTGTTTGTGTGTGTGCGTGGGGGAGGGGGGGCGGCAGTCTGTATATTTGCCCCCCCAGTGACAGACAAGCCACCTCGCCACTGGCCAGGCTATGGAGATGTACTGTTATGGCATCCAGTCCAGTCAGATGCAGTGTTGTGGTTTACAGCCTGGCCAAGCATACATCAAGTTAGCATTATGTTGTATGAAGAAATTACCAGCTGAACATTAATTGCATGGTTAGACTCATCTGTATGAACACATTTCGAGTAATTTGCTTGGCGGCTGGTGCGCCCCTATCGTCATTTTGGCGCCCCCTTTTTAAGGCCAGCTGGGGGGGGGGGGGGGGGGGGGGGGGCAATTGCCCCCCCTGCCCCCCGGCCACCTCGCCACTGAGCCTGGCCAAGGCAAAACATTTCAGGGCTTGTGGAATCCTGAACTCTGTGGACACAACTAACCACAAGTGTCCATGCAGCACATGATCAGCTCATGCAGGGATATTAATTATATATGTATTTAATATCCCTGGCTCATGGCACTATCGTATATTATCGGATTGTGTTTATGTGTATTATTACTGTACAGTGTCTATTATAATTACATGTGCCCTGTGAGTTGTGATATTTGTTTATAATAGTATCTGTAGCGGAGTAATGTGCGCTCACGTAGCGCAGTCCTACTACAAGTCTACATATTGCGGACGAGGGTGAAACGCAGGGGCGGATCCAGGATTTCTGAAAAGGGAGGAGGTTGTTGCTGAATAATTATTAATTAAAGATGGGGAGGGTGCGGGAGGGGGACCCCGCCCGCCCAGCTAGGGGCCGGGATCTGGGGGAGCGCTATAAGCTCCCCCAGCGGCGGAGCCCCAGAAGCCAACGCCTTTTTATTATATCAGGCTCAAAACACTACATAAAACTGCGTGCAAAAACGGAATACTATAGGATCATTTTCATCATATAGATTGATCAATGGGTACTTTTAAAAGTAAGCCGGAATACTGCATGCATACTTCAGTATGAGTTTTTATAAATGTCCCGTTTTGTTCTTTAGAGTGCAGTGTGATTATGTAGTATATTGCCGTACTGGAGCGGAAGACTTTTAATTTACATCGCCTCATGCATGGTTGCATATTGCATAGAGACGAGCGAAAGAAAATCGACTCAGCAATCGCTATAGCGATCGTTTTAAATCACGTAGAGCAGATTGTAAAACCTTCTGCACTGACAGAAAATGCCACAGAAAGCTTGCGTTCAAGACGAGTCGGAGACAAAATCGCGGGTCCGTTACACGAGGCACGCGCACGCTGAACTTCAGAAGCCATCTATTAGAATCGCCGTTACTTTTTGTTTAGCATCAGCACAGAAGCTATGTTGCTTGTTATTTAAAGAATACAGTTGTAAAGACAAAGCCTCAGGCGTCCCTTAATTTGCTTACGCAAGTATAAAGCACCACGCACTTACGTAAGTCGTAAGAATGACTCGATTGATATTGTTAATAACTATACAGTACATGTACATGTCACGGCTGTTTCGAGCTGGACATTAGGTTGCTAATTAGAACACATTCGAACATTACGGTATTTTGGTATTTGGGATCCTAGAGAAGCTACATTGTAATTATTTTGTGGTTTACGTTCAGAGGCGCTGCTTGCCACTACCAATTCAATATACACAACCATTATGCTTTTGAGCTATTCCACAACAAATTTTGTACTTAAAAAGAAAGATACGCACAGTTATCTTCTTTGGCCCATAATTGCCGCGCATGTGACTATTGAAGGCACGCCTTTTAATATCTTCATTAAGTGCTCAGGCGGCAACCGATTTTTCTCGAAACCCGCCCGGCAGATGGTTTTAAAAACTTCTCCTACTCAAAGAGCGATAATTGTACTTCATCTTTGCGTTTAGTACATGCTGGGGCTTATTTTCTGGTGAGAGAACGACACGGTTACTCGGGACCATGTAACTAATGAATAATGCACGTTGCCACACCCATCTGTATAAATTTGACATACGACGACAATGGAAACACGCAATGACGTCATGTCTAGAAGTTCTGTCAGAGAGTATTTGGTCATAACTGAACTATATAAGGGTGGAAAACGAGAGCTTCAAACAAAATATACCCGTGCTGCCTTTTCAATTGGAGTTCTTATTTGACATTCTTTGCAATGGACATAGTCACATACGCAATGACACTGTCCTCCAGAGCGTGCAAGTACAAGAAGCAGCAGTAAAGAAATTGTATACAGGTGTATGGTAAAGCCATAGAACAGGCTCCTAGCAAGAAAAGGACAGTAAACATGCACCTACTCGAACACCATGGGTGGACATGTGCAATCATGAATGCATGCAGGCTTTGGGCTGATGGGGGAACGAAGCACACAACCATTTCAATCAGTCGTACAGGACATATGAGTATGGCCAACTGCCCAAGGACACTTAATTATTAGGCGTAGCCCGAAGGCCGAAGGTCGGGCTAGTACGCCTGAGTGTGAGTCAGTGTGTTTCCAAACTGGAGTCTTTGAGGCCAGAAAAGCTAAGTCGAAATAGAAAATGCGAAGAAAAGTGTGTGATTTATGTTTTCCAAGCATACTTTAATACTAGTAGGACCTATGTGTGTTTCGCACATATACGTAATGATATGAGAGGACCACTTCGCTACGTAAAAAAAATCTGCCCTTTTCAAAGCGTTGGCATGACGTGCAGAAAATAAGCCCCGTTACACCCTGAACAGAACCAAATACAGCCATCTATTGAGTACACGTTTCTAAAAGAGTTTTTTCATTTGGCCGGGCGGATTTCTCAAAAAAACCTATTGACACGAACAACTCAAAATAAAGCGCATGTAGTCTCGGCCCTCTCTTCGCGCGTATGTAAATACAACAAAGACAAAACTTATACTGTTTTAGTCCTCGAAGGACGCCTGACTGATATATCGATTCAAAGTGAGCTTACGTTGTACGGATAATTAAAGAAGGATAAGCCACATTCCAGTGCCATGTGGTAACTAGGGTTCAGTTGCCTGTCTCCAAGCAGGGGATGGGGACGAGACCTAATGTCCAACTTTTCAATGGAATGAAACAGCCGTGATGTGATCGTGATTCGATTGTTAATTATATAGGATATCTGGCAGGGCTGCTCATTTAATTTCAGTAGCAGATCTACCGACATAGACGCTGTTATGAACTTACTATAGTCGTCTTTTTTTGTCGGCGCCAATCATTCAATAGCAATATTATATTAGTACAGCATGATTGTAATCATGATACGTACGTACATGTATATAAACGCCCATCTTGCAAAATTATTCCATTCTTCAGCGAGTTCTTAAGTGCTTTTACCAAAAAAAAATTCAGTCCGGTTGCGGTTCCTTGTTGTTCAGTTGTTTTTTTGAAAAAAAAAATTGCTTGCTTTTTTTGCAATATTATATATATAAAATATTATTCCTTGCGTGCAGTTGCATTTAGAAAAAAATAAATAAATCAGTTCCGTTCCTGATTTAATTGCTATGGCTGCGATGCCGCCACGATCCGTAAGTCATCAATATTAACTTCATTTTTGGTGTCTGACCTACGTACGTTTCTTTATGCACATGCAGCTACGTAAAAAATTTGCTGGTAGCAAATTTCTTGGTCGCGGAAGCCAGGCCCCCTGTGCTGCTTCCGCTGTCACGAAAAATTTACAGTCAAGTGGCAGGTACGTACATAGCTGCATTTTGTATGCATAAACCTACAAGCGTTTGGAAGCGCGTTTTGACGATACTTTTAAGAGAGAGATATATAAATGTATTATCTCTTTACAATCATATTGTAGGGAACCCGTGCACCCCACCTAAATTCGCGCTCTCCGCGTGCGGAGATAGAGATGCGGTGCTACTCCCAAGGAAGGAGCTATCTCCACCATCTGTCAAAGGTTCACCGTAAGTGCATCGGATGTTCATACTAGCAGAGATAATAGTATGAGTCGGTGATGTAATGGGGGTAGGTCTGCAGAAGTACGTTATAAGCTGGGGTTTGAATGTCACTTTAATAACAATTAATGTGCAATGCCGATTCGGTTAGCCTTTTTGCCTTGCTAGTGTGGAAGCGCCTTTAGGAATCTTTCTCTTTTGTTCGGAGTTTCCTATTAGTGAATGTTAATATTTTCATTACGGGTCTGAAAGGGGGTTGCAACCCCCCCCCCCCCCCCCCCCCCCCCCCCCTCTGGATCCGCCACTGAAACGGCCGGAGATTGGCGAAGCACGGGACAATCGCGCCTTTGCAGAGCGTTCGATAGGTCTCAAGAGGACTAGCTGGGTGGCCGGAATTCACAGAACAGCTGGAGCAGTATTTGCGATTAATTCTGCTGGAACGACAACATACAAACTGATCCGTAGCCTGATTGCGCCACAGAAGCCCAACGAGAAGTCCTACGATGAGCTGGTACAAGTATTCAAGGTTCCGCCGCCTGCGGAGCGCTTCAAATTCAACTCCGGAGTGCGCCAGCCGAGTGAAAACGTTGCGACATACATCTCAGAGCTGTGGCAACTCGCCACAAAGTGCAACTTTGGGAAGAGTCTTGACGAGATGTTGCGGGACAGGATTGTGTGTGGCGTCAACGACGCCCGTATCCAGCGACGACGTCTCGCTGAGCCGGCTGAAAGGCGTGAAGGAGTTCCAGAACTTCGGAAGCTTGCTATTAGGTGCGGAGGTAATTTAGAATCTACTAACGGCGTGCAAGTGGATATCCCAGGGATGTCAAGTGTTTTGTGTGCAGGAGAAAGGGCCCACATCGCGTGTATCTGCTGCAAGGCGAAGGCTGGAGAAGGTAAACCACGGACTAAGGGACGACCGCAGACTGATAAGACCTAGAAGTGAAGCCACAAAAAGCAACACTTGCTGACATATTCAGACCATACAAAGCCTATCGTGGTGAAGATCATCAGATGCCAAGGAGCTTGAGCGAGATGGTGGTGCATCTGTAACATGTATCGCGAACAAAACGTTCAAGGAACTCTGGAAAGGGAGCAGGAAGTTGAAGGAGTCAACTGTAGTCTTGTGCTCATATGCTAATCATCAAGGTGTTAGGAGAGTTGGACGTGACAGTTGTGTATGGTGACCAGAAGATGAGCCTGAGTTTGCTGGTAGGTGCTTGAAAGGGATTAAGCCTGTTGGCAGATTAGGCTAAACTGGAATGAGCTGTACAGGATAGATGGCAAACCTGCACCAACACTGAACCAGATCCTAGACATGCATCGTGAAGTCTTCAAAGATGAATTGGGATTGGTGATGGGAGTGGCTGTGTAAATTCATGTCAAGCCTGATGTGAAGCCACAGTTTTTCAGACCACGTCCAGTACCCTTAGCACTCAAGTCCAAGTTGGAGGATATTTACAACTTGCATTGGACGAAAAATCCAAAGTGCATACAACCGACCATCAACACACCAAAAGAGTTGTTCAAGTACCATAGGTTTCCATTTGGAATATCATCAGCCCCAGCCGTTTTTCAGCAGACAATAGAGAGCCTGTTGCAGGGACTACCTACCACACGTCATAGCATACATGGACGACATGCTGGTGACTGGAAGGACAGAGTTGGATCATTTGAGGAACTTAGATGAGGACCGAGTTGCTCACCAGACTGGAAGCAGCAGGGATGCCTCTAGAGGTGCAGTATCTGGGTCATTGTATTACCAGTGAGGGAGTGTTTCCTACTGAGGAGAAAATGAGCAGCAGTTAAGGTCATTTTTGGGCAGTATAAAGTAGCAGTAGGATTTTGCAGCCCTGGCTCCAGCTGGTAACAAGTCTCACCAAGAGATATACATAGAGGTCTCCACGAGCCATGCAACCCCCCCTATCTTGTGTTTCTGTCCCCAAATCACACGAAAACTCATATGAACTCGATTGAAGTCATTATATTATCAAAATCTCTTCATAACTATTACTCGATATTACGCCATGATTAAGGGGTGATTAATCCAAAATATAGCTTCGATACCATTGATATTTCGCTATGAAACGAGGGGGTTGCATGCCTCGTGGAGACTTCCATGTATATCGACATGGTTAGACCCGTTACCAGCCGAAGTCAGGGCTGCAAAATCCTACTGCTTTATAATAACTCTGAGCCGATTTTTTTATGTAGTAATAAAAATATTTTTTTCGCTTCATCGGAAAATGGAGTCAAAATTTCGATACAAAACCGGACACCACCGGTCACTCGACACCGCAAGCTCTTGGACTCCGCCGGTCACCGGACACCACCCTAATACATAATTTTTATCAAAAGTGGAGCGTAGATTTATAACAATTTTATACTATATTATTTAGTTTTTATATAATTAATTTTCATATACTTTAAAGTTTTTTTATATTGATTTATGGCAAATATAATAATGTGGTAGTATGACTCCTCATGGCCATGCTTATACTAGCTAAATATTTTTTTCAACTTAGATAATTATTTATGTACTATGTATTACTGGAGCAAAAATGTTAACTGCCCAACAACACATTCAGAAACTCAAAAAGCTGAGCTCGAACGAGAATATCCCAAGTGGTATTCGTCAAGCTCTTCTTAATGAAATTGCAGACCTTGAACAAGTTATAAACAAACCAATAGTTGACTATCCGCTACCAGAGTTTAAAAAGCGAGCATCAAAACCTAAAGATGTTATGGATAAATTTGCTGTTGATAAGTTTAATGAGTATAAATCAAAACAGAGCAAAAGGCAGCAAAGGTAGCTAAGAAGGAGAAAAAGCAAAATAGGTCTCGTAAGAATAAGCCCCTAGAAGATCTAGATTTTAATGAAATGTATTCTAATCCTAATGAACTTGAATTTGGTCATACTTATAAAGGTAAGATATTAAATAGGTATACCATATACTTCAAAGAAGATAATGAATTTATTAATTCATATGATGATACCATTCAATTTGTAAAGCCAAAGATAATTGAAATTCTTAATAAACGTATAACTGACGATCTAGGAATAAAGTTCAGCCTAATTATGACCGCTACATTTGTAAAGGAATCGTTTGGTGAAATGATAGTCGATGGCGTTGTCGTAAAGATGCCTCAGTCGAAACAAGTGGCTTATATGAGAACTAAAAATTATATATGCATAAATAAAGATGAAATTGATAATGCAGTTAATGAATGCGTCGGAGATATTATTATCAAAATAGACGAATATACTAATCAAGGTAGTAATTGGGTATTTATGCAAGCCGACAAGATGGATCTGGAGATAGCAAAATACAAACCGTTCAAAGGTGGATCTTATATGAAAACACCTGAATATGTGCCGCCTAGGTGCGTTATAAATGTAGAAAATGATGATGATGCATGTTTCAAATGGGCCATTCTTTCATCGCAATTTCCACCTGAATGTCATCCTGAGAGAGTTAGTAAATATAAGCCCCATGAAAAGAAATTTAACTTTGATGGAATTCATTATCCTGCAGACATTAAAAACGTTAAAAAGTTTGAAAAGCAAAATCCTACGTTGTCAGTTAATGTATTTTTAGGTTATTATAAAGAATGTAAAGGTGTTAAAACGTTTCAAATGCATCCACTTTATGTGTCTGATAGATATCACGGATTCGAGAAAAGTGCGATGATTGATCTACTATTAATAGAAGGTAAACATTATGTTTGGATTAAAAATTTTGGTGGATTGTGCTATAGGTTTACTAAGAATAATCATAAAAAATATCCTTGCAGACGATGTCTCCATGTTTGCTCTAGTCCCGATGTTTTGTCGAGACACGTTGTAGATTGCAAAGGCATATCAAAGTCTCCGAAGAAAGTAAAATTGCCTGATGAAACTAATAACTTCATAGAATTTGATGAATATAAAATGTGCATGAAAGTTCCCCTGATAATATATGCAGATCTCGAGGCATATAATAAAAATGTTGATATACAATGCGGTGATAATACGAGACAGATTGCAGAACAAGATGCAAATTCTTATTGTTATACTGTTGTCTGGAGAGATGGAAAGAGAGAAGGTCCGTTTCTCTATAGAGGTCCAGAACCTGTTGAGCATTTCTTAAATGAGTTAAGAAAATTAAACTTTAGAGTCACCGATATTCTATCAGATATTAAACCAATGATAATGACTGATGAACAAAAAGAGAGTCATGAGATTGCAACCAGATGCTACTTATGTAATTGTGAATTTGATGCTAAAAATAATAAAGTTGCCCACCATGATCATCTCAATGGATTGTATGAAGGTCCCGCCTGCAACGCCTGCAATTTGCAGATGGTTATAAAGCCAAAGAAAACTCCTATACCTGTTGTCTTTCACAACTTGAGAGGTTATGATTCACATTTAATTTTATCAAAAATTGGCAAACTTATGAATGACAAAACATATATGCGTTGCATTCCAAATAATATGGAAAAGTATATGTCATTTAACATGAATCGTTTCACATTCATTGATTCTTACCAATTTATGAGTGATTCTTTAGATACTTTGGCCAAAAATTTGTCCGAATCTGAAATGGTTCATACCAGAGATTATATCAAGGATAAAGAGATATTTGACTTGCTGAGAAAGAAAGGTGTGTATCCTTATGAATGGGTTAGCGAATATGATCACTTGGATTCTAAATTTAATGAAACACAGTTGCCAAATAAGGATGCATTTTATAATAGACTAACTAGAACTAATATATCAAATGAGGATTACGAGCATGCCAAAAATGTCTGGGAAAAATGTAAGTGCAAAAATTTCGGAGATTATCACGACATTTATCTGGAGACAGACGTCATGCTGCTGACTGATGTCTTTGAGACGTTTCGTAGTATGGCTCTGAAAAATTACGGTCTGGATCCGGCTTACAAATTTTCAACCCCAGGCTTTGCGTGGTCAGCTATGATGAAAAATACAAAAATGAAACTAGAATTAATAACTGATTATGATATGCATCTCATGTATGAAAAGGGTATAAGGGGCGGGATATCTACCGTTGGTGCAAAGAGGTTGGCTGAAGCCAATAATAAATATTGTAAGAATTATGATCCTGAAAAACCTAGTACACATATTATGTATCACGATGCTAACGCCTTGTATGGCTGGGCTATGACTCAGAAGCTGCCGTATGGAGGATTCAAATGGATTGATTTAACTTTGGAAGAAGCTATTGATCTTATACAAAATACAACAACTGATGATAATGTTGAAAGAATATACGAAGTTGATCTAGAATATCCGGAGGAATTACACGACGATCACAGCGATTACCCGTTGGCACCAGAAAAGTTAAAAATCAAAAAAGATATGTATAGTATTTATCAACTTGAGTTGGCTGAAAAGATTGGTAATAATTTAACAGAATATGAAAAACTTGTACCAAATTTAATGAACAAAGAAAAGTATGTTATTCATGGACAGCTATTGAAGCTGTATATGGAATTGGGATTGAAATTGAAGAGAGTTTATAGAGTTATACAATTTAACCAGTCTGCTTGGTTGGAACCCTTCATACGACAGAACACCGATCTTAGAAAGAAATCGAAATCAGAATTTGAAAAGTGTTTATATAAACTCATGAATAATGCTATCTATGGCAAGACAATGGAAAATGTCAGGGAAAGAATAAGGGTAGAACTGGTGCATGGGAGTAACGAAACTAAGATACAAAAGCTGGTAAATAGCCCGTGCTTCGATTATGCCAGGCCTTTCGAAAATGACGTAATTGCATTCCATATGTTCAAGACCACGGTCAAGTTATATAAGCCAATTTATATAGGCCAAGCTATCCTGGATATATCAAAACACTTGATGTATAACTTCTGGTACAACCATATTAAGAAAAATTATGGAAATAAAGCCCAACTTTTATATACAGATACTGATTCTTTATTGTATGAAGTAGAAACCGAGGATATATACCAAGATATGAAAAAGAATGAAAAATTCTATGACTTCAGTGAATATCCCAAGGACCATTTCTGTTATGATCCAAGTAAAGCTAAGACGCCCGGACTGTTTAAAGATGAATCTTGTGGTAGACCTATAACGGCTTTTGCGGGTATTATGTCAAAAATGTATTCATTTACTAGAGACCCATTAATAAATGAAGAAGAGAAAATTATATGCGATAAGACTGTGTTTGTTAAGAAAGGTATAGACCTGGAATCTATGTCGAAGAAAGAGCAAGAAGGTTTGTCAAAAGACAATGCCAGAAAGAATATTATTAAAAAGATTAAGGGTGTAGGTAATGTTGTGGTTAATCTCGATACTAGCTTCGAAATGTACAAAAATTGCATCGAAACTGGGGCCCAATATAGCTTCAAGCAAACGATGATAAGAAGTAAGAAACATAAGATCGGCATCTATGAACAAACGAAGTTGGCCCTGTCTCCGTTGGATACGAAACGATATATACTCGATGACGGCATAAATACATTGGCTTTTGGCCATTATAAAATAAGAGAAGCGAATTATCAAATGATTGACGATTTCTTTGCCTCCTTGTAAATCTCTACTGTCGTATTAGAAATTATAAAAATTATAAGTATACAAAAGGTAACGTAACTCCACAACATGGCTCAAGGTAACGATGTCATGGCGGAAGAATGGGAACAACGAATTGCTCTACATTTGTATGATCCCGCTTTGGATACTGATCCCATGTACGACGTCTTGCATCCCAATGTGTTTTCAACTACTGTAAGCGATATTAATTCAATGGAATTCTGTAAGAGTCACCTCGATGCTCTTAATGATGCTGACCTAGTATATACGTTTAATGAACCCTATGTGAAAGTTGCAACGGAAGCTGAGAAAGATGTGTATAAATATTGTAAAAAATGTGGAAAGTATTGCCCTGCTGAGATGTTTGCTAGATGTAAGTCAGGTAAGTCAAAAGCTGCATGTATTATATGCACTGGCGATTATGGTATAATTCCTTCCCATATTTATGAAAATATGAGGTCTGTTAATAATAAAATAAATAGACGAAGAGCTTACTATAAAACAAGACTTAATTCATATACTTGCAAAATTTGTAAGGAAACATTCACATATAATAATATTGTTTCTCACAATATTTCTAAAAAACATAGGAATGCTCTATTGCAACAAGATATAGCCAATGATACCAGAGATACAAAAGCTAAGCTATATGATTTAATATTTAAACAAGAAGTTGAAATCGAATCTCTGAAATCATATATACAGTCTCAGGAAGAGCATTACGAGCGTATGGAGAAAATGAGTAAACAACGAATTGAAATGCTAGAAGATGACCTAAAATATTATAAAGCCAAATCTGCAAGACATTAAATGAATAAAAAATAAATAGTAGTTAAAAATAAAATAAGTAGTTAATTTTTTTACCAAAAGGTTACCATTTCATCTTAATACCAGATGATTTTTTACATCTATTACCAGATGTTTTTTCATGTCTCAGACATGTTTATTTTTGTCCATATTAGAGTGCGGACACTTCACTTGGTAACCAGGGAGTGAATTAGGCCGCGGTATAAGGGAGGAAATCTCAGCTGGTCCTAATCAGTGCTGGATACCTTCTGCCACCTCACGATGGACAGTTACCGGGCAACCCTTACTACTAAGGCTTTTGTCGGCATATTTATGGAGTAGCCGTATAAATGTGTTGCACTTGTGGGTTTCCGGTTTGACACTTGACTTTTTTGAACTTTGTACCTAGGAATGCAATGAATATAATAATGTAGCAAAAGTTGAAGGAATTTTACTTGCTCTGCGGTCAGGAATTGAGTTGTTATTGAGATAGTATTTAAACAACTGCACCGTCATTGCAGTCATTTTTGCATTGTCATCGTGAGCGAAGAGATGTCGGGGTTTACGCAGGAGGATTTGGACGAGAACATTGCTAAGAAGATGAGGCTTATTCAGGCAGGTCAGGAGTATGTAGCCGATTGTGATAGACTTGGCATGAAAACAGTTGACAAATTTCTTGCCATTGCAAAGTCAAATGCTGGCTCAAATCATGCTAATGAAAATGCATGGAAGGCAACGATGCATTTGTCAACTGTGACTGTGAGGGCTGCTAGAGGGTCTCCGTATGGCAGCAGCGCTTCGATGCCCTCTTCTGGATACAGCACTCCTATGTTGAGAGATGTTTTGTTACCGCAGTTGCAAAATTCTCAACGAATGAGTGGATCTCCTATACCAACAGATGATCAATCTTCTTATTCCGGGGCGCAACTTCCTCCTACTACTCCGGATAAACTTGATGAATTAATAAAAATGACAAAGTTCAGTACTGAAAAACTAGAGCAACTGAGCGCTCGCATGGATAAGTTTGAAGCCAAGAAAAAGAAGAAAAAGCCCTGATATGTGATATGTGTAGTGGATGTTATTTGTAGTCAATTTCAATTTTTCCACATCAGATTTGCTAAAGTCATGTTTGTGGTGAGGAGACTTGTGTGTTTCTGATTTGCGACTGAAAAGGTTACCCATATTTAGAGTTCTATTAACCAATTAATAATAATGGATATTCTAATACGCACACTTCTTGGCAACACTGCTAGAGTAATTTTGAATTATTTTGGGTATACGTATGCCAAAATTTGGATCAGATTCAGAGGAATGTATTTGGTCAAATGTGAGATAGGCCAAAAATAAAAAAGTAAAAAAAAAAATATGCATGCATTAATTATTAAACTATATATTTTTTTAGACTATTAATGGTTAACAACTCTATTGAGGTGATCTAGGTAGTTTAACTTGGCGTCTTCGTGAGGGCCTAGATAGAAGGAGTGATTATATATTTCTTTCACAATACTCTGAACAAATGTGCACTCTGGTTCGGGGTGTTTTTCAAAGAATTTATCTCTTAGTGAACATATTGCTTCAAAATCACCAACTATAGTTTTATACTCTTCAATTATTGGTTTAATATCTTCATACTCTTGCTTATACAGTGGCTCGAGATGATGGGTAGAGTAAGATAACTGATGATTGATTTTTCTCAGACAAGTGAGCTGTTTTTCCAGTAGGTTATTGAAATCATCATACTTCTTTCGAATCACATATGACTCCATCTCTTCTGCTGCTGCTGCTTTGTCTGCCATTGCCATCGCTGTTGCTGATCACGTAATATCTATTTATAACTAAATCTTTAATACTAAATAAATAGCCCATGGAAATCATAATATGAATATATAAAAGTTATAAATTGTTAACGAATGGGTTGTGTTACATCAAGAGAAAAGTCATTGAGGGAATCAGGGTTGTATGTTTTTGTCAACGAGTTCTTAAAAGAAAATAATGAAATTTTTAAAAATACTAATTATGTCATGGATAAGATCTTTGCTTATCGCGTTGACCTATATAAGACGTATTTTATACGGGGGCTTATCACAAATAAATTGAATTGCATATGGATGGACGAAGGCACCACAGTTATATCGATAGATGAGAAATATTTTCCACAGGATTCTATTTTTATTGTGAGGATACACACGAGTTTAAAGCCTTATCACAAAAATATGTACGTTTTTGAGAATATAGTAGGAGAATTGCAAGCAACCTTTTCTTTATTGTTTGACTGCGATTTTGCCTGCATATTTTAAATAGTTAGCTATATTAGAAATAGAAAAACTATTAAGTATTAAAAGATGGCCGATAACAGCGAACTCGAAAGTATTCTGTACGGCACAACGAAAACTGAAATGCCTGACTCACAAGGTGTAATGAAGACAGTATTCATTCCTATGCATCTCGAAGAGGCATATAAAAAAGTGCAAGATGATTGCGACAGTTATAACTCACACAATCCAAAATGCCCTATTTGTCATAACAGAATTGCAATGTCAGTTAGGCCTCGCATTCAAAGAAACGCACAAAAAAATATCTCTGAGAGAGTATATGATAGAGTGATTAAATGTGCTGAATGCACCAAGAAATTCTTCAAAGAGTCTAGAATTTATTTCAATGTTCAATATTCAAAACAACAAGTGACTAAAGCAAAACAACTTGGAATGAAATACGACGGATATCTAAAGTGTTGGTACATGTATAAAAATCAACATGAGAATTTGTTAAAATTGGCTACGGTTACTTTTGATGAAATTGATTATGATTCTTTGGCAGGTATTCAAGGCTGTATTTAAATTAAGTCAGAAGTATAACAGCCGGTGCTAATAATTACAATACTTTTAGCTAGCGTTAATAGGTCATGCGACGTTGATGCATAAAATGATAGTGCACTTCCTCCGGCAATAGGCAAAGTGTGAGTGTAAGCGTCGCTATTTTTTTTGTACATTTGACGAACACCATTAGTCACGCCGCCAATAGATGCATATAAATATGGATTTTCATTCAAAGAATATGCCATGGCACCGGACACCAAAGAAGCAAGTCCTATTCGCAGTAATTTTGTTTTATCGTTATCATATTCTGCATTATATGTTGTCGGATTAAAATTTATTGTATTATTATTTGACAGATTTGGATTGACCGTTATCGTAGTATCTATTTTTGGTTGCACAATATTTGTATTTGGTGTATTGACCGTAACAGTATTTTTACTACTCGACGTGGAAGTCGAGGGACCCGATTGTGATGACGATTCATTACCCATGGCTAATAATTATTTTTATTTTTTATCTATTCTATTCATAGATCAGATCTAGATTTATATTCCAGATTATTGAGCTGCTGAGAGATGGAAGATGAAGCAGAGCTAGCAATTTCAAAAACTTTGCTTGAAACAAATGAAGGATCTATATATCTTAATATGATATCTGAGGCCACTGCGTATCCTGCGCCTCTTAAAAACTCTTGCTGCAATGATCCTCCTCCACCTACCAGTTGTAGAGCTGCGGTATATGCGGCGCCCCCAGAAAGTGCACCGACTGCATAGCATTTATAATCCTCTGGATTGACCGGCATGTTGGAAGCAACACAGATTCTAGGTAGCAGCATTGTTTTACCATAATAATCTCCTATTCCGGCTATAGCTGCGTATGCCATACCGGTTGTTGATAGATAGTCTCCAGAATAATAGTCGTAAGCGTATGCGACACCCGCTGCCACGACGCCTTGCTTTATTGCTTGAGCTAGGGACATTTTTGTTACTTAGATATTGATAATACGTTACATAATATTATATATTCTATACAAAATCTTTGGCCAATAACTTTTCTATGTCAGATGCAGCACTTAAAAAGTTACTAAAGAAGCCGAGCGAATTTGCGAAGCTTTGCCGCGCTAATAATATTAATCCAGATACTTGTAAGACTACTGTTCCTGACGTGGGCTCAAGTGCTAAAAAATCTGAGTCTAAATCTATGCTTGATAGCTTATGTTCATCTGGAAACAAATCCTTACAAGAAGATAAGGTCCAAAATGATACTGAACCAGCTGACACACCCGAATATGATGCTCCTGCCTCTGCCGACTCCACCTCCTCCGACTCCTCTAGAGCTCCTGCCACCTCCGAGCCCGCTAGAACTCAATTGAGATTTCCTCCGGAGCCTACAGCTATGTTGATATTTGGGCCGCCTAAAAGAGGTAAAAGTTATTTATTGAAACAGATGTTCATGAATCCTCCTATAGATCCAGAAACTGGTAAATCAGCCATACAAATTATGGTGATATTTACACCAACTTTTAAAGATTGGGCAGATGTACCAAATGCTAAAAAATGTGTACGATCTTGGTCCAGGAATAACATAAAAGCAATAATGAAGCACCAGATGGAAACCAATGGCAAATATCATGCCGCAATTATTATTGACGATCTGCTGGCAGTTATTAATTATGATGATGAAATCATGGTAGAATTATTTACAAGACATAGACATTACAACATGACTATAGTAATTTCTGCTCAAAATATTACAAAAACTATACATCCTATTATTAGAAATATGATTTCAATATTTGTAACTTTTGACTTGCCATCGTTAGAATCTAGTAAAATAATATACGACGCCTTTGGTGCAGATTGTTGGCCAAGTGTGACAGAAATGTTCAAGCAAATCAAAAAGTTGAATTTAAGACCTACTCATTCATATGTAATTATAAATGTCGGGGACTCAAAATTTTCAGTAGGTTGTGGTTAATATATAGATGTAGGCGAATTTACTATGTAATCGGCAGCTATTCCTGCAGCAGAACTTAATAGAGATATGCCGATGCATTCCTCGATGGGACTACCTAAATATGACATAATACCGGCACCTATTGCTGTTGATGCAACAAAAGTAATAATTTGATTTTTTCCGCTACTTGGCAGAGCAGCCGGAGGTTCATACCTGTCATAAGGATTTGGAATTAAATAGGACCCGTTATAATAATTGGCTACTTGATCGCCTGCGAGATATGCCGCCCCCGATATTGCCGCTGACATTCCTGGGTTATAATTCATTAAATATCCACCGGCATAGCCACCTGTAGCTGAAGCTAATGTAGGAATTATTGGTATATTATTGCTACCTATAGAGCCTAAGCCTCCTTTGCCAGATTGACTAACATCATTTGGTTGATTAAAACCGAAACTTGGAGTTGCCGTAGTGGTAGAACTTTGACCAAATTGTTTACCCGATGACGCATCGTTTTGACTTAATGATATATTAATTGGATTAGTAATTACTGGGCTGAGAGTATTATTATTCGGAGAGTAATTTGATAAATTTCGAGTACTATTGTCTGGCGCTATACGCCTGACTTAGCTCTTGCGAAGATGTATCAACCGAAACCATTATTTTTAGACTATATTTGACATATGTATAAATATTTATATGTTGAAATTCAGTTGGAAAAATGGCAGCACTAGCAGCTACACAGGGATTTGCCGCAGCAAACGGTGTATATCAGAGTTCTATTGTTCAAGACTCTTTGGCACAAGGGGCTATTCCTCACAGGATGTTGTATGCAGTTGTTATGGGAGGCGGTAGTTATCTGATCACTTCTTTGGTCATGTCTGGAGGCATTTCAGGATTAATCAGAGGTACTCAAGGTGCATTAGTAGACAGTTCGCCAATCGGTTGGATAGTTAATCCATTTTTGAAAGGAAAAACTGCTGGCGATTATATATCGGGCAATACGTCAAAAGGTTTCTTAAGAGATAACGCACCAGCTATAGCAGGGGCAGCCGGAGCAGTTCTTGGCTTTTATCTTGGTTAAATATTTATATATTTATAGATATAAATTACATTAAAATATTACAAAATGACATTGAGAGGTAACGCTGGAAGGTTGGTGCAAGGTGTTAATAATTTGTCAGGTTTTGTTTCATTAACCGAAGGACCTGGCATTGAAATTGCGCCAAACAATTCAAAAAATTCGCTTCAATTTAGCACAGTTACTGCAACTCTAGAATTTGACGACATCCTAGCAAACGGTGATTCTACCGCAAGATCAGCAAAATTTTTGAATAATGCTTCGGATACTATACCGGCACTTATAGTTCATAATACTCTAGATTTTGGATCTGGGTCTGTGGCGCCTGGTGTGACATTGAAATATAGTCCTGGTACTCCAGACGGTTTAGTTATAGGACCCACTACTGGCACAGATAAAAAAATATTAAGAACTGACATCATTGGTGCCAATACGTCATCAGCAATTGTTGCAAAAAGTGGCATGACTTTTGATACAGGCCTTACATTAACTGTTGACAATTTAGTTGCAAAGTCTGTATCGAATAATGGTAACATAACGGCTCATAAATTGCTACCATATGACGCAGCTGGTGTTACAATAGATCTGGATAATTGTACATTAACTTGTGCAGATACTGTTCAAGATCCTAGAGTTAGTATATATCCTGGATTAAATTGTTATGGATATATTACAGGTTCGGCTGGCGCTGCAATTTCTGGGGACTTTATTCTTAATAATACAATTTCGACTCCAACGATAATAAATCCTATTGACTTGACATTAAAACCATCCGGGAATGTTAAAGTTTTTGGGGGTAAATCATTATTTGCTGACATCTTAACTAGCAATACTGCTACTGATTTGACCATTCAATCTGCAATGAATCAGAATATAAATATTAATACTATAGGAACTGGTGCGATAACTTTATCTAGTGTTGTAACGCCAGTCATATCAGGATTAGCGTCAGGAGCAGTTTCTGTTAACACTCGTGCAGATTTTCAATCAGGAATTCAAACAAATACAATAAGAAATCAAACTAGTAACCTAATAGTTACTACTACCGGGACTAATGATATAACATTAAATCCTGGCGGCAAAATTTTAGTAGCAGCAGGAAAAAGTTTAACAGTAGATAATATAACTAGTACAAATGCATTATCAATTGCGTCTGCGACTAATCAAAATGTAGCAATTGCTGCCAGTGGCACTGGTAAAGTTATTGTTAATAATATTTTGAATGTAGACCAAATAAATCCAAATGTTGGTAATCATCTAACATTAGCGGCATCGCCTACTGCAGCAAGTGGAAATATTTTCTTAAATGCTAACGGCACTGGCCAGGTGATAAGTAACAAGGCATTTATAACTAGCGTTATAGGTAGCCCATCAACTTTTGATCTTGTTTTGGTTCCAAATACTGGAAAAGTTTACATTAATGGTGATACATTAACTAGTAACGTGGTAACTAATAGCGTATCAGTTGGTACGACAAATGGAAATCTATCTTTATCAGCTAATGGCACTGGAACTATAAATTTAAATTCTACTGTAATCGCGTCATCAATAACCACCACTACAAATGGAAATCTTTCATTGACTCCTAACGGCACAGGACAGGTTTTAATAGGATCAGGAAAAACGCTAACAGCTGACACTATAATTTCAAAAGGCATAACAGTTAATGGTAACATAACAACGAGTAAGCTATTGCCATATGACCTGGCTGGATTGTCAATAAATTTGGATACTTGTGTATTAACTTGTGCCGATAATGTTCCATCTCCAATGATCACTATAAATCCTCAACTTCTAGTAAATGGTACACTAAATTGTATGGCCGGCGCATCATTTAGTGGAAATGTAATGATAAATAATGAAGTCACTACTCCGTATAATGTAACTGCTACAGATCTAAAATTAAATCCCACTGGAAATGTTAGAGTTATAGGAAATAAAACATTATTTTGCAATGCAATTAGCCAAAACGATACAAATACTGACTTATATCTAACGGCAGGTGGCACAAATCAAAACGTTGTTATATCTCCGGCAGGAACGGGACAGGTTCAAGTATTAGCAGGAAAAACATTATCAGCTGACGCTATAGTTTCAAAGGGTATAACAGTTAACGGCAACGTGACGGCAGCTAGACTACAACCATATGACGCAGCTGGGTTAAATATAGATCTCAATGCTTGTACACTAACTTGCACTGATGCGGTTCCAAACCCTCAAATCATTATGAGTTCTCCAGTACTCGCAAACATTCTCACTGTTAATACAATCAGGTCTGCAGATGCTACAAATTTGACCATAAATTCACCAGGTGGTACAATAAATACAAATGCAACTAATATAACTGCTTCGGGAGCATTGTCTTTGGCATCAAGTGGCACTTTAAATTTACAAGCTTCAACAGGAAATAGTAGTGTTAATATATCAGCTAATGGAACAGGGACTATAAATTTAAATTCTCCAGTAATTGCATCTAATATTTCAAATACAAATGCTCGCTTAACACTTAGTGCTGGTACAAGTTTAGTTTATGTTACTTCGCCGGCATCTTTTACTAATACTATAGCTTGCTCGAGTTATACCAATGGAGGAACTAGTAATATAGGTATATCAACCATTTCTGGAAATATTAATATAAGTACTCTAAATGCATATAATATTACTATAACTCCTGGGGGTACAGCTATAACTTCTTTTGGTGGGGGAGGTATTAAGTTGCCAAATGGTGTATCAGCTTTAAATTGGTATGAAGAAGCAACAATATCAAATGCCTGGACAAATGTGACTACAAATACTCCGACAAATACTGTAACACAATATATTGTTAGAATAAGTAAACAAGTTTTTATTACATTAGTATCAAATAATCCAGTAACACCAGTTTCTGGTGGTCCGCCAATAATGCAAGATAATTTACAAAGTAAATTTGCACCTGTTGCTACATTCGTTCAACACAATTATAATAATGGAAATCCATATTCTGTTCAAATAACTTCAGCTGGTGTAATTACTATACCAAATTTTGTATCTAATGTCGCATTAACACCAATAATGAATTTTTCATATTATACTAATGCAGTAACAGGCTCTGGTGCTAGTGGACAAATTGACAATACAAATGGCAGTAGTGGCTCAGGAGATATAACAGGTGGTGGCGGTAGTGGCTCAGGAGATATAACAGGAGGTGGAGCTCCTCCTGGCAGCAATGAACCAAAGCCATAGATAAATCGTTATTTAACTAATTATTGACCATATTTAGTGTATTAAACATAGAATCATAGTCTGATATTAAGTCAAGGACAACAATAAGATGTCAAAAAGAGGAGATATTGCAACAAAAGCTGAAGGATCTGGGGCATTTTCGTCTCCTGGTAGTGGTGCCGTGCTAGATAAACATGATTTTGCATTGGCCGCACCTACTGCAGCAAGTGGAATATTTAATCAAAGAGTATGGAATCAAGGAAAACTTGTGGATGTTTATGGAACAAATGTACCAATTTATATTACACCTGAAATTGCCAATTTGGTATATATTATGTGGGATGGCCATGTCACAGCTGCACAACAAGACGAAATAATTGGCACAACTGCGGCACCAAGAGCTAAATATCCTAATCTAACAAAACCACAAATTGGCCTAACTGATTATGATGTATTAGGTCCCGTTGATGATAGCACTATTGTTAATCAAATAAAGTCTGCTAATTTGCTGTCAAAGGCAACACTAACAACAGAAGATTTGCTATATTCTATGGCCCGAACTACTTCAGGTAGACTAACACTTATGAGATACAGTCAGCCCTCAGATATATTTATTACTAATGGCGGTGTTGAACCTATGTTTGTTGCCTCATATTTTTATAAATACAACGGCTTATCAGTACCAGATGGTTTTACTGGCGGATTTCACATTGATTCATCAGTCAATGCAAATACACTAGGTGATAAAGCACAACTAATAGCCACATTAAAAAGTGGCAGCATCCGAACACGTAGGACATAAATTAATTTAAATATTTATACTAAATTTTATTAAGTCATAATGAGTAAAGTACGAGTGACGTTTACAGAAACATTTGGCATAGAAAATTATGGAATTGTCACATATCATGGAGTATTAATACCGCTCTATGGATTGATTGACAATTTCATCGAGATTTTTTACATTGAAGTGGTGCCAATAGATGTGAAAATATTCTATGAATTGAAATTTAAAAATGGGCTAAATATTGATCAAAAATTGAGGCTCATAGCCGAGACCTACGAAGGTAGAAGACGTATAAAAGATTTTTCATCTTTTGGTACTAATGCGTCGTTTGCTGAAAAGCAGTTAAAATTTGTGCCAGATTGGTATATTTTTGCAAATGGGCCGATTACAAAATATATGCTAGGCAATAATGCATACAGCGAGTTTTATTACGAACCGCTGACTGAAGATGACAAATGGGTCTGATACTTTGGTATTATTCCAAAATCAGTTCCATTAATTACATCATTATTTAACAGAACATCTGCAGTAATGGCAAGATTAATAACTGGAATTCCTTTACCGCCTGCAGTACCAGCAGTGAGAGGATCTGGACGTAATCTGCCACCTCCACGTCCGCCACGGGGGCCTCCACCTGGACCTCCACCTGTAATTGCAGGGCCTCCACCAGTATTAAGATCTGGGCTATCAATACCACCACCTGGCCCGCCACGAGGACCTCAACCTGGGTCATCAAGATCTTCATTATCATCTTCACCACCGCCTGAGTCTCCAATATTAGGATCTATGCGTGGACGTGGTAAGCGTGGGCGTATTTTAAGTTTAAGGCCACAGCGTCCACCGGGTTCTACAATTACAGAACCGCCTGGGCCTGGGCCAATACATACAGTTGATGCAGGTGAAATATTTAGTCCATTAAATTCAGAAATTCTTGACACATCTCTTAGATCTACCATTCCACCTACAGTAGACACAGCAAATGTTGCAGAAATAGTAGCAGCTGCAGGCGGAATAAATTTACATCATGTTGCGCCAGGTCCTGATGATAAAATAAGTGCTACAAAAGAAATAACTCTTGGCACAATAAGTGAATCAAAAGATGAGGGATCAGGTGGCGAAACAGATTATGAAACCTCACATGAAGGTGATTCTGATATTAGTAGTGAATATCTTAGTGAATATGGTAGTGTAAAAGATAGTGAACATGGTAGTGACACTGACACCGAAGTTAAATCAAAAAGTCCAGAAAAAGAAGAAGGTGAAATAGAAAGTGAAGTAGAAGAAGGCGAAATAGAAAGTGAAGTAGAAGAAGGCGAAATAGAACATGATAGTGAACATGGTTTATCTCCAGCACAAACAGAAGCACTAAAAAACGACAAGCTAAAGAAGAAGTAATGAGCAAAGCAAAGGCAGAAGTATTAATACCAGAGAAAGGGGATGAAGCAAATGCTCCGCCTCCATACGACTACTACAAGCTAGATGAAGAACCAGTAGATGTAGAAAAACTTCTCCTAGATGTGCCTGATTTTGAAAATAGAGTGACATTTGATTCACCTCCAGAATATTCAGCATTAGAAAAAGCTTCTATAGAAATATTACCCACTCCAAATACAATTCAAAAATTTATAGCAAATGCTTTCAAAATACAATATCAATCAGTTCTAGCTGATTTAAAAGTAATAGCAAAAGATCCAACAATCAGGAAATATATTCCTGAAGGAGTCAAGCTTAGAACTGGAGACAATAAGGCTACACACATCAAAGTTATCTTACAAGCTTATGCCAATTTAGTTTCTAATCAAGGATATGAATATGCTGGATTGCAAGAAGAAAAACTTTTATATAATTCAGTAGGACAAATGATAGAAACCTTTGGATCACTAGAAAAAGTCGACAAAGATAAAGTTGAAAAGTATAAAAATGATTATATTAAATCAATAAAATTGGTGCCAGGATATCTAGACAAACTATCATTAAGTGAAAGAAAATTATTACATGCCAAGCAAGAAAGATTTCGGCTTGAATTACAAGCAAGCGCAGATATTGCAAAATCAATGGCAATAACAGGTGAAATAGAAGGCCAAAAATTAGCAGCCGCATTTATTGCAGCTAAAAATGATATAACTTTGCTTCCTCCATTAGATAGCTCTAAAAATATAGCCACTGTTTTAACACTTCTTGGACATTCAAATGTATCTAGTATTGTAGGCATAATGAATAAAAAATATAAGTTAGCAATAAATATGACAGAAAAAGATACAATGGGTAAAATAAAAAATAAAGGTAAGGATCAAATAGTGAAAGAAGTTAAAGATTATTTTCTTAATTTAAAAATACCTGATACAGCGCAATTTATAAATGATTTTGCCTTTGATGGTAGAGGTGATATAGATAAATTTGCAAAAAAATCACCACAAAAGAAGACATAAAAAATATAGACACTCATAATTCATAAGTGTCATTTATTTCAAAATTTATATCAATTTTTAACTAATTATTTTTTACTGCATTTTTAAAAACTAAAATGTCTTACAGCACATCTTTTGCCTACAGCACGTCGCCTTGCAGAGCAGGTGGGGCATCTATTGGCTTAATTCGTGTAGTTCTATCAGGAAAGATAATCAAATTTGAAAACTTTGGAAATAAGATGTAAGCCTGGTACTGGGTGTTTGGTACCAATCCAGCACTAACGGAGCCTCCAACGTCGACAATTTTTGGAAACAGCGCAGCTGACGCAGTACGCAGAGAATTTGTTAACACTCCCCATCTGGCACCCTGAACTGTTGTATCATACTCATTTAGTCTAGTCATAGTAATTGTAAGTCCAGCAGCTGCATTGACATTTGTAGTACCTACTGTTATTAGGGCGCTGCCATAAACATCCATGTTATCTATAACAGTTTGCACTGTTGCCTGAGAATCATTCCAATTAATTTGTGCACTAGTATAAGTATAACCAAGACCGTCACAATAATGAAGCTGAAACGAGCCACCTGCGGCAGAAACTGCGGCACCTGTTGCATCAACTGTTGTAAGTGTCACAACTCTTGGAACTTCTGCAATATATGGACCAGGAATAATCTGTAAAATTTCGTTATTAATTGCCTTTCTCCATCCAGCTCCCATAATACCATTCATAGATGCAATTCTATTTTTAGTGAAATCCATGAAGTATAGATTTTGCCAAGCCCCACTGAGTAAGTTATTATAAGAACTCTCTGCGGCAAACTGAATCTGGAGATAAGGATCGATGCTCTGAGCAGTATATGGTACGCCAGAGGGATCGCAGAGAGCAACTTTTGCCTGACTCACAGCCGAAGCCAATTTAGCAAATCTCTTGCATGCTCCATAGGCAGGTGTCAAATCTGTATACAATTGCAGGCCATAAATAAGGAAAGGACAAACACCTTCAGCACCGGTAAGAGTTATATTAATTGGAACGACAGTCTGTGCATTTGTAATAATCTGAGGTGTCAGTATCTGCCAATCAAGAAATACTCTCTCATTAGGTATTCTATAACTATTTAGCAAACTATAAGCTTTCTCTTCTGGAACCAATGATTCTTCGAGAATAAGTTGGGCAGAAATAAGCGACACGTTTGTGGCAAGACCTTGTTCTATGCAGCCATTAATGGGAGATATAATAGACATATTCATATTTTTAGGGTATGCTTTTAGCAATGCATTTGTAAAGAGACAATTATCGAAAAGTGGCACGTAAACTTGATACGTTCCGACGGGAGTAAAGTTTGTTGTCCAGGCGTCGTCAGGGTCTACCAACATAGACTGGGCCATAACTCTAAACTGTTCTGGGAGCAAATTATCGTAAGACATGAGCAAATTTACCCAATTTGTTTCCATACCTCTGGCATTAGTAGAATCCTGAAAAGATGAGATCTTATAGAACCACATGAATGCTGGTAGAAGTCTGACAGGAGCATTAGTAATTTGTATATTAAAGTTTATCCAAACTCTAGAAATTTGACCAGAATCTCCAGGAATGATGAAGTTAATAGTACCTTGGTTAGTCAGGAAAGTTGGGCAAGTTGTTTGCATGGAGACAGAAGTATATTTTTTCTGATTTCTACCAGACTTAAAACCTGCGACCTGATCGACTATTTGAGCAACTGGACCATTGACCATTGGGTCCAATATACCGGTAACTTTCTTGTAGTGGTCGACTAGATGAACTCTTGATGCAGCCATATTAGAGCGATAATACTTTTGATAATATTAATACTTCAATAGAGAAAATGAGTCTGAATAAATATGTTTTTATAATTGATACGGCTGGAAGACAAAGTGGTACCCCAAATACAGGTACAGTCTATTCTACTTTTAATATAATACCCACAACCGAGCCATTTTATTTAAGGCTAACTATGTTTAACATGATATTTTCTGCCCCCAATATTTCTCCATCAAAAGGTAATTCTATTCAATGCGACGACGGAACAAATATTATAACAGTAAATTTACCCACCGGAGCATACGGAGTTGGGTCGACGAACGACTTAGGTAACGCCGTGGCGGCAGCATTGACGGCCGCAGATGCCGGACTTACAAACATAGTATTTACATCAACTTATAACGACGCCACAAATTTATACACTCTTAGTGGTACAAAACCATTCAAATTAATATTTAACTTGCCATCTAGTATAAAAACACAATATGGCTTCGACAACAGTTTAGTAGCAGCTACGTCACAAGTGGCCAGCAGATACCCAAATTTTTACGACAATCATTTCCAAGTACAAATATACGCCGAGAATGCAACGACTCAATTTGTTAAAATACCATCTGCCACAGGAGTAACACAATGCAGTTTTGTAGTACCGAGACGAGTTGACTTTGGCGGTCAGCTATCTCTATCAGAATCAGAAGTGGCGCCACAATATATGAGATTTAATCGATGCCCAACCCAAATTTCCTGGAATTTAACCCGCCCCAATGGTCAGCCCTTAGAGCAACAATTAGATTGGACTGCTGTATTCTCATTTGAACAAGATAAATAGATATTTTAATTTATTGGTACAATTGGTTCCGTATATACCAGAGGTTCAATCTCCAATGTAGATAGCAGTGACGGAGGAGCTAGCTGACTAGACGGTGGTGGCGAGGGTTGAGACTCTTGTTCTAAATCTGGGGGCGCTTCCGGTGCAGTTTGAATTTGTTGTTTACGTAATTTATTATGACTATATACCATACTCAAAGAGCTCATGTATATTAATAAAAATTGAATAGAAGGTGGTATTTTTTTATCCCCAGTCAAGTTTGCATCAATCAAAGTTCTAACCAGAGATTTTCTACAGCTGACCTTTGCAACCTCGCTGAATCCAGTTACATCATAACCAAAATTTATTAATAGATTTTCGACTACAGGGTTTAAATTGTTGAGAATAATATCAGCCTGTTTTGGGGGGCTAGTAATATCGCCACCTACGCAAGATATAAGTTCTTGTTCTATAGAATGTAAAACTGCTAAATTACTTCCATCTACTAAAGCTTTATCTATCTTATTTTTCAATTTTTACTGAATACAACCCCGTCTTTTTCGAACTCTTGGTACGATTCTCTCCATCTCCTCAGCTTACCCATTAATACTATTTCTTCTTTTGCTTCCTCTTCTTCAGCTTTAGATTTTTCTATTTTTGCCATTCTTCTCTGCATATCACCCATCTGGAAATCGGCCATCTGACTAGGTAATGCGCACGGCAACTGCACATGTGGCTGCTGAGGCTCTTGTTCCTCGGGCTCCGGTTCTGGGAGATCTTCCTCATCCGGCTCGAATAGCTTAGTATTTACCCCGCTATCGGGTGGAATAATCTTGTCAATATTTTTGTAACTCATTTTAAATATATATACTACTAAAGAGTCAGTGACTATTGGTCTAATATGGCAACCACCGAAGATTATTCAACGTCCGAAGAAAGCTCTGAGGTCTCCGATAATGCTACCTCTGGTGAAGACTTATCTTCTCAGAAATTAATAAAGAAAGCAAAGATTCCGGTCAATAGTAGTTTATCAGATATTGACCAAAAAGATTCAGATTCTCTACTCAAATTATCTAAAAAGATCCCAAATTTATCGAGTCTTAGACTAAAAGCAAAAACCCTCGGCATCAGAGGATTCTCGAAAATGAACAAGGCAAAACTTCAAGAAGCTATTGGAACAGTAGATAATCCGGATGATAAAAGTGTAAAAATTTACCCAAATACTCCCAAGATTATCGAGTCTACTAGTAAAAGGCTCGAAGAAATGTCGATATCTCAAAGTGATAAAAGTGAAAAACCTGAGCCCACGGGCAGAGAACTACAGATAGTTACGCAGCTAAAAAAGCAAACAAATGACCAATTACGGCAAATGTGTAGAGAATGCTCGCCAAGAATTACAGTCTCAAAATACAATAATAGCGTCAAGATGACTCGTCCCAAAAACCGTGAGGAGATGATAAATGATCTCACAAGCTATTGTTTATCACACTAATTTAAGAAAAAAAATTACATTTTTATTAAGTGATCTTTTATTTATCTACCCAACACAATGTCTATTGAAGAAACGGCACGTAAGTACGCCACGAATCTCGAAAAGTATCTACTTTTTAAGTCTCCTCAGTTATCTAACGAAGTATCTGACTTAATATCTACCCTGAAAAATACCAGGTGGATAGATATGTATTCCAAGACTATGATTTATCGATTACTATCTGACGATGAAAAGCTAGCTACAATAAGAGAGAAGTTAACATTTTTAACCGAATCCGAATGTTTATTGGTCAAAAGACAAATAGATTACATAGTTGATCTAGCAGCTTTATAATGAATTACTAACTCTCTTTTTTTCACTTCCATTATCATCATAAAGTCCTAATGTATCAATGCCAGATTTCTTATATAGTCTTGTTAAAATTTTACTAGATTTTGAGTAATTGTTATCAGAAAATGCCTTAACTCTTTCCACTGCAGCAATCATTAGAGTTGCACCACCAGCAATCCTGGTGATTAATTCAGATATTCCCACTACGCCAACAATACCGGCCACAAAAGATATAAGTAATATTAAAATACTACAACATGTCGACAAATACAAAAAACATTTTCTATTCCTTGTCAGCTCTTTAACACTAGATTCGTAATCTTGGGTAACACCTTCGGCTAACTTTTCAACCAAGTTCTGCTTCATCTCTATATTTATTTCTTCCATTTTGAATAAATCAATACATAAAAGTAATATATTTTTTTAAGATAGCCATGGATCAAGAGTTATCAAAACTATATTACGCCAAAGACGGCTACTGGCACGGCAACAAAGCTGTAGAAAAGCTGTATAATAAATCTCAATACACCATGAATCAAGTCAAGCATTGGTTAAAAAGGCAGCCCATTTGGCAAATATATCAACCTCGACCCAGGTACATTCCTCGACCAAAGATAGAAGAAATTCAACCTAATAATGTACATCAAGTAGACATATTATATTTACCACACGACAAAGTTAAAAGAAAAACATATAAATACTGTCTATGTGTAGTAGACGTAGCCAGCAGATTCAAAGCAGCCGAACCATTACTGGACAAAACTGCGGCACAGACGACTGCGGCAATTGAAAAGATTTATAAAAGAGGACCACTAAAGTTTCCAAAATTGATTCAAGTTGACGCCGGAAAGGAATTTTTGAGTACATTTACAAAACTTATGGAAAGAAATAAAGTTATAATTCGGACAGCTACACCTGGCAATCACAGACAACAAGGTATAGTGGAAAGATTTAATAGAACTTTGTCTGAAAGATTATTCAAACCTCAGTACCACGAGGAGATAAAAGATCCATCTAAGAGGAGCACAAAGTGGGTAGAAAATTTACAAACCGTAGTAGACGATCTCAATAGTAATAAAACTCGATTGACCGGGCATATTCCTCACTATGCAATATATAGTCCCACGGTAGAATCCAATCCCAGTTTACCAGTTATAGAAGATAAAAAAATAATAGACTCTATGGCAATAGTAAGGTATCTGTACCTAGACGGCGAGCTAGAAGGAGGTAAGCGCAGAGCAACAGATCCTATATGGAGTTTGACTGCTCATCGCATAGAAAATGTATATTTTAGAGCAGAAGGGCCGGCAACATATAAGTTAACAAGTGATATAAAGACAAATAAACCTGCTCCGGAACGAATATTTGTAAGAGAAGAACTTTTAATTATTCCTAGAGATACAGATTTTGAAGCGTAAAAAAATTAACTACTTTAACTACTTATTATATTAATCAATTAGTATTTAATTGTGATCATCGGCATCGTAATATTCGTTATCATTATAGAACGATATATGATATGATACTGGTATAAATGCATCACTTTCATTTACATAATGTTTCATCTCAAATTCAGCTTGATTGGTATTATAATCAAACAACATGAAGTGATTAAACATTATATTATATCTTGATTTCACTACCAGATTAATTTCAAGAGTATTTCTTCTTTCGCTATAATCAGTATTAATATAAAAATTTTTCACATTCAAATATGGATAATTTTCAGCTGATATCGTTTCATAAGTCAATGTATTTCTATGCAACATGAGTCTATATATAGCATGTGCTTTTGGGATATAACTTTGATCGTGAACAGCTGTTACCTTCACGAAGAAAATTTTTACTGCATTGAGAGTGGGCACATCTTGCAACGTTACGTGTCGAGACTGTGACTCCATCTTTTTTGTATACTTATAACTTTTTGTATTTCTAAATAGCTATTCATCAACATGAAAGAACTTGATATAAAAGATATTACCATTACTAACTAGGGTTTCAACTTTTTTATTATAAACTATAGCATCTATCTCATAATAATAGAAAATATCATGTTTAAATCTACCATTCATGTACACGTCATAGATGAAAGAAATTCGTAAAAACTTATCCTCAGGTAACTGTGCTACATTAACAGTAAGCTTATAATCGTCAAACGCCTGTGCTGATCCCGAGGTATATATCATGTGTGCTTTAAGTTCCCAGGTATTTATTGTTATTTTATATTTTCTTCTGAAATCTGCACAACAAGTACATTTCTTACAATACTGCCCTACCTCAACGAAAAATTGTTTTGCTATGGGACTGGAAAGAGGTTGGGGGAAAGATACTTTCACGTCTTGGACCTGAGCCATCATATTCAGTTAGTTTCAGCGATTCTAATTGGCTATATAATGCCCTCACTCTTCGACCTTGATCAGTATCATCTATTCCTCTCGGCGTAACTAAGTTAACAGCAGATATAAGTTCCCTAATCAATTCTCTCACGATATTAAAAGCAGTTATCTTATTGTCTTCTATGTGTTGTTTCTCCCTCTGTATTCTATCTGCCTTTACTTTTTGATACCTCAGCTCTTTCTGTATCTCCTCGACAGTCTTTGAATCATCCATTGTTGATATACAAATATATAGATAACTATTTAATTTATTTATTTATCTGGAGCAAAAAATCCAATAACTATTCATTTATATAAATAAATATCTACTAATTATACAAGATGGACAATTTCTACAATCTGTCGAAGTACATAGGTCTCAAACATATACAAAAATTTCGAATTTGTAGTCAATGGGCCAATGAAATATATTTAACACATAGAGACAAATTTGACTTAATTGACTCATTTAGAGACCCTTATGTCAATAATGGCTTTGAACAAAGATTAAAATATTATTGGCCATTCTTTGTACAAGAAGTAAAGAAAATGGGATTTAGTTATAATAAAGGTATATTAACAGCTGTAATAAGTAATGTTGTTATTGAAGTACGATATGACGGTAGAATAATAATGATTACTTATGTTAGATTATCTCATAAAATTAGACCAATACCTGCTAGTCGTAAACATAATCCTATAATGTTTGATTTGCATTTTAAATGCCAATATAGTGATTTACATTTCATTTTATATTCTTTTGCCATTCGTAACTTTATAGAGGATAATAATATATTTGAAGTAATTGCTGATTTTAAGCAATTAACAACCCAAATAGTCAATAATTCATCACGTTGTAATAGTATAATTCATTCATTGCGTTTATCAAAACGCATAACTAAAGATGATTTAAAATTTTCTTCAAGAATATTCGAATTAATGTGCAAAAGCCTACATATCGCAGTTTTAAAACTTCGTCTAGAAAACACAGCAGTATCAATAAATTATGCTAAAGGCAAAGTTATACTAAATCAATTATAACTAAATATCAATATATAAAATTGTTTAAAATCTACACTCCACTTTTCAATAATTTTTTTATGTCATCTGGGTGTCCGATAGGCAAGGTGGTGGTGACAACTTCAGTTGTCAGAGGCCGATTGCATTATTATATTTGCCATAAATCAATATAAAAAAACTTTAAAGTATATGAAAATTAATTATATAAAAACTAAATAATATAGTATAAAATTGTTATAAATCTACGCTCCACTTTTGATAAAAATTATGTATTAGGGTGGTGTCCGGTGACCGGCGGAGTCCAAGAGCTTGCGGTGTCGAGTGACCGGTGGTGTCCGGTTTTGTATCGAAATTTTGACTCCATTTTCCGATGAAGAGAAAAAAATATTTTTATTACTACATAAAAAAATCGGCTCAGAGTTATTATAAAGCAGTAGGATTTTGCAGCCCTGACTTCGGCTGGTAACGGGTCTAACCATGTCGATATACATGGAAGTCTCCACGAGGCATGCAACCCCCTCGTTTCATAGCGAAATATCAATGGTATCGAAGCTATATTTTGGATTAATCACTCCTTAATCATGGCGTAATATCGAGTAATAGTTATGAAGAGATTTTGATAATATAATGACTTCAATCGAGTTCATATGAGTTTTCGTGTGATTTGGGGACAGAAACACAAGATAGGGGGGGTTGCATGGCTCGTGGAGACCTCTATGTATATCTCTTGGTGAGACTTGTTACCAGCTGGAGCCAGGGCTGCAAAATCCTACTGCTAAAGTACTACAGCAAGTTTCTCCCTATTCCATGGTACCGACTTCTTCCAGGGTGCTGATCCGCTTCGAAAGCAGCAGGAAAGTGCTCTTATTACCAACCACAAGCCACTCTGAAAACATCTTTTTTGGAGAAGACCAACCTACATCTCCGTTGGTGTCTGCAAGGTTACAGCTTTGGGTTCTGATCTTGGGAGCATACCAGTACAAGATCCAGAATAAGGCTGGCAAGGACAACCCCAAAATTAATGCAGATGTGTTGAGCAAGGCTACCTTTGCAGGAATGTCCATCAGGTAGGTCACTTCCTGGTCATGTTGATGGAAACCCTTGAAGCATCACTATTGAACTTCAAGCACATCCTGAAGTGGACAGATGAAGACTGTGTTGTGAAGAACTACTGCCATCAGGGTGGATGTCAGACGATGCTGATGAGAATCTCCAATTGTACCGGAAAAGGAAGGAGGAGCTCAGCCTGCAGGATGGGTGCATACTGTGGGTAGTAAGGGTAATATTAAGTCCCTGAGCCAAGCCGCAGAGCAGTTATCGAGAACGACCAGAAAGTCCATGCTTGACAGCAACGAATCTCCAAGATGAAGACTTTAGCACGGAGTTTTGTGTGTTGGCCACATATAGATGCTGACTTAGAGAAGAAGGCACAAGACTGTGAGGTGTGTAAGCATCACCAGAAAGCTCCAGCAAAGGCACCGCTACATCCATGGGAGTGGCCAGAGTCCCCTTGGAGTCGGATTCATGGTGAATATGCAGGACCATTTATGGCAAGAAGTTCCTCGTGCTAGTTGATGCACATTCCAAATGGATGGATGTTCATGTGGTCTCTGACAACGGGAGTGTCTTCACAAGCCAGGAGTGTGAGCAAGACTTCTCCATATCATCCAGCATCAAGTGGGCTTGCGGAGAGAGCGGTCCAAACTCTGGTAGTAGGCACTGAAGAAGTAAGAGCAGAGGAAGGGACCACTGGAGAGTCCTGTTGCTGAGCTGCTTTTACAGTACAGAATGCCATCACACTCAACGACAGGAGTTTCACCTGCAGAACTTCTCATGGGGAGGAGGTTGTGCTCACATTTCTCCCTAGAGTGGAAGAGAGGGTAGTTCTAAGCATCCCAAAGGATACAATAGAAGAGTCATGACAAAGGGTCGGTTATCACAAGGCGAAGACGACGGGACCAGTGGCGGTGGAAGTAAAGCTGGAAGATGGTCACTACATGGGAAGGCACTTCGACCACATATGTGCTAATTTGGTGACTACTCCACCAACTGTCCCAGTTGTGCAGGAAAAAAGTGTGGAGCCAGCACAAGAGTTAGACCAGGAAGTGGGTGTAGGAGAATGTGATGAAACAATGGAGGCTATCCAAGCTGAAAACGTCCCACATATAGAAGGTCAAAGAGGACCAGGAAACCCACTGCAAAAGTTAAGGAGGGAGGAAATGTTCTGAACTCTGTGTACACAACTAACCACAAGTGTTCAGTATATGTCAACCATATACTTATCTGATTGTATCTTGTGCATTGATTGCAGTAGTGTCTTTTATTATTAATTACCCTGTGAGTTGTAGCTCAGGTAGTAGAGGCAACAACAGCTATGATGAATACCATAGAAGTAGATCTGCTGAATGGTTGGACTGGATACCAAATGTCTGGCTGATTGGATACAAAGAACCTCGGATTGAACTGGACTGTGGACACTGGAAGAGTAGATCGGCATGGCTTTTCAAGAGCACTAATTCAACACAACAGTGTATCTAAAAAGGCTTCAAAATGTTTTGAATGAGCAAGTCATGTTTCGATTTCCTAGAAGAGTAGTGCATCTCTGCTGTCTCAAAAAATACATGTAAAGTTGCAGTATGCACTAGAATACGTGTGATACAGAAATGATAACTAAATATACACCAATGTTCGTAATATGCCATCTTCACACGTTAAGCTACAATTAATTTCAGTAGTAGTTGGTTTGTAAATGGTTTTAAAAATATTAATTTGTCTTGCTCCAACAGCATTGTCTTTACATGACATACATCTATTGTAACACAAATATGTATAAAGCTTATAATAGGCAATGAATCAAACAGCCAGCCATTCTGCACATCTATTTTGTTCATTGAAATTTCTTGTGTCTATAATGTGTTTTTTCTTCCTTCCAATTTAACTCAGGTTAGATAATTTTGTGTCTTAACTAATGCAACTTCATACACAAAGTAGAACACATGTATAATTTGCACAATTCTCTTGCAATTCTCGACCTAGGTATCACGATTTTTGTAAAATACATATATAAACCTTTATACTAACGAGGAATTTCAAAAATGTTATCAACTTGATAGTATCAACTATGATTTGCTACTTCAAGTATGATGTGGCTAGAACATGACAACATAAAAAATATTAAGCTTTATATATAACTAACAGTACTCGTAAATAAACCGACCCTTCATTCCAATCAAATAATTAAGCTAATTCATATATGCCAGTATTGATATCTTTTCTGCCATAGTAAGAAATTTGTGATAGGTAGACTGGTATATTCAGGAATTTGGGTTCTGAGCCATTTGTTGATCAACAAGCATATTGTTATTATCAAGAAAAAGATAGCTGAAATGAAGGAATTCCTTTTCCCCTTCATACAGAAGAATATGAAATCAAATATAGAGTTGTTATTCAAATTAAACCGCCTGCCTGTATGGTCAAAATAATTAGTATGATTGATGTGTCAAATATTACTTTCTCTTCCAGATTTGATTTAGGATGAAGGTATAGTTGAAGTGACGAAATAATGTTATCATTCCGGAAGCCCCTGCAGGGTGCAATACCTGCTTGTCTTGTGGGTTTATCCTGTGTAGCATTGAAGATGACTCAGGCCAAGCATAGCGCACAATGTGATGTGCTGGTATGCATATATAGCTCCTATATACGTTTCACCTCACAATACTTACAAAATTTACCTAATCAACGTAGAATACATTACGCAGTGCACATTATAAATGATTAATACTTGGCAACCACTTCTGCACTCCATAAAAGTTGCAAGTAATGTGGAATGTTCAACACAAGGATGCAAGTACATACTTAAATCCCTGTAGTTCAGTGATTGGATGCCCTGATAAAATATTTGTTGTGCTGCCGTGTGCATAATTTCTTCTCCCTTCTACTTGTGAGAGATTCGCATATCTTTACTGCAATGTGGGATCAGTTTTCACAAACCCACATATGCTACAAATCATGAGAACATAGGACTCAAGCTGAAGGTACAGATGTATTGTGTTTTGTTTACCTTAATTGATCAATTTGCATATTTGAATTAAGCCTAATGCTCTCCCAGATGTACGTCTAATTGCCATTGGTGAGGTTCTAAGGTGGCTCACTGATAATTGTCTTTGTCACTTACTCAAAAACAGAGCAGCTGATTTCTTCCCACCCCCATCAATTTGGTCTATCCTGTCCAAGTGGAGAGGTCTACACAAGGTGTGAAAATGTCTGAATGAACATTGGACTGGTGAAAGCTTTGTGCTGCTCAAGGTTGACCTTACCCATGCCTTGTACATGGTCTCGAGACAGTGGTCAGATCCTTATCATATATGCAGTACACTTTCCTGATATTCTAGTTAGAGCTAAATGGTGATGTAGTAAACAGCCTTCTTTACTATTGGGATCTTGTCATCTCAGCATGGAGTTCACAAAGGAGATCCTCTTGAGCCTTTCATCTTTGCCCTGGTTTGTATTGGCTATTGGAGATGACAATACTGGCTCAGAGCAATGCTGGTACATTGATGATGGAGTTATGACAGATCAATCAAAATCAGTTCTAAGCCCTTACAATTATTCAGCAGCTAGTACCCACACTTGGCTTGAATAAAAGGGTGAACTGATAGGAGCTGGAGACTTGTCTCAATTTCACAACTGTATCCCTTCATCACACATTCCAAACCTTGAACTATTGCGTTCCAAATTGGAGAGATGATTTATTATGCTCACAGTTTATCACAGTGAAGACGTACCCTGCTTTCCCACATACAGCAGAGCGGATATCCATTGAAGCCCATGTTGTTTTTGTTGTACTCCATTTTTGTGGAGGTATTTCCAAACTCTCCAACATAGCTAGAATTACACCATCTACAATGGCAAGTGCAGCCCTCAAGCAGTTTGATATCTTTTTGTTCACCACTGTTTCCCAGTACGTTTTGGCATTAGAACCATGGCTTTAAACACACCTTAGCCCCAATAGGAGGTTCAGAACTTTGTTCCCTATTTCAACACTCATCCGATCAATAGACAGCTAGATCAGGATGCTTCTTTACTGAAAGGCGTGTACTAGATTACATGTCATTCCGGAAGTGATACCATTGCATGACAGAATAAGTTAAGATACTGTTTTGTCAATCTGTGCTCTAAAGCCTGCTTATCTCCTCAATGGATTTCTTGGACTTCTCTAGGCCAGCTGATGTGCTGGAGCCAAACTGGTCCCTCTCCCATCCACAGCTCTTGACCTCATAGTCATCCCTCTGCTTACTACAGACTTGATTCTAGGAGCAAGCTTGGCTTCAGGCAACTCAGCAGAGTTTGGTACAGTATTGGTTCGTGGCAGTATAATGAAAAAAACAAAGGAAAACAGAGTATGTGTAACTTGAAATGGTAGCAATTGGTGTGTATGTTTTATTCCATGTCATCTACTCATAGGGCAAGACTACTCTCTGTATCTTCCCCCATGCAGCTGCTTGGTTGTCTGTCACACCATCTGTCAGTTTGGGCCTACTTTTTGATATTGACGACGAGTTACACACTCATATTAAATGGTGGCTCAGAATAGCCCCTTGTGGCATATCAGCCTCCATCACATTTATTGTGCCGGGAAAAGATCTTCGTGCCATCATAGAACCACATGTAAACAAGGAGGCGATGTCACTTCTCATCACAATCGTCTGCGCAATGCTATATACAGTGCATGTCATCGTGCCTCCCTATCTACCTCTTTGAAGCTGTCTGTGCAATGCTATTTACTTGGGCTCTGATGGACGCCTAACTTGTAAGGCTGATATTGTGGCGAGTACCTGGCGGTATTAAAGGCTCAGCAGCATTTGATGTCATCATAACGGTTACTTCTTAGCTACATTCCAGTATTGTTAACTGACAGGGCAGCACCCCATTTGCTGTGGTAGTTTATGCTATTTTCATGTTTGTAATACCATAAATTGAAGCCACAGATTATGATACATGCAGCCATTGGGTTTCCTAGTAACAGGGCATGATCCGCAAAATTGTGACATAACCAAGGACTTGCCCGTACCTAATTAGTGGCGTGCACCTGCAGCCAGCAGGTAGATGTGTCGTTACAGGAGCTAGACACTTCCATTATGTACTTTTTAAAATAGCTCTTGTACAAGGAAAATCACTAACACATTTTGTGGTATTTCAATGGTCACACAAATCAAATATGCCAAGATGGGTAGATCCTTTTAAAATGAGCTGATGATGTCACAGTGTGTCTGACACCTTATTTGAAGTAGCACACCTGGATTATATTGGAAAGCATTTACTGTCTCATATATGAGTTGAATAATCGATGTACTTCCTTTTTCAGACTTCTAGTTTCACATCACACCTGCATTGGTTTATGGTAACAGTTCAGCTCATACTACAATGTATTTATAAAAAGCAAATGAGTTGAATGCATGAAGGTGAGGTTTCTCTCAGTCTACACCCCCCTTCATGCTGACTTGTATAATCAACGGCACTGTAAAATGCAGACAATATTTGCAACACACATCCCTTGCGATTGACAGGTCATTCCATTTCAAATGCCTTGTACATTGATTGTTCTTGAGACTTCTATTTGAAAACCATTGGCCTTCCCTTGACAAGAGTGTAGTTCTAGCAAAAACATTTCAGCAGAAGGTCATAAACCAATAGGATAGAAAAAATCTTGATATGCATTACTCTACCTGCTCTAAATCTACTACTGATGAATGAACACCTAAATAAGACTACCTATGTCACCAATAGACAGAATGTACCACCTGACCATTATCTCTACAACCACACCTATCATATACAAACACCTGTGCAATTTGAAGAACATTAGTAGAATGAAATATCAACAGCAAGTAAGTGATTTTAAAAATGGGTTCATCCCAACAAGCATAAGCACTGTCCTTTACTCAATTAAAAGAATAATGTCAATGACTGGATTGTGGTATTTGTATTTAACTACAGATACTTATTCATTGCTTCAAATAGATATTAGCACGTCAAACAACCTTCACATGTTGAGGTTATTCTCTAGAGGTCTCTCCATTTTTATTCTCAGTTGTTAATGGATGCATGAATGATTGCTGACTCACCCAGTTGCATAATGTGGTACATCTGATAAATTAAATGCCTTGTCAAGTCAAATAGAGCACGTGGAGACTACTGGCATTGATGTCACTCCACCTCGTGGTGTATGACAAAGGAAAGCAGGGCCCCACTTCTATTGGCACTGATCATACGTTTCTTTTCTTCTTTTTTTGGTCAAAGGGTTTACTAAATCCAATTTAAAAATATTTTGCAAGTTTTGTCATCGCACTGAACTGCTTATAAAGGAATGCTCTAAACATTGCAAGATTACTGCTGGTGATGTTAAATTTAAAAGTCACAAAATGACTTCTATTATCTCTGCTGAGGTGGAGCTAGATCGAGTGGAAGTAGGTTGCAGGTCTTCTGGTGAAAGCAATTAAGATGGAGATAATGATAGGCATGAGGCTAAGGATCCACACAAAGTGGTGCGCAGCAAAGGTATTAGATGTAAATACATGTAGGTAAAAGGTTGGGAGATTACTTCGAGCTGATGTGGCAAATTTCGTATGTCTTACTGACAGCTAACTAGCCTCATCTAAAACACCCCATAAAACTAACGTTCCTTACTCATGACCCTTCAACTAAACATCTTGAACCTGCTGCACCTGTTCTTGGTTCTATGAAAGCCAAAGTGTGACAATCAGATATTCAGTCAGCTAATCAAATGATTATTGGTTGATGATCACAATGGATGACTTCATATCATGCATAAATGATATAGCTTGAAAAGATGTGCAGTCCAGTTATTGATTTGGGCACATATGTGGTTTAGGTCTCTCCTTGTATCACTCAGCATCTCAGCTGTATCAGATCATGTAGGCAATACACCTGTCCTAATTTCATGCAACATTGCTTTGAGATATAAAGACCTGACTATGTCAATAAAATAACAAATCCGTCACAGCACTCAACTTCAATCAAAGTTTATAGTTTTTACCTCTGCAATTGCAGCCAGATGTCCATATTTTGCAGCCATGAATTTATAAAACTACACACTCGTTGAGACGAAACAAACGTAGTTTAGTGATTCTAAATGGTTACTAATATAAAAGAGACTATCATGATGACACTTGCCATCACAGGTCCTATAATGCATATCCGGATATACATATATACTTAAGCATCCATTAGAAAATTGACTGCATTCTTCGCACTAATTACTTATATAAAATGTGTGGCAATGGCTTTCATAATCACTTTGACCACCACTGTCACAAATGGTTTTTGCTGAGACGTTTATGGATACAATAATATTGCAGTATAGAAAATGAGTGTGCAAGAACATGAATTCAGCTGCCACGATGTGATTTGTTTGCGTATTACTCTATTTTATGCCAGAACTTCTGTATATCTTCTAATCTAAAGGCGACTATATATGATTGTGACTCACGCCATCATGATCAGCCCTATTTGGTCATGTACAGATAAAGGTATAGATATACATTACATGGGCATCCATTGGAAAATTGACTGAATTCTTAATCACTTAATAAAATGTATGGCGCCATGGGTACCTAGGTCTGTAGTGGAAAGCTGAATATATTTCTATATCTAGAGCACAAATCTTTCTAACAAAGTGCTGTTATTTTGCAGCAAATATTTATTATGAGATGTAATGTTTTCATGTAAAGGAGATAACTGCTTTGATCTGTATTAGTTTAGTGATCCATATTTCACTCCAGCTATTTCCCTTTTGAAGCAATCTTGTGGTAAATTACAGCCACATCTATACAAGGATTTCTACATGCGAGCAATGCTCGATGATCCATAATTATTGGTACAGAAAAGAATTTAAAGTTGCACTGTAAAGTAACAAGACCAGTTCAGAAGATAAATTTTAGTTTCAAAAGCAGATATTTTGAACAGAAGAATTTTACCACCAAAAAAATGATACCTTCAGCACTCTCAGTTTCAAAAACAGATATCTTCAAGCTGAAGAAGTTTATTTGCAAAATCTGATTCATGTCTAGAAGTAAGTTTTCATGTACTTCCATATCATTCAGCACGTCTGCATTCTTCATTTCTTCAAGGCTGTTTTTTCTATACGAACAGCATAAGAAAAGTTAGTTTATGTTTCCAAATGTTAATAAATAAGGCCACTGAAGGAATAATATAGTCTATGACTGCCATATTATTGGTGTCCCCCATAGGCTGCGGAAATGTATAATTAGTAGTAGCAAGGAAATACATTCTTGTTTATGGCTAGGCATAAAGGCATAACTACTAATTCGCCAAAGTGCAAAGTTGACCTTATAAAATGGCAGGCTGAGTCCAATACAAGACCCACTCTTGCCAGGTCAGGATTTGCCCTCAATCATAAAGTTGACCCAGCATGCTCTGGATCAAGGTTCTTACACGTATGCTTGTTTCATTTTAATACTACCATATCATACATTACAACTATACCAAGTTCTAAATACATAGCCCCACAGATTGGCCAGTGTATGATACATGCAATCATTGGGTTTCCTACTAACATGACATGATCCGCAAGAGAATGACATAGCCAAGGACTTGCCCATACCTAATTAGTGGCGTGCACCTGCAGATTGCAGGTAGATGTGTCGTTACAGGAGCTAGACAAATACCTCATTATGCCAAGAACTTTAATTGTATTGCCAAGTAGTACTACAAAGCAAAGCTCTTACACAAGGAACATAATTTTAAAATACAATTTTTGAGGTATTTCAATGTCGCACAAATCAAATATGTGGCCCAAGGTGGGTAGATCCTTTAAAATGAACCAAGGTGAGCTGATGATGACACACAGTGTGTCTGATACCTTATTTGAAGCAGCACACCTGGATTATATAGGCACTGCTATTTGGCAGCAAGCATATTTATTCTGAGATTGCAATGTTCTCATGTTATGATATAAATGGCACTTTGATCTGTAGTAGTTATCCAAAAAAATTCCCCAGATAAGAATTTAAAGTGATTGGATAGGTAAAAAAACAGATTTATTTTCAGCTGATGAAGTTTAGTTTCAAAACAGATTCATTTTAGTAGGATTTTTTCGTGCACTTTATTTGATTTGACACATCCACATTCTTCATTTCTTCAAGGCTGCTTTTCCACAGCCCCAATTATGTATGTTTCCAAGAAATGAGGCTACTGATAGAATAATGTAGTCGACAACTGCCATATTGATTAAGCACAATGCATTGCTTCATTTATACAGTCAGCAGTGAATAAAATTCCATAATCAGTTGCAACTTTCAGATTATGACATGTCTCTATGTGGGATAAAAACTGCTTTAAAATCTGAACTGGTATGAAGGGTACGAACCTAAATTCAATACTAAATTTTTTCCATGTCAAGATTTTAGTCAAATGTTGTATGCCAGTGTTGTCATGTTACTCACCAGCTACACACATGATTCACAAAAATAATAGATACATGAATTTTTGCTTTTGTAATCAGTACCTAACTAGCATATGTGTGTAACGATAGCTCACCTTCGAAGATATATGTATCCTCCAAAATACCTTTGTATTCCCACACCTTTTCAAACACGCAGCAAGGCACCTGATCACGTCTTCACAGCCTGGGCAGCATACGATTGGGATAGAAGGAGTTGTAAATTGCAATCAATTTGATTCTCTCACTACCCCAGTATAGTGAAATGTATGGTACAACTACATAGATATTTGTCTAAAGGCATCTCATTTTAACTAAGCACCTGTAAAGTTCATCACATTAATTGCTGGAATGTAATACAACAAATTTATTTTCTTATCCTGCCAAAGTCACTCCCACAACCAAAAAAATCTTTACTCTTCCACTCATGATCACCCTGTACAAAGTGACTTATTATCATTATAGATAGATCAAAATAAAGTACACACTAATTCTGGTCACCCATTGCAACTGTCCATCAATATTTACATTTTATACCTTCTTTATGCAAATCCTGATGATCACCATGTCCCAGTCGCATCCTCCAGTTTGAGTACAAGCAGTGAGAGTGCTCCAATCCTTTGTGATAGCATAGTGGATCCCATCTTATTTATGTGCTCATACAGATGAGTCCAACCATGCAATTAATGTTCAGCTGGTATTTCTTCATACAGCATAATTCTAACTTGATGTAACTGGACATAAGAAGAGTAGATCGAACAGGTCTGAATATAATTGCCCAGCACAACACTGCATCTGGCTGGACTTGATGTCATAATAGTACATCTCCATGCAAAGCCAAGGTAAAACATATCAGGACTGGTGGCAACAACAGTATACATGCTGCATATATGGTTGGACTGGATATCGAATGTCTGGCTGATTGGACACAAAGAACCTGGACTGGATACGGGAACAGAGCACTAATTGAGTTGGACATATTTAAGAAGACTTGGCACCTCAAACAGTAGGCTTAACTGGACACTGCAACAGCAGATTTGAATGTGTGGACTGGACACACTGTAGATTGGGTTGGTAGTACATATGACAGGACTCGTAAATAAAGATCACTCCTGCATTGGTGAATAGTGGCAGAATCACAGGAGTAGATATGCATGTGAGGACTCTGCAATGGTAGATTTGGATTGTGGACTTGACCCATAACCACAACTATAAATCTGGCAAGGGTAAAGAACTCATTATCTTCCCTGCACTAGTAGGATAGCAGTAATTCTGCCATGTCAGGACCCACATCCGTTGTCTCAACAGTAGATCTACGTGGACACTGCAACAGGACATTTTGATGTGTGGACGGGAAACAATAGCTGTAGATCTTGTTGAACTGGACACCTCGGCACTGGATGGACACCCCAGTAGTATATCAGGTGGATTGGTATGAACACATCACTCCTGCACTGGTTGGATAGCACTAGACTCCAAAGCAGCATATCTCTCAACAATAGATATACCAGGACACTGCAACAGTAGATCAGTCTATAAGTACTGTATTGCTGTATCGGTCCCGTCAACACATGTAGCCGGACTGCACAAGGATCACACCTGTTCTGGAAGGACTGCATACAGATGGCTCAAGACATGAGGTCGGCAAGTAACTGTGAGATGGAATGCATTTTGATGGGCTGATTCTCATTTCCTCCGATTGAGCAGCCTGATGGTGTACCGATCTGGCACTGTCCACTGAACTGCACACTGCAGTTTTGGATTTGGCTGCACGGACATTGCTGGATCGGTCTGGTCAACACATGTAGCTGGACTGCATAAGGATCACACCCGTTCTGGCTGGACTGCAAACCGATGGTTCAAGACATGAGGCTGGCATGTAACTGTGAGATGGAATACATCTTGATGTGCTGATTCTTATCTCCTCCGCTTGAGCTGCCTGATGGTGAACCAATCTGGCACTGTCCACTCAACTGCCCACCGCAATTTTGGATCTGGCTGGACTGGTACTGGTGGATCGGTCTGGTCAAGACACGTAGGTGGACTAATTTTCGATCTGGCTGGACTGGTATTGCTGCATGGGTCTGGTCAACATATGCAGCTGCATAAGGATCACACCTGTTCTGGCTGGACTGTATACAGATGGTTCAAGACATGAGGCTGGCATGTAACAGTGAGATGGAATGCATTCTAATGGACTGATTCTCATCTCCTCCGATTGAGCTGCCTGATGGTGTACCAATCTGGCACCATCTACTAAACTGCACACCGCAATATTGGAACTGGCTGGACTGGTATTTCCGGATCTGTCTGGTCAACACATGTAGCTGGACTGCATAAGGATCACACCTGTTCTGGCAGGATTGCATACAAATAATTCAAGACATGAGGCCGGCACGTAACTGTGAGATGGAATGCATTTTGATATGCTAATTCTCATCTCCACCGATTGAGCTGCCTGATGGTGTACCAATCTGGCAATGTCCATTGAACAGCACACCGCAATATTGGATCTGGCTGGACTGGTATTGCTGGATCGGTCTGGTCAACACATGTAGCTGGACTGCATAAGGATCCCACCTGTTCTGGCTGGACTGCATACAGATGGGTCAAGACATGAGGCCTTCACGTTACTGTGAGATGGAATGGATTTTGATGTGCTGATACTTATCTCCTTCAATTGAGCTGCCTGATGGTGTACCAATCTGGCACTGTCCACTGAACTGCACACCGCAATTTTGGTAATAAGTTTGGATCAGCTGGACCGGTATTGCTAGATTGGTCTGGCCAACAAATGTAGCTGGTCTGCATAAGGATCACACCTGTTCTGGCTGGACTACATACAGATGGTTCAAGACATGAGGCCACCAAGTAACAGCGAGATGGAATACATTTTGATGTGCAGATTCTGATCTCCTCCGATTGAGCTGCCTGATGGTGTACCAATCTGGCACTGTCCACTGAACTGCACACCGCAATTTTGGATCTGGAAGGACTGGCATTGATGGATCGGTCTGGTAAATACATGTAGCTGGACTGCATAAGGATCACACATGTTCTGGCTGGACTGCATACGGATGGTTCAAGATATGTGGCCGGCACATTACTGTGAGATGGAATGTATTTTGATGTGCAGATACTCATCTCCTTCGATTGAGCTGCTTGATGGTGCACCAATCTCGCACTGTCCACTGAACTGCACACCGCATATTTGGATCTGGCTGGACTGGTATAGCTGGATCCGTCAGGTCAACACATGTAGCTGGACTAAGTTAGGATCGGCTGGATTGGTATTGTTGGATTGGTCTGGCCAACAAATGTAGCTGGAATGCATAAGGATCACACCTGTTCTGGCTGGACTACATACAGATGGCTCAAGACATGAGGCCACCAAGTAACTGTGAGATGGAATACATTTTGATGTGCAGATTCTGATCTCCTCCGATTTAGCTACCTGATGTTAAACCAATCTGGCACTGTCCACTGCACTGCACGCCTCTATTTTGGATCTGGCTGGACTGGCATTGCAGGATCGGTCGGGTCAACACATGAAGCGGCACTGCATAAGGATCACACCTGTTCTGGCTGGACTGCATACAGATGGTTAAAGACATGAGGCCGGAATGTAACTGTGAGATGGAATACATTTTGATGTGCTGATTCTCATCTCCTCCGATTGAGCTACCTGATGGTGTCCCAATCTGGCACTGTCCACTCAACTGAACACCGCAAGTTTGGATCTGGCTGGACTGGTATTGCTTTATCATCGGTCTGGTCAAAACATGTAGGTGGACTAATTATGGATCTGGCTGCCACTGGTATTGCTGGATTGGTCTGGTCAACACATGTAGCTGGACTGCATAGGGATCACACCTGTTCTGGCTGGACTGCAAACCGAAGGTTCAAGACATGAGGCTGGCACGTAACTGTGACATAGAATACATTCTGATGTGCTGATTCTCATCTCCTCCGTTTGAGCTGCCTGATGGTGCACCAATCTGGCACTGTCCACTCAACTGCCCACCGCAATTTTGGATCTGGCTGGACTGGCACTGCTGGATCGGTCATGTCAAAACATGTAGGTGGACTAATTTTGGATCTGGCTGGACTGGTATTGCTGGATGGGTTAGGTCCACATATGCAGCTGCATAAGGATCACACCTGTTCTGGCTGGACTGCATACAGATGGTTCAAGACATGAGGCTGTCATGTAACAGTGAGATGGAATGCATTTTAATGGACTGATTCTAATCTCCTCCGATTGAGCTGCCCCATCCACTAAACTGCACAACGCAATTTTGGATCTGGCTGGACTGGTATTGCTGGATCGGTCTGGTCAACACATGTAACTGGACTGCATAAGGATCACATCTGTTCCGGCAGGACTGCATACAAATGATTCAAGACATGAGGCCGCCACGTAAGTGTGAGATACAATACATTTTGATGTGCTCATTCTCACCTCCTCCGATTGAGCTGCCTGATGATGTACCAATCTGGCACTGCCCACTTCACTGCACACCGCAATTTTGGATCTGGCTGGACTGGCATTGCTGGATCGGTCTGGTCAACACTTGTAGCTAGACTGCATAAGGATCACACCTGTTCTGGCTGGACTGCATACAGATTGTTAAAGACATACATCCAGCACGTAACTGCGAGATGGAATGCATTTTGATATGCTAATACTCATCTCCACAGATTGAGCTGCCTGATGGTGTACCAATTTGGCACTGTCCACTGAACTGCACACCGCAATATTGGATCTGGCTGGACTGGTATTGCTGGATCGGTCTGGTCAACACACGTAGCTGGACTGCATAAGGATCACACCTGTTATGGCTGGACTACACACAGATGGTTCAAGACATGAGGCCACGAAGTAACTGTGAGATGGAATACATTTTGATGTGCAGATTCTGATCTCCTCCGATTGAGCTGCCTTATGTTGTACCAATCCGGCACTGTCCACTGTACTGCTAACCGCAATTTTGGATCAGGCTGGAGTGGCATTACTGGAACGGTCTGGTCAACACATGTAGCTTGACTGCATAAGGATCACACCTGTTCTGACTGGGCTGCATAAGGATGGTTCAAGATATGAGGCTGGGAAGTTACTGTAACATGGAATGCATTTTGATGTGCTGATACTCATCTCCTTCGATTGAGCTGCCTGATGGTGCACCAATCTGGCACTGTCCACTGAACTGCACACCGCAATTTTGGATCTGGCTGGACTGGCATTGCTGGACCCGTCGGGTTAACACATGTAGCTAGACTGCATAAGGATCACACCTGTTCTGGCTGGACTGCATACGGATGGTTCAAGATATGAGGCCGGCACGTTACTGTGAATAGGAATGCATTTTGATGAGCTGAAACTCATTACCTCGAATTGAGCTGCCTTACGGTGTACCAATCTGGCACTGTCCACTGAACTGCACACCGCAATATTGGATCTGGCTGGACTGGTATTGCTGGATCGGTCTGGTCAACACACGTAGCTGGACTGCATAAGGATCACACCTGTTATGGCTGGACTACAGACAGATGGTTCAAGACATGAGGCCACGAAGTAACTGTGAGATGGAATGCATTTTGATGTGTAGATTCTGATCTCCTCCGATTGAGCGGCCTGATGTTATACCAATCTGGCACTGTCCACTGCACTGCACACCGCAATTTTGGATCCGGCTGGACTGGCATTGCTGAATAGGGCCTGGTCAACACATGTAGCTGGACTGCATAGGGATCACACCTGTTCTGGCTGGACTGCATACAGATGGTTCAAGTAAGGAGGCCGGCAAGTTACTGTGACATGGAAGGCATTTTGATGTGCTGATACTCATCTCTTTCAATTGAGCTGCCTGATGGTGTACCAATCTGGCACTGTCCACTGCACTGCACACCGCATTTTTGGATCTGGCTGGACTGGCATTGCTGGATCGGTCGGGTCAACACATGTAGCTAGACTGCATAAGGATTACACCTGTTCTGGCAGGACTGTATACGGATGGTTCAAGATATGAGGCCGGCACGTTACTGTGAATAGGAATGCATTTTGATGTGCTGAAACTCATTACCTCGAATTGAGCTGCCTTACGGTGTACCAATCTCGCACTGTCCACTGAACATCACACCGCAAATTTGAATCTGGCTGGACTGGTATTGCTGGATCCGTCTGGTCAACACATGTAGGTGGACTAATTTTGGATCTGGCTGGACTGCTATTTCAGGATCGGTCTGGTCAACACATGTAGCTGGACTGCATAAGGATCACACCTGTTCTGGCTGGACTGCATACAGATGGTTAAAGACATGAGGCTGGCACGTAACTGTGAGATGGAATGCATTTTGATGTACCTGATTCTCATCTCCTTCGATTGAGCTACCTGATGGTGCCCCAATCTGGCACTGTCCACTCAACTGAACACCACAATTTTGGATCTGGCTGGACTGGTATTGCTACATCGGTCTGGTCAAAACATGTAGGAGGAATAATTTTGGATCTGGCTGCACCGGTATTGCTGGATTGGTCAGGTCAACACATGTAGCTGGACTGCATAAGGATCACACCTGTTCTGGCTGGACTGCATACCGATGGTTCAAGACATGAGGCTGGCACATAACTGTGACATAGAATACATTTTGATGTGCTGATTCTCATCTCCTCCGTTTGAGCTGCCTGATGGTGTACCAATCAGGCACTGTCCACTCAACTGCCCACCGCAATTTTAGATCTGGCTGGACTGGTATTGCTGGATGGGTCTGGTCAACATATGCAGCTGCATAAGGATCACACCTGTTCTGGCTGGACTGCATACAGATGGTTCAAGACATAAGGCTGGCATATAACAGTGAGATGGAATGCATTTTAATGGACTGATTCTCATCTCCTCCGATTAAGCTGCCTGATGGTGTACCAATCTGGCACCATCCACTAAACTGCACACCGCAATATTGGATCTGGCTGGACTGGTATTGCTGGATCGGTCTGATCAACACATGTATCTGGACTGCATTAGGATCACACCTGTTCTGGCTGGACTGTATACAGATGGTTCAAGAAATACGTCCAGCATGTAACTGTGAGATGGAATGCATTTTGATAAGCTAATACTCATCTCCACCGATTGAGCTGCCTGATGGTGTACCAAACTGGCACTGTCCACTGAACAGCACACCGCAATATTGGATCTGGCTGTACTAGTATTGCTACATCGGTCTGGTCAAAACATGTAGGTGGACTAATTTTGGATCTGGCTGCACTGTAATTGCTGGATTGGTCTGGTCAACACATGTAGCTGTACAGCATAAAGAACACACCTGTTCTGGATGGACTGCATACGGATGGTTCAAGACATGAGGCTGGCACGTAACTGTGACATAGAATTTTGGATCTGGCTGGACTGGCACTGCTGAATCGGTCTGGTCAAGACATGTAGGTGGACTAATTTTGGATATGGCTGGACTGGCATGGCTGGATGGGTCTGGTCAACATATGCAGCTGCATAAGGATCACACCTGTTCTTACTGAGGCTGGCATGTAACAGTGAGATGGAATGCATTTTAATGGACTGATTCTCATCTCCTCCGATTGAGGTACCTAATGCTGTTCCAAACTGGCACGGTCCACTGAACGGCACTCCACAATTTTGGATCTGGCTGGACTGGTACTGCTGGATCGATCTGGTCAACACATGTAGCTGGACTGCATAAGGATCACACTTGTTCTGGCTGGACTACATACAGATGGTTCAAGACATGAGGCCACCAAGTAACTGTGAGATGGAAAACATTTTGATGTGCTCATTCTCACCTCCTCCGATTGAACTGCCTGATGATGTACCAATCTGGCACTGTCCACTTCACTGCACACCGCAATTTTGGATCTGGCTGGACTGGCATTGCTGGATCGGTCTGGTCAACACATGTAGCTAGACTGCATAAGGATCACACCTGTTCTGGCTGGACTGCATACAGATTGTTAAAGACATACATCTAGCACGTAACTGCGAGATGGAATGCATTTTGATATGCTAATACTCATCTCCACGGATTGAGCTGCCTGATGGTGTACCAATTTGGCACTGTCCACTGAACTGCACACCGCAATATTGGATCTGGCTGGACTGGTATTGCTGGATCGGTCTGGTCAACACACGTAGCTGGACTGCATAAGGATCACACCTGTTATGGCTGGACTACACACAGATGGTTCAAGACATGAGGCCACGAAGTAACTGTGAGATGGAATACATTTTGATGTGCAGATTCTGATCTCCTCCGATTGAGCTGCCTTATGTTGTACCAATCCGGCACTGTCCACTGCACTGCTAACCGCAATTTTGGATCAGGCTGGAGTGGCATTACTGGAACGGTCTGGTCAACACATGTAGCTTGACTGCATAAGGATCACACCTGTTCTGACTGGGCTGCATAAGGATGGTTCAAGATATGAGGCTGGGAAGTTACTGTAACATGGAATGCATTTTGATGTGCTGATACTCATCTCCTTCGATTGAGCTGCCTGATGGTGCACCAATCTGGCACTGTCCACTGAACTGCACACCGCAATTTTGGATCTGGCTGGACTGGCATTGCTGGACCCGTCGGGTTAACACATGTAGCTAGACTGCATAAGGATCACACCTGTTCTGGCTGGACTGCATACGGATGGTTCAAGATATGAGGCCGGCACGTTACTGTGAATAGGAATGCATTTTGATGAGCTGAAACTCATTACCTCGAATTGAGCTGCCGATCTGGCTGGACTGGTATTGCTGGATCGGTCTGGTCAACACACGTAGCTGGACTGCATAAGGATCACACCTGTTATGGCTGGACTACAGACAGATGGTTCAAGACATGAGGCCACGAAGTAACTGTGAGATGGAATGCATTTTGATGTGTAGATTCTGATCTCATCCGATTGAGCGGCCTGATGTTGTACCAATCTGGCACTGTCCACTGCACTGCACACCGCAATTTTGGATCTGGCTGGACTGGCATTGCTGAATAGGGCCTGGTCAACACATGTAGCTGGACTGTATAGGGATCACACCTGTTCTGGCTGAACTGCATACAGATGGTTCAAGTAAGGAGGCCGGCAAGTTACTGTGACATGGAATGCATTTTGATGTGCTGATACTCATCTCTTTCGATTGAGCTGCCTGATGGTGTACCAATCTGGCACTGTCCACTGCACTGCACACCGCATTTTTGGATCTGGCTGGACTGGCATTGCTGGATCGGTCGGGTCAACACATGTAGCTAGACTGCATAAGGATCACACCTGTTCTGGCTGGACTGCATACCGATGGTTCAAGACATGAGGCTGGCACATAACTGTGACATAGAATACATTTTGATGTGCTGATTCTCATCTCCTCCGTTTGAGCTGCCTGATGGTGTACCAATCAGGCACTGTCCACTCAACTGCCCACCGCAATTTTAGATCTGGCTGGACTGGTATTGCTGGATGGGTCTGGTCAACATATGCAGCTGCATAAGGATCACACCTGTTCTGGCTGGACTGCATACAGATGGTTCAAGACATAAGGCTGGCATATAACAGTGAGATGGAATGCATTTTAATGGACTGATTCTCATCTCCTCCGATTAAGCTGCCTGATGGTGTACCAATCTGGCACCATCCACTAAACTGCACACCGCAATATTGGATCTGGCTGGACTGGTATTGCTGGATCGGTCTGATCAACACATGTATCTGGACTGCATTAGGATCACACCTGTTCTGGCTGGACTGCATACAGATGGTTCAAGAAATACGTCCAGCATGTAACTGTGAGATGGAATGCATTTTGATATGCTAATACTCATCTCCACCGATTGAGCTGCCTGATGGTGTACCAAACTGGCACTGTCCACTGAACAGCACACCGCAATATTGGATCTGGCTGTACTAGTATTGCTACATCGGTCTGGTCAAAACATGTAGGTGGACTAATTTTGGATCTGGCTGCACTGTAATTGCTAGATTGGTCTGGTCAACACATGTAGCTGGACAGCATAAAGATCTCACCTGTTCTGGCTGGACTGCATACGGATGGTTCAAGACATGAGGCTGGCACGTAACTGTGACATAGAATTTTGGATCTGGCTGGACTGGCACTGCTGAATCGGTCTGGTCAAGACATGTAGGTGGACTAATTTTGGATCTGGCTGGACTGGCATGGCTGGATGGGTCTGGTCAACATATGCAGCTGCATAAGGATCACACCTGTTCTTACTGAGGCTGGCATGTAACAGTGAGATGGAATGCATTTTAATGGACTGATTCTCATCTCCTCCGATTGAGGTACCTAATGCTGTACCAAACTGGCACGGTCCACTGAACGGCACTCCACAATTTTGGATCTGGCTGGACTGGTACTGCTGGATCGATCTGGTCAACACATGTAGCTGGACTGCATAAGGATCACACTTGTTCTGGCTGGACTACATACAGATGGTTCAAGACATGAGGCCACCAAGTAACTGTGAGATGGAATACATTTTGATATGCAGATTCTGATCTCCTCCGATTGAGCTGCCGGAAGGTGCACCAGTCTGGCACTGTCCTCTGCACTGCACACCACAATTTTGGATCTGGCTGGACTGGTACTGCTGGATCGATCTGGTCAACACATGTAGCTGGACTGCATAAGGATCACACCTGTTCTGGCAGGACTGCATACGGATGGTTCAAGATATGAGGCCGGAACTTTACTGTGAGATGGAATGCATTTTGATGTGCTGATACTCATCTCCTCCAATTGAGCTGCCTTATGTTGTACCAATTTGGCACTGTCCACTGAACTGCACACCGCAAATTTGGATCTGGTTGGACTGGTATTGCTGGATCCGTCTGGTCAAAACATGTAGGTGGACTAATTTTGGATCTGGCTGCCACTGGTATTGCTGGATTGATCTGGTCAACACATGTAGCTGGACTGCATAAGGATCACACTTGTTCTGGCTGGACTACATACAGATGGTTCAAGACATGAGGCCACCAAATAACTGTGAGATGGAATACATTTTGATGTGCAGATTCTGATCTCCTCCGATTGAGCTGCCGGATGGTGCACCAGTCTGGCACTGTCCACTGCACTGCACACCACAATTTTGGATCTGGCTTGACTGGCATTGCTGGATCGGTCAGGTCAACACATGTAGCTGGACTGCATAAGGATCACACCTGTTCTGGCAGGACTGCATACGGATGGTTCAAGATATGAGGCCGGAACGTTACTGTGAGATGGAATGCATTTTGATGTGCTGATACTCATCTCCTCCAATTGAGCTGCCTTATGTTGTACCAATCTGGCACTGTCCACTGAACTGCACACCGCAAATTTGGATCTGGTTGGACTGGTATTGCTGGATCCGTCTGGTCAACACATGTAGGTGGACTAATTTTGGATCTGGCTGGACTGCTATTTCAGGATCGGTCTGGTCAACACATGTAGCTGGACTGCATAAGGATCACACCTGTTCTGGCTGGACTGCATACAGATGGTTCAAAACATACGTCCAGCACGTAACTGTGAGATGGAATGCATTTTGATAAGCTAATACTCATCTCCACCGATTGAGCTGCCTGATGGTGTACCAATCTGGCACTGTTCACTGAACTGCACACCGCAATTTTGGATCTGGCTGGACTGGTATTGCTGGATTGGTCTGGCCAACAAATGTAGCTGGACTGCATAAGGATCACACCTGTTCTGGCTGGACTGCATACAGATGGTTCAAGACATGAGGCCGACACGTAACTGTGAGATGGAATGCATTTTGATGTGCTGATTTTCATCTCCTCCGATTGAGTTACCTGATGGTGCCCCAATCTGGCACTGTCCACTCAACTGAACACCACAATTTTGGATCTGGCTGGACTGGTATTGCTTTATCGGTCTGGTCAAAACATTTAGGTGGACTAATTTTGGATCTGGCTGCCACTGGTATTGCTGGATTGATCTGGTCAACACATGTAGCTGGACTGCATAAGGATCACACTTGTTCTGGCTGGACTACATACAGATGGTTCAAGACATGAGGCCACCAAGTAACTGTGAGATGGAACTGTGAGATGGAATACATTTTGATGTGCAGATTCTGATCTCCTCCGAGTGAGCTGCCTGATGGTGCACCAATCTGGCACTGTCCATTGCACTGCACACCGCAATGTCGGATCTGGCTGGACATGAGGCCGGCACGTAACTGTGAGATGGAATGCATTTTGATGTGCTGATTTTCATCTCCTCCGATTGAGCTACCTGATGGTGCCCCAATCTGGCACTGTCCACTCAACTGAACACCACAAATTTGGATCTGGCTGGACTGGTATTGCTACATCGGTCTGATCAAAACATTTATGTGGACTAATTATGGACCTGGCTGCCACTGGTATTGCTGGATTGGTCTGGTCAACACATGTAGCTGGACTGCATAAGGATCACACCTGTTCTGGCTGGACTGCATACCGATGGTTCAAGACATGAGGCTGGCACGTAACTGTGACATAGAATACATTTTGATGTGCTGATTCTCATCTCCTCCGTTTGAGTTGCCTGATGGTGTACCAATTTGGCACTGTCCACTCAACTTCCCACCGCAATTTTGGATCTGGCTGGACTGGCACTGCAGGATTGGTCTAGTCAAGACATGTAGGTGGACTAGTTTTGGATCTGGCTGGACGGGTATTGCTGGATGGGTTAGGTCAACATATGCAGCTGCATAAGGATCACACCTGTTCTGGCTGGACTGCATACAGATGGTTCAAGACATTAGGCTGGCATGAAACAGTGAGATGGAATTCTTTTTAATGGACTGATTCTCATCTCCTCCGATTGAGCTGCCTGATGGTGTGCCAATCTGGCACCATCCACTAAACTGCACACCGCAACTTTGGATCTGGCTGGACTGGTATTGCTGGATCGGTCTGGTCAACACATGTAGCTGGACTGCATAAGGATCACACCTGTTCTGGCTGGAATGCATACAGATGGTTCAAGACATACGTCCAGCACGTAACTGCTAGATGGAATGCATTTTGATGGGCCAGATTCTCATCTCCTCCGATTGAGCTGCCTTATGGTGTACCAATCTGGCACTGGTTGAACTGGTATTGCTAAATCGGTCTGGTCAACACATGTAGCTGGACTAATTTTGGATCTGGCTGGACCGGTATTGCTGGATTGGTCTAGTCAAGAAATGTAGCTGGACTGCGTAAGGATCACATCTATTCTGGCTGGACTGCATACAGATGGTTCAAGACATGAGGCCGGCACAAAATTATGAGATGGAATGCATTTTGATGCGCTGATTCTCATCTCCTCCGATTGAGCTGCCCGATGGTGTACTGTACAGCACACCAGAATTTTTTATCTGGCTGGACTGGCATTGCTGGATCAATCAGGTCAACACGTGTAGCTAGACTGTATAAGGATCGCACCTGTTCTGGCTGGACTGCATATGGATTGTTCAAGACATGAGGCATGCACGTTACAGTGAGATGGGATACATTTTGATGCGCTGATTCTCATCTCCTCCGATTGAGCTGCCTGATGGTGCCCCAATCTGGCACTGTCCACTCAACTGCACACCACAATTTTGGATCTGTCCGGATTGCTATTGCTAGATCGGTGTGCTCAACACATGTAGCTGGAAAGCATAAGGATTGCACCTGTTCTGGCTGGACTGCATAAGGTTTGTTCAAGACATGAGGCAGGTACGTTACAGTGAGATGGAATGCATTTTGATGGGCTGATTCTCATCTCCTCCGATTGAGATGCCTGATGGTGCCCCAATCTGGCACTGTCCACTCAACTGCACATCGCAATTTTGGATCTGTCCGGGTTGCTATGGCTAGATCAGTCTGGTCAACACATGTAGCTGGACTGCATAAGGATTGCACCTGTTCTGGCTGGACTGCATAAGGATTGCTCAAGACATGAGGCAGGCACGTTACAGTGAGATGGAATGCCATTTGATGTGCTGATTCTCATCTCCTCCGATTGAGCTGCCTTATGGTGCCCCAATCTGGCACTGTCCACTCAACAGCACACCGCAATTTTGGATCTGGCTGGACTGGCATTGCTGGATCGGTCTGGTCAACACATGAAGCTGGACTGCATAAGGATCGCACCTGTTCTGGCTGGACTGCATATAGAAGGTTCAAGACATGAGGTCAGCACGTACATTGCATCTGTGAGATGGAATGCAGTTTCATGTACAGATTCTCATTACCTCTTCCGATTGAGCTGCCTGAATGTGTACCAATCTTGCACTGTCTACTCAACTGCTCGCTGCAATGTTGGATCTGGCTGGAGTAACATTGCTGAATTGGTCTGGTCAACACATGTAGCCGGACTGCATAAGGATCACACCTGTTCTGGCTGGAATGCATACAGATGGTTCAAGACATGAGGCCGGCACGTACCAGTGAGATGGAATGCGTCTTGATGGGCTGATTCTCATCTCCTCCGATTGAGCTGCTTGATGCTGTACCAATCAGGCACTGTCCACTGAACTGCATACCACAATTTTGGATTTGGCTGGACTGGTATTGCTAAATCGGTCTGGTCGACTCATGTAGCCGGACTAACTTTGGATCAGGCTGGACTGGTATTGCTGGATTGGTCTAGTCAAGAAATGTAGCTGGACTGCGTAAGGATCACACCTATTCTGGCTGGACTGCATACAGATGGTTCAAGACATGAGGCCTGCACAAAATCGTGAGATGGAATGCATTTTGATGTGCTGATTCTCATCTTCTCCGATTGAGCTGCCTGATGGTGTACTGCACAGCGCACTAGAATTTTAGATCTGGCTGGACTGGTATTGCTGGATCAGTCTGGTCAACAAATGTAGCTGGACTGCATAAGGATCACAACTGTTCTGGCTGGACTACATACAGATGGTTCAAGACATGAGGCCACCAAGTAACAGCAAGATGGAACACATTTTGATGTGCAGATTCTGATCTCCTCCGATTGAGCTGCCTGATGTTGTACCAATCTGGCACTGTCCACTGCACTGCACACCGTAATTTTGGATCTGGCTGGACTGGCATTGATGGATCGGTCTGGTCAACACATGTAGCTGGACTGCATAAGGATCACACCTGTTCAGGCTGGACTGCATACAGATGGTTCAAGACGTGAGGTCGGCTCGTAACAGTTAGATGGAATGCCATTTGATGTGCTAATTCTCATCTCCTTCGATTGAGCTGCCTGATGGTGTACCAATCTGGCACTGTCCACTCAACTGCACACCGCAATTTTGTATTTGGCTGGACTGGCATTGCTAGATCGGTCTGGTCACAACACCTGTTCTGGCTGGACAGCATACAGTTGGTTCAAGACATGAGGCCGGAACCTAACTATGAGATGGAATGCATTTTGATGGACTGATTCTCATCACCTCTTCCGATTGAGCTGCCTGATGGTTTTACAAATCTTGCACTGTCCACTCAACTGCTCACCGCAATGTTGGATCTTGCTGGACTATCATTGCTGGATTGGTCTGGTCAACACATGTAGCCGGACTGCAAAAGGATCACACCTGTTATGGCTGGACAGCATACGGATGGTTCAAGATATGAGGCCGACACGTTACTGTGAAATGGAATGCATTTTGATGTCCTGATACTCATCTCTTCCAATTGAGCTGCCTTATGGTGTACCAATCTGGCACTGTCCACTGAAAATCACACCGCAAATTTGAATCCGGCTGGACTGGTTTTGCTGGATCCGTCTGGTCAACACATGTAGGTCGACTAATTTTGGATCTGGCTGGACTGCTATTTCAGGATCGGTCTGGTCAACACATGTAGCTGGACTGCATAAGCATCACATCTGTTCTGGTTGAACTGCATACAGATGGTTCAAGACATGAGGCCGGCACGTAACTGTGAGATGGAATGTATTTTGATGTGCTGATTCTCATCTCCTCAGATTGAGCTACCTGATGGTGCCCCAATCTGGCACTATCCATGCAACTGAACACAGCAATTTTGGATCTGGCTGGACTGGTATTGCTACATCGGTCTGGTCAAAACATGTAGGAGGAATAATTTTGGATCTGACTGCACCGGTATTGCTGGATTGGTCTGGTCAACATGTGCAGCTGCATCAGGATCACACCTGTTCTGGCTGGACTGCATACAGATGGTTCAAGACATACGTCCAGCACGTAACTGTGAGATGGAATGCATTTTGATATGCTAATACTCATCTCCACCGATTGAGCTGCCTGATGGTGTACCAATTTGGCACTGTCCACTGAACTGCACACCGCAATTTTGGATCTGGCTGGACTGGTATTGCTGGATTGGTCTGGCCAACAAATGTAGCTGGACTGCATAAGGATCACACCTGTTCTGGCTGGACTACATACAGATGGTTAAAGACATGAGGCCACCAAGTAACTGTGAGATGGAATACATTTTGATGTGCAGATTCTGATCTCCTCCGATTGAGCTGCCTGATGGTGCACCAATCTGGCACTGTCCACTGCACTGCAAAATGCAATTTTGGATCTGGCTGGACTGGCATTGCTGGATCGGTCTGGTCAACACATGTAGCTTGACTGCATAAGGATCACACATGTTCTGGCTGGACTGAATACGGATGGTTCAAGATATGAGGCCGGAACGTTACTGTGAGATAGAATGCATTATGATGTGCTGATACTCATCTCCTCCAATTGAGCTGCCTAATGGTGTACCAAACTGGCACAGTCCACTGAACAGCACACCGCAATTTTGGATCTGGCTGGACTGGTACTGCTTGATCGGTCTGGTCAACACATGTAGGTGGACTAAGTTTGGATCTGGCTGGACTGCTTTTTCTGGATCGGTCTGGTCATCACATGTAGCTGGACTGCATAAGGATCACACCTGTTCTGGCTGAACTGCATACAGATGGTTCAAGATATGAGGCCGGAACGTTACTGTGAGATGGAATGCATTATGTGGTGCTGATACTCATCTCCTCCAATTGAGCTGCCTAATGGTGTACCAAACTGGCACTGTCCACTGAACAGCACACCGCAATTTTGGATCTGGCTGGACTGGTACTGCTTGATCGGTCTGGTCAACACATGTAGGTGGACTAAGTTTGGATCTGGCTGGACTGCTTTTTCTGGATCGGTCTGGTCATCACATGTAGCTGGACTGCATGAGGATCACACCTGTTCTGGCTGGACTGCATCCCGATGGTTCAAGATATGAGGCCACCAAGTAACTGTGAGATGGAATGCATTTTGATGTGCTAATTCTCATCACCATCGATTGAGCTACCTGTCGGCGTACCAATCTGGCACTGTCCACTGAACTGCACACCGCAATTCTGGATCTGGCTGGACTAACATTGCTGGATTGGTATGGTCAACACATGTAGCTGGACTGCATTAGGATCACACCTGTTCTGGCTGGACTGCATACAGATGGTTCAAGACATGAGGCCACCAAGTAACTGTGAGATGGAATGCATTTTGATGGGCTGATTCTCATCTCCTCCGATTGAGCTGCCTGATGGTGTACCAATCTGGCACTGTCCACGGAACTGCACACCACAATTTTGGATCTGGTTGAACTGGTATTGCTAAATCAGTCTGGTCAACACATGTAACTGGACTAATTTTGGATCTGACTGGACTGGTATTGCTAGATTGGTATAGTCAATAAATGTAGTTGGACTGCATAAGGATCACATCTGTTCTGGCTGGACTGCATAAGGATGGTTCAAGACATGAGGCCGGAACGTTACAGTGAGATGGAATGCATTTTGATGTGCTGATTCTCATCGTCTCCGATTGAGCTGCCTGATGGTGCCCTAATCTGGCACTGTCCACTCAACTGCACACCGCAATTTTGGATCTGTCTGGATTGGTATTGCTAGATCGGTCTGGTCAACACATGCAACTGCTTAAGGATCACACCTGTTGTGGCTGGACTGCATACAGATGGTTCAAGGAATGAGGCCGGCACATAATTGTGAGATGGAATGCATTTTGATGTGCTGATTCTCATCTCCTCCGATTGAGCTGCCTGATGGTGTACTGTACAGCGCACCAGAATTTTAGATCTGGCTGGACTGGCATTGCTGGATGAGTCTGGCCAACACATGTAGCTGGACTGCATAAGAATCGCACCTGTTCTGGCTGGAATGCATAAGAATGGTTCAAGACATGAGACCGGCACGTTACAGTGAGATGGAATGCATTTTGATGTGCTGATTCTCATCTTCTCCGATTGAGCTGCCTGATGGTGTACTGTACAGCGCACCAGAATTTTAGATCTGGCTGGACTGGCATTGCTGGATGAGTCTGGCCAACGCATGTAGCTGGACTGCATAAGAATCGCACCTGTTCTGGCTGGAATGCATAAGGATGGTTCAAGACATGAGGCCAGCACGTTACAGTGAGATGGAATGCATTTTGATGTGCTGATTCTCATCTTCTCCGATTGAGCTGCCTGATGGTGCCCTGATCTGGCACTGTCCACTCAACTGCACACCGCAATTTTGGATCTGGCTGGACTGGCATTGCTGGATCGGTCTGGTCAACACATGTAGCTGGACTGCATAAGGATCACACCTGTTCTGGCTGGACTGCGTACAGATGGTTCAAGACATGAAGCCGGCACGTAACAGTGAGATGGAATGCATTTTGATGTGCTGATTCTCATCTTCTCCGATTGAGCTGCCTGATGGTGTACCAATCTGGCACTGTCCACTGAACTGCATACCACAATTTTGGATCTGGTTGGACTGGTAATGCTAAATCAGTCTGGTCGACTCATGTAGCTGGACTAATTTTGGATATGGCTGGACTGGTATTGCTGGATTGGTCTAGTCAAAAAATGTAGCTGGACTGCATAAGGATCACACCTATTCTGGCTGGACTGCATACAGATGGTTCAAGACATGAGGCTGGCACAAAATTGTGAGATGGAATGCATATTGATGTGCTGATTCTCATCGCTTCCGATTGAGCTGCCTCATGGTGTACTGAACAGCACACCAGAATTTTTGATCTGGCTGGACTGGTATTGTTGGATCAATCTGGTCAACACGTGTAGCAGGATCGCATCTGTTCTGGCTGGACTGCATAAGGATTGTTCAAGACATGAGGCAGGCACATTACAGAGAGATGGAATGCATTTTGATGGGCTGATTCTCATCTCCTCCGATTGAGCTGCCTGATGGTGCCCCAATCTGGCACTGTCCACTCAACTGCACACCGCAATTTTGGATCTGTCTGGATTGGCATTGCTGGATCGGTCAGGTCAACACATGTAGCTGGACTGCATAAGGATCGCACCTGTTCTGGCTGGACTGCATATGGATGGTTCAATTTGGAATGCATTTTGATGTGCTGATTCTCCTCTCCTCCGATTGAGCTGCCTGATGGTGTACTGTACAGCACACCAGAATTTTTGATGGTGTACCCATCTGGCACTGTCCACTGAACTGCACACCACAACTTTGGATCTGGCTGGACTGGTATTGCTAGATCGGTTAGGTCAACACATGTAGCGGGACTAATTTTGGATCTGGCTGGACTGGATCAGTCTGGTAAACACATGTAGCTAGGTTCTGGCTGGACTGCATACAGATAGTTCTAGACATGAGGCCGGCACGTTACTGTGAGATGGAATGCATTTTGATGTGCTGATTTTCATCTCCTCCGATTGAGCTGCCTGACGGTGTACCAATCTGGCACTGTCCACAGAACAATTTTGGATCTGGCTGGACTGGTATTGCTGGATCGGTATGGTCAACACATGTAGCTAGATTGCATAAGGATCACACCTGTTCTGGCTGGACAGCATGCAGATGGTTCAAGACATGAGGCCGGCACGTAACTATGAGATGGAATGCATTTTGATGGGCTGATTCTCATCACCTCTTCCGATTGAGCTGCCTGATGGTGTACCAATCTTGCACTGTCCACTCAACTGCTCACCGCTATGTTGGATCTGGCTGGACTAACATTGCTGGATTGGTCTGGTCAACACATGTAGCCGGACTGCAAAAGGATCACACCTGTTCTGGCTGGACAGCATGCAGATGGTTCAAGACATGAGGTCGGCAAGTAACAGTGACATGGAATGTCATTTGATGTGCTAATTCTCATCTCCTTCGATTGAGCTGCCTGATGGTGTACCAATCTGGCACTGTCCACTGAACTGCACACCACAATTTTGTATTTGGCTGGACTGGCATTGCTGGATCGGTCTGGTCAACACATGTAGCTGGACTGCATAAGGATCACACCTGTTCTGGCTGGACTGCATACAAATGGTTCAAGACATGAGGTCGGCAAGTAACAGTGAGATGGAATGGGTTTTGATGTGCTAATTCTCATCTCCTTCGATTGAGCTGCCTAATGGTGTACCAATCTTGCACTGTCCACTCAACTGCTCACCGCAATGTTGGATCTGGCTGGACTAACAATGCTGTATTGTTCTGGTCAAAACATGTAGCTGGACTGCATAAGGATCACACCTGTTCTGGCTGGACTGCATACAGATGGTTCAAGACATGAGGCCGGCACCTAACAGTGAGATGGGATGCATTTTGATGGGCTGATTCTCATCTCCTCCGATTGAGCTGCTTGATGGTGTACCAATCTGGCACTGTCCTCTGAACTGCCCACCGCAATTTTGGATATGGCTGGACTTACATTGCTGGATTGGTCTGGTCAACACATGTAGCCGGATTGCATAAGGATTACACCTGTTCTGGCTGGACTGCATACAGATGGTTCAAGGTATGAGGTCGGCACATAACTGTTAGATGGAATGCATTTTGATGTGCTAATTCTCATCTCCTCCGATTGAGCTGCCTGATGGTGTACCAATCTGGCACTGTCCACTGAACTACACACCGCAATTCACCTATTCTGGCTGGACTGCTTACAGATGGTTCAAGGCATGAGGCCGGCACAAAATTGTGAGATGGAATGCATTTTGATGTGCTGATTCTCATCTCCTCCGATTGAGCTGCCTGATGGTGTACCAATCTGGCACTGTCCACTGTACTGCACACCGCAATTTTGGATCTGGCTGGACTAACATTGCTGGATTGGTATGCTCAACACATGTAGCCGGACTGCATTAGGATCACACCTGTTCTGGCTGGACTGCGTACAGATGGTTCAAGGTATGAGGTCGGCACATAACTGTTAGATGGAATGCATTTTGATGTGCTAATTCTCATCTCCTCCGATTGAGCTGCCTGATGGTGTACCAATCTGGCACTGTCCACTGAACTGCACACCGCAATTCACCTATTCTGGCTGGACTGCTTACAGATGGTTCAAGGGATGAGGCCGGCACAAAATTGTGAGATGGAATGCATTTTGATGAGCTGATTCTCATCTCCTCCGATTGAGCTGCCTGATGGTGTACTGTACAGCGCACCAGAATTTTGGATCTGGCTGGACTGGTATTGCTGGATCAGTCTGGTCAACACATGTAGCTGGACTGCATAAGGATCGCACCTGTTCTCGCTGGAATGCATAAGGATGGTTCAAGACATGAGGCAGGCACCTTACAGTGAGATGGAATGCATTTTGATGTGCTGATTCTCAACTCCTCCGATCCTGGTAGCATATCTTTTAATCCAGAAGGACTAGGCACCACAACTATGGATCTACATGAACACTGTAACAGAAGATGTGTACTTGCCTGGACTGGAAACCAAAACACTAGATCTGGCAGGACTCGGGACACCTTTACAGTTAAGACTGGACACTTGGTAGGACGTGTAAATAAAACACATGATCACTCCTGAACTGGTTGGCACTTCTGCACAGGTTAGATAGCTTTAAGTAGGGCAGGACTTGACACCAGATGATATGGCTAGATACGACACCTCAACACACAATGCCTGGCCGAACTGGATCAGGAAACTGCAAATCAGGTAGATATTGGAGGAATGGTAAAATATCATTGGATAGATTCAAATCGGGCAGAACCAGACACTGCAACAGTATGTACATCTTTCTGGACTGGACACCTTGAATGTTGGTTGATGTAACTGAACACCACAGCAGTACGAGTGTATTTGACAGGTAACCAAAACAGAAGTTCAGTTCAGTCTCAACTGTACCCTTGGCCAGACTTGACACCACAGGGTTTATACATTTCTGCCTTGATATATCTGGCTGGACTAGAAACCACAAAATGAACACCTCAACAGTAGACGTGTATTTTGGCTGAACTGGAACCCAAAACAGTACATCTGGTTGCACTGGACACTATTGCAGTACTCAATCCACTTGGCTGGATTGAGACACCACCATCATAAATCAGGTCGATTTGCCAGGACCAGATAGAAAACACAAGACAGGGCATCTCAACTGTAAATATTTGCAACAGCAATACGCATGTTTGGGCTGGAAATCAGAACTGTAACTCCGGCAGGAGTTGACACCATTACAATCTAGATTAGACGCCTCGGACTGGGGTAGATCTGTAAGACAGGTAAAGAAACTGGACACTGCACTGGCAGGATATGTGTGGATCAGGCCATACAGCAAACCATAACAGTATATCTAGCTGGATTGGACATCTCAAATTGACTGAACAATGCAACAGTAGTAGATATGGATGTGTGGAGTGGACACTTCAACTGCACATTTTGCTGGGTGGACTGGACACAATAAATTTGGATCTTGTTGAACTGGACACCTCACCAATCCATGGACACTGCAATAGGATATTGCGTGGCTCAACTAGACACTGGAACAGTACATTTTGCCATCTGAACACCACAACAGCATATGTGTAGAAATGTATATCTGGATGCTCTGTACACAATTGCAGTCTAGACTCAACATATCAACACTCAATCCACTTGGCTACCACAGGTAGTCTGCCACGACCAGTTAAAAGACACTGCAACAGTGTGGAATGGAAACCAGACTGGACCCATTATAGTCTAGAAACACCTGATCCACCAAGCTGGACTAGAAACCACAACAATACACTTTTTTTTTGGAGAAAAAACATGACCTGCACTGGTTGGTCAGCAGAATATCTGGCAGGACTGGAGAGACCCGCGTGCGAGAACTGGACACCAACTTGGAAATTCCAAAACCCATCTAAATGGCTGAAATTGACACCGCAGGTAGATCAGCCATGACCAGTAAAAGAACTCAAAGATAACTCCTGCATGCATTGGTTCTATAGCAAATCGGAGTAGGACTGGACACCGCAACAGCATATCTAGCCAGACTGGACACCACAGAAGTGGAACACTGCAACAGTAGATGAAATATTTGGCTGAACAGGAAACCTAAACAGTACATCTGGATGCACAAGACACCATTACAGCTTAGACTTGATATATCAACACCACCCCAATAGTGTATCAGGTGGATTGCCAGGATAGGCTGAAGACCACAAGACTGCAACAGTGGGTTAGCTGGAAACCACAACTGTAAATCTGGCTAGACTGGACACCTCAACACCGGATTGACTGGACATCATCACAGTATAGCTCACATGTGCACTTATTGGACTGAACTGCACACCGCAATTTTGGATCTGGCTGGACTGGCATTGCTGGATCGGTATGGTCAACACATGTAGCTGGACTGCATAAGGATCACACCCGTTCTGGCTGGACTGCATACAGATGGTTCAAGACATGAGGCCGGCACGTAACTATGCAATGGAATGCATTTTGATGTGCTGATTGTCATCTCCTCCGATTGAGCTGCCTGATGGTGTACCAATCTGGCACTGTCCGCTCACCCTCCTGCCCCACCCTGCATACTCACAACCTTCTCATATATCTCATCCTATTACATCATTTCTTTCCTGTCCCTTTTCTCGGCCCCTCTATCACCACCCCTCCTTCTTCCATCCATGAATCTGTAGCCTCCACACCCTCATAATCCCTCCTTTCCTCCACACACCCTCAGCAATCCCCTTCGTCACCCTCTCCCTCGCCCACCCCTTCCATCAACCACTCATAGGATCATCAGTCACCTTTTCCACCCACCAACAAAATGCAAAAGTCCTTTACAGTAAGGCAGTTTTATAACACTTGGGTACTTAATTGCAATTGACCGTACTGTTGTTCCTCTCACTTTGGGGTGTGGACCAACACAACATGGCTGCCCCATGTGTTGGCAGTACACTTACCACTTCCCCCATCACCTGTGCACTGCACAGGTGTGCACCTCCCCATACACCATGGTTACTGCACTGTACACAACACACCTTTGTCCCATAAGTGACCACGCTTAAAATCCTACCCTCCAACAGCACCCATTGCTCTTTCTGAGGAATTTAGGAGTTAGTCACAACATTATAACTGCAGTTATGTTATGAAGGAAAACCAGTACTGCTAATGAAAAAAAATGCACAATTTCATTTTTTAGGAGCGTGATACTATCATTTAATCATGCTGTATCGCTATTATTATTTGACATGCATCTAATCGTTTGTGAAACTGTTTTTTTTTTTTCATTAGCATTGTTAGTTCTTCTTGTAAACAAATTAGCAGTTATAAAGGTGACTTCAATGTATTGGAATAGGTTATGCAAATGCTTTAATGGCCTCATCTCTACCAATGTAATGGTCAAACAATGCTTGCATTGATTTGCCTGTGTGATTTTACCCTATCTTAACTGTTCCTCCATACTCTCTCCCACTCTCTTTTCACTCATCTCTCCCACACACCTCACTGCTACTCCCCTCACCCCATTATAAAATCACACTGGTAAACCCAAATGCAGGCACATTTGAGTACCATCCAATCAGAGGAATGAAGATTTGATAGAATGCTTTGGATACTCAGGTAACACATGCTGTATCCTTAAAGCTCTTGCATGCCTTCTGTGCATTAGTGAAATCTTGCACAAATCCTCCACGTGCCACAGATCAGATGCAGCAATTTGAGACAACAATGGAATTCATAGCATCTAGCTAGCTTTGACTTTGTATCTATACTATGGTGAGTGAGCGAGCGAGCAAGCGTGGGATTATCACGGCACATAATTAAGTTATATGACAATTCCATTGCTGATACAAATTAAAGCTCTGATTTATGTGTGCATGCTTTGGTATCTGCACAAGATAACAATCCTACGAGGGTAGTACTGGCAGCTCACAAATGTACACGCACAAATCCACTCACATGCACAAAGCCACTCAAACGCACAAGTTCACACACATGCACAAATCCGCTCACATGCACAAATTCTGCACAAATTCACGTGCACTAATCCCCTCACATGCACACGTCAAGTCACACGCACAAATTCAACTCCATTTACATGCACAAATCCACTCACATGCACAAATCCCCTCACATGTACACATCGTCACACACATTCAACTCAAGCCCTCGTTAATTTTTTTCCAAACCCAGTAAGACATGCCTAAAGCAGAGATCACTCTATGTGAACATGATGGTTGGCACCAGTGCAGTAATACCGTGGGTGGATGGGAAGAGTGCCGGGAGAGGTGGCAGTGCACCACCCACATGGGCTAGCCACCACACAAGGAAAACACACAATATTTTCTTTGTGGGGGGTGGATACCTTCTTTTACATTTGTAGAGTACTTTATACTACTATACCCTATTTGATACCACCCCTGCTGGGTTGGCCCACTAGTTCACCCAAGGTGGAGGAACTTATGGGATGCTTCATGAATATAAAAAGAATCCCAATTTCATTAATCAATTTATATTTACTTATTTTTCTGCCATACCACAAAGGACCACGCATTTTACCTGAGAGTGGAGATCTGGGATCCACAAGGCACATACTGTGAACCCCTGAATGAGTGGTAGGAAGGGGAGTGGCGATGGTTGGGACAACACATCAAGGACTGGTGAGGAGATGCTAGGAGGCGAGGCAGGATGATGGTGGGCACAGAGGCGACAGACTGATAGCTGGAGGGAGGAGAAATGGTGTTAGAGAGAGAGGAGGTGATGGTGCTTATTGGGAGAGGTCAGATCAGATTAGGTGAGGATCACGGCGCTGTCAGGGCAGCACACGAAGAATCAGAGGAGGAGTAGCGGGCGGGGTAAGTTGGTACCAGAAGGGGATGGATGGCACAGATGTGGTGGTGGTAGCTGGCAGGTGGAGGAGCTCATGTTTACGGTGCTGGCCTCTTTGGTGGTGGTGGATTTGGTGGCTCGCTGGTCCTTTTAGCCATGAGCCGCAGCCGCTGTATTGGCAGTGGTGTCCTTTGTACCATCACAGGTGGAGTGATCAATGGAATGGTCATCATAATGGGTGCTCGCACCTGTGATGGTACAAGTGTTGATGGTGGTGGTGGTGCCTGTGGATGTGGATGTGGTGGTGGTGGCAATGGTGGTGATGCCTGTGAAGGCAGTGTGGTAGCTGATGTGGTCTTGAGTGGTGTCCTGTGCACCATCACAGGTGGAGTGACCAAAGGAATGGTCATCACTATTGGTGCTCGCACCTGTGATGGCACGTGTGTTGATGTTGGTGGCGGCGATGGTGGTGATGGCTTTGATGGCGATGGCGGCAATGGTAGTGATGGCTTTGATGGCGATGGCGATGGTGGCGATGGCGATGGTGGCGATGGCAGTGGTGGCGATGCCTGTGAATGTAGTGGTGGTACAGATTTAAAAAAAGTATTGGTGCATAGGCTATAATAGGAGAATCTACAAATTCCAAATTATGTTACCTCAGCAGGCTTTGATGGCGATGGCGATGGTGGCGATGGTGGTGATGGCTTTGATGGCGATGGCGATGGTGGCGATGGCAGTGGTGGCGATGGCGGTGATGGTAGTGATGGCTTTGATGGCGATGGTGGCGATGGCAGTGGTGGCGATGGTGGCGATGGTGGTGATGCCTGTGAACGTAGTGGTGGTACAGATTTTTAAAAAGTATTAGTGCATAGGCTATAATAGGAAAATCTATAAATTCCAAATTACGTTACCTCAGCAGGCCTTGATGGCGATGGCGATGGTGGCGATGGCAGTGGTGGCGATGGTGGCGATTTAGGTGATGCCTGTGAACGTAGTGGTGGTACAGATAAAAAAAAGTATTGGTGCATAGGCTATAATAGGAAAATCTACAAATTCCAAATTATGTTACCTCAGCAGGCTTTGATGGTGATGGCGATGGTGGCGATGGTAGTGGTGGCGATGGCGGCGATGGTAGTGATGGCTTTGATGGCGATGGCAGTGGTGGCGATGGTAGTGATGGCTTTGATGGCAATGGCGATGGTGGCGATGGCAGTGGTGGCGATGGCGGCGATGGTAGTGATGGCTTTGATGGCGATGGCGATGGTGGCGATGGCGATGGCAGTGGTGGCGATGGCGATGGTGGCGATGGTGGTGATGGCTGTGAACGTTGTGGTGGTACAGATTTTAAAAAAGTATTGGTGCATAGGCTATAATAGGAGAATCTACAAATTCCAAATTATGTTACCTCAGCAGGAGGAGGAGATAGAGTTGGTGTCCTAATCCTCATCGGGTGGCTCTTTTTCCTTTGAGGATTAGGGCAAAGTGGGTCGTCCATCACTGCTGACTGCCGTTTGCGGGAAGCCCCTTTAGGAGCAGGCTGGAAGTGAGCATGGAGTGCAAGAAAGAATTCAAATGTCTCACCTGACGATGTGGCTGCTGTCGGCATAGGTGGAGCATCAAGCACGGCACCCTCCAGCAGCCATAACCTCCCTTGAAGCCGAACATTTGCTGCCTCAAGGGCATCAAGACGTTGTAGAACGGCTTCAAGGGAGGGCTGCACTGCTGCTGGTGTGGCCAAGGGTATGGCTACTGCAGGCAGTACAGCTGGTCCAGGGGGTACAGCTGGTCCAGGGGGTACAGCTGGTCCAGGGGGTACAGCTGGTCCAGGGGGTACAGCTGGTCCAGATTGTACGGCTGGTCCAGGTGGTACGGCTGGTCCAGGGGGCACGGCTGGTGCTGGAGCTTGCACGACAACTGCATGCTCAACAGCAGCCAGCCGTGCAACAATCCTGTGGTGGTTCCGTCTGACACCCCGTAGATCTACATGTGGATGTGACACAATTCCATTAGTATTTCAATATCAATATGCGCAACATGTAGAGACAGGCTGCATCTACAACACTTTCAATGTTTGTAGCTGTACATATCTACTTCCATGAGAATACTGATATAACTTATAAAACAGATTAATGTGGATTGATGTTACTGGTATCATTTTGACGTATTATATGGATGCAAAACATTGTTTTGCCCCTACAGCACTTGGCATACTGGAATAATGAAACAATTGATACAATGGCTCCATTTATCCAGATAATCCTCTTATGTGCTAGGCTTGCATATCCACCACCAGTGGCTTTTTTATAATTACTTTGCAATATTGTTAAATATATACACACCAGTACTTGCACGCACAATATAGTGACTTACGGATCATAAGCCCTGGAGCATTTGCCACAGTGGGATGGGCGATCTCTGCAAGTATTCGGTAAAACATTGGCCCATGTCAGTACAAATCCTAAACATTACTTTTAAAGTAACATGTTTATCTGAGTAAAATTCAAGCAAAGTAGATTATTATTTTGTAAGGTACAGTTATAAGGATGGAAAACAAAAGGAAATGTGCTCAAATTTTGCATTGGTAGCAGCAGAAAAAATTGTCTTGCAAACACACACACAATAGTTTCAGGTAGAAATGTAGCACCAAGAATAATAAATATAAGTTCACGCATACACAGATTTTTTAAACATATCATGCTCATGTTATTAGGTAAGGTAATGAGTGGGACACATTGTTAATTAAAACCAAACACAAACAATGGTATGAAAATGATGATATGATAATTATTTAGCATTAGCGGGACATGCTCTAGCATGCTGAGTTGTATTGGGAAAGCATATGAAAGCATCACGATTTAGCATAGCTGCCCAGATACCCTTTGGCTTTGACTATGATACTTCTGGCAGTCCATTTTAGTCTAGGCTATGATCCTTGTGGACTATTTCTATCTAGCAATGGCAACATTCAGTCAAAACTAATATCAATATTATTAAGCTTACTCATCAAGCTATATTTTCTATACACAAAAGGCAGGCTACCTAATCAGTAATAATGGGACGTTTTCATAACTGATAAAAGGCTTGAGGGTAGGTAGTCTGTATTTTTTTGCATTTCAAAGAAAATCTGCTACATGTAGTTTTACAAACCGTATCTGGTTGCAGGGCAAGCAACTAATGTATAGTCCTATAAGGTTGTTATTCTCAAGTGATCTACCAAGTATGTGGCTTACATCCCCTCAGCTCCTACGCTTGGGCTAACAATCTAGTTGATCAAGCTCGTACCAAATCCACATGTGCACCAGTGCACATATGCATGAATCAAAATGAAGTGCAGGTGTTATTACAATCTGTATCCACGTGACTGTTCGCCAAACCTTACAAGCAAAGTGAACCATCTCTTAATTAAGTTCAGGTAGGGCCTTAAAAGATTTCTGACAAGAATTGCCATCTAGCTACATTGCTATACCCCCAAGCCGTACATTGTAATGTTCGATTTATCCGTTACGAAAACATTCCATTTTTCAAAATAGCTTCACAAGAGAGCCAAACACAGGGAAAAGTTATAAACATCCAGCCTGGATTTTTAGGTTGGTTTTTAATAAAAGCCAATTCTGGAATGGAGCAAATAGTGTAAAAACCATCCCGGGATTGAGCGTCCAGTTTGGGAATAGATATTATTCTACCCTGGTTCTGTCGAACAAAAACCATGTTGAGGTAATAATACTTCAACATGGGTTTTGTTCAACAAAACCACGGTAGAACACCATGGAGTTTAAACTATTCCCCCCCTGGACGTTCAATCCCAGGATGCGTTTTTGTTAAAAACCAGCCTAAAAAATCCAGGCTGGACGCTGGACGTTTATTACATACCTACATGTAGTAGTTGCGCCCACCTTTAGATCTAGTGAGCTCAGACCAGAGTGGAATTTATTGTGCTGCTTTTGATGCTATTACTACAATGCTGATCTACAAGTGGGTGTCAACTTGAACAGATAGTGGATTCAGGAATTTATGCTACAATGGCGACAGCAGTGCCTGGCCTGGGGCCATGGCCTTTTCAACCAGCAAGAGAAGCGCATTAAGCTGAAAGACCCAAACCACTTTTTATACTTTAACCACATTCATGAATATAGACAGAACAGTACTGTAGGTGTATCTTTATTAGCTATGGGTCTCACACAAACACCCCCCCCCCCCCCCACACACACACACCCTAAATTTGCCCATGGCTAGCATGCAAACAGCTGCATAGCATCTGTAAACATTTTGTCTACGAAAATCATGAAATGGTTTATCACATGAATATACATGTATCTGTGCAACATTGTTACTATACAATGAATTATATATATAAATACTGATGTAAAAAAATGCTGAATAATCAGGAACACAAAATGAAAACAATTTTACATCTGGCTTCAACTTCATAACAAATTCAAATTACTAAATCCATATATAACAATATTATCAATGTAGGGTCGGTGAACTGCTTGCCAACTGCTACTTTATAAGATTTATTTAGTTTCCGAACTGTAGATGGATTAACTTTTAATCAATCTTTACTGATCATTTTTAATATGTGTATTCGTTGGATGAAGGTAGCATAATTTAGCAGTCATTGTGAATATATAAATGACATGAATATTCAGCGGGTGACGAACGCACATTGAACCATATTAGATACTGATGATTGAACAAACTACGGTACGTACTCAACGAGTGAGAGTTACACCGACGTTCGTTTCGGGGGCTGTTACGATAAATCTTCTCATCTAAAGCCATATTGTAAACAATTATTATGTACCTGAAGTTCTATTCCAGCGTCTAACGCTGACGCATCATTTAGCGAGCGTCACAGCTTATATAGCCGCTATTACTTCCGTACACCCAGACCTACACCCATTACATCACCGACTCAAGTACTAGTACTAGTATGAACATGCGATGCACTTACGGTGAGCCTTTAGCAGATGATGGAGATAGCTCCTTCCTTGGGAGTAGCACCTCCTCTCTACCTCCGCACGCGGAGAGCGCGAATTCAAGTGAGGTGCACGGGTTCCCTACAAAGTGATTGTAAAGAGATAATAAATTTATATATCTCTCTCTTCAAAAGTATCGTCAAAACGCGCTTGCAAGCGCTTGTAGGTTTATGCAGCTACGTACGTACCTGCCACTTCACTGTGAAATTCTCGTGACAGCGGAAGCAGCACAGGGGCCTGGCTTCCGCGGCCAAGAAATTTGCTACCAGCAAATTTTTTACGTATCCCACGGTGAGCTGCATGTGCATAAAGAAACGTACGTAGGTCAGACACCAAAAATGAAGTTAACATTGATGACTTACGGATCGTGGCGGCATCGCAGCCATAGCAATTAAATCAGGAACGGAACTGATTTATTTATTTTTTTCTAAATGCAACTGCACGCAAGGAATAATCTTTTATATATATAATATTGTTTCAAAAAAGCAAGCAATATTTTTTTCAAAAAAAACAACTGAACAACAAGGAACCGCAACCGGACTGAATTTTTTTTTTTGTAAAAGCACTTAAGAACTCGCTGAAGAATGGAATAATTTTGCAAGATGGGCGTTTATATACATGTACGTACGTATCGTGTGTTACAATAATTATTATTATTACAATCATGCTATACTAATATAATATTGCTACTGAATGATTGGCGCCGAAAAAAAAAAGACGACTATAGTAAGTTCATAACAGCGTCTACGTCGGTAGATCTGCTACTGAAATTAAATGAGCAGCCCTGCCAGATATTCTGCAATCCCATTGCAGGTCATGTGTTTATTATTTACCACACCTGCCAAAAGTAGCCTATTTTCATTTGAGGTTCTCAGTCTGTTTTTACTAAACAATTGGGCCTATATGGCCAAAGACACGTGATCTGTCAATATTTTTGAGAAGGTCTCATCTGCTATAAATATAGCATTTGTAGCAAAAATCACTACGTAACCAGTCACAAATGTAAAACGATAGGAGCTGCATGGCTATTTGCACTGTACTGAAGGATACCAGGCTATTTGCACTGTACTGAAGGATACCAGGCTATTTGCACTGTACTGTAGGATACCAGCCTTGAATATAGCCAATAGGCAGCTTTGCTTATGTTGTACTACTAGCAGTAATGCAACATTAAGTAAGGACATGTGCAACCATCACAAATGATCGTCCTAATGAACAGTTAGAACATAGGCCGGCTTTGTCCACCTGAATGCGATCATTAGTGGTCCAGCTGAGGCTGGTTAGGGCAATGCAAGCATGTTGGTCATCCCTGCAACTTGAAATCTATTCATTGGGACTGCAATGGTGATGTTAATAACAACTGAGTACAATGTGTTTTCATGCATATGATTTAAACCTACATGTACATGTACTATCAGGTCATCTTATAGCAGGTGTTTTATGACCCAGACTATTGGCCTGCCCTAAACAATAGGAAGGGTGTGTCATAATAATGTGGGTCAGGTACATGTACATGGGACACATATGCATGGTTTCTGCCAGTGGATAGTCCACCTCTTATAGCATTCTGTCTTATGGTCACCGTTGCCTTGCCTAGGTAAAAATAAGCCATCAACAAGTGAGGGTACCTCTGTATAGTGGGAGACTTAATGTGCACACAGCCATGTGTTAAATTGTAGACCCTTTTGTCAATCCCTCAATACAGTCACCATTAAACATTTGCTCCACCCCCTCTCTATCTTGAGCTTTTTTATGAACTACATAGTGTGAATATAAACCTACACGGTGTTGTTATCCTCAAGCTGTGAATCTTGAGTTAGCAGTAGGAATACTTGCAGTGTACAGATCAAAGGTGTACTCCAAACCTTAGGCATGGAGAGAGAAAGATAGTGAGAGAGATAGGGAGATGAGTTGGAGAACCGTAATGCTCATTATTTAAAGTGGTCAAAGTTTGTTAGTAGCACATGTACATTGCATTGGACCAAGTCCCTTATGATGAAGTAATTGTAATGTACATGTAGGTTCAGAGGTACATGTACTTATGTATACATGTGATGTTATCACAATGGTGGATGGGAGGAGTAATACATGTGTACCCATTTCTTCTTGGCTGTTGTGAAGACGTCATTCAAATATCTGGTAAAGGTAGCCTGCATGGAAGCAGGAAACCCTGGATTGCTCTCACAAGTGTATATATTGTACATGTAAAGGCCGGCATATACACGTTGACTCATCACATGTTACACAAATGAATATAGGTGCTTTAAGATTCTTTGCAAACTTATGGCTTGTGAAACTTTTATCCATATTTGTTTGAGTGGTATGTGACAATTTGACCCTTGTGTGCTGGCTGAAGGTAGCTATACCATACCACCTTTACCATCCAGTACGTGACACTTATTTGTTATGAGGTTCTTGTGCTTTTTAAAAAGGAACTTCATTAAAATTAGTCTTTACCTGTTCTTACATGTATGTACTGTAGATTTCTGATTTTCCACTTTATGTAAGGAGGCCCATCTGTTAGCTTATAGTTGCAATGCTGACATCAGACTGAACTGGAGTTTGCATGTACACGTTTGGAAGATACATTAACTTTACCTGTTGGCAAGTTTTAAGATGCAGTGAATGGTGATGGCGAGGGAGCAGTCAATTATATGTGCTGGTATACACATGGAGCATCCCAATGTGGTTCAATAAATGTGTTGTTAAAATAACAACAATTTAATAACACTTTCATAGAATGCATTCATATACGTTTGAATTAGAATCAACAACATTAAATATTTTCATCTCAACTGCACCTCAAGTGCTGATTTCAGAATAGAAATTAATCAATTAATTATAACCATTAATTAGAACAAATGCCCAAATTACCTTTTCCAGGTCTGAATCAGGTACATCAATGCTGCTCTTGACTGAAACATAAAAACTGGTACATGTACCTTGCGTGGGCACCAAGTTCGATACAGAGGCCGGAAGAAGTGACATTCTCCAACTCTGTCCTCCCACATAGACTATGCAGAAGGTCAGAACTGGAGTACGGAAAGGTTGGTGGCTTTCTACATTGATCCCCAAACCATATTGTGGGAGGGAGATGAAATGATGAAGGACGATGTGTTATTAATAGCGTTTATTAGCAGAGCTTATTACTTCTTCTGTAAGCAGATGTGCTTTCTTTCACTTGCTCTCTCCTCAGACTCCCCCATTATATGAAATTAGCTTCACTTACCACGTCATTGGACCAAGTCACTTATGATGACTAAATGGCTGCCATTGCCTGATGCAGGTACAGACGAAGCTCTCTATAGCACTGACATGATAATACATGTAAGTGAGCAAAGTGTTATAACGTTTCTGGTAAATTTGTGACAGCACTAAATTATATTAACCTTCGTGTAGAGGTAACTTTTTGTAAATGATCAGCTATGAAAAAGAGTATGATGTAGAGACAATGTGTGTTGCCATGCATATGATATGCTGATACTGATTCTAAGAGTTACATGTACACGTAAAATGTTTAGATATTTGTTTTAATTGGCCTTGCAGTTCTTTTTATGTCCTTCTTTGCCTTCAATAACATGCAAATACACATGCATAAAAGTGCAGTCATTACATGTAGTGTATGCTATTATCAATACTTTGCAAACATATGAGGCACAATTATTCTAAACCATTTATCCAGACACTGTTCATCTTTGCTCAGCACAACTGTATAAAATGACATTGAACAGGAAGTACTACCTTCCATCCATGCACTCGCTGGGCCTAGACCTCCCAGAATTGACGGAACAAACCATGGCAGAGGTAAGCTAGGTGTATTGCAATATACTGGTTAATAGTACCGGACCATACTTAACACACCTCAGTACCAAAACACTTTTGGACTTCATCCCTTAATTGGCCCTACTCGACCATGATATACACAAAGTCTGCCCCAGTAATTTGAGTAGATTAAGTTTCGAAACATTGGTTTTAATAATCTGTTTGATTAGTAGTTAATAATATACTTGTAGTTGGAAAGATTTGAAATGGCAGATTGATTGGCTGTGATATTATTTTGATCACACGGCAACATTGTAGTAATCAGGAGGACCTCCAGATGGTGAGGCTGTCCAATGGACAACACCCACTTCTGTAAAATATCATAGTTTAACTTCATACAACAATATCATGTTTACTGTGAATAAATAGCATTTTTTTAAAGTGTCAGAAGTGCTAAAACACTTCATGTGGGAGCAATTGTTTGCTTGAAGCACACCCAGCTGCTATCCTCTAAGACATGGGGAAATCAGCATCTCTTATCAGTTGCAAATAATTCTAGAAGCATATACCAACATAAGAAGCAAATAAGCTATTTTTTCAGACCAATTTCTGATTTTCAATTGCAATTTGAATACGTACACAGCTTTGACTGTCACAGCGGACAACAGATAAGGTCCTATGAGTTTTTAGCATTAAAAGGCCCCCACACTTGCACATTGTTGGTTGCAGATAGTTGGAAACACTGAAATATCCACAGGGCAGTCCCAACACCAACACTGCCATTAAGTAACCTGAATACCTGGAAATAATTGGCACATTTTGGCTGCCCACTTGACAGATTAGACTGTTAGGTACAAGAGGAAAGGATAATACTTCAACGTAGAGTTAAAATCATATGTACATGCAATTATACCCCTACCTCACATTATGTTTAGGACCCAGTTGCATACAAAGGTAGGTCCCTAATTGGAAAATACCACACAAATCGTCCAATTTCTGGTCACAGGGACACACTAGTACCATATTATTGCAACCCCATACAGTTTTACCAGTGTAAATTTAGTAGCATATCAATATCATGGAGTAACTCATGCAATGTAGCATTGCGTTCATATTATACAGTATGTATTGTTATTGAAGGATGTTTATAATCATGTATATGACAAAATAATACAAAGAGTCAGCAAGCATGACCTTTTTACCTTTGGGGAAGAGGAGGTCAGATTGGGGTAGTTGGTAAGACAGTGTGGTGACATGTACATTATTATCACAAACAAAAGGCAAATGAAATAGTACATGTATGCAGGTCACTTGTATCTCTGAAACATACATGTACGTGTACAATATTCCTAGTGTGGCTAATCTGATTCCACCCACCCGTACTGCCCCCACCAAATAAGTCACTCTATTATGAACCATTATGTGGAATGCACATTTAATATCATTATATGTACATATTTTAATCAATGGTGCTTATTCCCCTTACAGATGCAATCTTTCTAATGAGCCATTTTTGGCCCATGAGAATTAACGTGTACACTTATCAGCCGTAATTACTATGCAGTCAATTGCATAGTTTATCAGGTATTTCAAAGTAGGCCATGCAGCTGTATAACCTTACATGTATAACCTTAAACGTGGTTGTTCCTTATTTGGTGTACATTGGGACCAATCGGTCTAACAGTTGTGGCAACCATTACATAGGTACTAAGAAGAGTTACCTATATAGATCTGGTTCTCAGGAATCACAACCTGTGCAATATTCCCCACTTGACATGCTAGGTGCGTGAAATGTTTTAATGCACAGATGACATCATTAAAGCACTCCATCCTTTCATGTTCCTCAAGTGTGTCAACAGTTGCACCACCACCAAAACATCTTATTGGCGACCTTACTTGTTTCAATTCACTAAGATATGTGCCCAAATACAACGGGGAAAAAATGACACAAGCATCTTTGTTAGTGGCTAGCATTGAATTGATATTTGACCTAGATCACCATCCATATTCAATGAATTAAATTCCAGAACTTGCAGCATTGAGGTGGGTATACATTAAGGCTGCACTACTAACGTGGAACTCAAATGAGTATGGGTAAAAAAAATCAGTTTACCCATATTTGCACACAACATGTTGCCTAGTGTACATGTATGATCGCCATCACCGCTAAGCCACCCCGGCCAAAGTGGCTGAACTGTTAAATGCTACCTAGATGGTGGTGATCCATATTCTCCAAACCATCAATTCATGAATTTGCAGCACTGTGGTGGGTATACATAAAGATTGATGGCTTACTGAACTTTTGCCCATATTCACTTGAGTTGCAAACAACATGTTGCCTATTGTGTTGCAAATGATTGTCATCACTGTAAAGCCATCCCAAAGTGGTTCAACTGTTAGATTGTACAGTATTGTATATATTTGTCCCTCTGCAAAAAAGGCACATATAAGATGTAGGTCAAAATAAATATATTTAACATAAAGTTTATTGTATATACATGCTGTACAAATAACATTTCTGGTTGTGAGTTCTGCTTCTGATCAGTTGGCTCTCACTCTTCCTCCTGGCCCCTGCTCTCTTACCCTCTCCTGTGCCTCCCTCTCCTCTGTAGCCCTCACCATTTTGAAGCTTCTCCTCGGGGGGCAGGGCAGATGAGGTGATGAGGTTCTCTTGGAGGAGGGTGGCTCTGATGTGAATGGAGAGGCAGCTGGGGGTGCACGAGCAAGCAACTCACTCCCAATTTACATGCATGTGCAAATGTGAGCGGTATTGTACTTTCTCTTCAAAATTGCTGATAATCTCATACAAGCAAATAAATCATTTTTACATGACAACTTGCATGGAAAATTGTTCCACTGTGTACCCCATCCCTCCCCACAGCAAACAGATCCTGACTATGGGATCACACCAATCATTTGATGCGCACTGCATTAATCAAATGCATGTAACTTTAACAAAGAACCCCAAAGTTGACCTGCGTGACTTACTTATAATTTAATTGACATGTGGATGCAATTTAAATGCCTCCCTCTTGTGTTGTCCACAAGGCAGCTATGATGGGGCTGGTTGCACTAAGCCTAAGGATATGGTGGAGAAAATCAATAATGTAACGCAAAGTAAAAGTTTAACATTACAAACTTACTATTGTAAATTGTTCAATCAAATTTGTATGTGGTCAAACATTTGCCAGGTATTACCAGAAGCTATACCGGTAATTGTCTTTGCGGCTAGTAAACAAGTCTGTACATTCTGAATATTAATATTGCATGCAATTAGAACATCACAACACATCGACACCAATTTATAATAGAAGCAAATCATAAAGACAGAACTAAACCTTAATAAATCATAATATTAATGCTAACATCAATCTTCCTCAGAAGGACACCATTTTATATGTTGCCCACTCAAGAAGCCGTAGTCTACATCAATCGATCCAGTTCAGCCACACCCCTAATCAATATATCACTGTCTACTCTTCAGCTCCACAATATTTGCCTGCAGCGTGTACATCTACCGGGTATACATTTATAATACTGCTGATTATATGGAGGTCCAATAAAAAGGCCTGCAAATAGAGCACAAGATCATCCAACAATTCATATGTAAATATTTTGCTAATCCACACACTTCAAATCCTACATAGGACCTACTAATGTAGGTCCTGCATGATAGAAGATGAACTATCTTAGTAATGGGCAGAAATGACTTCATGTATTCAACAATTGCCTCCAGGTGAAGGATATAAATGTGAAATAATGAGCACTGGATCATACTGGAAGAAATTAATATTTATTATCTCTATCATGGCATCAATAGCCATTACATATGTACTACCATAAAGCTGTTTGCCATCTTTAAAATCACTCACTCCCAAATGATTATATTGCCAGTCTTTCTTTTTTTAATTTTGAACTGTTGTTACTCCTTCGAAGCCATGCATGAATGAGTTCACACCCATATGTTCGAAAACTTGTCGCAGCGTTGGGGACACGTAATTACGTTGACCTAAAGTGTATTAAAATAATAATAAACATCATCATTATGCATGTAACGTAGGGCCCATATTTAAATAGCGGAATATTAACCACGTGTTATTGTAACAATATTGGCCTGGTTACAGTACAAGAGGTGTTGAACTGAACTCGATGCGATAGGTTGGTCTGCGGCCTAGAGGCATGTGTGATTTCTAGGCTGCGTATGCTGGACGGCTAGCTAATCGGGATATCATGGATGACAACGCCCTCCAAGGCCTATATGACAACTGCACACCGGCTCAGAGACAACTGGTACGTGAGTTGTCATGACCCATGGCGGCTAACTTGCTGCTAATTATCATTAGAGGGACATATACGATGTGGCAGATGTGTTTTCATGAGCCACTAGGACAGGGTTGGGCGATTTTGTTACCCGGTATAAGTCTAGCCTGCGATCGCGAAGCCCTCCGCGCGCTTTCTTCAATATCTGTTCATGGATGTTGGCCACATGTAGTACATATGTATAATATATAGAAACCGTGAACTTGAATTGCATGAGAGCCCTGCAGAGGGATGCCCCCCCCCCCCCACCTTTAATGTCCTCATTAAGAGTTGGGTGGGTCCCAATTAGTGAGGATTGTGCATGTACTTGAAATAGCAAGGTGATTGACAACTAGGAATGTTGATCACTCTATTGGTTGTAGACATTACGCTACTTCGAACAGCTGAAGTTTTCTCCTGATGGATGGAAGTTATGTGCTGCAGACTTCACTCAAAAACATCACAGGTACTGTGCTAGTGTCAGAGAAGTATTAGAATGGTTGTGCACCTGCCCAGGTGGCATTGCTGTGAAGTTGTAGGGTCAGAAACCCTAATACTGCGCTTTACTATAAGTTCATGCACCTTATGCTTACCTTCAACTATACATGTAGGTATCAATCAATGATTTAATACAGTTCCGAAATGAGAAAGACATCAATGTACATGCACTTTACAAGCATTGTGCATTGATCGTATTTAGTCTAGTGCCCAGACCTAGATAAGTACTGTCGTGACATGAGATATGCAATGAATACTGATGACTGCTGTGCCTCATGGTGTGCTCTAAACAGAATACAGTAAGGGTGAGGCGAGCTCCCATGCCAACAATGTTTTTCTAGCCTGAGAGGCTAATTTAAGCTGTTCCTACTAACCCAAGAACTTACTTGCACTTGTACTGGCAAAGTACACATGCATGTAGCACCAATCTTCAGTCACACCAAGAAAGCTTTGAAGTTCATAGCTATCATGATTGTATTCTGATTGGTTACATAGAAATTCCTTTTGCTGAACATTATACTGATGTAATCTGTCCACAGCTGGAGTCTGGGCACAAGACTAGATTATATTCAGGGACACTTTAGACTTTGCAGTACATTCAGATTTGATCGGAACAGTTCACATTCTCATGATCAGTTCGGATAGTCCTTGTTGGTTATATATTAGCATCTTCCTTGGCTACTAGTAACTGCAAATGTACATGTATGCCACAATGGCAAGATCCCGTTTAGAAAAATTAATGCATATATATGTGAGTGCACTGTGTCATGTTAATGTAAGCTGTTCATAATTGTTGCAGCACAGGCACATATCACACTGCTAGCCTGGTAAGGTACTGTTAGGGGCGGGGGACTAATTGAGTAATAATGAACCAGTCTAATGAGCCAGCTGGATCAAAAGGCCCAGGTGGAGTGGATTGATGTTTTTATATTTATTAATGTGGTATTTCTATAAGCAGGGAAGATCAGGTGAAGTTCTTATGCTTGCAAGTGATGGAGTCCTTTGTTCGAGAGCGTTACTCCACAAGTCCTGGTGATGATGTCATGTTTTTACGCACACTTCTTCTCTCGTGGCTACAAACGCAGGTACATGCATGGCTATTCTTATCCACTGTGGCTATAGCCAAGTGACCTTGGGCTATGGCATGTTGGTGTACACACACATGCACACACACATGCACACACACATGCACACACACATGCACACACACACACACACACACACACACATGTGCGCACGCATGCACACACAATTGTGAAGGTCATAGGGCATGTTAGTTCATACACACACACAGTGTGAAGCTTTGAATATTTTTTATACATCATATTTTACATGTATGTAGGGTGATGAAAAAATCTTTGTTCGGAACAAAATGGCACAGCTTTATGGATTGGTGTTTGTGCAAGACTACCCACTGAAGGTTGGTGGTCTGTTGCTGTTGATCTGCAATCAGAGTGTACCTTATCCTATGTACAGTGGACATCATTCTTTGAAGACCTGTTGCAGTGTTTGCAGTCGGGCCTTGTGTGGACTGTGGACCTTTACCTCAGGATTCTGCTGGCCATTGATGAAAACGTTGTTGACAGGCAGACGATTCACACTGCTGAGGTGTGTGTATATTTGTGTGGAATTGGATTTTTGTTTTAAATTATGTACATGTATCTCCTGACTAGGAACATGCTCGCAATGTTGCCATCAAAGACAATATGAGGGACACCTGTGTCCCTAACCTGGTGGAATCATGGCATCAGATTATGGTTAGTGCGTGAGTATGCTACTATTGTGTGTATGTAGTGTGATTCCCATGGTGGGAGAAGTCACCTTTGTGAGGAGTGGGGGAGGAGTCACCTTTGTGAGGAGTGGGGGAGGAGCCACCTTCTTCAGCTGTTAAGGGGCCTTATGATTGGACATCTTAAAAGTATAAACTTTATTTTGTTGCCACTTACATGAATGGTGATAAATTGAGGGATTTAAAATGTTGTTTTCTGATGTGCAATTGGGATATGTGGACATGGTAATTAGAACTCTGTAGAGTACATGTAGATCAATCTACCACAGATTGATCAGTGCTTTCTTAAGAAAGCCACATACTTAAGTAAGAGTTTTTATAAATTATGTTGGTTAGCGTGTAGTGTGGTATTGCCATATAGGGGAAGGCTTTAAGTTACATCGCCTCTTGGTTGCATTTTTAATAGTGCACAGTGACAGGTATATTCGCATGAAAAAATATGGTAATCATTTTCACAGCACATGCAATCGCTACGTGGAGTAAGCTTGCTTACATTTTAATACTGTCTGAACTGACCGAAAATGCCACAGAAAGCTTGTGTTCCAGACAAAAAAAAATCGGGTCTGTTGCATACATTTAAGTTTAATTGTTGCTGTTACAAAGCTTGCTGAAGCTATCTTTTAGAATCACAATTACTTTTTGTTTAGCATCAGTACAGAAGCTATTTTGCTTGTTATTGTATACAGAGAATACGTTGTAAAGACAAAACCTTAGATGTTTGTTGCTTACTCAAGTAAGCACCAAGTGCATACGTATATGTAAGAAGGAGTTACATGTATTGTCTGCCAGTAGCCAGACTAGCGGTACCAGTTACTGATACAATATTAATGTACATAGAGTATGCTATCCATGCGCATACTCCAATTCATGCCCTGTCGGTAAGTACATATTTAAGTATTCATCACACAGCACATAACAGTGTCCAGTTTGTCTAATTTGCATAGCCACTCCACTTGGTGACTAGTGTTGTTGTGTTGTGTTGCTAGGTGACTTATGAACAGGTGGACGCCTCCATCTGCTGCCTGACTATGGCTGTGGTAGGAGCATACGTCTCGTGGATTGACATAAACCTTATTGCAAATGACCGATTTATAGGGTAAGCATTTGTAGGCTGAGCCAAAGCAAGTAATTATAACACCGCATTACAGATGTAATAAATGTTCATGTGCAAGATATAATTTTGGTGATGTACATGTAGGATGTGTACTCAGCAATTCAGTAGGAAGTAAGGAAACAAGAGATTATGGAAATTACACATTCATGAATTTTATACATTGTAATTATTGCATCCCTTTATTTATTAATTTCAGGCCTAAATAATGTGGTTTTGTGTCTGTGATATTTAGTACATATGCTTTTTGTAACATTACATAACATATTCATTGGCTTATACCACTGATGGAGAGGGTCAGGACGTATAAAAATCATTTTGTGTAGAAGATTTTCATGCCTTGTAAGATAGTATTAAATGATATATTCTTGAATCCAATATGCTTGATTTGGTTATGCCATATTAGAAACAATTTAACTGCTCTTGTGTCTGATAAAAAACCTCTGTTCTCTATTTGTAAAATCAATCAGCTGAAGATTTTTGCATCAACTTGTGTTTGAATATCCAACCACAGAACAATTAACGTTAGTCAATCAGACACTGTATTTATTCACAATTACCATGTGGATACAAACCAGCTATGGCATTAATTAAAATATAAAGAGAACAGAACATGTAGCAAAGATACAGAATGTTGTTTTTGGATGACAAAGAAACTAATTATTGTGAAATCGTTATTGTTTCAATGGAGGACAAAAATATTGAATGTAATGATTTACTTGCTTACACATGTAAATCAAATATTTTAAACTTCTCTGATATTATTATAATTCTTCATCACATCACTTAAATTTGACTCAATTTACTTCCTCATGCTGGACACCTTCACTGTAGTCCTGTTGTGTGGGACTTGAATGCTTATCCTTTATAAAGAAAGATAATACATGTGGTGGATCGGAAATGCAGTATGTTAAACTACACTGCTTACTAGGTTTTGTAGGAGGGATTATTTGGGATATGTTTTTCCATTGCTGAAGTATTCGCATTGTTTTAGATGCTTGTTACATAATGCGTGTACGATGGTATGTATTTTTAAATTGAAGTAAGAATTTTTAAGGCATGGTACATTTTCAGTATGGTATTGTAGTCTGTTTCACAGCTTTTTATAGTTAGCATACTCATCGCTCTGGAACAATGTATTACACATTGCTGCACTACATTCTGCACATAAAATTGTTTTGTGTACAATTAATTACTCTTTTGGTCTTGTCCATGGACCGTAATGAACCAGTCATACATGTATCTGAAGAAACATTTGTGTTGCACTGTACTTACATTGTGGTGAATACTTTAAAACATTGTGTGGCATATATCGAGCTCTTAGCAATGGTAAGATCCTTTCCCTTTTGCTGTTATTATTTATAATGCATGCTTAAAAAAACTGAGTCACCATGTGTGTTTAGTTAATGGCACTAAGCATTATACCAATCAAACTATTAATTAGTCCAGCTAAGTAATTACAAGGTTTCAGAAACAATTTACCTATTTTATGGGATATGCTCCTTAGTGATCACTTGTTCAATGGCCCGCCCATACTTCACCACACCCCTCACCATACCCCTTAGGCTTTTGCTGAAGTACTTGTCAGTGACGTCGTTGCGTGAGGATGCTGCAGCTTGTTTGACGGACATAGTGAGCAAAGGTAATTTCCTGCGCTGTGCTGCTTTTGTTGATTTCATTTGGTGCAGAGAAATGATGTCTCTTGATTGTAGGCATGGACCCACTAGCAAAGAACAATCTGGTGGAATCTTTTTTCAAAATTCTTGTGTCTGTTGGAGTATTTACATCGTCTGTTTCAGCGGTATAGTTGCATGTACATGTGTGTGATTTTAATCATGCCTTTATTATGTACATGCATGTAGTAGAACCATTGCCTTAGGAACCAGATTGACTTAATTGGTATTACCCAGCTGAATCTATTAGGAAGAACTCACGTGTATACTTAGTTAATGTGATGACTTTTGATGCATGTAATAAACACATCAGATCTGTTGTCACATCCATTGATTAATAAGGCATCTCTTTTTTATAGGAAATGGAAGTTGATTTTGAAACAAAGCTTGCGAAGCTGATGAGTGGTATGGGGTGTGCTCTGGTGACAAGCTGGAATAAGTATGCCATTATATACACTGCATGTTACTTAAAAATTCAGTTTCAATTATGGTTTGTCTATTTGTAGAAGGTTCAAAGCTGCCCAAGATATAAAAATGTTGATCATTCTCTCTGAGAAAGTTAGTGGATTTAATGACAATAGTGTAAAAAGGAAGGGAACAATGGCTTGGAGATACAATAATTATATTCCCAAATTTAGCAGAACAGGATAGCATTTATGTTGCTAAATATAGGTACATGTGTATCTCCCTTCCTTTTAACACCACCACAATCTTCAAATATATACCACTAGCTTTCTCAGTGATATAGCGTTTCATTTGTGTGACTATAACAAAACCCAGTCATTGTAATGCCTTGCAACACAATGTTAAATGTATAAATTGATACGGTTTGTAGTAATAATCAATATTATATTGTAACTGATGCCGAGGTTTTCTACTGTATTTAAATTAGATCGTGCAAATAATCTTCTATTCCTTGTGGGGCAAATACCTGTAGCATTGCATTCATACTGTGTAGTACATGTATTGTTATTGAGATTGGTAATACTGTGTAGTACATGTATTGTTATTGAGATTGGTAATACTGTGTAGTACATGTATTGTTATTGAGATATTGGTAAGTATATCAACAAATAAATGGAAAATAATTCATGACCCCTCCCCTTTGGGGTAAGGGGGAGGGGAGGTCAGATTGGTGTAGTTGATAAGGGAAAATAATTCATGACCCCTCCCCTTTGGGGTAAGGGGGAGGGGAGGTCAGATTGGTGTAGTTGATAAGGCAGTGTGGTGGCAGAGGGTTCAATCCCTGGTAAGGGAGATGTATTCATATAATTTTGTGCCTTGGGTTAACTGATTGAACGCTTAAGGTCTACAAGTGTTTGTATATAGCCCCCACATGTACATGGGCTAAAAAAAGTCTTCTGTAGAGCCAGGCATGTGAGGAGTAAAATCTAGAATGTTATGCTAGAATTTGTTGTAGTCATATATATGTACTTAGCAGGTGTTAGCCGTTGGTTGTTAACAATACCTCTTTCTTTTTATCCCTGAGGTTTTTGAAATCCAATGATGAACAAAATTTGGCAGCAACAAGAGAAGCTATTGAATCCAAGGTTCCTTACATGCACAGGTAAGGTGACCAAGTAGTCTTTTTATGGGTTACCTACGTCGGTCCTGAAGGGGAGACTGTGTCTTACCTATGATCTTAATATCCAGCACTGTGGACTGGGGATATCCAAGGATATCCCTACGCATATGGTTTGACCCTTATTACATGGTTGTACTTACATCTATGATAATACCCCCCATTTTAAACTATAGGTGATGGGATATGTGTGCAGATGGTGGTGATGTGTGGGTGCAGAGTACCTGTACATGTTGTTCCTGAGTTACATGTATTGCATGTAAAAAATGTAAAAGGTTGGTACATCTTTTAAAGTACACCAGCTTGTTTTGGAGTGCATATGTAATACTTTTCTTTTGTTTCTTCGTTTACTAATGTGATGTATTAATACCTACACACCCCACCACAGCCAGCAGTAATGTGATATACGTACAGTGTAATAGTTAATTTCATACCACCTAGAGGGAATGTTTTTCTTTCCAGTTTACTTATATAATGGAAGTCTTCCCTTCTGTTCCAACCACTGATGCCACAAAACTGCTATACATGTATTTACAGCAAGCCTAAACGTTGTACATAACTTGTATGTTTGGCTGTCATGTAGCTCTGAGTTGTCATGCTATATACACTGTGTAAAAAGGGTTGTTATACACTGTGTATAACATCAATTAGCGTGTATAACACTACGTATTGAGACGTTATACACACGTATATGCAATAACGTCTATATACACACTATTATACAGTAGTGTATAACAATACCTTTTTCATAGTGAGCTACTTTTCGAAGCTCTCTGAATTGATAATTGTGAATGAGAGTTAATCATTCTGCCTGCATTGGAAGACATTCTATGACCATTACGTATACATGTATCATTTATGCATAATTCCAAAGAAAGATTTAGCTTTTGATGTGTCTACTAGAGTCAAACTAACTTAAAATGTATAATTAAGGTACATGTGTAGCTTGGTTTGTGTTGTGTCAATTTGCAGGATGTTAACACAATAATGAAAATGAATGATTGGGACTTATATTTGCAGGTACTTGAGCGATGAAGATGATGGAGTGTCTGAGGCTGTGATTCCTTTTGCTGTGCAGTATGTGGGCGTTTTAAAGGTACAGTGCATGTTTACACATACATGTACAATGTACATTTACATACTACAGGCTGTGGTGTGTGTACTGCAGGCTGTGGTGTGTGTACTGCAGGCTGTGGTGTGTGTACTGCTGGCTGTGGTGTGTGTGTACTGCAGGCTGTGGTGTGTGTACTGCAGGCTGTGGTGTGTGTACTGCAGGCTGTGGTGTGTGTACTGCAGGCTGTGGTGTGTGTACTGCTGGCTGTGGTGTGTGTGTACTGCAGGCTGTGGTGTGTGTACTGCAGGCTGTGGTGTGTACTGTAGGCTGTGGTGTGTGTACTGTAGGCTGTGGTGTGTGTACTGTAGGCTGTGGTGTGTGTACTGTAGGCTTTGGTGTGTGTACTGCAGGCTGTGGTGTGTGTACTGTAGGCTGTGGTGTGTTTACTGTAGGCTTTGGTGTGTGTACTGCAGGCTGTGATGTGTGTACACATATGTGGGGTTATGGTTATACTTTAAATACTTCAGAGGGATCATGTGATAATCATACGATCAGGTGCTGCACAACTTTGTGTGCAACTTAACCCTCTGCCCATGCAGCATTACAGTAGGTCACATGACAACACAGAGCAGATTAGGACTCTGCTGTATGCGGTGATCAACAAGCTCAAGTATGATGAAAGCTACAACTTTGTTAATGAGGTGAGCTTCCTTGTTGGCAAGGCACTGTTCCTTTGTACAGCAGGGTGTTTGGTGGCAGCATGTGTTTAGTTGGTAACTGAATTAATTTGGACTTCAGTTCAACTTAACCATACGTGTAATATCTAACAATTATGTCGCCATACTTACATGTACTTTCGGCCTATTCAACAGACAACTCAATTTACATATGTACACGTTTTTGTGCATCATTTGGGAAAAATAGTCATCTTGGTACCCGGCCATATATGCAGAGAGCGGGAGCGCGTACTAATGTTCCTAATGATGTGGTGTTCATTATTTAGGGTGAGGAAGAAGCCATGTTTGTGGAATACCGGAAAGAGTTAAAAGTGCTTTTTGATAATATCGTGTTACTGGTAAGTGCATCCTCCTAATCCTTGATGTGATACTCCCAACCTCCTTGGGCCCTTCCCCTCCATACCTCATCACCTACCTCCCCCCACCTTTCATGAATGCTGGCATGGAGGCCGGCATACCCCCTTCCTCCTGCTCACATGCTTCCAGAGCCTAACCTCTACCTTCACCCTCCCTCCCCACGTCACTCTAGGACCCCAGGCTGGCATTTAGCACAGTTCAGTCCTCACTTTCCCGCACGTTGGCAAACCTCTCGTTTGAGCCGTTCATGAATGTGGAAGTCACCTTGAGGGCCTTCTACATGCTAGGGGAGATCGTCACGGAGAAGGTAAACAGCTTGTCATGTGCTCACTAAGTGGTGTACATCAGCGCTAACATGCACACATCCTTTGATAGACAACTCTCAAAACCTAATCACATGTACTCCAGATGTGATGTCGCATTATAACGCTCATGTGTACATTGTGAAGAAGTCCGTTGTCTGTTACTTGTATTTCAGCACACTTTGCAGACTTTACAGGTCTTGCTTGCTTCACATTTCCCATAGCACATGTAACAAATAAGCTCTGCTAAATTGGCAGTACACATTATCACATACTGAAAGTTGTCTATTGATAGCAGAATGTGTGGGTATGGCCTACAGTCTTGGCTAATAGATCCAAGGGAACACTGAACACTGTGCTCATAAGTCATTTTAATGTGCCATCATTTTATGCAGGAGTACGGCAATGCTGGTGTTGAAGGATCACCATGGTATCAAATGATGGTCATCGTAAGTACATGTAGCGAGATATTTGTGTCTGATGTGGGGGGTTGGTCATTTATTATACACTAATGTAATATATAATATCAAGTGCAATATTGTGTTTAGATAGTATTGTTTACATCTTGAGGTTGGGGGAGGGGTCTACATGCAGCTGTATGTACATGTATACAGTGTATATATGGCTAAACACTGTATTTGTCTAATATGTCTCCCATTAAGCTTACCATATGTGTGTGGTTGGTCGTGTATATGATGTGTGCATTCCTTATTTTCAGGTTGTTGAAAGCCCAGTTTCTTGTTACGACCATGTTGCTGTCCTCCTTGAGGTTGGTACATGATGGTGCTATAATTTGACACCCCAAAATACAAATAGGGTATCAAATATTAATTTTTTTAGATGTCATGTGTGCTGTATCTTTCGTGTCAGCATACATGTATGCATGTTATTGTCTTCTTGTAGTTTTATGAGGTTCTGGTAAGATATGAGAAGTTCTTTGTGACAGCAAAGCATTATCTGCCTGGAATCATGGTATGGTGATATGTGTGTATGTGTGGGTGTGTGCAGTGTGTGGTGTGTCTGTCACACAATAGATATCATGTATGGTTTACTTCTATGACCCTGGCATTGTGATTGCATGCACATGATATATTTTAGTTGCCTTTAAGGCATGTAGACAGAGGAGCAAAGAGAACTGTATTTGCATCATATGTTTGATTCATTAAATTGAGAGTGCGGGTATACACTTAATCAAAAAGAGATAGTTACCTTCAGGTTTAGGTTTTGTTTAGATAAACTGCACATGTTATTGTCTACTGCCTATCAATTTTAAATGCTGCCACCTCTTGCTTGTTAAGGACTGCTTCCTTGAGCGAGGGTTAAAGAATGTCCATGCAACAGTGAGAAGTCGACTATGCTACTTGTTCTGCAGATTTGTCAAGACATTGAAGTATGTACATGTTTTGCTGTTGTCATTGCTACTGTGTTTATATAATGGAGATTTGGTGTAGAATAATTCTAAGACACGCTATAGTTCTTTCATGATTATTGCACGACTTGCCCACACAGAATGGAGTGGCTGCACATCTTGTAAATTATTTTTCCGTTAATTGTAGACACCAAACGGATGGCTTGGCAGAGCAAGTCTTTGGAAGGCTCAGTCAACTACTCACCATGTTTCCAGTAAGTCGACTGCTAAGATCGATAAAAAATTCATGTTTTTTTTGTTTGTTTGGTTTGAAAGAAATGGGATGAAGAAGGTGCTTACTTCACAGGAAACGATTTGGTTGGTCAGTTTCTTCTGCTTTTACACAACTGACTCAACCCCTTTTGCAGATGTTTCTGTACGAGGCTGCAGGATTCTTGATTGTGTCGTGTGCCCTACCACCTGAGGTTGGTATAGGACATGTGTGCACATATGGGCGTGGGGTCATATGGCCAACAGTACGCGGCCAACAATTTGACGGAAATAGTACCTAGTAAAATAAGTCAATATAACGCCTCCAATCGGCAGAGCCATGTTTCCAATACACCGCTCCTGTATGAATGAATATTCTAAACTCCTCCAGTGTGGTGTTGTATTTACCGGTCGTAATGCCTCCGATAGGCAACATTCCCAATTACATTTCTGGTAGACGTTAGCCATGTATTTGTCTGTGTCCTCATTTGATGCCTCAGATTATAGTGCTATATGTCCAATGACCAAACAAAATGGTACATTACCATGGTGGTTAGTGGTGTGGATGATAGAGCATTGCTTTGGTTGTTATACTTTGTCATTTATACACACCTCAAGTGTGTATATGATTTGTCAATTATAAGAAAAAATTGAAGTTTCAGCTAGCTTTGAAATGACTTCCATGAATTAAAATATATATATTGGATTGATCCAGCAGTCATCTTTGACTGAAGTGAGCACAGTTTGTACCATTGGCATTGCCACTGTACACTTGCAGTACAAGAAATATGCAATTAGAACTATGGTACTGCATTGCCATTCAGATGTACATTGTACTAATTCCAACTTGACACCTGATTTAACAGATGACTGTGATAAAAATTATGTGAACAATTCTACTTTCAATGATTGTAACCACACACCCTCTGCTGATCTCATTGTTTTTATACTTCAACACCATCCTTAAAATATAAGGTCATTTGAAGATTAAATGTTAATGTCTCTGGCATTTGTATTACCAATGAAAGATCACACATACATGTAGGCACAAATAAAGAATACTGGCTTGTAGGCTACGTGTAGACTTCACTACAGCTTTACATGTAGCTATCACTTTCTTTAGATGGTCTGTCATATCAACCAGGTACCTAGAGTATGACCTTAGAGTAGGTTATGCATGATGTAGGAGTGTTAGAATGCCAGGTTTGCATATGGTCTATTGTGCATTAATTGGATTTGTGGTGCGTTGGTGGTGCTAATGAATCTACTTATACGCCCCCTTGAAAAAAAAAAACAAAGTATACAACAATGTATTTTTAAAATGCTGTACAATGCTAGTTCATAGTTTGTCTTCTACTTTGTTTCCCTCCCCCCCCCCCCCCCATAAATTAAATGCGAGGTACATGTAGCCCACAAAGTTAAAGCTGGGTTCACACAAAGCACAACTTGGGTGCATGTTATGGATGTATTTTTGAAGTGCCCTAATTTCAGAAGTATTGATACATGTACTGGTATAGTAGACAGTACATGTACATGTATCTATTGTGGCCAGTTTTGCTGTTAGATCAAGAATGACTTTGATGCACTGTAAAGAAAAAATCTTATTGTCCTCTAAACAATCCAGTTACATATGCATCCATATGATGTACACTTCATTTCCACCTTCCCCTTCCAAATATTCCCTTAGAGTAAAGGAGCTTTAATGGCACAAGTCCTCACGCCAGTTGTGGACAGGTTTCGTTCAGCAATAACAGAGGTACAGCGTTCCTAATAATCTTAATAATATCATAACGATCTTTAATTACAGCTGAACACCACAGAAGACTTGCCACAGCAAGAAGCCTTAGCACAGTCGATTTACAATCTGCTTTCATTTGCAAGGTTAGAACCACAAAGAAATTTTACATGTGTAGCATTTCTGCTTGGGGCTGTTAATGGAGAATGTATAGACGCAGGTTCTTCAAGCTATAATATCTGTTAGTGTAATGACAGACAGGGTGTCTTTGGTAATTGTGCATATTGGTATGAATTTAACTGTGTTACTAGTGCTAAAGGTTGCTAAATAATAACATACGTATATGCATTTAGGTTGTCTGGATTGCTTTGTCATCAAGGCATAAAACGACAGTATATAAATAAGTATGTAAATGTATATGATTGGGAAAGTGGTACGTACAATTGCATTTAAATAAATTTCAAAGCTGTGAAACTAATCACCTCGTGGAAAAACACATGTGGAGCTTGAGCAATGCAATTGCCAAGAGTTGTACAGTGCTTCTAATCCAATGGAGAAAAGAAAATTCGTTTTTGGTTATACAACTAAAGTTGCACAGCGCTCCACTAGATCAGTTGCAATTTGTAATACAAAATGAAGACGTACACTGTAGCTAGCAAGATCTACTAAGTCGTAAAACTGACAAGGATATAGTGAACGTGCAGATCAATGTACAAACCGTAAGATTGCTAGTAGTTAATTAATTTTATCATTGATCACACAAAGTGCTGTACTATGGCTCTGATATGAATTTATATACACAATGTGTGATGAGTACCCTCTACCTATGCTATAATTTTGAGCCCAAATATTACATTAGAAAATAGTGGATGTTATTTACTGCTGAATATTCTGCACAGCAATACAAATAAGAAACGATCTGATCAGAAAAATGCTTTTTTATTCAGTAGAGCATACATGTACATGTACTTCTTTGGAGTAGAAGCACTGCATGTATGACCAACCTTTAAGCAGACCAGTTGGATCAGCTGTATAGTCGAAAATCAGGGATTTACCATCACATTTATAACAGGGTTGGATTTCGGAATATATACAAAAATAAGAGATTGCCAAAAATAAATGGAGGGAAGACGTACCGTTAGATGGCATGCCATGGGAGTGGGGTTGGGTTGCCATTGGGGGGGGGGGGGGGGTCAAATTATGGGCAAAACAGGGGGTGGAGAGATAGTTATTGCATAGATGGTCAATCAGCTGTTACTTACATGTATGGTGCTGTGAATAAAATTATTTCTAATAGCCGAGCCAGCAAGGTGTTTGTCAACCATCAGCAAGCAAAACAAAATGGCTGCATTGATTGCTTTGCAGAGGTGAGTAATGTGTGAGGTGGGGAGGTGAATACATCCAGTTAAGACCAGCCTGTTTGATGTAGATATCTGCTGTGTCGAAATTATATATCCTTGCATGTTAGCATCACCATCCATTTTTTAGCTGGAAAAACAAGTTCCATTAACAGATACGTGTACAGGGTGATGAATAGGTTAACACTAAAAATTTTCACCCTGTACATGTAAGTATTCAAAGGTCCCTGGAAATTTCCATATGAGTTGGGTTTTGTATGAACATGCAGTATAGAATATCATTTACATATACATGTGTGCATACCTTCCTGTGTGTGCCTTAGGCGTTGCCTGCGTTCCTGTGTGGTCTGGAAGTGTCCAGGCAGAAGGAGCTGCTGCAGTCTGGGGTGAGGCAGTACCTGCATCGCATGATCATCTGCCTGGGAGACGAGCTCCTCAAGTATGTCCCTGTTGCCATCACCTTGCTGCTTAAGGACTGCCAGGTTAGTTGTAGAGGCTACGTACTGGCTAACTTGGTTCAGTGCTGCTGTGTGCTCTGCACATGTGGGGCCATAGGGTCTGTATTGTTGATGTCCAGATCAAAGGACCTGATATCTTTATTTTGGTAGCTTCAAAGTTAGCTATGATACAATAGGGGTTTGAATGGACATTATCTATTCTTTTGGAACTAGTAGGCATGTTTTCCCATACATGCCTCAGACGTTATAGAATGTAGGAGTGTGTCTATGTCAGTGTGCTCTTTTGTCAGTGTGGTATTCATGAGGTGTAGATATTGGTATTGTTGGCTTACATGGGAGAAATGATTTGCTTAATAAGGTGGATGAAAGGATTTACTAGCTCAGAGACAACAGTGTAAGAAGATGTAAGGATACCAGCTGTTGATGAAACTGATTTTGGAAATAACAAAAAAAAATAGATGTCTTATTAAAGTGACATATAACAATTGCAATGACACAGTATATAGCTTGTTATTATTAGTACATGTCATTGTTAGACCATACCTTGTGCTCCTTTGAGGACAGCATGGGTGACCTCTGTCTTGTGTTGATTTGTTTCTTCGCTTCTTTTGAATGACATAAGTGCAATTTTAACATATGGGAATATAGTTTAATGTATGTGTGATTGCTACTTGTGTGTTGTAAAGTTAGATAAATTGGAAGTACTATCTTCATCTTGTCTTAATATTTCATCATTCTCTAGTCACATGACATCTTGGAATTCATTCCGCTGATAAATCAGCTTATCACTAAGTACAAGGAAAGGATCGCTCCATTTTTGGGCAGCGTGTTTGTGTCCGTGGTGCAGACGATAAACAAATGTCTTAATGAGCCATGTGATCCCTCGGACATGGAGGTGAGGTATTGCGCTGGAGCATTGCTGCAGTGTTAAGTTTTATAGCCACTCCTACCAGGAAATAAGAGAACGTCAGAACCTACAGAAGGCATACTACTTATTCATAAGTTCCTTGACAACCAACGATGTCACACAAGTGATTGCCAATCAAGGTCAGAAAGGCTGATTTATTCTATCACATATTTGAATAACACATCACAGGTGCACAGTTTCTGGAGGAAGTGTTAGGAACATTGATTACTGGATCTATAGATTTTCCAGACCCAGCGGTGAGGCTATGCAAGGTGTTGCCTGTTTAGTAGTTATATGCACTTGCACCTCAGCACATTAAATGGTGCTAGATCTTGTGCTTGAATGTGGCTGTGTGGGGATGATTTGTGCAACTTATTGTTTAACGTATGTGTAATTATGAAGTGTGATTTTATATCGAAGAAGGAACAAAGCCAGAGTACATGTATACACATTGCCTTCAATTTGCATCAGTGTACAGTGTAAAATTCATGTAAATGGTTTTTACGTGGAGCCTTCAATATTATAAATTGGATTGATTAAGGTAGTAGTTAAATGAATGAATTTTTGTGCATTACACAGACACAGAAGCTTTGTTTCAGCATCATGAAGAAACTGGTGGACACTTGGGGTACAGAAGGTCATTGGATGTGCCATCCTCTGCTTTTAATTCCTCCTCCCTCTAAGCATGCGAAGGCGGTCTCCGTGGATTTCCTGAGTACATGTACAAACATATCCTACCAGCCTGTTTTCTTGCACCTTTAAGGCCAACCTGCGACCTCAATGATGGAAATGCATATTTGGTAAGTTAGTTATTATTATTATTTTCTTGTGTATTTACAGTTGATTCATTCTGATGCAGATGCTTAGTGAAATAGCTGGAGTACTAAAAGCAATGCTGTCTAAAAGGGTACGTTATTCTATGAGCTGCAGTTAAAGTACATGTACATGCATAAGGAGCTGATGGCATACACAATCATAGGCGTACTTCTTACTGTAATAGAGACACATTTAGTTCTTAGCTTACAATGTAGCGATTGATTGTGTGTAAGCTCGGCATGATCTAGTGTTGTGGTTGTGTTGCAGGTTGTATGAGTTCATACTTAATTGGGTCACTTATAAAAAAAAGCATATTGTGTTGTTATATGTACTGTTGTAATTAGTGAAACACATTGCTTATGAAATATTCTCCCCCATCACTTAATTCTCACACGATTTTTGTTATTGTAGTTTTATCCGCCCATACCAGGTTAATGGTTAATAATGATTAATGGTGATTGTTGTTATTTCTAAGCATGTAATGTCCCCTACAAAATGTTTCTCTTACATCGATATGTACAATGTACATGTACCCATACAGTTCAGTGTAAATGTTTTCTTTTCTGTAAACTTTTCAAGAAGTACCATAAGCCTGGTTTTGTCCCATACAATCATACCTGTAGGTCTTGTTTGTACATGTATGTATACAGGGTGCACTTTTTATTTATTTACCCTTGATGAGCAATCAGACATGTAACCAACATCCTGTGAATTTAGAATTTATTGTAGCATGTTATTAACTTCTTACACTTTCAATATATAAATGTGTTGCATGTTTTTGTGATGCCAGTTTAATTATAATTATGTACAAGGAAGACATCTACATGTACAACTGCCACTGCTTAGAATATTGGCACACATCAGACCCCATAGTTAAATGTCCTCTATTATCACAGTGCATGATCATAATCCACCTGTTATCGTTGGTACTAGGTATATTGCATCATTCAGATTTTACACACAATTTTTTTTTTTGCCTCTGTACATGTAGGTGAGCTCTATTCATGCAGTATTATTCATCGCACAGAATTTACTATTACCAGTGGGCAAATAGTACTTGCTAACATAACCAGGATTGTTTCCCTCACTGCTTGAGATGCCTTAGTGTTTAAAATGTTGGAGTGTATAATCGTATTTTACAGTTTTGACTTAATAAACAAACCCACAAGCTACATGTGATCACAACAAGAGATGATCACTTTTCTGTTGTGATCACTGCACTGCTTGTTCTACGTCTTTGCACTCGAGTGTATGTGAAAACCTCACTCTCCCTTATTGCAGGGGGTAGAAATGATGGTCTATCTTCAGGGTACCTACCTGACATCGATCAGGATGCCTCCCATGATGGCTCAGGTTATACGGTCTAGCATAACTCTTCACCCTGATTTTACTCGCGTTTTTGTTTGTGCTGTTGTGCAGGATTTTCTGCAGCGGCTGCAGCACACAGATGCCAAGGCTCTGAAGCCGTACCTAAAGGTGAACCAGCACGCTGGTGTGTGCGGTGTTTAAAAGCTGTGCACCCATTTGTTGCAGGACCTTTTCTTGGAGCTTAGAACTGCCAGTCTATAATATATCGTGTTCTGTGAATTGTCTTTATTATGTGTACAAATCAATTGAATGATTTTTTATTTGTGAGAATTTTGGTACTGTACCCTGCTTTATAAAATTCCAAACTTTCCTGGACAAGCCAAAAAAAAAAAAAGCAGCTCTTGCATTGAAATATATGGATAACATAATACATGTAAATTCGGAGTCAGTGTACTGAGACAGGCCTGCATTAGAATTTCAAAATCAGTTTAACACCCATACGATGATACATGTACCCAATTGTAAACCTGTAGACTGTAGTTGGGCGTGGCCCGCTTGCATGAAAAACTATGTTAGTGCGTGTTTACGATCAACCTGCAACTACTAACTGTAGTAAGTGCATGCGCTGCACAGTATAATTCCTTCAATACTCAAAATTCATTTTGACAGCTAGCTTGCTTAGGAGCTTGGGCATTATTCCCTGCTAGTCAACTATGGCACTAGTACTGTGGTACTAGTACTCGATCCGAGTGACGTCACTAGGCAATAGATTTCAATTGCTGAGGTCACGGGCAAGTCACCTGACACCAGTATATCAGCCACCTTGAGAGAGTAGGTAGGAGCGAAGAATGGATGAGCAGTACGATGTCATTGTGTTGGGTACCGGACTAAAGGTTAGAGCAGCGTCTTATATTACATTGGGATAGGGATGCCTTTTTTAATTTCTTAGCTGTTGTTTGGCCGCCATGTTGTTCATCGCATGGGTGCGGCTGGGTCTAAAAACTAGATGAAGTTTTTTTTTTGTCGTTGGTGGTTGCCTTTAACTTGGTTGGGATCCCTTGGTTGGACAGCTGTACCACCCTGTTTTGTTGTTGCTAGGAATGCATTCTGAGCGGCTTGCTCTCAGTGAGCGGCAAGAAAGTTCTGCACATGGACCGGAACAAGTACTATGGAGGCCAGAGCGCGTCCCTAACTCCTCTCGAGCAGGTGAGATGGAGGGGCACTTGTAGTCGTGCGCGTAGGACGTTCGGAGTGTAGTGAGCGCGTTACTACTTCAGTACTAATATAGTTTACGTGTTGTTGTACGTGCATTCAGTTGACCCTCCAGGTTGCTTTCGTTGTGCTCCTGATACGTACAGCTGCGTATTGAGGGTAGCACACCACCGTTTAGTGGGAGAGGTGTGATGGGGGAGTGTAGTTGGGTGGGAAGTGTCGCAGTGCATGTATTACTATACTATCTGCAAGGACAGCTGTATATATCTGCTGACACTGCATGGAGACACGCTCTAGTTATGGCATCTGTTACTTGTAACATTTGAAGCTGGTGATATTGTTGTCTGTCCGTACATGTATAGCACAGCAGTTGAAGTGCGGGTAGATGTGGGTTGTTGTCACCAGCATATCAACAGTCTCATCATTTTACTGTCCACTATTGCATTCCTGCCGAAAGAATGTCAGACCATTATGATATATTTGGCCATACATTATCTTTCATTGCAGACCATTGATTGAAGTCATTAGTAAATTAGTTATGTGTAATCACGGTGAGTACACAACTAAAAGCAGCTGAATAGTTTGTAAAGCAGGATTTACTCACTACAAATATCTCTTCTCTAGTTCATTAAAGGAGCCATTTGAATCCTAAACCCCGGAACCTTACACCACAATGTACTTAACATATTAGGTTTTGCACAGGATCACTCACATAAGCTATACAAATGATCAGCAAATGTCTGCTATCCAAATATTACCATCCCCACACATGGTACTGTGTCTTCTTATTCAACATTGTCACTCAGAATGAGAATGTGAAGAACGGTCTTTGTGAGTAGTGTTTTCCGTCCTGGGGATCTGATTAATTCCTTTGGTTCTGCCCTGTACTTCAAATAGTAGCATGTCCAGGTCCGAGGGAAAGTGTACCAATGATGGTGGAACTGTCATCTTTTTATGTATTGTACTTCAAAGCTGTGGTTTGCTTATTTGCATCCATTTTGGTGCAATGAAAGGTTTTTGTTAACGACCATGATGATGAAGATAGCAGTGTGTTTAACACTCACAATCGTCACAAATTCAATGCAGCAAGCTCAAAAAAAAATTGTAGTGACCATGTACTGTAGTGGCCATGTTTGGCTGCTGTATGTGTGAACCTTGTGCACAGTGTGTGTGTGTGTGTGTGGACCTCTTAACTTATGTCCTCCACATGTTTAGGTATATGAACACTTTGGTAAGAAGGTCACTCCTCCGGCATCCCTGGGAAGAACGAGGGACTGGAACGTTGACATTGTGCCCAAGTTCCTAATGGCTAGTGGTATGTGTGATAACACATCTCAGGGATTTATCTGACTTTTACTAGGGTGTATCATCTATTACTACACAGATGATATGTGTAGTAGTAATATTTAGATTATGTACTCTAGAAAAAAATATCTGCCTTACCTGAAAACATAGTGTGAAAGTTTGCCATCTCACTGATGTACATAGTAATATAGGGTGTCCACAGTAGAACGCATTGCTTTTAAATCAGTATAACTCCGCACTAGCAGAAATTATTAAACTATACATTACAGTCATTAGGCAGTACTAATAGATTTTGTAAGTGATGTACATAGTCCTCTATTATCTAAGTTGCTCAATATTAATGTTAAGAGTTCATAGTTGTTTACAATGAAGGCAATCAAATTTTTAGCATGGGGTTCGTACTTGCCTTTAGTATTTAAATGTCACACATCATGCATTCTGAACAATAAATTGACATTTCATTGTACTGTACCACATGCAGTACCAGTCAGAAAATGGCTTCCCACAGTAGAGTACTTTTATTACAGTAATTAGTGTACGACATTATAATGCCGCAGTAGAGGAATACGGCGCACTGCGCAATATGTCTCTACACGTGTGACATGAATGTCCTTAAAGCTGGTACTTGTGTTCCGCGCGATAAAGTGAGCAAATTCTACACTACTTGCTCAATGGTTATGCGAACTACTCCGCTCAGTACCCATAGCTACATGTACAGTCTCACTACGATGCTATGCCACTTTGTAGAATGTAGGGAAACTTTTCAGACTGGTACTGTATTTCGATAGGTTAATTTATACATGTAGTGAAGCCAACTGGGGTGGAAACGGACTTAAAAGGTTGTGGTGTGAGTGTGTGTGTGTGTGTGTGTGTGTGTGTGTGTGTGCGTTACATGTATGTAACTACATGTAGGTTTTTATTTTACATATGTGTGGTTTGTTGCTAGGGCAACTGGTAAAGCTGTTGATCTACAGTGGAGTGACTCGCTACCTGGAGTTCAAGTCTATTGAGGGCAGCTTTGTGTACAGCAAAGATGGCAAGATCCACAAGGTGCCAAGCACAGAGGCTGAAGCGTTGACCTCAAGTGAGTGTGTGTGCATGTGTGCTGATGGATGTGAGTGTGCATCAGTAGATGATTTATGAAGGAAGGACAACTACATGTAGATCTTACGTAATTGAAGCTATGTGTATTGTGCGCAAACAGTTGACACAGCCTCACTCTTAACTATTTTACAGCAATAGTGACTTAATAAACTGTACATGCATTAATGTGGTCACATGTACATGTAGTGTGATGCACGCGAGTAGCACTTGATTGGTTCTATTCTGTTTGATGCAGGTCTGATGGGTCTATTCGAAAAGCGTCGTTTCAGAAACTTTGTTGTTTGGGTCAGTGACTTTGATGAGAAGAACCCTGCCACATACAAGGGTAAGCCACATACAAGGGTAGGCCACATACATGTACAAGGGTAGGCCACATACATGTACAAGGGTAGGCCACATTCATCCACATGCATAAGGGAACTGGCATACTTACCATTTTATTGCATTCAATGGGCATGGATGGTGGTTAATCAATCATGGGCGTTAATAATTTATTGACAATAACATACATCTACATGTACATGTACACACTGTCTCAGCTGTGACATTTTGGTACCGGTACATAATGCATGATTACTTTTACTGTACTCTGCAGGTGTGGATCCCAAGGCTCCTATGGATAAGGTGTTTGAGAAGTTTGGACTGGAGCAGGGTACAATTGACTTCATTGGCCACGCCCTGGCCTTGTATGCCAATGACGAGTAAGTTGGTGGGAATTACAGCACTTTGGTAAACCCTGAGCGCGATACCGTGGGGCAAAGGGATGGGTGTGGCTATCATCACTTGTCGTTATGTTGTCTGCAGCTACCTGAAGGAGCCTTGTGTCCCAACCATCCAGAGGATCCAGCTCTACAGGTAATGACCCGCCAGGCCATATTAATATGTTAAATCATGTGGGGGTGGAAAGTAGGGCCTGGTGTCCATTGGCAAGGTCCTAGCACGCATGTGCTGGCCATTATCAAGCGTATCGGCATAATCATAACCACAGCTGCATAACACTATTTTCCTGGGCGTCCCCGCGGGGCACATTTGTACACCAAGGGGCACAGGAAACAAAAACTTTGGCAGTTAGTTAGACGTTTAATGGTTTGGCCACATTGTACAAGTCCATACATGTATCTGTTGGGGGCTGAAGCTTTGAAGCTCTGATGTCATTGGCTCTTCTTGTCTCAGCTGAACCACCAGGTATGTAACATGCTCCCAGACACAGCTTGAAAATGTGCCGCGTAACTTACATTGTAATAACCGAGGACCAAAGATAACATATTTAGCTATTAGAGCAAGGACTTTGTACCCCACGTGCTTAGAACAAGTCGTTTTTTCCGCCTAGCTACATATAGCTGCCATTTACGGGACAGTTAAAAAAAATTATTTACGCACATCAAACGAACTACTCTAAGAGCAGTGAATACAGTGAGGTCTTCAAAGCTTCGGCCCAAACAGATAATGACTTGCACAATATGGCAAAACCATTAAATATCACTGGAAAGCTGAATTGACTAATCGCCAAACAATTTTTTTCCTGTGCCCCGCCCAGGACAATAGACATTAAAATCCTTTTGGAGTCGCAGTTCTTTCCTAAAAGCCTTGTTACTGGTACATGGAAGCATTAATGATTACGAAAATATGATATCTCGTTAAAAATTTTTGGTGGGGGTGGAGAGGGGCTGGGGGGGGGATAAGTTGTAGTACCATGTGGTAACTAAATGTATATATAGGTGGGGTAGTGGTGGGTGCCTAGTGGCCCCTCAAGCTTCTGGTGTTATGTTACCCTATTGTTGAGTTGGGCCATGTTGTTATCCTCCACACTTGCAGTGAATCCATCCAGCGCTATGGCAAGTCTCCATATCTGTACCCCCTGTATGGGCTGGGAGAGCTGCCACAAGGATTTGCTAGGTACAGTGCACTGCTATGGCCAATCACCATTCCCACACTGTCTTTATCTGTTTGAACCATTCAAGCTACATGTACATGTACATGCAACCAGCCAGCGCTGCTGTTAAAGAACATTTATAAACAGAAATGTGCACTGCATGGCTATTTTAAAAAAATAAATAAAAATAACATTTCTCTTTGAGTATGTACATGGCCTGAATGGCTCACAAGTTACATGTACAAACACATTACATGTATCAAAACATCACGTATGTCAACTATCAGTATGGTCCTGTGGAGGACTGTTTATGTGATACATATGGTATCCATAACAACTGATAATGTTTGTCTTGCACTAGGCTGAGTGCCATCTACGGAGGTACCTACATGCTGGACAAGTCAATTGATGAAATTGTGTATGAAAATGGACAAGTGGTGGGAGTCAAGTCACAGGGAGAGGTAAGTCAGTACATGTACTTGTGTAGAAGAGCTGTCTGCAGTTTACATATGCATTTGTGTGCAGTGTACATGTAATTAGTGAGCTCTGGTTATTGTTCAGATTGCTCGCACTAAGTGTGTCATTGGAGATCCCAGCTACTTCCCTGACAAAGTGAAGAAGGTTGGACAGGTGAGTTCATCTACAATGTACCTACACCAGCACTGAGCATAGCATGTGTGCCTATCACGATCACTGGTTTCTGTTCATTACAAATTAGGAGTACGTAAAATGCATTCCTCCCAAATAAAAAGAAACTAACTAGTATAGGCAACCTTCCTGACCCCACCCCCTTATGGTCTGCTAACCTACACCAGCACAGAGCATATACATGTACATGTACAGTAGCATGTGTCAGGAAGAAAGGCCTCTTACATGTAGATATAGATGTCTTGGGGGGGGGGGGGGGGGGGGGGGGAATATATTCGTTTCTACATGTACATGTAATTGCACAAATAAATTTCACCCCCAAAAAAGTACTAAGTTTTATGTACAACCACATAACTTCTGCACTCATTTCTAAGTGCTCTCACATTTCTAAGTGCTCTCATGATAAATAAATATGGGACAGTTTCCGAGAAAATTTCCTATGTTTTATAACGTTATAAAATAATCGTGTTAGAATGTTTGAATCGCTATATCGTCCGAATTGTATAGGCTATCGACTTCCTATTTTCATGACTTCATACTACACCATTGCTCTATGGTAAAATACATTTTGGTGTCTTGCACTTGCTCTGTGCCAGCATTGCAACGTTTGATACCCCACCAGGTTCAAACCCAACATAACTTTTTGTATGAGTAATAAAATCGCTTCAAATTCGGTTTGTAGGCAGAGAGGTCCTATACCTATCAATTTGTTCTGTTCATTATAATTTTTATGCCATCCCTTACGGAGATACATGTACAGTTGAACAAACCACGTGCACGTTTTCCCGCTAGATTTGCGCTAACGATCTGGGCAAATCAAGTCCCACTCAAAGTATGGGAGGCGGTGATTATATCATTGCCGCATATCGAGCGGGAAAAAGTGCATGTCGTTTGTTCAACTGTATCTCTGTATTGGATGGTATAAAAATTAACGAACAGAACAATTTGATAGGTATAGGACCTCACAAACTGAATTTGAAGCGATTTGATTACACCTAGAGAAAGTTATGTTGGGTTTGGGTATCGAATATTGCAATGATGGTACTGAGCAAGTGCAAGACACAAAAATGTATTTTACCATAGAGCAATGGTGTAGTATGAAGTGTTGAAAATAGGAAGTCAATAGCTATTACCATTTGGAAGATACAGCAATTCAAATGTTATAACACAATTATTTTATAATGTTATAAAACATAGGAAGTTTTCTCAGAAACTGTCCCATACATGTATATGCAATTGCACAAATGAATTTAAACCCCCCCCCCACCAGAATTTTTTTTTTAATGTACTAATGTATCACTATGTACATGTATAACAACAAGTTATATAACTGTTACACTCATTTCTAAGCACATGATACTGTTGGACCTAATGCATGTGCTCTGGTGCATGGTGTAGAATGTGTAGGTGTGTTGTGGGCATGTATGTACATGTATATGTAGCTTGTGAATTAAGCAGTATACCTTACCTCTACAGGTGGTCCGTGCAATTTGCATTCTGAACCATCCTATTCCTAACACCAAGGATGCTCTCTCCTGTCAGCTCATCATCCCACAGAACCAAGTTGGCAGGAACAATGGTTAGTTGGAGGTACATGTGCAGTCTGCCATGGTCATGCAATTGAAGGAGTTTATTTAGATTACCTGAACGTAACCAATCAGATTGCATCATGTATTGTATAAAAAAAAAAACAAATTCTTTGTGGGACACATACTTGTAGCATTGCATTCGTATTATTAGAACCTACACTTCTTTGTTGCTATTGAACCTGAAGGGAAAGGTGATCAGCATGACCTTTTACACGTGGGGTAAGGGGGAGGGGAGGTCAGATTGGTGTAGTGGATAAGGCAGTGTGGTGGTAGAGGAGGGGTCATGGGTTCCGTCCCTGGTGGGGGAGACCTGAGCTTATGGTACAAGGAAAAAGGAAAAACTTGTAGTACAGGTGTATTTACAAACTAAATACAACTGGATCAGTTCCCCAATGAAACATTTCATTGTGCTCTAATATGGGGAGATTTATTGTATATCCAATCCCATGTTCGTTTTTATTTTAAATATCTGTTTATATGGCACACAAATCCTGTTCCATGGTTTGGTTTGCTTCAAGAAATTCCACTGTGGAAATTTCATGATTGTCTAGTTCCCCAGCATTGAATGTTGTATGTTGAGTGTGTTGTCAACAAGCACACACACACACACACACACACACACACACACACACACACACACACACACACACACACATCCATATGTGCATTACACATAATGCTGAACTGCTCTTCTCATCTCCTCAGACATCTACGTGTGCTGTGTGTCATATGCACACAATGTGGCATCAGACAAACACTACATCGCCATAGTGAGCACCACAGTGGAGACCTCCAATCCCGAGGATGAGCTGAAGCATGGCCTCTCCCTCCTGGGACCAATTGTGGAGAAGTGAGTGTTCTTAGCGCACTAAACATCTCTGTATTGTCGGCCATCTTGAAGGAACAGAGCAGCTTGCAGTGACCACTGTGTGCTTTTTGCCTTTCAGGTTTGTGTCCATCTCTGACTTGTATGAGCCAACTGACAATGGAGTAGAAAGCAAGGTGGGTGTGCATCACACATGTGAGGAGGCCAGCTGATAAGAGCCAGTGCATAGTAATGTGCCCTACAAACATGCAGCTCAGTGAAGTACTTGCCTTTAGACACCATCATGTGACATGTCAAGTAGGGCTAGTAGAGCTATTGGTGACATGCCACTGTGTACTGTAGAATATAAGTGCAATAACAAAGGTCAGCATAATTTTAATACGTGATACGAATGTGTATTTTTTCGTACAATGTAATCCTCAATTTATAATTTTCGCAAGGTAATGGATACTAATTAGTAAACAAGTGTTCCTCCAGCATATAGGCACTTACAATTGCTTTTATCTTTATTTGTATAAGCAGTTGTTTTTATATTGATGGTACTGTCGTTGCCGTAAGCCTACATTATTACATTACAAGTATAAGGCTTTGGTGAATGATGAAGTTTGCATAAGTTACAGTTCCAGATATGAATATGTAATGATGCAAAAATAATTGGTATGTAGTTTATTAATAGCTAAAATGTAAAACATTTCATACTGTATGGTGATGTGCAACGAAATGTTGCACTTGTACAAAGTATTTCACAAAATCGTTTATTGATTGACCACGAACAGCTAATAATGGTGACCATTGCTAAATACTCTTATAATGCAGGCCTAAATTTTGATGTAAACAAACTAACTGTGTATTCCACTCAGGCCTTTGTCACAAAATCCTATGATGCTACTACACACTTTGAGTCCACATGTGAAGATGTCGTTGAAGTGTACGAGCGTGTGACTGGGAAGCCATTTGACTTCTCTGCGGTCCAAAGTCAAATTGAGACTGTGGAGCAGCAGCAGCAGCAGTAGGAGGTGTGGTGCTCCCCCCACTAGCTCAACTGTGTACTGTGGACTCACTTAACTCGCCTGGCTAGTTTGTGTGCTGTTCTGCGTGCTTTTATAGAATTTAGAATTACCGTGATGTTCCTTTTGCCATGCATAGGTTTGTATTGAGTTATTATGTGAATATATTGGCGACTTTTTCCCTTCTGTATTGTATGTATTATTTGAATAACTCTCAAAATAAAATACACGGGATGTCACCTCGGATGACACCATGGAATAATATGTGGCAGAAATAGAAATATGAACTAGAATGGCATCTTTACTTGTTTGCAAGTACATTAATCCAATAATGCTATGTTATTATATGACAACATGTACATGTATATTGTGTAATTGAAAAGAACAAAAACACAACATTATCGAAACTAAAGAATTTACGCTAATTACTATTAATTAATTTTAAATATATATAATTATATTATTATCGGTGTGTTGATAGGAGGAAAGCCACCTTACCGGGTATCAGTTGCTGATAAAAACGGTTAGCATATATATAATTGTAAATCGTATCGTGTGAGAGCTACGTACGATATTTCAGCCTCGATCGATCGATATCTGTCACGACGGAAGTTATTGCTAGGAGTAATTAAAACCCTAATGTAGTTTGACGTCGTACTGACGTTAACGGGGGAGGGACTTGAATCTTAGGGTGAAGCAATTACTATTGGGAAGAATTTTTAACCATATCTATAGAGAGTGGCTATGTACTGCATGTGTATTGACAGAATGGTTTTAACTTTAAGGTGTGTGTGTGTGTGTGTGTGTGTGTGTGTGTGTGTGTGTGTGTGTGTGTGTGTGTGTGTTGTGTGTATCTTATGGTTAGATATGCATGTATTTTGTTAAGATTGCTTGCACTAAGTGTGTCATTGGAGATCTCAGCTACTTCCCTGACAAAGTGAAGAAGGTTGGACAGGTCAGTTCATCTACTTACACACAGACATCAAATAACGCATAAATGATCACCAAAAATCAAATATCTAGATTTAAATTTTAATAACTCTTGAATGGACATAGTTAGACTAACTTTGCTAATCTACTCACCCTACATTTATTAACATGAGTATTGTGATTTAGTGATATGAAGTTATTGGGCAAGTTGAAATTATTAAAACCATTTATAAATTTTATTTAATGAATTAGGTGTTGTATTTTAGTTAAGCCACTACTAGTGGTCCAAACCTATGGTGGGTGGGGCCAGGAAGCTGTAACAACTTTTGCCTGGCTAAGCAAAGTACTGGACCTTTACTGCAGGCAGCCATCAACAATTTTATTAAATGAGCTGTACTCAGTTGAGTTAATGAGGCAAAATGCACAGGCTTTACTGGCCGATGCTTTGCCTGGTCATGGATTGTGCATTAAAATCGAGTATTTATATTGGCACAATGTTGCATATGTATATAAAACCATTTAACATGTATAACTGATTTAGAAAAACATTCTCAGAGAAAGTTAGAAGTTGAAGACAATTGTGAAAAAGGAAGGGAACAAGGGATCGAAGATACATTAATTAGTGTTATATGTATATTTACAATGTAGCACTATAATAGCAGTATTCATGTTGTAAATATTGGAATAATATCTTCAATCCCTTGTTCCCTTCATTTTAAAACCACCATTGCTTTCAAGTTCTAGATACCACTAACGCTGTCAGAGAGAATGTTTTTATATCTAATTTTATTTATTAATTTATTATAATAGTAACTACATGTATATTGCACAACCCAGACATACAAAATCCAGTTGTTGTAATGCCACGTTAATTATTATTGCCTAGCAACACAATGACTTATGTACCTTGTAGAAATAATCAATATGATGTTGTAACTCATTCAACTGATCGAGGTTTCTATTACCTGCAAGTAACCAATTAGATTTGTGTGGAACATATCAAGAAAAATCATTTATAAATTGCATGACCACAAACAGTTAATAATTGTTGCTAAATGCTCTAATAATGCATGCTTAAATTTTGATGTAAGCAAACTGAATAATAGTAAAATCAAAGACATTAAAGAGCAAATAGCAGTTAATTAACTGCTTGTGATTATTGATTGAGGAACACACTGTATACTTGTGTATAATAAAATGAATCGGCATGACCTTTTTACCCTGGGGTAAGGGGGAGTAGGGGTCAGATTGGTGTAGTTGATAAGGCAGTGTGGAAGAGGCACGGGTTCCATCCCTGGTGGGGGAGATTGTACTTTTCTTTGTTATATAAGGCATTAAATATTCGAATATAAGTATACTAAACACCATAGGCCTAAAAGCTAAAAGGCAGTGGCCTTGAATTGGTTTGAATGTACTGTAACCATCACATTGTGTTGCATAAAGTCATTCTGAACTTTCCAAACTACCACGCAGATTCCTAAATGAAGGTATCAAGCATATTGAATATGTGAGTGTGTGTGTGTGTGTATTTGTATTTATGTGTGTGTGTTATGGATAGATATTTTGTATTTTACATGCTGTTGGCTTTCACATTGCTCGCACTAAGTGTGTCATTGGAGATCCCAGCTACTTCCCTGACAAAGTGAAGAAGGTTGGACAGGTAAGTTCATCTACCTACACCAGCACTGAGCATACAGCACATTGTCATAACAATGGAGGAGGAGGGGCTTCATCTGTAATCATTACATTTAGTTAACACATTTTAAGCTATCATTACATTTAATTTTTAAGGCAAATAACAAACTGATGTATTAAACAAAGTCAAGAAAAATAAATTTATTAGCACAATCCTGAAAAGTTCTAATCAGTATGTTGTACAATTTGGCAGAGTGTAATTTTTAAAATTTACAGTTAATGTACAGAGTGCTCCACAATAATTGAAAATTGTTCATTAAGTGATTAATTGCTTTTGTATACCTTAAAATTCTATATACCGCCAACACTGTCACAGAGAAAGTTTGCAATTTCTGCAATTTCATTTTATATTTTGTAAGGCTACAGAATAATCATTTTACAATATGCCATCATCATGATAGAAGTATCAGTGTGGGGGGGTTGTATGATTGCAATAACTCAATATCAAATAAAATCAGGAACAATAAATATAGGGATTGGGGGTGCAATAATTACTCCAACAATGGTACTTTATAGAACAGCATTATTTATGTTGCTACATTTCAATACAGGAATAATTATTGTATATCCAATCTCTTGTTCTTCACATGTAATGTCATGTTATTAGCAACACAATATAAAACATACGTATTGATGTGTCTTGTAGTAACATGTTGTAACTCATGCAACTGAACGAGGTTTCTAATCAGACTGCAGGAATCCATCATATAGATCGATTGTCTAAAATTTTTATACTTGTAGCATTGCATCCACATTATGCAGTACATATTGTTATGTTTTATTATTTCTAGATTGCTTAAAAATTCGTTATTTTCCATCATAGCTGGTGTAATTAGTAAACACCTCCGTGCAGATAGGCCTAAACAAAAGTGGCCTTAGGCAAATTGGTTACAGTGTATAGGTAAATGTAACCATAAATTCTGCTTCGCAACTATATTTCTTCAAAATGAAGAGAAGTTATTTTGTTCATTTGCAGCTGTTCTAATCGAAACTAGCACGCCAAGCTTTATGTACTGCCTTGCTCATAGCTCGGTTCAATTCAACATTTGCATGCTACCTGTCATGTGATTATGTGAATTGTATGACAACTGATATTTTCTATTAAGTCATGACTGTTATGCCGAATTTGTATAAGGGGATTGATGAGTACTTGATTTCAATTGCTGGTCTAATGTGTGATAACATCCATGAGAAAATCTTTCATGAACAATTTAAAGTTAACTGAACTGAAAGGTACAGTGTATTTAAAGCTCCAACATTGTAATGATTACATATTTCAAACAACTAAATGAACATTCAATGACCCACTCAAGTTAATGTTAATAAATGATAGGTACATTTAGCTTGATTAAGAGGTAAAAGCTGTTGTTAAAGCAACTACTTTCATTTTGGACTGATTAAAAGTTCAAATCTTGATTTTTTAATTTTTTTAAAATGTTACAGCAGAAGGCATGCAGTTGAATTAATCATCTCAGATCCTAGTTCATCGCGAATTTTTTAATTTTGAATAGCTTCTAAACGTAATTAGTTAACTAAACCTATAAACTAACCTACAATGTACCTCCCTACATTTATTAACATTTACATGAAAGAATTTTGTAGCACATCTTTGTAGTACTAAAGAATGTGAGCCATAGAAAACACATATTTTTATTTATTATTTTTAATAGTTTTAACATTCCAAGGACTAATGTGTGATAGTCAATTATCTGCCTTGGCTGAAAACCAAGTCTAAATAGCTGAAGGGTTGCCTTTCCCAATGATGTACGTGTGAACTGATGAAATATATTAACATCCTGAAATTTTTTAAACTGTGGTTTTCATTGATATATTGTAGCATTTCACAAACATGCTACATTGTAATTTACAGTGTTCCACGATCAAATCTAATTGTTTATTAAGTAACTAATAACCGTAAATTAACAGATAATTGTTGCTCCTAATTTAGACAGCAAATAAATGCAATGCTTTAAATCAGTATAATTCAGGATTAATCTCTTTAATGTAATTAAAATCGTTATGGAAATATGAATAATCGAATTAAATTATTGTAGTAATGGTATCAAATCCTTGTAATTCAAAGCCCTCTCCCACCAAATGGAGGAGTGCAATGGACGATGGAGCAGGGTTGCCCAATATCTCTTCCTGAGCGTCAGTTTATAGTTTTATCATTTATTTATTATTTGTTGTGTTATCTGTGTTATAATTATGTACATGTATAGGTTTATAAATATTATTATTCTACATCTGTAGATCAAGGTTGGAGTTACTAATAATTTATTAATAGCAAAAGATTTGAATATGCAGTGGAACAGTATTGATTTCAAGCTATGAATTTCAATGCACTTATAATCTGCATTTTATAAATTAATTCGGAGTTGTTATACATGCATATTATTAATACTTACATGTAGCTAGTTGATTGAAAAGGCAATCAAATTTTAATCATGTGGTTCATATCTGCTGCACATGTACATACATGTAAGTATTCATAACTTTTCGTTTTACAAAACCTATTACAAGGGATTGAATTAAAAACATTCTTTTTGGTCACCTGGTATTATTTAAAACCTCCCACATTATTAATAATCAGGTGCACATGTGGAAGTTCAAATGGAGGCAGTTTAGTATGCAGAGATTTCACACATGGTACAGTCTGAACTATTGTGATAGGTAAATTTATTTATTGCTTCATTTTGATGGGTGAAGCCAACTTGAGGTTACGCTTGTACAAATGTTGTATGTGTAAATAGGGTTTGTTTACATGTATCCACTTATGAAGTTATGTTTTGAAATAGGTGCTGTCAGGAATTAATTAATTCATTTTATGTAAGCCACTAATAGTGGTCTTCTACACCTATTAACTATAATACCTATGGTTCACCTAATAGGTGTCAGATAATATTATAGTGTGTGTATGTATGTGTTTGTGTGTGTGTGTGTGTGTGTGTGTGTGTGAGAGAGAGAGAGTATATGTTATGGTTAGATATTTGGGTGAACTCAGTGGTTAATGTTCGGTCATAATTATTTTGGCTTACAGATTGCTTGCACTAAGTGGGTCATTGGAGATCCCTGAGCTACTTCCCTGATAAAGTGTTCAAAGAAGTTTGGACAGGTGAATACATCTACCTACTCCAGCACTGATCATAGCATGTGTGCCTTTTGATGTGCAGCATGTTGTCATAGCAATGAAGGAGGGGCCTAGTTATACATAATGATACATCAACTGATTTTTAGGCAATTAGCAAGGGTAGAAAACAAATTAATAAAATTAATTAATGAACTGAACAATAGTGGCCTTAGGTTACAGTGTAAAGGTAAATGTAACCATGAATTCTCCTTCACAACTATATTTCTTCAAAATGAAGAGATCATTTGCAGCTGTTCTAATTGAAATTAGCACGCCTTATGTTCTGCCTTGCTCATAGCTCGATTCAATTCAACATTTGCATGCTACCTGTCATGTGATATAATTATGTGTATTGTATTTATTATGACAACTGATATTTTCTATTAAGTCATGACTGTTATGCCGAATTTGTATAAGGGGATTTGTGAGTAATTGATTTCAATTGCTGGTCTAATGTGTGATAACATCCATGAGAAAATCTTTCATGAACTAAAACCAAAAAAAATTAAAGTTAACTGAACTGAAAACACCAACATTAGAATTTACACATGTTAACCACTAAATCAAGATTCAATGACCCACTCAAGCTAATGTTAATAAATGATAGGTACATGTACATTTAGCTTGATTAAGCGGTACGAGCTGTTGTTAAAACATTTGGACTTATTAAAAGTTCAAATCTTAATTTTTTTAATTAAATGTTACAGCAAAAGAAGACATGCAGGTGAATTAATTATCTCAGATCCTAGTTCATCACGAAGATTTTAATTTTAAAAAGCTCCTAAACGTAATTGTTAATTAAACACGGTTTTCAGCTATTAAATAACCTACCCTCCCTACATTTATTAACATTAACATGTAAAGAGTGGTCATATTGTAGCACATCTTTGTAGTACTAGAGAGAATGTGAGCCCTAGAAAACACACAGTTTTAACATTCCAAGGACTAACTGGGGGTTTATTATATTTAAAACCTCCCACTTTTTTAGTAATCATGTTGTTTCACATGCACATGTGGAAGCTCAAATGGAGGCACTTTATGCAGAGATTTCACACATGGTACAGTCTGAACTATTGTGATAGGTATATTTATTTATTGCTTCATTTTGATGGGTGAAGCCAACTTGAGGTTACGCTTGTACAAATGTTGTATGTGTAAATAGGGTTTGTTTACATGTATCCACTTATGAAGTTATGTTTTGAAATAGGTGCTGTCAGGAATTAATTAATTCATTTTATGTAAGCCACTAATAGTGGTCGTCTACACCTATTTACTAAAATACCTATGGTTCACCTAATATCATTCAATGCAAGGTGTCAGATAATATTATAGTGTGTGTATTTATGTGTTTGTGTGTTTGTGTGTGTGTGTGTGTGTGTGTGTGTGTGTGTGTGTGTGTGTGTGTGTGTGTGTGTGTGTGTGTGTGTGTGTGTGTGTGTGTGTGTGTGTGTGTGTGTGTGTGAGAGAGTATATGTTATGGTTAGATATTTGGGCGAATTCAGTGGTTAATGTTTGGTCATAATTATTTTGGCTTTCAGATTGCTTGCACTAAGTGTGTCATTGGAGATCCCAGCTAATTCCCTGACAAAGTGAAGAAGGTTGGACAGGTGAGTTCATCTGCCTACACTAGCACTGAGCATAGCATGTGTGCCTATTGATGTGCAGCATGTTGTCATAGCAATGAAGGAGGAGCCTAGTTTTACATAATGATACATTAACTGTTTTTAAGCAAATAGCAAGGGTAGAAAACAAATTTGACATGATTTAATCATTCTAAGTATTGAATAAATTGATGGTTTCTAAATTTGATAATTTTTAGTTAATGTACTATCCTCAATCCTGCATTATTTATTACATGTACATGCTGTCACTTCACATAATGAACACATCAAATTAATATTGTCATATGAAACATTGGAGATCACGGACCACATTTTGTGTAGTACCTCATTGTGATCATATTTTATTATTATATAGACAGCAAGCAACTTTATAAAATCATCAGTACATACAAATGTACATGTGCAATAGATAAAAATGTATACATGCATGTCCTGGTGGGAATGTTTGTGGTGAAGTTATGTTGGATTTCAAGGTGCAAAAAAAGCAAAGCTAAAAGATCTTCAAAAATATAAAATCTTACAATGCATTGTCATAGGATTTTTTATCATTCACCATCACACCTTCAATCCCTACATGTATATACCACCAATATTGATATTGTTACAGAGAGCTTTTATTAAGATTTACTTGTTTCATTAATTTTAGTTTTAGTATGGTTATTTTAATATTCTCTATAACAATACTTATGATCATGTCAGCAGTGCATGGCTGGGGACTACTTAGCTCTAGCTGTTACACGGACATGTCACTGCCTAGCAACATCATGTTTTGTGTTGTTTGCCCTATGTTATGCAGATGACACTTGCAGCTGCTTACTATATTATATAAAAGATTAAAGCTGTATAATGGTGAAGGCAATTTTAGGGTAAGCTTTCAAGTACAAATCACTGAAGACATTTGAATTAAGGGATGGAAAGGGAAGTAAAATGTGTATACATGTAATTAATATTTACATGTTATTTGGTTTGTTGCTAGGGCAACTGGTAAAGTTGTTGATCTACAGTGGAGTGACTCGCTACCTGGAGTTCAAGTCTATTGAGGGCAGCTTTGTGTACAGCAAAGATGGCAAGATCCACAAGGTGCCACGCACAGAGGCTGAAGCGTTGACCTCAAGTGAGTGTGTTAACATCATCACATTATAATGGGTACATGTGCTGGCAAAAACATAAGTACAGTGCATTTCATGATAGTTGTCCAAAAATAAGTTTTTAAAAACAATGTTGTATTTACTTGAATCATTTTAATCATAGATTGTCCAGTGTTAAACCGGTTTAACAAAGTGTTAAACCGGTTTAACACTTTTCCAGTGTCTATTACACAGTATAAAAGGGTTTGTGTTCTACAACAACACTGCTGTCCTATCCAGATATCTGTTAAGTCTTAGCGCCACACCAGTTCTAGGCGCAATTCTCGCTTTTTGTAGTGTTACAAGCAAATCCACTCCACCGACTTCTTTTGCCGCCATTGGTAATTTCTATTAGCATGGCAAAAGGGCTCGCCGTCGGAGTCAAAGTTTGCGCCTCTTCAAAGGCTGTTATTGGTGAGAGAGGTGCTAAAGCACGATATGGTGCAGGCTGGAAGAGCAAACTGGCTTATGGCACCATACAAGAGCAGGTAGGTTTCTGGCGAAGCCGAAAATGCGTAATGTGCAAAGCAGTTATTCAAGCAACAGTATCATTGCAACGCCAGAGCTCAATTTAAGTAACAATATTGTAAATATGTATGTAATTGAATAAGTGCATTCTGTATCGTAGATACATGATTTAGGATACCAAATATACCTTCAGAACGAGTGCAACACTTATGGATGATTAGTTACAACGGAAAACACAAAACGTGTTCGCAAATTTTGTAACCGTTAAACTCGTTTAACACACCATTTAACAGCGAACGGTCAATCTATGATTAAAGACTATACATGTATGTAAATGAAAATATGATTGCGCAGGAGTTTTTTGTTATTAGTTGACAATATAAAAGTAAAACTGGACTAGTTAATTGGCTTTAATTGCTAAGATAGGTAAAATATGTAATTTGCTATGTTCAATTGCAAGCTTCACTGTCTGCAGTTGTACATGTGTGTTTGTGTGTGTGTGTGTGTGTGTGTGTGTGTGTGTGTGTGTATGTGTGTGTTTAATAATCCCATTCACTTGTAATTCTTTTGCTGTTGGCTTTCAGATTGCTCGCACTAAGTGTGTCATTGGAGATCCCAGCTACTTCCCTGACAAAGTGAAGAAGGTTGGACAGGTGAGTTCACCAGCACTGAGCATAGCATGTGTGCAGCATGTTGTCATAGCAATGGAGGAGGGGTCTCTTGTAATTAAAGCTGTAGATTTGAGCACTATTAACTGATTTTTAGGCAAATAGCAAGGGTAAAAGTAAAATGATCAAATAAAATTACATGTATGTAGTTTGTTGACATGATTTAATCCTGCAATGATTGGTTCGTAATTGATAAACACCTACATGTATATCTGTAATTTTTTAAATTGAAAGTTACATGTACACATACAGCAATCCTTGAAAATTAACCACAAAAAGTTGATTAACTGATATTTGTTGCTACTCATTTTTGCCCAGCTAAGCAAAGTACTGGACCTTCACTGCAGGCAGCCATCAACACTTTTATTAAATGAGCTGTACTCTCGTTTGTGAGTTGTGTTAATGAGTATAACTGATTTATAAAAATATTCTCTCTGAGAAAATTAGTATTTAAAGACAACATTTGTATAAAAAGGAAGAGAAGAAGGGATTGGAGATGTACTATCACTTTGTATACATGTAACAGCGATGTAGCTAAGTATGGGAATAATTATTGTATCTCTAATCCCTTTTCCCTTTTTTTTTAAACCACCATTGCCTTCAAATCCTATATACAACATGTACCACTAACATTGTCAGAGAGAATATTTGTATGTCTTGTTTCAATCACTATAATGATAGTAACTATATTGCACAACCCATACATACATATGGTATTATTGCCTTCAATAATAATGTAGTAACACAATTTTTATTGATGTGTCTTGTATTAATGATCAATATCATGAACATAATAACTCATGCAACGGAATGAGGTTTCTGTTACTTGCAAGTAACCAATCAGATTGCACAAATCATCATCTATTGTCTAAAGTTCCTTGTAGGGCACATGTGCATGATGAAACACAAAAATGAAGGATGATAAAGAATCAGCAAGCAAGACCTTTCTACATGTGGGGTAAGGGGAATGGGAGGTCAGATTGGTGTAGTTGATAAGGATACAAAAACAGAAGTACCACCACAGTGCTGTACATAGGCCTTAAGGATCACATTATTTTGCAATGAAGTCATTCTGAACTTTCTAAGTTTACCGCACAGATTCCTAAATGGAGGAATTTTTTTTTTCCCCACTGAAATCGGTTCATATTAGACATGTGATATTTAATTAGAACTGCATTCCGTTTTAAAAAATTGTTTCAGCTTTCTACATGGATTGAGTGAGCTGAATATATTCACAGTGGTAAGACACAGACCTGGCACTTTGGACCATCACTTCCTAAGCCATGTGAGCAGCGCTCACCTTCAAAAATGTGCATTGTGTATGTGTGTGATGTGGTTATTGTTCGGTCATAATTCGGGCTTTTGGCTTTCAGATTTTGTCCGTTATGGATAGTTATTTTGGCTCCTGACAAAGTGAAGAAGGTTGGACAGGTGAGTTCATCTACCTACACCAGCACTATATATGAGATCTCGTTAAAATTTTTTGGTGGGGGTGGAGGGGGGCTGGGGGGGGGATAAGTTGTAGTACCATGTGGTAACTAAATGTATATACATGTATAGGTGGGGGAGTGGTGGGTGCCTAGTGGCCCCTCAAGCTTCTGGTGTTATGTTACTCTATTGTTGAGTTGGGCCATGTTGTTATCTTCCACACTTGCAGTGAATCCATCCAGTGCTATGGCAAGTCTCCATATCTGTACCCCCTGTATGGGCTGGGAGAGCTGCCACAAGGATTTGCTAGGTACAGTGCACTGCTATAGCCAATCACCACATACCTATTAAATAGTATTCCATTCCCACACTGTCTTTATCTGTTTGAACCATTCAAGCTACATGTACATGCAACCAGCAAGTACTGCTGTTAAAGAAAATTTATTAACAGAAATGTGCACTGGCTATTAAAAAAAAAAAAAAAAAAAAACATTTCTCTTTGAGTATGTACATGTGCCTGAATGGCTCACAAGTTACATTTACAAACACCTTACATGTATCAAAACATCACGTATGTCAACTATCAGTATGGTCCTGTGGAGGACTGTTTATGTGATACATATGGTATCCATAACAACTGATAATGTTTGTCTTGCACTAGGCTGAGTGCCATCTACTACCTACATGCTGGACAAGTCAATTGATGAAATTGTGTATGAAAATGGACAAGTGGTGGGAGTCAAGTCACAGGGAGAGGTAAGTCAGTACATGTACTTGTGTAGAAGAGCTGTCTGCAGTTTACATACATGTACATGTATGCATGTGTGTGCAGTGTACATGTAATTAGTGAGTTCTGGTTATTGTTCACTTGTAATTCTTTTGGCTTTCAGATTTCTCGCACTAAGTGTGTCATTGGAGATCCTTGCTACTTCCCTGACAAAGTGAAGAAGGTTGGACAGGTGAGTTCATCTACCTACACCAGCACTGAGCATAGCATGTGTGTCTATCACGATCACTGGTTTCTGTTCATTACAAATTAGGAGTACGTAAAAAGCATTCCTCCCAAATAAAAAGTAACAAAAAGAAACTAACTAGTACAGGCAACCTTCCTGACCCCACCCCCTTATGGTCTGCTAACCTACACCAGCACAGAGCATACACATGTACATGTACAGTAGCATGTGTCAGGAAGAAAGGCCTCTTGTTATTGTATAGATATAGATGTCTTGGGGGGGGGGGGGGGGGGGGGGGGGGAACAGCTACAAGTACATGTGTAATTGCACAAATTAATTTCACCCCCAAAAAAGTACTAAGTTTAATGTATAAACCACATAACTTCTGCACTCATTTCTAAGTGCTCTCATGATATATAAATATATGCAATTACACAAATAAATTTTACCCCCCCCCCCCCCCCCCCCCCCCAAAAAAAAAAACCAGGAAAAAAATGTACTAAGTTTTACAATGTACATGTACATGTATAACAAGTTATATAAATGTTGTACTCATTTCTAAGCACATGATACTGTTGGACCTAATGCATGTGCTTTGATGCATGGTGTAAAATGTGTAGGTGTGTTGTGGGCATGTATATGTAGCTTGTGAATTAAGCAATATACCTTACCTCTTCAGGTGGTCCATGCAATTTGCATTCTGAACCATCCTATTCCTAACACCAAGGATGCTCTCTCCTGTCAGCTCATCATCCCACAGAACCAAGTTGGCAGGAACAATGGTTAGTTGGAGGTACATGTGCAGTCTGTCAGAGGTGGAGCTCTATAGTATTTCGATCTTCAAAAAAAAACTGCCCCCATTAAAATATATATTCACAAGTGGAGGGGTCTAGTACTTCACTGAGCTGCATGTTTGTAGGGCACATTACTATGCACTGGCTCTTATCAGCTATGTGTGACATGACATTAACTAATCATGCTTATAGTTGTAAGGAATTATATTTATTCTGCTAAGCTGGTCATAACGATGCATGTGTGCAGGCAAATATTTTATTTCTTTCATTGGTAATAACTACATGTACATTGTGCAAATATAGTTTAGGGCACTGCAATTAGGCCACTAACATTGTAAAATCACATGTTTGAATATGGTTATTTACTATTTGCGGTCATCATGACATGAGTATCTCTGCATGGGAGGAGGAGGGCGGTAGGGACATAGGTGTACTTGTGTAAGGGCCAATCTTGTTGTATGTTTTTTTTTTGCATCAGAACCCTACATGTTGTTTGAATGGGATGCTAAAGGGTTAAATTAGAGCTGCATAATTTCATGTAAGGTGTACCAAGGCATAATCATCCTGCCAAAAAGATTATCTCAAGTGTTACAAAAACAAAAGCTCATCACAATAGCAACCAAATATTTGTCAATACCTATATTTTTGGCCTTCTATCATAATTACAATTATAATACTTTATATAAATTGGCTGTTTATGTTGATATGTGACGGTTGCTATGGATTGTCCAATCAAATCAATTGATTGCATAATGACATGAATGTGAATGGAAATTGTGTGCACCTATAACAGCTCTTCAGTCTTTGTAGCACAATGTAACAATTATACACTCCCAAAGGTGCGACGATGGACTCAGTAAATCCCAAGACAATACAAAACGCATTAGGAGAGAATGACACATTTGGCTCTCTAGAAGGTTACAATAGCCTCTGTAATTCTATAATATCACCTGGTTTTTTAAATAGAAAAATAAAGGACAAATTGCTTTAGATTATCTACTGCTGGATTTGAAACGCCTACTGAAAACGCATTAAAAATAAGTGGGAATTTGTGTGCACTTGTGTATAGTCCTAAGCTCATACATGTGTAGCATGGTTTGCTGTGACTTTGCCACGTTCTATTAGTCCTGTTTGGCCCAAAACTTGGAAGGCCTACAACTGTATTCAGCTCTTAGAGTAGCTTGTCAAAGTTGAGCTACATGTACCTAGTACATTACATGTACATTGTGTACATGTAGATGCACGTAATTAACAATGATTATAAATTTAAACTGCAGGAAATACATGTACAATGTAGTTACACGGTATAACTTTTGCACTTATTTCTTAGCAGATAGGGAGTAGGTGTATATTAAACTAGTCATGTTTGTTGATACAAAACTTGTATGAAACTACATTGTATTATTCTTGTAAAGTTACATTTACAAACTGTCATATGCTAGGTGTGCACATTTTTGATGGGCTAGAAAATGATGCAAGTAGTAGTCTGGAAGCTATTTAAATTATGGTGTGTGTTATTGGCAGTATTTGGACATGCAAGTATACATGTACATATGTAGCATTGCTTGATCACATATACATGTATAGATGTAGAGTGGCACGTCATCATGGAGCAGGACGACGTGCAATAAAGACTGCAGTAAGCAGGTTATCTCCTGCAGGAGTGGGGAGGAGGGAGGGGTAGGGGCCAGGGAAGATGTGTGAAATAAGAGAACAAGCGCATTTCTGTGTCAAGTGTTCCATATCGTGGTACATATTGTTGCAACAAACAACCCAGTAAAGAGGGGGGGGGGGGGGGGGGGGGGGAGGATGAACTGGCTATTCTCAACCATTTAGCACAATGTGCTTCACTGATGTGGGTTGTAAATTTCTGTTCCAGGTGATTAACATGTACATGATGCATTAGAGAAGTCATGCAAATAGTGGAATTCTTTAGCATTGTCAGTTGTGCATGGGACTGAGAAACTCACTTTGTAGTAACCACAAAGGTTGCAACTGCAGCTCTTGCATAGAGTTGTGATCAACACAGTAATTACATGTATGGTTATGTGCCCATGGATATACACGTACATTTGCACTTGGCGCTCAAGGAGTTAAATAATGGAGTAAATTATGTGTACTTTGGTGACATACATGTACAAACACACTCAATTGTGGAGAAGTGAGTGTTCTTAGTGCACTAAACATTTCTGTATTGTCGGCCATCTTTGTGAAGGAACATAGCAGCTTGCAGTGACCACTGTGTGCTTTTTGCCTTTCAGGTTTGTGTCCATCTCTGACTTGTATGAGCCAACTGACAATGGAGTAGAAAGCAAGGTGGGTGTGCATCACACATGTGAGGAGGCCAGCTGATAAGAGCCAGTGCATAGTAATGTGCCCTACAATCATGCAGCTCAGTGAAGTACTTGCCTTTAGACACCATCATGTGACATGCCAAGTAGGGCTAGTATAGTAGAGCTATTGCTCAAGTATGGTATCCATAACAACTACATGCTGTATTTTTTCTTATATATACCATTCAGGCCTTTGTCACGAAGTCCTATGATGTCCACATGTGAAGATGTTTTTGAAGTGTACGAGCATGTGACTGGGAAGCCATTTGACTTCTCTGCGGTCCAAAGTCAAATTGAGACTGTGGAGCAGCAGCAGCAGCAGTAGGAGGTGTGGTGCTCCCCCCACTAGCTCAACTGTGTACTGTGGACTCACTTAACTCCCCTGGCTAGTTTGTGTGCTGTTCTGCGTGCTTTTATAGAATTTAGAATTACTGTGATGTTCCTTTTGCCATTTGTGTATTGAGTTATTATGTGAATATAGCTTTTAACTGTATGTATTATTTAAAATAGCACTCAAAATAAAACACATGAGATGGAAAAGTGGCAGAAATGTGAACTAGAATGGCATAATTAACCTTTACTTGTTTGTGTGGACATTTACTAAATTGATTAATGCTTGTAACTTGCTCAATGATGGGCTAGATTGCTCAATGATGGGCTAGATTGGGGAGGGGAGGGGTGTACATTACTGCAATAATCAATATCCTTGTACACATGTAACTATTGTAGTGTCAGATTTTGTACCTGTATAATTATTGGAATATAATGCTTTGTCCTGAGGAGGAGATTGCTGATGGTACTATGACCACACCACAGGGAGATCTTGTGGGCAAGGTCCTGAGAGAACTGCAAAGCAAGGAAAGCTGATGATGCACTTCGAATCCCAAGACACCAAAGTCAAACTGGAAGTGTGGCTTGGGTCTTAGTGATGGAGCAAACATCATTATTTATTAAATTATATATAAGATAATAATAATAATTATATATATTATATTCATGACCTTATCATCAGTTTCTGTGTTACAGGTTTTCAGTGTTATTCTAAATGGTAGTATGTAGCAATAAAAGATATAAAAATAAATAGGATTTGTAGACAGCAATAGGGTAAGGAAACAAGGAATTACTGATATTATGCATCCATTAATATTACAGACCTACATTATTTAGCAAATCTACCTGCCTGAAATTCTAGATATGTATGGATGCATAATATCCGTAATTCCTTGTTTCATCAATTTTATTTTATTCGATAGACATAAACAATTATTTTAATCTTATGTATTCCCGGTCCTATGCATCATGTGTACATATAATTTACATGTAGTAGCATGCACTATACAGTTCACAATATATTAAATTTAGGTATAATTATTTGTAATAAAATGTTTCACCATGACGGCCTCTATATGTACCCCGGAGCTGGCGGCCATAACCTCCTGCCGGATTCGGCCATGGCAGTAGTGGCAGTAGTGGTACTGAGTAGTACCGGTATGTAGCGCGCTGGTGGGATCGGCGAGTTTGCTGGTGGGCCTTTGTCATACATGACCTAATATATATCATGTTAATGTTAAGTACGTTACAATTAAGCACTACTGTTAATTGCCTTCATTAATGCAACTCTCTCATAGAGAATGTCTTACTTTGTGTACTAGGCCTACTGTAGTATAGAATGAAATGTCGGGTAAAAATTAAGCAACACATGCTACCATACATGGAAACTTCCTTAATTTATTTTGGCAGTGATCACACCTTGGGCTAAGCTGATCATGGTAAGCTTTACATTTGTGTTGTAGGCAACGTGCTATGTCACTACTAGTATGGTTACAGTCATGCCATAGATATTTGATACATTACATATATTTGTATCCAATATCGGTATATGGTCATGCGAGCAAGCCCCACGGGCGGGCACCTGCTCTTGTTTAGACGAGTACTTCACCGAGTCATGAACGATAATGCGTGACATTCTTCAAAACCTTGTTGGAGTACCACAAACCATAGTATTTTTATAGGGGCGCAGGGATGGAATAATATAATAATAAGCCACCAGCCTGCAGAGATAAGACTGACTCTAAAAATTAAGTCGACAATTGAATACGGATACTATCAGATTGCTGTTGTAGATGTTGTCACTTCATCGCTTGCAGCTGGAGACGCTGTTTCGCTTGTACCTTACGATACTAGGTATAACCGTCCCCCTTCGATAATTGCAATAATTAAAAGCGAGTTTTAAAAGTATTTTTAAAAAACTCCTTTCCGTGATATCCTTGTTTGTTATGCACTAATTATAGTAAAACGCGAGGTAGTTGCTGTCACATATGCATGATTTGTTGTACTGAGTATTGATTGGAACTGCGGTATAGATTGTATTCCCACCTATCATGATCAGTGACGGCAGATGTGTTGTATATATGCTATCCGTTACATCTTTATATCACATTATATTGTATTGATTTGCTACTTTGGTTACCTCAACATGTTCCCCTATATCCACAATCCAGTGGGTAAGTTTCCAATGTTTACTTGTGATGTACCATATTTATTATGCCCTGTACTTTATACATAACTTTGACACACCAGAAGGTAAGTGTTGTGCTATCTCATATGTCATATAGCAGTACATGTGTACATAGTACTAAGCTCATTCTTCATTGTTTTTGGAACTGTTTGGTGAGCACATTACCATGTACATATATAGCTGATAGCTGCTTGAAGCATTCACTCTATGAACTTGTACACCAATAATACATTCCATTCATGCTAAATCCAATAAACACAACAGCTGGTAGCCATTTTTCATAGCATATTGAGCACAAAACATATAGTGCAATGAATATGTGTGATATTGTAATGTGACATTGTCCTTTATTATTAAATGTTGCATTGAACCCTATGGTTCCTCTCTTTACACATTTTCCTTACTCAATTGTGAACAATCAAGGTAGTACATGTAAGTGCCAGTAATGAGATGGTCCATATTGCGTATTGTATTGAAACCTATGGCTCCTCTCTTTACACATCTTCCTTACGTAATTCTCAACGATCAAGGGTGTAAGTGCCTGTAATTGACATTCCATATTGCATATTGTTTTGAACCCTATGGCTCCTCTCTTTACATATTTTCCTTACTCAATTGTCATCAATCAAGCCTGTAAGTGCCAATAATTGACATTCCATATTGCATGTTATAGTGAACCCTATGGCTCCTCTCTTTACACATTTTCCTTACTCAATTGTCATCAATCAAGGAGGTAAGTGCCAGTAATGTGATGTTCCTTATTGCATGTTGTATTGAACCCTATGGCTCCTCTCTTTACACATCTTCCTTACTTAATTCTCAACAATCAAGCTTGTAAGTGCCAATAATTGGCATTCCATATTGCATGTTATATTGAACCCTATGGATCCTCTCTTTACACATTTTCCTTACTCAATTGTCAACAATCAAGCATGTAAGTGACAGTGATGTGGTGTTCCTTATTGCATGTTGTATTGAACCCTATGGCTCCTCTCTTTACACATTTTCCTTACACAATTGTCATCAATCAAGGATGTAAGTGCCAGTAATGTGATGTTCCTTATTGCATGTTGCGTTGAACCCTATGGCTCCTCTCTTTACACATTTTCCTTACTCAATTGTCATCAATCAAGGCTGTAAGTGCTTGTAATGTGATGTTCCTTATTGCATGTTGCGTTGAACCCTATGGCTCCTCTCTTTACACATTTTCCTTACTCAATTGTCATCAATCAAGGCTGTAAGTGCCTGTAATGTGATGTTCCTTATTGCATGTTGTATTGAACCCTATGGCTCCTCTCTTTACACATTTTCCTTACTCAATTGTCATCAATCAAGGCTGTAAGTGACAGTGATGTGGTGTTCCATATTGCATGTTATATTGAACCCTATGGCTCCTCTCTTTACACATTTTCCTTACTCAATTGTCATCAATCAAGCCTGTAAGTGCCAATAATTGACATTCCATATTGCATGTTATATTGAACCCTATGGCTCCTCTCTTTACACATTTTCCTTACACAATTGTCATCAATCAAGGAGGTAAGTGCCAGTAATGTGATGTTTCTTATTGCATGTTGTATTGAACCCTATGGCTCCTCTCTTTACACATTTTCCTTACTCAATTGTCATCAATCAAGCGTGTAAGTGCCCGTAATGTGATGTTCCTTATTGCATGTTGTATTGAACCCTATGGCTCCTCTCTTTACACATTTTCCTTACTCAATTGTCATCAATCAAGCCTGTAAGTGCCAATAATTGACATTCCATATTGCATGTTATATTGAACCCTATGGCTCCTCTCTTTACACATTTTCCTTACACAATTGTCATCAATCAAGGATGTAAGTGCCTGTAATGCGATGTTCGTTATTGCATGTTGTATTGAACCCTATGGCTCTTCTCTTTACACATTTTCCTTACTCAATTGTCATCAATCAAGGCTGTAAGTGACAGTGATGTGGTGTTCCATATTGCATGTTATATTGAACCCTATGGCTCCTCTCTTTACACATTTTCCTTACTCAATTGTCATCAATCAAGCCTGTAAGTGCCAATAATTGACATTCCATATTGCATGTTATATTGAACCCTATGGCTCCTCTCTTTACACATTTTCCTTACACAATTGTCATCAATCAAGGTTGTAAGTGCCAGTAATGTGATGTTTCTTATTGCATGTTGTATTGAACCCTATGGCTCCTCTCTTTACACATCTTCCTTACTTAATTCTCAACAATCAAGCTTGTAAGTGCCAAAAATTGACATTCCATATTGCATGTTGTATTGAACCCTATGGCTCCTCTCTTTACACATTTTCCTTACACAATTGTCATCAATCAAGGATGTGTCAGTAATGTGATGTTCCATATTGCATGTTATATTGAACCCAATGGCTCCTCTCTTTACACATTTTCCTTACACAATTGTCATCAATCAAGGAGGTAAGTGCCTGTAATGTGATGTTTCTTATTGCATGTTGTATTGAACCCTATGGCTCCTCTCTTTACACATCTTCCATACTTAATTCTCAACAATCAAGCTTGTAAGTGCCAATAATTGACATTCCATATTGCATGTTATATTGAACCCTATGGCTCCTCTCTTTACACATCTTCCTTACTTAATTCTCATCAATCAAGCCTGTAAGTGCCAATAATTGACATTCCATATTGCATGTTATATTGAACCCTATGGCTCCTCTCTTTACACATTTTCCTTACACAATTGTCATCAATCAAGGAGGTAAGTGCCAGTAATGTGATGTTTCTTATTGCATGTTGTATTGAACCCTATGGCTCCTCTCTTTACACATTTTCCTTACTCAATTGTCATCAATCAAGCGTGTAAGTGCCCGTAATGTGATGTTCCTTATTGCATGTTGTATTGAACCCTATGGCTCCTCTCTTTACACATTTTCCTTACTCAATTGTCATCAATCAAGCCTGTAAGTGCCAATAATTGACATTCCATATTGCATGTTATATTGAACCCTATGGCTCCTCTCTTTACACATTTTCCTTACACAATTGTCATCAATCAAGGATGTAAGTGCCTGTAATGTGATGTTCGTTATTGCATGTTGTATTGAACCCTATGGCTCTTCTCTTTACACATTTTCCTTACTCAATTGTCATCAATCAAGGCTGTAAGTGACAGTGATGTGGTGTTCCATATTGCATGTTATATTGAACCTTATGGCTCCTCTCTTTACACATTTTCCTTACTCAATTGTCATCAATCAAGCCTGTAAGTGCCAATAATTGACATTCCATATTGCATGTTCTATTGAACCCTATGGCTCCTCTCTTTACACATTTTCCTTACACAATTGTCATCAAACAAGGAGGTAAGTGCCCGTAATGTGATGTTCCTTATTGCATGTTGTATTGAACCCTATGGCTCCTCTCTTTACACATTTTCCTTACTCAATTGTCATCAATCAAGCCTGTAAGTGCCAATAATTGACATTCCATATTGCATGTTATATTGAACCCTATGGCTCCTCTCTTTACACATTTTCCTTACACAATTGTCATCAATCAAGGTTGTAAGTGCCAGTAATGTGATGTTTCTTATTGCATGTTGTATTGAACCCTATGGCTCCTCTCTTTACACATCTTCCTTACTTAATTCTCAACAATCAAGCTTGTAAGTGCCAAAAATTGACATTCCATATTGCATGTTGTATTGAACCCTATGGCTCCTCTCTTTACACATTTTCCTTACACAATTGTCATCAATCAAGGATGTAAGTGTCAGTAATGTGATGTTCCATATTGCATGTTATATTGAACCCAATGGCTCCTCTCTTTACACATTTTCCTTACACAATTGTCATCAATCAAGGAGGTAAGTGCCAGTAATGTGATGTTTATTATTGCATGTTGTATTGAACCCTATGGCTCCTCTCTTTACACATCTTCCTTACTTAATTCTCAACAATCAAGCTTGTAAGTGCCAATAATTGACATTCCATATTGCATGTTATATTGAACCCTATGGCTCCTCTCTTTACACATCTTCCTTACTTAATTCTCAACAATCAAGCTTGTAAGTGCCAATAATTGACATTCCATATTGCATGTTATATTGAACCCTATGGCTCCTCTCTTTACACATTTTCCTTACACAATTGTCATCAATCAAGGAGGTAAGTGCCAGTAATGTGATGTTTCTTATTGCATGTTGTATTGAACCCTATGGCTCCTCTCTTTACACATCTTCCTTACTTAATTCTCAACAATCAAGTTTGTAAGTGCCAATAATTGACATTCCATATTGCATGTTATATTGAACCCTATGGCTCCTCTCTTTACACATTTTTCTTACTCAATTCTCAACAATCAAGCTTGTAAGTGACAGTGATGTGGTGTTCCTTATTGCATGTTGTATTGAACCCTATGGCTCCTCTCTTTACACATTTTCCTTACTCAATTGTCAACAATCAAGCGTGTAAGTGACAGTGATGTGGTGTTCCTTATTGCATGTTGTATTGAACCCTATGGCTCTTCTCTTTACACATTTTCCTTACTCAATTGTCATCAATCAAGGCTGTAAGTGACAGTGATGTGGTGTTCCATATTGCATGTTATATTGAACCCTATGGCTCCTCTCTTTACACATTTTCCTTACTCAATTGTCATCAATCAAGCCTGTAAGTGCCAATAATTGACATTCCATATTGCATGTTATATTTAACCCTATGGCTCCTCTCTTTACACATTTTCCTTACACAATTGTCATCAATCAAGGAGGTAAGTGCCAGTAATGTGATGTTTCTTATTGCATGTTGTATTGAACCCTATGGCTCCTCTCTTTACACATTTTCCTTACTCAATTGTCATCAATCAAGCGTGTAAGTGCCCGTAATGTGATGTTCCTTATTGCATGTTGTATTGAACCCTATGGCTCCTCTCTTTACACATTTTCCTTACTCAATTGTCATCAATCAAGCCTGTAAGTGCCAATAATTGACATTCCATATTGCATGTTATATTGAACCCTATGGCTCCTCTCTTTACACATTTTCCTTACACAATTGTCATCAATCAAGGTTGTAAGTGCCAGTAATGTGATGTTTCTTATTGCATGTTGTATTGAACCCTATGGCTCCTCTCTTTACACATCTTCCTTACTTAATTCTCAACAATCAAGCTTGTAAGTGCCAAAAATTGACATTCCATATTGCATGTTGTATTGAACCCTATGGCTCCTCTCTTTACACATTTTCCTTACACAATTGTCATCAATCAAGGATGTAAGTGCCAGTAATGTGATGTTTCTTATTGCATGTTGTATTGAACCCTATGGCTCCTCTCTTTACACATTTTCCTTACTCAATTGTCATCAATCAAGCGTGTAAGTGCCCGTAATGTGATGTTCCATATTGCATGTTATATTGAACCCAATGGCTCCTCTCTTTACACATTTTCCTTACACAATTGTCATCAATCAAGGAGGTAAGTGCCAGTAATATGATGTTTCTTATTGCATGTTGTATTGAACCCTATGGCTCCTCTCTTTACACATCTTCCTTACTTAATTCTCAACAATCAAGCTTGTAAGTGCCAATAATTGACATTCCATATTGCATGTTATATTGAACCCTATGGCTCCTCTCTTTACACATCTTCCTTACTTAATTCTCAACAATCAAGCTTGTAAGTGCCAATAATTGACATTCCATATTGCATGTTATATTGAACCCTATGGCTCCTCTCTTTACACATTTTCTTTACACAATTGTCATCAATCAAGGAGGTAAGTGCCTGTAATGTGATGTTCGTTATTGCATGTTGTATTGAACCCTATGGCTCTTCTCTTTACACATTTTCCTTACTCAATTGTCATCAATCAAGGCTGTAAGTGACAGTGATGTGGTGTTCCATATTGCATGTTATATTGAACCCTATGGCTCCTCTCTTTACACATTTTCCTTACACAATTGTCATCAATCAAGGATGTAAGTGCCTGTAATGTGATGTTCGTTATTGCATGTTGTATTGAACCCTATGGCTCTTCTCTTTACACATTTTCCTTACTCAATTGTCATCAATCAAGGCTGTAAGTGACAGTGATGTGGTGTTCCTTATTGCATGTTGTATTGAACCCTATGGCTCCTCTCTTTACACATTTTCCTTACACAATTGTCATCAATCAAGGAGGTAAGTGCCAGTAGTGTGATGTTCCTTATTGCATGTTGTATTGAACCCTATGGCTCCTCTCTTTACACATTTTCCTTACTCAATTGTCAACAATCAAGCGTGTAAGTGACAGTGATGTGGTGTTCCTTATTGCACGTTGTATTGAACCCTATGGCTCCTCTCTTTACACATTTTCCTTACTCAATTGTCAACAATCAAGCGTGTAAGTGACAGTGATGTGGTGTTCCTTATTGCATGTTGTATTGAACCCTATGGCTCCTCTCTTTACACATTTACCTTACACAATTGTCATCAATCAAGGCTGTAAGTGCCTGTAATGTGATGTTCCTTATTGCATGTTATATTGAAAATTTGAAAATTCATTATAAATAGAAATGCAGTTTTTTAGCATCCATTTCTCTACTGTTGTTTGATGTGTCTATCATGCTAAATTTACCAATTGTCAGTCTATTTTTTAAATCACACCCTTGGTTACACGATGCAAATAAACAGATACGGTTATTAAAAATGCATTATGTAGTGGATTTAATTGTCACAGAAAAAAGTACGACTAGTACAACTTTTTTTGTATGTTTTTTGAAGCATGATGTGTGGGCTACTTCATACATTCTACGCAGTGTTTTTACTCTAATTGATTTTGCCATTTTTACCGAAAACGCACTGTACGTTTTCAAGATTTTGTCCATTCACTTGGCTATTCCCGCATCATGCGTCTGACAAATACCTATCGTTCATAAGCTTGTGGAGCTAGCAATTTCCAAATCTACAATGTACTTTTTTAAATGCATAGTGCAATAGACCTGTCCTACTACCCCCTTCTTTTAAAATGTTGCTCTGATCGACCCAACATTACTTTTTGGTACTTTAAGTTGCTTTTCAATCTACCGCAAATACATCTGTTAGCAATGTAGTATTGATTGTATTTGACAATCTTTGAAGAATTGCAAGAAAGTAAAAATATATTCTGATTTAATAACCATTTCCACAGTACAATCAGATTTTGGTTTATTTTTTGTTCATTTGAGTTTGCTAAAAATTAATTTTGACTTGCGTCCTACGCGTAGGACGCTAATCCTACGCGTAGGACGACGGAAGATTAAAGGTTAAGATACATTTTGTAAGCTACAAATTGTACATGTAAGTGCACATGCTTTGTTCACCTGCAGCTCTGGATAAAATGATAGAGAAGTATTGTAGTATGAATAAGATGTTTTTAATGTCTAGTGTTCAAAATTTACATGCATGCATAATTTTTGAAACTGAAAGTATTTTTCGGTATTGTATCTTACTGGCCATTTTCTCAAAAGTTTGGGTGTTTATGTCACAATACCAGTGGCAAAGATCAGTTTTCCATGGTGACACTTCTGGTACAAACCTGTATAATTTTACGGTTATAATGTACATTGTATAAATACATGAGGCATCTATATATGGGACAGTGTCCAGCAATCTATATAATTATAATTATATATATATGGGACGGTATCCGCGAAAACTTCCTATGTTTTATAACATTATAAAATAATTGTATTGAAACATTTGAATCGCTATATCGTCCGAACGGTAAAGGCTATCGACTTCCTATTTTCATGACTTCATATTACACCATTGCTCTATGGTAAAATACATTTTGGTGTCTTTCACTTGCTCCGTGCCAACATTGCAACGTACGATACCCCACCTGGTTCAAACCCAACATAACTTTCTGTAGGAGTAATCAAATCGCTTCAAATTCGGTTTGTAGGTAGAGAGGTCCTATACCTATCTATTTATTCTGTTCGTTAATTTATATGTCATCCGTTACAGACTAGAGATACAGTTGATAAAACAGTTGACGTGCACTTTTTCCCGCTCGATTCGCGCCAATGATATAACCACCGCCTCCCCATACATTGAGCGGGACGCGATTTGCCAAAATCATAGATATTTGATACATGGATTGGAAACCTCTCACGTGATCCATTAGGACTTGTACAACAATTATTTGCAATCCGCGTTTCGCTTTTTCAGTGCGTGGGCGTAAAGCTATCCTAGCTTTTTGAGCCTTTTCTAGCACTTAACGCGTGTTTTACTAGTAAGAAGTGTTCGTTTAGGTTAGTTGTCAATCTGTATACAACCCTACTCATTGTTTGGGCAGGTTGAACGTTGATTATAGTTCATAGACGGCTTGAAGGCTTTGTGCGACTGTATCGTGAGTATGGTAAGTCGTATAGGAACCGTCTAAGCAGTTTCAGATACTTCACTACGAAAGCTATGAGGTTGACTAACCTACATGTATCTGTAGCGTGTAGTTCTTAGCGTGTACGGTGTTAGCTGCTATATAAGGCCCACTCTTTGTGCGACTGTAACACGTTGTCATATGCACGCCTGTAAGATTAAAAGACTGAAAAGTGTAGTGCACACATCGTGGTGTATGGTGAAGTGTATCTTTTAGCTTGTCGTACTATGTATGAGCTTGTGTTAAATTTTTTGGGTAACATGTTATAATTGACTTATATACACAGCAAGGCTTTGTGCGACTGTATCGTGAGTACGGTAAGTCGCATAGGAACCATCTAAGCAGTTTCTGATACTTCCCTACGAAAGCTATTAGGTTGCCAACGTACATCTGTCATGTGTCTGTAGTGTGCAGCTCGTAGAGTGTAGGGTGTTCGGTGCTATCAGTGTAGTGCCCACTGTAGTGTTGTTTCAACTTTGTGGGACTGTAACACGTTTTTATATGCACGCCTGTGAATTAGAAGACTGGAAAGTGGGTCGTGGTGTATGGGGATGTGCGTACTATGAGCTTGTATTAAAACAGGCTTATACACAGCTAGCCATAAAACCCCAAGTCCCCAACTAACGACCGCTTCCGGCGAAACTCGGATTGGATGTGGCTAATGACATTCATTGCTGGGTTTCCAATCCATGTATCAAATATCTATGCCAAAATCATTGGCGCTAATCGAGCGGGAAAAGTGGACGCACTTTGTTCAACTGTATCTCCGTAACGGATGGCATAAAAATTAACGAACAGAACAAATCGATAGGTATAGGACCTCTCTACCTATAAACCGAATTTGAAGCGATTTGATTACTCCTACAGAAAGTTATGTTGGGTTTGAACCAGGTGGGGTATCGAACGTTGCAATGCTGGCACAGAGCAAGTGCAAGACACCAAAATGTATTTTATCATAGAGCAATGGTGTAGTATGAAGTCATGAAAATAGGAAGTCGATAGCCTTTACCGTTCGGACAATATAGCGATTCAAATGTTACAACACGATTATTTTATAATGTTATAAAACATTAGTTGGGCGTGGCCCGCCCTTCGCGTATTATACGCCAATACGCGAAGGGCGGGCCACGCCCAACTAATAAAACATAGGAAGTTTTCGCGGAAACTGTCCCATATATATATAATTTATATACATAATTATAATATATATATTTTTGACAGCATGGTACAATTGTCAGAATCTATAACCTTTGTTATAAAAAATCACTCATTGCATCGCCTCTTCTTTGATATATTTGATGCTCGAGGAGTCTTGATTCTTTGTGTAATTGTTTAATGCATATGCCATGCTGTCTTGTAAGCATGATATATAACTTTTTAACCCTTGGTTCACACTAAATCATGATAACCCGTAGGCACCTAACTTACATGTATAGTGGTGGTAATGTTTAGTGTCCCTGCATAAGCATATTCTAGTATTATTTAAAATAATACTGAATGTGTTTGAGCCCATGATTTTGGTGGTGCATGATATGTAGGTATGCATATTAACAGATCCACTGGTTAGTCAGAAAAGGTGTTTCACATCTTCCAAAGTCATCTCCTCAACTCCATCACTTAATAAGCTACAACTTCATGTGCACTTGATGTAAATGACAATGTACACTTATCAGGAATGTAAATTATGGCAGCCCAGGATGAAACTAATTTTAGATCTAGTATTACTATAATTACCGTATGGTTATTTTGAAAAGAATGTAACACTTTTATATTAGTGTTGTTATGGTTCATTTTTGTACTCAGGTTAGGAACCACATTTAAATATTCTAAATTTGAGCCCTTAACTACATTCTGTCAAGATGCTGTGATGAATGTATTTACACGTTTATCTGTTCATTAACTATTTCAGTTATAATAAACATGTACTGGCCAAAATAGGTACTTTAGGCAGCTTTTGAACAGTGTGGAGCACTGTAATAGATATACGAGTTGTATTTTTGTGTGCCTCTCATACCTTTGATGATTTATACATGTATTATCTTTGCTTAGTTTGTAAGTGCTCTAAGAATGTCAAGCAGTTCTTGGTAAGGTTATGCGATATGTTCTGTGTTCTAATTTTATTGAAACTGTTTTAATTCTTTAAGAGTTTTACTACAGAGAGAAGGTGAGTCTTGGGAATAATAATATATACATCAACATGTCACATCTGAACTTACATGTATGATGTAATTCTCATTGGATGTACACCCAGGTTTTAGATCAGATTATTTTGGCATCAAAACCTTTAGGTGGATTTTAAGATTCTTTCATCGTTTTGCTTATTCTAACAAATCAAATTCACATACTCTAATGTACTATTGCAAAACTGACTTACCCATTGAAATGATTAAGACCCTGCTAGTGAACCAATGAAAGGCTAAGCAATGTCTACAAAACAGTCACAGGTTTGATGTTAAATCTTACCTTTCAACAAGTTTGATCTTTATGAACCCATGATATCAATATTAAGCAAGTGACAGTTTTATTATATGCAAGGCTTTTGAATTTATTAAACAGTACATTTGTCATTGTTTAGTGATAAAGTTAATATTTGTATCTCTACATGTATATAGTATGGTTCGTGTTTAATGATTTCTATGGAATAACCACATAATAATGGGTGTGGTCAATAATGGATCAAAATCTTTTATTTAGAAAACTACCAAAAAGCCCTCAAACTTGGAAAAGTAGAAGTGGCATATGGAAAGGTGATGTTTATCGGTGAATCAGGAGCTGGAAAAACAAGTCTGCTCAGGGCATTGATGAACCTACCAATAGTCAAAGCAAACAGTACTGTCATGGCCGACATTTGGTCTTTGAAGTGGAGAAAAGCTGCCACAACTGAAGATGGATACTGGAATGAGGTTAGTGAGGAGGATGAACTGAGGGAACTGGCAATTCTAGCCAACCAAGTCATGCGTTCAGAGTCTGCTAGTGGATTGTCAGCCGCCACTGACACACCCACCCCTACATTAGAGTCTCCACAGCCTGGTGATATTGATGACAATCTTCTAAAACAAGCCAATAAAGAGCTGAGTGAAATCATTGCCAAAAGCAAAGTGTATTCATCAACAGAAAGAATTGAGTCTGACCAGTACCTCAATGTGTGGGACAGTGGAGGGCAAAGGGTATTTTTAGATGTGCTTCCTCCATTTCTGACTATGCGGACAATGTTTTGTCTCATGTTTGATGCTTCTAAACCACTGAGTGAAAAGGTGGAAGTGAACTGGAATAAAGAAGGCCAGTCCACACATTTAGAAACACTAAAAATAACTCGAGAAGATCTTATACTTCAATGGATGCATTGCATTCATAGCACCTTTTTAAATAGGAGTGATATTAATGTGCAGATTCTAGGTCAGGATAGCCAGGTATCTCGATTTCCTCAAATTCTCGTAATAGGAACACATCGTGATGAGATAAAAGGGATCCACAAGAGAGGAATAAAAGGCAAACTTAGAAGAAGATATCCATGCCATGACCAAGTGAAGGGCACACTAATACTAGATACCATGAAGAGGGATGATAAAGAAGATCCTGGAATTAAGAAAGTGATGGAGCTTGTGAAACTGTTTGTTTCAGATGCTCTGTGTATCAGCACTCCTGTGGCTTGGGTGCTGTTTCGCAAAGTTTTCATTAAGATAACAACAAAACAAAACAGTCCTGTTGTTGAAATGGACAAAGTGGCAATAATTTCCCAATCATGTGGAATAGAGAACAGTTCATTGAACAGTGTCCTCAGCTTCTACCATGACCTTGGAGTGTTCCTTCATTATGCATCTGTTGAGGGTCTGAAGGATGTGGTGATAGCCCAGCCTCAGTGGTTGGTGAAACTTCTCGGTACCTTGCTGGCTCCAGAGCTACCTGGTGAGAAGATAGATGGTCCAAAGGAGGCATGGAAGTTGTTACGTCACCAGGGCATTCTTGTACAGGCACTATATGAAGAGGTGTGGAAGGGAAAGAATGTTAGGCCACAAGCATTGGTTAATTTGCTAGAAAGCCTTTCTCTGATATCAAAGATAAAAAAAGAAGCCATTGCTATTCCACCAGCTTCCTTAAAATATGATGGGGCCAATATGTACTTCATGCCAGGTGTGCTGCCCATATCCACCAAGGAGGTGGAGCCAGATGTCCATGCTGTTCTCACAGCTGCTCCACTGCACCTGGTGTTCAGTACAAAGTATGTCCCTCCAGGGTACTTTGTTCGATTGGTCACTGTTCTGAGCAGCAAGAATGATAATATTTGGATGATGTTTACTGATGAAATGGTTTCAAATATGATTGTATTTCAGTATCAAGTGGATAAAAGCTATGGAAGGATGGATAGCTTTACTCTATTTGGAGCAGCATCTAGTATCCGCATAGATATGAACAGAAAGGCACACTGTGCGTATAATAGCAATTGGGCCAACTTCCCATGTACATGTCAGGCACTGCTGAAACTGCTGTATGGAGCAATCCATGAGGTACAACAGTGGTTTCCTTCTGTTAAAGTTGAACCAGCATTCCAGTGTAAATGTTCCCCCAAAGAGCCACATTTTGTAACCATTTCATTAACACATGAAAGTTCAACTGTTCTTCCATGTGAATACCAACAAGTACTTTCTCCTAGTGCAGATGAACAACTTTGGTTAAGGATCCCTCAGAGCAAAGTAAGTTGTCATTCAGAGTTAAAGAAATGACCATAAGTGTCTCCTATTTCAATTAGGAAGCCAGTCTAATACATGAAAATGAGATTAAAGCTCTAATAGCAGATATTGAAGAAAATGCAATGCAATTAGAAGATATTCAAGATAACACAGCACTAGTAGCAGATATTGAACATACCGCTAAGCGATTTAAGTATATGCAAGATAACTCAATGTTATCAAATCTTTTTAAAGCACTTGAAGTAGATGACTGGGGAACAAAACATGATGATTATGTCACAGCTCTTAGGCATTGGTCAAGTGACATGGGAGTGGAAGCTAGAAGCCATCTTGTGTATCATTTAAAGAGGATTGGACTCCGTCTAATAAGTAAAAGGTAAGGTCACGTGCACTGTTGTCACTGTTTGTGTGCCTCAAGGTACTGATGTTTATATCCCAGGATTGATCATGGTGATTACTGCACTAAAGGTGACCCGGCATCTAGTACTGTGCATAACCCTAGTGGAGGGAATGTAAGTGAAAGGATAGCAATTTGCAGAATATGTGACCTGTGATTCTTCTGCTGTTGTCAATACCTATTTGACCTCTTGTAGAGGATTGCAGTAGTGACCGACAGTGAACTGGCAAGGTGTTCTAGCCTCATCAGTCATGAAGCTGACCTCTCTGTATTGATTTCACATCTTGGAATACCTGTTGAAGCACAGGAAGGTCTATCAAAGCAAGCGTTATCACTACTTAAATGGTGGCAGCATCACCATGGCACTGAAGCCTCCAGGCACAAGCTAGCTGATATCCTCCGAAGCTGTGGCAAAGGATTTGAACAAGCTGCTGCATAGTAAGTATCCATGAATGAATCCTTATGCGATACATGGACATGCATTGACCAGTACATTTTATTGTACAGCTTCAAACCTGATATGAAGACATTAGTAAGCAGCCTCAGTAAAGAGTGTGCTGTGAAGTGGTACAGACTTGGTCTTGAGCTGGACATCCATTATAAAACACTACAGGTTATTGAAGAGGACACTCATAACTGTGAAAAGGCTCTGATAAAGGTGCTGCTAGAATGGCTAGATAACTGTACCAATCCAACATGGATAGCTGTTGTGCAAGCTTTGAAAACTATAGGACTAAACCAAACAGCAAGTATAATTGAAAAGAAGTATAGTGTTTAAAATTATTTATACCAGCTGCAATTTAAAAAGAAAATCAAACTGCGTAGTTTTATGTTTAGGCGTTGGATTTGTACAATTGTTAATTATATACATGTATACAATTTGTATCTATCTTTAAATGTGCTGTGTTTTGTATAGTCAATTTTTGTAAAACATGTTAAAAATATATTTCTTATGAATGGCTAGTTTGAAAATGTATACAGTGTATGTGTAATCTAATCTTGAATATACAGATATCTTACAAATAAAAATGTGGAAAAGTGTGATAGTTTTTGTTTGATGAATAATTAGCTCTTATGTAAAATGCAACACTAGACATTTATCCTAAGTATTGAAACTTTTGTGGGGTCTAGCAGTTTGGAAAAAAGCTTTAGAAATATATTGGTAAGCTCTTTCATAATACGTGTTGTGGTTACATTATATAGGTCTACATAAAGAGCTTCCTAATAAAATTACCATGTTATTAGTACTTGGAGACAGTCATATACCTAGACCGGAGGGATGGGGTTACCATAAACCAATCAGGGGATCCTGGGTATGATGCTGCCAAAAGCTTTGATCTGATAGTAGGAGGAGAAGTCTCCCAAAGGTCTTCTTGGTCATGGTCCTCAAGGATCGCAGATAGTGAGGACTGCTTTGGTGGGGTTTCCATGAGGGTACAGAAAGGTTACTGTACTGTCTTGCTAGCAGGACCCTCTACCCTGTGCACCCTGTAGAAAAAGGTTCCACTACTCTCTTACTAACAGAAACAAAGAGATTGAATTGCTCTCTAGCTGTGCTCCATGTCCACTGAACAATTCCTTGAGGCACACAGGGAAGCAAAATAAGCAGCTGGTGAATGTCTCCCTAGAGAATACCTCTTGGGAGACTGTGTCCAAGCATCCTCAGTTAATTGAAGACCCGCATGTCACATTACTCAGAGCAAACACAGACTTCTCTGTCAAACGTAGTCGGGGATATAATCACAGGGCAATTTGCTGTATACACACCTCTGTTGTTTAATTATTTATCCTACTGCTCGTGTATATTGTTCTTGTATATTAACAAACTTGAAAATTGATGAAACAAAACTGCTAGTGATAGGAGACACTTGGTAATGATATGGAATCAAAATAAAGACTTACAATGTGACCAAATAATAATACTTTTGTACATAACAGTATATTTTTATATCTGTACTACCGGGGTGGTTAATGCAGTTGCCATATATTCTAACTCATGTGCTGAACAAATTGCAACAATTGTACAGTATTGCACTTTACACTGGGCAAGGATGATTAATTGAAGACAAATATTTGGTAACATTTTGTGTTCATATGCTGAATGGGCCCCATTAATGATCACAGTAGGCTAGATGCATGCAGAAGCAGATGAGCATTCTCACCGTGGAGTTCTGGCAATTAAGATTGCACAACAAGCATCAATTTTGTGATGTCATTTGAATAAATTGAAGGCCATTTCTTTATAACACTTTTAAAAGTGTTTGTTAAATTTTTTTATATATATATATATATACATTCAGAGGGGAGGGGTTAGAGGCATGCAGCATTCCCCCTCTATATCTTTGTTTTTTGGCATGTAAGTGATATCAGCCCCCATATCTGTGAATTATGTTTACAATGATATGCCGCTGGTATCGAAAGTAAAGAATTTACGGTATATGCACATTTCTATTTAAAAGCTGTGTTGATATAGGAGGAAACCGAAACGGTTAGCCAATGTAATCGTATCGTGTTACATACAGCTACGTACGATATTTCAGCCTCGATCGATCGACATCTGTCAAGACGGAAGTTATTGCTAGGAGTAATTCAATCCCTTGGTCTGATCACATGCAGTTAGTTTTATACGTCGTAGGCCTACTGACGTTACTTAAGTCGTTGAATTTGCGTAGGAGGACTTGAATCTTAGGGTGAAACAATTACCTGGGTATGCTATTGGGAAGAATTTTTAACCATATTGTACAGAGGGACTATGTACTATACATGTGTATTGACTATATGGTTTTAACTTTAAAGTGTGTGTGTGTGTGTGTGTGTGTGTGTGTGTGTGTGTGTGTGTGTGTGTGTGTGTGTGTGTGTGTGTGTGTGTGTGTGTGTGTGTGTGTGTGTGTGTGTGTGTGTGTGTGTGTGTGTGTGTGTGTGTGTGTATTATCGTTAGATATGTATTGTTTTTTTGCTAAGATTGCTCGCACTAAGTGTGTCATTGGAGATCCCAGCTACTTCCCTGACATAGTGAAGAAGGTTGGACAGGTGAGTTCATCTACTTATACCAGCACTGAGCATAGCATGTGTGCCTATTGATGTGCAGCATGTTGTCATAGCAATGAAGGAGGAGGGGCTTCATCTATAATCATTACATTTAGTTAACACATTTTAAGCAAATAGCTGGGGGAATATCAAACTGATGTATTAAATACAGTCAAGAACAATAAATTTATTAGCATGATCCTGAAAAGTTTTTAAAAGTTCTAATCGATATGTAGTACAGTTTGGTGGAGTGTAATTTAGGGTTAATATACAGAGTTTTTCACAACCATTGAAAATTGTTCATTAAGTGATTAATTGATTGATAATTGTTGTTAGTAATTTTTACAGCAAAAGACTTTCTGGTAGTTATTGGAAAAGATATCAACTATGATGTTTTAAAGTACTTTATTATGTATTAAATTGATGATTTGTTTCGAACAAGTATAAGTATTATAGTAAACCCTGCATGAGGATTATGTTCTCATATTTTTCTAGCTATCACTTCATGCAATATAACATGCCATTGACATTTAATTACTTAAAAATCCTCAGTGTATGGGCACACAATAAATGTCAATAAACCTAATGTTGTAGGCAAACATCTATACGATACATGGCATTACAACAGCAATTATATTTCTTTGAACATTATATTTTACTTTAAAGTTACTAACATTAATTAATTGGCTATTACACTCTAGCTGATATCATTTACACATGTACATGTACAATTGATTTAAAAATAAACATCTATGAAGTATATAAAGCAAGGAAACTAAGGGTAGTAGAATAAATATATATGTATATCATAAATGTGTCTTCCTGACAATTGGATAGGGTAAGCTTTCAAGTACAAATCACTGAAGACATCTTAAGTAAGGGATGAGAAGGGAATTAAAATGTGTTTACATGAATTAATATTTACATGTATTTTGGTTTGTTGCTAGGGCAACTGGTAAAGCTGTTGATCTACAGTGGAGTGACTCGCTACCTGGAGTTCAAGTCTATTGAGGGCAGCTTTGTGTACAGCAAAGATGGCAAGATCCACAAGGTGCCAAGCACAGAGGCTGAAGCGTTGACCTCAAGTGAGTGTGTTAACATCATCACATTATAATGGGTACATGTGCTGGTAAAAACAAAAGTACAGTGCATTTCATGATAGTTGTCCAAAAATAACTTTTTAAAAACCATGTTGTATTTACTTGAATGTATATTAACAATAAAAAGAATACATTACATGTAAATGAAACTCTGATTGCGCAGAAGTATTTTGTTATTAGTTGACAATATAAAAGTAAAAGTGGACTAGTTAATTGGCTTTAATGTAAACTAATGGTACGCAAAAAGGATTAGGTTCCTGAAGATATAAAACATTGTCTCTGATTTGAAGGTAACGGAGGTGTAAAAGGGGAAGTTAACAAGGGAGGTACATCAGTACATGGGTGTGTGTACATGTACAAGAGCTGTCTGCAGTTGTACATACAGTGTGTGTGTGTGTGTGCAGTGTAATTTGCTAACTCTGCAAAGATGTACATGTGTTCAATTGCAAGCTTCACTGTCTGCAGTTGTACATGTGTGTTTGTGTGTGTGTGTGTGTGTGTGTGTTTACATATTGATAATCATTCACTTGTAATTTTTTTGCTGTTGGCTTTCAGATTGCTCGCACTAAGTGTGTTATTGGAGATCCCAGCTACTTCCCTGACAAAGTGAAGAAGGTTGGACAGATGAGTTCATCTACCTACACCAGCACTGAGCATAGCATGTGTGCCTATTGTTGTACAGTATGTTGTCATAGCAATGGAGGAGGAGGGGCCTCATCTGTAATCAATAATATAGTTTATTAGAAAACATGATTTTAATCTCATATTTTTAAAGTGGGTTCTGATAACATTTCACAAACATGCTAGAGTGCAACAATCATCCATAATTTATATTTAACTGCAAACAGTTAATTAAACAGTTAATTAACTGGTAATTGTTGTTACTAATTTTGACAGCAAAAGAAGACATGCTTGTGAACTAAAATGACTTTAACTAAAAATAAATATTGGAAAAAAAGATAGAATAATTAAATTGATGGTGTGTTTTGAACAATATAAGTACTATCCTAAATCCTGCATCAGGATTATATTCTTCGTGCCATCACTTCATACAATTATAACACATCAAATTAATAATTACCCACATTTTGTGCAGTACCTCATTACATATATTATACAGTAGGCAGTAAGCAACGCTTTAAAATCTTCAGTGTAGGGCACATCTATATCATACATGGCATTACGGTCCGTGTATAAAACCGCCAACCAATTTTTCAATTGTTCGATAAATTGAAAATTACTATTTTGACGTACTAGTTGCAAATTTTGGTCGATTTCCATATATTTCGCTAAGAGAATAATTGATTTTTGTGTGACGTTTACAATTTTAAAATTTCAAATTAAATTAGAAAATTGAAATATTCAATCACGGTTTCGCGCAACTGTTGTTTGATTTATCATTTTTCATTATGGATTAATTCTTTTCTCTTTGGAGTGGAACCGACTCAACCGACTCTTTGACATGGAACCCTCCCCCTCTATAACGGCCGTTATTTTGGGAACGAGTGTTCGAATGAATCGTGCTTTATAGTCCTCAGTCTGTGACTGTCGAGTCAAAATCGTACCGTTAAAGACGGAGCTGCCTGATGAAAGACCACAGAAACGCCCCCCCCCCTCTCTCTCTCTCTCTCTCTCTCTCTCTCTCTCTCTCTCTCTCTCTCTCTCTCTCTCTCTCTCTCTCTCTCTCTCTCTCTCTCTCTCTCTCTCTCTCTCTCTCACACGCACACACACACACTACACACGGCAACGGACGCAAACTCACACATGCTCAAAGAGAAATACAGATACATATGTTTGGCAGACGATCGTTTCCTTTATTACGCGGAACTTTGTGAGTTAAAACTTTACGTTTGGGGCAATTTTGCCGTTAGTCTGAGAACGAAGACATGCTTTTATTCGTTTATGAGTTTTGACAAAGTCAAAGTCGTCCCATTAAAGAATGAGTTGCCGTATGAAGTAATCGACAGTCCACGGGAACGCCCGCGGCACGAACGAGACGGAGTGTGCCTACAAATATTTCTCTCGTTCCCAGACCCGAATGTACATCGTGATTGCCTAGTAGAAGTGGCTGCAGCTGACCTTTATGTTGCAGCTCGCATTTGTGGTAGTTATTGTAAATTAGTGGATCTAGCTAGAACCACTCCTAGCCATCCCAGATGATGGAAGCTAGCACCACATTACAGCTGATTCAGCGCTTTTATGACCCCAGTGGGGGGGGGGGGGGGGGATAGGTGGGTGTGGCTGGTGTGACCTTATATCATTGTCACTCCCCCTAACAGGTGACCATTGATGGCAGAAATGTTAAAGACCTCAACCTGAGGTGGCTGAGAGACAACATTGGTGTGGTCAGCCAGGAGCCTGTACTGTTCAACAACACCATTGCTGAGAATATCCGCTATGGGCTTCCACGGAGGAGATAGAACAAGCTGCTAGCTATAGGAAGGCCAATGCATACAACTTTATATCTGAGCTTCCTGATGGATTTGGAACAACACAACTTAGCCTCAGCTTTGGAGGACTTGGCTTTCATTCTTTATCTTATCACTCATGTGCTGGCCTTCATATCATCTCTGCCTTCTTCAGGTTTTGGTGGGTTCAATGCTCCTGACAGAGGTCATCACAGTGGAGTCTGTTTTGTTCTCTCCTTTCTCTCAGCATGCCTTGTGCAAGAAGTTGGATGATCATCTTCTTCAGTCTATCTTGATGACTTCCTCTCCTGCCAATAAGGCACGACTTCTCTCTGCCTCTGCTCCTCATGCTAGTTCATGGCTTTCAGTTGTCCCCGCGTTAGGGTTGGGCTTGCCACTTGATCCAGCCGAGTTCCAAATTGTAGTGATGTGGTGGCTAGGTATGAACTCTTCTATTTAATCGTGTGCCCATTCTGCCCTGATATCACTTTGGATCCTCTTGGACATCATGCAGTATCATGCAGACATGGTAGGGATGTTGTCATCAGACACAATCGCCTGCAAAAAAATCTTTGCAGAGTTCTGTCGTCATCTATGTGTAAGAGTGGAGGTTGGTCAAGGCCTTTCGAGAGTCCAGAGTAATTATGATGTGCTAGTTAATGCTTGGGAAAGGACAAAACCACAAGCCTTCAATGTTACTGTTGCCTCCCCACTCACTCCTGCCACTTTGCATGATGTTGCAGCCTACACAGCAGAGTACCGAAAGTAGACATTCAACAGTAACATTGAAGGCTTGTGGTTTTGTCTACTCATCCAATGACCCAATGTGTCAGGAGCTAGGGTGGGTATGTATTCCTCTGGCAGTGGAATCTTATGAGAACTGGGGCAATGAGGCCCAGAACACCTTCACTAGACTAACTTCCATCCACTAGATCTCCCTGCACTGCCCCAAGGCAAAGGTCTCGGCAGAGAATTATGGGCGGTTGAATATCTCATTAGTGAGGTCAGTAGCTAGAGCAATCCTGTCCAGAAGATATGTTCCAGTTAACTTAATTAGCAGGTTTAGAGTTGAACTGTAGACCTATTGTGATATGTAATACATACTGCTGCTGTGTTTGCTTGTATTAATAGTATTGCTGCTATAATTATGATAATAATGTTTTTTTCTTCTTTATGTATAAAATAAAAAATCTAAGGTTAAAAATAGTTTCAGCTATGAGAGTAAGGGCCATAACAGCTCTCACGATGGACTCGGTCAAGGTGAGATTAAGTTTGGTGAATATTTCGAACACAAGGCTGCTCTTTAGTAGATTTAGATGAGCCAATGGCAAGCAAGTAGCTAGGCAGGAATATGTGTTTCTAGCCTCATTCCACCAATTCCCATAGGTCTCAACTACCACAGGGACACACACCCACCCTAGCTTCACTGCATTTGGGGTCATCAGCCCTATGCTTGCGGGCTTCTGCTGCTTGAGCTGTGGAGCCTATACTGTTATGTTAGAATAACGTTAGCAGCATTACGAATGTTGAAGGTTTAGGGTGAAAATGACGACAAGGCTGTTCCAGGTTGAAATTTCCACCTGGAAGCCGAATCCAGTGTCAAATTACACCCCCGTGCTGTCACGACACTCTTCATAGAAAAACCGGGCACCCAAACACAAATTGAACTGCCTCGTCCCGAGTCCTCTTTGGGGATGAGGCACCTTCGGCACCACACACAATACCCCTGATGTGGTGCATGCTTGGTGATGCTGGGGGGGAGTCTACAAAAACTACCACACACACGAAGTAGGTTGAAAACCACTTGGGGGTCAATGATGGCAACATTATCAAGCTTGGAAAGCAACTTTAAGGCCTCAACCCGCTTGGAGGCAATTAATTTGGCACAGTGGATATAGTCACCAATATGAGCACAAAGGATATCCAGGTTGGGAGAGTGAGAGGCTTTCATGAGGGGGCCATGTCGGTGAGTGCAGTGAGCAGTGCTTACTTAAAACCCCATCATCCAGGAATCATGCCTGGTACAATAAGTTAAGGCAGTCATCATGCCTAAGGGATGAAACAAAAGAGGGTGAGACCCAAATTGAAAGAATGAAAGACGGATACCAAATCGCCTTGCAGTGATAATGTGCTGGTCCCTTTCCAAAGCTATCACCAGTCTGCATACAATACCTGTCCAGGACTCTATCTATACTCAAGCATGAGAAGTTAGATTACTTTCATATTCTATATAATAAGTGGTATATGTAAAAATAATAAAGTTATATAAAATAATGATTATTAGTATTATTTAATATGGGCTCACTGGTGTTATGGGCAACACCCAGTTCTGTTCCACCAAATGGGTATCATCACCTCAGAGATGGGTGTTCAGCAGGGGGATCCCCTAGGTCCTCTCCTATTTTGTTTGGTGCTGCAGAAGACCATATCTACCATTGGAGTGGACCCTACCTGCAACGGCCTATAATTTCATTCTTGGTACATAGATGACGGTGTTGTAGCTGGACCCTCACAAGCAGTGAAGCAGGTCATATCCATCCTACATAGCCAAGGACCACCTTTGGGTCTGTTCCTCAACACATCAAAGTGTGAGCTTTTTAGCAAGAGTGATCTCAGCACATTCCCTCCAGACATGAAGAGGTCCATTGTACCAAATATCGAGATCCTTGGTGCCGCTATTGGTGATGACAACTTCCGTGCCAATTTTGTGGCTCAGAAGCGGGAAAAAGCTGCTAAGCTACTTACTCATCTTGAGTAAGTTGGAGTTGTTGACCCACAAGTGGGCTTGCTTCTTCTACGACATGTGGCAGTTTCAGCCATTTAGCCTGATCCACACCTCCGTCCTTGGTAGCAGAAGCATTGAAGGGGTATGATGATGACGTCTGGCAATGCTTTTCAGAATGTACCTCTATTGCTTACAGACCCAGTTAATCCTCAACAGGGGAGGACAAGGCCTTCGTTCCTTGTCACATCATTCCTCAGCTGCTTACATAGCCTCTTTGAGTGCATCTGGCCAGGGATTTACAGATGATCGGCACCTCAATCATTCAATCCAGCTTTATGATGTCATCCTTTCTACATCTGACACCATCTCAGCCATTGACATCACAGACTCAGTGCTGCATGGGCAAAGGGTTCAGTCTTCCAAGCTCAAAGATCATCAGTTCATGGAACTGTATAACTCTGCCTCCATGCCTGATAATGCTCATCTACACTCCATATCATCACCCCATGCTTCAGTGGTTATCTGTAATACACTCACCTGGATCACAGTCCCACCTTGAGCCCAATGAATTTCAAATTGCTTTGAAGTGGTAGTAGGCATTGGTGTCTCAGAAGGATCTACATGCATGCATATATTGCCCTAACCATTCACCGGATCACCTTGGCCATCACTCCCTGATATGCAAACATGGTGGTGATCTCGACATGGATCACGTTTAGCTTATTGTATATACTGCAGAAGAGTTTATTGTATTACAATGAAACACCATCCCGTGCTGCAGCATGCATGTATTAACACCATTCATGCATGATGCAATTCCTACAAATATGGCAAAAAACGACTCATTAAGTAGCATCATTCTGGAACCAGAAACTGCTGCAACCCATTTTGAGCCATATGGTGGACACCTCACATGCGAGAGTATGTTTGGATACGATGGACAGAGATTACTTGTGTGAATAACGGAATCATAACTTTTGCATGTCATTCCCTGAATTCGAAAGTATTCACCACAACATTTGCAACAACAATAGCAATTCCTTTAGAAATTCCTTACTTCTTTACATAACCTTAACAGAACGATTTTCAAGTATGTTGCATGCCGGTGCCACATAGATCCATGCATGCATTTTATTAATGATGCCACTACAAATGATTGCTATACAATGATGATATTGCTTGCATGCTGTTTTTATAAAATTCATAAATGGTTTGGCATCTCACATGCAAGCTAGAAGAAAAACTGCACAGATCATCAATCTCTGGTTTATTATTATGCGCATGGTTTTGATGGGGATATCTGTACTATAGATAATGATGGGGATATCTGTACTATAGATAATGAAAGTTACATGCAATTCTACCAACACTTTTTTTAGGTACATGTTGAATCTATTATAATAATAAGTGCTGCTCAATGCAATGCATACGGTCACATAACATTATGGAACTCCCATTTCGTGATACCGCGGTACCCGCCGACGGAGTCTACAGATATTCTCTTTAGTGTCAACGTTTACGAGAGAGAGAGAGAGAGAGAGAGAGAGAGAGAGAGAGAGAGAGAGAGAGAGAGAGAGAGAGAGAGAGAGAGAGAGAGAGAGAGAGAGAGAGAGAGAGAGAGAGAGAGAGAGAGAGAGAGAGAGAGAGAGAGAGAGAGAGAGAGAGAGAGAGAGAGAGAGAGAGAGAGAGAGAGAGAGAGGAGAGAGAGAGAGAGAGAGAGAGAGAGAGAGAGAGAGAGAGAGAGAGAGAGAGAGGGGGGGGGCGTTTCTGTGGTCTTTCATCAGGCAGCTCCGTCTTTAACGGTACGATTTTGACTCGACAGTCACAGACTGAGGACTATAAAGCACGATTCATTCGAACACTCGTTTCCAAAATAACGGCCGTTATAGAGGGGGAGGGTTCCATGTCAAAGAGTCGGTTGAGTCGGTTCCATTCCAAAGAGAAAAGTAATGAAAAATGATAAATCAAACAACAGTTGCGCGAAACCGTGATTGAATATTTCAATTTTCTAATTTAATTTGAAATTTTAAAATTGTAAACGTCACACAAAAATCAATTATTCTCTTAGCGAAATATATGGAAATCGACCAAAATTTGCAACTAGTACGTCAAAATAGTAATTTTCAATTTATCGAACAATTGAAAAATTAGTTGGCGGTTTTATACACGGACCCATTACAACATCAAAAGTTGCAATTGTATTTCTATGAACTTTACACATCATTTTAAAGTTACTCTCATTATTGGCTAATAATTGGCAATTACATGGCTACACTCCAACTGATATTATTTACACATGTAACTAAATGTATCATTAATCATAGATTGACTGAAACGGGAGTGACTTAAGTCAGTGACTTAAGTCACTACCCTGGGATACGGTGAAATGAGATTTATACCCAGCTATTCAAACAAATTCTTTACATTGTTGATTGTTAATACAGATAACAGCAGGTTCACATAAATGAATTTCATTTACGCTACACATGATCATTTCGGGAGTACATGTATATGCATGCTTGCGTGTACAAAGGCATGGTAAATCACTGATTATATATGTGCTTTACTATACAGGCACTTCCTTACTTAGACTTCAGTCCACTTAAGGTAACAGTGTTGCCATTTGCCATTTCAGAGCACACAGTACAATAGTTCTTGCACAGGCTTTTGCATACAACACTAGCTACACAAGTAGCAGAGTTTTTGTCATACAATGGATGCAGGCACAATGGGGCAATGTTGTGTGGAAATGTTTCCTGTTAATCTTGTTGCTGAGCGTGCATGAGTATAGGTTTACGTTTATTGGTACTTGCATGTATATAAGTAAAGCTACAGCAACTGCTTCTGTGCCTGGGTGAAACCATTGAACAGAGAGTACGCGTCGTCCAAAATATTTGTAGCTCTCATGATCAAACCAATAAGTATTCAGTGGCCTTAGGGCATCCTACAGGCAATCGGTATTGAAATCACATCTGGCAGCATGCATTTGTAATGGAAAAGACAATTTCCAGTAGTCCTGTGTACCTCTTCTACATCATTACCCCACAAAATGTGTGTATCAAACTGAGGTGAGGATCTCCAGCCTTCAACAATGCCATCTACTTGGCCTTCCATTGTACGCCATGACAAGATAAACTACTGCCATCACCGACGTCATCGCTTTCTTGCTCATGTGGTTCTTCAATCGCCGGGTTTGGGGAACTATTTGCTATAGAAATGGCTGTGGGAATGGATGCTTCAGCATTGCCGCCTGCTGCAGTGCTGTGCCGCCTAATGCTGCGTGCGGAAAACGCCTTCAAAGTAGCGACTTCATAAAAATAAATGATGCATTTTACACTACGCCCTTTACCGTTAATTCTCTGTACACCCCCAAGGAGTTTTGTTTCGTTAAAAAGCCTTCCGTACCTCTGCTTTGCATGTTTGTTGCCTAATACCTTAGCTGCATTGCATGTAACACGATCGCCAACAAGGAAAGGCATCGCGGTTTGAACACAAAAAAGGGGCGTATTTTGTAATGTTTGCCGCCAAACAGCGATACAAGCTGCCCTATTTGCTACGCTCCTCTGGCTTAAAATACAACCATTTTAGAACAGTTTAAAGCTGCATGCCACACAGTACGTGCACAATTAAAAAAAAAACGCACTGGCGTCACCAACTCGAGTGTTTTATCGTTCCAAAAGTTCAGTGACTTAAGTCACTAATTAATGACTTAAAGTCACGATCCGTCAATCTATGATTAAAAGCACAATAACGACTTTTACATCACTAACAGGGTCATTCTATGGCAGAACACCCAGAGGGCATGCTATTTTGGCACCATCTTTCATATATATTTATTGTATTAGGGAAAGTACTGATGCCAATTATCACCTTTGTATCTCTATCAGATATTGCGAAAATTGATTTTTAAGTATTTATTACTATTATTACCCTAACATGTTAAAAAATTCGTATCTTTTGAACTGTTGGTCATGGAATGACATAGAAGGTATCATTGGGAAGCCAAAACCATGGTTCATAACATCATTATGCCATATTAGGTATTCAGTAAAGTTAATTAACCAATAACGTGTGATGCAATGTTTAGCAGCTTATGGATAAAAAGGGACAAGTTATTCTACAATGGTATTATATTTACATAATAGTGTTGTCATAATTAAGTATAAATATTAAAAACTTGGGTTGGCTAATATTATGCATCAAGAACCTAAACATGGGAAGTAGCAGCACTTCATTTAGGTTGCATCTAAGACAAAAGCTTAATAAAATTCATTGTTTTGACAATGCACCACATAAAAGGATAACAATGTTATGCATGTATTCCTGCAGCAACTTAGGAAAAAGGTAAATGTCAGGGGGCCCCCTACAAATACATTTTATCGAGCTCTTGAGTGATTCACATGAAAGGGTGTAGCCTCTTGAACTGGTCAAGCTAGGTGGGTCAATGGTGCAAAGGATATCACTTTCCTCAATCCAGCATGTGTCATCTACTTCAGGTAAAACAAACTTGTTCATAGGGCCACTGGGGTGCATGAACTAGATTAAAAGGTCTCCAAACTCTTCAGAAATATCATTTACTATACCATACCACACCTTATATGCGTGCTACATAGTTTCCTTTGGCCACATCACGGATGTCAATTTGCAAAGCCTCTACAATGCTGACTACTCTGTCCCTTGGTCCAGAGGAACCTCATGCACTGCCAAAGTATTTTTTGGATAGGGGAACATATCTATGATACCTCTGAGTACCTTTGAGGGTGTGGCATTCACTGAACCATTGCTGCAGTGCTGCATCTACTTCCTGTATAGTTTCATTACTTACAAAGTGAAAATGCACACCGTGTATGTTGTCCCTGCAAAATGCAAACATATCTTGGGGGGTAAGGATTTGATTTGAAATGGGTCGCTGAAGTCTAGCATTAAGGGTAAGCCGTTTTGCTGTTCGACCAATCCCATCACATGCAGTTTTACCATGTGATGTGGCAAAGAAATGCCACTCCGCAAGCAATCCCTTATGGTGACACAGGTTAATAATATTATAACGATTTTTATATTGCCCTGCACAACCATCTGAATAGTAGTGTACTTTTGTAAGGGAAGGATGGGTTACTTTTATGTTATCCAGCAGCTTTTTCTGAAAAGCATAGACAGTAGCTGTTGTGTGAACTCTGGTGTCACCAACCATGCAGTAGCTTTCAACACTAAGGAAGTAGGGGCAACCAAAAGTATGTATGGCTTCATACTTTGTTGTGCTTACATTACAACCACAATTTATTCATAGCAGCTTGTGTTAAGCAAGTAAAAATAAATAACACTACGTTTGTGAAATTCAGTACTTAATAACCATAGATATAGCCAGTTCAAATTTGATCTGAAAAAAATCTCTGATGATACAGCTTTCTTATGTATTATTAATTACACTGAAAGGTTTTGTCCTTTTAACCTGACATGTGCTGCAAATGAAGAAAATCAATTATGAGTTAATTAACCTAATAAAATTATTAATTTTATTGGATAATGAAATATTTCATTGATTTAACTTCTCAGTAATACCTTGCACTAAATTATGTAACATATACTGACAGATGTTAGCAGTCAAAGATGCAGGGTCAGTGATATAAATATGACGATTAGTTGACAGTATCTTGCAATCAGATAATGCTAATGAGATGATAATGCATTTGGTTACTTTCCCAATCATGGTGAACATGTGTACTTGAATTCATACAAATCTAAGATGGTGTGGTGCCTTTGACTGGGTGATCTGTCATAGATTGACCCAACAATATTAAATACACCAGTAAGATAAAGAAATGCACCCTATTATTACTACTAGTCTGGGACAAAACATTTGGAGAGGATGGCTACAGCATTGGCTCTAACTAGCTAGGACCACAGCCTTAGCCCTGTTGTAGCTGGTCGCAAGGCGAGAGGCCAGAAGTGCCAAAGACTCCATTGCTCCTGTCCCCCAAGCACCATATGCCTCATGTACATAAAAAAATCTCTATGAGAATATTGGTGATGTATGCAAGGATAAAAAGCAAAATGCATGTGTAGTAAAACAAATCCATAAGTATTATTAATTGTATCCCGTACACATAAATGTATCATCATGAAATATATAGGATGGTTTATTATTCCACATCATGTTCCCTTGCTTTTTACACCTTCACATTCATAATTTTATCAAAACCATTTATATTTTCTAAGGCTACAGAATAATAATTTTTCACTATTACTGTACTATGTAAGTGGTTCCATATACATGTACATGTGTAGGTACGTTCAGTGAAAAAATGCGCTTGGAATGCATGATTATTTGGTTATTATTAAATTAAGCACTAGACAGTAATTTGCCTCAGTGTAGGGCACACTTTTCCCTTGCTTCAAAATACATGTACCTTCAAATCCTATATGCTGCCAACATTGTCACGGAGAATGTTTCTTTTTGTATTTACTATATGGTTACTGAATAATAATTTTACATTATGCAATCATCATGACATACAGGGTAAGTATCAGTTTTTTGGGGGGTGGGGGGGTAGGAGGGGATAGGATTGCAAGAACTCAATACTGCAGGGACATGTATGGACCAATCTAATCCTGCAACTTTTTTTGCTAAGAACACTGTTCATAGCACATATGGGATGGTAAATGGCTTAATAATATGACATATTATTGTTTACTTGTGTATACAAGTTTCATGCCAAGATCTGCAAGGACATTATATCTAAAGCTTTTGATACATGTATGACTGACGTTCATTAAAACCCTATACCAAGTTATGCTATCTGAGAAGAGCAAGACAGCATCATAAGTATTGGCCTTTTGTGATTGTTAAAGGACAGTGTCTGAAAACTGGTCATCATTCAAGAGCCCACAAACAATGTATGCAAACAAAAATTCATCACTCATGTGAAAAACAAAGCACTTGCATTGACAATAATTGACAATAATTGGGAATATAGTCTGACATTGCCACACCCTTGTGAAAGTGCGAGGGTGTGGCTATGTCAGACTAATGTGTATAGTCCTAAGCATACCTGCAGGGTACATACAATTTATAACATAGTTTGATGTGGCTTTGTAAGGTTCTGTAAGTCCTTATCTGTTTGGCCCAAAACTTGGAAGGCCTATTCAGCTCTTAAGATACCTAGTACATGTACATTAGACTTGGGTGTAAATAAAAATTAGCATGTAAATGGCGACCATTTCACCTAAGCTGAAAAAGTGAGTTATTAGCAGGTCTCACCTTCAAAGACAACTGAGTATGTGTTTGCGTGTGTGTGTGTGTGTGTGTGTGTGTGTGTGTGTGTGTGTTTGCGTGTGTGTGTGTGTGTGTGTGTGTGTGTGTGTTTGCGTGTGTGTGTGTGTGTGTGTGTGTGTGTGTGTGTGTGTGTGTGTGTGTTTGCATGTGTGTGTGTGTTATGGATAGATATTTTGTATTTTAAGGTTGGACAGGTGAGTTCATCTACCTACACCAGTGCCTATTTAATTAATGTATATTAATAGCAAGGGCAAAATCAAACTGATCAAATAAAATCAAAAACAATAAATATAGTTTTATTGATGATCCCGAATCCTTGATAAGGTGGTTTCCAATTGATATATGTTAGAACATTTCACAAACATGTAGTACAGAAAAATTTAATGTTAATGTGCGATCATTGAAAATTGTTCATTGATTAACTATAATTGTTGTTATTTATTTTGACATACTGGTGAACGAAGATTAATATACGGTAAATATTGATCACAAAATATGTAGATTAGAATTCCTCGATGAAAGTACGTAATTACATATTGACGCACTCCGCAGCATTGGATGGCCTCTTTTGGGATAGCATGCATGCCTGGAGAAAACATGATGCACAATGATCTGGATGTTCTGATATCGTGCATCCGCTTCCCCCTCATCTTTGACTCATCTTTGACCCACATGTTACATTAATGCCTGATTAGTAACAATCCATAACCAAACAAGAGAGAAATTTAATTAAATTTTTTTTAATGGTGATTTGTTTATTATCAAACATCACCAAAAGATCACGTGATGCGTACTATTTACGAATGCATATTGCCAAATACAACCTTCGTTGCCAGGTTTTCATTTCTGTGCATATCAATTCAAGTAAACCTGAAGAAAAATATTAGGATCATGTACCACGATTTCCAATGTCGTACCTTAATAAAATGATTACGACTTAAAACGGTGGCATACCATTATTAGATATTTATGCGTATACACATGTAACAAGACTCTTACATAAAAATTAAAACCACAAATGAAAATCACATACTGTGGTTGATCAGCGGCTGTTCCGTTCCGTTCTTACACACTTGTGATTTCGGTCCGATACTAGTATTAGATGAACACATCATGCTGATTTGATATGGTAAGCTTTTTCATGTACTACATGTATAGCATTAGTAAATTCCTGCTACATTTAGAATTGATTCTCATTGTAGGCGACGATTTAGGCCTATGGCGCATATGGTTGAACCAGTACGCGTATAAATAGCTATGGTTGAACTGCCACTTGACCAAGGAACCATGGTGATTGCATCAAGTCGCTTACCATCTGCTCGATTGACACCAGTGGGCTATAGCTGAGAAGGAACATTGCTACATTGGTTAACTGAATTTAAGGCAATTATAACAAGGGTAAAAGCCAAGTACTATTAACATGAACTAATAATGGATTTCTAATGTACCATCCTAAATCCTGTGTGCAATTTTCTAAAATATTTGTTTCGTTACATGCACATAATTAAATCAAATCAATATTTTCTTATGAAACATTGGAGACCACAGACCATTATAAATGTCAATAAACCTAATTTTATATGCAAACATGTATATGCCACATGACATAACATTTGACCTAGGATGGGCTAAATCTGAACAAAAATAAATGCAATGGTATCTTGTGTATTGTGATTTGTATTAACATTTAGTCTCCAAATGTCCATATTTAAGGAGCACGGTCCTTACATGGACGATGTTGAAGTATACAAACAATGGCATCAACTTGGTATTGTAAGTAGAATTGGTCACATGACTAAATTTTATCACAATCATGTGTCACTTCCCATGGTTATATAACAAATTACTCATATTATTATTAATTGATTAGCAATTACTCTATAACTGACGCAGGTACATGTGCAATTGATAATAAAAAAACATTCTCTTTGAGAATATTGGTGATAAGTAGGTGAGAAGTTGCTTGCAATCAAAGAAAATTGTTCTAAAAGTAGTTTTAATTGCTGGAAAATGTACTAATATAATATAACTTGCAAGATAAAATATATTTAATCCTTAATGAACTGAAACCATACACAACTGAAAAGAAATAGATATATGTTATATGTATTTGAAGCTCCAATGTTCTATTTGAATTTAGTAAACTCACCATAACTAAATGACCAGTAGTACTCATTTCAAGCTAATCATTCGTCTTAATAAATGAAAGGTACATGTATATACATGGAGCTTCATGAAGAGATTCAAACTGTCATTGAGTAAAAATTTCCATTTTGGAGTTTTTAGAAGTTGATATCTAGGTGTGTACTTTTCTTCTGTCATAATCTTTGTGTTTGGCTTTCAGATTGCTTGCACTAAGTGTGTCATTGGAGATCCCAGCTACTGTACTTCCCTGACAAAGTGAAGAAGGTTGGACAGATGAGTTCATCTACTTCCACCAGCACTGAGTATAGCGATGGAATGGAGGAGGGGCCTCTTGTAATTATACCTTTAGATAATGCTGTTAACTGATTTTTAGGCGAATAACAAGGGTAAAAACGAATTGAATGAAAAAACAAATCAATATAGTTTACCACATGCCGGCCAAAATCCATCATATTCAACGAGATCTATGGTCGGCTGAATCTCAACCTGGTCTGTGCCAATGCCACAGCTGTCCTTTCTAGGATAGCTCCTCCGCCATAGACCTAACTTTCCCATATAATGTGTTTATTGTCTTCCTTGTAATATCATATACTATCCAGTTCAATGTATTATTATTATTTTATAGTTTATTGACATGATTTAATCCCGAAAATTTAAAGAGTGAATGGTTTGTAATTGAATTTCACAAACATGTACTAGAATCTAATTTATAAAATGGTTAATGTACAGTGTTCCACAATCATTGTTAATAAATTAACCCCAAATGGATAATGAACCTATAATTGTTGCTAAGAATTTTAACAGCACGTATTGGCTTAACCGCGAGTAAAGTGGGTAAATATAAGCCGTTTTTGGGGGAAGTAAAAAAACTAAAAGGTCCGCTGATGGGTATTTTTGTTTTCAAATACAGTAATGTGAAAGTACGACTCTTGAGACAACATTGGATGCATTTTGTGAGAGATCATTCAGCTCGCTGGATGCTACAAATGCGGCGATATAAAAGGGGTCCATTCCGATGAAACCTTAATTCATCATCATAGAAAAACGGCAATAATCACATTGTACAAGCCAAGTTGAACTTTTACACATTTCAATCGATTTTCAGTTGTAAGCGATGTATTTTTTTTAACTGTGTGCATGTGTTCTAACGTGTCTAAATAACTCTATACATTTCCACGTGTGTTTAAACTTGGATGCTTTTCACGATGTTTTGCGAGTCTGCATGCACATGTAATTTAAATTATTAGGGAAACCAAGAGCTGCATTGATATAGATGGCTCATGCATGCTTATGAATTTACAGTCAAGAAGGGAAAGGGTGCAAAATGATAAAATGATAAGTGTAGTACCGCAATATGCCTATTTAAAGTGTGTGCATCAAAACTGCGATAGTTGCAGCTCTTATACATTATAATGCAAACGTAGTGTAAAAGGTTACTCTACTTATTTTACAACCAGTACCTGTGATTTTATTGCGAGCGGATCTTTTAGGTTTTTAGTTTCCCCTAAATTTGTACCCACTTAACTCGCGGACGCGGTGTTAAGTGTTGATTAAAATCCTAGTCGTTACAAAAATTTATTTAACTCCTACACTATAGTAGTTAATTATACAGTTTGCAGCTATAGACAAAAATACTCCCGTACATTTATTAACAATAATAACCAGAAAGTGAGTGAGGTCATTGTACTTGTATCTTGATTTAGTGGTTTGAAGGTATTAGGCAAGTTGAAATTAAAACCTTAAATTATGTTTTGTGTGTGTGTGTGTGTGTGTGTGTGTGTGTGTGTGTGTGTGTGTGTGTGTGTGTGTGTGTGTGTGTGTGTGTGTGTGTGTGTGGTGCTGAAATGGTAATGTAATGTACCTTGTATCTTTGCTTTTTTGCACTACCAATCCTACAAACCACCAATCACTTTCTCAATAGAGTAGTTTTAGATGGGTACATGTATGTTGTATATACATGTACATGTACATGTAGCCTGATTGATCACAAGTTACGAACAGATTACATGTATTAAATATGTCAGCTTTCAGTGTGGTCCTGTGGAGGACTGTACATGTACACTGTAGTACAGATGTGCTGTGGCCACAGAGGAGTGGCCCATCATGTGATACTTTATGGTATCCATAACAACTGATAATGTTAATTGGTTGTGCACTATCCAATTTGTATCAAAACCGTTATAAATATAATCAACATACGGTACTCCTTAAAAAGTTATTCAAGATCAAGGTTCGAGTTAATAATTCTTTATCAGTAGCACAAGATCTGGATATGCAGTGGAATAGCGTTGGCATATCTAGTTACTCCTAAGAACCACCATTTGATTTGGTATTACAAGTTATGTAATAGTGACTCTTCAAATATTGTATTTAAGTTCGTTTTTAATATAAAGGAATTATATTTATTTGAAGATGAAGTTATTTTTGGTCACCTGGTATTATTAATAAGTTACTTAAAACCTCCCACTCTATTAGTAATCAGGTTGTTTCACATGCACATGTGGAAGCCCAAATGGAGGTACTTTAGTATGCAGAGATTTCACAGTCTGAACTATTGTGATAGGTACATTTATTTATTGCTTCATTGGTGAAGCCAACTTGAGGTTAAGCTTGTACAAATGTTGTATGTGTGTATACATGTAAATAGGTACATGTATACACTTATGAAGTTATGTTTTGAAACAGGTGCTGTCATGGAATTAATTCATTCATTTTAGTTAAGCCACTAATAGTGGTCTACACCTATTTAGTATATAATATCTATGGTTCACCTAATATCGTTCGTGTGTGTGTGTGTGTGTGTGTGTGTGTGTGTGTGTGTGTGTGTGTGTGTGTATGTATGTGTGTGTTTGTGTGTGTGTGTGTGTGTGTATGTGTGTGTTTATGTGTGTGTTTATGTGTGTGTGTTGTGTGTATCTTATGGTTAGATATGCATGTATTTTGCTCACACAAAGTGTGTCATTGGAGATCCCAACTACGTCCCTGACAAAGTGAAGAAGGTTGGACAGGTGAGTTCATCTACCTACACCAGCACTATTGTGCAGCATGTTCAATAATTAATGTATATTAACAGCAAGGGCAAAATTAAACTGATCAAATAAAATCAAGAACAATAACATGTAGTACAGAAAATAAGTTATTATTTGAACCAACTAATATTGAACTTCATGTACAGTTAGTTAATTGTATGCCTGCCCTACAGAGAATGCTCAAAGTTCACTTAACTTCATTCCATGCAAGATTTCAGTCCATATGTTTTATGGTGTGTGTATTTATATTTTGCTGTTTGCTTGCAGATTGCTTGCACTAAGTGTGTCATTGGAGATCCCAGCTACTTCCCTGACAAAGTGAAGAAGGTTGGACAGGTGAGTTCATCTACCTACACCAGCACTGAGCATACAGCACGTTGTCATAGGAATGGTGGAGGAGGGGCCTCATCTGTAATCATTACGTTAAATCTTAAGGCAAATAGCTGGAGGAAAACAAACTGATGTATTTAATAAAGTCAAGAACAATAAATTTATTAGCACGATCCTGAAAAGTTTTAAAAAGTTCTAATCGATATGTTGTACAGTTTGGTGGAGTGTAATTTTTAAAATTTAGAGTTAATGTACAGAGTGTTCCACAATCATTGAAAATTGTTCATTAAGTGATTAATTGCTTTTGTATACCTTAAAATTCTATATACCGCCAACATTGTCACAGAGAAAGTTTGCAATTTCTGCAATTTCTGTAATATTTTCTAAGGCTACTGAATTTTACGATATGCAATCATCATGATAGAAGTACACTGTACATGTATCAGTTTGGGGGTGGGGTTATGATTGCAATACTCAATATCAAATAAAATCAGGAACAATGAATATAGGGATTGGAGTTGCAATAATTACTCCTACAATGGCACTTTATAGAACAGCATTATTTATGTTGCTACATTTCAATACAGGAATAATTATTGTATATCCAATCTCTTGTTCTTCACATCTAATGTCATGTTATTATGTTTGAATTTCTGCAATTTCTTTTTGTAATTTCTAAGGCTACTGAATTTTACAGTATGCCATCGTCATGACAGAAGTATCAGTGTGGGGGTGGGGTTATGATTGCAATAATTCAATATCAAATAAAATCAGGATCAATAAATATAGGGATTGGGGGTGCAATAATTACTCCTACAATGGCACTTACAGCATTATTTATGTTAAAAATTTTATTTATGTTAAAAAATTTAAATATAGGAATAATTATTGTATATCCAACCTCTTGTTCTTGCTCTTAACATGTAATGTCAAGTTATTATTGCCTAGCAACACAATATAAAACATACGTATTGATGTGTCTTGTAGTAATAATCAATATCATGTTGTAACTCATGCAACGGAACGAGGTTTCTAATCAGACTACAGGAATCCATCATATAGATCTATTGTCTAAAATTTCTATACTTATAGCTTTGCATCCACATTATGCAGTACATATTGTTATGTTTTATTATTTCTAGATTGCTTAAATACGTTATTTTCCATCATAGCTGGTGTAATTAGTAAACACCTCAGTGCAGATAGGCCTAAACAAAAGTGGCCTTAGATGAATTGGTTACAGTGAATGGGTAAATGTAACCATGAATTCTGCTTCACAACTATATATGTATTTCTTCAAAATAAAGAGAAATTATTATGTACTGCCTTGCTCATAGCTCGTTTCAATTCAACAATTGCATGCTACCTGTCATGTGATATAATTATGTGTATTGTATTTATTATGACAACTGATATTTTGTATTAAGTCATGACTGTTATGCCGAATTTGTATAAGGGGATTGGTGAGTACTTGATTTCAATTGCTGGTCTAATGTGTGATAACATCCATGAGAAAATCTTTCATGAACAATTTAAAGTTAACTGAACTGAAAGGTACAGTGTATTTAAAGCTCCAACATTGTAATGATTACATATTTCAAACAACTAAATGAACATTCAATGACCCACTCAAGTTAATGTTAATAAATGACAGGTACATTTAGCTTGATTAAGAGGTAAAAGCTGTTGTTAAAGCAACTACTTTCATTTTGGACTGATTAAAAGTTCAAATCTTGATTTTTTAATTTTTAAAAATGTTACAGCAGAAGAAGACATGCAGTTGAATTAATCATCTCAGATCCTAGTTCATCGCGAATTTTTTAATTTTGAATAGCTTCTAAACGTAATTAGTTAACTAAACCTATAAACTAACCTACAATGTACCTCCCTACGTTTATTAACATTTACATGAAAGAATTTTGTAGCACATCTTTGTAGTACTAAAGAATGTGAGCCCTAGAAAACACGTATTTTTATTTATTATTTTTAATAGTTTTAACATTCCAAGGACTAATGTGTGATCTACCTTGGCTGAAAACCAAGTCTAAATAGCTGAAGGGTTGCCTTTCCCAATGATGTACGTGTGAACTGATGAAATATATTAACATCCTGAAATTTTTTAAACCGTGGTTTTCATTGATATGTTGTAGCATTTCACAAACAAGCTACATTGTAATTTACAGTGTTCCACGATTAAATCTAATTGTTTATTAAGTAACTAATAACGGTAAATTAACTGATAATTGTTGCTCCTAATTTAGACAGCAAATAAATGCAATGCTTTAAATCAGTATAATTCAGGATTAATCTCTTTAATGTAATTAAAATCGTTATGGAAATATGAATAATCGAATTAAATTATTGTAGTAATGGTATCAAACCCTTGTAATTCAAAGCCCTCTCCCATCAAATGGAGGAGTGCAATGGACGATGGATCAGGGTTGCCCAATATCTCTTCCTGAGCGTCAGTTTATAGTTTTATCATTTATTTATTATTTGTTGTGTTATCTGTGTTATAATTATGTACATGTATAGGTTTATATTATTCTAGATCAAGGTTGGAGTTACTAATAATTTATTAATAGCAAAAGATTTGAATATGCAGTGGAACAGTATTGATTTCAAGCTATGAATTTCAATGCACTTATAATCTGCATTTTATAAATTAATTCGGAGTTGTTATACATGCATATTATATGTAGCTAGTTGATTGAAAAGGCAATCAAATTTTAATCATGTGGTTCATATCTCTGCACATGTACATACATGTAAGTATTCATAACTTTTCGTTTTACAAAACCTATTACAAGGGATTGAATTAAAAACATTCTTTTTGGTCACCTGGTATTATTTAAAACCTCCCACATTATTAATAATCAGGTGCACATGTGGAAGTTCAAATGGAGGCAGTTTAGTATGCAGAGATTTCACACATGGTACAGTCTGAACTATTGTGATAAGTAAATTAATTTATTGCTTCATTTTGATGGGTGAAGCCAACTTGAGGTTACGCTTGTACAAATGTTGTATGTGTAAATAGGGTTTGTTTACATGTATCCACTTATGAAGTTATGTTTTGAAATAGGTGCTGTCAGGAATTAATTAATTCATTTTATGTAAGCCACTAATAGTGGTCTACACCTATTAACTATAATACCTATGGTTCACCTAATAGGTGTCAGATAATATTATAGTGTGTGTATGTATGTGTTTGTGTGTGTGTGTGTGTGTGAGAGAGAGAGAGTATATGTTATGGTTAGATATTTGGGTGAACTCAGTGGTTAATGTTCGGTCATAATTATTTTGGCTTACAGATTGCTTGCACTAAGTGGGTCATTGGAGATCCCTGAGCTACTTCCCTGATAAAGTGTTCAAAGAAGTTTGGACAGGTGAATACATCTACCTACTCCAGCACTGATCATAGCATGTGTGCCTTTTGATGTGCAGCATGTTGTCATAGCAATGAAGGAGGGGCCTAGTTTTACATAATGATACATCAACTGATTTTTAGGCAATTAGCAAGGGTAGAAAACAAATTAATAAAATTTAATTTTTGAAATGATTTAATCATTAGTATTGAATAAATTATCATTTTAGTTAATGTACTATCCAAAATCCTGCACGAATTTCTACATTCTATTTGTTCATTTATTACATGTACATGCTGTCACTTCACATAATGAACACATCAAATTAATATTGTCATATGAAACATTGGAGATCACGGACCACATTTTGTGTAGTACCTAATTGTGATCATATTTTATTATTATACTGACAGCAAGCAACTTTATAAAATCTACAGTACATACACATGCACATGTGCAATAGATAAAAATGTATACATGCATGTCCTGGTGGGAATATTTGTGGTGAAGTTATGTTGGATTTCAAGGTGCAAAAAAAGCAAAGCTAAAAGATTTTGAAAAATCTTATGTCCAGCGCACAATGTATTGTCATAAGATTTATCATTCACCATCACACCTTCAATCCTTACATGTATATACCACCAATATTGATATTGTCACAGAGAGCTTTTATTTATACTTACTCCTTTGGTTGCATTAATTATAGTTATGGTTACAGAATTTTAATATTCTCTATAACAATACTTATGATCATGTCAGCTCTAGCTGTTACATGGACATGTCAACATCATTGTTTGCCTTATGTTATGCAGATGACACTTGCAGCTGCTTACTATATTATATAAAAGATTATTAAAGCTGGTATATATACATGTGTGTTGCTTCATTTTGGCCTGAAATGTTGGTGAAGGCCATTTTAGGGTAAGCTTTTAAGTATAAATCACTGAAGACATTTTAAGTATGGGGTGAGAAGGGAATTAAAATGTGTATACATGTAATTAATATTTACATGTATTTTGGTTTGTTGCTAGGGCAACTGGTAAAGCTAATGATCTACAGTGGCTACCTGGAGTTCAAGTCTATTGAGGGCAGCTTTGTGTACAGCAAAGATGGCAAGATCCACAAGGTGCCAAGCACAGAGGCTGAAGCGTTGACCTCAAGTGAGTGTGTTAACATCATCACATTATAATGGGTACATGTGCTGGTAAAAACATAAGTACAGTGCATTTCATGATAGTTGTCCAAAAATAAGTTTTTAAAAACAATGTTGTATATACTTGAATCTTTTTAACAATAAAAAGACTTTACATGTACATGTAAATCTGATTGCGCAGAAGTATTAGTTGACATTATAAAAGTAAAAGTATTAATTGCTAAATAGGTAAAATATGTAATTTGCTATGTTCAATTTCAAGCTTCACTGTCTGCAGTTGTACATGTGTGTGTTTGTGTGTGTGTGTTTACATATGATAATCATTCACTTGTAATTCTTATGCTGTTGGCTTTCAGATTGCTCGCACTAAGTGTGTTATTGGAGATCCCAGCTACTTCCCTGACATAGTGAAGAAGATTGGACAGGTGAGTTCGTCTACTTACACCAGCACTGAACATAACATGTGTGCCGCCTATTGATGTAGTCATAGCAATGGAGGAGGAGGGGCCTCATCTGTAATCATTACACTTGATTAACACATTTAATGGCAACTAGCAAGGGTAAAATCAAACTGATCAAATAAAGTCTAGAACAAATTGATATAGTTCATTAATATGATTTTAATCTGAAATTTTAAAAGTGGTTTCTGTTAACATTTCACAAGCATGCTAGAGTGCAGCAATCGTCCATAATTTATATGTAACTACAAACAGTTAATTAACTGGTAATTGTTGTTACTAATTTTGACAGCAAAAGAAGACATGCTTGTGAACTAAAATGACTTTAACAGAAAAAAAAAAATTGAAAAAAGGATGAATAATTAAATTGATGGTGTGTTTTGAACAAATATAAGTACTATCCTAAATCCTGCATCACATAGTAAAAAAATTACATCGCTTAAGACTGAAAATCGATTGAAATGTGTAAAAGTTCAACTTGGCTTATACAATGTGATTATTGCCGTTTTTCTATGATGATGAATTAAGGTTTCATCGGAATGGACCCCTTTTATATCGCCGAATTTGTAGCATCCAGCGAGCTGAATGATCTCTCACAAAATGCATCCAATGTTGTCTCAAGAGTCGTACTTTCACATTCCCGTATTCTTCCCCCTAAAACGGTCTACATTTACCCACTTTACTCGTGGACGTGGTGTTAAATTATACAGTAGCTAGTAGGCAGTTAGCAACTCTTTAAAATCCTCAGTGTAGGGCACATCTATATCATGCATGGCATTACAACATCAAAAGTTGCAATTGTATTTCTATGAACTTTACACATCATTTTAAAGTTACTCTCATTATTGGCTAATAATTGGCAATTACATGGCTACACTCCAACTGATATTATTTACACATGTAACTAAATGTATCATTAAAAGCACAATAACGACTTTTACACCACTAACAATATTAAATACAGCAGCAAGATAAAGAAATGCACCGTATTATTACATTGTACTACTAGTCTGGGACAAAACATTTGGAGAGGGTGGCTACAGCATTGGCTCTAACTAGCTAGGACCACAGCCTTAGCCCTGTTGGAGCTGGTCGCAAGGCGAGAGGCCAGAAGTGCCAAAGACTCCATTGCTCCTGTCCCCCAAGCACCATATGCCTCATGTACATAAAAAATCTCTATGAGAATATTGGTGATGTGTGCAAAGGATAAAAAGCAAGGAAACAAAATGCACATGTAGTAAAACAAATCCATAAGTATTATAATTCGTATCCAGTACACATAAATGTATCATCATGAAAAATATAGGATGGTTTATTATTCCACATCATGTTCCCTTGCTTTTTACACCTTCACATTCATAATCTTATCAAAAGCATTTATATTTTCTAAGGCTACAGAATAATAATTTTTCACTATTACTGTACTATCCTAAATGAGTATGTTATTTATTCCTTTGTATTTCTTTAATTATTATCATTTTTCATTACTTGCTGTTACTTCACATCATTAATTGATAAATAAATAGCATGTAAATGGCGACTGTTTTACCTAAGCTGAAAAAGTGAGTTATTAGCAGCGCTCACCTTCAAAGACAACTGAGTATGTGTTTGCGTGTGTGTGTGTGTGTGTGTGTGTGTGTGTGTGTGTGTGTGTGTCTGTGTGTGTGTGTGTGTGTGTGTCTGTGTGTGTGTGTGTGTGTGTGTGTGTGTGTGTGTGTGTGTGTGTGTGTGTGTGTGTGTTGGATAGAAATTTTTTGTATTTTAAGGTTGGACAGGTGAGTTCATCTACCTACACCAGTGCCTATTTAATTAATATACATTAATAGCAAGGGCAAAATCAAACTGATCAAATGAAATTAAAAACAAAATAGTTTTATTGATGATCCCGAATCCTTGATAAGGTGGTTTCCTATTGATATGTTAGAACATTTCACAAACGCGTAGATTTAGTGTTAATGTGTGATCATTGAAAATTGTTCATTTAATTAACTATAATTGTTGTTAATTATTTTGACATACTGGTGAACGAAGATTTATATTGATCACAAAATAAATGTTTAATAATTCCTCAATGAAAGTAGGTAATTACATATAGACACACTTTACAGCATGACCCCCCTACCCTTGGGGTAAGGGGGAGAGGAGGTCAGATTGGAATAGGTGGTAAGGCAATGTGGTGGCAGAGGAGGAGTCATGGGTTCAATCCCTAGTCGGACAAATTGTACCCTTTAATCAAAAAAAAGGATATACATTTGTACACGCACACGTCTTAGGATGGGCCTCATCTGTAATTTATAGTGCTACGTAATCAACTGATATTTAGGTAGAAAGAAATTGACTATAAATAATAGTTTTAAATAATGTTACATTAGTTTTGACCGAATGTTACCTAAGCTGAAAAAGTGAATTATTAGCAGCTGTCACCTTCAAAGACAACTGAGTATGTGTTTGTGTTTGTGTTTGTGTATGTGTGTGTGTGTGTGTGCGTGTGTGTTATAGATAGTATTTGGATGTAAATGGCTTAATAATATGACATATTATTGTTTCATTTTATATGCAATTTTATATGCCAAGATCTGCAAGGACATTAAAGCTAAAGCTTTTGATACATGTATGACTGACGTTCATTAAAACCCTATACCAAGTTATGCTATCTGAGAAGAGCAAGACAGCATCATAAATATTGGTCTTTTGGGATTGTTAAAGGACAGTGTCTGAAAAACTGGTCATCATTCAAGAGCCCGCAAACAATGTATGCAAAAAAAATTCATCACTCATGTGAAAAACAAAGCACTTGCATTGACAATAATTGACAATAATTGAGAATGCAGTCTGACATAGCCACACCCTTGTGAAAGTGTGAGGGTGTGGCTATGTCAGACTAATGTGTATAGTCCTAAGCATCACACACACACACACACATAAACACACACAAACACATAAACACACGCAAACACATACTCAGTTGTCTTTGAAGGTGAGAGCTGCTAATAACTCACTTTCAGCTTAGGTAAAATAGTCGCCATTTACATGCTAATTTTTATTTACACCCATGTCTAATGTACTACATGTAGGTACATGTATCTTAAGAGCTGAATAGGCCTTCCAAGTTTTTATTTTCTATTTTAAACTATATATAATAATAAGAAGAAGACACATACATACATAGAAAAACAAGAAGATGAATAGTTCAAAGTTTTGGGCCAAACAGATAAGGACTTACAGAACCTTACAAAGCCACATCAAACTATGTTATACATGTATGTACCCTGCAGGTTTGGATAGATATTTTGTATTTTAAGGTTGGACAGGTGAGTTCATCTACCTACACTAGTGCCTATTTAATTAATGTATATTAATAGCAAGGGCAAAATCAAACTGATCAATAAAATCAAAAACAATAAATATAGTTTTATTGATGATCCCGAATCCTTGATAAGGTGGTTTCTAATTGATGTATGTTAGAACATTTCACAAACACGTAGTACAGTAAAATTTAATGTTAATGTGCTATCATTGAAAATTGACTATAATTGTTGTTAATTATTTTGACATACTGGTGAACGAAGATTAATATTGATCATAGATTAAAATTTTGAATAATTTGTAGGTAATTTTATATAGACACACATTGCAGCATGACCCCCCTACCCTTGGGGGAGATCAGATTGGTGTAGTTGATAAGGCAGTATGGTGGCAGAGCAGGAGGCACAGGTTCCGACCCTGGTCAGGCACATTGTACCTTTTTGTCATAAGGGGAAAAAGGATGTACATCTGTACATCGACACATCTAAGGAGGGGGCCTCAACCGTAATTGATAGTGCTACGTAATTAACTGATATTTAGGTAGAAAGAAATTGATCAAATATAAATGAATAATATAGTTTTAAATAATACTACATTAGTTTTAACACAATTTTGGGCAGTTAACAAGAGTAAAAAACAAAGTTATTTTTTTAATATATTCGATTTAATCATGTGCATATGATGGTTTCTTAATTTGAACATTTGAGCTAATGTACTATCCTAAATCCTGCATGTAATTTCTACTTCATAAAATATTTTTTTCATTACATGCTGTCACTTCACATGGTTATAACATCAAATGTGATTGTACAAGGCACAAACAACATATACATGTACATACATTAGGAGGCAAGTAATTGCATGCACTTCCTTATGAAACATTGGAGATCACTGACCACACTTTGTATTGTACCTCATAACCATTATGATGAAGGAAGATCAACTAAATTAAATCTTAGGTGTGGAAAATGGGTACATGTGCTGGTAAAAACATAATATTGGTGTAATGCAATTTTGGTCTTTGTGTATATGTATGTCAGCTCGTTTCTTTGTTCTGACAATGTGATAAAACACACATGCACGTAACGTTTTGTACAAGGCATTTTCCATTAATGTAATTAATGCAGTTGTATTTATAATACAATATGTTATGCCAGCATTTTATTGACGCATACTGTATTACTGAAGTACATGTACATGTACATGTACTTGGTGCATTGTACATTGGAACTAATTTACAGCAAAAGTAACAACATGGGCTTTGTATACCAAATCGCACACAGCTCATTTCATAGTAAACTGAAAGATTAAAATGAGTATGACCTTTTTACCCCTGGGTTAAGGGGAGGTCAGATTGGTGGATAAGGCAGCAGTGTGGTGGTGGAGCAGGAGGCATGGGTTATGTCCCTGGTGGGGGAGATTGTACATTAAAAACTGATGGGTTCTACAAGATATTAAACATTTTCTCTATTTGAAGGCAATGGTCGCGTGAAAAGGAAAGTGAAGATACAATGACCATTCCTATATGAAAATGGGCCTAATTGTATCAATTTTACATGTATGCATGTACTGACTTACCAAGCTGGTCATAACAATCAATCATAACGATGCATGTGTGCAGGCTCATCTCTCATTGGTAAGAACTAATCTTTGATTGAAACCATGTTGAGTACTTTAGTCAGTGTATTTAGGCTATCTTTGTGTGTGCTTTTCATCATTCAACCCTAGTGTGTTTCCTTCCATTTTATACCTTCAAATCCTATTCCACTGTAATAAGAGAGAACGGTTTTAACATACTAATAAGAAATGTAATACACTCAGGTTTCGATGGTGTCCAGTTTTTAGCTTGGAATTTATAGTAGTTTATGCTTTGGTGCACTCTAACAATGTTTGCACTATATATAGGCTGAGTGCCATCTATGGAGGTGCTGGACAAGGCAAATCGAATGTTTTAAAATTAACTTTTGTATTTACAGTATGGTTACTGAATAAAAAGTATCGGTTGGGGGGGGGGGGGGGGGGGGGGGGGGGGCACTCACAATCCTAAATTCAATGCTGCAAGCTCAATAAAATTTTTAAACATTTGTAGTGGCCATGTTTGGCTGCTGTACGTGTGAACCTTGTGCACAGTGTGTGTGTGTGTGGACCTCTTAACTTATGTCCTCCAATATGAACACTTTGGTAAGAAGGTCACTCCTCCGGCGTCCCTGGGAAGAACGAGGGACTGGAACGTTGAGATTGTGCCCAAGTTCCTAATGGCTAGTGGTATGTGTGATAACACATCTGTGTAGTAATAGATGGTACATGAGGATGTGTGCCAGTACATGTACGTGTAACTAGGATGTATGTGTTTTGTTGCTAGGGCAACTGGTAAAGCTGTTGATCTACAGTGGAGTGACTCGCTACTTGCAGTGAATCCATCCAGCGCTATGGCAAGTCTCCATATCTGTACCCCCTGTATGGGCTGGGAGAGCTGCCACAAGGATTTGCTAGGTACAGTGCACTGCTATGGCCAATCACCATTTCCACACTGTCTTTATCTGTTTGAACCATTCAAGCTACATGTACATGCTACCAGCCAGCACTGCTGTTAAAGAACATTTATAAATAGAAATGCATGTGCACTGGCTGTTAAAAAAACAAAACATTTCTCTAAGAGTATGTACAGCCTGTACATGTGCCTGAATGGCTCACAAGTTACATGTACAAACACATTACATGTATCACATATGTCAACTTTCAGTATGGTCCTGTGGAGGACTGTATATGTGATACATATGGTATCCATAACAACTGATAATGTTTGTCTTGCTCTAGGCTGAGTGCCATCTACGGAGGTACCTACATGCTGGACAAGTCAATGGATGAAATTGTGTATGAAAATGGACAAGTGGTGGGAGTCAAGTCACAGGGAGAGGTAAGTCAGTACATGTACTTGTGTAGAAGAGCTGTCTGCAGTTTACATATACATGTGTGTGCAGTGTACATGTAATTAGTAAGCTCTGGTTATTGTTCAGATTGCTCGCACTAAGTGTGTCATTGGAGATCCCAGCTACTTCCCTGACAAAGTGAAGAAGGTTGGACAGGTGAGTTCATCTACAATGTACCTACACCAGCACTGAGCATAGCATGTGTATCTCAGTTAATCCTACCACCACAGTTCGGTGGTGGGTATGTTTCTATCAATTTATCAATTAGGCGGTTCTATGGTTAGATTGTTTGGCACTACTGACTGTTGGCCTCTCAGTAACTCTTTCATTACATGCTATCACGTCACATACATGTAGTTATCACATCAAAGTATTATGAAAGATCACTTTGTTTAGTACCTCATAACGATCATATATTATTTGGTTGATATTAAATTATGCAATAGACAGGAAGCAACTTAAAAAAAAAACAGTATGTCAACAAACCTAATGTTAGGCAAACATCTTTATGATACATGGCAATGTGCTAAAACTGAACAAAACAAGTGCAACATTCTATTCCATGTAGCATCTTAGAATCTGGCAATGCACACATGGCTCCGCCCTGCCATACTGTAGAGTTGAACGTGAGAGGAGGGAAATGCACTGTACAGCAAAGCAAAAATACATGTACACAGGGAGAGAAGGGTGGGAGGGGTGTAACTGTTTAGTTCCCTATAAACAGTACCTTGTATGTGCACATCATTTGTTATGCACAGAAGCTACATGACAATAGGCTAACAAAGAAAAATTCCACACTGTGAGGCTATCACTGTATAACAAAGGTGAGGCTAGCGCTATCACTACAAAGGTGAGGCTGAGGTGTGATGTGGTTAGGCATGTAAACAGGTACTAGTGGTACCTTGTTCATGTGACAAAGGAGTAGAAAGTAAGGTGGGTGTGCATTAAAAAGGAGTGGAAGGGCACTTCTCACACATGTGAGGAGGCCAGCTGATAAGAGCCAGTGCATAGTAATGTGCCCTACAAACATGCAGCTCAGTGAAGTACTTGCCTTTAGACACCATCATGTGACATGCCAAGTAGGGCTAGTAGAGCTATAGCTCAAGTATGGTATCCATAACAACTACATGCTATATTTTTTCTGATCAACAAACCTATACCAGCATAATGCTCCAGCTGTTAGCTACCAGTATCAGCAAGTTTCAGGTTGGGGACTCTGCGGGTTTCTGAGATATGAGGCGAAATATAAATGGCAATAAAAAATTTAACAAAATGTTCACTGCATAACTGCCATATGAAAATTCATTGCTTAATGTGGTAGGTGGTGCAAACCGCTTGTGTAAACTACTGCCCAATATGGCAGTTATGCAGTGAACATTGTTAACATTTTGTATTGGCATTTATATTTCGCCTCATATCTCAGAAACCCGCAGAGTCCCCAACCTGAAACTTGCTGATAGTGGTAGCTAACAGCTGGAGCATTATGCTGGTATAGGTTTGTTGGCAGGAGCTTAAGAAACTTTTTGCCAGGGTCGAATAGAAGTTCTACACCTTATAAACTACCTTTCAACATGTTGGCTTCATTTTTTTTTTTACAATAATTACACCTAACCACCACCCATGTACATGGTACCAGATGGAGTTGCATTATAGTGTATACCACAAAGAATAGCCCATCTGTAAGCAAAAACGCCCCCCTATTTACATAAGCATTGCTAAACATGCTAAGTGTTAGATCACTCACAGTTTATCAGTGGTTAGTAAAAGAGACCTCAAAATGGATGTATGCACATATAAATATGATATCATCAATGTGGTAGAGTGATAAACAACATTGGACAATGTCATGGCAAAAGTTGATCCATCTGACATGACTTTACCCTGATATATTCCCCTCAGGCCTTTGTCACAAAGTCCTATGATGCTACTACTCACTTTGAGTCCACATGTGAAGATGTCGTTGAAGTGTACGAGCGTGTGACTGGGAAGCCATTTGACTTCTCTGCGGTCCAAAGTCAAATTGAGACTGTGGAGCAGCAGCAGCAGCAGCAGTAGGAGGTGTGGTGCTCCGGAGCCCCACTAGCTCAACTGTGTAATGTGGACTCACTTAACTCCCCTGGCTAGTTTGTGTGCTGTTCTGCGTGCTTTTATAGAATTTAAAATTACTGTGATGTTCCTTTTGCCATGCATAGGTTTGTATTGTGAATATATTGGCAGCTTTTTGTCCTATGTATTATTTTGAAGATACACTGCAATAGTACGATGTATCATAGACCATCTATAATAATAATCTATGGATACATGTACCTTTAGACAGTACATGTACATATACGACTATCATATTAAAACAGTGGCATAAAGATGAAAATTGAAACTGTGTTTGGAAACAGGCTATTTAATAACAAGTGTACTATTATTATACATCACTGGTAACTTACTATAATAAAAAAAGAGCTATTTCAGTCATCAACTTACCTGTATTTTGTGAATTAAAGTATTGAATCTTTCACCGATTAATTAAGGCACAACAGTTTGTCATATGGTTACGGCCAGAATATTTTAACCATTTATATCACAACTGTTGATTTTGTCACTATCATTTGTAGTGCTGTTTTGGTGCTGTTCTAATGCACACTTATTATAAATGTGTGCTAACTTATATATAATTCTCTAAATTTGTATAGGTACAAAAATAAGGTACAATGGGTATATTGTAATTATTGTACTTATTCTACACCCCCAATCCAGCCATACTTCATCCTGGTATCTCTCATAAACCAATCCCCCATACAAAGTACTAGCTCGAAGGTGCAGCTCATTTTAGTCATGTATATTTGTTCTTTTTAATATATACAACGTATAGATAGACAAGCCGAAGCATGCACAACTAAATCAGAAGGTATTAATTCATACCGATCAATATTTGGCACACCTGAATCATTAAATGAAATCATGTCAATAGTTGGAGTGAGAGGCAGTGATTGTGGTCTATTTAACTGCTACAACAATACATGATGTAATGGCTAGCCCCACATCTACTCTGCAAATTTCACCAAGAGTTGATGAGAAAACATGCATTGAAGTGTTTGTCATACTACTATTCTCCTTGATCCAAGACAAATAATGAAACCCAGAAATCTTGAAGAAGAAAAAATATATATTGCCAGTGTAGGCTTCCATATTCAGGCAAATAAATGGTGCATTGCAATGGATGCCTGAAGTGGTTCTGTTCCACTGCGATTGCTTAAAAAATACCAGCAAGCCTATCACTTGATTTATGCCTTGGTATTATATACGAATGATTCTGCATGCAGCTTTAAACAAATTTTACTGCTCTTTAGCATTGAAATGTTAAACTTTACACAATATCACGAGCGATATAACTTAGTTTCCCAAGGTAATATTGTCAGTGCATGACTGTAATATTTCGATAGTTCTTGTTACACCGGTACTCCAGACACAGTGTTCACCTGCTGATAATTTGAGCACAACAGTAGTACATGTAGCACCATTTCTCAGTCAAGACAACTTTGTGATCTACAACGATATCAGTTGTACTGATGTCATAGAAGGTCTTCAAGAGTTTCAAGATTAGTAGTCTGGCTACGCAGTGAAGACAACATTGTTTTCAAGTGTGCTCCAGGCTGGTATATGCCATAGATCTAGAGTTTTTTGAAAGATATTCCACAAAATACATGCTGAATAAAATTAATTGCTGTCGAAGACCACACTTAGTCGAATATATGGACCAACATCTGCATGCATTCAATTGCAACAGCTTGTAAAGTTTTTGATCACATTTCTTAAAACTATTACATCATTATTCTTATTCCAATAACTCCCTTTTCAGGTGCATTCATGTGCTAAATAATAAACATGTACATACAGTTATCATTTGATTGTGTGCAAGAAATAAGCAATGCATCAGTGTGGTTATTATTGCCACTGCTAGGTAATTTTAATGTACAACTTAATTAAGCCCTCTCAAACATTTCCTTAACTATTGATAGCATGGTTATCTGGGACAAGCTGGCTGACAACATCATTGAACCTCATGAAATGTTGGTGTACACAAATGAAAATTTTTACTTTTTGTGTACCTAACAGCTATATGAGTGGAGTCTGCAGAACATGAGTGGCCAGAAAACTTTTGCCTTGATCAAATTTGATGAAAATGTAAATGTTGTAAATACATAACCAGGTGAGTTATATACACAAAACGCCAGTGCAGTGTTACTACTGTAACTAATTAACAGCCACGTTTACAGCGTATGTTCCATTACAAAATTACATTTACATGATTAATGTTAGTGAAAGTTGCATGTGCTTGATTGTACCTAATTGAGGTTTTAGTACACATGTACCAGTAGTTCATGGAAACCAAACTAAAGTGACATTGTGCAATTATTTATTGTTAATCCAATACTGGTACACGTACATTGTGATGTGGATGCAGTTACATGTACATGTTGATTCATCAATTGAGCACACTGAGAAAGAAAAATGCTCACAAGCTGCTGAAATCATTTACACCATTTCTCCTGACGCTGGGTCACGAGGCAAAGACATTTCTAGTTAGCTGTTATTTGGAATGTCACATATAGTGAAGTGCATGCAATAATGCTTTTTTGCTGCTCTTTGTGCTACTAATCTTTTGCAGAAATGAAGTGGAGGAGAAGATGGAGCTGGCATTCCATACTTGCCAGAATAAATTATTGTGTGGTACATGTAAGCTTATTTTATACTATCTCATATTCTATCAGTAAAAAAGTAGAGTCCAATGAGGTTGCAACAAAAGAACTGGCGAATACATTCTGGAGCTGATATATTACATTACGTACCCTGTGTGCATTAAATAGAGTTCTTCAGCTTTGTACAAAATTAAGCAGCAGAAGCAACCTCATGTAGCAGTGGATCAGATACTCAATCCAAACAGATACTGCTCAAAGTAAAGGTGAGTAAATCAATTAAATTGAATTAAGCTTGCATATGCATACATTAAATTTATTAGGCAGAAGTAAGAAGAGTTTATGCAACCAGATGCCATCTTTTCTGGGTGGCATATTGGCTCAAGGTGAGTTATTAATAGTTTGAATGTGCATCCATTTTGTTGTCTTCTGCAGTAACTTTTAAATCAAATATAGCTTTTCTTAACTGTCTTTTTATCTGAGACGGACAATAAATACATGTTTATTAAAAACGGAAGGATCGTGAACTAACCTTATTCGGAATCCTAAAGTCACCCTGACTCACCAATGACCTTAAGAAGAAATGGATGACAACTAGTTTACAGCACTGATGATGTATGTCAAAAGGACAGCTCCATCATTGTACACCCTCTACCCTGGAAAGCAGAATGTGTGAGTAAGATTTAAAATGGACAAACCATAAATCATCTCATGCAAAAAGAATGCAGAAAAGGACCCTTTTCAGAATGACAACTGCCACAAGGTGAAAATATACCAGGATGGGCCATACACCAGATGTGATCCTATATCCTAGGCGTACTCAGTGGCCACACTCATATATATGGCCAGCTGCAGCATCTACGTACTTTCCAATGTGAATGCAAAATTGCTATCTTGTCTTAAAAATTGAATTGATTGCTTCATATGTTACCGTTTAAGTGCCCATTGCACTCTTACAATTGTATTTGTTTGTATTCTTTTTAAAATAAATAATAAATAATGATATGCAAGTCTAAGATATCTCAGTCAATAAAAAATTATATGAAATGACGAGCGTGAAATGAACTGAAGGACATTTGTATGAAATAGTCAGCTATTCTATACGTCAATACAGCATGAACACGTGAAATTTCACTCTGGATGAAATGTAACTAAAGGGTGAAATTTCAACATCAATCATTCACCATGATATTCCACTTTTGGCGCAGTGCTACATGCTACTCACTCACATGTTATTAATAAATACAGCATAAACAACTACAGTTCATCTTCCTTATTTAATTGATTGTGCATTGGTCGAGAAGCCTCTGTGGTCCCCAGGCCAATAGCTTTCCACTGTTAGTGGTATGCTTCACCAGCCCAAATCAGCACACTTGGGATCATGTTTTCTGTGCTCTACATGTACACAAACATCTTTGATTGTTATGACCACATCATCTGTTTCTGTTATACAAGTAAATTCAAACATGCATTCTCTATGAGACTCAAAGTATATAAATATATAGGATTTGAAATCAATAGTGGTTGAAATAAGGATCTAAGGGGCATTACTAGTGCACATTTGTTGGCTTTACATTGTTCTTGTGCTAGTACTTCATTTTTCCTTATTACCATCTATTTCCCTGAGCTTTTTACACCACAATTGCCTTCAAATCCTTCATCTCTGATCATTATAACACCAATCTCTCATAGAATGGTTACGACATAAGATGATTACAAGTTAAGCTTACAACTAGCCTCGTCCCCAGGGCGTCAATTAAAGTTTGGGGGGGAAAGTCGCAAACATTAATTGACGGCCTGGAGACGAGGTGCTTACAAAACTAAAATTGCGGGTTTGAAATAACAAGTGGCGCTAATCGAAATCATGCATCACTGTTCCGTTCCGGTTTTGGATTTCGGTCCAACATTGATTTTGGCAGTGATCACCTTGTGTTGATTTCAAATGGTAAGCATTACTTATGCAGCATTTGTGATATCAGATTTAGCGTAACTGAACGGTAATTTGCGCCAGGCAGCTGCAACATCGCATCGTGCTGCCGTGTCCCGCCCAGTACAAGCGTACCCTATCCCCCCCCCCCCCCCCCCCGGACTGGCGAATCGCTAGGCCTAATACATGTATATAACTAGATTTAATTACTGTAGTGGTTCCGTGCATTGATCAGCTTCTAACTGTGTGGTCCTTTGGAGCAAATTAAGACGTACTCAGTACATGCATGTTGACATAGAAAAAAAAAAAAGAAGGCATTATAAAACTCTAGCTGTCACAGCATAGCCATAGGCCTAGGCCTACCACCAATGATGCATGTTGGCTAGAGCACCACATGATATGGCCTGATTTAGACATAACGAGCTATTACAAAAGCATAGCAGGCTGTAGGGCCTACTGTAGTCTTCCAGCGAGAGGATATCTGTTGTGCTTGTGTATTGCACCATAGATATTAGACTGGTTATTAGTCTAATATCTATGATTGCACGTTATAAGGAAACAATAAGATGAACATCTACATGTAGTTGGGCGTAATTTGATGTACTTGGGCGTAGCCCGACCTTCGCGAAGGTCGGGCTACGCCCAAGTAATGAACATCTTCATAATTAACAATGCAGATAAGACTATGATTTGATCTTTTTAAAAGGATCTTGTAGTTGTTACATTTCTAGACATTAGCATATGAAGAACACAATTTAAGTGACTGACACATACATGTATTCATTGCTATGTCACTACCTGAGATTAAGTCTAAGCTTACATGTAGATAGTGTTTCCATATCAGTGCCACATAAAATAAAGTTGCAATTGTTGTATGTATGCTATACAATTACATCTTAGTATCACACTGCTTCAATATTCTACTTTGCTTACCTCAACATGTTCCCCTTTATCAACAATCCAGGCGGTGAGTTTCCAATGTTTACTTGTGAAGTACAATATTTATTATGCCCTCCACTTTATACATAACTATGACACAGCAGAAGGTAAGTTCTATTTCATCTCACATGTCATATAGCAGTACATATGTACATAGTACTAAGTTCATTCTTCATTGTCTTTGTAACTGTTTGAACAAACAGTTGGTGAGCACATTACCCTAACACACGCTGCTTGAGGCATTCGTGTATAATAACCTAAAAACATTCCACTCATGCTAAATCCCACAGCAGCTGGTAGCCATTACATATGTAAATGCCTGCAGCTTACATCATCTATTCACGATCTAATCAATGTGACATTGTCCCTTATTATTGCATCTTCTCTCTTCTCACATTTTACTTCCTCTATTGTCAACAATCAAGACTGTAAGTGCCAGTAATGTGGTGGTCCTTATAGCATGCTGTATTGAACCCTATGGCTCCTCTCTTTACACATTTTCCTTACTCTGTTGTGAACAATCAAGCAAGTAAGTGCCAGTAATGCGTTGTTCCTTATTGCATGTTGTATTGAACCCTATGGCTCCTCTCTGTACACATTTTCCTTACACAATTGTCATCAATCAAGCCTGTAAGTGCCAGTGATGTGATGTTCCTTGTTGCATGTTCTATTGAACTCTATGGTTCCTCTCTGTACACATTATCCTTACTCAATTGTCATCAATCAAGCGAGTAAGTGCCAGTAATGTGATGTTCCTTATTGCATGTTGTATTGAACCCCACGGCTCCTCTCTTTACATATTTTCCTCACTCAATTACCAAAATTAAGTTGGTAAGGGCCAGTAATGTGATGCTCCTTATTGCATGTTGTATTGAACCCTATGGCTCCTTACCTTACACATCTTCCTTACTTAATTCTCAACAATCAAGTCTGTAAGTGCCAGTAATGTGATGCTCCTTATTGCATGTTGTATTGAACCTATGGCTCCTCTCTTTACACATCTTCCTTACTCAATTGTTTACAATCAAGGCTGTAAGTGCCAGTAATGTGATGTTCCTTATTGCATGTTGTATTGAACCCTATGGCTCGTCTCTTTACATATTTTCCTCACTCAATTACCAAAATTAAGTTGGTTAGTGCCAGTAATGTGATGCTCCTTATTGCATGTTGTATTGAACCCTATGGCTCCTCTCTTTATATATTTTCCTCACTCAATTACCAAAATCAAGGATGTAAGTGCCAGTAATGTGATGCTCCTTATTGCATGTTGTATTGAACCCTATGGCTCCTCTCTTTATATATTTTCCTCACTCAATTACCAAAATCAAGGTTGTAAGTGCCAGTAATGTGATGTTCCTTATTGCATGTTGTATTGAACCCTATGGCTCGTCTCTTTACATATTTTCCTCACTCAATTACCAAAATTAAGTTGGTTAGTGCCAGTAATGTGATGCTCCTTATTGCATGTTGTATTGAACCCTATGGCTCCTCTCTTTACACATTTTCCTTACTCAATTGTTTACAATCAAGGGTTTACATGTAAGTGCTAGTGATGTGATGTTTCTTATTTGCATGTTGTACTGAACCCTATGGCTCCTCTCTTTACACATTTTCCTTACTCAATTGTTTACAATCAAGGGTTTACATGTAAGTGCCAGTAATGTGATGTTCCTTATTGCATGTTGTATTGAACCCTATGGCTCCTCTCTTTACACATTTTCCTTACACAATTGTCATCAATCAAGCCTGTAAGTGCCAGTGATGTGATGTTCCATGTTGCATGTTCTATTGAACTCTATGGTTCCTCTCTGTACACATTATCCTTACTCAATTGTCATCAATCAAGCGAGTAAGTGCCAGTAATGTGATGTTCCTTATTGCATGTTGTATTGAACCCTATGGCTCCTTACCTTACACATCTTCCTTACTTAATTCTCAACAATCAAGTCTGTAAGTGCCAGTAATGTGATGCTCCTTATTGCATGTTGTATTGAACCCTATGGCTCCTCTCTTTATATATTTTCCTCACTCAATTACCAAAATCAAGGAAGTAAGTGCCAGTAATGTGATGTTCCTTATTGCATGTTGTATTGAACCCCACGGCTCCTTACCTTACATATGTTCCTCACTCAATTACCAAAATTAAGTTGGTAAGGACCAGTAATGTGATGCTTTTTATTGCATGTTGTATTGAACCCTATGGCTCCTTACCTTACACATCTTCCTTACTTGATTCTCAACAATCAAGTCTGTAAGTGCCAGTAATGTGATGCTCCTTATTGCATGTTGTATTGAACCCTATGGCTCCTCTCTTTATATATTTTCCTCACTCAATTACCAAAATCAAGGTTGTAAGTGCCAGTAATGTGATGTTCCTTATTGCATGTTGTATTGAACCCTATGGCTCGTCTCTTTACATATTTTCCTCACTCAATTACCAAAATTAAGTTGGTTAGTGCCAGTAATGTGATGCTCCATATTGCATGTTGTATTGAACCCTATGGCTCCTCTCTTTATATATTTTCCTCACTCAATTACCAAAATCAAGGATGTAAGTGCCAGTAATGTGATGCTCCTTATTGCATGTTGTATTGAACCCTATGGCTCCTCTCTTTATATATTTTCCTCACTCAATTACCAAAATCAAGCCTGTAAGTGCCAGTAATGTGATGCTCCTTATTGCATGTTGTATTGAACCCTATGGCTCCTCTCTTTATATATTTTCCTCACTCAATTACCAAAATCAAGGTTGTAAGTGCCAGTAATGTGATGTTCCTTATTGCATGTTGTATTGAACCCTATGGCTCGTCTCTTTACATATTTTCCTCACTCAATTACCAAAATTAAGTTGGTAAGGGCCAGTAATGTGATGCTTTTTATTGCATGTTGTATTGAACCCTATGGCTCCTTACCTTACACATCTTCCTTAATAATTCTCAACAATCAAGTCTGTAAGTGCCAGTAATGTGATGCTCCTTATTGCATGTTGTATTGAACCCTATGGCTCCTCTCTTTATATATTTTCCTCACTCAATTACCAAAATCAAGGATGTAAGTGCCAGTAATGTGATGCTCCTTATTGCATGTTGTATTGAACCCTATGGCTCCTCTCTTTATATATTTTCCTCACTCAATTACCAAAATCAAGCCTGTAAGTGCCAGTAATGTGATGCTCCTTATTGCATGTTGTATTGAACCCTATGGCTCCTCTCTTTATATATTTTCCTCACTCATTTACCAAAATCAAGCCTGTAAGTGCCAGTGATGTGATGTTCCTTGTTGCATGTTCTATTGAACTCTATGGTTCCTCTCTGTACACATTATACTTACTCAATTGTCATCAATCAAGCGAGTAAGTGCCAGTAATGTGATGTTCCTTATTGCATGTTGTATTGAACCCTATGGCTCCTTACCTTACACATCTTCCTTACTTAATTCTCAACAATCAAGTCTGTAAGTGCCAGTAATGTGATGCTCCTTATTGCATGTTGTATTGAACCCTATGGCTCCTCTCTTTATATATTTTCCTCACTCAATTACCAAAATCAAGGTTGTAAGTGCCAGTAATGTGATGTTCCTTATTGCATGTTGTATTGAACCCTATGGCTCGTCTCTTTACATATTTTCCTCACTCAATTACCAAAATTAAGTTGGTAAGGGCCAGTAATGTGATGCTTTTTATTGCATGTTGTATTGAACCCTATGGCTCCTTACCTTACACATCTTCCTTACTTAATTCTCAACAATCAAGTCTGTAAGTGCCAGTAATGTGATGCTCCTTATTGCATGTTGTATTGAACCCTATGACTCCTCTCTTTATATATTTTCCTCACTCAATTACCAAAATCAAGCCTGTAAGTGCCAGTAATGTGATGCTCCTTATTGCATGTTGTATTGAACCCTATGGCTCCTCTCTTTATATATTTTCCTCACTCAATTACCAAAATCAAGGATGTAAGTGCCAGTAATGTGATGCTCCTTATTGCATGTTGTATTGAACCCTATGGCTCCTCTCTTTATATATTTTCTTCACTCAATTACCAAAATCAAGGATGTAAGTGCCAGTAATGTGATGCTCCTTATTGCATGTTGTATTGAACCCTATGGCTCCTCTCTTTATATATTTTCCTCACTCAATTACCAAAATCAAGCCTGTAAGTGCCAGTAATGTGATGCTCCTTATTGCATGTTGTATTGAACCCTATGGCTCCTCTCTTTATATATTTTCCTCACTCAATTACCAAAATCAAGGATGTAAGTGCCAGTAATGTGATGCTCCTTATTGCATGTTGTATTGAACCCTATGGCTCCTCTCTTTATATATTTTCCTCACTCAATTACCAAAATCAAGGATGTAAGTGCCAGTAATGTGATGCTCCTTATTGCATGTTGTATTGAACCCTATGGCTCCTCTCTTTATATATTTTCCTCACTCAATTACCAAAATCAAGCCTGTAAGTGCCAGTGATGTGATGTTCCTTGTTGCATGTTCTATTGAACTCTATGGTTCCTCTCTGTACACATTATCCTTACTCAATTGTCATCAATCAAGCGAGTAAGTGCCAGTAATGTGATGTTCCTTATTGCATGTTGTATTGAACCCTATGGCTCCTTACCTTACACATCTTCCTTACTTAATTCTCAACAATCAAGTCTGTAAGTGCCAGTAATGTGATGCTCCTTATTGCATGTTGTATTGAACCCTATGGCTCCTCTCTTTATATATTTTCCTCACTCAATTACCAAAATCAAGGTTGTAAGTGCCAGTAATGTGATGTTCCTTATTGCATGTTGTATTGAACCCTATGGCTCGTCTCTTTACATATTTTCCTCACTCAATTACCAAAATTAAGTTGGTAAGGGCCAGTAATGTGATGCTTTTTATTGCATGTTGTATTGAACCCTATGGCTCCTTACCTTACACATCTTCCTTACTTAATTCTCAACAATCAAGTCTGTAAGTGCCAGTAATGTGATGCTCCTTATTGCATGTTGTATTGAACCCTATGGCTCCTCTCTTTATATATTTTCCTCACTCAATTACCAAAATCAAGGTTGTAAGTGCCAGTAATGTGATGTTCCTTATTGCATGTTGTATTGAACCCTATGGCTCGTCTCTTTACATATTTTCCTCACTCAATTACCAAAATCAAGCATGTAAGTGCCAGTAATGTGATGTTCCTTGTTGCATGTTGTATTGAACCCTATGGCTCCTCTCTTTATATATTTTCCTCACTCAATTACCAAAATCAAGGATGTAAGTGCCAGTAATGTGATGCTCCTTATTGCATGTTGTATTGAACCCTATGGCTCCTCTCTTTATATATTTTCCTCACTCAATTACCAAAATCAAGGATGTAAGTGCCAGTAATGTAATGCTCCTTATTGCATGTTGTATTGAACCCTATGGCTCCTCTCTTTATATATTTTCCTCACTCAATTACCAAAATCAAGGATGTAAGTGCCAGTAATGTGATGCTCCTTATTGCATGTTGTATTGAACCCTATGGCTCCTCTCTTTATATATTTTCCTCACTCAATTACCAAAATCAAGCCTGTAAGTGCCAGTAATGTGATGCTCCTTATTGCATGTTGTATTGAACCCTATGGCTCCTCTCTTTATATATTTTCCTCACTCAATTACCAAAATCAAGCCTGTAAGTGCCAGTAATGTGATGCTCCTTATTGCATGTTGTATTGAACCCTATGGCTCCTCTCTTTATATATTTTCCTCACTCAATTACCAAAATCAAGGTTGTAAGTGCCAGTAATGTGATGCTCCTTATTGCATGTTGTATTGAACCCTATGGCTCCTCTCTTTATATATTTTCCTCACTCAATTACCAAAATCAAGAATGTAAGTGCCAGTAATGTGATGCTCCTTATTGCATGTTGTATTGAACCCTATGGCTCCTCTCTTTATATATTTTCCTCACTCAATTACCAAAATCAAGGTTGTAAGTGCCAGTAATGTGATGTTCCTTATTGCATGTTGTATTGAACCCTATGGCTCGTCTCTTTACATATTTTCCTCACTCAATTACCAAAATTAAGTTGGTAAGGGCCAGTAATGTGATGCTTTTTATTGCATGTTGTATTGAACCCTATGGCTCCTTACCTTACACATCTTCCTTACTTAATTCTCAACAATCAAGTCTGTAAGTGCCAGTAATGTGATGCTCCTTATTGCATGTTGTATTGAACCCTATGGCTCCTCTCTTTATATATTTTCCTCACTCAATTACCAAAATCAAGGTTGTAAGTGCCAGTAATGTGATGTTCCTTATTGCATGTTGTATTGAACCCTATGGCTCGTCTCTTTACATATTTTCCTCACTCAATTACCAAAATTAAGTTGGTTAGTGCCAGTAATGTGATGCTCCTTATTGCATGTTGTATTGAACCCTATGGCTCCTCTCTTTATATATTTTCCTCACTCAATTACCAAAATCAAGCATGTAAGTGCCAGTAATGTGATGTTCCTTATTGCATGTTGTATTGAACCCTATGGCTCCTCTCTTTATATATTTTCCTCACTCAATTACCAAAATCAAGTCTGTAAGTGCCAGTAATGTGATGCTCCTTATTGCATGTTGTATTGAACCCTATGGCTCCTCTCTTTACATATTTTCCTCACTCAATTACCAAAATCAAGGTTGTAAGTGCCAGTAATGTGATGTTCCTTATTGCATGTTGTATTGAACCCTATGGCTCGTCTCTTTACATATTTTCCTCACTCAATTACCAAAATTAAGTTGGTTAGTGCCAGTAATGTGATGCTCCTTATTGCATGTTGTATTGAACCCTATGGTTCCTTACCCTACACAACTTCCTTACTTAATTCTCAACAATCAAGAATGTAAGTGCCAGTGATGTGATGCTCCTTATTGCATGTTGTATTGAACCCTATGGCTCCTCTCTTTACATGTTTTCCTCACTCAATTACCAAAATCAAGGATGTAAGTGCCAGTAATGCGATGTTCCTTATTGCATGTTGTATTGAACCCTATGGCTCGTCTCTTTACATATTTTCCTCACTCAATTACCAAAATCAAGATCGTAAGTGCCAGTAATGCGATGTTCCTTAATGCATGTTGTATTGAACCCTATGGCTCGTCTCTTTACATATTTTCCTCACTTAATTACCAAAATTAAGGTGGTTAGTGCCAGTAATGTGATGCTCCTTATTGCATGTTGTATTGAACCCTATGGTTCCTTACCTTACACATCTTCCTTACTTAATTCTCAACAATCAAGGATGTAAGTGCCAGTAATGTGATGCTCCTTATTGCATGTTGTATTGAACCCTATGGCTCCTTACCTTACACATCTTCCTTACTTAATTCTCAACAATCAAGGATGTAAGTGCCAGTAATGTGATGTTCCTTATTGCATGTTGTATTGAACCCTATGGCTCGTCTCTTTACATATTTTCCTCACTCAATTACCAAAATTAAGTTGGTTAGTGCCAGTAATGTGATGCTCCTTATTGCATGTTGTATTGAACCCTATGGTTCCTTACCCTACACAACTTCCTTACTTAATTCTCAACAATCAAGAATGTAAGTGCCAGTGATGTGATGCTCCTTATTGCATGTTGTATTGAACCCTATGGCTCCTCTCTTTACATGTTTTCCTCACTCAATTACCAAAATCAAGGATGTAAGTGCCAGTAATGCGATGCTCCTTATTGCATGTTGTATTGAACCCTATGGTTCCTTACCTTACACATCTTCCTTACTTAATTCTCAACAATCAAGGATGTAAGTGCCAGTAATGTGATGCTCCTTATTGCATGTTGTATTGAACCCTATGGCTCCTTACCTTACACATCTTCCTTACTTAATTCTCAACAATCAAGGATGTAAGTGCCAATAATGCGTTGTTCCTTATTGCATGTTGTATTGAACCCTATGGTTCCTCTCTTTACACATTATCCTTACTCAATTGTCATCAATCAAGCGAGTACGTGTAAGTGCCAGTAATGCGTTGTTCCTTATTGCATGTTGTATTGAACCCTATGGCTCCTCTCTTTACACATTATCCTTACTCAATTGTCATCAATCAAGGCTGTAAGTGCCACTGATGTGATGTTCCTTATTGCATGCTGTATTGAACCCTATGGCTCCTCTCTTTACACATTATCCTTACTCAATTGTCATCAATCAAGGCTGTAAGTGCCAGTAATGTGATGTTCCTTATTGCATGCTGTATTGAACCCTATGGCTCCTCTCTTTACACATTATCCTTACTCAATTGTCATCAATCAAGGCTGTAAGTGCCAGTAATGTGATGTTCATTATTGCATGCTGTATTGAATCCTATGTCTCCTCTCTTTATGTATTTTCCTCACTCAATTACCAAAATCAAGGATGTAAGTGCCAGTAATGTGATGTTCCTTATTGCATGTTGTATTGAACCCTATGGCTCCTCTCTTTATATATTTTCCTCACTCAATTACCAAAATCAAGGTTGTAAGTGCCAGTAATGTGATGTTCCTTATTGCATGTTGTATTGAACCCTATGGCTCGTCTCTTTACATATTTTCCTCACTCAATTACCAAAATTAAGTTGGTTAGTGCCAGTAATGTGATGCTCCTTATTGCATGTTGTATTGAACCCTATGGTTCCTTACCTTACACATCTTCCTTACTTAATTCTCAACAATCAAGGATGTAAGTGCCAGTAATGTGATGTTCCTTATTGCATGTTGTATTGAACCCTATGGCTCGTCTCTTTACATATTTTCCTCACTCAATTACCAAAATCAAGATGGTAAGTGCCAGTAATGCGATGTTCCTAATTGCATGTTGTATTGAACCCTATGGCTCCTTACCTTACACATCTTCCTTACTCAATTGTCAACAATCAAGGATGTACATGTAAGTGCCAGTAATGTGATGCTCCTTATTGCATGTTGTATTGAACCCTATGGCTTCTCTCTTTACACATTTTCCATGCTCAATTCTCAATGATCAAGCCTGTAAGTGCCAGTAATGTGATATGTTGTTTATTGCATGTTGTATTGAACCGTTTGGCTCCTCGCTTAAATTATTATCCTTACCACTCAATTGTCAAATATCAAGGATGTACATATTTGTGCTAGTAATGTGATGTTGTATTGAATTTACATTAACTGTTTATAGTGCTATTATTGTTTCAAAGTTTCCAAGAGTAACATTGATTATTTTTGCTAACTTTACAACCATTCAGCAAATGTATAAGTTTGTTACATTTGGCCAGTACAAGAAACATTTATTACAACTGTGAATGAACATCCATTGCTTTGAAAAATGTAAGTATATAGATCTGTAGTTAAGGGCTCAAATTTAAGTATATACATGTGGTTGCTAACTTGAGTACGAAAATGAGCTTGTAACAACATTTTGTAAGCTACAAAAGTGTACATTTATGTGGCACATTTTCATGCTCAATCCCCACTGTGGAGTAGGAAAATGGAAAATGTGCACATGCTTTGTTCATGGCACCAGTGCCATTGCCACTTGATCATGGTTATTGAGAAAATGGCCAGTAAAATACAATACCAACAAATGCTTTAAGTTTCAATCAATATGCATACATGTAAATTATGAACACTTGACATTAAAACATACCAGAACACTTCACACTTCTCTATCATTTTATCTAGAGATGCAGGCATCTTGAGGTTCTTTCCTTCTTGTTTAGTGCCTCCATACATGTAAATGAAAAGCATGTAGTCAGTGTAGTGGTGTAGTACTTTTGGTTTTGGTCACTTTCAGCTGTTTGCATGGAACAAATTACATGTACATGTATATACTCACAGAATGTGGTTAAGTACTATTTCTGCTATTGTTTTGTATGTTTGATAGATTAATTAAATTGTACTTGCATAGGATATGTGTCAAGGATTGAAGATAAAAACTTTTCCTACATAGTATGTAAGCACTGATCAGTCTATGGGTGATTGCTTTTATAATGAAACTGCTATTTTACAAGTGGGTTTTTTTGAACAGTTTTGTTCTGTTATATTTTATGTTGTCGAAAGAATTGATTTTTGTAAAATGAATTGCTAAAAATGTACAGTGATCACAGCACCTGGACAGAATGTAGTTAAAAAGGCTGAGATGTATTTTATGGGTAACCTTCTCTGTACCTAAAGTTTGATTGCTTATGTCACAATACCAGTGGGAAAGATCAGTTTTCCATTGTGACACTTCTGATACAAACCTGTATTATTTTATGGTTAAAATGTATATTGTTATAAAGAGAGGGCCCTACACGAGGCATCTCTCTCTATATATAATATAATAATATAATATAATAATAATAATAATAATTATTATTATTATTATATATAATATATATCTTTTGGCAGCATAGTACAATTGTCAGAAGCTATAACCTGTGTTATAAAAAATCACTCATTGCATCACCTTGTCATTGATATATTTGATGATTGAGGAGACTTGATTCTTTGTGTAATTGTTTAATGCATATGCCATGCTGTCTTGTAAACATGATATATAACATTTTAACCTTTGGTTCACACTAACCCTTAAGCACCTAACTTATAGGGGTGGTAATGTTTAGTGTCCCTGCATAAGCATATTCTAGTGATTGTATTGAATAGCCATTATTATTAATATTACTGTACATGTTTGAGTCCATGATTTTGGTGGTGCATGATATGTAGGTATGCATATTAACAGATCCACTGGTTAGTCAGAAAAGGTGTTTAACATCTTCCAAAGTAATCTCCTCAACTCCATCATTTACGACTTCATGTGCACTGTATTAAATGACAAAGTACACTTATCATGAATTCATGTAACTTAAACGTAAGGAATGGCAGCCTGGGATGATTTTATATCACAAATAACTATTTTGAAAATAAACTGTTGTTACAAGCTCATTTTCGTACTCAGGTTAGCAACCACTTGTATATACTTAAATTTGAGCCCTTAACTACATTCTGTCAAGATGCTATGATCTATATACTTACATTTTTCAAAGCAATGGATGTTCATTCACAGTTGTAATTAATGTTTCTTGTACTGGCCAAATGTAACAATCTTATACATTTGCTGAATGGTTTTAAAGTTAGCAAAAATATTCACTTTAAGCTGCTTTCTGTGTGGAGTACTGTAATAGATATAAGGATTGTATATTATGTGCCTGTCATACCTTTGATGATATACATGTATCATCTTTGCTATGGAAAGATTGTAAGTGCTCAAAGAATGTCAAGCAGTTCTTGGTAAGTTTATGTGATATGTTCCGTGTACTAATTTAATTGAAACTGTTCTAATTTCTTTAAGAGTTTAATTACAGAGAGAAGGTTAGTCTTAATAATAATAATACATATGTGAATGTGAATTCTCATTGAATGTATACCCAAGTTTTAAATCAGATCATTTTGGCATCAAAAATTTTAGGTGGAGAAACGATTTTTTTTTTTACTAATATATTCTAATAAACTCCCTTTTTGTAAACAATACATATTCTAACATACTACTGCAAAAATGACTTACCCATTGAGATGATTAACACACTCTTAACGAACCAGTGAAAGGCTAAGCTAGTCTACAAAACAGTCACTGATTTGTTCTTACCTTTGAATGACTTTGCTTTATGAACTCTTGATATCAATATTTAGCAGCTGACAGTTTTTTATAAATTAATAAATAGTACATTTGTCATTGTTTAATTTGTGATATTGGAAATTAATATTGGTATCGCGTATTTGTATTTGTAGTTTGTGTTTAATGATTTGTATGAAAAACAAATAATAGTGGGTGTGGTCAGTAATGGATCAAAATCTTTTGTTTAGAAGACTACCAAAAAGCCCTCAAACTTGGAAAAGTGGAAGTGGCATATGGAAAGGTGATGTTTATTGGTGAATCAGGAGCTGGAAAAACAAGTCTGCTCAGGGCATTGATGAACCTACCAATAGTCAAAGCTAACAGTACTGTCATGGCCGACATTTGGTCTCTAAAGTGGAGAAAAGCTGCCACAACTGAACATGGATACTGGAGTGAGGTTAGTGAGGAGGATGAACTGAAGGAACTGGCAATTCTAGCCAACCAAGTCATGCGTTCAGCGTCTGTTAGTGGATTGTCAGCAACCACCGACACACCTACCCCTACATTAGAGTCTCCACAGCCTGGTGATGTTGATGATGAACTTCTAAAACAAGCCAATATAGAGCTGAATGAAATCATTGACAAAAGCAAAGTGTATTCATCAACAGAAAGAATTGAGTCTGACCAGTACCTCAATGTGTGGGACAGTGGAGGGCAAAGGGTATTTTTAGATGTGCTTCCTCCTTTTCTGACATCGCGGACAATGTTTTGTCTCATGTTTGATGCTTCAAAACAACTGAGTGAAAAGGTAGAAGTGAACTGGAATAAAGAAGGCCATTCCACACATTTAGAAACACTAAAAATAACTCACAAAGATCTTATAATTCAATGGATGTATTGCATTCATAGCACCTTTTTAAATAAGGCTGATGTTAAAGTGCAGATTCCAGGTCAAGATAGCCAGGTACATGTATCTCGATTTCCTCAAATTTTGGTAATTGGATCACATGGTGATAAGATTACAGAAGGTCGCAAGAAAAGAATAAAAGACAAACTTGAACAAAGTTATCCATGTCGTGACCAAGTGAAGGACACATTAATACTAGATACATGTACCATGAAGAGGGATAATAAGGAAGATCCTGCAATTAAGAAAGTGATGGAGCTTGTGAAACTGTTTGTTTCAGATGCTCTGTGTATCAGCACTCCTGTGGCTTGGGTGCTGTTTCGCAAAGTTTTCATTAAGATTACAACAAAACAAAACAGGCCTGTTGTTGAAATGAACAAAGTGGCAATAATTTCCCAATCATGTGGAATAGAGAACAGTTCATTGTACAGTGTCCTCAGCTTCTACCATGACCTTGGAGTGTTCATTCATTATGCATCTGTTGAGGGTCTGAAGGATGTGGTGATAGCCCAGCCTCAGTGGTTGGTGAAACATCTCGGTACCTTGCTGGCTCCAGAGCTACCTGATGAGAAGATAGATGGTCCAAAGGAGGCATGGAAGTTGTTACATCACCAGGGCATTCTTGTGCAGGCACTATATGAAGAGGTGTGGAAGGGAAAGAATGTTAGGCCACAGGCATTGGTTAATTTGCTAGAAAGCCTTTCCCTGATATCAAAGATAAAAAAAGAAGCCATTGCTATTCCACGAGCTTCCTTAAAATATGATGGGGCCGATATGTACTTCATGCCAGGTGTGCTGCCCATATCCACCAAGGAGGTGGAGCCAGATGTCCATGCTGTTCTCACAGCTGCTCCACTGCACCTGGTGTTCAGTACAAAGTATGTCCCTCCAGGGTACTTTGTTCGATTGGTCACTGTTCTGAGCAGCAAGAATGATAATATTTGGATGATGTTTACTGATGAAATGGTTTCAAATAAGATCTTATTTCAGTATCAAGTGGATGAAAGCTACGGCAAGATAGATATCTTTACTGTATTTGGAGCAGCATCTAGTATCCGCATAGATATCAGCAGAAAGGCACACTGTGCGTATAATAGCAGTAGAGCCAACTTCCCATGTACATGTCAGGCACTGCTGAAACTGCTGTATGGAGCAATCCATGAGGTACAGCAGTGGTTTCCTTCTGTAAAGGTTGAACCAGCATTCCAGTGTAAATGTTCCCACAAAGAGCCACATTTTGTTACCATTTCATTAAAACATGAAAGTTCAACTGCTCTTGCATGTGAGTACCAACAAGTACTTCCTCCTAGTGCAGATGAACAACTTTGGTTAAGGATCCCACAGAGTGAAGTAAGTTGTTATTCAGGGTTGAAGAATTTACCATAACTATCTTGTTCTATTTTCCAAATCAGGAGAACAATCCAATATTTGAATATGAGCTTAACGCATTAACAGCAAATATTGCACATATCTCAAAGCGATTAAAGTCTAATATGTTATCAAACCTTTGTAACGCACTTGAAGTAGAGCACTGGGAAGCAGAACAACATGATGATTATGTCACAGCTCTTACGCATTGGTCAAGCGACATGGGAGGGGAAGCTAGAAGCCATCTTGCATATCATTTAAAGAGGATTAGACTGCCACTATTGGGTCAAAAGTAAGGTCATGTGCACTGCTGTATACTTAGTGATGTTTGATGTTTCTATAGGATTGAGCGTGGTGATTACTGCACTAGAGGTGACAAGGCATCCAGTACTGTGCATAACCCTGGTGGAGGGAATGTAAGTGAAAGGATAGCAATTTGCGAGCTGTTATGCTTTTGTTGTCAATACCTGTTTGACCTCTTGTAGAGGATTGCAGTAGTGACTGACAGTGAACTGGCAAGGTGTTCTAGCCTCATCAGTCATGAAGCTGACCTCTCTGTATTGATTTCATATCTTGGAATACCAGTTGAAGCACAGGAAGGTCTATCAAAGCAAGCATTTTCACTACTTAAATGGTGGCAGCATCACCAAGGCACTGAAGCCTCCAGGCACAAGCTAGCTGATATCCTCCAAAGCTGTGGCCAAGGATTTGAACAAGCTGCTGCATAGTAAGTATTCATGAATGAATCCTTATGTGATACATGGACATGCATTGACCAGTACATTTTATTGTACAGCTTCAAACCTAATATGAAGACATTAGTAAGCAGCCTCAGTAATGAGTGTGCTGTGAAGTGGTACAGACTTGGTCTTGAGCTGGACATCCATTATAAAACACTGCAGGTCATTGAAGAGGACACTCATAACTGTGAAAGGGCTCTGATAAAGGTGCTGCAGAAATGGCTGGATAACTGTACCAATCCAACATGGATAGCTGTTGTGCAAGCTTTGAAAACTATAGGACTCAACCATACAGCAAGTATAATTGAAAAGAAATATAGTGTTTAAAATTATTTATACCAGCTGCAATTTAAAAAGAAAATCAAACAGCGTAGTTTTATGTTTAGGCGTTGGATTTGTACAATTGTTAATTATACACATGTATACAATTTGTATCTATCTTTAAATGTACTGTGTTTTTGTATAGTCAATTTTTGTAAAACATGTTAAAAATATATTTCTTATGAATGGCTAGTTTGAAAATGTATACAGAGGAAGTGTAATCTAATCTTGAATATACAGATATCTTAGATTAAAAAATGTGGAAAAGTGTGATAGTTTTTGTTGGATGAATAATTAGCTCTTATGTAAAATGCAACACTAGACATCTATCGATCCTAAGTATTGAAACTTTTGTGGTGTCTAGCAGCTTGGAAAAGCTTTAGAAATATATTGGCAAGCTCTTTCATAATACGTGTTGTGGTTACATAAAAAATAGGTCTACATAAAGAGCTTCTTATAATAAAATTACCATTTTATTAGTTCTTGGAGACAGTCATATACCTAGACCTGAGTGATGGGGTTACCATAAACCAATCAGGGGATCCTGGGTATGATGCTGCCAAAAGCCTTGATCTGATAGTAGGTGGAGAAGTCTCCCAAAGGTCTTCTTGGTCATGGTCCTCAAGGATCGCAGATGGTGAGGACTGCTCTGGCCATGGTGGGGTTTCCATGAGGGTACATAAAAGTTACTCTACTGCCTTGCTAGCAGGCCTGACCCTCTACTAGCTCCCTGTAGAAAAAGGTTGCACTACTCTCTTGCTAGCAGGAACAAAGAGATTGAAATGCTCTCTAGCTGTGCTCCATGTCCACTGAACAATTCCTTGAGGCACACAGGGAAGCAAAATAAGCAGCTGGTGAATGTCTCTCTAGAGAATACCTCTTGGGAGACTGTGACCAAGCATCCTCAGTTAATTGAAGACCCATATGTCACATTACTCAAAGCAAACACAGACTTCTCCGTGGTCGGGGGTATAATCACAAGGTCTGAAAGAGTGCACAGGGCAATTTGCTGTATACACACCTCTATTGTTTATTTATCCTACTGCTCCTGTATATTGTTCGTGTATATTAACAAACTACAAAATTGATGAAACAAAACTGCTAGTGATAGGAGACACTTAGTAATGATTAATAGATGGAATCAAAATAAAGACTTACAATGTGACTAAATAATAATAATTTTATACATAACAGTATATTTTTATATCTGTACTATCGGGTTGGTTAAAATTAATGCAGTTGTCATATATTCTAACTCATGTGCTGAACAAATTGCAACAACTGTACAATATTACACTTTACACTGGGCAAGGATGATTAATTGAAGACTAATATTTGGTACCATTTTGTGTTCATATGCTGAATGGGCCCCATAAATGATCACAGTAGGCTAGATGCATGCAGAAGCAGATGAGCATTCTCACCGTAGAGTTCTGACAATTAAAAATGCACAACAAGCATCAATTTTGTGATGTCATTTGAATAAATTGAAGGCCCACTTCTTTATAACACTTTTAAAAGTGTTTGTTAATGTGTATGGAATTGTACATAACATTCTTTGCACATCATTCAGAGGAGAGGGGGTTAGAGGCAAGTTTCTAATATAGATGCAGCATTCCCCCTCTATACCTTTGTTTTTTGGCATGTAAGTGATATCAGCCCCCATATCTGTGAGTTATGTTTACAATGATATGCCGCTGGTATCGAAACAAAAGAATTTACGCGGTATATGCACATTTCTATTAAGCTGTGTTGATATAGGAGGAAAACGACCGGGTATCGAATCGGTTAGCCAATGTAATCGTATCGTGTTACAGCTACGTACGATATTTGAGCCTCGATCGATCGACATCTGTCAAGACGCAAGTTATTGTTAGGAGTAATGCAATCCCTTGGTCTGATCTCATGCAGTTTTACGTCGTACTGACGTTACTTAAGTCGTTGAATTTGCGTGGGAGGGACTTGAATATTAGGGTGAAACAATTACCTGGGTATGCTATTGGGAAGAATTTTTAACCATATTATACAGAGGGACTATGTACTATACAAATGTATTGACAAAATGGTTTTAACTTTATAGTGTGTGTGTGTGTGTGTTTGTGTGTGTGTATGTATGTGTGTGTTTGTGTGCGTGTGTGTGTATGTGTGTGTTTATGTGTGTGTTTATGTGTGTGTGTGTTGTGTGTATCTTATGGTTAGATATGCATGTATTTTGCTCACACAAAGTGTGTCATTGGAGATCCCAGCTACTTCCCTGACAAAGTGAAGAAGGTTGGACAGGTGAGTTCATCTACCTACACCAGCACTGAGCATACAGCACGTTGTCATAGCAATGGTGAAGGAGGGGCCTCATCTGTAATCATTACATTTAGTTAACGCAAAAAGCTGGGGGAATAACAAACTGATGTATTAAATAAAGTCAAGAACAATAAATTTATTAGCACGATCCTGAAAAGTTTTAAAAAGTTCTAATCGATATGTAGTACAGTTTGGTGGAGTGTAATTTAGGGTTAATGTATAGAGTTTTTCACAACCATTGAAAATTGTTCATTAAGTGATTAATTAATTGATAATTGTTGTTAGTAATTTTTACAGCAAAAGACTTTTTGGTGATTTAAAATAGTTATTGGTTTTAAAAGATATCAACTATGATGTTTTGTGTGTGTGTCGCTACCTGGAGTTCAAGTCTATTGAGGGCAGCTTTGTGTACAGCAAAGATGGCAAGATCCACAAGGTGCCAAGCACAGAGGCTGAAGCGTTGACCTCAAGTGAGTGTGTTAACATCATCACATTATAATGGGTACATGTGCTGGCAAAAACATAAGTACAGTGCATTTCATGATAGTTGTCCAAAAATAAGTTTTTAAAAACAATGTTGTATTTACTCATTTTAACAATAAAAAGACTATACTGTACATGTACATGTATGTAAATGAAAATCTGATTGCACAGAAGTATTTTGTTATTAGTTGACAATATAAAAGTAAAAGTGGACTAGTTAATTGGCTTTAATTGCTAAGATATGTAAAATACATGTACATGTATGTAATTTGCTATGTTCAATTGCAAGCTTCACTGTCTGCAGTTGTACATGTGTGTTTGTCTGTGTGTGTGTTTACATAGGATAATCATTCACTTGTAATTCTTTTGCTGTTTGCTTTCAGATTGCTCGCACTAAGTGTGTCATTGGAGATCCCAGCTACTTCCCTGTGTGTGTGTGTGTGTGTGTGTGTGTGTGTGTGTGTGTGTGTGTGTGTGTGTGTGTGTGTGTGTGTGTGTGTGTGTGTGTGTGTGTGTGTGTGTGTGTGTGTGTGTGTGTGTGTGTGTGTGTGTGTGTGTGTGTGTGTGTGTGTGTGTATTATCGTTAAATATGTATTGTTTTTTGCTAATTAGTGAGCTCTGGTTATTGTTCAGATTGCTCGCACTAAGTGTGTCATTGGAGATCCCAGCTACTTCCCTGACAAAGTGAAGAAGGTTGGACAGGTGAGTTCATCTACCTATACCAGCACTGAGCATACAACACATTTTCATAGCAATGGTGGAGGAGGGGCTTCATCTGTAATCATTACATTTAGTTAACACATTTTAAGGCAAAAAGAAGGGGGAAAATCAAACTGATCTATCAAGAACAATAATTTTATTAGCATGATCCTAAAAAGTTTTTAAAAGTTCTAATCAATATGTTGTACAGTTTGGTAGAGTGTAATTTTTTAAAATTTAGAGTCAATGTACAGAGTGTTCCACAATCATTGAAAATTGTTCATCAATTGTTGTTACTAATTTTTACAACAAAAGAAGACATGCTGGTGAACTAAAAGAAGTAGTTATTGGTTTTAAAAGATATCAACTATGATGTTTTAATTAAAGGGGAACTGCCATGACTTTTATACATTTTAATTTTATTTGGTCTATATGAAGTATCTATTGGGTTGTATGAGTATTATAAATTTCAACGTATCAGTATGCTCTGGTGTTAAGATATATTGGTTTAAAGTTGACAATAATGGGCGCCATGATAAATTAAAGTTAAGGACCGCGTGACGTCACTGGTCTCCAATATGATGAGCGATTGAACCTTTGGGTCTACTACCATACCGTTTTGAGCCAACAAGTCATGAGTTCGACACCTCCAGCGAGAGTGATAGTAACAGTGTTTTACCAGCCGACCTTGCTGCACGTACGGTACGCGTGTTGATAACACAGCTTGGTGCTCGTGTCAGTACCAAGTGCGCTGCTCCCCAAACCGAACGCGAGTGTTGCTGTTGTAGGGAACCGGCACACATAAGGCACCTTTTTTGTGATGTGGAGGGTCTCCAGTGCATCACAGATCATCCTGAGTTTGTTGGAGCAATCCACTGACTTTACGCATCGCCTTAGTAGGTGTGATGGCGACAAGAGGGGATCCTATACATCTTCCTATTCCCAATAGGTAACGGGAGATTGTGTTACGCGAACTGCACTTGTAACTGTCTTATTAAAGCAACGTACATGCCATGTACACATGATTATTAACAAGCTGGATGTATAGTTGGGCGTAGCCCGACCTTCGCGTATTGGTGGAAGGTCGGGCTACGCCCAACTACTGGATGTATAGTTCTCTGCCCCGGGGCAAAACATGTTTAAAATATATTCTTATGAATGGTAGTTTGAAAATGTATACAGAGGAAGTGTAATCTAATCTTTTAAATATACAGATATTGATCTGTTGAAAAGTGTCATAGTCTTAATTATCATCGCAGATGCTTTGGTGGGGTGTCCCTGAGGGTACATAAGGTTACTCTACTGTCTTGCTAGCAGGACCCTCTACCCTGTGCTCCCTGTAGAAAAAGGTTCCACTACTCTCTTACTAGCAGGAACAAAGAGATTGAATTACTCTCTAGCTGTGCTCCATGTCCACAGTTAATTGAAATCCCACATGTCAAACTTGGTCGGGGGGTATAATCACTACGTCTGCTGTATTTTTATCCTACTGCTCCTGTATATTGTTCTTGTATATTAATGAACTTGAAAATTGATCAAACAAAACTGCTAGTGATAGGAGACACTTGGTAATGATTAATAGATGAAATTGAAATAAAGACTTACAATGTGACCAAATAATAATAAAGGCAATATTTGGTACCGTTTTGTGTTCGTCTGCTGAATGGGCCCCATAAATGAACACAGTAGGCTAGATGCAGAAGCAGATGACATATGGCAGGAATGCACAAAATTCTCTAGTCATTATTAGCAGCATCAATTTTGTGTTGTCATTTGAATAAATTGAAGGCCACTTCTTTTAAAACACTGAAGTACTTAAAAATTAAAAACAACATGTATGGAATTGAAAAGAACAAAAACTGTCACACAATAATAACATTCATTACACATCATTCAGAAGAGAGGTAGAGTCAAAGTTTCCAAAACAGATGCAGCATTCCCCCTCTATACCTTCGGATATCAGCCCCCATATCTGTGAATTATGTTTACAATTGAAACTAAAGAATTAAGCATACTATTAATTAAAATAATAATTTATATATATTATTATCGCTGTGTTGATGTAGGAGGAAAACGACCAGGTACATGTACAATGTTGCTGATCAAAACTGTTAGCCAATATAATCGTATCGTGTTACAGCTACGTACCGTATGATATTTCAGCCTCGATCGATTGACATCTGTCAAGACGGAAGTTATTGTTAGGAGTAATGCAATCCCTTGGTCTGATCTCATGCAGTGTTACGTCGTACTGACGTTACTTAAGTCATTGAATTTGCGGGGTATGCTATTGGGAAGAATTTTTAACCATATTTACAGAGAGTGGCTATGTACTGCATGTGTATTGACAAAATGGTTTAAACTTTAAGGTGTGTGTGTGTGTGTGTGTGTGTGTGTCTTATGGTTAGATATGCATGTATTTGCTCACACAAAGTGTGTCATTGGAGATCCCAGCTACTTCCCTGACAAAGTGAAGAAGGTTGGACAGGTGAGTTCATCTACCTACACCAGCACTGAGCTACAGCACGTTGTCATAGCAATGGTGGAGGAGGGGCCTCACCTGTAATCATTACATTTAGTTAACACATTTTAAGCAAATAGCTGGGGGAAAATCAAACTGATGTATTAAATAAAGTCAAGAACAATAGATTTATTACCACGATCCTGAAAAGTTTTAATCGATATGTTGTACAATTTCACAAACATGGTAGAGTGTAATTTTTAAAATTCAGGGTTAATGTACAGAGTGCTCCACAACCATAGAAAATTGTTCATTAAGTGATTAATTAATTGATAATTGTTGTTACTAATTTTGACAGCAAATGAAGACATGCTGGTGAACTAAAATGAGTAGTTATTGGTTTTAAAAGGAATCAACTAAAAAATAATAATAGTTTATTATTTATTAAAATTGATGGTTTGTTTTAAAGTAATATAAGTACTATAATAAATCCTGCGTGAGGATTTTACGTTCTAATATTTTTCTAGCTACATGTATCACTTCATGCAATATAACATGTCAAATTAATACTTGACCACATAATAGTACCTCGTAAAGAGCACGATCGTATATCATTTGGTTGATATTAAATTATTTAATAGGCAGGAATCAATCCTCAGTGTAAGCACTTTAACTGATATCATATACACATGTACATGTAAAAAAGAAACATTCTTTATGAAGGATATAAAGCAAGGAAACTAAATGTAGTAAAATAAATCCATACATGTAATTATGTATATAATGTATATCATAAATGTATCTCACTGTTATCATTCCAAATCATGTTCCCTTGCTTTTTACACCTTGTGCTGTCACTTCAGATCATTACGGGATCAAATAAATATTTGAATTTATGATTTGATTGTACAAAATGCAAATGGCAAAACACATACAGATACATGTGCGTACATTAGGAGGCACGTAGTTGCATGCACTTCCTTATGGAACATTGGAGATCACTAATTGTTTAAGTACCTCATAATGATCATATATGATTTTTTTTGTTATTAAATTATGCACTAGACAGTAATCAACTTTTGCCTCGGTGTAGGGCACACAATAAATCTTGTTCCCTTGCTTTTGTATACCTTTAAATCCTATATGCCGCCAACATTGTCACAGAGAATGTTTGCAATTTCTATTTGTATTTTCTAAGGCTACAGAATAGTGATTTTACAATATGCCGTCATCATGACAGAAGTATCAGTGTGGGGGTGGGGTTATGATTGCAATAACTCAATATCAAATAAAATCAAGAACAATAAATATAGGGATTGGGGGTGCAATAATTACTCCTACAATGGCACTTTATAGAACAGCATTATTTATGTTGCTACATTTCAATATAGGAATAATTATTGTATATCCAATCTCTTGTTCTTCACATACCACAAACTTTCTCTAAGAGAATGTTTTTATATCTTGTTTCATTCATTTTTTCATTAGTAACTATATTGCACAGCCCATACAAATCCCCGCATGACAAAATCCAGTCATAAAATTCCTATACTTGTAGCATTGCATGCTTAAATTCCATCATAGCTGGTGTAATTAGTAAACACCTCAGTGCAGATAGGCCTAAACAATAGTGGCCTTAGATGAATTAATAGTCCTATATATACACCTGTATATGATTACAGGAATGCATTCCTGTAATCATTGAATGAAAATCGACTGGAAAAATGGAAATCATTTTGATGTTGTAACATCTCAGCTGTAAGGGTAATTGTTATTACCTTACACAATGTGTATCACCTATGGGTTACATGCTTACTGTGTACATGTGCCAATCATGTGGTAGAAAGTGCATTATGTACAGCAGTGCCATTGGGATGTGTATGACCGATGTACATCAATGCATGTGAGGTCCGTTTTGAACAGCTTTTTTAGCCGGTTCACCTCTTCAATACACTAGGTACTAACCTTGATACATGTACATTTTGGATCAAATGTTAATACATGTACGTACAAACCAGCTAGTGTTCTTACCTGTGACATTGCAACATAGGCCATACCTGTCCCAAAGATGTCACTACAAACCATGTACATGTACATGTAATTCAAAGCCCTCTCCAACCAAATGGAGGGGTGCAATGGACGATGGAGCAGGGTTGCCCAACATCTCGTCAGTTTTCATTTATTAATTAACTATAATTGTTGTTAATTATTATGACAAACTGGTGAACGAAGATTAGTATTGATCACAAAATATATAGATTAAAATTCCTCAATGAAAGTAGGTAATTACATATAGACACACTTCGCAGCATGACCCCCCTACCCTTGGGGTAAGGGGGAGGGAGGTCAGATTGGTGTAGTTGATAAGGCAATGTAGTGGCAGAGGGGGAGTCATGGGTTCGATCCCTGGTCAGGCACATTGTACCCTTTAGTCTTAAGGAAAAAAAAGGATACACATTTGTACACTCACACATCTTAGGAGGGGCCTCATCTATATGATCTATAGTGCTACGTAATTCGAAATTGATCTAATAAAACAATAAATAATATAGTTTTAAATAATGTTACATTAGTTTTGACTGAATTTTGGGCAGTTAACAAGAGTATAAAACAAAGTTATTTTTAAATATAATCATGAGCATATGATGTTTTCTTAATTTGAACATTTGAGCTAAAGTACTATCCTAAATCCTGCATGTAATTTCTACTTCATAAAATATTTTTTTCATTACATGCTGTCACTTCACATGATTATAACATCAAATGTGATTGTACAATGCACAAACAACATATACATGTACATACATTAGGAGGCAAGTAATTGCATGCACTTCCTTATGAAACATTGGAGATCACTGATGACCACACTTTGTATTGTACCTCATAATCATTATGATGTTAGTAATTTCATGCACTTCCTAATGAAAATTGGAGCTGTCTGCAGTTATACATACATGTACAGTGTGTGTGTGTGCAGTGTAATTTGCTAACTCTGCAAACATGTACATGTACATGTGTTCAATTGCAAGCTTCACTGTCTGCAGTTGTACACATGTGTTTGTGTGTTGTGTGTGTTTACATATTGATAATCATTCACTTGTAATTCTTTCGCTGTTGGCATTCAGATTGCTCGCACTAAGTGTGTCATTGGAGATCCCAGCTACTTCCCTGACAAAGTGAAGAAGGTTGGACAGGTGAGTTCATCTACCTACATGTACACCAGCACTGAACATGGCATGTGTGCCTATTGATGTAGTCATAGCAATGGAGGAGGAGGGGCCTATCTGTAATCATTACATTTAATTAACACATTTTAAGGCAAATAGCAAGGGTAAAATCAAACTGATCAAATAAAGTCTAGAACAAATTAATTATTTTATTCTAAAAGTGGTTTCTGATAGCATTTCTGATAGCATTTCACAAACATGCTAGAGTGCAACAATCATCCATAATTTATATGTAACCACAAAAAGTTAATTAACAGGTAGTTGTTACTAATTTTGACAGCAAAAGAAGACATGCTGGTGAACTAAAATGACTTTAACTAAAAAATAAATATTGAAAAAAAGATTTTATTATTAAATTGATGGTGTGTTTTGAACAAATATAAGTACTATCCTAAATCCTGCATCAAGATTTTAGTTCTAATATTCTTTATGCTATCACTTAAAACACATCAAATTAACATTTACCCACATTTTGTGTAGTACCTCATTATCTTTTTGATCATATATTATCAGTAGGCAGTAAGCAACTCTTTAAAATCCTCAGTGCATGGTACATATTATAATATCATGAGTGGCATTACAGCAGCAAAAGTTGCAATTGTATTTCTATGAACTTTACACATCATTTTAATCTCAGTGTAGGGCACACAATAAATCTTATTCCCTTGCTTTTGTATACATTTACCTTCAAATCCTATATGCCGCCAACATTGTAACAGAGAATTTCTTTTTGTAGTTACTATATGGTTACTGAATAATAATTTTGCACTATGCAATCATCATGTCATAAGTATCAGTTTTTTTTTTTTGGGGGGGGGGGGGGGGGGGATAGGATTGCAATAACTCAATACTGCAGGGACATGTATGGACCAAATTAATCCTGCGACTTTTTTTTTGCTAAGAACACTGTTCATAGCATGTATGGGATGGTAAATGGCTTAATAATATGACATATTATTGTTTACTTTTGTATACAAGTTTCATACCAAGATCTGCAAGGACACTTTCCTTATATATAAAGCTTTTGATACATGTATGACTGACGTTCATTAAAACCCTATACCAAGTTATGCTATCTGAGAAGAGCAAGACAGCATCATAAGTATTGGTCTTTTGTGATTGTTAAAGGACAGTGTCTGAAAAACTGGTCATCATTCAAGAGCCCACAAACAATGTATGCAAAAAAAATTCATCACTCATGTGAAAAACAAAGCACTTGCATTGACAATAATTGACAATAATTGGGAATATAGTCTGACATTGCCACACCCTTGTGAAAGTGCGAGGGTGTGGCTATGTCAGACTAATGTGTATAGTCCTAAGCATACCTGCAGGGTACATACAATTTATAACATGGTTTGATGTGGCTTTGTAAGGTTCTGTAATTCCTTATCTGTTTGGCCCAAAACTTGGAAGGCCTATTCAGCTCTTAAGATACTTAGTACATTAGACATGTGTTTAAATAAAAACTAGCATGTTAATGGCGACCATTTTACCTAAGCTGAAAAAGTGAGTTATTAGCAGCTCTCACCTTCAAAGACAACTGAGTATGTGTTTGTGTGTGTGTGTGTGTGTGTGTGTGTGTGCATGTGTGTGTGTGTGTGTGTGCATGTGTGTGTGTGTGTGTGTGTGTGTGTGTGTGTGTGTGTGTGTGTGTTGGGTAGATATTTTGTATTTTAAGGCTGGATAGGTCAGTTCATCTACCTACACCAGTGCCTATTTAATATGTATATTAATATCAAGGGCAAAATCAAACTGATCAAATAAAATCAAAAACAAAATAGTTTTATTGATGATCCCAAATCCTTGATAAGGTGGTTTCCAATTGATATATGTTAGAACATTTCACAAATACGTAAATTTAATGTTAATGTGTGATCATTGAAAATTGTTCATTTAATTAACTATAATTGTTGTTAATTATTTTGACATACTGGTGAACGAAGATTAATATTGATCACAAAATAAATGTTTAATAATTCCTCAATGAAAGTAGGTAATCACATATAGACACACTTCACAGCATGACCCCCCTACCCTTGGGGTAAGGGGGAGGGGAGGTCAGATTGGTGTAGTTGATTAGGCAATGTGGTGGCAGAGGAGGGGCCATGGGTTCAATCCCTGGTCGGAAAAATTGTACACCCTTTAATAAAAAAGGATATACATTTGTACACGCACATGTCTTAGGATGGGCCTCACCTGTAATTGATAGTGCTACATAATCAACTGATATTTAGGTAGAGAGAAATTGATCTAATAAAACTATAAATAATATAGTTTTAAATAATGCTACATTAGTTTTGAACGAATTTAGGGCTGTTAACAAGAGTAAAAAACAAAGTTATTTTTAAATATATTCGATTTAATCATGTCAATATGATGGTTTCTAAATTTGAACATTTGAGCTAATGTACTATTCTAAATCCTGCATGTAATTTCTACTTCATAAAATATTTTTGTCATTACATGCTGTCACTTCACATGATTATAACATCAAATGTGATTGTACAATGCACAAACAACATATACATGTACATACATTAAGAGGCAAGTAATTGCATGCACTTCCTTATGAGACATTGGAGATCACTGACCACACTTTGTATTGTACCTCATAACCATTACGATGATATATTATTTGGTTGATATTAAATTATGAAATAGTAATCAACTTTTTAAAATCCTCAGTGTATGGGCACACAATAAATGTCAATAAACCTAATGTTGTAGGCAAACATGTCATCTGTATGATACATATATACATTACAACAACAAAAAAGGCAGTTGTCTTTCTATGAATGTTATACATTATTAGTTACTAGATCACATTGTTAATGACTCTGACTGATACGGATAAATGTGCGATTGATAATAAAAAACAATATCTATGAGAATGTTGGTGATGTACAGGTGAGGTATGCTTGAAATCAAGGGAAAATGATTTTAAATTAACTTAAAATAGCTTTTAATTGATGGAAAACATTATACTAATATAAAAACTGAAAGCAAACATAACTGAAAAGAAATAAATATAATTATAAATTTGAGGCTCCAGTGTTCTATTTGAATTTTAATAATTTAAACCTACCTAATGTATCTATTTATAACTTCATGATAGGTATATACATGTACATGTGTAGCTTGAAAGAGCTACAGTCTGTTGTTGAGTAACATTTCCATTTTGGAGTTATTGAAATCTTGGTATTTCTGCATTGTACTTTTCTTCTGTCATTGTTTGCTTTTTTGCTGTTTATTTAATTTAGAAACGAAAGTACTTAATTAAATACAATTTGCAGCTTTTAACTAACCATCCACCCTATATTTATTAACATTGAAATGCATAGCTTTTTATTAATTAACCATTAAATATTTCACCAGCATGTCTACTTTTGCTGTTAGAACTTTTTACAACAATTACCAGTTAATTAACTGTTTTCCTTGATTGAGGAACACCGATGAAGGATGATAATGATAATGATAAGGATGATGATGGGTAAGGGGGAGGTCAGATTGGTGTAGTTGGTAAGGCAGTGTGGTGGGTTCCATCCCTGGTTATACAAACAACAAATAGCATGTACTACACAGATTCCTAAGTGGAGGTATTAAGCACATTGATATGTGAGTATGTGTGTGTGTGTGTGTGTGTGTGTGTGTGTGTGTGTGTGTGTGTGTGTGTGTGTCTGTGTGTGTGTGTGTGTTATGGATAGATTATTGTATTTTATATTTTGCTGTTGGCTTTCAGATTGCTCGCACTAAGTGTGTCATTGGAGATCCCAGCTACTTCCCTGACAAAGTGAAGAAGGTTGGACAGGTGAGTTCATCTACCTACACCAGCACTGAGCATGGCATAGCATGTGTGCAGCATGTTGTCATAGCTTTTAATTCAAGGTTGATATACAACCACAATAATATAAAATCGTTAATAAATTAACCCCAAACAGTTAGTTAACCAATAATTATTGTTACTAATTTTAACAGCACATACTGGCTTATATATTGATAAAAAATCCTAAAACCTTCCTAATTATTGCAAAATAATGGTAATTGCATCAAGTCGCTTACCATCTGCTCGATTCAGACCAGTGGGCTCTAGCCGACAAGGAACATTGCTACATTGGTTAACTGAATTTAAGGCAATTATAACAAGGGTAAAAGCCAAGTAAAATATTTATTCTATTAACACAAATTAATCATGGGTTTCAAAATTTGAAAATTTTGCTAATGTACCATTCTAAATCATGCGTGCAATTCCTACTTTCAAAAATATTTGTTTCATTACATGCTGTCACTTCACATAATTAAATCAAGTCAATATTTTCTTATGAAACATTGGAGACCACAGACCATTTTAAATGTCAATAAACCTAATGTTGGTATTATAATTGATCAAAAGTAGAATTGGTCACATGACTAATTATCACAATCATGTGTCACTTCCCATGTTATATAACAAATTACTCAAATAATTAGCAATTACTCTAACTGACACAGGTACAATGTACATATGCAATTGATAATGAAATAATATTGGTGATGTGTAGGTGGGAGGTTGCTTGCAATGAAGGAATTATTTTTTTTAAGTTTAACTTTACATATTTTTAATTGCTGGAAAATATACTAATATAATAACTTGCAATATAATCTTTTTTAACATTTAAAGAAATATACATGTAATAAATTAACTATAAAGTTATGTTTAGGAACTACATGTATCACCCTCCTGTATCCACCCCTTAAGAGGAGGGACTGGGCATTGGCCCACACTAGTGTTAAGTTCAGGCGGCCTTAGAAGTTGGTGACCACCTTGGACTTGGGGGTGTTTGTCCTTGTGCAAGGTTTGAAGCAAGTCTTGAGAAAGCTTGGACGGCTTCCTTGCCCCAAGCTCCATATGACTCCACCACAAGGGGAATGCAAGTCCATCACAGCTCAGAACACTTAGCATCATTGGCCGAGTGCTTTCTTAGCTCTGTGGCAACTGCTGCTGACCCTGCTCTGTAGAGACCCGCTTCAGCGAGAAGGGATGGGTTTAGTGGAGAAGTCACAGAAAGGTCAAAGGCAGCTGGCTTGCCACAGAGCCAATTTAATCCTTAATGAACTGAAACCATACACAACTGAAAAGATGTTATGTGTATTTGAAGCTCCAATGTTCTATATGATATTTGTAAACTCACCAAATTTATTTATGTATAAACTCACAAAACTAAATCCAGATTCAATGACCAGTAGTACTCATTTTCGTCTTAATAAATGACAGGTACATGTATATACATGGAGCTTCGTTAAGAGATTCAAACTGTCATTGAGTAAAAATTTCCACTTTGGAGTTATTAGAAGTTGATATCTTGGTGTGTACTTTTCTTCTGTCATAATCTTTGTGTTTGGCTTTCAGATTGCTCGCACTAAGTGTCATTTGAGATCCCAGCTACTTCCCTGACAAAGTGAAGAAGGTTGGACAGGTGATTTCATCTACCTACACTAGCACTGAGCATAGCGATGGAATGGAGGAGGGGCCTCTTGTAATTATACCTTTAGATAGTGGTGCCAACTGGCAAATAAAAAGTTTATTGACATGATTTAAAATTCACAAACATGTACTAGAATCTAATGTTTTTAATTCAAGGTTGATGTACAGTGTACCACAATCATATAAAACCCCAAATGGTTAGTTAACCAATAATTGTTGTTACTAATTTTAACAGCACATGCTGGCTTAAATATTGATAAAAATCCTAAAACCCTCCTAATCTAAATAAAGTTTATAACTCCTAAGCAGTAGTAGTTAATTAGACAATCTGCAGCTATTAACAAATATACCCACCCTACGTGTTTTAACATTAATATTAAGGTAGGACAATAGATGATGATTTGGGCAATCTAATTGGTTACTTGCAGGTAATAGAAACCTTGTTCAGTTGCATTGTGAGGCACATATATACATGAGTACAATAAAAATGAAGAAAGATAAAGAATCAGCATGACTTTTGTTACCCTTGGGGTAAAGGGAAGAGGAGGTCAGATTGGTGTAGTTCATAAGGCAGTGTGGTGGTAGAGCATGGGTTCTGGGAGATCAATGGCCAATAAATATTGAAGTACACATGTACATGTAGTACTAAACACCTCAGTGCTGTAAATAGTTTGAATGTACTGTAATTCCTAAGTGAAGATATTAAGCATGTTGAATATTATTCACTATGCTTCTTCAAAACCGAGAGAAATTGATAAAGTTTGATGATTTTGTTCCTTTGCAGCTGTTTTAGATCAAAATGTAAGCGCCAAGCTTCATTCCATGCAAAATTTCAGACCCTACATGTTTTAATGTATGCATGTGTGTTTGTTATGGATAGATATTTTATGTTTTGCTGTTGGCTTTCAGATTTCTTGCACTAAGTGTGTCATTGGAGATCCCAGCTACTTCCCTGACAAAGTGAAGAAGGCTGGACAGGTGAGTTCAGATACCTACACTAGCACTAAGCATACCATGTGTGCCTATTGATATACAGCAACGTTAATTTTAGGCAGGGTAGAAAGATATGGATAAAACAATTATAGTTTATTGACATGATTTAATCCTTAAGATTTTACAAATTGATAGTTTTAAAACAATTTCATTTATTTTTTAAATAATAGTACATACAATAAACAAAGACGCAGTTCAAATACATATCTAATATTGATATGCATAAATTGGAACATTTCACAAACATGTAAGTGAATGTTTAGAATACAAGTTTACATGTTCAGGAAAATCGTTGATAAATTAATTACAAACAGTGTGAATTATACATGTGTTATTATTGCTACAAATTATAACGGCAAAAAAGAAGACATATAATAATAAGTTACTTAAAACGTCCCACTTTACTAGCAGTCAGGTTGTTTTACATGCAGCTCAAATGGAGGCACTTTAGTATGCATAAATGTCACAGTCTGAACAATAAATGAGTGACCTCTCACATAATAAATGATGGGGTATAAACTTAGGATGTTTAATAATAAACAATCTGATATCATATAGATAATACCAGTTGACCAAAAAGAACACAATGTTTTTTTAAATGAATAAAAGTTCTTAATCAATAGATCAATTTTAAATGAACTTTTACGAATATACAATCTTTCATTACGTTAACTAGACAAACATGAACTACATAATTAATGTTCAATGTAACTGCAGAATTTAAAAAATGTGATTGAAATTTTACAGTTACCGGTAATATTTTTATGAACATTGTTTTGAAGAATCACTAGTGCATAACTGTAATACCAAATCAAATGGTGGTTCTTAGGAGTAACTAGATATGCCAACGCTGTTCCACTGCATATCCAGATCTTATGCTACTGATAAAGAATTATTAAGTTGAACCTTGAACTTTAAAAACTTTGATAATAAAGGGCTTTGAATATATTGATATATCAGGGGTTTGATTCTAATTGGATGGTGTATGACCAACATTATCAGTTGTTATGGATACTATAATATATCACATGACTCCTCTGTGGTACAGCACATCTGTACTACAGTGTACATGTACAGTCCTCCACAGGACCACACTGAAAGCTGACATATTGTGTTTGTAACCTGTGCGCCATTCAGGCTAAAGTGAAACAATTTTCATAGCCAGTCCACATTTCAGTATACGAAATACATGTGTACAGCAAAGATGGCAAGATCCACAAGGTGCCAAGCACAGAGGCTGAAGCGTTGACCTCAAGTGAGTGTATGTGCATGTGTGCTGATGGGTGTGTGTATGCATCAGTAGATGATTTATGAAGGAAGGTCAACTAAATCTTAGGTGTGGAAAATGGGTACATGTACATGTGCTGGTAAAAATTGATTTATGCCCCTGTATTATAAAAAAAATAGTTCATACAATTTCAATTCAGCATTGTTGTATTACAATTACATTTGTTAAAGTGGCTACATGTACTAGTATGCATCAATACAAAGTTAGCACAAGGTATTACGCTATGATCGTAGCATAATACATGTACCTCGTAACGAGATTAATATTATTTTCATAGTATAACTGCTGAGTAATTCCATATATATATATTTGTAATGAATTGTGACTTATCCAAAAATATGAAAATACTAATCACACCAAACTTGTACCATAGTTAGCTAACCATACCCCAAACATATATAACTTAAAGGCTTACTGGGACACATATCCTCAGGGCTGGGACAGCACAAAAAGTAAACTTTTAAGTTATATATGTTTGGGGTATGGTTAGCTAACTATGGTACAAGTTTGGTGTGATTAGTATTTTCATATTTTTGGATACATGTAGGTCACAATTCATTACAAATTCATGACCTTATTCATGTAACATACCAAGAAGTTATTAATTTTATGTAGACCTCTATCTTAGCAATGTTTTGTATATATTCGAATCAATAAGAATGTTTCAGGACTCAGGATATGCTCAACCGAGTTAACTGAGGTTATGAAAAAAATGAACATTTTAATTAGTTGTATATTAAAAGCTGTACACTATAGGGCATACAAATGTACAGCATTTTTGCATACTACTATGGGGAGAACACATGGGGAAAATAGCAGCATGTCCAAAATGAAACTATAAGGGTGGCAAATATATATATATATGGAATTCCTACGCTGTGTTACATTAAATATTACTTGTAATGCAATGTTGTGGCTTTGTTTGCATGTCAGCATCTCTTTGTTCTGACAAGCGGTAAAGCACGTAAATTTTTATAAATGACATTACTCGTGACATTATGCAGTAGTGATGTAACCCTAGGTACATACATGGTTAAGCCAACTATCATCTTATTGCATTGAATGGGCATGGGTGGTGGTTAATCAAGCATGGGCGTTAATAATTTATTGGTGATAACATGTACTAGATAAATTCATTCACTAAGGATATATGCAGTTCAACTTTTTTACTCATTCCAGGTCCAGGTCAGACAATTACCAGGCCACCATGGGTCCTGCTCATCATCTACATGTAAATGTTAGGCCAAATATGTACACCCTTCACACAATACATGTACACCCTTCACACAATACATGTACACCCTTCACACAATTCATGTACACCCTTCACACAATACATGTACACCCTTCACACAATTCATGTACACCCTTCACACAATACATGTACACCCTTCACACAATACATGTACACCCTTCACACAATACATGTACACCCTTCACACACTACATGTACACCCTTCACACTACATGTACACCCCTCACACAATACATGCACACCCTTCACACAATACATGTACACTTGAAGCCATTTGACTTCTCTGCGGTCCAAAGTCAAATTGAGACTGTGAAGCAGCAGCAGCAGCAGCAGTAGGAGGTGTGGTGCTCCCCCCACTAGCTCAACTGTGTACTGTGGACTCACTTAACTCCCCTGGCTAGTTTGCGTGCTGTTCTGCGTGCTTTTATAGAATTTAGAATTACTGTGATGTTCCTTTTGCCATGCATAGGTTTGTTTGAGTTATTATGTGAATATAATAAAAAGTGGCAGAAATAGAAAAATGAACTAGAATGGCATGGCTTGGTATAGAGACTGCTAATGGCTCCAATTGTGCTCTCTGCCCTGATAGCGCCCATGAACCCCTTGGCCATCATGCGGTGACCTGCAAATATGCTGTTCTAAGGCACAACAAGCTAAGGGACATTCTGGTTGAGTCATTCCACCAGGCCCACATTCATGTGCAAGTTCTGGTCTCAGCCAGGATCGTTCTCACTCCCGGACAGTAGACATTCGAGTTTTTGACTGGGATCATGGTAAGCCTGCAGCTCTGAACCTGGCTGTCGTTTCACCACTCAATGCAAACATTTTAAATGAAGCGGGTATGACAGCTGGTGCAGCAGCACAGGCTGCTGAGGTGAGGAAGCACACAGCCAATGGTCAGAGGTGTACTGATTTGGGATGGTCCTGCATACCTCTAGCTGTTGAATCGTATTAAAAAGAGAAGCCCAGATGTGTTTCACACTTAACTTCTTGCCACACGACTGGCTGTTCACACTTCAAGCAGCAAGTCAAAGATGATTTTCAAGCTATACAGCCGACTGAACCTGGCTCTGACTAGATCAATTGCCAGAGCAATCATCTCAAGATTTATCACCCTAGCTGATTTTGGAGCTTGTCATTAGTAGGTTATAAAAGGCTTGCATGCTGTAGCAATGTTTCTCTGCTGTACAGTCATGTAAATGTATCTTTCAACCACACGTGCAACTTTGATCTTTATGACCGAATTCTGTGTAATACAATGCAAGTAGACTTCTAATAAATAAACTTTCTCCATAAGAAAAGTAGCTAGTATAGGATTTGAAGGCAATAGTGTTGAGAAATTAGTTAAGGGTTCTTATAATTACTGCACATTTGTTGTCTTTACGTTTGCCAGTATTTCATTTTTAGTTTCCCTGCAGTGCTACACCAACTTTTCCATATAAAACTTTTCTATTTCCGTAGTTACACGGAACGATTTCTGTCGATTTGTCGCTCCGAATTAGAAAGGAATTCTAGCTCAATCACAACCAATCTACATGTAAGCTACTTTTTAATAATAGACCACAAAATCCAACAATCGCCGGAAGTGGAGCAGGACCCGGCCTGGCGGACCGAGGTTCCTACAATTGTGGGTTTGAAACCACAAAGGAATCGGTCATGAAATCAGCTATGAATACATAGTGTTATTTAGCGGCTGTTCCGTTCCGTTCCCAGTATTACGGTATAATACCTCAGTTAAGTGGTCTGACATTTCAAATGGTAAGTATTACGTTAATTTTATATCCATGCATGCATAACCATTTTTATTGGGTTACGTGACTCTAGGCAACCTTCTACATGTTAGTTCTATTAAATTTGAGCCCTAAATACATTTTATCTTAGCAAGACATATAAATGAAATAAACCAGAATTTATTGTAGAGACTCCATACATTATATTGGCTCTAAATTTGAATGCCAAGTGTGTAAAATACATTACTTGCACTTTAGGAATTATTTGGATCTTAAAGTCATGCACGTGACATATATTATAAGAAAAATGCTGCACTGCCACATGCATGTTTGATTTGCTTCTCTCTCTAACAAATTCTGATAGAACATTTCCTACAGGAGTACCGGTACTACAGCCTACACGTACCGCTACACCAGCGTTAGAGAATGTTTTTACGTAATTCGTTCAGTTTTTGTGTATAGAATGGTTATGACATACATGCATGCAAAAATGGCACTGGTCAGGCCAGTACATGTCGAACCTTTACTAGTAATGAAAATCATTACGTACTGCGGTTGTTCAGCGGCTGTTCCGTTCCGTTCTTACACATCAGGGCTATTAATATTACTTCGTGCTGATTTGATATGGTAAGCTTTACATGTACAGCATTTGTAAATTCCAGCTGCTTTTTGGTTTCATTCTGATTGTAGGCAACGATCTAGGCCTATGGATTAATTGAACTAATTTTAAGTTTCAGGTACACGTTGACATGGAAAAACTGTTATCTAGGCCTCTATGTGCGCGTACTGACGAGCCAAAAGATTTAATTAAAACTCCAACTGGCCATAAAGTTGTAGTTGGTCAGCACAACATACCAATGATGTCATGTGGAGCATGCTGGCCGCATGGTATGGCCTGATATACACATAACGAGCTATTATGAAAGCATAGCAGACTGTACTGTAGTCATCTAGCGAGAGGATATCTGTTGTGGTGTGTATTGTATGAAATAGTTGTATCATTTTTCATATATATATATACTTATATCATACCGTTGGTAATTAAAAATTCTATTTCGATCATGCAGTTCGATAGGATTTGGTCTTTTTCAAAGGGAATTGTAGTTCCCCTGGTCTAGATCTGGTCTAAAATATATTGTAGTCACTGACACAACTAACCTACAAATGCATAATTTGTGTATCACGCGGGTATTGCCTTTATGGGATTGAGACTGTGGTGACCAGTGGCACATAAAATGAACTTGCAGTTGTGTTATCAATTACATCTTATTATCACACTGTATTGATCTGCTACTTTGCTTGCCTCAACATGTTCCCCTGTTTCAACAATCCAGGCGGTGAGTTTCCAATGTTTACTTGTGAAATACCATATTTATTATGCCCTCTACTTTATACATAACTTTGACACACCAGAAGGTAAGTGCTGTTTCATCTAACATGTCATATAGCAGTACATGTGTACATGGTACTAAGTTCATTGCCTTTGTAACAGTTTGAACCAGTGTTGCCGCGATTAAGTACTTGCCCATAATCGTTTTAATCGCGATAATCGCAATATACGCATTTAATCGCGATATTTAATCGGCGATATAATAATTATTAATAAGCATTAATAAACCTTACGTAAGTGTGATCAGATGTCACAGAAAGAAGCTAAACCTATGTACGTGCCACAAAAAGAGGATGTGGTTAGTGTGGATCGTACTGCGCATAGAAGTTCAGCATGGCAATATTATAAGAAGGCTCTAAATTCATCCTGGGTTGTGTGCTTGAAGTGCTGCAAATGGGTATCAAGACATGACAACAACACTACCAACATGAGGTATCACTTGAAGTCTGCCCATGGAATAGAGTTGTCTTCAGAAGGCAAAGAGTAACTGAGCCCTTTAAAGATCAAGTATGAAAATTATCTGAAATTGTATGTTCAATGTAGCAGCTGTCAGAACGAAGGCACCAGCAGTACCTGTAGCACTAGCAAGATATTTATCAGTAAAAATATATCACAGAAAAAAAGATGGAGACTTTTGCCAAATCGGCTCAGTAAATGCATTTTTCTTAAGAAAAACTCTAAATTTCTGTAGCATATAGCCATATACGTTCAAGATGACAATAGAGTGAATATATACATGTGATATGATTCGAACTAGTTCTATTAAGAAATAAACTATGCCCTATATTTTCCATATACTTTTTCCGTTAACGTCCGCATACTTTTATCGCGATTGATAGCATCATTAATCGCGATAAATCGTTAATCGCGATATAACATTTTAATCGCGATATATCGTAAATCGCGATATATCGCGGCAACACTGGTTTGAACTAACTAGTTGATGACCACATTACCTTAACACCAACATGTATATTAGGACAAATCAATAGCTGTACAGGAGTAATTGCTTGAAGCACTCAGTCTATGAACTTATATATCAATACTTTTAAGTACAATCACAAAACAACATTCATGCATGCTAAACACATAGCATGTAGCATGTAGCTATTTTATATAGCATATGTACAGTGCTCAAAATCAGGACTCAATTTTGATCGGCGATTTGACAGATCAATAATAGATTAAATTCAGATTTGTTTGGACATCCATTTATACGTGTGTTATTGTGTAGAACAAGTACGTTAATATCAGATACACAAAAATGAGCCAAACAGTGCTGGTTCAAGGTGAGTCAATCTGCAGATATAAAGCCACACTTAAAGCTTAAGATGTGAATGACTATGTAAACATGTTAGTTTTGTTCCACTAAGAAATGGATATAGGTAGAACATGTTTAGGTAACTACTCGCTATGCTGTGGAATAGATTTAAGTGGGGCCCTATCTCTTATGTTGGACCCCACACCATACTCTCTCCTTGTATTGTCCTAGAAGCATGTTCCTTCTTTGGATGCTGTTATAGTCTGCTTGCTTACCATACAGATCTTCACTATTATTAAACACGCCTGCTATAAAACATGTAATTTGATCGCGGTTTAGCTGAATGTCTCAGCTATGTACACAGTGTGTGGTTATTCACATAGGTATACTGTACACTGTGTACACCCTTTAACTAAAGTCAGCGATCGCCGATAGCATCGGGGAAGTAGAAATTAACACGCCACTTTTTATCCAATTTTGGGGTCCAAATAATTGGTGTGATACATTATTTTCAGTACCGCAATTTAAAAATTCAGTGAATTGAAAAATAACGACGACATAATTATTCATATTGTTAAAACACTAAGTACATGTGGCTCTAATTACATTCATGAATTATGGCACAAAGGAACAGCTCATGGATACAAAGATGTACAATTTACACTAAGTAAACTATGGATTTTCAGTTAGTTTAGTGAGTTGTTTTTAGGTCAGAGTGTCTAAAGATGGCACCAGTAAAGAGGCAAAAAGATTCTGTTTTTAAAAACCAAACCGACAATATGTAAGTAGAATACAAGAATGTTTGCATTAGGAGTACAATTACACATACAATCAAAATAATTTGTCCATTTTTACACCATTCAGAGCTTATATGCAGTATTGTGGGCATGAATGTAATGTTTTCATTAAGAAGCCATTAACATTTACTTCCTTGATGATGTCGAGGCTTTTTTTTTTGCAGTACTATGTAAATCTCAAATTACATGTTTTATAACGAGTTCCACATGTAGACATTATCACAATACTTGTATACCTAAAGTTTACGACAGCATTGAGGAAGTATTTTGTGATGTGGTGATCACAAGTACATTAAGAGGCAATATTGCGGTCCATGCACTAATAGAGAGCTTTTTTTATCTGTGATATTGAAGTAAGGTTTTCCCTGATTTTATCAATGTTTAGGGTTTCTATTTTTCAAGTAAAAAAAAAGATTATTTATTTAAATTCATTTTTTAAGACTTAATTTGGTCTTGTGTTGATCCTCCATTGCGATTGGTTTCTATGAAATATGAGGCATCCAAAACAACTTATCTCATATTTTTTCTATGTTAATATATTGTTTATAAAGTTGTTTGGAACCCCATTCTACATAATAGTTAGACATTGGATCCCGAAGGTGATAGCATCTAACTGATTTAGACTATAACAACGCGCATGTTGATGTTTACGTATTGTACTGTTAAAGTTTTACTGCACATGCATGGTTTCTGTATCAATGTGATATGAAAATTTGTTGACTTGTTCATTGACAAGAGAGCTAAAAAAATCAATGGTAAAAAGTTATATGAAGATTTGCTGACTTGTTCGTTGACGAGAGAGATTTTTAAAAACCCCCAGCAAAAGCTTGCCATCGTGACTTGTGAAGTAGATTGCTAGAGGGCGGGTACTCAAGTCTGTTGACTTGACTCAATTGTTGTACAGGAAGATATAGCCATATATAACTCCAATATCTACCACTTCGAAGATCACAGCGGAAAGCTGGTGGTGTTCGTAGCACAATTTTACTTTTTACATAAAAAATAACCCAGTTTGATAAAATGTATTTGGTGAGGACTAATGTTGCCCTGTAAAGACCAACAGTGTTCATAACTCCGCGATTAAGCCAGTACTGTACAAATCAGTCTGGTCTCCAGACTGCAGGTACTCTAAATGTCAGAGGGGGGTCTCTACAGTAGCACTTAGAGTACCCACCCGTTGGTACTTCAATGGACGCTATTATGCTAGCGAGGTCTCTACATAATATAACGTACCTGCAATTGACCATTCAGATTGCGAGATTTCATTACGCTACTATCAGCTCCTTAATTTCATACATATCCTTGTATGCATGCAATGGTTACACAATGGTCAGAGAAAATATGACCGGCACTGTCATACACGTGATAATTGTCTATGTCAGTGGGTTATTGTATGTAAATTTGAGATCATGTAGATGTAACTTTAATCCCATCTTATCCACTTTATTGTAATAAAAGCACAAGATATCATTTTATATTGCATATTGTATTGACACCTCTCTTTTCACATTGATTTATTCAATTGTCAGTCAAAAATCAAGAGTGTAAGTGCCAGAAATGTGATGTTCCTTATTGCATGTTCTATTGAACCCTATGGCTCCTCTCTTTACACATTTTCTTACTCAATTGTTATTAATCAAGGAGGTAAGTGCCAGTGATGTGAAACATGTTATATTTAACACTATAGCTTCTCTTTTTAAAAACATTTTCCTTAATCACGATCAATTGTCAAATATCAAGGTTGTAAGTGTCAATGATGTGATGTTCTATATTACGCGTTGTATTGAACCCTGTGGTTTCTCTTTTTTCGCATTTTCCCTACTCAATTGTCAATAATCAAGGATGTAAGTGCCAGGACTGTGATGTTCCTTATTGCATGCTGTATTAAATCCTATGGCTCCTCTCTTTACACATTTTCGTTACTCAATTGTCAACAATCTAGCATGTAAGTGCCAGTTCTGTGATGTTTTTTATTGCATGTTGCATTGAACCTAATGGCTCCTCTCGTTTCACATTTCTTTACTCAATTGGCAACAATCCAGTTGGTAAGTTGTAGTTGCGTGATGTCATTTTGTATTGAACCATATGGTTCCTGTTTTTACGCATTTTCCTTACGCAATTGTCACCAATCAAGCTTGTAAGTGCCAGTAATGTGATGTTCCTTATTGCATTTAATGGCTCCTTTCTTCACATATTTTCCTTTCTCTGGTGTGAATGATCAAGGGGGTAAGTGCAGTTATGTGGTGTTGTTAATTTTATTGAACCCTATGGCTCCTCTCTTTTCACACATTTTCCTCACTCAATTGTCACCAATCAAGCTTGTAAGTGCCAGTAATGTGATGTTCCTTATTGCATGTTGTATTGAACCATATGGTTCCTGATTTTACACATTTTCCTTACTCAATTGCAAACAATCAAGCGTGTAAGTGCCAGTAATGTGATGTTCCTTATTGTATTTAATGGCTTCTTTCTTGACATATTTTCCTTTCTCTGGTGTGAATGATCAAGGAGGTAAGTGCAGTTATGTGATGTTGTTTATTTTATTGAACCCTATGGCTCCTCTCTTTGAACATTTTCCTTACTCAATTGCAAACAATCAAGACTGTAAGTGCCAGTAATGTGATGTTCCTTATTGCATGTTGTATTGAACCATATGGTTCCTGATTTTACACATTTTCTTTACTCAATTGCAAACAATCAAGAAAGTAAGTGCCAGTAATGTGATGTTTCTTATTGTATTTAATGGCTACTTTCTTGACATATTTTCCTTTCTCTGGTGTGAATGATCAAGGGGGTAAGTGCAGTTATGTGATGTTGTTTATTTCATTGAACCCTATGGCTCCTCTCTTTTCACACATTTTCCTTACTCAATTGTCAACAATCAAGCGTGTAAGTGCCAGTAATGTGATGTTCCTTATTGTATTTAATGGCTTCTTTCTTGACATATTTTCCTTTCTCTGGTGTGAATGATCAAGGAGGTAAGTGCAGTTATGTGATGTTGTTTATTTTATTGAACCCTATGGCTCCTCTCTTTGAACATTTTCCTTACTCAATTGCAAACAATCAAGACTGTAAGTGCCAGTAATGTGATGTTCCTTATTGCATGTTGTATTGAACCATATGGTTCCTGATTTTACACATTTTCTTTACTCAATTGCAAACAATCAAGAAAGTAAGTGCCAGTAATGTGATGTTTCTTATTGTATTTAATGGCTACTTTCTTGACATATTTTCCTTTCTCTGGTGTGAATAATCAAGGGGGTAAGTGCAGTTATGTGATGTTGTTTATTTCATTGAACCCTATGGCTCCTCTCTTTTCACACATTTTCCTTACTCAATTGTCAACAATCAAGCGTGTAAGTGCCAGTAATGTGATGTTCCTTATTGTATTTAATGGCTTCTTTCTTGACATATTTTCCTTTCTCTGGTGTGAATGATCAAGGAGGTAAGTGCAGTTATGTGGTGTTGTTTATTTTATTGAACCCTATGGCTCCTCTCTTTGAACATTTTCCTTACTCAATTGCAAACAATCAAGACTGTAAGTGCCAGTAATGTGATGTTCCTTATTGTATTTAATGGCTTCTTTCTTGACATATTTTCCTTTCTCTGGTGTGAATGATCAAGGGGGTAAGTGCAGTTATGTGGTGTTGTTTATTTCATTGAACTCTATGGTTCCTCTCTTTTCACACATTTTCCTCACTCAATTGTCACCAATCAAGCTTGTAAGTGCCAGTAATGTGATGTTCCTTATTGCATTTTGTGTTAAACCCTATGGTTCCTGTTTTTACACATTTTCCTTACTCAATTGTTACCAATCAAGTTTGTAAGTGCCGATAATGTGATGTCCCTTATTGCATTTAATGGCTCCTTTCTTCACATATTTTCCTTTCTCTGGTGTGAATGATCAAGGGGGTAAGTGCAGTTATGTGGTGTTGTTAATTTTATTGAACTCTATGGTTCCTCTCTTTTCACACATTTTCCTCACTCAATTGTCACCAATCAAGCTTGTAAGTGCCAGTAATATGATGTTCCTTATTGCATGTTGTATTGAACCATATGGTTCCTGATTTTACACATTTTCCTTACTCAATTGCAAACAATCAAGACTGTAAGTGCCAGTAATGTGATGTTCCTTATTGTATTTAATGGCTTCTTTCTTGACATATTTTCCTTTCTCTGGTGTGAATGATCAAGGAGGTAAGTGCAGTTATGTGGTGTTGTTTATTTTATTGAACCCTATGGCTCCTCTCTTTTCACATATTTTCCTTACTCAATTGTCACCAATCAAGCTTGTAAGTGCCAGGGATGTGATGTTCCTTATTGCATTTAATGGCTCCTTTCTTGACATATTTTCCTTTCTCTGGTGTGAATGATCAAGGAGGTAAGTGCAGTTATGTGATGTTGTTTATTTTATTGAACCCTATGGCTCCTCTCTTTGAACATTTTCCTTACTCAATTGCAAACAATCAAGACTGTAAGTGCCAGTAATGTGATGTTCCTTATTGTATTTAATGGCTTCTTTCTTGACATATTTTCCTTTCTCTGGTGTGAATGATCAAGGAGGTAAGTGCAGTTATGTGGTGTTGTTTATTTTATTGAACTCTATGGCTCACACATTTTCCTCACTCAATTGTCACCAATCAAGCTTGTAAGTGCCAGTAATGTGATGTTCCTTATTGCATGTTGTATTGAACCATATGGTTCCTGATTTTACACATTTTCCTTACTCAATTGCAAACAATCAAGCGTGTAAGTGCCAGTAATGTGATGTTCCTTATTGCATGCTGTATTGAACCATATGGTTCCTGATTTTACACATTTTCCTTACTCAATTGCAAACAATCAAGCATGTAAGTGCCAGTAATGTGATGTTCCTTATTGCATTTAATGGCTTCTTTCTTGACATATTTTCCTTTCTCTGGTGTGAATGATCAAGGGGGTAAGTGCAGTTATGTGGTGTTGTTTATTTTATTGAACTCTATGGCTCCTCTCTTTTCACACATTTTCCTCACTCAATTGTCACCAATCAAGCTTGTAAGTGCCAGTAATGTGATGTTCCTTATTGCATGTTGTATTGAACCATATGGTTCCTGATTTTACACATTTTCCTTACTCAATTGCAAACAATCAAGCATGTAAGTGCCAGTAATGTGATGTTCCTTATTGCATTTAATGGCTTCTTTCTTGACATATTTTCCTTTCTCTGGTGTGAATGATCAAGGAGGTAAGTGCAGTTATGTGGTGTTGTTTATTTTATTGAACTCTATGGCTCACACATTTTCCTCACTCAATTGTCACCAATCAAGCTTGTAAGTGCCAGTAATGTGATGTTCCTTATTGCATGTTGTATTGAACCATATGGTTCCTGATTTTACACATTTTCCTTACTCAATTGCAAACAATCAAGCGTGTAAGTGCCAGTAATGTGATGTTCCTTATTGCATGCTGTATTGAACCATATGGTTCCTGATTTTACACATTTTCCTTACTCAATTGCAAACAATCAAGCATGTAAGTGCCAGTAATGTGATGTTCCTTATTGCATTTAATGGCTTCTTTCTTGACATATTTTCCTTTCTCTGGTGTGAATGATCAAGGGGGTAAGTGCAGTTATGTGGTGTTGTTAATTTTATTGAACTCTATGGCTCCTCTCTTTTCACACATTTTCCTCACTCAATTGTCACCAATCAAGCTTGTAAGTGCCAGTAATGTGATGTTCCTTATTGCATGTTGTATTGAACCATATGGTTCCTGATTTTACACATTTTCCTTACTCAATTGCAAACAATCAAGCATGTAAGTGCCAGTAATGTGATGTTCCTTATTGCATTTAATGGCTTCTTTCTTGACATATTTTCCTTTCTCTGGTGTGAATGATCAAGGGGGTAAGTGCAGTTATGTGGTGTTGTTTATTTTAATGAACCCTATGGCTCCTCTCTTTTCACATATTTTCCTTACTCAATTGTCACCAATCAAGCTTGTAAGTGCCAGGGATGTGATGTTCCTTATTGCATTTAATGGCTCCTTTCTTGACATATTTTCCTTTCTCTGGTGTGAATGATCAAGGAGGTAAGTGCAGTTATGTGATGTTGTTTATTTTATTGAACCCTATGGCTCCTCTCTTTGAACATTTTCCTTACTCAATTGCAAACAATCAAGACTGTAAGTGCCAGTAATGTGATGTTCCTTATTGTATTTAATGGCTTCTTTCTTGACATATTTTCCTTTCTCTGGTGTGAATGATCAAGTAGGTAAGTGCAGTTATGTGGTGTTGTTTATTTTATTGAACTCTATGGCTCCTCTCTTTTCACATATTTTCCTTACTCAATTGTCAACAATCAAGCTTGTAAGTGCCAGGGATGTGATGTTCCTTATTGCATGTTGTATTAAACCATATGGTTCCTGATTTTACACATTTTCTTTACTCAATTGCAAACAATCAAGCGTGTAAGTGCCAGTAATGTGATGTTCCTTATTGTATTTAATGGCTTCTTTCTTGACATATTTTCCTTTCTCTGGTGTGAATGATCAAGGAGGTAAGTGCAGTTATGTGATGTTGTTTATTTTATTGAACCCTATGGCTCCTCTCTTTGAACATTTTCCTTACTCAATTGCAAACAATCAAGCGTGTAAGTGCCAGTAATGTGATGTTCCTTATTGTATTTAATGGCTTCTTTCTTGACATATTTTCCTTTCTCTGGTGTGAATGATCAAGGAGGTAAGTGCAGTTATGTGGTGTTGTTTATTTTATTGAACCCTATGGCTCCTCTCTTTGAACATTTTCCTTACTCAATTGCAAACAATCAAGACTGTAAGTGCCAGTAATGTGATGTTCCTTATTGTATTTAATGGCTTCTTTCTTGACATATTTTCCTTTCTCTGGTGTGAATGATCAAGGAGGTAAGTGCAGTTATGTGGTGTTGTTTATTTTATTGAACTCTATGGCTCCTCTCTTTTCACATATTTTCCTTACTCAATTGTCACCAATCAAGCTTGTAAGTGCCAGGGATGTGATGTTCCTTATTGCATTTTGTGTTAAACCCTATGGTTCCTGTTTTTACACATTTTCCTTACTCAATTGTCACCAATCAAGCTTGTAAGTGCCAGGGATGTGATGTTCCTTATTGCATTTTGTGTTAAACCCTATGGTTCCTGTTTTTACACATTTTCCTTACTCAATTGTTACCAATCAAGTTTGTAAGTGCTGTGATGTTCCTTATTGCATGTTGTATTGAACCATATGGTTCCTGATTTTACACATTTTCCTTACTCAATTGCAAACAATCAAGACTGTAAGTGCCAGTAATGTGATGTTCCTTATTGTATTTAATGGCTTCTTTCTTGACATATTTTCCTTTCTCTGGTGTGAATGATCAAGGAGGTAAGTGCAGTTATGTGGTGTTGTTTATTTTATTGAACTCTATGGCTCCTCTCTTTTCACATATTTTCCTTACTCAATTGTCACCAATCAAGCTTGTAAGTGCCAGGGATGTGATGTTCCTTATTGCATTTAATGGCTCCTTTCTTCACATATTTTCCTTTCTCTGGTGTGAATGATCAAGGAGGTAAGTGCAGTTATGTGGTGTTGTTTATTTTATTGAACTCTATGGCTCACACATTTTCCTCACTCAATTGTCACCAATCAAGCTTGTAAGTGCCAGTAATGTGATGTTCCTTATTGCATGTTGTATTGAACCATATGGTTCCTGATTTTACACATTTTCCTTACTCAATTGCAAACAATCAAGCATGTACATGTAAGTGCCAGTAATGTGATGTTCCTTATTGCATGCTGTATTGAACCATATGGTTCCTGATTTTACACATTTTCCTTACTCAATTGCAAACAATCAAGCATGTAAGTGCCAGTAATGTGATGTTCCTTATTGCATTTAATGGCTTTTTTCTTGACATATTTTCCTTTCTCTGGTGTGAATGATCAAGGGGGTAAGTGCAGTTATGTGGTGTTGTTTATTTTATTGAACTCTATGGCTCCTCTCTTTTCACACATTTTCCTCACTCAATTGTCACCAATCAAGCTTGTAAGTGCCAGTAATGTGATGTTCCTTATTGCATGTTGTATTGAACCATATGGTTCCTGATTTTACACATTTTCCTTACTCAATTGCAAACAATCAAGCATGTAAGTGCCAGTAATGTGATGTTCCTTATTGCATTTAATGGCTTCTTTCTTGACATATTTTCCTTTCTCTGGTGTGAATGATCAAGGGGGTAAGTGCAGTTATGTGGTGTTGTTTATTTTTTTGAACTCTATGGCTCCTCTCTTTTCACACATTTTCCTCACTCAATTGTCACCAATCAAGCTTGTAAGTGCCAGTAATGTGATGTTCCTTATTGCATGTTGTATTGAACCATATGGTTCCTGATTTTACACATTTTCCTTACTCAATTGCAAACAATCAAGCGTGTAAGTGCCAGTAATGTGATGTTCCTTATTGTATTTAATGGCTTCTTTCTTGACATATTTTCCTTTCTCTGGTGTGAATGATCAAGGAGGTAAGTGCAGTTATGTGGTGTTGTTTATTTTATTGAACTCTATGGCTCCTCTCTTTTCACACATTTTCCTCACTCAATTGTCACCAATCAAGCTTGTAAGTGCCAGTAATGTGATGTTCCTTATTGCATGTTGTATTGAACCATATGGTTCCTGATTTTACACATTTTCCTTACTCAATTGCAAACAATCAAGCGTGTAAGTGCCAGTAATGTGATGTTCCTTATTGTATTTAATGGCTTCTTTCTTGACATATTTTCCTTTCTCTGGTGTGAATGATCAAGGAGGTAAGTGCAGTTATGTGGTGTTGTTTATTTTATTGAACCCTATGGCTCCTCTCTTTTCACACATTTTCCTCACTCAATTGTCACCAATCAAGCTTGTAAGTGCCAGTAATGTGATGTTCCTTATTGTATTTAATGGCTTCTTTCTTGACATATTTTCCTTTCTCTGGTGTGAATGATCAAGGAGGTAAGTGCAGTTATGTGGTGTTGTTTATTTTATTGAACCCTATGGCTCCTCTCTTTGAACATTTTCCTTACTCAATTGCAAACAATCAAGACTGTAAGTGCCAGTAATGTGATGTTCCTTATTGTATTTAATGGCTTCTATCTTGACATATTTTCCTTTCTCTGGTGTGAATGATCAAGGGGGTAAGTGCAGTTATGTGGTGTTGTTTATTTTATTGAACCCTATGGCTCCTCTTTTTTCACATATTTTCCTTACTCAATTGTGAACAATAAAGAACGTAAGTGCCAGTAATGTGATGTTCCTTATTGCATGCTGTTTTGAACCCAATATCTATTCACTATGGCTCCTCACCTTTAAATTGTTAAAAAACAAGTGTATAAGTAATGGATAGTTTATTATTGCTTGCTGTATCAGTTTAACTACAAGGTTCCTTTCTTATTTCATTTTTCTATCTCAGCCATATGTGTAAATGATGTATCTTATTGTCTGTTGTTGAAGTCTATAGTTTGGGGTCTTTCATCCTCTTTTTATTATTATTGTGTGGTCAGATTGATTCAAAAGTGCCATACATTTTAGCAGGAAAAATCAAACATTTTATTGGGTGATCAATTTTAGAGATACGGCTTATAAAGCAAGTCATGCACATTTTCATACTCAATCCACACCAATGATTTGACTTCACTTTCCACTCATTTTGTGGGACATAATTTTCATCATTGGTATGAATGAAGCAGAGAAATGTGCATATGCTTTGTTCATATGTATATCTGTAACTGATAAGCGAAATGAGAACATATGAATACGTGTAGCTACAGGACCTCTTATGCAAACAGATTTTCGAGAGATTAGAATACTCCTACCAAGTGATATATTGTTAGATGTGCTGGCTGTGAACACAGTAGATACTGGACCTAATGGCAAATAGTTATTGCTAGACCACATACACAATTTTTATTTAAAGAGTTGAAAAATTGTGTGGTGTGAAGCATGTAGAAAATGGAATGTTGATATATTATACATGTGTGTTTTTAAATTTAAGCATTTTAATTATGTTGATAATATTGATTTACATGTACTTGCCAAATGTACTTGCCAAATTCAATAAACATGCGATAAGTGCTCTTTGCTGCTTAGCATTGGCACTGGTGCCGCATCTTTCCTTCTTGATGTTTAATGCCTCTGTTAATGAAAAGAATGATAATACATGCAGTCAGTGTGTAGTACTTTACTTTCATGGACACATCACGTATATATATATATTATACTATATGGGACAGTTCACGCGAAAATGATAACTCGCTTTTATATTTATAATGTTATAAAATTTCCTTATGTTTGAATCGCTATAACTTCCCAACGGTTTAGGCTATCTACTTTGTATTTACAGCACTTCATACCACACCATTTCTCTATGATAAAATACATTTTGGTGTCTCGCACGTGCTCCGTACCAGTACTGCAACGTTTTATACCCCACCGGGTTCAAACCCGCCATAACTTTCTGTAGGAGCAATCAAATCGCTTCAAATTCGGTTTATAGGTAGAGCGGTCCTATACCTATCGATTTGTTCTGTTCGTTAATTTTTATACCATCCGTTATGGAGATACAGTTGGACAAACTACGTGCACTTTTTCCCGCTCGATTCGCGCCAATGATTTTGGCAAACCGCGTCCCGCTCAATGAATGGGAGGCGGGGATGATAACATTGGCGCGTATCAAGCGGGAAAAAGTGCACGTAGTTTGTTCAACTGTATCTCCGTAACGGATGGTATAAAAATTAACGAACAGAACAAATCGATAGGTATAGGACCGCTCTACCTATAAACCGAATTTGAAGCGATTTGATTGCTCCTACAGAAAGTTATGGCGGGTTTGAACCCGGTGGGGTATAAAACGTTGCAGTACTGGTACGGAGCACGTGCGAGACACCAAAATGTATTTTACCATAGAGAAATGGTGTGGTATAAAGTGTTTTAAATACGAAGTAGATAGCCTATACCGTTTGGAAGTTATAGCGATTCAAACATAAGGAAATTTTATAACATTATAAATATAAATTGAGTTATCATTTTCGCGTGAAACTGTCCCATATATGGGAAAGTTTACGAGAAAAGGGACCTAGCGTGTATTATAAAAAAGTATAATAAAAATGCATTACGTTTGATTTGCTATATCTTCCGAACCGTTAATGCTATCACCTTCCTATTTTTAACCCTTCATACTGCACCATTTCTCTATGGTAAAAAACATTTTGGAGTCTTGCACTTGCTCCGTGTCAGTATTGCAACGTTCGATACCCCACTGGGTTCAAACCCGCCATAACCTTCGGTAGGAGTAATCAATTCGCTTCAAATTCGGTTTGTAGGTAGAGAGGTCCTATACCTATCGATTTGTTCAGTTCGTTGTTTTTTATGCCATCCATTACGGAGATACAGTTGAACAAACTACGTGCCCATTTTCGCGCTCGATTCGCGCCAATGATTTGGGCAAATTGCGTTCCGCTCAATGTATGGGGAGGCGGGGATTATAACATTGGCGCGAATCAAGCGGGAAAACGTGCACGTAGTTTGTTCAACTGTATCTCCGTAACGGATGGCATAAAAATTAACGAACAGAACAAATCGATAGGTATAGGACCTCTCTACCTACAAACCGAATTTGAAGCGAATTGATTACTCCTACCGAAAGTTATGGCGGGTTTGAACCCAGTGGGGTATCGAACGTTGCAATACTGACACGGAGCAAGTGCAAGACTCCAAAATGTATTTTACCATAGAGAAATGGTGCAGTATGAAGTGTTGAAAATAGTAAGTTGATAGCGTTAACTGTTCGGAAGTTATAGCAAATCAAACGTAATGCATTTTTATTATACTTTTTTATAATACACGCTAGGTCCCTTTTCTCGTAAACCTTCCCATATATAATTATAATTATAATTATATATATATACTGTCAGTAAGGATATTATCTAAATGTGTGCAATTTTGATACTACAGTAACTTGCAAAAGAATGGTTTGAGGATGCATATGCTCATGTTTCTGTTCTTGGCAGAACCCATTCTTGATGTTTTAAGCACTGATCCATCTCTGGTGGGTGGTCGCTTTTTATATGAAACTATTATTTACACTGCAAACTGCCACATGTGAATTTAATTTACATTCAAGCTGTAGGATATTGAATTGCCATGCTACTGTTTCTATCATCATGCATAGTAAAAGGTTGCCCTGAGCCGCTAGTATTAGAAACTTTATTCATGACTCTTCCATGTTGTCGTACAGAACAGTCCGCAAGGCAGATGACAGGACAGCAGCAAATCCTGGTCGGGCATTAGCTGGTATATGGTGTAAAATGTGGCATTGAAGCTTGTCAAATAGATCCTCAAATGTAGGTATCTCTCATATACCTTTGAAAATGCAGTAGTGGCACTAGATGGCTCAATAGATGGCTCAAATGGATGAGTATATTTCTTCTAGAAGGTGGGAATTACTACACTGTATGTGAGGTTGCCACAAAGGAAAGGCAGTTAGGGCAGGTGAACAACCCATGCTCCTGAAGCCAGGTAACTGGACCCCAAGTGTATTTTTATTCTTCATCCAAGCCCAGATGAAACCTACATCCATCAAACAGTTATATGAATTGTGCATGGTCCAATGATAATTTTATTTCAGTTTCAAAGTTTGTAGCAGGAGGAAATCTCACAGCACTTGATAAGAACAAACCGAATTGCCTTCCTGATATTTGTCCTATTGCAGTGGGTGAAGTTTAACGTCACATGGTGGAAAGTGTTTGTGTGCAGTTACAAAGGAAAAGGCCAGTGAATATTTTGCTCCATTCCAAATAGGAGTAGCATGTCCACCAGGAGCTGAAAAAATCGTCCATAGGCTAAGGCACTGTGTGGAGGGTGAAGATTTTGCAGTAATGAATATTGATAGCATTTAGTTTGGTGTCGCATCAGGCCCTCTTGGATGAATGTAGTACCCCCTTTCCTGAATTGCTCCCCTTAGCCCTGTGGTGTTATATGGCATCCGATTGGTATCAGAAACTGGTGTCCAGCAGGGTGACCCACTAGGCCCCATGTTCTTCTGCCTTGTGTTGCACAAGCTGGTCACTGCCATTGCTACTGATGATGAGTGTTCCAGTCTGCTATTCCACAGATGGTACATTGATGATGGTGTGGTCTAAGCCTGCTGTTGCAAAGGTATTTTCCATCATCCACTGTTGATGCTGTTGATCCTGAGGTGGCTCTGCTACTGTATAGGTAATGTATTGGCTTCTATAAGCTTCTACGTCGGTGCACCTTGCTAGATCTAACCCCCCCTCCCTCCCCCCCCCCCCCCAGCCTTAGCCTTAAATGGTGATGCATAGCAATTCTCTTTGATGATGTCCGTCAGTGTTTTCTGAATGCACCTGACACACCTAATGTCACTTGGCAAAAAGCCTTAGCCTAAGCAGAGGGAGTCTAGGGCTCTGTAGTCTTTATGAACACAGTTCAGCTGCCTGCATATCCTCCTTAAGTGCTTCTGGTGTCTGCTCAACTTCTTGCAAGCACCTAGCTTAATCCATCAAGAAATTTAATGAACTCATCTCCTCTGATGCCCATCCCATGCCTTGGACCCTTTAGGCCACCATGCCTTAACATGCAAGCATGGGAGAGATGTGCACAACAGGCTCAGGGATGTCCTCTTAGAATCTTGCTGACAGGCTTGTCTGGGTCCTCAAGTGGAAGCAGGAAGTGGTTTGGGGCATGAAGGACTTAGAACACGGCTAGCAGACATCCTAATTCTTCATTGGGATTTGGGCAAACCAACAGCCCTTGATCTGTCTGTCACATCTACACTAAATTGATGGAAGTGAGTGTGATTAGTGGATCTGCAACTCTGACAGAAGAGGTGCGTGCTTATTTCAAATTCTCAGAGCTTGGATGGACTTGTTAACCATCTCCGAACAGATGCAGAACTTTTATAGCAGTCATGTAATGCGGCTAACATAGCTGATACCACTAGCACATCAAGTCTTGCAGCAAATTGACCAATAGGGCAATAGTAGTTGTTCGATTCTCACTGATAAGTGAACCATATCATAGTTTCTAAATTTATCAAGTCAAGCTGCAAAAAGGTCTGGGGCAGAATCCCTTACCCCAATGGGGGAGCTTACAGCGCTCCCCTATACCCCCTTCATATCTGTCAGACTTTACTATACTTTGCAACTTGCCTAGCCACCAGGAAAGACTGCTCAAAGTCTCACGCCACCGGTCAATTGTATAACTTAGCTTGGTCTGACTTTGATGCAAGCACACTCACAGGCACTTCTAATTGTAGAAAGTCCATAGAACCTAACTGTATCACTAATATTAGCTCTTTTTTTTTTGTAATGTATGTATGTTAAGAATTAAAAAACACAAGAAATAACAAATACTGTCAACCAGTGATTACAATGAAGCTTCAGCTCTTGATAGCAGGGTGACTCTTGCACTGGATTTCACCGAAAGTGAGGCTCAGTCTGCCATAAATGAAAGCAGTGGCCTGTGACTCGGTATTGCCAGACGAGTGGCAAGTTCACGTGATAGTGTTTTCCTAGCCTAAGCTCCCCACAGCCGTAAGTCTCCATTGCTAGTAGTGTACATTTCCAGCCCAACTCTTTGGGTCATTGCTTTCACCACTAAAGCTGCAGACTGTCACTCCTGCTTCAGACAAAATAGAAGGGTATTTTACATAGTGGTGAGATAACGATGGTAGGATCTATTATTATTATTGATATTAAAATATCACATCCACCTTGAATCAGTAAAATAGCCTATCGTCACACATGTGGAGATAAGCTACTGCAAAGCATTCATCGGTGCATTGGGTCCAGTCAGTTCTTCCTTTTCTTCTTTCCAAACACACCACAGTCCTGATCTAATGTCTTGAGTAATGCCATTATTGAGAACATGCATGTTTATTAACTGAATTATGTTGGCTGAAGGTAAGACATGACCTTGATAACTCTTCCTTAGAAGATTCTGAATCACTTTTTCCACAAGAGCTGTTGAGCTGCTAATGTACATGTGTATCTAAACGTTGGTTGAGATTTGCATAGTTGCATGTATGCTAATGTTACAGCTTCACATGCACTCTGTACCAAAAATGACAAATACATTTGTATACATGTATGTAACTTTAATTATGCTTGTTTTAATGTCTGTTCATTTACTTCAGTTGTGTAATAAATGTTTCTTGTACTGGCCAAATGTGAAAATCTTGTACATTTGCTGAATGGTTCTAAAGTCACTTTATATATGTGTGTGTTTGTTTTACCTTTGATGATTTATATATGTATTTGATCATCTTTGCTTTGTGAACAATCAAGGATGCACAACATGTGCCAGTAATGTGATGTTCCTTATTCCATGTTGTATTGAAGTCTATGGCTCCTCCCTTTTTACATTTCCCTTCAGTTGTCAACATCCAAGCCTGTAAGTGTCAGTTATGTGACTATTCATTTTATGGCTCCTCTCTTCCTCACAAATTAAGGATGTTAAAGTAAGTACATGTACCAATAATGTGATATTCCTTATTGCATGTTGTATTGATCCCTATGGCTTCAATCTTTCTTACTCAATTGTAAACAATCAAGGATGTAAGTGCCAGTAATGTGTTGTTCCTTATTCCATGTTGTTTTGAACCCTATGGCTCCTCTCTTTACATATTTTCCTTCTCATTTGTCAACATCCAAGCCTGTAAGTGCCAATAATGTGATGTTCATTTTATGGCTCCTCTCTTTTTCAACATTTCTTCAAAAATCAAGGATGTTGAAGTAAGTACATGTACCTGGAGTAATGTGATGTTCCTTATTGTATGTTGTAGAAACGTTTGGGCTCAATAGCACTTTGCTATTACATGTATTGGTTTTACAGTGCCAAATATTGGGCGAGAATGAAAGAGATGCAGCTTATTTTAAAAATAATATTTTCAATCCCCATCAATGATTAGTCCTTACCTTCCATTCATTGTGAGGACACCTTCCTTATTGCATATTATATTGAACCCTTTGTAATTGTAAACATCTAATTGTTGATAAGTGTTCTTTGCTGCAATGCCTTAGCAATGGCACTGGTGCCACATCTTCAGGTTTTTTCTTCTTAACTGCAGCTGACCCTTGCATGTTGTCTGTATTCCATGTTACTGTAATAATACGTGGTTAGGTTCAGTATTTTAGGGAGAGCATATCTCCTAAAAATTATTTTCAGCTCAATACATGATGTGGTCAAGTACGCTCATAGCTAATAATGAGGTTCAGCTTTGTTTTTAAAAACTACACAATACACCTCACCATATTATCAATTAGTATTAGGCTTCATTGTTGTTTTAGGGAGTTTATGTCCCCAAAAAATATTTCATAATAATTCCACATGGGAATATTATTATATACATATACCATTACACTGTCAATGTTCAAGTCTGCTTGTTAGCATATGACCTGAATGTCAGTAATTCTTGAGCTTTTTTTGACTCACGTCTTCCACTTTTGCACCAACTTCTCATATATGGTGGTCTTGATATGAAAGTGACTTGTACCATTTATTTTCATAAATGTTGCAACTTTGCACACTCATATCTTGGCTGCAATATAATTGACTGCAGACTTTTTGGCATCAAATTGAAGGCCATTATTGGTAGAACTGATATATGGTGATTAATACATCAAAGTACCGTTTTGAAATATAGAGGTGTCGTAAAATCAAGTTTTATTTTTGAAGGGTTAATATGTTAAAAATTTATATTGATTACCTCTGAGAACCATACAAGATTTTACCAGAGGGCGCCATTTCAAAATTCACTTTTGCTTACATATGTTACAAGTGGTGTTATGTGAACATCTAGGACGCTGTCACCACAATCAATAGATTTTAGTGTGATTGCAATGCGCATGATTTAGAACTGATGTTTCTATGGTAACGTGGTTCAGGTAAAAATGTAAGCTCTTGGAAAGTTGTTTCATTTTGTTTAGTAGCAAACACCAGCAACTAGCTGGTGTTTCGCCACCCTCTACCAATGTACCGCACTGGCGGTACATCAGACCCTACGTTAGGTACTTGGATAAGCGCATTGCAATCACACGGAAATGTAACTAATAAATGTACATGTACATGTTTTAACCTCATAGAGTTGATACAAATGATTTTTATTAGTTCTGTAATAAAAAGGTTAATAAATATATGTAGCCGGTGTCAAGTGGTGTACCACTTTTTGGTATGGATCACTTTCATCATCATTCTCATGATATCATCTACAATATTATGTTTGTGCACAATTTCTATAACGAAATGTTACAACAGAATGCTTAGGCTTATGTTTCTCTTCATGGCATTATAATTTTGATACAGGAAATATTAATCTTAAGCAAGCACTGAATATATGCTTTATAATGAAACTGCTGTTTTGACATTAAAAAATCACATGTCGCACACTATTACATTACCAACCCTAAGATTATGCATTAGCCATTCGGTCTGTAGTGAAGGGAAATGAATTTTCCTACCAGTATTACCTAAATATGTACATTGATCACAGCACCTTGACAGAGGGCTGAAATGTATTATATTAGTAACCTACATACATTTTACTTGCACATTTTGATGTGATGTTCCTTATTGCATATTGTATTGAACGCCTATGGCTCCTCTCTTTGCAAATTTTCCTACTCAATTGCCATCAATCAAGTTTGTAAGTGCCAGTAATGTGATGTTCCATATTGCATGTTGTATTGAATCCTATGGCTCCTTTCTCTGCACATTTTCCCTCAACAATCAAGCTTGTAAGTGATGTTCCTTTTTGCATGTTGTATTGAACCCTATGGCTCCTCTCTTTTCCTTACTCAACAAACAAGCGTGTAAGTACCAGTGATATGATGTTCCTTCTTCCATTTTTGTATTGAACCCTATGGTTCCTCTCTTTTCCTTTATACTCATTTGTCAACAAACAAGCGTGTAAGTACCAGTAATGTGATGTTCCTTCTTCCATTTTTGTATTGAACCCTATGGTTCCTCTCTTTTCCTTATACTCATTTGTCACTAATGAAGCGTGTAAGTGTCAGGAATGGGATATGTTCCATATTGTATGTTGTATTGAACTCTATGGCTCCTCTCTTTTTCTTACTCAATTGTCTACAATGAAGGAAGTAAGTGCCAGTGATGTTAACTATGTTCATTCTTCCATGTTGTATTGAACCCTATGGCTCCTCTCCTTTTCCTTACTCATTTGTCAACAAACAAGCGTGTAAGTGCCTGTAATATGATGTTCCTTATCCAATGCTGTATTCAACTCAATGTTTCCTCTCTTTTCCTTATTCATTTGTCAACAAACAAGCATGTAAGTACCAGTAATGTGATGTTCCTTCTTCCATTTTTGTATTGAACCCTATGGTTGCTCCCTTTTCCTTTTACTCATTTGTCACCAATGAAGCGTGTAAGTGTCAGGAATGGGATATGTTCCATATTGCATGTTGTATTGAACTTTATGGCTCCTCTCTTTTCCTTACTCAATTGTCAACAATGAAGGAAGTAAGTGCCAGTTATGTGAGGTTCCTTCTTCCATGTTTGTATTTAACCCTATGGTTCCTCTCTTTTCCTTTTACTCATTTGTCACCAATGAAGCGTGTAAGTGTCAGGAATGGGATGTTCCTTATTGCATGTTGTATTGAACTTTATGGCTCCTCTCTTTGCACATTATCCTTTAGGTGTCATCAATCAAGCATGTAAGTGCCAATAATGTTATTGTATTGAACCCTATGGCTTCTCTAGTTACAATTTTTCCTTACTCAATGAAGGAAGTAGGTGCCAGTGATTTGATATGGATGTTGTATTGAATCTATGGCTTCTCTCTTTACCTTACTCAATTGTGAACAATGAAGGAAGTACATGTAAGTGCCAGTAATGTGATGTTCCTTATTGCATGTTGTAACCCTATGGCTCCTCTCTTTTTCATTACTCGAGTGTTAACTAGTGTAAGTAATGGGATGTTTATTATTGCATACTGGATTGTTGTTTTAAGACTGGTTACACCTATGTTTGGAATTAGGAATATCTGCAAATTCAAGCATTACAAGATGATGTTTTTCTGTATGGATGCTTCTTGCAGCTATTTTCTTTATATCAAATCTTTGTTTAATGATCCCTCAAATTAATTAAATTGATAGTTCTTATAGCAACCAAAGTCATTTATTCCATCGTGCTCCAAAATATGAGGGTGTTTCTTTTCGTTTTCGTAAAATCTGGGTGATTAAATATTGGGGGGGTTGTGGAAAAACAAGTCATCTATTGTACTGGTCTAACTATTGTGGGTAGGCATAATAAAACTTAACATCGTTTGCATAAGTTGCACAACGGAAATGATGAATTTTGTGCATAATTTTTTGCTTTTCTGATCTTTGTCCGCAAGCGCTCTAAGCGTTTCAAAATAAGGATCTATTTGCCTAGTGCAGTGGTTAAATATGGGTATCCTAGAAGTAGAAGAACTCCAGAAACATGCGAAAAACGATTTTTTAACCATCCGGGTTTTCAATTCCAATGTTCAACTCAATTATTTCACCATGCGTAACCGTTGTCATAGAAACAACATTATATAATTATATACAATAACTAGGTCTTACCCCGTGAAAAATCACGGAAGTGATTCTATAAGAACTGCGGAATGTTTTTAAAAAAAACATACAGTAATCTACCACCTGTTGTAATATACGGTTACTACGCAACCTATTTAATAGCCCGCGCACGCAATGAAATACATGTACGTACATGTACTACTTCCTGTCTGTACGATAAGAATGAACACCGGTCAATTGCATTGGTCATTTTGTGTGGGAGTGGTCGTTTCTATTGGTTGCTAGGTACGCGTTGCTAGTTGTGTTCGAACCCACAATTGTAGAGGCTAGGCGGAGTTTATAAATAGGTGGTTACGCGGACGTACGGACGGACGGACGGACGGACGTACGGACGTTGGAAATTATAGTATTAGATTAAGTGTTATCAATCCAAAGTGTATTAGACATTATGAATCCTGTGGTAACATCTCTGTATCAATAAATGCTTCCTTTGGCGGCCATTTAAACCTTTTAAGTGTAACCAGTCTTAACACCTGTACCTGAGTATAAGGTTCCTTTATTAGAGAACATTTTTTTATATTAGTCATATGTGTAAATGATGTATCTTAATTCCTGTTGTTGAAATCAATAGTTTTTGGTCTTTCACTAGCTGTTTGCTAGTATGGTGTGGTCAGATTGGTTAAAGTGCCATACATTTCAGCAGGAGAAACCAAATGTTCTATTGGGTGATTTTAATGATGCTTATATAGTAAGTGCACATTTTCACACTCGATCCATACCAATGATTTAGTCCCCACTTATTGGTGTGAATGGAGCAGGAACCAATAGAGAGCAGACATATGGAAAATGGGCACATATATTTTGTTCTTCTGTATCTTTGTAACTGATAAAACAAACGTTTATGAATAGAGCATAATATACATGTAGTTAAAAACATACACATAAATGTACTTGAATGGTTACATAACTATGTAACCGCATGTGATATAATTATTGTTGTAGAAAAGTGCTTGAAAACTGCAGCACGCAACTGTGTTAGAGTAGATTTATAGTCAATATATACATGTACACGAATGATTCTCTTTCAAGCGAGGAATTGACTATGACTGATGAGGTGACTTTTTCTCAAAAGAAATGGGTCCATGCAGGCCGGGCACTGTTCATCAACTACTCGAATGTCATTGGAGAGGAATATGGCAAAATTGCAACAATTGAAAGTGGCGCTTCTTGAAAAGCTATGTCCAGAAACCTGAAACTGTCTTTTTTGATAATGGGTAAGTTACCACAGGAGCGTCGGCTCATTGGAAGTCATGGTGGTGATTGAGATAGAAATTGATGCAAGGGAGAGAGCTGGGGTGACATTTGTCACTATACTACCAGGAATCATGGCACAAAGGTTCTTCCTACTGCTGCAGCCTTGTTTAGTGGTGATTCTTCTTCTGTATGTTGTTCTTACTGTGGACAGTCATACTCATCAGTCTCATGCAAGACAGTAGTTGGTTCTGATGCCAGGAAGCAAGTACTGACTAAGACTGGCAGATGTTTTCTGTGCCTAAGGAAACAACACATGAGCAGGGACTGCAAATCCACCACAAAGTGCTACAGTTGCTTGGGAAAGCACCACAATAGCATTTGTTCCAGGACTGCACAAAACAAAGAATCCGTGCATCTGATGAATGTGTAAATAATCAGTGTGTACCTATAGGAAGTAAACTTCCTGTATGTGGACACAAAAACTCCAGTATTACTTCAGACAGTGACAACTGGTGTTCTTCGACCCAGGATGATTTTCTTACATTACAAACCGATTTATAACAGCACTGTCACTATCATCTTAGCAAGCAGAAACAATGCTGATCGATGAAGAAAAAAAACAGAACCGTGACATTGTGAAAACTGGAGAAAAAATTGGAGCGCAGTACCTCTCATTTGTGAACCTTTGTCTAGGCAACCAATCATGTGCATGGGCGAACGATTCCCACACATATCTGGATTGGATCTGGCAGATCCACACTTCAGTGGTGAAAATCTTGATGTGAATATCCTCATTGCATCTGATCACTACTGGTAGGTAGTAACTGGGAATGTAATGAGAGGGGTGTGTGAACCAACGGCGATCGAAACGAAATTTAAGTGGGTCCTGTCCCGTGGGACCTGTACATTATTGGTTCTCAAGTGAACCATCTGTTGCAAATCTTGTTTCCTCACATGTACTACAACTGGATGCATCTCCTGATACAACTGAATCTGAGGCAAACCCTATGAGTTGAGTCAGAAGAGATTACGAGGTTTAGAATCTGACATTGGCAAGGTAGGCAAAGTTCATTATATCCCACATCATCCTGTCATTGCGTTGGACAAGGCAACCACAAAGCTAAGGGTAGTGTATGATGCTTCATCAAGATCAAATGGACCTTTCTGAATGACTGTCTGTTCGCTGGTTCTACCTACCTTTGGTCAAAACATCATTTTTCAGCACAAGATTGCCCTAGTTGGAGACAAAGAAAAGCATTCCTCATGATATCTGTTGATGAAGAGGATGGAGCTGTGTTACAATTTCTATGGCTGGATGATATTGAAAAAGAATAGCTAAAACTGAAGAGGACAGAGTTTCTATGGCTGGATGATACTGAAAAAGAACTGCTAAAACTTGTGATGATGTGTTTCACTTGGGTTGTGTTTGGGGTATCATCAAGTCCGTTTGTCCTCAAAGTTACATGTACCATCACATGAAGCAATATGAGTCCTTGGATGCACCATTTGTCCAGAAGTTTGCATGGTCCATATATGACCTTTGATGCAGATGATGAAGAGAGTGTTTATGAATTGTATGTGAAGGCAAAGAACAAGTTGTCTGAGGGTAGGTTCGTCTTGAGAAAATGTGTTTCCAGTTCATCAATGATGCAAGGTAGAATCAACCATCAGGAACAACTTCAATCACGATTGACCACTTTGGACCAACACATTGCTGAGGAAAATGTGTCATATGCCAAAAAATACTCTTGGTTATGAGCAGTACTTTCAAGGTTATAGTTTGTGCATTGGAATATCATAGAGGGCTCAATATCAGTCACATTTCAGAATCCACAAGAACATTGGAACCTTTTAAGTCAGCCTCTTATCCAGATTCTACAACCCATTGGATATCATCACACCAGTCATGATTCTATTTAAGATGCTAGCACAAGACTTATGTGAAGCCAAGTTAAGCTGGGGTGAGTCTCTCTCCGGAGAACTACTATGAAAATGGAATAGATTAGTAGATAGCCTTCAGCAAGCACCCTCAATTTCAGTTCCAAGATGTTATTTCCATGGAATTGAGAAAACAAGCATCGTTTGCAGCCTTCAAGGCTTCTCTGATGCATTTTTAGGTGCATATGCTGCAGTTGTATACCTAAATATTGAGATACCCATGGGATGTAGTCTGCGGTTTGTTACTTCTAAGACCAGAGTGGCACATGATTCCAAGACTTGAGCTCTTAGGAGCATTGCTGCTGGCAAAGCTGCTCCCTGGAGTGTTACAAATGGAATTGTCACCTGTGTGCCTCACAGATTCAAAGGTTACACTACACTGGATCACAGGTACAGTCTACCCACGATAATGTCCACTTTGCTACAGTCCATCCGTGATAATGTCCACTATTTTCGCTTAACCAACTAACTCTTACTAAGCTAAACGTTGCATTGCTACTGTCTGTTTCACTATATACAGTCCACCATTTTCGGAGTTCCCGTCGAACGGACTATATCGAGGATAGACTGTAATAGTGATTGGATGCAATTTGTTCAGAACAGTCTAAATTGCATCTGTGAGCTTGTTCCTAATGAGTGTTGGAAGTTATGTCCTGGATCTAGCAATCCAGCAGATATGCTGTGATATTCTAGCTTCAGTCAAATCTCCGAATTCCACTGACAAAGTTTACAAGACACGCACTTGAATATCTGCACTGAATCACTGCGCAGGATCACATGTGCATACATACTAATTTATTAATAAATGAGTTCACTACAATATCTCTTTCCCAAAAGATCGGGTTGAGCAGGTAGAGCAATTTCCTCAGCTTGCATGTCCACAGCCTGAGGTCTTTCCACTTCTTGCTCCTCTGGCTCTTCCATCCTTTCCCTATCTATCTGAGCCTTCTCTCTTCCAATGGCCTCATACTCTTCCGATGTATCTTCCTTGCGCTGCATCCTCAACTGATCTTGATGCCTCCGGCACATGATCCCATCCTGCAATTGCACTGGGAAAGATACTGGCCCTGTCTGCTTCACTATCTGTCCATCATCCACCTTTCTTATACACCTTCACTTAGACTTTCTCTTGTTCTTGTTCTCCACAGCTCTGGCATCCATGGCTTTTGTGCCACTCTCTCCGCCAAATTAGGCCAAACCCATTTAGTCTAGACCACAACTGCCTGCCAAATAGAAGTTCTGCTGGAGATACCCCTGTAGTTGTCTGCGGTGTTATACGATACTTGAACAGAAACCATGACAATCGATCTGCTTTTGTAGCCCCTGCTTCATAGTTTGCACTGCTTTCTCAGTCAGTCCGTTTGACGATGGATGATACGGGGCTGAAGTAATATGCAACACACAATTGCTCTTAAGGAATTGTTTAAACTCATCATTTGTAAAATGTGAGCCATTATCTGTCACCACTCTATCTGGAAGCCCATATCATGCACAAATTGCTCTTAGTCTCTGGATAATAGTACCCTCCGATGTTGCGTCCTTCATATCCTCCACCTCAATTCATTTTGAGGGCATCGATAACAACCAAAAGCATTTGACCACGGACCCAGCTTAGTCCATGTGGATTCTTGCCCATGGTCTGGTGGGCCATGGCCAAGGCGCTACAGAAAGAGATGCACGACACAACTGGCATTCAACACACAACCCCACCATTCTTTCTATCTTTCGATCCATCTTAGGCCCCTGAACCAACATCCTTGCCATCCCTTTCATTCTAGTTATCCCAGGGTGACCACAATGTAACTCGCTCAATATATACTCCCTCCCTTGTGGTGGAACTACCACCCTGTTTCTCCAGAGGATACATCCATCATGGCTTGACAATTCCATTCGACATTGCCAATAGTGAGCCATCTAGTCAAAATGTATTGTAATACCTGTGACAAAAAGGGATATTTCTTTGTCCACCCTTTTATGCTTGACCAATCCACTGGGGAATCCTGCATATTCCTAACCAGCAATACAATCTCTGGTGCCTCATTCTCCTCATCCCCTGCCTCACTTTCAACTGGCAACCAGTCAAGTCCATCCGCATTGCTATGTTCATTCGTTCTTTGAAAAGCCAATCGGTATTCATACGCGGCCAGAGACAGTATCCATCTATGAACTCTTCCAGATATCTGAGTAGAAATACCTCTCTGGAGGTCAAATAACTGCATGCAGTAACTATTTGTGATCGGTGATCAATGGCGCATAGATATAAATGAAACCATTTTACCCTGAATTTACAAGCTAACCCCTCCTTTTCCAACTGGGAATAATTCTGTTCTGCTTTGGACAATGTTTGTGATACAAATGCAATTGGGCGCATACAAAACGATTTCCATTGATATATACCTTCAATGATGTTAGTAACTCTTAAAGGCTGCCCTTCCTTCCTCCTGTCCATGACCAACCAACTCCAGGACGCAACAATCCTTACAAAGGTACTTAAACTGTAGCTATATTTGGCAGAAACTTAGCATAGTATGTTAACAGCCCAACGTACGATTTCAACTGTACCACATTCTTTTTTCTGGGGCTTTTTGAATTGCCTTTTACTTCTTCTGCTATGGGATAAATGCCTGTGACATCCACTTTATGTCATAAACACACACTTTTCTTTCTTTAGTGAATACCTGAATCTCAACACTGTCCTCAATAGTGCTACATGCTCTTCCTTTGAGCCCCCTGATATCGAGAGTTACGGTAACTCTCAAATAGGATTTGTGCCGTATCATCAGAGATTATATATAAAGGGATTGGAAATGAGCCCACTTATCACATATTAACGCGTGCCATCCTTACCGAATCCTTATAGGTGTATCAAACCCACAAGCGCTGTGGACGGTTTTTTCAATGCACATGTACGTGTATACTACAATTTGCTTCCTCAGTCAGTTCTGTGTTTTTTCTTGTCCTTATACTTCCTAATGCCCATGTCCAGTAAGGTGCTCTTGGACCAGCCTGCACTGAGCATTGACCAATACAACAAACACATAATTTGCTCTTGATTGCTGGTGTTACTAGTCTTACAACTGATGACAGGTTTACAGGCTGACAAGCATGCAGATGGTTACATGTACGTATTTCAAGTTCAATAGCAACAAAAATCTCAAAGGACACACACACTCAATCCATTGAACATCAACAAAACAGATTAGAACAAGCTGACCAGCCACTGTCCAGTTTGAACAACACCTTCTGATATGACTGGCACAGAGACAGTGCAAGTCGACGGCGATGGATCAACTCTAGCCTCAAGTTGATATCTTGTAATAGCTATAGAGGAAACGTGAACACTGACATTCTTGCGTTCAATGGACACTATAAACGAATGCTTCGCGCGTTCCTTGGTTCTCCCCAGTTTAAATTTTCTTTTACCTATCACCTTTGAAGAAGCGCATGCCGTGTAGCATTCGTGACTTATACGTAAAAGCATTTGGACGCAAAAATATGACGCAACAGCTACAAGACAATATAGGTTTTAGGTACCTGACGTGCTCGATGAAGGGTGAACTGTCCCACAAAATTACCCTACCCGACATTGTACTGGCTCAGTTCCGAGCATAGTCGCTACAAACAAACCACACCACGCAAAAGTTCAATCACCTAGCATGTTTTGTAGTGATTTTCAGAATGAAGAGACTCAGGATTCCTAAGATTTTGTCCCACAAAAAAAGGCACTACGGACAATCGCCATTTTGGCCAAATAACGCTTTTAAAAAGCGCGATAGAACACTTTTAGCCGTTTTAAAATAGAGCAGCACGAGGTGCCTGTAGTAGCCTACCTTCCCACAGCAGTGAAAAGTCACTTCTCTTCTTGGTTGGAACAAACAGTCGATTTTTAGACCCCGTTTCACACTTTACAACACGTGCGATTCACACATGGTCGGATGGTACGCACGGTCGACTCTATGGGCGCACGTGATGCGTTTCCAATCCCTTTATATCTCTGGTATCATGAATATCATTAAAAAACGCGATCCGCGTATAACTCACGAACCGAGAAACGGATAGTGTAGCTCTTTATTGCTATCGAGCCACAATGGAAAGACGATCATTTTCATGTTTTGTTCAAGTCGCCAAACCGTTTACTTTATGAGAACAAAAAAGGTCGTAGTCCTCGTTCCCAGACCGTAATTTGTCCATAGTCGTCGTCGTCGTCGTCGTCTTTATGGGTGAGTATAACTCGAGATAGGAAAGGTTTAAAGAGCGCCAGTTACACCAAAAATCGTAGGAAAATCATACCGACTGCCCCTTGATGTCAGATATACATGTTTGGTATAAAGCAATAATTACGTCCGAGTACCGTTAGGAACAGTTTTAGAGAGTGCAAAGTACGCCAATACCTATACCGACTGCCCCTTGATGTCAGATATACTAATACATGGAACTGTTTGGCATAAAGCGTCCGAGTACCAAACACAAGCGTTCCCATGACAATACCCATACGTATAATTAGAATTTTAATTAGAATTTTATGGTATTGCTTAACTAGCTTTAGCGTTGTCACGGGAACGAAAGAGGAGAGCTAAGCAACGAGAGGAATACCTCCAAAATCAAGACGACGAGTTAGAGTCCTCCCGAATTCGGTACGATGCTGATGCGGAACAAAGGCGGACGTCTGCTCGTGCCATGTACAGAGCAAATCTGGAGCTTCTAAGAGGTGGCGACAGGAAAAGAATTCTGTTGCAGTGCAAGTTTCTATTATAAGAGGCGGCGTTATGAACTGAACTCAGACGAGAAACGAGCTTCTTAGAGGGAAAGCTTGGCGCGCGAGTTTGGAACTGACTAGAACAGCAGCAAATGTAACATAGCTGTTAACATTGTTTTGCTAGGCAATAAACATGGGAATTACAACGGCTAGATTTTATCATACAATCGTATTTACTTCAAGTATGTACGGGTTGCAAAGTACATGTACACCTATATACTAGTAGTCACTTATAAAAAAAAAGAATGAAACAAGATATAAAAACATTCTCTCTGAGAAAGTTAGTGGTATATAGGATTTGAAGGCAATGGTGGTGTAAAAAGGAAGGGAACAAGGGATCAACGATGGTACAATTTTTTTAATAGTCCTATATTTAGCACTTTTGTAGTACGTACATTTTACATTGCTAAATATAGGACTATTAAAAAAATTGTACCATCGTTGATCCCTTGTTCCCTTCCTTTTTACACCACCATTGCCTTCAAATCCTATATACCACTAACTTTCTCAGAGAGAATGTTTTTATATCTTGTCAATATATCATCAATGTAAAAAATCACCTTTGCAGTTCCTTCTAATACATTTCCATGGACTTTTGAAAAATAATAATTAGCTTGCTCAAAGAACATGCGTAAGAAGGTAGAGAGGGAATACTGTATGTGTAGGCTAGGGTTTATTGAAGTGTAGTATGAGATAGTAAATTTATTGTATTTATTTTATTTTTATTTATTTTTCAAGGTCATCCCTGTCGTTATGTGTTATATTTGTATATGTATGTCTTACTACATGTACCTGCCCTTGTTAACTTTCTCTGAAGATTTTGAATTACTTTTTCCACCAGATCTTCTAGGCTGCTAATGTATACTAATCAAAAATGTTGGTTGAGATTTGCATAGTTGCATGTATGCTAACATTTACAGCTCTATGTGCACTCTGTACCTAGAATGATATTATACACTTGCCCAATACGTGTAGGTTAGAAACCACATTTGTATACATGTACGTAACTTTGAGCCTTAAATTATGCTGTGATTAATGTACATACATGCTTTAATGCAATGTCTCTTTATGTAATTAATACATTTTTCTTGTACTGGCCAAATGTGTACATTTGCTAAATGTTTCTAAAGTCACTTTAGGCACTTTCAGTGTAGAGTACTACTATACCATATATAAGGATTGGATATTTGTGTGCTTGTTTTAACATTGATATCTTTGCTTTGAAAAGATTGTAAGTGCTCTCAGTATGTCAAGCAGTTCCTGGTAAGGTTATGTGATATATTGTGTGCTGATTTTAACTGTTTTACTTTCAGAATCAGATTACAGAGAGAAGGTGAGTCTCACTAAAAATAATAATAGATATGTCAACATGCCACAACTGTATTGAACTTATGTAAGGTTGGGTGATTTTGACATCAAAAACATACAGTGTAATGTGGAGAAAATGATTTTAAAGTCACATTTCTTAACTAATTCATCATTGTGCTTATTCCAATAACTCCCCTTCCATATTACAGCTTGCTCATGTAGGTACATTCATGTGCTAAATAATTAAACACATTGCAAGTTACACAGTGCAAGAAATAAGCAATGCAGCCAGTGTGATTATTATTGCAGCTGCTAAGTAATTGTAATATACAATTAATTGGGCCCTCTCAACATCTCCATGACTACCATGTTACATGTGATAAGCTGACTGACAACATCACTGATTAGTTCCACCTCATGAATACATGCATGAAATTAGTGTGTACACAAATTCAATTTACTTAATAATGCAAAATTGACTTAACCATGCATTGGGAGGATTAGCACACTAGTTGGGTGAACAATCTTGTTGATCTAGAGTAATGAGTGCATATGGCAGGAATCAAAATGAAGTGCAGGTGTTGTTACAATCTGGATCAACGGATTGTTTCCCAACCGTAAGAGCTAAGGGTATGTAAGCCATAAACCTGCAAAGGGAGCACACTTGGTAGTTAGCTTGAGAGGAATAACCTATTACACATATTATAGGCCTATACATTAGTTATATGGCTGCTGGTTGTTTCAACTTAAACTACTGCTTCAACAATCTGACCTTTAGTTCATGTTGCTCTAAGATTTCTTTGTGACCAGACGCTCCAGTAGTCAAAATTGCAATGCATATGAATACAGAATACCCCCAAGCTGAATATTCTAATGGCATTCCATGGAAAAGTTATAAAAATGTCCCATTATCTACATGTATCTCCCTGTAGTTAGTGTTTGATGTTTGAATTTCACTCATAGTACTGATGTGTCAATAATGGATCAAATTTTTTAATTACTCACAGATGACTACCAAAAAGCCCTCAAACGTGGAAAGGTGGAAGTGGCATATGGGAAGGTGATGTTTATCGGTGAATCAGGAGCTGGAAAAACAAGTCTGCTCAGGGCATTGATGAAACTACCAATAGTCAAAGCTAACAGTACTGTCATGGCCGACATTTGGTCTCTGAAGTGGAGAAAAGCTGCCACAACTGAAGATGGATACTGGAGTGAGGTTAGTGAGGAGGATGAACTGAAGGAACTGGCAATTCTAGCCAACCAAGTCATGCGTTCAGAGTCTGTTAGTGGATTGTCACCAGCCACTGACACACCCACCCCTACATTAGAGTCTCCACAGCCTGGTGATGTTGATGACAATCTTCTAAAGCAAGCCAATAAAGAGCTGAGTGAAATCATTGACAAAAGCAAAGTGTATTCATCAACAGAAAGAATTGAGTCTGACCAGTACCTCAATGTGTGGGACAGTGGAGGGCAAAGGGTATTTTTAGATGTGCTTCCTCCTTTTCTGACATTGCGGACAATGTTTTGTCTCATGTTTGATGCTTCAAAACCACTGAGTGAAAAGGTAGAAGTGAATTGGAATAAAGAAGGCCATTCCACACATTTAGAAACATTAAAAATAACTCGAAAAGATCTTATACTTCAATGGATGTATTGTATTCATAGCACCTTTTTAAATAGAAATGATCTTTTAGTCACAATTCCAGGTCAAGAGAGCCAGATATCTTCATTTCCACAAATTCTGGTAATAGGAACACATGGTGATAAGATTACTGACGATGACAAGGAAGCTATAAAAGATGAACTTGAACTAATATGCCCATGCCACGACCAAGTGATGGAAACACTAATACTGGATACCATGAAAAGGGATGATGAGGAAGATCCTGCAATTAAGAAAGTGATGGAGCTTGTGAAAGTGTTTGTTTCAGATGCTCTGTGTATCAGCACTCCTGTGGCTTGGGTGCTGTTTCGCAAAGTTTTCATTAAGATAACAACAAAACAAAACAGGCCTGTTGTTGAAATGGACAAAGTCGCAATAATTTCCCAATCATGTGGAATAGAGAACAGTTCATTGAACAGTGTCCTCGGCTTCTACCATGACCTTGGAGTGTTCCTTCATTATGCATCTGTTGAGGGTCTGAAGGATGTGGTGATAGCCCAGCCTCAGTGGTTGGTGAAACATCTCGGTACCTTGCTGGCTCCAGAGCTACCTGATGAGAAGATAGATGGTCCAAAGGAGGCATGGATGTTGTTACGTCACCAGGGCATTCTTGTACGGCCACTATATGAAGAGGTATGGAAGGGAAAGAATGTTAGGCCACAAGCATTGGTTAATTTGTTAGAAAGCCTTTCTCTGATATCGAAGATAAAAAAAGAAGCCATTGCTATTCCAAGAGCTTCCTTAAAATATGATGGGTCCAATATGTACTTCATGCCAGGTGTGCTGCCCATATCCACCAAGGAGGTGGAGCCAGATGTCCATGCTGTTCTCACAGCTGCTCCACTGCACCTGGTGTTCAGTACAAAGTATGTCCCTCCAGGGTACTTTGTTCGATTGGTCACTGTTCTGAGCAGCAAGAATAATAATATTTGGATGATGTTTACTGATGAAATGGTTTCAAATATGATATTGTTTCAGTATCAAGTGAATAAAAGCTATGGAAGGATAGATAGCTTTACTGTATTTGGAGCACCATCTAGTATCCGCATAGATATCAGCAGAAAGGCACACTGTGCGTATAATAGCAGTAGAGCCAACTTCCCATGTACATGTCAGGCACTGCTGAAAATGTTATATGGAGCAATCCATGAGGTACAGCAGTGGTTTCCTTCTGTTAAGGTTGAGCCAGCATTCCAGTGTAAATGTTCCCACAAAGAGCCCCATTTTGTAACCATTTCATTAACACATGAAAGTTCAACTGTTCTTTCATGTGAATACCAACAAGTGCTTCCTCCTAGTGCAGATGAACAACTTTGGTTAAGGATCCCACAGAGCAAGGTAAGTTGTCATTCAGAGTTGAAGCATTGACAATAACTATCTTATTCATTTCAAATAGGAGGCCAGTCCAATGCATGAAAATGAACTTAAAGTTCTAATAGCAGATATTCAAGAAAGTGCAATGCAAAATAAAGAGATTCGAGATAACAAAGAATTGATGGAAGATATTGAACATACCTCAAACCGATTGAAGGCTATGCAACATAACTTGTTATCAAGCCTTTTTAGAGCACTTGAGGTGGAGCATTGGGGAACAAAATATGATGATTACATTACAGTCCTTAGAAATTGGTCAAGGGACATGGGAGGGGAAGCTAGAAGCCATCTTGTGTATCATTTAAAGAGGATTAGACTGCCACTATTGGGTCAAAAGTAAGGTCATGTGCACTGCATGCTGTATACTTAGTGATGTTTGATGTTTCTATAGGATAGATTACGGTAATTACTGCACTAGAGGTGACCAGGCATCCAGTACTGTGCATAACCCTGGTGGAGGGAATGTAAGTGAAAGGATAGCAATTTGCAGAATATATGAGCTGTGATGCTTTTGTTGTCAAAACCTGTTTGACCTCATGTAGTGGATTGCAGTATTGACTGACAGTGAACTGGCAAGGTGTTCTAGCCTCATCAGTCATGATGCTGACCTCTCTGTATTGATTTCACATCTTGGAATACCAGTTGAAACACAGGGCGGTCTATCAAAAAAAGCGTTATCACTGCTTAAATGGTGGCAGCATCACCATGGCACTGAAGCCTCCAGGCACAAGCTAGCAGATATCCTCCAAAGCTGTGGCCAAGGATTTGAACAAGCTGCTGCATAGTAAGTATTCGTGAATGAGTCCTTATGTGATACATAGACATGCATTGACCAGTACATTTTATTGTACAGCTTCAAACCTAATATGAAGACATTAGTAAGCAGCCTCAGTAAAGAGTGTGCTGTGAAGTGGTACAGACTTGGTCTTGAGCTGGACATCCCTGATGACAAACTGCACATCATTGAAGAGGACACTCAAAACTGTGATGAAGCTCTGAAAAAGGTGCTGCGGGAATGGCTTCGTAAATGTACCAATCCAACATGGATAGCTGTTGTGCAAGCTTTGAAAACTATAGGACTGAACACAACAGCAAGTAAAATTGAAGAGAAATATTGTGTTTATAAAATGATTTACATGTAGCATAGTGCAGTTTTTGCGCATGTTTAGGTACAGGTTTAATAAATATATATACACATGAATATCTATTTTCAAGTGTATAGTGGTGTTGTAAATTTGAAATTAATTGATATTATATACATGGTAAAACAGTAACACAATGGCTAGTTTGAAAGTAATGATTTCTGAATACTATGACTGTCTGAGGGAAATAAAATGAATCAGAACAATACGCCATTTGGGAAGAACAAAGTAAAAAATCTGTACACTAATAATTATAATTACATTAATATAATTATATCGCATCTAAATACTAACAATCACACACCAATGTAGTTCAGTTGTAAGGCCATGCTAGCTGTATCTGGCAAGGATGGCTTGAGCATTATATGTTCCCTCATTAGATAGCTCCTGTCTCACTCTCACTTCACTGTAAACTGATCCTACTGCCAACCTCCTGCAAGTGTCCTGGAATGTTTGATGAGCCTTTTATCCCCAACCACCATAAGTCTCTACAGCCAGGCCACCCACGTTTATTACATTTTGGGCCTTTCCTTACCATCTTTATGAGCTGATTCGTTTCAAGAATCACATTTGGGTTTTGCGGATGCACAGCAGTGCAGCAGGTTTGCACCTGGGCCCCATGGGATAAGAATGTCAGCCAGACATGTTTGTGAGTGATCCATACTGCTTGAACTACCCTTCCCAAGCTCTCCAGAGAATGGGCAGTGATCCTCGGCAGATGCTCAAACATGTCAATAACCATGCATCTTAAGTCTGTGAAAACTTGGTCAGGGTTACAATCACAAATAATAATTAGTATGCCATCGTCATGACAGAAGTATCAGTGTGTGGTGGTGGTATGATTGCAATAATTCAATACTAAATAAAATCAGGATCAATAAATATAAGGATTGGGGGTGCAATAATTACTCCTACAATGGCACTTACAGCATTATTTATGTTAAAAAATTTAAATATAGGAATAATTATTGTATATCCAACCTCGTGCTTTTAACATGTAATGTCATGTTATTATTGCCTAGCAACACAATTTTTATTGATGTGTCTTGTAGTAATAATCAATATCATGTTGTAACTCATGCAACTGAATGAGGTTTCTAATCAGACTGCAGGAATCCATCATATAGATCTATTGTCTAAAATTCCTATACTTGTAGCATTGCATCCACATTATACAGTACGTATTGTTATGTTAGATTGCTTAAATTCGTTATTTTATATCATGGCTGGTGTAATTAGTAAACACCTCAGTGCAGATAGGCCTAAACAAAAGTGGCCTTAGATGAATTGGTTACAGTGTATAGGTAAATGTAACTCCTTCACAACTATATTTCTTCAAAATGAAGAGAAATTATTTTGTTCATTTGCAGCTGTTCTAATTGAAACTAGCACGCCAAGCTTTATGTACTGCCTTGCTCATAGCTCGGTTCAATTCAACATTTGCATGCTACCTGTCATGTATTATAATTATGTGAACTGTATTTATTTTAACAACTGATGTATTAAGTCATGACTGTTATGCCGAATTTGTATAAGGGGATTTGTGAGTACTTGATTTCAATTGCTGGTCTGATGTGTGATAACATCCATGAGAAAATCTTTCATGAACTATAACCAAAAAAAATTAAAATTAACTGAACTGAAAAGCTCCAACATTACATATTAACTACTAAATCAAGATTCTATGACCCACTGACTACAAGCTAATGTTAATAAATGATAGGTATATTTAGCTTGATTAAGAGGTATAAGCTGTCTTTAAAACATTTGGACTCATTAAAAGTTCAAATCTTGATTTTTTAATTAAATAATACAGCAAAAGAAGACATGCAGGTGTATTAATTATCTCAGATCCTAGTTCATCGTGAAGATTTTAATTTTAAATAGCTCCTAAACGTAATTGTTAATTAAACACGGTTTTCAGCTATTAACTAACCTACCCTCCCTACATTTATTAGCACTAACATGAAAAGAGTGGTCATATTGTAGCACATCTTTGTAGTACTGGAGAGAATGTGAGCCCTAGAAAACACACAGTTTTAACATTCCAAGGACTAACTGGGGGTATGTGTGGTCGCAGAGGTCAAGGCAAACACATGTACGGGTTGCCATGTCACATGTAAACTGATAAAATAAAATCATATACCAGTATATTAACATTCTGAAATTTTGTAAGAAGTGGTTTTATTGATATGTTGTAGCATTTCACAAAAATGCTACAGTGTAAATTAGGGTTAATGTACAGAGTGTTCCAATCATTTACAGCAAAAGAAGACATGCTGGTGAACTAAAATAGTTATTGGTTTTAAAAGATATCAACTATGATGTTTTAAAAAGTACTTTATGATTTATTTTGTTTCGAACAAATATAAGTACTATAGTAAACCCTGCATGAGGATTTTATGTTCTAATATTTTTCTAGCTATCACTTCATGCAATATAACATGCCAAATTAATATTTGACCACATAATAGTACCTCATAATCAGTATGATCACGTATTTTTTGGGTGACATTTAATTACTTAAAAATCCTCAGTGTAAGGCACACAGTATGTCAATAAACCTAATGTTGTAGGCAAACGTCTATATCATACATGGCATTACAACAGCAATTATATTTCTTTGAACATTATATATTACTTTAAAGTTACTCACATTAATTAATTAATTGGCTATTACACTCTAGCTGATATCATTTACACATGTACATGTACAATTGATTTAAAAAACATCTATGAAGTATATAAAGCAAGGAAACTAAAGGTAGTAAAATAAATATATATGTATATCATAAATGTGTCTTCCTGACAATAGGATACCTAGGGTAAGCTTTCAAGTACAAATCACTGAAGACATCTTAAGTAAGGGATGAGAAGGGAATTAAAATGTGTTTACATGTAATTAATATTTACATGTATTTTGGTTTGTTGCTAGGGCAACTGGTAAAGCTGTTGATCTACAGTGGAGTGACTCGCTACCTGGAGTTCAAGTCTATTGAGGGCAGCTTTGTGTACAGCAAAGATGGCAAGATCCACAAGGTGCCAAGCACAGAGGCTGAAGCGTTGACCTCAAGTGAGTGTGTTATAATGGGTACATGTGCTGGTAAAAACATAAGTACAGTGCATTTCATGATAGTTGTCCAAAAATAAGTTTTTAAAAACAATGTTGTATTTACTTGAATCAATTTTAACAATAAAAAGATTACATGTAAATGAAGTATTTTGTTATTAGTTGACAATATAAAAATAAAAGTGGACTAGTTAATTGGCTTTAATGTAAACTTATGGTACGCAAAAAGGATTAGGTTCCTCAAGATATAAAACATTGTCTCTGATTTGAAGGTAAGGGAGGTGTAAAAGGGGAAGTTAACAAGGGCGGTACATCAGTACATGTACAAGAGCTGTCTGCAGTTGTACATACAGTGTGTGTGTGTGCAGTGTAATTTGCTAACTCTGCAAACATGTACATGTGTTCAATTGCAAGCTTCACTGTCTGCAGTTGTACATGTGTGTTTGTGTGTGTGTGTGTTTACATATGATAATCATTCACTTGTAATGTTGGCTTTCAGATTGCTCGCACTAAGTGTGTCATTGGAGATCCCAGCTACTTCAATTCCCTGACAAATTGGGTTGGACAGGTGAGTTCATCTACCTACACCAGCACTGAGCATAGCATGTGTGCCTATTGTTGTACAGTATGTTGTCATAGCAATGGAGGAGGAGGGGCCTCATCTGTAATCAATAATATAGTTTATTAATAAAGTCTAGAACAAATTGATAGTTCATTAACATGATTTTAATCTGAATTAAAAAAAAAAGTGGTTTCTGATAACATTTCACAAACATGCTATAGGGCAACAATCATCCATAATTTATATTTAACTACAAACAGTTAATTAACTGGTAATTGTTGTTACTAATTTTGACAGCAAATGAAGAAGACATGCTTGTGAAGTAAAATGACTTTAATTAAAAATAAATATTGAAAAAAAAGATGAATAATTAAATTGATGGTGTGTTTTGAACAATATACGTACTATCCTAAATCCTGCATCAGGTTTATATTCTTCGTGCTATCACTTCATACAATTATAACACATCAAATCAATAATTACCCACATTTTGTGCAGTACCTCATTACATATATTATACAGTAGGCAGTAAGCAACTCTTTAAAATCCTCAGTGTAGGGCACATCTATATCATACATGGCATTACAACATCAAAAGTTGCAATTGTATTTCCATGAACTTTACACATATTTTAAAGTTACTCGCATTATTGGCTAATAATTGGCAATTACATGGCTACACTCCAACTGATATTATTTACACATGTAACTAAATGTATCATTAAAAGCACAATAAAGTCTTTTACACCACTAACGATATTAAATACAGCAGCAAGATAAAGAAATGCACCCTATTATCACTACTAGTCTGGGACAAAACATCTGGAGAGGATGGCTACAGCATTGGCTCTAACTAGCTAGGACCACAGCCTTAGCCCTGTTGGAGCTGGTCACAAGACGAGAGGCCAGAAGTGCCAATGACTCCATTGCTCCTGTCCCCCAAGCACCATATGCCTCATGTACATAAAAAATCTCTATGAGAATGTTGGTGATGTGTGCAAAGGATAAAAAGCAAGGAAACAAAAGGCACATGTAGTAAAACAAATCCATACGTATTACAATTCGTATCCAGTACACATAAATGTATCATCATGAAAAATATAGGATGGTTTATTATTCCACATCATGTTCCCTTGCTTTTTACACCTTCACATTCATAATTTTATCAATACTATTTATATTTTCTAAGGCTACAGAATAATAATTTTTCACTATTACTGTACTATGTAAGTGGTTCCATATACATGTACATGTACATGTGTAGGTACGTTCAGTGAAAAAATGCGCTTGGAATGCATGATTATTTGGTTATTATTAATTTAAGCACTAGACAGTAATTTGCCTCAGTGTAGGGCACACTTTTCCCTTGCTTTTGTATACATGTACCTTCAAATCCTATATGCTGCCAACATTGTCACGGAGAATGTTTCTTTTTGTATTTACTATATGGTTACTGAATAATAATTTTACATTATGCAATCATCATGACATACAGGGTAAGTATCAGTTTTTTGGGGGGTGGGGAGGGGGGGTAGGATTGCAAGAACTCAATACTGCAGGGACATGTATGGACCATCTAATCCTGCAACTTTTTTTGCTAAGAACACTGTTCATAGCACATATGGGATGGTAAATGGCTTAATAATATGACATATTATTGTTTACTTGTGTATACAAGTTTCATGCCAAGATCTGCAAGGACATTATGGCTAAAGCTTTTGATACATGTATGACTGACGTTCATTAAAACCCTATACCAAGTTATGCTATCTGAGAAGAGCAAGACAGCATCATAAGTATTGGCCTTTTGTGATTGTTAAAGGACAGTGTCTGAAAAACTGGTCATCATTCAAGAGCCCCAAAACAATGATATGGCACAAATTGTATTCAATAGCAGCTCAATTACATGTATGCAAAAAAATTCATCACTCATGTGAAAACCAAAGCACTTGCATTGACAATAATTGACAATAATTGACAATAATGTACAATAATAATATAATTGGGAATATAGTCTGACATTGCCACACCCTTGTGAAAGTGCGAGGGTGTGGCTATGTCAGACTAATGTGTATAGTCCTAAGCATACCTGCAGAGTACATACATGTATAACATAGTTTGATGTGGCTTTGGAAGGTTCTGTAAGTCCTTATCTGTTTGGCCCAAAACTTGGAAGGCCTATTCAGCTCTTAAGATACCTAGTACATTAGACTTGGGTGTAAATAAAAATTAGCATGTAAATGGCGACTATTTTACCTAAGCTGAAAAAGTGAGTTATTAGCAGCTCTCACCTTCAAAGACAACTGAGTATGTGTTTGCGTGTGTGTGTGTGTGTGTGTGTGTGTGTGTGTGTGTGTGTGTGTGTGTGTGTGTGTGTGTGTGTGTGTTATGGATATAGATATTTTGTATTTTAAGGTTGGACAGGTGAGTTCATCTACCTACACCAGTGCCTATTTAATTAATGTATATTAATAGCAAGGGCAAAATCAAACTGATCAAATAAAATCCAAAACAATAAATATAGTTTTATTGAAGATCCTGAATCCTTGATAAGGTGGTTTCCAATTGATATATGTAAGAACATTTCACAAACATGTAGTACAGAAAAATTTAATGTTAATGTGCAATCATTGAAAATTGTTCATTGATTAACTATAATTGTTGTTATTTATTTTGACATACTGGTGAACGAAGATTAATATATGGTAAATGGGAAAGTTTACGAGAAAAGGGACCTAGCGTGTATTATAAAAAAGTATAATAAAAATGCATTACGTTTGATTTGCTATAACTTCCGAACAGTTAACGCTATCGACATCCTATTTTCAACACTTTATACTGCACCACTTCTCTATGGTAAAATACATTTTGGAGTCTTGCACTTGCTCCGTGTCAGTATTGCAACGTTCGATACCCCACTGGGTTCAAACCCGCCATAACTTTCGGTAGGAGTAATCAATTCGCTTCAAATTCGGTTTGTAGGTAGAGAGGTCCTATACCTATCGATTTGTTTTGTTCGTTAATTTTTATGCCATCCGTTACGGAGATACAGTTGAACAAACTACGTGCCCGTTTTCCCACTTGATTCGCGCCAATGTTATAATCCCCGCCTCCCCATACATTGAGCGGAACGCAATTTGCCCAAATCATTGGCGCGAATCGAGCGCGAAAATGGGCACGTAGTTTGTTCAACTGTATCTCCGTAATGGATGGCATAAAAATCAACGAACAGAACAAATCGATAGGTATAGGACCTCTCTACCTACAAACCGAATTTGAAGCGAATTGATTACTCCCACCGAAAGTTATGGCGGGTTTGAACCCAGTGGGGTATCGAACGTTGCAATACTGACACGGAGCAAGTGCAAGACTCCAAAATGTATTTTACCATAGAGAAATGGTGCAGTATGAAGTGTTGAAAATAGGAAGTTGATAGTGTTAACTGTTCGGAAGTTATAGCAAATCAAACGTAATGCATTTTTATTATACTTTTTTATAATACACGCTAGGTCCCTTTTCTCGTAAACTTTCCCAAATATTGATCACAAAATATGTAGATTAAAATTCCTCGATGAAAGTACGTAATTACATATTGACGCACTCCGCAGCATTGGATGGCCTCTTTTGGGATAGCATGCATGCCTGGAGAAAACATGATGCACAATGATCTGGATGTTCTGATATCGTGCATCCGCTTCCCCCTCATCTTTGACTCATCTTTGACCCACATGTTACATTAATGCCTGATTAGTAACAATCCATAACCAAACAAGAGAGAAATTTAATTAAAATTTTTTAAATGGTGATTTGTTTTTTTATCAAACATCACCAAAAGATCACGTGATGCGTACTATTTACGAATGCATATTGCCAAATACAACCTTCGTTGCCAAGGTTTCATTTCTGTGCATATCAATTCAAGTAAACCTGAAGAAAAATATTAGGATCATGTACCACGATTTCCAATGTCGTACCTTAATAAAATGATTATGACTTAAAACGGTGGCATACCATTATTAGATATTTATGCGCATACACATGTAACAAGACTCTTAAATAAAAATTAAAACCACAAATGAAAATCACATACTGCGGTTGTTCAGCAGCTGTTCCATTCCGTTCTTACACACTTGTGATTTCGGTCCGATACTATATAGCTAGTATTAGATGAACACATCGTGCTGATTTGATATGGTAAGCTTTTACTACATGTGTATAGCATTAGTAAATTCCTGCTACATTTAAGATTGATTCTCATTGTAGGTGACGATTTAGGCCTATGGCGCATATGGTTGAACCAGTACGCGTATAAATAGCTATGGTTGAACTGCCACTTGACCAAGGAACCATGGTGATTGCATCAAGTCGCTTACCATCTGCTCGATTGAGACCAGTGGGCTCTAGCCGAGAAGGAACATTGCTACATTGGTTAACTGAATTTAAGGCAATTATAACAAGGGTAAAAGCCAAGTAAAATATATATTCTATTAACATGAACTAATAATGGGTTTCTACGTTTTGCTAATGTACCATCCTAAATCCTGTGTGCAGTTTTCTAAAATATTTGTTTCGTTACATGCACATAATTAAATCAAATCAATATTTTCTTATGAAACATTGGAGACCACAGACCATTATAAATGTCAATAAACCTAATTTTATATGCAAACATGTATATGCCACATGACATAACATTTGACCTAGGATGGGCTAAATCTGAACAAAAATAAATGCAATGGTATCTTGTGTATTGTGATTTGTATTAACATTTAGTCTCCAAATGTCCATATTTAAGGAGCACGGTCCTTACATAAGGACGATGTCCAAGTATACAAACAATGGCATCAACTTAGTATTGTAAGTAGAATTGGTCACATGACTAAATTAATTTTATCACAATCATGTGTCACTTCCCATGGTAATATAACAAATTACTCATATTATTATTAATTGATTAGCAATTACTCTATAACTGACGCAGGTACATGTGCAATTGATAATAAAAAAACATTCTCTTTGAGAATATTGGTGATAAGTAGGTGAGAAGTTGCTTGCAATCAAATAAAATTGTTCTAAAAGTAGTTTTAATTGCTGGAAAATGTACTAATATTATAACTTGCAAGATAAAATATATTTAATCCTTAATGAACTGAAACCATACACAACTGAAAAGAAATAGATATATGTTATATGTATTTGAAGCTCCAATGCTATATTTGAATTTAGTAAACTCACCATAACTAAATGACCAGTAGTACTCATTTCAAGCTAATCATTCGTCTTAATAAATGAAAGGTACATGTATATACATGGAGCTTCATTAAGAGATTCAAACTGTCATTGAGTAAAAATTTCCATTTTGGAGTTATTAGAAGTTGATATCTTGGTGTGTACTTTTCTTCTGTCATAATCTTTGTGTTTGGTGTTCAGATTGCTTGCACTAAGTGTGTCATTGGAGATCCCAGCTACTTCCCTGACAAAGTGAAGAAGGTTGGACAGGTGAGTTCATCTACCTACACCAGCACTGAGCATAGCGATGGAATGGAGGAGGGGCCTCTTGTAATTATACCTTTAGATAGTGGTGCTAACTGGCAAATAAAAAGTTTATTGACATGATTAAATTTAACGAGTGATGGTTTGTAATTGAAATTCACAAACATGTACTAGAATCTAATTTTTTAAAATTCAAGGTTGATGTACAGTGTACCACAATCATATAAATCGTTCATAAATTAACCCCAAATGGTTAGTTAACCAATAATTGTTGTTACTAATTGTAACAGCTTATATATTGATAAAAATCCTAAAATCCTCCTAATCATTGCAAAATAAAGTTTTTAATTTTGAATAACTCCTAAGCGATAGTAGTTAATTAGACAGTTTGCAGCTATTAGCAAATATACCCACCCTATGTGTATTAACATTAATATTAAGGTAGGACAATAGATGATGATTTGGGCAATCTAATTGGTTACTTGCAGGTAATAGAAACCTCGTTCATTGCGAGGCACATATTTACATGTGTACGATAGTTCCGTCCCTGGTGGAGGATATTGTATTTATTTGTTATATGGACAATAAATATTGAAACATAAGTGCTAAACATAAGTACATGTACTAAACACCATAGGTCTAAAAGGGAGTGGCCTTGAATTGGTTTGAATGTACTGTAACCATCAGATTGTGTTGCATAAAGTCTTTCTGAACTTCCAAACTACCACACAGATTCCTAAGTGAAGGTATTAAGCACATTGAATATGTGAGTGTGTGTGTGTGTGTGTGTGTGTGTGTGTGTGTGTTATGGATGCATATTTAGTATTTTATGTTTTGCTGTTGGCTTTCAGATTGCTTGCACTAAGTGTGTCATTGGAGATCCCAGCTACTTCCCTGACAAAGTGAAGAAGGTTGGACAGGTGAGTTCATCTACTTCCACCAGCACTGAGTATAGCGATGGAATGGAGGAGGGGCCTCTTGTAATTATACCTTTAGATAGTGCTGTTAACTGATTTTTAGGCGAATAACAAGGGTAAAAACGAATTGAATGAAAAAACAAATCAATATAGTTTACCACATGCCGGCCAAAATCCATCATACTCAACGAGATCTATGGTCGGCTGAATCTCAACCTGGTCTGTGCCAATGCCACAGCTGTCCTTTCTAGGATAGCTCCTCCGCCATAGACCTAACTTTCCCATATAATGTGTTTATTGTCTTCCTTGTAATATCATATACTATCCAGTTCAATGTATTATTATTTTTTTATAGTTTATTGACATGATTTAATCCCGAAAATTTAAAGAGTGAATGGTTTGTAATTGAATTTCACAAACATGTACTAGAATCTAATTTATAAAATGGTTAATGTACAGTGTTCCACAATCATTGTTAATAAATTAACCCCAAATGGATAATGAACCTATAATTGTTGCTAAGAATTTTAACAGCACGTATTGGCTTAACACCGCGTCCGCGAGTAAAGTGGGTAAATATAAGCCGTTTTTGGGGGAAGTAAAAAAACTAAAAGGTCCGCTGATGGGTATTTTTGTTTTCAAATACAGTAATGTGAAAGTACGACTCTTGAGACAACATTGGATGCATTTTGTGAGAGATCATTCAGCTCGCTGGATGCTACAAATGCGGCGATATAAAAGGGGTCCATTCCGATGAAACCTTAATTCATCATCATAGAAAAACGGCAATAATCACATTGTATAAGCCAAGTTGAACTTTTACACATTTCAATCGATTTTCAGTCGTAAGCGATGTATTTTTTTAACTGTGTGCATGTGTTCTAACGTGTGTAAATAACTCTATACATTTCCACGTGTGTTTAAACTTGGATGCTTTTCATGATGTTTTGCGAGTCTGCATGCACATGTAATTTAAATTATTAGGGAAACCAAGAGCTGCATTGATATAGATGGCTCATGCATGCTTATGAATTTACAGTCAAGAAGGGAAAGGGTGCAAAATGATAATACATGTAGCCTGATTGATCACAAGTTACGAATAGATTACATGTATTAAATATGTCAGCTTTCAGTGTGGTCCTGTGGAGGACTGTACATGTACACTGTAGTACAGATGTGCTGTGGCCACAGAGGAGTGGCCCATCATGTGATACTTTATGGTATCCATAACAACTGATAATGTTAATTGGTCGTGCACTATCCAATTTGTATCAAAACGGTTATAAATATAATCAACATACGGTATTCCTTACAAAGTTATTCAAGATCAAGGTTCGAGTTAATAATTCTTTATCAGTAGCACAAGATCTGGATATGCAGTGGAACAGCGTTGGCATATCTAGTTACTCCTAAGAACCACCATTTGATTTGGCTACACTCCAACTGATATTATTTACACATGTAACTAAAAAATCTCTATGAGAATGTTGGTGATGTGTGCAAAGGATAAAAATAAAAAGCAAGGAAACAAAATGCACATGTAGTAAAACAAATCCATAAGTATTATGATCCAGTACACATAAATGTAAATGTATCATCCTTTGTATTTATGATTATCCCGAGGGGGAGCAAAAAAAAAAAGTTATAGACACCATCCCAAAAATCCTTAAAATCAAGGGCCAGGCCCCCCCCCCCCCCCTTTATCTGCCATGGCTGAAAACCAAGTCCATATAGCTGAAGGGTTGCCTTTCCCAATGATGTACATGTGAACTGATCAAATATATAGTTATTAACTTCCTGATTTTTTTTTTTAAAACAGTGGTTTTCATTGATATGTTGTACATTTCACAAACATGCTACATTGTAATTTACAGTGTTCCACGATCAGATCTAATTGTTTATTAAGTAACTAATAACAGCAAATTAACTGATAATTGTTGCTCCTAATTTAGACAGCAAATAAATGCAATGCTTTACTCAGGATTAATCTCTTTAATGTAATTAAAGTCGATAGGATAATCGAATTAAATTATTGTAGTTGAGTAAGTATCAAACCCTTGTAATTCAAAGCCCTCTCCCACCAAATGGAGGAGTGCAAATAGACGATGGAGATTTAATATGCTTATATCTGCAGTTTATAAATTGATTGGGAGTGCACATAATTTTAACAACATACTTACATGTAGCTACATGTAGTTGAGTTAAAAGGCAATCAAATTTTAATCATGTGGTTCATATCTGCTCTACATACAATGTAAGTATTCATAAGTTTTCGTTTTACAAAACCTATTAAAAGGGATTGTATTAAAAACATTGTATTCTTTTTGGACACCTGGTATTATTTATATGATACTTAAAACCTCCCACTCTATTAGTAATCAGGTTGTTTTACATGCACATGTGGAAGCTCAAATGGAGGCACTTTAATATGCAGAGATTTCACACATGGTACAGTCTGAACTATTGTGATAGGTAAATTTATTTATTGCTTCATTGTGATGGGTGAAGCCAACTTGAGGCTAAGCTTGCACAAATGTTGTATGTGTGTATACATGTAAATAGGTACATGTATTATACACTTATGAAGTTATGTTTTGAAACAGGTGCCGTCAGGAATTATTTAGTTAAGCCACTAATAGTGGGCTACACCATATCTATGGTTCACCTAATATTGTTCCATGCAAGGTGTCAGATAATATTAAGGTGTGTGCATCTGTGTGTATGTGTATGTGTGTGTATGTGAGAAAGTGTGTGTGTGTTATGGTTAGATATTTGGGGAACTCTGTGGTTAATGTTCGGTCATAAATCTTTTGGCTTTCAGATTGCTTGCACTAAGTGTGTCATTGGAGATCCCAGCTACTTCCCTGACAAAGTGAAGAAGGTTGGACAGGTGTACTTACACCAGCACTGAGCATAGCATGTGTGTCTACTGATGTACAGCACGTTGTCATAGCAATGGAGGAGGAGGGGCCTCATCTGTAATCATTACATTTAATTAACACATTTTAAGGCAAATAGCAAGGGTAAAATCAAACTGATCAAATAAAGTCCAGAACAATGATATAGTATTAACATGAATTTGAAATTTTAAAAGTGGTTTCTGATAACATTTCATAAACATGCTAGAGTGCAACAATCGTCCATAATTTATATGTAACTACAAACAGTTAATTAACTGGTAATTGTTGTTACTAATTGTGACAGCAAAAGAAGACATGCTTGTGAACTAAAATGACTTTAACTAAAAATACATATTGATTAAGACGTCAAAACAAGATTGAATAATTAAATTGATGGTGTGTTTTGAACAAATATAAGTACTATCCTAAATCCTGCATCAAGATTTTATTTTCTAATATTCTTCATGCTATCACTTAAAACACATCAAATTAATATTTACCCACATTTTGTGTAGTACCGCAGTATCATTTTGATAATATATTTTACAGTAGGCAGTAAGCAACTCTTTAAAATCCTCAGTGTAGGGTACATCTATATCATACATGGCATTACAACATCAAAAGTTGCAATTGTATTTCTATGAACTTTACACATCATTTTAAAGTTACTCTCATTATTGGCTAATAATTGGCAATTACATGGCTACACTCCACTGATATTATTTACACATGTAACTAAAAAATCTCTATGAGAATGTTGGTGATGTGTGCAAAGGATAAAAAGCAAGGAAACAAAATGCACATGTAGTAAAAAAAATCCATAAGTATTATGATTTGTATCCAGTACACATAAATGTAAATGTATCATCCTTTGTATTTATGATTATCCCGAGGGGGAGCAAAAAAAAAAAGTTATAGACACCATCCCAAAAATCCTTAAAATCAAGGGCCAAACCCCCCCCACGCCTTCGAACACGCCCATTTTTGACCACGCCCCTTTAAATCATCACGTAATTGACAATTGACCACACCTACAATGAATATAATATTACAAATTGCAAGCAAGCTTCGTTGCAGATTGCTATTGTAGATGTTGTCACTTCGTCGCTTGCAGCTGGAGATGCTGTTTCACTTGTACCTTACAATATCGCGATACTCAGTCTCTCGTGCCATGACGTAATGAACGTGTGAATTATCATGAAAAATACAGGATGGTTTATTATTCCACATCATGTTCCCTTGCTTTTTACACCTTCACATTCATAATTATATCAAAACCGTTTATATTTTCTCAGGCTACAGAATAATAATTTTTCACTATTACTGTACTATACTACATGAGTACATGTATGTTATTTATTCCTTTGTATTTCTTTATAATTACATTACTTGTTGTTACTTCACATCATTAATTGATACATAAATATTATGATTTATGATTTGATTGTAGAAAACACAAAATATATACACATGCAGATACACATGTTTATACATTAGGAGGCACATAATTGCATGCACTTTCTAATGTTAAGTACTTCGTAACTATTATTTGGCTATTATTAAATTATGCACTAGACAGCAATCAACTTTTGCCTCAGTGTAGGGCACACAATAAATCTTGTTCCCTTGCTTTTGTATACCTTCAAATCCTACATTGTCACAGAGAATGTTTCTTTTTGTATTTACTACATGTATATGGTTACTGAATAATAATTTTGCATTATGCAATCATCATGACATAAGTATCAGTTTTTTTTTTGGGGAGGGGGGGGGGGGAAGGGATAGGATTGCAATAACTCAATACTGCAGGGACATATATGGACCAATTTTTTGCTGAGAACAGGCATGACATATCATTGTTTAATTTAGTATGCAAGTTTCATGCCACGATCTGCAAGGACACTCTCCTTATATCTAAAGCTTTTGATACATGTATGACTGACGTTCATTAAAACCCTATATATACCAAGTTATGCTATCTGAGAAGAGCAAGAGTATTGGTCTTTTGTGATTGTTAAAGGACAGTGTCTCAAAAACTGGTCATCATTCAAGAGCCCCAAAACAATGATATGGCACAAATTCTATTCAATAGCAGCTCAATTACATGTATGCAAAAAAATTCATCACTCATGTGAAAAAACAAAGCACTTGCATTGACAATAATTGACAATAATGTACAATAATAATATAATTGGGAATATAGTCTGACATTGCCACACCCTTGTGAAAGTGCGAGGGTGTGGCTATGTCAGACTAATGTGTATAGTCCTAAGCATACCTGCAGGGTACATACATGTATAACATAGCTTGATGTGGCTTTGTAAGGTTCTGTAAGTCCTTATCTGTTTGGCCCAAAACTTGGAAGGCCTATTCAGCTCTTAAGTTACCTAGTACATTAGACATGTTTGTAAATAAAAACTAGCATGTAAATGGTGACCATTTCACCTAAGCTGAAAGTGAGTTATTAGCAGCTCTCACCTTCAGAGACAACCGAGTGTGTGTGTGTGTGTGTGTGTGTGTGTGTGTGTGTGTGTGTGTGTGTGTGTGTGTGTGTGTGTGTGTGTGTTATGGATAGATATTTTGTATTTTAAGGTTGAACAGGTGAATTCATCTACCTACACCAGTGCCTATTTAATTAATGTATATTAATAGCAAGGGCAAAATCAAACTGATCAAATAAAATCAAAAACAATAAATATAGTTTTATTGATGATCCCGAATCCTTGATAAGGTGGTTTCCAATTGATATATGTTAGAACATTTCACAAACATGTAGTACAGTAAAATTGAGTGCTAATGTGCGATCATTGAAAATATTTCATTCATGAACTATAATTGTTGTTAATTATTTTGACATACTGGTGAACGAAGATTAATATTGATCACAAAATATATAGATTAAAATTTTGAATAATTCCTCAAGGAAAGTAGGTAATTACATATAGTCACACTTCGCAGCATGACCCCCCTACCCTTGGGGTAAGGGGGAGGGGAGGTCAGATTGGTGTAGTTGATAAGGCAATGTAGTGGCAGAGGAGGTGTCATGGGTTCAATCCCTGGTCAACCCTATTACATTTGTACACGCACACATCTTAGGGATAGTGCTACATAACTTCCATTTAGGTAGAAAGTAAATGATCAAATAAAATATATACACTATTAAATAATGCTACATTAGTTTTGACTGAATTTTGGGCCGTTAACAAGAGTAATAAACAAAGTTATTTTTAAAAATATTAGCATGTGCATATGATGGTTTCTTAACTTGAACATTTGAGCAAATGTACTATCCTAAATCCTGCATGTAATTTCTACTTCATAAAATATTTTTTTCATTACATGCTATCGCTTCACATGGTTATAACATCAAATGTGATTGTACAATGCACAAAAAACATATACATGTACATACATTAGGAGGCAAGTAATTGCATGCACTTCCTTATGAAACATTGGAGACCACTGACCACACTTTGTATTGTACCTCATAACCATTATGATGATATATTATTTGGTTGATATTAATTTATGTAATAGTAATCAAATTTTTAAAATCCTCAGTGTATGGGCACACAATAAATGTCAATAAGCCTAATGTTTTAGGCAAACATGTCATCTATATGATACATATATACATTACAGCAACAAAAAAGGCAGTTGTATTTCTATGAATGTTATACATTATTAGCACTGAGCATGACATAGCATGTGTGCAGCATGTTGTCATAGCAATGGAGGAGGAGAGGCCTCATCTGTAATTGATAGTGATGCATTTTGCAGGGTAGAAAATTAAACAAAGAATTAGTTTTAAATAATGGTATATATTTTTTTAATGTACACATATAAGGAATTTAATTATACATAATACACATATACAAAACATACTACCACTAAATGACATCTTTCAAAGGAGGGGAGGCAAAGTTCCCAAAATAGATGCAGCATTCTCCCTCTGAATGGCAACTGAAAACTTTTGCATGAGGTATGTTAGAGAGCTCTTGTCCCCAGTGGTGTTTGCAATGTGGCGACCCAAATCCGTCAAGAACGACATGGAGTGAGGGCCGCAGACTCCAGAAGTTTCAAAGGCAACAGGAGTGAAGGGATGATACGCATGGGAGGTGAGGTAACTGTACTTCTTGATCTTGGTCTGGTCCGCATGGTTTGCTGCTGTGCACACTTCAGAGGCTGGGATAAAATGTCTACGCAGGTTGCACCCCAAACCAATAATACTTGACCAAGGAACCATGGTGATTGCATTAAGTCGCTTACCATCTGCTCGATTGACACCAGTGGGCTATAGCTGAGAAGGAACATTGCTACATTTGTTAACTGAATTTAAAGCAATTATAACAAGGGTAAAAGCCAAGTAAAATATATATTCTATTAACATGAATTAATAATGGCTTTCTAAATTTGAACATTTTGCTAACATACCATCCTAAATCCTGCGTGCAATTTCTACTTTCAAATATTTGTTTCATTACATGCTGTCACTTCACATAATTAAATCAAATCAATATTTTCTTATGAAACATTGGAGACCACAGACCATTATAAATGTAAATAAACCTAATGTAATATGCAAACATCTATATAACACATGACATAACATTTGACCTAGGATGTGCTAAAACTCAACAAAAATAAATGCAATGGTATCTTGTGTATTGTGATTTGTATTAACATTTAATCTCCAAATGTCCATATTTAAGGAGCACGGTCCTTACATTAGTATACAAACAATGGCATCAACTTGGTATTATAATTGATCAAAAGTAGAGTTGGTCACATGACTAAATTAATTTTATCACAATCATGTGTCACTTCCCATGGTAATATAACAAATTACTCATATTATTATTAATTAATTAGCAATTACTCTATAACTGACACAGGTACATGTGCAATTGATAATTAAAAAAAACCTTCTCTATGAGAATATTGGTGATATGTAGGTGAGAAGTTGCTTGCAATCAAGGAAAATTGTTTTAAAAGTAGTTTTAATTGCTGGAAAATATATTAATTTAATATAACTTGCAAGATAAGATATATTTAATCCTTAATGAACTGAAACCAAACACAACTGAAAAGAAATAGATATACAATGTTATATGTATTTGAAGCTCCAATGTTCTATTTGAATTTTGTAAACTCACCAAATTTGTTTATGTATAAATTCACAAAACTAAATCCAGATTTAATGATCGTTGCGTTTGGCTTGCACTAAATGTGTCATTGGAGATCCCAGCTATTTCCCTGACAAAGTGAAGAAGGTTGAACAGGTGAGTTCATCTACATACACCAGCACTGAGCATAGTAATGGATTGGAGAATAGGCCTCTTGTAATTATACCTTTAGATAGTGATGCTAACTGATTTTCAGGCAAATAAGACATGATTTTATCCTGAAAATTTAAAGAGTGATGGTTTGAAATTGGCTGCAAGTTTTAAAAATTAGGCATGCATTTTAATTCACAAACATGTACTAGAATCTAATTTTTTAAATTCAAGGTTGATATACAACCACAATCATATAAAATCGTTAATACATTAACCCCAAACAGTTAGTTAACCAATAATTGTTGTTACTAATTTTAACAGCACATGCTGGCTTATATATTGATAAAATATCCCAAAACCTTCCTAATTATTGCAAAATAATGGTAATTGCATCAGGTCGCTTACCATCTGCTCAATTGAAACCAGTGGGCTCTAGCCGACAAGGAACATTGCTACATTGGTTAACTGAATTTAAGGCAATTATAACAAGGGTAAAAGCCAAGTAAAATATTTATTCTATTAACACGAATTAATCATGGATTTCATAGTTTGAAAATTTTGCTAATGTACATGTACATGTACCATCCTAAATCCTGCGTGCAATTCCTACTTTCTAAAATATTTGTTTCACTACATGCTGTCACTTCACATAATTAAATCAAGTCAATATTTTCTTATGAAACATTGGAGACCACAGACCATTATAAATGTAATGTTGGTATTATAATTGATCAAAAGTAGAATTGGTCACATGACTAAATTAATTTTATCACAATCATGTGTGACTTCCCATGTCATATAACAAATTACTCAAATAATTAGCAATTATTCTAACTGACACAGGTACATGTGCAATTGATAATAAAATGATAGTGGTGATGTGTAGGTGGGAGGTTGCTTGCAATGAAGGAATTTTTTTTTTTTAAGTTTAACTTCATAGTTTTAATTGCTGGAAAATATACTAATATAATAACTTGTAATATAAGATATAATTAATCTTTTTTTAACATTTAAAGAAATACATGTAATAAATTAACTACAAAGTTATGTTTAGGAACTACATGTATCACCCTCCTGTATCCACCCCTTAAGAGAAGGGACTGGGCATTGGCCCGCACTAGTGTTAAGTTCAGGCGGCCTTAGAGGTTGGTGACCACCTTGGACTTGGGGGTGTTGGTCCTTGTGGCAAGGTGTGAAGCAAGTCTTGAGAAAGCTTGGACATCTTCCTTGCCCCAAGCTCCATATGACTCCACCACAAGCGGAATGCAAGTCCATCCCAGCTCAGAGCAGTTAGCATCATTAGCCGAGTGCTTTCTTAGCTCTGCGGCAACTGCTGCTGACCCTGCTGTGAGACCCGCTTCAGAGAGAAGGGGTGGGTTTAGTGGAGAAGTCACAGAAAGATCAAAGGCAGCTGGCTTGCCACAGAGCCAATTTAATCCTTAATGAACTGAAACCATACACAACTGAAAAGATGTTATGTGTATTTGAAGCTCCAATGTTCTATTTGATATTTGTAAACTCACCAAATTTATTTATGTATAAAGTCACAAAACTAAATCCAGATTCAATGACCAGTAGTACTCATTTTCGTCTTAATAAATGACAGGTACATGTATATACATGGAGCTTCGTTAAGAGATTCAAACTGTCATTGAGTAAAAATTTCCATTTTGGAGTTATTAGAAGTTGATATCTTGGTGTGTACTTTTCTTCTGTCATAATCTTTGTGTTTGGCTTACAGATTGCTCGCACTATGTGTCATTGGAGATCCCAGCTACTTCCCTGACAAAGTGAAGAAGGTTGGACAGGTGAGTTCATCTACCTACACTAGCACTGAGCATAGTGATGGAATGGAGGAGGGGCCTCTTGTAATTATACCTTTAGATAGTGGTGCTAACTGGCAAATAAAATGTTTATTGACATGATTTAAAATTCACAAACATGTACTAGAATCTAATGTTTTTAATTCAAGGTTGATGTACAGTGTACCACAATCATATAAAACCCCAAATGGTTAGTTAACCAATAATTGTTGTTACTAATTTTAACAGCACATGCTGGCTTAAATATTGATAAAAATCCTAAAACCCTCCTAATCTAAAGTTTATAACTCCTAAGCAGTAGTAGTTAATTAGACAATTTGCAGCTATTAACAAATATACCCACCCTACGTGTATTAACATTAATATTAAGGTAGGACAATAGATGATGATTTGGGCAATCTAATTGGTTACTTGCAGGTAATAGAAACCTTGTTCAGTTGCATTGCGGGGCACATATATACATGAGTACAATAAAAATAAAGAATCAGCATGACTTTTGTTACCCTTGGGGTAAAGGGAAGGGGAGGTCAGATTGGTGTAGTTCATAAGGCAGTGTGGTGGTAGAGCATGGGTTCTGGGAGATCAATGGCCAATAAATATTGAAGTACACATGTACATGTAGTACTAAACACCTCAGTGCTGTAAATAGTTTGAATGTACTGTAATTCCTAAGTGAAGGTATTAAGCATGTTGAATATTATTCACTATGCTTCTTCAAAACCGAGAGAAATTGATAAAGTTTGATGATTTTGTTCCTTTGCAGCTGTTTTAGATCAAAATGTAAGCGCCAAGCTTCATTCCATGCAAAATTTCAGACCCTACATGTTTTAATGTATGCATGTGTGTTTGTTATGGATAGATATTTTATGTTTTGCTGTTGGCTTTCAGATTTCTTGCACTAAGTGTGTCATTGGAGATCCCAGCTACTTCCCTGACAAAGTGAAGAAGGCTGGACAGGTGAGTTCAGATACCTACACTAGCACTAAGCATACCATGTGTGCCTATTGATATACAGCAACGTTAATTTAAGGCAGGGTAGAAACATATGGATAAAACAATTATAGTTTATTGACATGATTTAATCCTTAAGATTTTACAAATTGATAGTTTTAAAACAATTTCATTTAATAGTACATACAGTAAACAAAGATGCAGTTCAAATACATATCTAATATTGATATGCATAAACATTTCACAAACATGTAAGTGAATGTTTAGAATACAAGGTTACATGTTCAGGAAAATCGTTGATAAATTAATCACAAACAGTGTGAATTATACATGCATTGTTATTGCTACAAATTATAACGGCAAAAAAGAAGACATATAATAATAAGTTACTTAAAACCTCCCACTTTATTAGCAGTCAGGTTGTTTTACATGCAGCTCAAATGGAGGCACTTTAGTATGCATAAATGTCACAGTCTGAACAATAAATGAGTGACCTCTCACATAATAAATGATGGGGCATAAACTTAATCTTATTTTAGGATGTTTAATAATAAACAATCTGATATCATATAGATAATACCAGTTGACCGAAAAGAACACAATGTTTTTTCAAATGAATAAAAGTTCTTAATCAATAGATCAATTTTAAATGAACTTTTACGAATATACAATCTTTCATTACGTTAACTAGACAAACATGAACTACATAATTAATGTTCAATATAACTGCAGAATAAAAAAAATGTGATTGAAATTTTACAGTTACCGGTAATATTTTTATGAACATTGTTTTGAAGAATCACTAGTGCATAACTGTAATACCAAATCAAATGGTGGTTCTTAGGAGTAACTAGATATGCCAACGCTGTTCCACTGCATATCCAGATCTTATGCTACTGATAAAGAATTATTAAGTTGAACCTTGAACTTTAATAACTTTGATAATAAAGGGCTTTGAATATATTGATATATCAGGGGTTTGATTCTAATTGGATGGTGCATGACCAACATTATCAGTTGTTATGGATACTATAAAACATCACATGACTCCTCTGAGGCATAGCACATCTGTACTACAGTGTACATGTACAGTCCTCCACAGGACCACACTGAAAGCTGACATATTGTGTTTGTAACCTGTGTGCCATTCAGGCTAAAGAGAAACAATTTTCATAGCCAGTCCACACTTCAGTATACGAAATACTTGTGTACAGCAAAGATGGCAAGATCCACAAGGTGCCAAGCACAGAGGCTGAAGCGTTGACCTCAAGTGAGTGTGTGTGCATGTGTGCTGATGGGTGTGAGTGTGCATCAGTAGATGATTTATGAAGGAAGGTTAACTAAATCTTAGGTGTGGAAAATGGGTACATGTGCTGGTAAAAATTGATTTATGCCCCTGTATTATAAAAAAATAGTTCATACAATTTCAATTCAGCATTGTTGTATTACAATTACATTTGTTAAAGTGGCTACATGTACAGCATCCATCAATACAAAGTTAGCACAAGGTAATACGCTATGATCATAGCATAATACATGTACCTCGCAGCGAAATTAATATTATTTTCATGGTATAACTGCTGAGTAATTCCATATATATATATTTGCCACCCTTTTAGCATCATTGTCTAGTTTGGACATGCTATTTTCTCTGTGTGTTGCGCCATGCAAAAATGCTGTACATTTGTATACCCTATAGTGTACAGCTTTTAATATACAACAAATTAAAATTTTCATTTTTTCATAACCTCGGTTAACTCGGTTGAGCATATCCTGAGTCCTGAAACATTCTTATTGACTCGAATATATACAAAACATTGCTAAGTTAGAGGTCTACATAGTATTAATGGATTTTAATAACTTCTTGGCATGTTACATGAATAAGGTCATGAATTTGTAATGAATTGTGACCTATCCAAAAATATGAAACTACAAATCACACCAAACTTGTACCATAGTCAGCTAACCATACCCCAAACATATATAACTTAAAAGCTTACTGGGACACGTATCCTCAGGGCTGGGACAGCACAAAAAGTAAGCTTTTAAGTTATATATGGATGGGGATAAACTGGTGATGGAGCTTTGGGTCCTGAGAGCAGTGCTATTTTCATATATGGTCAGTGATATGCTTAGGGTTAAATGTAAACCGTTTCCCCCTACATTTGGGTCCTGAATAGGACTATACTATAAAGTCGATTAGATAAGAGATTCCTCTGCCTCGCCGTAAGGAAGGAATACTGATGTATATGGACATAACCCAACGTTGAACTAATCAAACGGGTTAAATGTTCAAACATGCATCGGTGACCAATCATTTATTCTAAAAACACGTTACAGTGACGTAGACGTTACGACAACGGCCGGAAATTTGATCTCCCGCACGTGACGTGATATTTGTATTTTTGAACGAACTTTGTAAGGTGAGATTGATTGCGGTAGTTGTGTTTGCTCGTGTAAGGGGTGTTTAAACAAGTGGCTTTATTAAGTTATGCCTAGCCTAGCGTACGGGAAGCTACGCAACTATATACGCCGTCCGTATCTGTCATATGGGCCCCTTCGCCGCTAAAGAGGTTTGCTTATTTGACTTGCAAGGCCCTAAGCGAACGTACTGTACGCCGGTTATTTGATGACTTATAATGCACTAATTATATTGCCCTAGCGAGCGTACTTTAGGCTATCTTCGTTCTGATGTCGGAAAGAATTTGTAATCTACTTTCTCTTATTTCACTCTAGCTCGCTCTAGAGGTTGCTGTGCTTTTCCCACTAGTGCCACTGGTATATTCTGTCCCTGGTTTTGGAACATTCAGCTTGTGATACCAAAGGCAAAGGTGAGGCTCCCATGAGGCTTTATTTAGAACCACATACAATAGGTGTGAGCACTTTATCTCCAATGTTTTATGATTGCACTATTTATCTTTTACATGTAGATCAAGTGCGATGTCAGATAAAGATTCATCCGAAGAGCAAGGTATATTTTTTGTCTCTTAATGTAGCAATGTTTATCCTAGATCCATGCATGGTTTAGGAATCCGTTGAGGATTAAACTATCTAGGGCTTAGGGAGGGAGTGTGCTAAGACAAGAATTTTTTGTTTTGGAAACTAATCAGAACCAGTGTATGTAGTGCTACTAACGAAGCATTCATTAATGAACACATAGCTACCCTAACCCTGCAATGTTGTAGCAGACATTTAAAAAAGTGTTTACATGTTATTTTAAAGGATTTAGCAGTGATGGCATTTGTTTATAGATTAAGAATAAGCCCTGTGATTAGGTTTGTTTATCTGCAAGTACTATTGGTGCATCGTACTGCTGTGATAGTTAATAAAAACATGGGTCTGGGTACGAGACTAGGTATAATAGTAGTTGCAACCATCATCTATGCGTGGAGATGTTGAGCACATGTAAAATGGTAATTCGCTAGTGACTGTTAAGGGAGGCTAGCAGGTGGAGAACTCACAATATCCAGTGAGAGGTAACGAATTCGCACCTCATTGAGATGTAGCCACTGCCTTCTTCCTGCCCCACGAATTATTTCATGCCTCAGCCACCAATGAAGTGATGGTGTTGTTAATTATGGAGTATACAAAGCACATCTGCACACTAAATTACACATACATTGTGGAGGGAAAAATTATATATACATTGGTCCCTTTTTGTGGAACGATCCCTTATATATGCATGGTATTAGAAGACATTTCAGACAATCAGAAATATAAATAAAATTGAAATTTAGTGACTCAAAGTGATAACGAATTTTAAAAAGAACTAGTTAGTATAGTTAGTCTTACATGTCCCTATCACAATTGCCCTTTAATCTTTCCGGCGTGCATACTGTATGTCACATAGAGTATTGCTTTCCTTCCCACGTTGAACCATTATGGGATCTCAACCTTTTTATACTTTCTGGGAGCGGAAGTATCTAATAGACTAAATTCCTAGAGATGGAGCTGGTGAGTATACGTAATATTAACAACATAGCTGTTTCTTTCACCACAGGACCCAGTACCAGTACCAGTGGACGGGGGATAAAAAGAACAGCCAAGAATACAAAAAACGTTGCTGAAGGTAAGAATTTACTGAGTTTTAAAGTAAAGTATTTCCTGGTGGAAGCAGGTATAAAAACCATTAAAGTCATCAATACTAAGAGTTAAGTTTGTGCTGGTATATGTAGTACCTGCTGTTGCCTCATTGAAGAGGCTATAGTGTTGGCTGATGTAGTGACAAGAGTGATGGCTGATGCAGTGATGGCTGATGTAGTGACAAGAGTGATGGCTGATGCAGTGACAAGAGTGATGGCTGATGTAGTGACAAGAGGGCTGATGTAGTGACAAGAGGGCTGATGTAGTGACAAGAGTGATGGCTGGTGCAGTGACAAGAGTGATGGCTGATGTAGTGGCACGAGTGATGGCTGATGTAGTGGCACAAGTGATGGCTGATGCAGATCACTCTTGTCACTACATCAGCCATCACTGCATCAGCCATCAGCCATCATTCTTGTCACTGCATCAGCCATCACTCTGCTAGTATAGTACAGTGTTTTGGCATGGTTCATGGTGTGTGTGACTTAACTGACTAACACTAAGCAAAGAGGTTAGAGAATGAATGTATATGTTAGTTAAAATAAAACAGATCAGTATGTGTTTTATTCTATATCTAGTTTCAAAGAGCAGAACGATGACAAGGAGCATGAGTCGTCGATACAATGGTAAGGAAAGGATTCCGTTAATTGACTGAAGATGAAGGGTGTACAAAATCAATCATCAGATGATCAATTAGGAGGTGAAGACCAGGACCCTCTTACAAAGAAGCTCAGGACGGAGGTGAACACTAATGCATTTTTTTTTTTCTTGGAATGGTTGCATTTATTATGTAAGTGACTTTCTTTTTGCCTGGGACATTTTCTGTAATCAATCCTCCTACCATTTCTTGTACACGGGTGGTGTACCTGCTGTTCTCATTTCCCACTTGAACTCAAGTCTGCTTGCCATCTTTTAACTTGTGCCCTTAGTGTATCTTTTGCATGTTTTTATTACGTTGAGATTTACATGATTTACCTTCTTTGCTGCATCTCATGATGGTTAGAAGGAGCAAAGATCAAGATCTACAAGCACAGGTATGGATAGCAATGCTAATTTGTAAAGTGCATACAGGTTTGCTGTATGCTGTTTTCTACTTCCTCTTTACTTCTCATTCCCCTCTTCCTCCTTCCCTTTGCCTCCCTTTCCCCTTCCCTTCCCCTCCTCTTCTCTATTCCCTTCCCCTCCCCTTTCCCGTTTCCTCTCTCCACTTTTCCCTCCTCTTCTCCTCCTCCCCTTCCTCCATCCCTTCCCTCGCTTCTTCCTCTTCCTTTTCCTCTTCCGCTTTTTTTCTCCTCAGCTATTTCTTCTTGTAATTCTCTTCCTCTTCCTTTTCTTTCTCTTTAGAACTTCCTCCTTTCTTCCTCATTTTCCTCCTTCCTTTTCCTTCCTCTTTCTCCCTCCTCTACTTCTGCCACTTCTTCTTTTACCTCTTTTCTACTTCTTCTACTTCTTCTCCTCCTTATGTCATGAACCTGATTATAAACTAATGTGATCTTGCTCTACCGACCTAATTTTCACTACCATTCTTCATCTGTTTTACAAGTGTGTGTGTATGTGAGAGAATTAGTTGTAGGCTTCAGATGCATGAAATAAAATAGAGCAACTAAAGTAGCACTCTGAAGTCACGTATTTAAAATAGGGTGCTAACTTAGTTATGAACAAGCTTCTGTTTGTGCCCATAACAGCTATTTTGGTCACATCATTTCAATTTAGGAGTTTAGAAAATGGAATGTATACATGACGGTATACCTGTACATGTTCGCCAAACAAACGTACTTGCGGTGTCATAAATGGTCTATCTGGTACTGTTAAGGAAAAATACCTTTGTAACATGGCATTTAAATTCAGCCACATTAGCATAGATTCAGCTAGAGTAAGGATGAAATTGGAAGCCAGTAGCAATTGCAGTGAGTTCACTATTGTATTTTCATTTTCAGCTAGATTAAGTAAATCGCAGGCATCATACCAGCTAACAGCATCAAGTAATTGTTGGAGTAAAACTATCTTTGCTGATTGTGACGAGCTTAAGGTGGTTAAGCCTGCCGATGATCATGATGGTGGTTACACACTTGTGGATATAGTTGGTACAGAGATTCCAGATGATGAGTCTAAGAGTACAAAACTATTAAACTGGTTGATCGATCTATTGAGATGGCAAGCGCTTGAGGAACAAGATCGATTTACAAATGAAACGAACAAGGCACCTGTCAAAGGACAGCTTTACTACTGTTGTGATTATGTTTCATTATCTACAATTGGCAAGCTTTTGAAGCAACCATTAGCAGCATCGCAACAACACAAAGCTGATGTAGCCTTAATTATGAATGGACTACCTGTTATTCAGTTTGAGATTAACTCCTCTCCCATCAGCACAACAGTAGCAACATTGTTTGCCAATTTGGTTGATGTATTACGCTTCATTCGTCACTTTGATTTGAACATCGACACTTGGACCGGTTTTGCTTTTCCAAAAGTTGATGCTGATTCCACTAACAACTATGCCTTCAAAGTGGGAGTCAGGTGGAAGGATCTTCAATTTTCTCCTGAGGTTAGCGCTTTAAAGTTACATGACATTGCACAAGAAGTGAAAGACACATTTAACATGCAGGTTGATCTTGTGCAGAAACTGTATGTTTCTGAAGTTGAAGTAATGCGTAAAGAAATGTACTTGGTCCCACTATCAAAGGCCGATATAGATTATTTTGCCAACACTCTTCAACCTTCTCCTTCTTCTTCTCCTTCGAAAGTAATAAAACAGGTGGAATCTCCATTTTCTATACTGCTGTGTGATGAAAGCTGTTATTACAAATATTCTCCCATAGCTGAGGTTCGGTTGACTTTGCTTAATTTGTATGTCATGCAAGAGAAGGATAAGGATTCGCTGCTCTCATCCAATCTTATCCTACCTCATGACACGATGGAAATTCGTGAACTGCAATTTTTTGTTTTTCCTGCTGTAAAGTATAATAATTTGTCAAAGGCTATTGCCAAAACGTGCCTTGGACAGCTAGCTGATGGAATTGCTAACGGACTTAAGACTCTGCATGATCTTCGCTATGCACATCTTGATGTTAGACTACCTAATGTCTGTGTTAGTGCGACTTTCGAAGTGAAACTGATCGACTTTGACCGGGCAACACTTGTTCAATCATATCAGAACACTGACTTCTTCATGTACACCTTAGAAAAAGAGGGTAAAAGTTCTCAAGATCTGGATTGGAAACAGCTTGGTTTATTGTTATTTACTTTGTCCTCTGATGTAAAAAAAGATCAGCAAGAACTTAAAAGACAAGATATACCAATTAATCGAGAATCCTTTCTTGGGAAGCTGATTTGGGAGCATGAATATGAGGATGATGCTATGTTTTTGTGGATCGAAAATCTTCCTCCAACTCAGAGGAGGTCTCTTAACGATGTTCTCAGAGATGAAGTCCTGTGACTTTTCGTGGGTGTAGTAATTACTAATTGTAATCTTGTTCATTGAAATTAAAATTAAAATTTGTCCATGGTGAAAACATAAAAATTTTAATATTAAGGTGTGAAGGTCTCATGAAAAGTAATTTGATGCACGGCACAGGTCAGAGCCAATTCCAGGAAGCCTCATGCATACTGTTATAGCCTTTTTAATGCCTAGTAAACCACTGGAGGCACTCCATTCACCCATATCACTCCCACACTCCATATCACTCCCACACTCCATATCACTCCCACACTCCATATCACTCCCACACTCCATATCACTCCCACTGGATGCACTCCATCTACCCATATCACTTTCACTGGGAAGGCACTCCATCCATCACTCCCACTGGAGACTCCATATCACTCCTACTACGGCAATGTTGTGTGAACATCACAGCAGACCACTGTGGTGTGAGCATCGCAACAGACCACTGTGGTGTGAACATCACAGCAGACCACTGTGGAGTGAACATCACAGCAGACCACTGAGATAGGGGGAAGGAGGGAGGAGAGAGAGAAGAAGGGAGGGGAAGGGAGAGAGAGAGGGAAGGAGGGAGAGAGAAGGAGGGAGGGGAAGATGGAAGGTGGTAGGATGGAGCTACCAACTAAAACAGCATGGCCTCTACGTACCACCCATGGAGTGGGGTGCCAGTAAGGATAGTCACGTTCCTCTGGGCACTCGTAGCCACGCCTCGTTCCCGCCTCATTCTGACGTGTGAAGGTGGCGGAGGTGCCTTGGAGGTTCTGTTGGGGAACAGAGAGCATGTGAGTCTGGGGACCAGTTATGTGTGTACAGTATGTAGTGTGTGTGTGTGTGTGCGAGCGCGCGTGCAAACAGCGCAATGCATATACAAGTGCATTACAAGTAGACTTACAGTGTAATGGTTATACAAACCTTTAACTGCTGGTATAACTAAGGAGCGATAATGCAATGGTTATGCCTTAGTTATGCCTTAGTTATACCAGAGTTATAGCTTTGAATAACCATAGTCTGCTTGCAATGGTGTAAGTTGACAAATCTCTGTGCTTATCGTAAGCAATTCAAATCTAATGCATTGCTGATTTAATTCTATTGCATTGCACAACTATTCTTATCATAAGCATAGCAATCCCAATGCATTGCACAACTATGCTTATCATAAACTATGCTTATCATAAACAATGCAATCCCAATATATTGCACAACTATGCTTATCATAAGCAATTCAATTCCAATGCATTACTGATTTAATTGTATTGCATTGCACAACTGGGGGTGTGAACACAGCTGCATGTAATACATGTAGGTATTTAATAGATTGCAGATGGATACCATAATTGTGAGTTACAAAGCACATCCAGTCAACCTCTTAGTAGTTTCATATACCCACAGGGTAGGAGTGTACATGTGCCAAATGGGAACCCAACACCACGCGCGGATCCTGGACCAGCTGGGGGTGTGACCACGGCTAATAAGTATTCAAGAGCTTGGAGATGGATGCCATTCTTGTGAGTTACAAAGCACATCCAGTCAACCTGTGAGTAGTTAAGACTTTATACTTTATGGAAGAAAGAGATACTTAGGGTTTAATCAATATCTCTTCGCGTTCTTCCTGGATGGCACCTTTGTGGTGTTAAATTCTTCCTGCTGGATTACATTTTGGCGCTCAATTAATGCAGCGTATTTTTTGGGACTCGTAGTGAGGCATGTTACCTTCTCCGTTGTACTTCCCGCGTTGGGTTTTTGTACTTTTGGTCCACATTTAATTAAGCCATAGTCTTCCCCATCGTTTTCATGGTAACTTGCCTGTTTCCAGGCTGAGCACCTTTCTAGCTGGGTTTAGGTTAGTTCAGCAGCTAGGCTGAACTCTTTCACATGGGTTGTACGAATGGCTACACGGATTAATCGCTCGAGCGTTTTTTTCTGCCGAAAAGGTAAAATAAATGTGAGAGGGTAAACGGACGAGGCCTCAAAAAAAGCCTAGGAATCTGCTTGCAAAGATTAAGTGTCTTTGTTTTGGGTCTATGATTGAACAGTCAGAATATCGAAAACCCGGTATCTGATCGGATCGTTCATATGGATCAAGCACTTGGCGTGGTATCGATACGATCTACTCGATATGAGTTTAATTACTCGTGGGTGAAATGCCCGTCGATGTAGAAAAACGGTCGTGCCATTAGCAATGTGCCTGGACTCCGCGCAAAGAGAGAGAGGTACTCACATGAATAATTACGACGTTCACGTGATACACTGCCACAGCACAGCCCCACCCTCCACAACTTTTCTTCTCTTCAACATCGTTGCGCGCACTTTTCATTTGTTTATGCAAATAATCATCGTAACCACCATGTACCAATGCAGATGCAGGAGCAAATACTGTAGAATCCAAAGTCAAGCCACGGCTACCAAGTCAATGCTTTAGAAAAACAAGCAAACAATAACCCGTCTCTTTCATGGAACGCTAATCATGCCATACCACGCCATCTGTAATAGCAGTTAGCGAGCTGCACGGATTTTAATAACAAACCGTACTGCGCACAAAGGCAGTCAACTTAAGCATCAAGGCAGCTTAGTACAGCACTGCAGCTACATTAGTGCATGTAGCCACGTAGAGCAGAACGTGCTTCATCAAAGGTACGCGCGCATCAGTTCAGAATTAATTTGGGGCTTATTCGTTTATGTTCAGACAGATGAGATCTCTCACAACACCAAAATTAATGATTGCAGTTATGAACAATATATGAATTAATTCTTGTAAATAGATTCTGAAGGCCTCAATTGGTCGGCGTCTCCAAGCATGGAAACGTTACCAAAGCTAGAGGAACACACATAATCGCCACTGTTGCACACTGTCGCATTTCTGAGTAGAAATATATACGTGCCCACGTCCCTCCTCATAGCTGTAAAAAGATGTAAGAGAAGCTCTTACAAGCATGTTTTGTATTCCTATTTGATGATGATGGCATTCCATTTTATTATTTCGTCCCCCAGTTTTAGCTGCAATGGATCATTTGAATTTTAGTTAGTTAGTTAGTTAGTTAGTTCCATTAGTTCATCCTTTGACTCATACTCCGGGAGCCATTTCTTCACTGTGTCCTGAAGAAAAAAAACCCTTTGGGAAAAATTCTTCACTCAGGAAAAGCCTTTAAACAAGCACGCTCCCTAAACACCTAATCACTATCACAGTCAACTTCTTCCTCCACATCATTATCTGATAGGCTGTCAAGGAAACCTCAACTGAGATGAGAACTGTTCTGCAGGGACAAAGAACACCCACAACACCAACAAACAACAAAGAACACACACAACAACACCAACTACTGAAAAGTTTGCAGCACGTGCACGACACTTAGACTGAGCCAAAAGCCCCGCTCATACCTATTTAAACTGGCTGGCTGTCTGCAGATGGATGGCTGTCTGCAGCAGCAAATAGATATTCAAATAAGGAATGGGAATTTGTTGCTTGATTTACCTTTAAATGGTACCCCGACGGCTTCTCTCAGTCGCAATTGGGAATGGGCAGTGGCAGTTAACATAATCATCTTTTATCCTAATGAGGTTGGGGGTGTCAGGTGGAATGTACTTAGCCCGTTCACTAGTTGGCATACTGGAATATTTAGAAAACAGTAGCCAGAATATCCCCTTAACCAACACACTATCGTGTCCAAGGCTGACATGATTGTTCACTGCAAACACAAACCAATACGACAGGCCATAGTTTGCCAGCAGCTCAATGGCTTGGTTGTTTGAAATTTGGATAGCCTTTCGTGCAGTGACAATGGTGTCCTGTCCACCCCGCATAGCGGTGTAGACCACGTTAGTGTATTTGTCAAAGGTATTTTCTGCTACGGCGGGTTGGTACAAATTGCCACCTTGTTTCAAGTCACAAGAAGCCACCAGGGCCTTGATCCCTTCGAGCAGTCCACCCTGATTTATGAATCGGCCTATGTTTTGGCCATCGTACACCTGGGGATCGTAAACACCCACCCCAGCACCACCACGTCGTGTCGATCCCAGCTCATAATCAGATGGGGGACGCTCGGGGGCATGTGTGCACAGTACACAGTCTTGTGAAAATTCGTTCAGCCGCAATATGGATACTGACATGAATATGTATCAGCAGAACGTTAAGAGATTGCATCAGTCTAGGGAGTGTTGTCTATTGTATTGGATAGCTTGAGCAATGTGTATTTGAGATAGAGAGAGGAAGGTCTTGCGTGAGGGTCTTCCCTCCAGCACTCCTCCATAAGGTACATCACCCTAGCCAACACCTGAGGAGGGAGAGGGAGGGAGAGGGAGGGGAAAGTAAACATTGCATCTTTTGCAAACCCATGGAACCATGCGTGCATATACACAAACACGCACACACAAACAGGACACAGACGTTTTGACCTAAAAGCATAACCAACCATAGTGTCTTATCCAAACTCACTGAAACCATGATGTCACATGTGGGCTGTGAGCCAAGTAAGCAATCTAGCATAAGCAGTGTATGTGTGGAACCTCATCCTGTACATTACACACCTCGTGTCCTTAACCTCTGTCATCACAGGTCCACCTTCATCACCACATGCCCACCCTCATCACCACAGGCCCACCATTCCCACCTGATCATTGTTCCAGCGCTCTGAAATAGGAGGCCTCTTCTTCATAGAGCACACCACCTTCCTCATGTCCTCCATAGAGGGGTCAGAGGGCACCATGCCTTCGTAGGGCACAGCACAGGGGTCACAGTCACCTGAGGGGAAGGGGAGGAGGAGGGAGAGGAGGAGGGAGAGGAGGAGGGGAGGAGGAGGGGGGAGGAGGAGGGAAGAGGAGGGATGGTGACAATGTTTGCAGCTGCATGCACCAAGGATTGAAAAACCAATCACATGAACCACCATTTCCTGATGTACCCTAGCCTAAACAATCTCCCAACAGATGTAATCACAGAATCTACAGCACAACATGTAGCATGGTTGCAACGTTCTGAAAATGAAAGTCAAACACTCATGTTACCTTCAATTTAGTGGCTACTTACCCCTGAAGCAAGTCCATTTCCTTGAATAGGTCAACATGATATTTTGAAACACCCTGTGATGAGTGTTCATATGTTCATTGTGTGTGTGTGTGTGTGCAATGGAATGACCTGGCTCCCACCCAACGTTGAACCAATCCGATTGTAGTAAGGAATGAAATTCGTCAACGTTACAGGGTTAGGAAAGGTAAATCAAGCAACAAATTCCCATTCCTTATTTGAATATCTATTTGCTGCTGCAGACAGCCATCCATCTGCAGACAGCCAGCCAGTTTAAATAGGTATGAGCGGGGCTTTTGGCTCAGTCTAAGTGTCGTGCACGTGCTGCAAACTTTTCAGTAGTTGGTGTTGTTGTGTGTGAAAAAAAAAGTTGGTTGTTGGTGTTGTGGGTGTTCTTTGTCCCTGCAGAACAGTTCTCATCTCAGTTGAGGTTTCCTTGACAGCCTATCAGATCATGATGTGGAGGAAGAAGTTGACTGTGATAGTGATTAGGTGTTTAGGGAGCGTGCTTGTTTAAAGGCTTTTCCTGAGTGCAGAATTTTTCCCAAAGGGTTTTTTATCTGCGCATCAGGTTTTTCCCTTGAGGGTGTGTGGGGTCCACCCCTCTAAATATATGTGTTGTTTGGCTGACCCTCGCTCCATGTTATTGATGGGTTGTAATGCTATTGAACTTGTGTGTGTGTTTTGTTTGTTCCTTGTGTTTTGCAGGCGTGCACAATGACGCTATACCTATGTGTGCTTACGGGGTAGTGGGGTAGTGCTGTACTGGGAGCATGGGAGGGAGACAGACAGCCTTCTGGCAAACAACCATCCACCTGCAAGCAGCCACTTTGTCCCACCCTTGAGATTTGCATTTCATGTAACACAACCATCCCCGAAACACACAGAATTGTGAAGAAATTGTTCATATCTCATTTAATCTTGTATTACACATTGTGGCACAATAAGCAATGAAATGTCTATACATATCTTCATTACTCTGGCCTTTAGGAAGCCTGGATTATTGTATTCTTGTTTCGTGTTTTAAACCTGTGAATAAATCATAGATAAAATCATACCCTACAGTATTCCAAAACATAGGCCGATTCATAACACACACACACACACACACACACACACACACACACACACACACACACACACACACACACACACACACACAAACACACAGGGTTTTAAAAAAAAGGGGGGGGGGGGGGGTTAACCCATGCAGAGGTCACCCAGAAGACAGATACCAAGGGAGAAGCTTACAGGATGTTCTTACACAGAGATAATCCCATGCAGTGTCAAGGCTTCGAACAAAGTGTTACTTTGAAATTATCCCTAAGTGTACACGCCCCATATAGCAGGACCATAAGGGTTAAACATAAAAAAGGGGGGTTACCCAATGCAGAGGTCACCCAGAAGACAGATACCAAGGGAGAAGCTTACAGGATGTTCTTACACAGAGATAATCCCATGCAGTGTCAAGGGTTCGAACAAAGTGTGAATTATCCCTAAGTGTACACGCCCCATATAGCAGGACCATAAGGGTTAAATATAAAAAAGGGGGGTTACCCAATGCAGAGGTCACCCAGAAGACAGATAAGCTTACAGGATGTTCTTACACAGAGATAATCCCATGCAGTGTCAAGGCTTCGAACCAAGTGTGACTTTGAAAATATCCCTAAGTGTACACGCCCCATATAGCAGGACCATAAGGGTTAAACATAAAAAAGGGGGGTTACCCAATGCAGAGGTCACCCAGAAGACAGATACCAAGGGAGAAGCTTACAGGATGTACTTACACAGAGATAATCCCATGCAGTGTCAAGGCTTCGAACAAAGTGTGACTTTGAAATTATCCCTAAGTGTACACGCCCCATATAGCAGGACCATAAGGGTTAAACATAAAAAGGGGGGTTACCCAATGCAGAGGTCACACACCCCATATAGCAGGACCATTGCATATGTACAAAATACAATGGATATGTACATAAAACCACAGCCATTGTCTGTTCATATATATGGTACTAGCAAACAAGTTCTATTATGCCTTCTAACCCCCCCCCCCCCCCCCCCCCCCCCGTGACATATCTTCTAGCTGGTTCGTTCGTAAAAAAAAAAAACTCACCTCGCCACTGGTAGCACATCTCAATTAGGTGTGCTGGAGGTAACAGCTGTCTCATAACCCCAGGGTCACTGGGTGATGGCTGACAATGTTTGAACAGTTCGGGGATCTGGTACTGCGCTATGGCTTTGAACTTGAGTATGAACACCTCCATCGAGCAGCTCCCTGGCCCCAGTGTCCTGCTCTGACTTCACCCTGATACTCTCCACCAGGTTTAGCAGCACCTTGCATGACATCATCTGGATGCTCACAGGGATGGTGTCATCGTGGACATTCATTTTTAGCAAACAGGTGGACGGCCATTGACAGCTGCTGCAGGGTAAGTTGGGTACGAATATGGTGGACCAGATCAGCCAGTATTGGTTGGGAGGAAATGATTTAATAACAGCACAATAAAATCACATAACACCTGACAGCCTCACATCTCACATGAGGGGAAGGACACAACACAGCCAACATCGAGGTGGAAGGTGTGTCCACGGAGGTGGAGAAGCAGGAGGGTACCACTCTGGTACAACCTGTGCCTTCATGTGTAGAGGGAGTGGTGTGTTGTGTAGAGTGGAGTGGTGTATGGGGGTGTGGGTGTGTGGGGTGTGGGGTATGGGGGTGTGGACAAAATTATTCATCATCACACCACACACAAAGGTTCGAGGTACTCACCTGTCACATTCAGGTGGTAGATATGACTTAAGGAGGAACATATGTAGTTTCCAGTGTCCAACTCAGTGAGATTTCTGAGTGCAAAGATGAATACACATACATGTATGCATATGTACACATGCCCACATCCCATAAATACACATATGCATATGTAGACACATACATACAAAATACAATGGATATGTACATAAAACCACAGCCATTGTCTGTTCATATATATGGTACTCGCAAACAAGTTCTATTATGCCTTCTAACCCCCCCCCCCCCGTGACATATCTTTTAGCTGGTTCGTTCGTTCGTAAAAAAAAAAAAAACACCGCTAAACTCACCTCGCCACTGGTAGCACATCTCCATTGGGTGTGCTGGAGGTAACAGCTGTCTCATAACCCCAGGGTCACTGGGTGATGGCTGAACAGTTCGGGGATCTGGTACTGCGCTATGGCTTTGAACTTGAGTATGAACACCTCCATCGAGCAGCTCCCTGGCCCCAGTGTCCTGCTCTGACTTCACCCTGATACTCTCCACCAGGTTTAGCAGCACCTTGCATGACATCATCTGGATGCTCACAGGGATGGTGTCATCGTGGACATTCATTTTTAGCAAACAGGTGGACGGCCATTGACAGCTGCTGCAGGGTAAGTTGGGTACAAATATGGTGGACCAGATCAGCCAGTATTGGTTGGGAGGAAATGATTTAATAACAGCACAATAAAATCACATAACACCTAACACCCTCACATCACACCACAACCTCACATAACACCTGACAGCCTCACATCTCACATGACACCCTCACATCACACCCTCACATCACACCACAACCTCACATAACACCTGACACCCTCACAACACCTGACACCCTCACATCTCACATGACACCCTCACATCACACCACACCCTCACATAACAACTGACACCCTCACACCTAACACCTCTTTGATAATACCTCACACTTTCTCTGGTGGTCCACCCTGATCCAATGAGAAGGTTCTCGTCAAACAGATGGTCTATGCACGGCAGAAACTTGTTACGCAGGTCTGTGGCTAGAATATGTCTGACAGCAATCAACAGCTCCTTCCTCAGGTGGGTTACCTCCTGGGGACAGTTCCTTTATCCACTTTCTGGAGTTGCTGGGTTTTCCCCCTCGGCTATATGGTACTCCTCCACCAATCTGTGCGGACAGAGATGAACATACTTGACACGCCGATCAGTTATTCAGTTTAATTTATTACTCTGAGTGGCTGTGCTGAAGTGAGAATAAATGAAATGGTAGTATAAATGAGTGAGAACTTGTTATGACCTTTCAATACTATCCGAATCATATATGCTTAGCACATTAAACAATCATCTATTTCTCATTGGACCATTGATATTGTCTAACTCAATGCTTGGTTATGGTTAAAATGGTTGTACAAGGGTCTAACTCGCAGCTACAAGGCTCCGAGGTTTTAAAACCAGGACTTTGAAAAATTTACAAAGTCAAAATGGCCGGCCGAAATGTAGATGCAATAGCATTGGGCTATTCCATTATTTAATTATACACCCCTACAGATGACAATATATGGTGTCCAGGGGGGTATAGGGAATATGTCACGGGGGGCGGTCATTTAAATCCCTGTCCCGGGGGGTTAGAAGGCATAATAGAAGCTTGTCCAGGGGGGAGTGGAACAACATAGATAGTTGTCCAGGGGGGTGGGGCAAAACAGAAGCTCGTCCAGGGAGCATTTACAAGTCTGTCCCTGGGGGGTAGAGGTATAATACAAGCTTGTCCAGGGTTGTTTTTGTAAATTGTCCCGGGGGTATATGTTTGCAATTATTGTCATCTGTAGGGGTGTACGGTTATTATTAATGTACTTGTACTATTAAAAGATGTAATACACTCAGGTTTGAATAGTGTCCAGTTTTTAATTTGGATGAATGCCATTAAAAACCTTGGACCTGTATATGTGAATGGATAGATTAGCTATCATACCTGAAGTGAAAGGTGATCGGCATGACCTTTTTATCCTTGGGGTAAGGGGGAGGGGAGGTCAGATTGGTGTAGATGAATTTGATGAAATACAATTATTTTTATTGACATGGTTTAATCACGAGCATTTAATAAATTGATAGTTTAGAACCTTTCAAAAACAAATCAGCCAATGTACTATCCTAAATCCTGCATGTATTTTCTACTTTCTGAATATACATGTATTTGTTTCGTTACATGCTGTCGATTAACATTTACATCAAATAAGAAAGTATTTTCTTATGAAACATTTGAGTCCAATGCATGGTGAAATCTCTATGACCTTCAAATTACGAATCTCAGAACTACACTCTTAACTGTGTTCAAATTCATTATGGAGCACATTTTTGTGCCTGTGTATATACATTAGGGTCATACCTTCCAATTGACACAATACACGTAACTAGTATTTGTACTCCAACTTCCCTAACTGCTGCAATGAACCTTATTTGGCTCAAAGTACTGAATAAAATGGAAGGAATCACACAAGGGTTCAATGGGAAAAAAAAAACAGATAGCCTAATTACAATGACCAAAATTATGATTATGGTTTCAATCAAAAGAAGTGATATTTAGTTCTTACCAATGAGGGAATAAAATATTTGCCTGCACACATGCATCATTATGACCAGCTTAGCTGAATGAACACATTCTTGAAGTACTACTGATGTCTTTGTAAAGGCTGGCAATGGAGTATGAGGTCACTCTAATTAGGCTATCTGTGTGTGTTTTTTCTTCAAATCCTATTCCGCTAACATCAGAGAGGATGTTGTTAAAAATTACTTACATGTACTTAAAAAATGTAGTACACTCAGCTTTGAATGGTGTCCAGTTTTTCGTTTGGAATTTAGAGTGCCTTGGCTAGTTTATGCCTTGGTGCACTCTAACAATGTTTGCACTATATATAGGCTGAGTACCATCTATGGAGGTGCTGGATAAGGCAAGAAATAGTTCATTCACCATCTTGTACCCTTGCTTTGTACACCTTCAAATCCTATGTACCACCAACATTGTCACAGAGAATTGTTAAAATCACTTGTTTCATTAATTTTCAATTTTGTATGGTTACAGAATTTTAATATTTTCCATAACAATAATTTTGCAGTGATCATGTCAGCAGTGCATGGCTGGGGACTACTTAGCTCTAGCTGTTACATGGACATGTCACTGCCTAGCAACATCATGTTTTGTGTTGTTTGTCCTCACTGTATGTAATGCAAATGACACTTCTTGCACCTACCTGCTATATCAGTCGTGTGTGTGTGTGGGCCCCTGGCGGGAGTGTAAGTCTGATGGGCTTAATATTTTATTCCTTTTATGAGTTTCTTGCATAGGGTGTTTGCATAGTAAATATAGTTTATTGACCTGACGAGCAGCTAATAAATGGTTGCTACCTGTACATGTTACATGTATGTGTTGTGGGCATGTATGCAAATGTAGCTTGTGAATTAAGCAATATACCTTACCTCTTCAGGTGGTCCGTACAATTTGCATTCTGAACCATCCTATTCCTAATGCCAAGGATTATCTCTCCTGTCAGCTCATCATCCCACAGAACCAAGTTGGCAGGAACAATGGTTAGTTGGAGGTACATGTGCAGTCTGCCATGTAGCTGGGTGGAGTCTTACAGTATTTGAATCTACAAAAAAAACTGCCCCCATTAAGATTTATATTCACAGGCAGAGGGGTCTAGTACTTCACACTGAGCTGCATGTGGCATGTCACCAATACACATGTAGCTCTACTAGCCCTACTTGGCATGTCACATGATGGTGTCTAAAGGCAAGTACTTCACTGAGCTGCATGTTTGTAGGGCACATTACTATGCACTGGCTCTTATCAGCTATGTGTGACATGACATTAACTAATCATGCTTATAGTTGTAAGGAATTTTATTTTACTATTTGAATTCTTGTAGCACTACATAAACTGTTAGGTACTGCTGCATCCCTCATGTAAACTACATGTAGGTGTGCACATTTGTGGTGGGGGAGATGCTATTAGAAGTAGTAGTCAGCAATTGACAAATAGTATTATACATACATGTACATGTATTTGGGGTAGTGTACACGTATAAACACACTGGATACATGTACACATGTACATGCATGAGGTACAATGTACATACATAGTTGCATTACAATTATATACACATCTGGGACCCAAAGAGTTCTTCGTTCGCTCACATGCATGCAACTAACCTGGGGGAAATAAGGAGTGAAACAAGATATTGTAGGATTTCAGTGTAGGCAGCAATTGAGTAAAAAGTAAGGAAACAAGGAATTACGGAAATTATACATTCATTAACTTATTACATACTTACATTCAGCACAGAATGTCAGCCAGGTTAATTTGCTAAACATGTAGTACTAGGTTTGGTGTGATATTAATGAATGTATTGTTTCCGTAATTCCATGAAAAAGATACATTTTATGTGAGGATTTCATGATTCTCTCATTCCACAGCATGTTTGTTGCCGTGTTTGTCAACACACACACACACACACACACACACACACACACACATACACACATACACACATACACATACACACATATACACACACATACACATACACACATACACACACATACACACATACAGCATACACACATACACATATAGTTATACACACACATACACATACACATACACACATACACACACATACACATGTACACATACACACACATACACACACATACACACACATACACATACACACATACACACATACAACACACACACACACACACATACCATATGCACACTACACATAATGCTGAACTGCTCTTCTCATCTCCTCAGACATCTACGTGTGCTGTGTGTCATATGCACACAATGTGGCATCAGACAAACACTACATCGCCATAGTGAGCACCATAGTGGAGACCTCCAATCCCGAGGATGAGCTGAAGCATGGCCTCTCCCTCCTGGGACCAATTGTGGAGAAGTGAGTGTTCTTAGCACACTAAACATCTCTGTATTGTCAGCCATCTTTGTGAAGGAACAGAGCAGCTTGCAGTGACCACTGTGTGCTTTTTGCCTTTCAGGTTTGTGTCCATCTCTGACTTGTATGAGCCAACTGACAATGGAGTAGAAAGCAAGGTGGGTGTGCATCACACATGTGAGGAGGCCAGCTGATAAGAGCCAGTGCATAGTAATGTGCCCTACAAACATGCAGCTCAGTGAAGTACTTGCCTTTAGACACCATCATGTGACATGCCAAGTAGGGCTAGTACAAGTATGGTATCCATAACAACTACATGCTGCATTTTTTCTTATATATATCATTCAGGCCTTTGTCACAAAGTCCTATGATGTCCACATGTGAGGATGTTGTTGAAGTGTACGAGCATGTGACTGGGAAGCCATTTGACTTCTCTGCGGTTCAAAGTCAAATTGAGACTGTGGAGCAGCAGCAGCAGCAGTAGTAGTAGGAGGTGTGGTGCTCCCCCCACTAGCTCAACTGTGTACTGTGGACTCACTTAACTCGCCTGGCTAGTTTGTGTGCTGTTCTGCGTGCTTTTATAGAATTTAGAATTACTGTGATGTTCCTTTTGCCATTTGTGTATTGAGTTATTATGTGAATATAACTTTTTCCTGTATGTATTATTTAAAATAGCACTCAAAATAAAACACATGAGATGGCACCATGATGGAAAAGTGGCAGAAATGTGAACTACAATGGCATAATTAACCTTTACTTGTTTGTGTGGACATTTACTGAATCAATTAATGCTTGTATCTTGCTCCAGCTCAATGATGGGCTAGATTGGGGAGGGGAGGGGTGTACATTACTGCAATAATCAACATCCTTGTACCCCTAGCCTTGTAACTATTGTAGTGTCAGATTTTGTACCTGTATAATTATTTGTCCCATGCATGCCTTTATTGGAATATAATGCAGAGGAGATTGCTGATGGTACTATGACCACACCACAGGGAGATCTTGTGGGCAAGGTCCTGAGAGAACTGCAAAGCAAGGAAAGCTGATGATGCACTTCGAATCCCAAGACACCAAAGTCAAACTGGAAGTGTGGCTTGGGTCTTAGTGATGGAGCAAACATCGTCATTATTTTATTAAATTATATATAAGATAATAATTATATATGTATTTATGACCTTATCATCAGTTTCTGTGTTACAGGTTTTCAGTGTTATTCTGAATGGTAGTATGTAGCAATAAAAGATATAAATATAAAATAGGATTTGTAGACAGCAATAGGGTAAGGAAACAAGGAATTACTGATATTATGCATCCATTAATATTACAGACCTACATTATTTAGCAAATCTACCTGCCTGAAATTCTAGATATGTATGGATGCATAATATCCGTAATTCCTTGTTTCATCAATTTTATTTTATTTGATAGACATAAACAATTATTTTAATCTTATGTATTCCCGGTCCTATGCATCATGTGTACATATAATTTACATGTAGTATACAGTTCACAAAATATTAAATTTAGGTATAATTATTTGTAATAAAATGTTTCACCATGACGGCCTCTATATGTACCCCGGAGCTGGCGGCCATAACCTCCTGCCGGATTCGGCCATGGCAGTAGTGGCAGTAGTGGTACTGAGTAGTACCGGTATGTAGCGCGCTGGTGGGATCGGCGAGTTTGCTGGTGGGCCTTTGTCATACATGACCTAATATATATCATGTTAATGTTAAGTACGTTACAATTAAGCACTACTGTTAATTGCCTTCATTAATGCAACTCTCTCATAGAGAATGTCTTACTTTGTGTACTAGGCCTACTGTAGTATAGAATGAAATGTCGGGTAATTAAGCAACACATGCTACCATACATGGAAAGAATGTTTTCGGCCCGGCCCCTTTGCCTCTTCCTTAATTTATTTTGGCAGTGATCACACCTTGGGCTAAGCTGATCATGGTAAGCTTTACATTTGTGTTGTAGGCAACGTGTTATGTCACTACTAGTATGGTTACAGTCATGCCATGCCCATACATCAGTGGCGGATCCAGGAATTGGGAGGGGGGGGGGGGGCACCGGCGAGGGTGTGGCAAGGGGTGGGGCGAAGTAGTAGGCGGGGCGCCCCGGGGAGGGTGCGGGAGGGGGGCACCCCTCCCGCCCAGCTAGGGGGTGTGGGGGAGCGCTGTAAGCTCTCCCACCGGGGTCTGGGGCTCCGCCCCAGAAGCCAACGCTTTTTGCGTAGAAAACCCCCCAAAAAGTACGTAAAAACTGCACTAAAAATGTAATTACTGATCGAGGCTGGGGAGCGACAGATCAAGAGCTCAGCCGCTATATGTTCAATGCGCCGATGCATCGCCGTTGATAGCTCATGTCCTGAAGTTGAACTCACCGTTTATTCGTTTAGAAGATATTGAAATACTACCTCACATGACGCGTGGGCGTTAATTGCTTTGTTTGCCTCCACGGAAATATATGGGCTAATTTTGGGGTTATGCTCGGTTTTTGGTACTTTTCGATATGCTCTCTAGAGGGAAAATTGAATAGCATACGCTAAACGGTCGGCTAATGATCTCTGCCTGTACTTCTATTGTAGAGCCAAATGCTATTACGTGTCACGCGATAAAAGCAATCATATTCATACTTGGCCCTGACCCATGTATCGTTATGTACGTAGGTGTACGTATAGGCCATTTCTGCCGTAGCTATACCTCTGCGCTGCGTTTGCATACGGTCGCGTACACATAGTCGTACATGTACGTGTATACGTAGGGGCGGGACTCTCGGAAAGGGGAGGGGGGGGGGGGGGGGGGGGGGGCACGGGCCCGTTGTGCCCCCCCCCCTGGATCCGCTACTGTACATTACATATATTTGTATCAAATATCTATGGTCATGCGAGCAAGCCTCACGGGCGGGCACCTGCTCTTGTTTAGACGAGTACTTCACCGAGTCATGAACGATAATGCGTGACATTCTCCAAAATCTTGTTGGAGTACCACAAACCATAGTATTTTTATAGGGGCGCAGGGATGGAATAATATAATAATAAGCCACCAGCCTGCAGAGATAAGACTGACTCTAAATATTAAATCGACAATTGAATACGGATACTATCAGATTGCTGTTGTAGATGTTGTCATGCACTTCATCGCTTGCAGCTGGAGACGCTGTTTCGCTTGTACCTTAGAATATCGCGATACTAGGTATAACCGTCCCCCTTCGATAATTGCAATAATTAAAAGCGAGTTTTAATAGTATTTTTAAAAACTCCTTTCCATGATATCCTTGTTTGTTATGCACTAATTATAATAAAACGCGACTTAGTCGCTGTCACATATGCATGATTTGTTGTACTGAGTATTGATTGGAACTGCGGTATAGATTGTATTCCCACCTAGATGTGTTGTATATATGCTATCAGTTACATCTTAATATCGCATTGTATTGATCTGCTACTTTGGTTACCTCAACATGTTCCCCTTTATCCAAAATCCAGTGGGTAAGTGTCCAATGTTTACATGTGATGTACCATATTTATTATGCCCTCTACTTTATACATAACTATGACACACCAGAAGGTAAGTGTTGTGCTATCTCATATGTCATATAGCAGTACAGTACTAAGCTCATTCTTCATTGTTTTTGAAACTGTTTGGTGAGCACATTACCATGTACATATATAGCTGATAGCTGCTTGAAGCATTCACTCTATGAACTTGTACACGAATAATACATTCCATTCATGCTAAATCCAATAAACACAACAGCCGGTAGCCATTTTTCATAGCACATTGTGCACAAAACATGTAGTGCAATGAATATGTGTGATATTGTAATGTGACATTGTCCTTTATTATTGCATATCGTATCGAACCCTATGGCTCCTCTCTTTACACATTTTCCTTACTCAATTGTCAAAAATCAAGCGTGTAAGTGCCAGTAATGTGATGTTCCTTATTGCATGTTGTATTGAACCCTATGGCTCCTCTCTTTACACATTTTCCTTACTCAATTGTCATCAATCAAGCGTGTAAGTGCCAGTAATGTGATGTTCCTTATTGCATGTTGTATTGAACCCTATGGCTCCTCTCTTTACACATTTTCCTTACTCAATTGTGAACAATCAAGCCTGTAAGTGCCAGTAATGTGATGTTCCTTATTGCATGTTGTATTGAACCCTATGGCTCCTCTCTTTACACATTTTCCTTACTCAATTGTCATCAATCAAGCGTGTAAGTGCCAGTAATGGGATGTTCCTTATTGCATGTTGTATTGAACCCTATGGCTCCTCTCTTTACACATCTTCCTTACTTAATTCTCAACAATCAAGGATGTAAGTGCCAGTGATGGGGTGTTCCATATTGAACCTATGGCTCCTATCTTTACACATCTTCCTTACTTAATTCTCAACAATCAAGGGTGTAAGTGCCAGTGATGTGATGTTCTTTATTGCATGTTGCATTGAACCCTATGGCTCCTCTCTTTACAAATTTTCCTTACTCATTTGTCAACAATCAAGCCTGTAAGTGCCAGTGATGTGATGTTCCTTATTGCATGTTGTATTGAACCCTATGGCTCCTCTCTTTACACATTTTCCTTACTCATTTGTCAACAATCAAGACTGTAAGTGCCAGTGATGTGATGTTCCTTATTGCATGTTATATTGAACAATATGGCTCCTCTCTTTACACATTTTCCTTACTCAATTGTCAACAATCAAGGAAGTAAGTGCCAGTAATGTGATGTTCCATATTGCATGTTGTTTTGAACCCTATGGCTCCTCTCTTTACACATCTTCCTTACTTAATTCTCAACAATCAAGATTGTAAGTGCCAATAATTGACATTCCATATTGCATGTTATATTGAACCATATGGCTCCTCTCTTTACACATCTTCCTTACTTAATTCTCAACAATCAAGATTGTAAGTGCCAATAATTGACATTCTATATTGCATGTTATATGGCTCCTCACGTTACACATTTTCCTTACTCAATTCTTAACAATCAAGTTTGTAAGTGCCAGTAATGATGCATGTTGTATTTAACCCTATGGCTCCTCTCTTTACACATTTTCCTTACTTAATTACCAAAATCAAGGATGTAAGTGCCTGTAATGTGATGTTCCATTTTGCATGTTGTTTTGAACCCTATGGCTCCTTTCTTTACACATCTTTCTTACTCAATTGTCAACAATCAAGGATGTAAGTGCCAGTAATGTGATGTTCCTTATTGCATGTTGTATTGAACCCTATGGCTCCTCTCTTTACACATTTTCCTTACTCATTTGTCAACAATCAAAGACTGTAAGTGCCAGTGATGTGATGTTCCTTATTGCATGTTATATTGAACAATATGGCTCCTCTCTTTACACATTCTCCTTACTCAATTGTCAACAATCAAGGAAGTAAGTGCCAGTAATGTAATGTTCCATATTGCATGTTGTTTTGAACCCTATGGCTCCTCTCTTTACACATCTTCCTTACTTAATTCTCAACAATCAAGATTGTAAGTGCCAATAATTGACATTCCATATTGCATGTTATATTGAACCATATGGCTCCTCTCTTTACACATCTTCCTTACTTAACTCTCAACAATCAAGATTGTAAGTGCCAATAATTGACATTCTATATTGCATGTTATATGGCTCCTCACGTTACACATTTTCCTTACTCAATTCTTAACAATGAAGTTTGTAAGTGCCAGTAATGATACATGTTGTATTTAACCCTATGGCTCCTCTCTTTACACATTTTCCTTACTTAATTACCAAAATCAAGGATGTAAGTGCCTGTAATGTGATGTTCCATTTTGCATGTTGTTTTGAACCCTATGGCTCCTCTCTTTACACATCTTTCTTACTCAATTGTCAACAATCAAGGATGTAAGTGCCAGTAATGTGATGTTCCTTATTGCATGTTGTATTGAACCCTATGGCTCCTCTCTTTACACATTTTCCTTACTTATTTGTCAACAATCAAGCCTTTACATGTAAGTGCCAGTAGTGTGATGTTCCTTATTGCATGTTGTATTGAACCCTATGGCTCCTCTCTTTACACATTTTCCTTACTCATTTGTCAACAATCAAGCCTGTAAGTGCCAGTGATGTGATGTTCCTTATTGCATGTTGTATTGAACCCTATGGCTCCTCTCTTTACACATTTTCCTTACTCATTTGTCAACAATTAAGCCTGTAAGTGCCAGTAGTGTGATGTTCCTTATTGCATGTTGTATTGAACCCTATGGCTCCTCTCTTTACACATTTTCCTTACTCATTTGTCAACAATCAAGCCTGTAAGTGCCAGTGATGTGATGTTCCTTATTGCATGTTGTATTGAACCCTATGGCTCCTCTCTTTACACATTTTCCTTACTCAATTCTCAACAATCAAGATTGTAAGTGCCAATAATTGACATTCCATATTGCATGTTGTATTGAACCCTATGGCTCCTCTCTTTACACATCTTTCTTACTCAATTGTCAACAATCAAGGATGTAAGTGCCAGTAATGTGATGTTCCTTATTGCATGTTGTATTGAACCCTATGGCTCCTCTCTTTACACATTTTCCTTACTTATTTGTCAACAATCAAGCCTTTACATGTAAGTGCCAGTAGTGTGAAGTTCCTTATTGCATGTTGTATTGAACCCTATGGCTCCTCTCTTTACACATTTTCCTTACTCATTTGTCAACAATCAAGCCTGTAAGTGCCAGTGATGTGATGTTCCTTATTGCATGTTGTATTGAACCCTATGGCTCCTCTCTTTACACATTTTCCTTACTCATTTGTCAACAATTAAGCCTGTAAGTGCCAGTAGTGTGATGTTCCTTATTGCATGTTGTATTGAACCCTATGGCTCCTCTCTTTACACATTTTCCTTACTCATTTGTCAACAATCAAGCCTGTAAGTGCCAGTGATGTGATGTTCCTTATTGCATGTTGTATTGAACCCTATGGCTCCTCTCTTTACACATTTTCCTTACTCATTTGTCAACAATCAAGCCTGTAAGTGCCAGTGATGTGATGTTCCATATTGCATGTTGTATTGAACCCTATGGCTCCTCTCTTTACACATTTTTCTTACTCAATTGTCATCAATCAAGTTGGTAAGTGCCAGTGATGTGATATGTTCCTTATTGCATGTTGCATTCAACTGTTTGGCTCCTCTCTTAACTTATTATCTTTACCACTCAGTTGTCAAATATCAAGGATGTACATATTAATTAATTAGTGCCTATAATGTGATGTTGTATTGAATTTACATTAACTGTTTATAGTGCTATTATTTATTGGTTCAAAGTTTCCATGAGTAACATTAATTATTAAGATACATTTTGTAAGCTACAAATTGTACATGTAAGTGCACATTTTCATGCTCAATCCCCACCATGGAGCATGAAAATGGAAAATGTGCACATGCTTTGTTCACCTGCATCTCTAGATAAATATGAATAAGATGTTTTTAATGTCTAGTGTTCAAAATTTACATGCATGCATAATTTTTGAAACTGAAAGTATTTTTCGGTATTGTATCTTACTGGCCATTTTCTCAAAAGTTTGGGTGTTTATGTCACAATACCAGTGGCAAAGATCGGTTTTTCCATGGTGACACTTCTGGTACAAACCTGTATAATTTTACGGTTAAAATGTACATTGTATAAATACATGAGGCATCTATATATGGGACAGTGTCCAGCAATCTATATATATATAATTTATATACATAATTATAATATATATATATTTTTGGCAGCATGGTACAATTGTCAGAAGCACTCATTGCATCACCTCTTCTTTGATATATTTGATGCTCGAGGAGTCTTGATTCTTTGTGTAATTGTTTAATGCATATGCCATGCTGTCTTGTAAGCATGATATATAACTTTTTAACCCTTGGTTCACACTAAATCATGATAACCCTTAGGCACCTAACTTACATGTATAGTGGGTGGTAATGTTTAGTGTCCCTGCATAAGCATATTCTAGTATTATTTAAAATAATACTGAATGTGTTTGAGTCCATGATTTTGGTGGTGCATGATATGTAGGTATGCATATTAACAGATCCACTGGTTAGTCAGACAAGGTGTTTCACATCTTCCAAAGTCATCTCCTCAACTCCATCACTTAAACTTCATGTGCACTTGATGTAAATGACAATGTACACTTATCAGGAATGTAAATTATGGCAGCCCAGGATGAAACTAATTTTAGATCTAGTATTACTATCATTATCATGGTTATTTTGAACAGAATGCAACACTTTTATATTGATGACAATAAAGTGTTGTTATGGTTCATTTTCGTACTCAGGTTAGGAACCACATTTAAATATTCTAAATTGAGCCCTTAACTACATTCTGTCAAGATGCTGTGATGAATGTATTTACACGTTTATCTGTTCATTAACTATTTCAGTTATAATAAAACATGTACTGGCCAAAATAGTTACTTTAGGCGTTGTATTTATGTGTGCCTCTCATACCTTTGATGATTTATACATGTATTATCTTTGCTTAGATTGTAAGTGCTCTAAGAATGTCAAGCAGTTCTTGGTAAGGTTATGCGATATGTTCTGTGTTCTAATTTTATTGAAACTGTTTTAATTCTATAAGAGTTTTACTACAGAGAGAAGGTAAGTCTTGGAATATATACATCAGCATGTCACATCTGAACTTACATGTATGATGTAATTCTCATTGGATGTACACCCAGGTTTTAGATCAGATTATTTTGGCATCAAAACCTTTAGGTGGATTTTAAGATTCTTTCATCATTTTGCTTATTCTAACAAATCAAATTCACATACTCTAATGTACTATTGCAAAATTGACTTACCCATTGAAATGATTAACACACAGCTAGTGAACCAATGAAAGGCTAAGCAATGTCTACAAAACAGTCACTGGTTTGATGTTAAATCTTACCTTTCAACAACTTTGATCTTTATGGACCCATGATATCAATATTAAGCAAGTGACAGTTTTCATTATATGCAAGGCTTTTGAATTTATTAAACAGTACATTTGTCATTGTTTAGTTAATATTGGTATCTCTATATAGTATGGTTCGTGTTTAATGATTTCTATGGAATAATGGGTGTGGTTAGTAATGGATCAAAATCTTTTATTTAGAAGACTATCAAAAAGCCCTCAAACTTGGAAAAGTGGAAGTGGCATACGGAAAGGTGATGTTTATTGGCGAATCAGGAGCTGGAAAAACAAGTCTGCTCAGGGCATTGATGAACCTACCAATAGTCAAAGCTAACAGTACTGTCATGGCCGACATTTGGTCTCTGAAGTGGAGAAAAGTTGCCACAACTGAAGATGGATACTGGAATGAGGTTAGTGAGGAGGATGAACTGAAGGAACTGGCAATTCTAGCCAACCAAGTCATGCGTTCAGAGTCTGTTAGTGGATTGTCAGCAGCCACTGACACACCCGCCCCTACATTAGAGTCTCCACAGCCTGGTGATGTTGATGATGAACTTCTAAAACTAGCCAATACAGAGCTGAGTGAAATAATTGCCAGAAGCAAAGAGTATTCATCAACAGAAAGAATCGAGTCTGACCAGTACCTCAATGTGTGGGACAGTGGAGGGCAAAGGGTATTTTTAGATGTGCTTCCTCCTTTTCTGACATCACGGACAATGTTTTGTCTCATGTTTGATGCTTCAAAACCACTGAGTGAAAAGGTAGAAGTGAACTGGAATAAAGAAGGCCATTCCACACATTTAGAAACACTAAAAATAACTCGAAAAGATCTTATACTTCAATGGATGTATTGCATTCATAGCACCTTTTTAAATAGGAGTGATGTTAAAGTGCGAATTCCAGGTCAAGATAGCCGGGTATCTCCATTTCCTCAAATTCTGGTAATTGGAACACATGGTGATAAGATCACAGAAGGTCGCAAGAAAAGGATAAAAGACAAACTTGAGCAAAGATATCCATGTCATGACCAAGTGAAGGACACATTAATACTGAATACCATGAAGAGGGATGATAAGGAAGATCCTGCAATTAAGAAAGTGATGGAGCTTGTGAAACTGTTTGTTTCAGATGCTCTGTGTATCAGCACTCCTGTGGCTTGGGTGCTGTTTCGCAAAGTTTTCATTAAGGTAACAACAAAACATAACAGGCCTGTCGTTGAAATGAACAAAGTGGCAATAATATCCCAATCATGTGGAATAGAGAACAGTTCATTGAACAGTGTCCTCAGCTTCTACCATGACCTTGGAGTGTTCCTTCATTATGGATCTGTTGAGGGTCTGAAGGATGTGGTGATAGCCCAGCCTCAGTGGTTGGTGAAACATCTTGGTACCTTGCTGGCTCCAGAGCTACCTGGTGAGAAGATAGATGGTCCAAAGGAGGCATGGAAGTTGTTACGTCACCAGGGCATCCTTGTGCAGGCACTATATGAAGAGGTGTGGAAGGGAAAGAATGTTAGGCCACAAGCATTGGTTAATTTGTTAGAAAGCCTTTCTCTAATATCGAAGATGAAAAAAGAAGCCATTGCTATTCCACGAGCTTCCTTAAAATATGATGGGGCAAATATGTACTTCATGCCAGGTGTGCTGCCCATATCCACCAAGGAGGTGGAGCCAGATGTCCATGCTGTTCTCACAGCTGCTCCACTGCACCTGGTGTTCAGTACAAAGTATGTCCCTCCTTGGTACTTTGTTAGATTGGTCACTGTTCTGAGCAGCAAGAATAATAATATTTGGATGATGTTTACTCCTGAAATGGTTTCAAATATGATATTATTTCAGTATCAAGTGGATCAAATGAATGGAAGGATAGATAGCTTTACTGTATTTGGAGCACCATCTAGTATCCGCATAGATATGAGCAGAAAGGCACACTGTGCATATAATAGCAATTGGGCCAACTTCCCATGCACATGTCAGGCACTGCTGAAACTGCTGTATGGAGCAATCCATGAGGTACAGCAGTGGTTTCCTTCTGTTAAGGTTGAACCAGCATTCCAGTGTAAATGTTCCCACAAAGAGCCACATTTTGTAACCATTTCATTAACACATGGAAGTTCAACTGCTCTTCCATGTGAATACCAACAAGTACTTCCTCCTAGTGCAGATGAACAACTTTGGTTAAGGATCCCACAGAGCGAAGTAAGTTGTTACTCAGAGTTGAAGAGTTGACCATAACTATCTTGTTCTATTTTCCAAATCAGGAGAATAATCCAATATTTGAAAATGAGCTTAATGCATTAATAGGAGATATTGTACATAACTCAAAGCGATTGACGTCTAATATGTTATCAAATCTTTTTAAAGCACTTGAAGTAGAGCACTGGGGAGCAGAATATGATGATTACGTCACAGCTCTTAGGCATTGGTCACGTGGCATGGGAGGGGAAGCTAGAAGCCATCTTGCATATCATTTAAAGAGGATTGGGCTGCCACTATTGGGTCAAAAGTAAGGTCATGTGCATTGCTGTGTACTTAATGATGGTTGATGTTTCTATAGGATTGATCATGGTGATTACTGCACTAGAGGTGACCAGGCATCCAGTACTGTGCATAACCCTGGTGGAGGGAATGTAAGTGAAAGGATAACAATTTGCAGAATATGTGAGCTGTGATGCTTTTGTTGTCAATACCTGTTTGAACTCTTGTAGAGGATTGCAGTAGTGACTGACAGTGAACTGGAAAGGTGTTCTAGCCTCATCAGTCATGAAGCTGACCTCTCTGTATTGATTTCACATCTTGGAATACCAGTTGAAGCTCAGGAAGGTCTATCAAATCAAGCGTTATCACTACTTAAATGGTGGCAGCATCACCATGGCACTGAAGCCTCCAGGCACAAGCTAGCTGATATCCTCCAAAGCTGTGGTCAAGGATTTGAACAAGCTGCTGCATAGTAAGTATTCATGATGTGATACATGGACATCCATTGACCAGTTCATTTATTTGTACAGCTTCAAACCTGAGATGAAGCAGCCTCAGTAAAGAGTGTGCTGTGAAGTGGTACAGACTTGGTCTTGAGCTGGACATCCCTGATGACACACTGGAGGTCATTGGAAAGAATACTCATAACTGTGATCATGAAGAGGCTCTGATAATGGTGCTGCGGGAATGGCTACATAACTGTACCAATCCAACATGGATAGCTGTTGTGCAAGCTTTGAAAACTATAGGACTAAACCAAACAGCAAGTATAATTGAAAAGAAATATAGTGTTTAAGCTGCTACGAATAAATAAAATAAAATAGTGCAGTTTTATGTTTAGGTGTTGGATATGTACATGTACAATTGTTAATTATATACATGTGTACAATTTTGTATCTATCTTTGTGTTTTTGTAGGTCAATATTAAAAAAAGTTTAAAACAATTATCATAATTGTTTCCTATAAATGGTTAATTTGAAATTGTTTGATCATATTTAAAGTTGAAACTTCTGTGATGTCCAGTTGCTTGGAAATGATTTTAGCCTTTTCATAACTGAAAATGAAACTTGATAACTTCATAGGAAACTGTAGAAGAGCTTTAATTGGAATACTTGTTGCATATAAATGAATCTATGTATACATTTAATGGAACAACACATATTATTTTTATTAATAATTTCAGAATACTATGACAGTCACATGGACTGGACTGCCTGACCATGGCTCATGTGAAGCACTAAGTTATCCAAACTATTCAGATTGATGTAAATGTCATGAGGAGGGCCAGGCTGATGGCAAAGTCTGATGTCAGCCTGAACATGGTGTCTAGGGCCAAATGTTTCCACAGCCACTCCTGGTATTTAGGACCTATGCATTTAAAAGCTTCAGCTTCAAGGTCTTACTACACCATCCATTCGGCATGGCCTGCCTCCACTAGCACACCCAGATTACCATGACGACATCATGGGTAATTGTGGCATATGTCCACATCATCCCCCACATGTCTTAAGGTAAATGCATTGTGACAATATTAATGCCTGTCTGACATCAGAAAGGCTATACAACTGATGTGCAACCTTTGTTGCTATATATACTTATATGCACAACAATGCAGCAGGTTTGCTCCTGGGCCACATAGGATAAGAATGTCAGCCAGACATGTTTGTGAGTGATCCTTACCCTTCTTAAGCTCTGGAGATCCTTGGCAGGTTCTCAAACATGTCAATGACCGTGCAACTTCAGTTTGTCGAATGTGGTCAGGGGTACAATCACAAGGTCTGAAGGAGTGCTCCGGGCTAAGTGAACTAATTTACTGTATGCTGCAACTTTGGGCAGTAGTACATTGCACAAATAATGTCCAGGTGAAACTATTTCTGTATCTATCTGTGTTGTGCTCTGATTTATCCTATACTGCTCCTGTACATGTGTATTGTTCTTGTATAGCTACAAACTAAGTGCAAACTGATGAACCAAAACTGCTAGTGATACAATATTGAAATGGAATTTAAGACTTACAATGTGACCACATAATAACTATTCATTGTTCTTTTTTTTGTACTAGTTATTGTGCAGTGCCTGTTTTAACCAGTGGTGATATTTATAAGATGAATGAGGAGTTGGAAAAACAAAGTTGATTATATGATAGCACTTCACTGAAATGAAGGTTTGGCATTATTTTAATACACAAACTAAGAGAGCATTGTCTGAAATAGTATAATTGTGGGGAATATCATAGGAAATACATTGTATTAGTTGCAGCTTTCAAATATTAATTAAAATGCATTAACAAAGGTCTGAATTATTAAGAACTGTGAGGCTCCAATGACATACTAAATTCGGACATTTCTTACTTCAACCTTTAACATTGTACTATCATGATATCATTAATACTTTTATTCTTTGCTTTAGTTGGCAAAATTGTAATTGATTAGAATCATTAATACATCAGGTCTGCTGCAAGGACTGCAATGATGAGTATTTTTTTTAATTGAAGACTTTTCTTATTAAAGTGGGCCCCTATAAATGAACACAGTAGGCTAGATGCAGAAGCAGATGAGCTGGCAGAATGCACAAAAAAATCATTAGCAGCATCAATTTTGTGACAACATCGCCATTAGAATAAACTGAAGGCCACTTATTTACAGTACTGAAGTGCTTTTTTACTTTTTGCATGTATTATTGGAAGTAAAAGGAAATCATCAAAAAGAAGTGGAAGGAAGCCAACCAATTACTAACCCTTCTGCCTAAGCTATGTGACCGATTGCTCTTCTCAGTGTATCGCTTCATTCTGCAGGCTGGCACATCTACATGTTTTGCTCATTCAATCCCACCCACTGCTTCATCATTTGGTTTGATGATGATGTGCTTCACTGCCTAGAGTGCTCATTTCCAAGGTTTGGCATTATTTGATACACACACTAGGAGAACATTGGCTGAAATGGTATAACTGAGCTGCAATGGAAATCAGTTATAGGAAACAATATTTGTTAATAAAATATATCTGCAATAAAAATGCGTTGAAGCTGATAATATGAATACTTGTGCTCTTTGCTTTAGTTGGCAAAAAATGTAATTGATTAGAACCATTAATGCATCGGATCATTTTAGTGCAAATTAAGCATTGCGATGACGATGAATAGGTACCATTTGTATTCAAGTGGACCCCAAGTAGGCTAGATGAAAAAGCAGATAAGCATTATTACCATAGAGTTCTGGCAAGATTGCACAACAATCACTAGCGATTATTAGCAGCATCAATTTTGTGATGTCACCATCATTTGACGGCCACTTCTTTGACAGCAGTGATATGCTCTTTTTATACACATACTAGTACCTTTTCTTATTGTATGTAAATGAATTGATTCATAGTAATATAAAAGGCCTAAGTCTGTAAATTACGTGTAGCGAAACTAACAAATTTACGGTAAGCATACTTCGTACTATTAAAATATCCACTTACAAATTTCGCTGTGTTGATGTAGAGGTTGATATAGGCCGATATAAGTTGGCACTTGCTGATCGAAAAGGTTAGCCAATGTAGTTGATTTTGTATGTGTATGCGTACGCGATAGTTACTCGTTCGATCGTCATCTATCAATACGGAACTTGTGTCTTGTTGTTGCTCTGGGTACTTGTAAATTATCTAGGCCTATTTGCTTGTTCTAATCTCATGCAGTGTTACGTACTGGCTTGACGTTACTGAAGTCGTTGAATTTGCCGTGGAGGGACTTGAATCAAGTGGTATATATATATGGGTTGGCGATAGGTACAAAGTGCACTTTGGTTTATTCCGTGTAAGATTACATGCAGACCATATATATTTCAAGGTGTGTGTGTATGTGTGTGTGCATGTGAGTGTGTATCTTATGGTTATGTATATTTTTGGCTTTCAGATTGCTCGCACTAAGTGTGTCATTGGAGATCCCAGCTACTTCCCTGACAAAGTGAAGAAGGTTGGACAGGTGAGTTCATCTACCTACACCAGCACTGAGCATAGCATGTGTGCCTATTGATGTGCAGCGTGTTGTCATAGCAATGGGGGAGGAGGGTCATCTGTAACTATTACATTTAATTACTGCATTTTAAGTCAAATAGCTGGGGAAAAATCAAACTGATCAAATAAAGTCTAGAACAATAAATTTATTAGCATGATTTAATAAAAAAGTTCTTCTTGATATGTTGTACAATTTCACAAACATGGTAGAGTGTAATTTTTAAAATTCAGGGTTAATGTACAGAGTGCTCCACAACCATAGAAAATTGTTCATTAATTAATTGATTGACTTATAATTGTTGTTACTAATCTTGACAGCAAAAGAAGACATGTTGGTGAACTAAAACAAATCTAAACTTGAACTTAAATTAGATATTGATTGAGTTATCAAAAACAATTTTTAAGTAAAATAATGATATTTTATTATTTATTAAATTGATGGTTTCTTTCGAACAAATATAAGTACTATCCTAAATCCTGCATCAGGATTTTAGTTTCTAATATTCTTCATGCACTTATAACACATCAAATGAATATTAAACCACATTTTGTTTAGTACCTCATAATCAGTAATTATACAATAGGCAGACTGTAAGCAAGTTTTTAAAATCCTCAATGTAGGGCACACAATAAATATGCAATGTAAACAAACATCTATATGATACATGGCAATGCAGCAACAATTGAAAAATTGTATTTCTGTGAACATTATAAAGTTACTCGCATCAATTATACGACTACATTCTAACGGATATCATTTACACATGTACGTGTACAATTGCTTTAAAAAAAATAAGAATGTTGGTGCAGTATATAAAGCAAGGAAACTAAATGTAGTATATATGTATATATGGGACAGTATCTGCGAAAACTTCCTATGTTTTATAACATTATAAAATAATCGTGTTGTAACTTTTGAATCGCTATATCTCAGAATGGTAAAGGCTATCGACTTCCTATTTTCATGACTTCATACTACACCATTGCTCTATGGTAAAATACATTTTGGTGTCTTGCACTTGCTCCATGCCAGTATTGCAATATTCAATACCCCACCTGGTTCAAGCCCAACATAACTTTCTGTACGAGTAATCAAATTGCTTCTAATTCGGTTTGTAGGTAGAGAGGTCCTATACCTACATGTATCTATTTCTTCTGTTCTTAATTTTTATGACATCCATTACGGAGATACAGTTTGTACAAATGTTGTATGTGTAAATAGGGTTTGTTTACATGTATCCACTTATGAAGTTATGTTTTGAAATAGGTGCTGTCAGGAATTAAGTAATTCATTTTATGTAAGCCACTCATAGTGGTCTACACCTATTTATAATAATACCTATGGTTCACCTAATAGGTGTTAGATAATATTATAGTGTGTGTATGTATGTGTTTGTGTGTGTGAGACAAAATCTGTAATGCCATGTTTTTATTGCCTAGCAACACAATATTACACTTATGTATTGATGTGTCGTGTAGTAATAATCAATATCATGTTGTTGTAACTCATGCAATGGAACAAGATCTCTAATCAGGCTGCAAGAATCCATCATATAGATCAATTGTCTAAAATTCCTATACTAGTAGCATTGCATTCACATTATGCAGTATGTATTGTTATTGAGGCACTGTTATGAAAGTTGAAATCAAGCATGACCTTTCTACCCTTGGGGTAAGGGGGAGGTGAGGTCAGATTGGTGTAGTTGATAAGGCAGTGTGGTGGCAGAGTAGGAGTCATGGGTTTGATCCCTGGTCTTGGAGATGGTACCCTTTAGTCATATAGACAAAAACGGTACACACACACACATCTTTGCATGCCTGGCCACGGTAAGCGGAGGTCAGTTCTGCATACCTTTGGAAAAGATCAAACAGAAGCTGAGCTCCGTTCAAATTTTTTTTGTAGTAACATATTAAAAGTGTGAATGCTATAAATTTGTGCTGCAACTAATGTGTATAGATTATCGAGGAGATTAAAAAAATGCAGAATACTCATTTTTAATTGTATAAAGATGTTTTAAAACCCTCTATAAAATCACTGTGAAATCACCTGAAGCATGAGCAGCTGCTCCGCCAGCAAACTGCATTATCACCACATATAATCTAACACTCAATACTCACATACCCTAACGCAACAACATAACGATATTCACAAAGATATTACATAACACTCCTCTTGGTATAGGCATAATATATAGAGGCCACACCCAACTAAGGTTCACCAACCTACATGTATCTGTAGCGTGCAGCTTGGCGTTTGTATAGGTGCTGTATAATGCCCACTGTTTGTGGGACCGTAACAGCCTACTATAAATAGTTGGGTGGCTTAGACCGACCGTACACATTGCCTTCCACCAAAACGCAAAGGTCGGGTTACATCCAACATTACGTTTATGTACTTGGTATGCACGCCTGTAAGATTATTAAATATGGTGAAGTTTAATAGGCCTATGTTTCCGCTTACTAGTACGTTTGAGCTTGTACTGGTAGCATAGATCTAGTGCGTGTATGAGCTTTTTTTTGTGCAGCTTTAGATGGCAAATAGTATAGTACCCAGACCTATGAATGTATAAAACGTCTGGGTACGAGACTAGATGGAAACGACAAAGTGGCCTTGCATAATATACCGGTACAAGATAAATTAATAATAAATAATAATTTGATGTTGTAATTTGTAGACAGCAGTTTTAAAGTAAAAAGTTATTCTTTACTTTTTACTCAATTGCTTCTACGGAAATTACGGATTAGGGATTCCAGGAATTGTACATTCATCTGTTAATAGGTTCCGTATACATGTACTAATGTAGGTTCTGATTATACATGTATACGATTCCATTACAAAGCATGATGCAAGGGTACCATAAAAGATCTACATGTACTATTTTTATTTTTTGTGATGTATTGTGAAGGTAGCCAGGATAAGGGATTAATTGAACATCATTTTTGTATTTTCAGGATGTTTCACTATCACTCATGTGCCCAACTACCTGAGCGACAAGGTGACCAATGGAGGCAGAGGGATGGTGGTCTAGTGGAGGTGGAGGGTGGAGCTGTGTGGGGAGGAGGGGGAAAGGTGTACAGGTATGAGGTATCCAAGGATACATGGGAGAGAATGCCTGGAGATATTGACCATGGGGCCAAACTTGGCATCTGTGAAGGACGTTTAGTGGCGGTGGGTGGCTGGAAAGGAGGCGATATGTACAGTAAGAAGGTGATGGTATGGAGAGGAGAGCGATGGTCCCAGATGTCAGAGATGTTAGTAGCCTGTGCTTATTCTTGTGTGGTTAGTGTTGGTGGAGGTGGTCTGTTGGTGATGGGAGGGGAAGGTGAAGGGGAGATATTCCTGGATGATGTTCAGGTGTTCGATGGTGAGGCGAAGACCTGGTACATGTACATTGGACTATCACTTCCTGAGCCATGTGGAAACATCTCATCAGTGGTCCATGGAGATCAGCTCTACATGATGGGAGGTGATGGCATGGGCATATCAGTGTGGAGTGCTAACATCGCTGACCTGGTGAGCCACTGAGCAATAAATTGTAGTCATTTTGTACTAATCGCATATCACACAACTAGTAGATATCTCTATCACTTGTAATGAGTGATAACGATATTTTAACTGCATGCATGCCTATATGTACATGTAGGCTAATATTAATTATTAATCAGGGGCCAATGAACTGAAGTACAATGGGTCATTCAACCATTGGCTCTGTAGATATACATGTACCTGATTGAGATGTAGGTATCAGGACCCACGGTAGTGGGTCCTATGTAGGATTGGCTTCGGATTGGGTTTATTGGGCGTGGTTTTCGATCGAGCGTTTTAAAATGGTAACGAAGCGTTGCCATTACTCGCCAGCTCGCATATAATATTAATCCATCACAAACATGACAGATATGCACATATAACGTGAGCTTCACTAAACAGTGCCGTTACGTGGAGTGACAAGTCGGTACCAAAATTCCGCCATTTAATTTTTGTTCTTAGTCTACCGTTCATCACGTATAACTCGCAACAGGAACGTCGTACGAAGACGAGATTAGCTTAAAAAAGTTGCATTTTATTTCCAAACGTGCCCTTTCATACAAATAAGACCTACAGTTGTTAGCTGGTGATGAAATGCCGTGAAATGACCCAAGCAGGTGGAATTCATTATCCGTGGTTGCCTAGCAGTATGCAATATGCGCGTCTTAATTTACTGTTGCCAGGTTACGCACATGTATACGCAGCTGCAGACACGTTTACAACAGGCGGTTCTAATTCAGCAAAGGACCAAGCCAAAGAAAACGGTTCTTTAGCAAGGAGAACTCTCAGTTTAAGATATCCAAAGAACAAAGATAGGCCTATCAATAAAATAAAAAAGAGGCCTATGTACTCAGACTACACATAAGAGGATACATCGCAACGAATACAATATTTTATTGAACACTTCTGGCAGAGGCCAAAAAAATTAGGGGAAGAAAAGTAAATCAAAAACTTCTCTATCGAGAAAGTGATTGGTGGGATGTAGGATTGGTGGTGCAAAAAGCAAGGAAACAAGGTACAGTACGTTAAAGTGAGGTTTGGTAGGATCCTACAACTATAACAGTCCTACATTTGCAAATAGGCTTCTTCATTTGCAAATTCAGGACTGTAGGATCCTACCAAACCTCACTTTAACGTACTGTACCTTGTTTCCTTTCTTTTTGCACCACTAATCCTACATCCCACCAATCACTTTCTCGATTGAGAAGTTTTTGATTTACTTGTGTATAAAAATTGCCCATGATCTTGATGGCGGAGAGCATAAAAGTTGAAAATCATGTGTGTTTGGCAAGCAAGATGAAATTACATCTGTCTGAAAAGCTTCTATGGAACAACTTGAGTAATGAGTGGCATGTCCAAACCAGAGCGTATGTACATGTGTACATGTAGTCAGCTGGTATTGTTTTTCCTTGCAGGCAGCCTCTATGCTACGTGTATATTGATCAAGCTTTGGCTGTTTGTTCATTATTTGGAATACCACGACTTGCAACACCTACATGTACATATACGTGAACCTTAATTCCCCAGGTCCAAGTCCTACGCGTAGGACCAATATTTGAAAATTCATTATAAATAAATGCAGTTTTTTGGCATTTATTTCTTTACTGTTGTTTGATGTGTCTATCATGCTAAATTTACCAATTGTCATTCTATTTTTTAAATCACACCCTTGGTTACACGATGTAAATAAACAGATACGGTTCTTAAAAATGCATTATGTAGAGAATTTAATTGTCCCAGAAAAAAGTACGACAAGTATCACTTTTTTTGAACGTTTTTTGAAGCATGATGTGTGTGTGCTACTTCTATGGCAGTGTTTTTACTCTAATTGGTTTTGACATTTTTACCGAAAATGCACTGTACGTTTTCAAGATTTTGTCCATTGCTTGTATTTGACAATCTTTGAAGAATTAGCAAGAAAGTAAGAATATTTTCTGAATGAATAACCATTTCTACAGTACAATGAGATTTTTGTTTGTTCTTTGATCATATGAGTTTGCTAAAAATTAATTTAAACTTGCGTCCTACTCGTAAGACGATAATCCTACGTGTAGGATGACGGGGGAATAAAGGTTAAAGCGCCTATATGTACATGTAGTGTTAAATATCTACTGTTCAAATTATACTACTGTACTTGGATTTGATAGCATTATTTTAATATGTACATGTATGTACTTGGAAGCGAACTTTGGTTAGCATCCATAATGGAGTGCATACATTCTCCACATGTATTGCAATTATGTTATCATGCATTTTATCACACACATACACACACACTTGTACACACAGCCGCCAAATCCGCACAAAAATTACACACAGCAATCTGTCTGGAGAAAGCTGTCAGATGTACAATACAGTTATTCAGCTGTTTGTGGGGTTGATGGTATGCTCATTGCCATTGGAGGCCGGGATGGATCAAAGGAGACTTCTACCATCTATGCCTTTGACCCTGTTGATCACAAGTGGCAGCATGTTGGAGAAATGCCGTATGAGTGTTCCTATGTAGACACTCTACTGCTGTCAGGAGGGCTGTTGATGGTTGATGGGAACAGTCAGAAGGTCGTGAGGATCACTATGCAAGGTAAGCCATGCAAGTGTTATGGTCAACACTACTAAACAGACTATTTTCAGATCCGGCTATGGTCTTCCCAAGTCCTTTGAACACTGGGAAGACAGATGACAGGTGTGTTAATGGTTGGAGTGTGCTTGTGGGGGTGTGTACACATGGTACATGTATGTTAGGGAATACTAATTTTACAATAGTGCACATGTGTGCAAGAACACTTCCTCACTTCCGTAAGTGGGGGAGTTGAGTCATTAGGATCACCTCCCTAAATCCCCTTAATTGTCCATATGGTGCACCAATAATATCAGGTACGGTGGAACCTGTCTAAAGTGGTAAGACCGTGAGATATGCAATGGTTTTTGGATCCACCTCGCACGCATAACTTCCCGTTCGTACGGAAGGTTCCCGTGGCATGGTCCAATATTAATGGATATGGTGTTCTAGTGGAAGATGCAGTGTTTGTTTTAATTACTCCATAAGTTAAATAACTGATTGTTCAGTGTTCCCCATAAATACGAAGAAGTAGAAGTAGTCCTATAGAAGTATCCAATAGGGCTGGAAATACATAAGTAACAAGTACATGAGGTTCCCGCACATATACATGTAGATCAAAATCATTGCACGATGCATTCATCTAACTGGTTGTTTGCCTGTGCCGTATATAAAGAGAAAAGGGTTAGGGTTGCCTCGACGTGTCATTGTGTTTATGCGTGTGTATTTGAATGATCTACATGTGTACGTTTAATTTTATGCATGCATGCATGCACGTTGTACTCTGCATGTATATTGTATATGTAGACAAGGGGTATTTAACAAAGGTTCCGTGGGCCTTCACCCTTGAGGCCTAAGGTCCAAATATATCCTGCTCATCGGCACCCGAAAATAGAGGTGGCTTTTGTTTTTAAAAACACGATTTCCAACTTTAAGTCTTTTCGCCATTTTATGCTCAATTATTTTCAATAACTTATACTTCCACGCCTTTTCACATTGTATTGGTGGTTATATACATGTATAACAAAATAAATGTTGGGTCAGGATTGTCACTATACCAGTTATACATTTTTATTAAAAGCGACAGAAATCGTGCATACACTGTCAAACTACTATTTGCGGGAACCACCCAGGAACAAGGAACAAAATGCTGTCCATTCGTACATTAAGCACCTAACTTTTAACTATGGTTTTAGGCCACAACAGCAACGGGTCGCAAGCTACAAGGGATTTTTAAGCTTAATACAGTTTCTCCCAATGATGTTACGAATGAGTTCTGCTATACATGTAGCTCACTTGCCAAAGTGGACTCAATTGAATCTAATGAGTTGGAACAGCCAAACAAATACGCACATAACAAAGCGTCAGGTTTCATTGATATCGAACGTTTACCACATATTATCTTAATAGGCTCTATAACTGATGAGGATAACAACATTATACATGTACAATATGACGCTGCTGTGACAAAACAAAATGGAATGTTCCAAGCTGAATCCCCAGTCCCTATTATAGAAAAAAATGTTCTGCTCGTTGGTGCTACAGGAGCTGGTAAAAGTACATTGGTCAATGGTCTAGCAAACTACATGTACCTAATGGGTGTGAAATGGGAGGATTCCTTTCGTTATAAACTTGTGGATGAAGGTATGAAAAGTCAGGTTCACAGTCAAACCTCACAAATCACTATCTATACCTTCCAGAATTCAGCTAAGCTGAAGTACACACTGTCTGTCATTGATACTCCTGGGCTTGGAGATACCAAAGAACTGGAGAGAGATCAAAAAATCATCATGAACATTAAATCAATTTTTTCAAAATCTAGATTTCAAACATTGCATGCAATTGGCTTTGTTGCTCAAGCTCCGCTGGTAAGACTTACCCCAACACAAAGGTATGTCTTTGATTCACTCTTAGCCTTATTTGGAAATGATGTTGTAGACAACATTCTGGTAATGGCAACATTTGCTGATTGGAACCAACCTCCATTGCTGGCAGCCATGAAAGATACAAACATCCCGTTCTGTGAAGCATTGAAATTTAACAACTGTGCATTGTACTTTGCAAATAAAAGTAGTGACGGTGATGCAGATTCTGATGATGATGGAGGTGAGGCTCTTAGCTTGCACAGATGCTACTGGAAAATGGGAGTTAAATCATTCGATGTACTGTTTAATAGGCTTGATAAGCTTCAAGGCAAAAGTATGAAACTTACAAGTGAAGTATTGAAAGAAAAACACTTTCTAGAAAATGCATTCCGTGTGTTGCATCAGCAAATCAAAATAGGCATTTTCATAATACACCAATTACAAGTTGAAAAGGATCTGTTATCAAATAATACACCTGATAGTGAAACTAATGAGGCAACTGAATTAATGGCAAGGGACGTGAAGCTTGCATCTTGTAAAGCTGTTCACTGCACAAAATGCAATGTATCCTGTTATCTGGAAAATGAGGGTATTATTCCTTTTGAAGAAGCTTGTGATATTTGTCCACATCATTGTGCAAAGGAAACTCACCATATTACATCCTCCTATCGTGAGGTTGAACACATAAAGGTCAACCAAAAGGTATCTGAGCTAAGGATGAAGTATTCAGGTACAAACAGCATTGAAACAATTGAGCTGTCATTGCAATCATTGAATGCAGCCGTGCTCACCTTGCTAGCCAAAGTTTAGCGGAGCCAAAGGAGGTTGGATCAGATTGCACTGAGACCTGTTCCTCACTCAGAAGTACAGTACATAGAGCAACTGATCCAATTGGAAAAGCAAGAGGCCAGACCTGGCTTTGAACAAAATGTGAGGTACTACGAGGAGGTCATGAAGCAGGCGCATGAAGCCAGCTAACTACAAGAGAATAAAGTTTGTCCTGCTTGATGTAAATCATATCTGCCAATTGCCTGTAAAATGCATGTTTATTTGAATACCATATATACAATGTTTTCACTACTGCTTTGACAAATAAGTCATGGATACAGTATTGTTCAGTCACAGAAATAGTTCAATATATACTTTGACTGACAAAAAATGAGACATGGTATTGGGCATGCATACACGTAGAAATGTCATGCACTTTGTCGCAAGATTATGCACATTTCTGAGTACATTCTAAAACAAGGAAATACTCTTATACGTACATGTAAGGACTTTTATTATTCATTTTATAGCAACACAACTTTGTACATCAGTTTGAATATTATCAGTACTGACAAAATGGATCACTGGCACAACTTTAGCTAGACTGATCAAATGATTCATTGTAGGCTATAATAATATTCGCATAGTGCATGTGGTGGCACGTGCGCATGCAAATGCAACGTAAGCACTAGCAGTAAAGAGGACGAAAGGACGAAAGACTTGTTGTCTACCACTGATTGCGATATAAGGTAATACTACCATCTATATTTGCTTCCTTTGAAACCTCTAACCTATTGTTACGCCTTTTATGCACCTAATAAGAACAACCTCCTAGCTGTTTTTCAGTTATGTCTAACACGCGTTGTATTCACATACGCCCCGTCATTACATTACCTTGTATCTACAAAGTGAATCACAGCGATCGATACGACATTTGCCGACGTTAGATCAAATTGTTCCCCTTTAAACAGACTTGAGTTGTGATTACAACTCAGTTACATGTACTTGCATTTCAATGGTTATTATTTTTAATGTGTGTGTACTGAAATATTGTGCGATGATAATTTTTAACTTGGCTCGCCAAGAAACCGCAGGAAACGAACAACACCGACGTTATAGCACGTTAATTAATAATTGCATAGTTTAGTTAACCTCGGTTCAACCTACGTTTCTTCCAGACTACCAAATCAAAGGGCTAGTCTAGGGACCGTCGCCGCACTATAATAAGTGGTCAGGGGATAGAGCTCACCTATCGGGGCCTGGGGCTCGCCCCAGGAGCCAACGCTTTTCACATTGAATCCCCCCCCCCCCCCCCCCCCCCTCCAAACAGAGATGCCAACCTGCACACCTTCCTTAGCGCGAGGCAAATTTTAACTGGGAGTGAGATAGCCCGGTTTGGGCGTGAGATACTAATATTTAAATTGCGCATGCGTGCTGAGCATTACCGGTATGGCCAAGTTGCCATAATTCTCTCAAACAGGTGGTTATTACATGTACTTCACTGATTAGAATGCATTTTATTGCACTGCGATGTTGCAAATTTTGCGTTCTGCAGTAGTTCTTTGGACAGTGCATATCGGTGTGATTAGCTAATTTCATTGTTACGATGCTCGATAAAGTACCCTTTGGATCTAAATTGGGCCTAAACGAGGTCTTGTTTTTTCTGACCATGGAGAAAATGCGTTCTTCCTGTGCGTTAGAATGAGGAAGAACCAGAACTAGTTTGGCAATTTTGCAAAGTTTGTTCAAATATTTGTATTGGTTTAAACAGCACGTGTGCAAATGCAGCAATAATTTCATGCCACAGGCCTGACAGGGGGCAGCTTAAGCGCTCATGGGGTCACATTAATTTATGAGTAGCAGACTAGCAGCTGCATATGTGTTAATTGAATAACGCAGCCGCCACTATCGCGTCAGTGTTATGCGCGCATGCATGCATGACTATTATAGAGGAAATTTCACGTATTCTTGCGTCGCACTTAAGTAATAATACACAACGCAAATCAATGTAATATCCTAGTAGTAGTGCAGAATCATTACATGTTTCAAGCTGGACTTTGTGCATGGCATGTAATTAGAGTATTTTACAGCGGACCACTACTACTAATCTAGTTTAGATCTCTCAAGCTAGACCTACATGTATTCGTGGTCCACTGTGCCTTTCAATAACGAAGTAGGTCTTGCTTTAATAATGAGACCAGCGCTACCATTCTCGAGTCGATGCTAGGCAATTTGTATTTGACCACAATAACTGGTGACAATTCGCCAGTAAAAGTTGCCCCATAAAAATCAGATTTATTGCAACGATTCCTTCATCGTAACTGTGTAAAAATTACTCAACGCCGGAAGACTTCATTCTTGACTACCATTACGCACATATGAATGCGATAGCTGATTTCCCCGGCTCCGATATATAGTGCGTCCGTATGTACATTTACTAGTCCAAACGATGCGAGTCACGTAATTTCCACAAAGGTGCACCCCTTTTATAATTCGACAAGAAACAGTTTATGTGAAGTATAGGGGGCAAAATTCACAAAGAGCTATTATTTTGTTCTCGGGGGGGGGGGGGGGGGGTGGGGGTGGAGGAAGGGAGGGATCTTTGCCAAAAAGGAATTTTTGTGTCAAATAATCACCACTTTTGAGATTTATTTTAGCTCGCTTTAGTTCGCACTCCAGCAACATAATGGTTCAGTTTGTAGTGTTCATAGGTGTCCAATACGTGCAAATTTGAAGTTTAACTGCCTATCTAATGCTATTCTACATTATTTTTGCTATTTCATAGTGGAGAGCAATCAGTGCTGCCGCGATATGGTCTTTAGCCGATATCGCCTATATCGCGATATATCGCGATATGAGTAAAATATCGCAATATAGTATCGTGATATTTTTAAGTATATTCATCGAGCAATTATTTATCAATAACCACACCATTTTCATGCAAGTTGAGGTTGCGTTGTTGTGGTGGCGACACAAGAACAAAAACATAAAATGGCACAGTATCACATGCAGGAAAAGAATTTAAGAGAGGATTAAATCACTGCGTGAATGAACATATATGCTTTCCGATCACATAATGATTCCAAAATGATTTTGTGGCCCCATTCATCTTCCTCATCGAAAAAAAAAAGACTCGTGTTTAACGATATTATCTCCATAAACGTAAACTCTTCCATGACAATATTTCAAATAATACATGTCAGTATAATATGGTGAGAAAGAGAACTTATTATAAGCGTTCGCGGTTACACGTTTAAATACTTACACGGGCGGCTGATTTTCAATGGGGGCGGATAATTTACAGTATATATGTACGCAGCACTGCAGCTGAATTCGAATGTATGTGCATGCATGCGTGGCCCAACACTAGTTACATCTGCTGAATAACTTTTTCGTATATTTCCGTCTTTCTCCGTCTATTCTCCCGGCTATCTCCGTATATCCATGTACGTTTGTATCGCGATATGACCAAAAAATATCGCGATATATCGCATATCACGATATATAAAAAATATCGCGATATATCGCATATCGCGATATATCGCGGCAGCCCTGAGAGCAATTATCACGTGACGATTTGTGGGCGTCGTCTTCAAATAGCAAATAGCGCTGTGCGTACAACAATCGAAGAGTTGCACTTCTCTTCCGAACCATAAACGCCGTTCTTCAAAATCTTGTTGGAGCCATAAGCCTTTGGTATTGGTGGGCCAGTTGCTTAAGTTGCAAACAATTTTTGAAGTGACAATATCTACAGCAGTTGCTGCGATGCAACCTGTAATTATGCGGCATTGATGCCTGGCAATGCATCAATTTGTAGTACATATCCGTCCGTCTCATTTTTTTCGAGGTCAATATTGATCGAAAAATAATTATTTTTGCAGAGGGTGTGGTCTGGAGTTGTGTTCGTTAACTTTTGTTTTTGGTCTCCCTCGGTGTGAAGTTTTAAATACTGAGTGCATGATATTCGAATCCCTTCTTACCGCCTTTAAAAATATGCAACCTGTGCCAAATAAAGTACTACATGTATAAAAGCTGTTCAGACTTCAGTTATAGATCGTGTACTGACTTAGTCAATAATTGCGTATTGTAAAGGGCAAATTACATGCATACATGTACGTGTACACATTACAGATAATGATTGCCGATAACATTCCAATATATCTCGGCTGTAAAATAATGACATGCTCTAACTTTAGGAACATGTTATTATATCCAGGACGTATTACACTTGTTCTCTGCTCGTTTCTAAATTTTATTTCTGTATATCTTTGTTTCTGTCCGTACACGCTTATTTCGTAAAGATTAATCGCGATATATCGCTTCTCGCGATATAAACATTTAATCGCGATATATTATATCGCGGCAACACCGATTATACTCCCTATGTACATGTACATCATTGCGTGTATTTTTTTTGCAGAATAAATCGATTACCTAACGGAAGCAACAAAGAAAGGATCATGTGTGAAGAGACATCACGTTCCAGTGGAGACCAATTACATGGAAGTAGTAAGCTCACATTGTAGGAAGAATCTCTTGTGTTGCACGGTGTTAATGTGTAAATAGATAAACTCAAGGGAATAAATGGTACAATGATAAAATGGAATGGGCTACACATTCAAGAAATCTCCATGGTTCTGGAATTAAAAAATAATTGTGTGTGTGTGTGTGTTTGTGAGGGGTTAAAACTTTCAATAAAGCTAGAATCAGATCAGAACATATGAGTACAACTTCCTAGCAGTATTGGGTTGCTCCTGTACATTCAGTACTTCCATTGCAGATATATAAATCACAATCTAACTACATGTAGTAAAGCACTGTGTGTGCTGGTTTTATTGCTTGCATTTTAAATGCTTCAGATCAATGTACTGAAAAGCAAGCAACATTATATTACAATCGGATTTATTACACTCCTGTATAAAGCGAAAAAGCAAGTATTATTTTAGAAACTTCTACATACACATGTATCCTTGTTTGCATGAGTGATCCTGTGCATTCAAATGATCGACATCCAAGCACTAAAGAAGTACAATTAAGTCAATTATGTTCTTCTACTGAGGATATTGAGTGTATTGTAGAAACACCTACATGCTCAACTATCTATGTTTGCAATGCTAGAGATCCAAGTACTGACATGACTAAAAAAATAGGAGCTGCATATTGTAATATCATAGAAGCACCTGCAAACGATTCAACTTGCCCTGCTGAAGTTAATTTTAACAGTAATACTGTAGAGCATTCCAGTATTACAAATCCAAGCTCCATTACTACAATAATTGACTACATAAAAATCCACACAAATTCAAGCATTTCTCAGCATGTGAATGTGGGTACATTGCGTGGCAATAGCACTTGGTCTTTAAGTAATTGTATGAACAAACGTGCTTCTGTTTCCAAAATTGCCTCATTGACTACAAATCGAATTGTCTCAGAACAATCAAATATATACACACATAACAAAAGGTCAAGTTCCTTAAATATAGAATATTTACCACAAATCAGAAGAATAGATTCGGAATCTATAATTATTTCATGTATTGATGATACCAACATTGCATAATATGACATCTCCATGATCCCTGTGACAGGAAAATGTGGAATGTTCCAAGCTGGATTTTTTAAGCTTAATACAGTTTCTCCCAATGATGGTACGAATGAGTTCTGCTATACATGTAGCTCACTTGCCAAAGTGGACTCAATTGAATCTAATGAGTTGGAACAGCCAAACAAATACGCACATAACAAAGCGTCAGGTTTCATTGATATCGAACGTTTACCACATATTATCTTAATAGGCTCTATAACTGATGAGGATAACAACATTATACATGTGCAATGTGACGCTGCTGTGACAGAACAATGTGGAATGTTCCAAGCTGAATCCCCAGTCCCTATTATAGAAAAAAATGTTCTGCTCGTTGGTGCTACAGGAGCTGGTAAAAGTACATTGGTCAATGGTCTAGCAAACTACCTAATGGGTGTGAAATGGGAGGATTCCTTTCGTTATAAACTTGTGGATGAAGGTATGAAAAGTCAGGTTCACAGTCAAACCTCACAAATCACTACCTATACCTTCCAGAATTCAGCTAAGCTGAAGTACACACTGTCTGTCATTGATACTCCTGGGCTTGGAGATACCAAAGAACTGGAGAGAGATCAAGAAATCATCATGAACATTAAATCAATTTTTTCAAAATCTAGATTTCAAACATTGCATGCAATTGGCTTTGTTGCTCAAGCTCCGCTGGTAAGACTTACCCCAACACAAAGGTATGTCTTTGATTCGCTCTTAGCCTTATTTGGAAATGATGTTGTAGACAACATTCTGGTAATGGCAACATTTGCTGATTGGAACCAACCTCCATTGCTGGCAGCCATGAAAGATGCAAACATCCCGTTCTGTGAAGCATTGAAATTTAACAACTGTGCATTGTACTTTGCAAATAAAAGTAGTGACGGTGATGCAGATTCTGATGATGATGGAGGTGAGGCTCTTAGCTTGCACAGATGCTACTGGAAAATGGGAGTTAAATCATTCGATGTACTGTTTAATAGGCTTGATAAGCTTCAAGGCAAAAGTATGAAACTTACAAGTGAAGTATTGAAAGAAAAACACTTTCTAGAAAATGCATTCCGTGTGTTGCATCAGCAAATCAAAATAGGCATTTTCATAATACACCAATTACAAGTTGAAAAGGATCTGTTATCAAATAATACACCTGATAGTGAAACCTATGAGGCAACTGAATTAATGGCAAGGGACGTGAAGCTTGCATCTTGTAAAGCTGTTCACTGCACAAAATGCAATGTATCCTGTTATCTGGAAAATGAGGGTATTATTCCTTTTGAAGAAGCTTGTGATATTTGTCCACATCATTGTGCAAAGGAAACCCACCATATTACATCCTCCTATTGTGAGTTTGACCAAACAAAGGTTCTCAAAAAGGTATCTGAGCTAAGGATGAAGTATTCAGGTACAAACAGCATTGAAACAATCGAGCTGTCATTGCAATCATTTAATGCAGCTGTGCTCACCTTGCTAGCCAAAGTTCAGCGGAACCAAAGGAGGTTGGATCAGATTGCACTGAGACCTGTTCCTCACTCAGAAGTACAGTACATAGAGCAACTGATCCAATTGGAAAAGCAAGAGGCCAGACCTGGCTTTGAACAAAATGTGAGGTACTACGAGGAGGTCATGAAGCAGGCTCATCTTTGTTTGCTGTGAAGGACGTTGATATTGATGACCAAGTGGGCATATCCTTTATGCATAAAGTAGTTATAGATTTGGCACTGTTTCATGTGTGATTGAACGTGTGTTGTTTGTACATGTGTGATTAGAAAATTGTACAATATTATAAGCACTCATATCAACAACATGGATAAGAAACTATGCAGCCACAAATTGCCTTCAGTGCATTCAGGATATACAAGCCTGCCAATTTGCTATATTGTTCAATGGCTACAGTTGGACCTTTAGAGGTTGTTAGCAGGTCACCTCCAACTCTTCTTCATGTTGGGTTTTCGATGTACATGAAATATGCATACATGCCAAATTATGCATTTTGCGCAACAAAAGTAATCTAGACTAACAAACTGCCAACCTTATTGGTGTGGCTGGGAGAATTTATCAATTCAAACTTGTGTGGTTTGCTAGATATTTATGGCTGGAACTGAGCGGCCAGAACAATTAGATATATGTATCTTTGTCTTTTATATTTTAACTTCATAATGATGTAACCTTGTTGTGTTAAAAATGGTACATGACGCTTCAAACCTAGTGTAGCTGACAGAAAGCTCAGCAGGAAGTGTTCCAATCATCCCTATAGGTAGGTGAGAATGCTAAAAAAAGTTGTTAGAGAAAGGGCAAATTGGCTGGTGATACTAAAACATACACAGACAATGCTTCCACTGCTAGATAGACCTTAGGTGTCCATGCATGTGTGTTTGGGGGGGGAGGGGGAAGGAGCAAATGTACCATTTTGAGCAGCAGACACCATGCAACTCCAGACTGGTCACTGCATAGCGTACAGCTAGAAACAATACTTACCTGCCTACAAGGCAAAGACAGTAATTGGCCGACCTGTTGAGGACCTTGGTCCACAGCACCTCCCCATGCCCTAAATGCACATGATATGATGGATAGGTATATAGTAAGTACATGGTAAATAAATGGTACATGTATGCCACATGTTCTGTATGTTTATAATAAATATTACACTAACTATGGACGTATACCAACTAAAAATGGCACAAACACAACCCCCCAATGACCTCTCTCAAAGAACTCTGTTTCTGCATTTGCCGAATATACTCAGTAGCTTTGTTCAGAATATGGGCTCTTGACACCTAGGTAGGGACAGCAAAAAGCACATGTACAGGTATGTATTGATCAACACTGTAATAAATTTCGAAATTTTGCTATGCTACTTATGGTGCAATGTGATTTCAAACTTAAATGTCGAATTTAGCAGTGGGCCAGTCCCAGGGCCCACAGTCGGAGGTAGGAGGCCGTGTTGGATATGGTCCCCAGGCAGTACTCAATGGTGTGGATGCTCTGGTACACAAACAGCTCTCCGATGGACACTTCTTCATCTCTCACTGTAGATGAGTACATGACGTACATACATGTATGGTCATGTTCTACTCACAGTCTGGAGTTTGCATATTGACTGCTGCTCAGAATGTTATATTTGCTCCCTCCCCCAACACACACACACTCATACACACACATGCATACACACCTAAGCTTTATTTGACAGTGGAAGCATTGTCTGGATTTCTCACGCAGTGCAATTTTGTGATATCTGTTTGAGAAGCATTTAAAATATCTAGTTCTTTAGGATTGAGTTCCAGAATATGTTTTATGAGGGAGAGTTCAAGCCCTTCTCCTTTTCTATCAAGTAAAGACATCTATCCATGTGTGTTTAGACGTGGTGTGTGTGGCGTGTGATGGAGTAATGGCAACAGACAATTTGCTCTTTCTCTTACTTTTTAAAAGTATTCCCACCCACAAGATGAAGTATATTGTCACCAACCCATATTGATAAATGGAACAATAGATTTCTGTCATGTTCATCAGCCACAAGTCTTAGAGTTCTATTTGAGCTGCACTTAGAAATGTGGGATTTAACATTTTCCTCAGTGCAGTCATTTTATTTCACTGTACATGTATGTACAAACTGAAATGACTCAGAACTGATCAATCATCATCTTTTTTAAATGTGCTTCTGAGTTATACAAATGCATTCGAGTTACTGCTTGCCTAGATAGAAAAATTATAACCTAAATCTTTGCAACAGAACAACTCTCTGCAACTCCCTCATGTATTTGAACTTATTAAAATATTTTAGGGGATTTACATTTTAACTCTTTGACCGCCAAGTGCATATATATATACTAAAAATTAATTCGCGTTTACCGCCAAGTGCATATATATATGCACACATATAGAAAACCAGTCTGTGTCGCACGGTTACACGCTCCGTGTACCAATAAGCCTTAGTGGCATAGAGCTATGACCGGAGCGTTGGTTTTTAATGGAAAGGAAAGCGGGAACGAACAGCTGCAGGTGTTCACGTAATGGCGGCTCTATCGTCACCAGCAGCTTCGAATTAGCACCCGCCTTTTCTACTAAAACATAGGCGAGCGAAGCTTTTTAAAACGTCTGGACGTTAGATGTAACAACAAGGGATAGAACTATGGTGTTTTTATCGACTGCTTCGTAGTATGCGCAATATACGGCTTCGAATTCCTGCCCGCTTCGCTCGACCTAAATCGGGTCTTGTTAGCTGCCGATTGTTTTCAAGCTAGTACACCATATATCATAACAAACATCATAAAACACTCTTCTATCATAGATAGTATCTTTTTAAGGAGGCTAACCGCGAGATTCTTCGAGAACAGCGACTACTAAGCAACGGCCGTACGGGTAGCCATAATTAAAAACATTACTGGCAAATAATCAATTAACTACGTTATCCGTCTTGACTGTCAAAGAGTTAAAATCACGTTCATTCAAAATGTAGAGCGCCAGGTTATATACGGTCTCTATTCATTGCAATGCCTGGGATCTTTGGTGTGCTTGCAGACTCCTATACAGAAATGATTTCTCGGCATACATATTTCTCAGCTATTTGGGCCACACCCACTCTGATGACGTGTGCAAAAAGCGTGAATAGACAGAGCAATGGACGCAACGTACGTGCGGCACAAAAACCAAATTACCAGTTGTTGCAAAAATGTAGGATTGAAAGTATTATAGCATTACTATACCTGCGAACATATATACCTTGTTCACGTACTTTTTGCACCACTTGCTGCAGCCAATCCTACATCCTTGGCTTTATATTTCTTGTAAAATAATTTTTTTATTACTTGTACAAATTTAGTTGAGTTACTGTTTGCCTAGATAGAAAAATTGTCACATACAACAATTCATGTAAATGTAGGGGTGTACATTTAGCTAATGGATGTGTAATTTATTGTAGTGTTGTAACTAATATTAACATTATTATAATACATGTATTTTGATCATACAAATCTCGTATAAAGTACCATGCAATTGTCAATGTGATGTGGTCATGCCACACGCAATATACATGTATATACATGCACTTTGATTAGTTTTTAAAAATGAATTTGTCATGTTACCAAACTTTTTCAAATCAATGAAGTATTATTTTTTGCCAGTATGTAAGTGGAGAGCATCGGTTCAATGTCACTGTCTAATACATGCAGTGACATAAATAATGCAAGCAAACTATTGTACTGAAGGAATACAATTTGAGGTGTCTTCCATTGTTTTGTGCATAAGGTTATATTCCAGTAATTTATCTACAGCATTCATGGATGGTTGGATGTGATAATAGTGCAGGGAAGCAAAGATCCAACTTTTTCAGACAATGCAGTGTTCAGTTTCTACTTAGCGTATTTGAGTAGTATAAAGGACAACAGTGTTTGAAAAACATCAAGCAAAGTGGACCTTGGTTTGGATAGGTACCATGCAATGCTGCACCTGGACTGCTTTTTGGAATCATCCAAGAGGGAAAATGCTATTGAATCATCACTTTTATAAGGCAGTTAATGCAAACCAGCTGAATCCAGACAGTGAAATAAACAGCCACAAAAAAATAGAGTTGTATGTGTATCAACTTGTACACAACATACAAGATGTATTAATTGTGATTCATATAATAATAACTTATTCAGGTGTTTTTCTGTGGCATCATGCCAGGTTGTTATGACAAATGCAAAAAGGTCAAGAGCTCTGGCCACCTTAAATGGTCATTATTACACAACATTGAAACCACACAAATAGTATTAAACTAAACATATATTGTGACTGCAACATCCATCATATAACCAAAACCTTTTCCATATTTTATTGGAATTATTGAAACCTGGCCATACTTCATTACCTGTAACCTGTTCATACAATTATACTGTGCCAAGAGTGGCTATATGTTTCATACCCCCAACTCCTTGTTGAGTGATGGCCTTTGCTATCCTCAACTGCAGTGGGCTTATTTTCTACAAACCTTTCTTTATGAGCACATTTTGTGCAGGCTTCAGGTTTTAGAGTAACCCCCACAGCTAAAGATGCTTCCAAATACTCTAAGATTGCCACAGCATTTATTAACTTTTTGCTAATTTTACCTTGGATTGCCAACAATTGTTAGGAATCGTTTGAGTACTTCTGCATCCCTTTCTTCAATTTGAATGTGAGGGAAAGCTCTATGAGCCAAGCAAGTGAGGTTCTCTGCAAGATCATGCTATCCTTATATGTTTTAGTCTCAAACAGGTTTCTGTATATCAACAGCACTCTTAGCACAAGCGAAAATTAAGTCATGACTATGCATAGAACAATTTTCCATCAAGACACACTTAAGATGCCTTAAGCCATCCTAACTTTGCTGAGTCATTAGAATCACCTTGACCAACACCTTCTTTGCCGGTCTTCTTTTTGTCTTGTAACACAAGGGAGGCATAACCCCAATAGGTATTAAATAAGTCGGGAACATCGAGGCCACAGAATGCGAGAGTTCCAAATTGCAGCAACCCTGTTTAAATTCTTAGTTCAGACTCTTTGATATACATTCCCATTGTGACATGTGCTAGCAGCTTGCTGTAGTTATTATAATTTAAGCAATTTTATTGAATAGCCATTATTACTGATATTACTGTACATGTACGTGTTTGAGTCCATGCTTTCAGTAATACATGGTTTGTAGCTAGCTAATGAAGGTATGCATATTAAAAAGATCACAGCCTTGTTGAATCAGTACATGTATAACGGCCCTATCTATTTATGGCCTTGAGCAGTGATGTCATGTAGGCTACTGCAAAGCATTCATTGGTGCATTGGGATCAGTCAGTTCTTCCCTTTCTTCTTTCCAAGCACACTACAGTCCTGATCTAATGTCTTGTAATGTAGACAACACTATTGTTGAAACTTATGTCAGCTGAATGTAAGATTTTCTTCGAAGATTCTAGCCGAATTACTTTTTCCAACATAGCCGTGTATCAAAATGTTGTTCGTGATTTGGATAGTTGCAGCATTCTGTAGTTTCGGCACTATGGTTAGCAACCACATTTAGTACTACTCAATTTTAGCCCTACATTCTATCAAGATGCTGTGTGCAATGTCTGTTTTATTTACATGTGCATTTAATATTAAGCTGTAATATCTTCGAGTGGCCAAATGTGAAAGTCATGTTATCTGCTCAGTGGCTCTTAAAAAATATTAGCATAAGATATAAGGATTGTATATATGTGTACTTGCCTTTGATGATTCAATGCATGCATTCTCTCAGTATGTCAAGCAGTTATTGGTAAGGTTACGTGATACATTTATATTCTGTATGCTAATTTCATTCTAATTTTCTAATCATTTAGAATCTATTTACAGAGAGAAGGTGAGTCTTAGTAATAATAATACAAATGTCACATCTGTGTACATGTACATGTATGTAAACCTATGATGTAATTCTCAATGGAATGATTCACAAGTCTCTAATACAGTGCTTATCACAAAGAGTAATAAATGAAAAATCTCATGTTTTTAGCCATAACTCTGCAACCAAACATGATTAGAAAAAAAAAAATTGGATTCAGCATGCATTTTTGTATCATGTTGTGCATTTTTGGTGCGTCACATGATATGTTTATATTTCCGGACTACTGCAAGTAACATAAGGTTAAATGTTTTGTAACTCATGGACGTGATGAAGTCAAGGTTTCAAATTTACAACACCATTACACCATTATAGTCTGCATGTCCATGAGCAGGTTGTGCGCTACATGTATGTGGTTATGGAGATCGGTTCAAGATTGAAAAAAAAAAAATGAAGGTGGGTGGTGGTAAAGGAAAAAACTCCAGAAAACATCAGAGGTAAAGTGACTTTTTTGTTCTTACATTGCAAAGTCCTTGTAGTGTTTATATGCAAATATCCGCCTTTTTCAATTCTAAGTTACAATGCGGCAAAGTAAAATTTTCTTTTGTCGGACAGAAATTTTGATCTTTGATGATGTATCAAAACACAATGTCATTACAGCAATGACACATAATATCAGGAATTTAATGTCATACATGTACATGTAATAACATACTGTATTTTCTTTCACTGTACCATGCTATCACGATTAGGCATTGATGAAGGTCTCCTGCAATCTATGCTTGCCATTCCTTTCTTGGCCTTCATCTTGCTCGAACGCTCGTACAAGTCTTAGCCATACAGGCCATGAATGGCTTCCACATGCACCTCCCAACATCTGCACTTTCTATTTGTGGTAACACCTGATACATGTATAAAAAGATAAAGTACCAGAATGAGAGCCACTGCCTTAAACAGTTTTAAAATGCTTTATGCGCCAAAGCAATTGCATTATTAAGATAATCGTTTGTGACATCAAATTGGATGTAAATACTTTATAACATACACAGAAAAGGCATTTTTTCCCCCTCTCTTTGTGATAAGCACTTTATGCAAGCTTCTGATCACTATTCTTAAAACTATTACATCATTGTGCTTATTCTAATAACTCCCTTTGCATACTACAGCTTGCTCATGTAGGTGAATTTATGTGCTAAATAATTAAAAATGCACATTGGAAGTTACAGTTATCATTTGATTGTGTGCAAGAAATAAGCAATGCAGCAGTGTGGTTATTATTGCCACTGCTAGTTAATTTTAATATACCATTAATTAAGCCCTCTGAAGACTAGCTTGGCTAGCTGAGACAAGCTGACTATCAACATCATTGTTTGGTTCCATCTCATTAATATATGCATGACATCAGAGTGGACACAAATAATGCACACATCAGCATTTAGTAAAAAAATGAAAGGCTAACTTTACTCAATCACTGAGTTTATCTTTCAACCACTCAACCAACTTTGATCTTCATGAATTCATTATATTAATGTTTAACAGCTGACAGCTTTTTGTCTTATCTCACTATATATAATGATTTTCAATTTTATTAAACAGTATAGTTATTGTTTTGCAATATCAGAAATTGCAGTAAAAATATATCTCTTAGTAGTTAGTTTTTGATGATTTGTATGGCACAACGAAATAATAGTGGGTGTGTTCAGTTACTGATATGTCAGTAAATGAGTACTGAATTAAAGTCTTTATTTGCTCACAGAAGACAACTACCAAAAAGCCCTCAAACTTGTAAAAGTGGAAGTGGCATATGGAAAGGTGATGTTTATTGGTGAATCAGGAGCTGGAAAAACAAGTCTGCTCAGGGCATTGATGAACCTACCAATAGTCAAAGCTAACAGTACTGTCATGGCCGACATTTGGTCTCTAAAGTGGAGAAAAGCTGCCACAACTGAAGATGGATACTGGAGTGAGGTTAGTGAGGAGGACGAACTGGAGGAACTGGCAATTCTAGCCAACCAAGTCATGCGTTCAGAGTCTGTTAGTGGATTGTCAGCAGCCACTGACACACCCACCCCTACATTAGAGTCTCCACAGCCTGGTGATGTTGATGATGAACTTCTTCAACAAGCCAATATAGAGCTGAGTGAAATCATTGCCAAAAGCAAAGAGTATACTTCAACAGAAAGAATTGAGTCTGACCAGAACCTCAATGTGTGGGACAGTGGAGGGCAAAGGGTATTTTTAGATGTGCTTCCTCCATTTCTGACATCGCGGACATTGTTTTGTGTCATGTTTGATGCTTCTAAACCACTGAGTGAAAATGTAAAAGTGAACTGGAATAGAGAAGGCCATTCCACACATTTAGAAACACTAAAAATACCTCGAAAAGATCTTATACTTCAATGGATGTATTGCATTCATGGCACCTTTTTAAATAGGAGTGATGTAAAAGTTCAGATTCCAGGTCAAGATAGCCAGGGATATGTATCTCCATTTCCTCAAATTCTGATAATTGGAACACATGGTGATAAGATTACAGCAGGTCACAAGAAAGGAATAAAAGATGAACTTGAGCAAATATGCCCATGCCATGACCAAGTGAAGGACACATTAATACTGGATACCATGAAGAGGGATGATAAAGAAGATCCTGCAATTAAGAAAGTGATGGAGCTTGTGAAACTGTTTGTTTCAGATGCTCTGTGTATCAGCACTCCTGTGGCTTGGGTGCTGTTTCGCAAAGTTTTCATTAAGATAACAACAAAACAAAACAGGCCTGTTGTTGAAATGGACAAAGTGGCAATAATTTCCCAATCATGTGGAATAGAGAACAGTTCATTGAACAGTGTCCTCGGCTTCTACCATGACCTTGGAGTGTTCCTTCATTATGCATCTGTTGAGGGTCTGAAGGATGTGGTGGTAGCCCAGCCTCAGTGGTTGGTGAAACATCTTGGTACCTTGCTGGTTCCAGAGCTACCTGGTGAGAAGATAGATGGTCCAAAGGAGGCATGGAAGTTGTTACGTCACCAGGGCATCCTTGTGCAGGCACTATATGAAGAGGTGTGGAAGGGAAAGAATGTTAGGCCACAAGCATTGGTTAATTTGTTAGAAAGCCTTTCTCTAATATCAAAGATGAAAAAAGAAGCCATTGCTATTCCACGAGCTTCCTTAAAATATGATGGGGCAAATATGTACTTCATGCCAGGTGTGCTGCCCATATCCACCAAGGAGGTGGAGCCAGATGTCCATGCTGTTCTCACAGCTGCTCCACTGCACCTGGTGTTCAGTACAAAGTATGTCCCTCCAGGGTACTTTGTTCGATTGGCCACTGTTCTGAGCAGCAAGAATGATAATATTTGGATGATGTTTACTCCTGAAATGGTTTCAAATAAGATCTTATTTCAGTATCAAGTGGATGAAAAGTATGGAAAGATAGATAACTTTACTGTATTTGGAGCACCATCTAGTATCCGCATAGATATTAGCCGAAAGGCACACTGTGCGTATAATAGCAGTTGGGCCAACTTCCCATGTACATGTCAGGCACTGCTGAAACTGCTGTATGGAGCAATCCATGAGGTACAGCAGTGGTTTCCTTCTGTTAAGGTTGAACCAGCATTCCAGTGTAAATGTTCCCACAAAGAGCCACATTTTGTTACCATTTCATTAAAACATGAAAGTTCAACTGCTCTTGCATGTGAATACCAACAAGTACTTCCGCCTAGTGCAGATGAACAACTTTGGTTAAGGATCCCACAGAGCAGAGTAAGTTGTCTTTTCGAGTTGAAGAATTGGCTATAAGTGTCTTGTTCTGTTTCCAATCAGGAGGAAAATCCAATACTTGATGATGAACTGAATGCAGTAATAGCAGATATTGAAGATAACTTAATGAAATTAAAGACAACGCCAGATGACATGTTGTCGAAAATTTTTAAAGCACTTGAAGTAGAGCACTGGGGAACAAAACATGATGATCGCGTCATAGCTCTTAGGCAGTGGTCAAGGGAAATGGGAAGGGAAGCTACAAGCCATCTTGCATATCATTTAAACAGGATTGAGCTGTGTCTAATAAGTAAAAAGTAAGGTCATGTATACAACTGGGTACTTATGATCGATGTTTGATGAACATTTTAATAGGATTGATTATGGTAATTACTGCACTAGAGATGACCAGGCATCCAGTACTGTGCATAACCCTGGTGGAGGGAATGTAAGTGAAAGGATAGCAATTTGCAGAATATGTGAGCTGTGATGCTTTTGTTGTCATTACCTGTTTGACCTCTTGTAGAGGATTGCAGTAGTGACTGACAGTGAACTGGCATGGTGTTCTAGCCACCTCAGTCGTGAAGCTGACCTCTCTGTATTGATTTCACATCTTGGAATACCAGTTGAAGCACAGGAAGGTCTATCAAAGCAAGCAATATCACTACTTAAATGGTGGCAGCATCACCATGGCAATAAAGCCTCCAGGCACAAGCTAGCTGATATCCTCCAAAGCTGTGGCCAAGGATTTGAACAAGCTGCTGCATAGTAAGTATTCGTGAATGAATCCTTATGTCATACATGGACATGCATTGACCAGTACATTTTTTGTACAGCCTCAAACCTGATATGAAGACATTAGTAAGCAGCCTCAGTAAAGAGTGTGCAGTGAAGTGGAACAGACTTGGTCTTGAGCTGGACATCCCTGATGACACACTGCAGGTCATTGAAGAGGACACTCATAACTGTGATGAAGCTCTGAAAAAGGTGCTGCGGGAATGGCTACATAACTGTACCAATCCAACATGGATAGCTGTTGTGCAAGCTTTGAAAACTATAGGACTAAACCAAACAGCAAGTATAATTGAAAAGATATATAGTGTTTAAAATTATTTATACCAGCTGCAATTTAAAAAGAAAATCGAATGGCGTAGTTTTATGTTTAGGCATTGAATTTGTACAATTGTTAATTATATACCTGTATACAATTTGTATCTATCTTTAAATGTACTGTGTTTTTGTATAGTCAATTTTTGTAAAACATGTTAAAAATATATTTCTTATGAATGGTAGTTTGAAAATGTATACAGAGGAAGTGAGAATATACAGATATCTTATATCTTAGATTTAAAAATGTGGAAAAGTGTGATAGTTTTTGTTTGACGAATAATTAGCTCTTATGTAAAATGCAACATTAGACATCTATCCTAAGTATTGAAACTTTTGTGGTGTCTAGCAGCTTGGAAAAGCTTTTGAAATATATTGGCAAGCTCTTTCATAATACGTGTTGTGGTTACATAATATAGGTCTACATAAAGAGCTTCCTAATAAAATTACCATTTTATTAGTACTTGGAGACAGTCATATACCTAGACCGGGGGATGGGGTTACCATAAACCAATCAGGGGATCCTGGGTATGATGCTCCTTGATCTGATAGCAGGTGGAGAAGTCTCCCAAAGGTCTTCTTGGTCATGGTCCTCAAGGATTGCAGATAGTGCGTGCTGCTTTGGTGGGGTTTCCATGAGGGTAGCCGTACAGAAAGGTTACTGTACTGACCCTCTACTCTGTGCTCCCTGTAGAAAAAGGTTCCACTACTCTCTTACCAGCAGGAACAAAGAAATTGAATTGCTCTCTAGCTGTGCTCCATGTCCACTGAACAATTCCTTGAGGCACACAGGGAAGCAAAATAAGCAGCTGGTGAATGTCTCCCTAGAGAATACCTCTTGGGAGACTGTCTCCAAGCATCCTCAGTTAACTGAAGACCTACATGTCACATTCCTCAAAGCAAACCAAGACTACTCCATCAAATGTGGTCGCGGATACACTGTATAATCACAGGGCAATTTGCTGTATACACATCTCTATTGTTTAATTATGTATCCTACTGCTCCTGTATATTAATTGTTCTTGTATATTAACGAACTTGAAAATTGATGAAACAAAACTGCTAGTGATAGGAGACACTTGGTAATGATATGGAATAAAAATAAGGACTTACAATGTGTAATACTTTTGTACATAACAGTATATTTTTATATCTGTACTACCGGGGTGGTTAATGCAGTGGCCATATATTCTAACTCATGTGCCGAACAAATTGCAACAACTGTACAATATTACACTTTACACTGGGCAAGGTATTTGGTACCATTTTGTGTTCATATGCTGAATGGACCCCATACAGTAGATACATGCAGAAGCAGATGAGCATTCTCACCGTGGAGTTCTGGCAATTAAGAATGCACAACAAGCATTAATTTAATGATGTCATTTGAATAAATTGAAGGCCACTTCTTTATAACACTTTTAAAAGTGTTTGTTAAATATATATATACCTTTTTTGTGTATGGAATTTCATGAGCGTCGCAACAGGTCCGGCAGGTCCGGCGGCCGCCGGACCTATATTTTCCACAAAAAAAAAGAAAAAAAAAAAAAAAAAAAATCATTGGCAAATATCACTGTGCTACAAACGTGTTTTACGCCAGCGTATATTTTAAAGTATAGCACCAATTTACGCTAGTTATACCCCTATCGTATATTAATAGAATCTCTGGCGTAAAACTAGTGGATAGGAACAGTATACACTTCAGTTATACGCGGAGTGTATATTTTTCTCTTTGGCACTTTAGTATACTCGTTGCGTAATCTTCTAGCTTTTAAGGAGCTAGTGAATATCAGCCGGATATTGTGTCGGTATTCTAATGCTCAATGACGCCATTCTTATCTCATCCTCCTGGTCCCCTGCCCTTCACGCCCCCCCCCCCCCCCCCCCCCCCCCCCCCCCCCCGGCCCTAGCCTGCCCCTTGACCACCTTTTTTTTTTTTGAGAAATATAATATTTCTGACATGCATGACTATACAGATATACACACACGTTCGAAACGCCGCGACAGCGTGTCCCGCGTCAGAAACTGAAATGAGAGGGCGTACGTAAAACTTTGTACTACCAATAGACCTTGCAAGGCTTACCGTATATAGATATCACCATTCCGTACTGGGGCCGTTCATAAATTACGTCACGCAAAAGGGGGGGGGGGGGGGGAGGGGGTCTGAACAATTGTGACGGTTTGTGACGGGGGGGGGGGGAGGGGGGGTTTAGGCTGGCGTGATGTCACATTTTGAATTAAAATTCATTGTCGTGGTCTATGATGCACGACGGTATTTAGCGGTTACTAAAATTGATTCATGTTGTGGGTAATATTGATCTACGCGCTCGATGATGGCATCAGTGCCATGCAGTCCACTTGCATTTGCTTTTTCGGCCGGTCGTGCAAGATCTGCTCTCTCTATTTCGCTTTAAACGTGATGCTGCAGAAACATATGGTGATTTATAAGCGAGACAAGCCAAATAAGAGCTAGTTGCTGCCTAGTTGGGCATTGCCTGACTACCGGCGCATTAGAGTCACGCGCATCAAGTTGCTGCCCTATCTGAGGCACAGAGATGAGATAAAGTTGACTGCCTGAAACAGGCTAGGCAGTCTGGATTGGTAAAAATCACTTTGACCTCGAAGGAGGTAGCCACGCGGCCTAGAATGAAGAAGACCTTCATGCTTGCGACGATGTATGATATATTATTGACAGTAGTGTGGTCGACTTCAATGGACCGGAGTTGCCCGCATGCGAAAACTGTTTCTTTGAACTTTGCTTGCATTACGGCGCGAAACTGCACGCTCGAAACGATTTATGATTATTCATGAAGGGGGGGGGGAGCAAATGTGACGTAATTAAAAGGGGGGGAGCAAATGTGACGTAATTAAGAGGGGGGGGGGGGGGGGGGGGAGAGGATTATTGTGACGGTTCCGTGACGGAGGGGGGGGGGGGGAGGGGGTCCAAAACAGCCTTCATTTGTGTGACGTAATTTATGAACGGCCCCCCTGCACAGTCAAAAGTGAAACTGGCAAAAGAAACTTTGACCCGTATAAAAGCATGCGCAGCTACCTAAAACAGCTTACTATGTCTTCAAGTATTTGGTCAAGTGCACACTACGGTGCTCTAGATAGGTAAGACAAAAAGAGCGCAATGGACGAGATTAAAAGTTATGCACACTTGCCTGCAGCGTAATGGGAAAGAAAACAATGTACTGAACTTACACTTTGTGGTAGAAACACTTGCACGCTACGACATTCTGACTAAAAGAACATGATAAAAGTACACAATTTACGTACCGACACGACTTCCTTTGCGATACGGAGGGAAAGAAGTTGCAATGTACGAAAAAACAAACGGCGCAAGATATACATGTATAAGGTCATACCTGCTGAGGGATTCGCGTCGCAGCTAAACAGCAGGCAATTAATAACACCGACCCCACGGCGCTAATAGCAGCTGTCAAGATTTGCGCGCTGTAATACGCTATCACGTGACGTACGTAGTAGACAAATGTTCAACGATCGTTTAAGGTAATCATGGTGTCATTGGCAAGGTCTGAGTGTGCATGTGCTAGCCATTACCAAGAAACTTGGTAGTAGTATACTTTTGTAAGTGAAAGAATGAAAACCTGTGGACGATGTATATATGACGCTGGAAATGATGGCCTGGGACGAGGAAAAGCTAGCACTGAGAACGAGATAGTGTGCAAAAGGTTTAAAAAAAAAAAGTATTACCATGTAAGTTACTATAAAAGTAAGGGACAAGGCTAGTAAGAAAGGAAGTGTGCATCTTTAGCTGTCCTATACATTTAGTGTAGAGTACTCTGCCCCCACTAAAAAGTGGCTAGCATTTAAACAAGCGTATTGGCATAATCAATCACAGCTGTATACCAATGTTTAATGTGTATTTTCCTGGGCATCCCCGCGGGGCACATTTGTACACCAAGGGGCACAGGAAGCAAATTTTTTGGCAGTTAGTTTGACGTTTATAATATTGTACAAGTCCTTATCTCTTTGGGCTGAAGCTTTGAAGCCCTAATGTAGTAGGCTGTTCTTGTAGCAGCTCATCTCAGCTGAACCACCAGGTATGTAACATGCTCCCAGACACAATTTGAAAATGCGCTGCGTAATTTAATAACCGAAGATAGCATATTTAGCGAGAGCAAGGACTTTGTACCCCACGTGCTTAGAATAAGTCGTTTTTTCCACCTATCTATATATAGCTATCATTTACGGGACAGTTAAAAAATTATTTATGCGCATCAAATGTATTGGGTATCTCCAATTTGACAAGCTACTCTAAGAGCAGTGAATACAGTTAGGTCTTCAAAGCTTCGGCCCAAACAGATAATGACTTGCACAATATGGCAAAACCATTAAATATCACTGGAAAGATGAATTGACTAATTGCCAAACAATTTGTTTTTCCTGTGCCCTTTGGTGTACAAACAATAGACATTAAAATCTTTTTGGAGTCCCAGTTCTTTCCTAAAATGTGCAAATAGCCTTGTTACTGGTACATGGAAGCATTAATGATTACGAAAATATGAGATCTCGTTAATTTTTTTTGGTGGGGGGGGAGGGGGCTGGGGGGGGGGGGGGGATAATGTAGTACCGTGTGGTAACTAAATGTATATATAGGTGGGGTAGTGGTGGGTGCCTAGTGGCCCCTCAAGCTTCTGGTGTTATGTTACCCTATTGTTGAGTTGGGCCATGTTGTTATCTTCCACACTTGCAGGGAATCCATCCAGCGCTATGGCAAGTCTCCATATCTGTACCCCCTGTATGGGCTGGGAGAGCTGCCACAAGGATTTGCTAGGTACAGTGCACTGCTATGGCCAATCACCACGTACCTATTAAAAAGTATTCCATTTCATTGTACACTGTCTTTATTTGTTTGAACCATTCAAGCTACATGTATATGCAATCAGCCAGCACTGCTGATAAATTTATAATGTGCACTGGCTATTTAAAAAAAAATCATTTCTCTTTAAGTATGTACATGCACCTGAATGGTTCAAACGTTCATGTACAAACACATTACATGTACCAAAACATCACGTATGTCAAATTTCAGTATGGTCCTGTGGAGGACTGTATATGTGATACATATGGTATCCATAACAACTGATAATGTTTGTCTTGCACTAGGCTGAGTGCCATCTACGGAGGTACCTACATGCTGGACAAGTCAATTGATGAAATTGTGTATGAAAATGGACAAGTGGTGGGAGTCAAGTCACAGGGAGAGGTAAGTCAGTACATGTACTTGTGTATAGAAGAGCTGTTTACAGTTTACATATGCACGTAACCAGTGTACATGTAATTAGTGAGCTCTCGTTATTGTTCAGAGAGCAAAAAGCATTCATCAACAGCAAGGCTTGAGTCTGACCAGTGTCTCAATGTGTGGGACAGTGGAGGGCAAAGGGTATTTTTAGATGTGCTTCCTCCTTTTGTGACTATGCGGACAATGTTTTAGCTCATGTTTGATGCTTCTAAACCACTGAGTGAAATAGTAGAAGTGAACTGGAATAAAGAAGGCCATTCCACACATCTAGAAACACTAAACATAACTTGAAAATTCTTATACTTCAATGGATGTATTGCATACATGGCAGCTTTTTAAATAGGAGTGATGTTAAAATGCAGATTCCAGGTCAAGATAGCCAAGTATCTCGATGTCCCCAAATTCTGGTAATAGAAACACATGGTGATAAGTTTACTGATGATGACAAGGAAGCAATCAAAGATGAACTTGAGAAAAAATATCCATTTCATGACCACGTGAAGGACACATTAGCATGAAAAGGGGTTATGAGGAAGATCCTGCATTTAAGAAAGTGATGGAGCTTGTGAAACTGTTTGTTTCAGATGCTCTGTGTATCAGCACTCCTGTGGCTTGGGTGCTGTTTCGCAAAGTTTTCATTAAGATAACAACAAAACAAAACAAGCCTGTTGTTGAAATGGACAAAGTGGCAATAATTTCCAAATCATGTGGAATACAGAACAGTTCATTGAACAGTGTCCTCAGCTTCTACCATGACCTTGGAGTGTTCCTTCATTATGCATCTGTTGAGGGTCTGAAGGATGTGGTGATAGCCCAGCCTCAGTGGTTGGTGAAACATCTTGGTACCTTGCTGGCTCCAGAGCTACCTGATGAGAAGATAGATGGTCCAAAGGAGGCATGGAAGTTGTTACATCACCAGGGCATCCTTGTACAGGCACTATATGAAAAGGTATGGAAGGGAAAGAATGTTAGGCCACAAGCATTGGTTAATTTGTTAGAAAGCCTTTCTCTGATACCAAAGATCTAAAAAGAAGCCATTGCTATTCCAAGAGCTTCCTTAAAATATGATGGGGCCAATATGTACTTCATGCCAGGTGTGCTGCCCATATCCACCAAGGAGGTGGAGCCAGATGTCCATGCTGTTCTCACAGCTGCTCCACTGCACCTGGTGTTCAGTACAAAGTATGTCCCTCCAGGGTACTTTCTTCGATTGGTCACTATTCTCAGCAGCAAGAATGATAATATTTGGATGATGTTTACTGATGAAATGGTTTAAAATAAGAGTGCACTTCAGTATCAAGTAGATGAAAGCTATGGAAGGATAGATAGCTTTACTGTATTCGGAGCACCATCTAGTATCCGCATAGATATGAGCAGAAAGGCACATTGTGCGTGTAATAGCAATTGGGCCAACTTCCCATGTACATGTCAGGCACTGCTGAAACTGCTGTATGGAGCAATCCATGAACAACAGTGGTTTCCTTCTGTTAAGGTTGAGCCAGCATTCCAGTGTAAATGTTCCCACATAGAGCCACATTTTGTAACCATTTCATTAACACATGAAAGTTCAACCGTTCTTCCATGTGAATACCAACAAGTACTTCCTCCTAGTGCAGATGAACAACATTGGTTAAGGATCCCATAGAGCAAGGTATGTTGTCTTAAAAACTGTAAGAATAGATCACAACTGTCTTGTCTTATTTCCAATCAGGAGGATAATCCAATGCTTGAAAAAGAACTTAAAGGACTAATTGCAGATATTGAACATACCTCAGAACAATTAAATTGTAATATTTTATCAAACCTTTTTACAACACTTGATTACATCACCGCCCTTAGGCATTGGTCACGTGGTATGGGAGGGGATGCTACATGTAGAAGCGATCTTGTGTATCATTTAAAGAGGATTGGGCTGCCACTATTGGGTCAAAAGTAAGATCATGTGCACTGCTGTATACTTAGTGATGTTTGATGTTTCTATAGGATAGATCATGGTGATTACTGCACTAGAGGTGACCAGGCATCCAGTACGTATGCTGTGCATAACCCTGGTGCAGGGAATGTAAGTGAATAGATAGCAATTTGCAGACTATGTGAGCTGTGATGCTTTTGTTGTCAATACCTGTTTGACCTCATGTAGAGGATTGCAGTAGTGACTTACAGTGAACTGGCATGGTGCTCTAGCCTTATCAGTCATGAAGCTTACCTCTCTATATTGATTTCACATCTTGGAATACCAGTTGAAGCACAGCAAGGTTTATCAAAAAAAGCGTTATCACTACTTAAATGGTGGCAGCATCACCATGGCACTGAAGCCTCCAGGCACAAGCTAGCTGATATCCTCCAAAGCTGTGGCCAAGGATTTGAACAAGCTGCTGCATAGTAAGTATTCATGAATGAATCCTTATGCGATACATGAACATCCATTGACCAGTACATTTTATTATACAGCCTCAAACCTGATATGAAGACATTAGTAAGCAGCCTCAGTAAAGAGCTGTGTGCTGTGAAGTGGTACAGACTTGGTCTTGAGCTGGACATCCCTGATGGCACACTGCAGGTCATTGAAGTGGACACTCATAACTGTGATCATAATCAGACTCTGAAAATGGTGCTGCGAGAATGGCTACGTAAATGTACCAATCCAACATGGATAGCTGTTGTGCAAGCTTTGAAAACTATAGGACTAAATACAACAGCAAGTAACATTGAAAATAAATATTGTGTTTATAAAATGATTTATACCAGCTGTGATTAAAAAAAGCTTACTGCAGTTTTTGCACATGTGTAGGTACAGGTTTAAAAGAAAATTATACACATAAATATCTATTTTAACACCCGTTCCATGAGAAACGGGTGCTTTTTAAGCGGTTTTTTTGGAATCACCATTAGGTGAAAATGTGTCGGTGATAAAGCGCATGACTTTTAAATATAATTGTCACATTTTGCAATGATTTTGAACTATCTGTGCATTTTTCTTTTCTTTTTTAGGCTCTTGGATCGCTGTCTGCAGTCTTCCAAAGTTAATCGGTCTTGCGGAGTGGACAAAAAAGTGCACTTTTTTTCTGAGTGTACTCGATGTGAATTAAAGCATATCATTTCATTCTGGTGTGTCATATATCACTTTGGTGTAGTCTTTTACTCATTATAATACTTCTAGCTATGGTTTTTAACGTCTGGGGTCGTATCGCACTTACCGATCCCCGTGAATACCAACTATTACGCATGCATGCGCGTGCGCCTAAGATACATACATGTACTGATACATATTACATCTACGCGTTGCTCATAAACCAAGACAGTTAACTACAAACATATTATATTATATTTAGTATCCAAGCATTTGGAAGTCTTTTATCCTCTTAATCAAGTCCATCTTATTGCTAGATGTCTTCAAATGGTGCTCTTTCAAGTAATACCGAAGCTGTGTAAGCTTGAGATGACTAAGATCCTCTGCAGCCCATGCAGTCAATCTCATCCATTTGCTTTGTGCGAAGGCTCCCATTTCTAATGATTCTACTCCGCTTCCTCGATTCATGCTCTGGATGCTTGTGTTGTCCAATTTTTTGGTACACTGCTCGAATTTGACTGACCACAGGGACTTCAGAAGGCAACAGCTGTCCATCTGTATATTGTGAAGCAAGTTTGGCTTGCACAGCCTATACTTTAAGGCGACTTTTCACAGCATACCCTTCAACTATGCTTTCTTCACCAGTGCGCCAGCACTGTGCAATGAAGTCCTGTACTCTTGTGCTGAGCTCAGGGTTTTGGTTCTTCTGACAGTGTGCCCAACCAGCAATGAAATTTACCTCAAACGACGCAATGTTGAAGTTCCAGGATTTGTAATTGAGGTTATCATTGCTCTTGCCTGCCCATCTACTGTGAAGTCTCGAGTGCTTAGTACTTCATTAGCATAGTGAACAGCCATAGAAACACCACTGCATTGCATGGGGGGACCTTTACATTTGTGCCTCTCTCTGCCAAGAGCAGTCTTAAAGTGGCATTGGCAACATGTGCATTGTGGGTAAATACTACATACATCCTTCATAGCTTCTGCCTTAATGGATTCTGACTTCTCCTTGAGACTGTCCAAGGTTGTGAAAAAATGAAACTTGAGGGGTTGCAGAGTGTTGGTCATAATGAGCAGCCAAATAGGTTGAAATGCCTTTGATTGGGGGAAGTTTTACTGCCATGAATGGACAATCATGCTTTGGTTTCACTAGAAGGACAGTTGTATTCTTAACACATTTTGTGCTTAGAGCAACAGCAAGTTGCTTTGGAGTTGACACTTTTCTTCCCTACTCTCCTTCCGCAATATAGGCTTCAACTCTCTGTTGATCTCTGCAGATACAGCTGTTCCCTCACTGTTTGGTCAGCATCAGAGGCTGGTGCAACAATGTCAATGACTTTGTCCACCAATTGGTAATTATCAGTGTGATAATTGACTTTTATATAGTCAACTCCAGCTCTAATTTGTTGTTTCTTACTTCCCCCTGTAATTAAATTTGTGGTAGTGTAAAAGAGGGACTTCTTCATAGCCGATGTCTTTGGAAATTGAGCACTGTGTTTTATGACATACTCTTGGTAGATTTCGGAAACATCTCGTTTTAACACGAGAGATTTCATGATTGCAACATTATCTATGCTCATTTTCTTCAACAATGACAATGATCGTTTCTTCTTTGGTAGCCCCGCAAGCCTTGAGATGTTGTTGTATAGGAATAAATGGTATCAACAGCAAGTTTCACCACTTCACTGCTTAACTTATGTCGAGTAATAACAGGTGGTACTAGTTCAAGGCCATGATGAAGATATGCAGCATCCACTTTGGCTTGAAACATTAAGGACCTCAAGTGACCATCAGAATGTGTTGTCCCATCATCAGACATCTACTGCTGCACATAAGAAAATGGTAATGTACTCAGGTGTGCAAGGAGACGACGAGCTGCAACTGATGTACTTGGTGCACAGTGCTTTGCTGACAAGACAATGCTGTTTGCTACTGCATATAACTTCTCTAATGGGTTTTCAATTGAAATGGATGGAAACTCTTTCTCACTCTTACTTGCATCAGGTTCTTCTACAATTTTGAACAGTTGTTTTATAGTGGCTATTTCAGGTAACTTCTACGATGGAAGCAGCAGCTTCATTATACCAACTACGCCTTTCCTGAATACTCTTTCGATAGTTCTAAATGCTTTCTCATCAATTGCATCCTTTTCACTCAGAGCCTTACGAACTTTCAACGATGGTAGGTTATCTATGTCACTATATGCGTCCTCCATACCCATGCGTTTATAGATTTCCAATATATTACACATGGACGCAACTTCAAAGGTTTCAGATACAACTGGCTCTTGTTCTAGGAATTCAGATGGAGGTTCAAAAAAGATTTAGGTCTCGAACAGCTCTACTCGTATTGCGGCGCAGTTGAACCACTTCCCGAGTGGTTCTCTTCTTTGGACGACCTTTAGGCTTGAAACACTTGCAGCAAGAGCTGCATATTCCTGAGTTGCAACGCAAACACGCAGCTTTTTTATGCGCGCAGCTCGGTGAAACAGTGGCCATCACCCTCGTGTACTATAGGACATGATCCACCCCTTTGCTACTGACATGATCCACCCCTTTGCTACTGAAACCACAAGTTCCGCAACTAATTAGTAATGAATAAGCAAAAGCATTTTTGTAACGTATAAAACTACCTTTTGGCAACTTGTTGGGTAACATTTAGCGATGCATAACTACATCATTAGACTACAAGACAATACTGCAATAATAATTTTGCATAAAGTTCGCATGAGAAAAAAGTGTACTTTAAGCCCGAAACGATCGCAGATTTTAGAAATCGAATGTAGTTCCGACGATGTAGCATTATTAACGTAAGTGTGCAAGGACATCCAATTTCGAATTCCAGTCAACCGATGGTTAAAGTATTGAACTATAAAGTTAATTCCCATCGTTGACTGTTGCCGATTATTTTTCATTTTAGCCTTTTCCAACAAATGCGTACTCGTTTCTCATGGAACGGGTGTTAAGTGTACAGTGGTGTTGGAAATATTGATTTATATTATATACATGGTAAAACACTAACACAATGGCTAGTTTGAAAGGAATGATTTCAGAATAATGAAATGCCTGACCAGGCCATGGCTCAAGTGATGGACTAATTAAAAATCCCATGAGGAGGACCAGGCTGCAAAGTCTGATGTCAGCCAAAAGAAGGTGTCTAGACCTCTGTGCTCTAATTGACAAAGGTCTCCAGAGCCACTCCTGGTATTTTGGACCTATACATTAGAACTTACAAGCTCCAGCTTCAAGGACTACTAAACCATCGATCCATTCAGCATGGCCTGCTTCCACTTTGCACAACCCAGATTATCATGACGGCACAGATTAATTACCACATCATAGGTAATTGTGTGATATGACCACACCTCCCACATGTCTTCAGGTAACTACATTGTGGCAATGCCTAACTGACGTTAGAAAGGCTTACAGTGGTGTGTAACCTTAGCTTTGTTGCTATATTATTAGGTCCTATTTTAAATACTGTGTGACATAAAATAAACCAGAACAATACACCATTTGGGTAGAAAAAGTACAATAGAACAAAGTAAAATATCTGTATGCTAATATGATAATAATATAATAAAATCGCATCTAAATATTAATGATCACATACCAATGTAGTTCAGTTTGCAAGGCCAGCTGTATCTGGCTTCAGCATTATTAATATTCCCTCATTAGGTCTGCCTGATAGCTCCTGCCTCAGTCTCACTTCACTGGAAACTGACCAATCTCCTGTGAATGTGCTCGAATGTTTGATGAACCTTTTATCCCCAACCACCATAAGTCTCTACAGCTAGGGGAATGCATTCCCACCCAAGGGCATTACATTTGGGACCATTCTTTACCATCTGTATCTCTTCCTTATGAGCTAGACTCGCTCCGAGAATCAAATTTGGATTTTGCAGATATGCAACGATGCAGCAGGTTTGCACCTGGGCCACATGGGATAAGAATGCCAGCCAGATGGTGTGAGTGATCCATACTGCTTGTACTGCCCTTCTCAAGCTCTAGAGATCCTTGGCAGATGCTGAAACATGTCAATGACCATGCAAATTCAGTCTGTCTAACTTGATTAGGGTTACAATTACAAGGCCTGAAGGAGAGCTCTGGGCTAAGTAAACCAATTTGCTGTATGCTCCACACACCTGCAGATCATGCAATGTTGGTAGTAGTTGCAGTAGTCCCCAGGTGAAACTATTTATGTATCTATACACAGTGTCCTCTGTTGTGTTTGCATTTACCCTACTGCTTCTCTATGTTAATCTTGTATAAATATAAACTGTTAACAAACTACGTGAAACCTGATGAAATAAAACTGCTAGTAAATATAATAGGAGACACGAGTCATTAATTTATATATTGAAACTGAATTAAAGACTTACAAGGTGACCACATACATGTAGTAAATATTTTTATACTTAACTGTATTGTTTGAGCTTGTTAAGCAGTGCCTATTCTTATTATTAGAGTTTGAAAGGTGATGTTTATTAGATTAGAAGAACAAATCAAGTGTATGATACACTTCAAAGGTTTGGCATTATTTGATACACAAACTAAGAGAACATTGTCTGAAATGGGTAAACGAATATCATATAGGAAACACATTGTGCATCTTTCAAATATTTGTTGAAATGTAGCAAAATTGTGCAAATAACACCATTAAACTAAGTCCTATGCCTACACCATGCCATACTTTTGATCCAATTTTTTCTCTGTCTGAATTATTAAGGAATTCCTTACCGGATACTGTTGTCACCTCATCCTCTGAACAAATATTTAGGTCAAGACAATGTAAAGTGAACTTGTCTCCTTTTTGCAGATGCTTCCCATTTTAGTACTATACATGTATGTAGGCGCACATGTACATATGCCATTACTGGCCTTTGTGCATATATATCATTATTATCATTATCATTAAATAAAGTACTCAAATTATGTTTATACAACAGATCAGGGAGATACATTTAACTTTCTAAAAACCCTAAAATGCAAAAGCCAGAATTCTTAAAATTTTGAACCTTCAATGATGTACTAAATTAAATCCTTCATCATTGTACTGTGATGATGAATACTTGTGCTCTTTGCTCTAGTTGGCAAAGTTGTAATGGATTAGAACCATTAATGCATCAGGTCACTTTACTGCTCAGCATGTTTGTAATGGAAGAGTTTGCTGCAAGTAGGCAACGATGAATATTATGTAATTGATGAGGTACCATTTTGTATTCAAGTATAAATGAACACAGTAGGCTAGATGCAGAAGCAGATGAGCATTATTCTCACTATAGAGTTCTGGCAGGAATATGCACTAGTCATTATCAGCAGCATCAATTTTGTGATGACACGTATAAATTGAAGGCTACTTCTATTACAGCACCGAGTTGCTTCTTTTTATATATACCTTTGCATATAAATGAATCCCCCCCCCCCCCCCCCCCACACACACACACAAAATCTGACAATTATGTTTACAATTATACGCCGTTAGGATCGAAACTAACGAATTTACGGTAAGCACACTTCGCACTTATAATTTTTAATATTATAATTATCTGTTGTGTAGTTGCTGATCGAAAAGGTTAGCCAATGTAGTTGTGTTCGACCGCATTGATTATGTGTTTTATGATCGTGTTACACCTGCGTACCCACGGTACGTTGTGGTTTAACCTTGGTCGATCGGCATCTATCGAGATGGAAGTTATTGCTATATAGGGTTAATGCATTCCCTTGTTCTATGCAGTGTTACCTACAGTGTATGGCTTGACGTTACAAATTTGCGGGGGACGGACTTGAATTAAGGGGTGAAACAATTATGCTATTGGGAACAAAAAAGTACTCATTCATTTAAAGCGAATTATTGGTATTAATAAATGAATTAATGAGGGATTGATATATTTCCATTTTGGAGTTATTAGAAGTTTAAATCTTAGTATTTTCGCATTGTACTCTTCTATTACTTTTCTGCTGTTGGCTTTCAGATTGCTCACACTAAGTGTGTCATTGGAGATCCCAGCTACTTCCCTGACAAAGTGAAAGTAGAGAAGGTAGGATCTAGGTGAGTCCTACATCCTACCTACGCCAGTACTGAGCATACCAATGGAATAGGCCTCTTGTATTATACTGTTAACTGATTTTAATACCATAGATTTGGGCCAAGATGAAGAAGTGGCTAGGTGAGAGGCTAACATGGAAAATGCCTCCAAAGCCTCAAATTAATATTTGACCACATTTTGTTTAGTACCTCATAATCAGTATCATCACATATCATTTGATAGGCAGTAATGAACTTTTAAAAATCCTCAGTTTATGGGCACACAGTAAATGTCAATAAACCTAATGTTGTAGGCAAATATCTATACCATACATGGCATTACGATAACAAGAAATGCAATTATTTATCTGCAAACGTTATATATTATTTTTAATTACTCACATGAATTAATTGGCAGTTATATGACTACACTCTAACTGATATCATTTAGAAATGTACATGTACAATCGCTTAAAAGAAACTAAATGTAGTAAAATAAATCCATACATGTAATTATGTACGTGTATGTCATAAATGTATCAATATAGGATGGTTTATCATTCCAAATCATGTTCCCTTGCTTTCTACACCTTATGCTGTCACTTCAGACAAATACATGTAAACATTTGAATTTATGATTTTTGATTGTACAAAACACAAAAGATGTACACATTCAGATGGATACATGTGCGTACATTAGAAGGCACATAAATTCATGCCCTTTCTTATGAAACAGTGGAGATCACTAATTGTTTAGTACGTCATAATTATCATATACATGTATGATTTGGTTGTTATTAAATTATGCACTAGACAGTAATCAACTTTTGCCTCAGTGTAAGGCACACAACAAATCTTGTTCTCTTGCTTTTGTATACCTTCAAATCCTATATACTACCAACATTGTCCCAGTCTCACAGAGAATGTTTTCAATTTTTTTTTGTATTTTCTAAGGCTACAGAATAATGATTTTACAATATGCCATCATCATGACAGAAGTATCAGTGTGGGGGTGGTGGTATGATTGCAATAACTCAAATAAAACCAAGAACAATGAATATATTGATTGGGGGTGCAATAATTACTCCTGCAATTGCACTTTATAGAACAGCATTATTTATGTTGCTACATTTAAGTACAGGAATAATTATTGTATATCCAATCTCATGTTCTTCACATACCACAAACTTTCTGTAAGAGAATGTTTTTGTATCTTGTTTCATTCATTTTTTAATTAGTAACTATATTGCACAGCCCATGCAAATCCCCGCATGACATTATCCAGTCATTGTAATGTCACGTTATTATTGCCTAGCAACACAATATTAAACTTATATATTGATGTGTCTTGTAGTAATAATCAATATCATGTTGTAACTCATGCAACATAACAAGGTTTCTAATCAGACTGCAGGAATCCATCATATAGATCTATTCTCTAAAATTCCTATACTTGTAACATTGCATTCACATTATGCAGTACATATTGTTATGCATTATAATTTGTAGATTGCTTAAATTCGTTATTTTCCATCATAGCTGGTGTAATAAATCAACACCTCAGTGCAGATAGGCCTAAACAAAAGTGGCCTTAGGCAAATTGGGTACAGTGTATAGATAATTGTAACCATGAATTCTGTTTCACAACTATACTTTTTCAAAATGGAGAGAAAAAAAATTGTTTTGTTCATTTGCAGCTGTTCTAATTGAAACTAGCACGCCAAGCTTTATGGCTCGATTCAACATTTGCATGCTACCTGTATCATAATTATGTGAATTGTATTTATTTTAAAAACTATTAAGTCTGTTATACCGAATTTGTGATTTCAATTGCTGATCTAATGTGTGATAACATCTATAACCAAAAAAACTGAAAGGTCACTTTTGAATGAAACTATTGCCTAGTAGAGCATTCTGTGTCATCACAATATGACATAACCAAGGTATTGAATATATATCTTGCAGTAAAAAAAGTTCAGTTCAAAGTATGTTGATATCTACTACTCGCAATATTACTACTATATACTGTGTATGTCTGTGTGACTGACATGAAGACGTCTTTGGCATCTCTAGTATCACATAATGCTTACCGTTACAAAGGGCAAAAATATATGTGTAGGAAGTAAGTCATATATATGCTACATGGAATTTTATATCATATTTGCATCACAGAGTGCAAAGTCATGGTGCCCAGTGATCCAATTATGTCGATAAATCAGGATCTGCTAGCTGCTACACAAGTGGATCAAAGTCCGCTTGCAGGGAAAAACGCATTGTTATTTTAGAAGGATGTCAGTTGTGATTTTTTGTTCCATCCTACATTTATTTAAAGCTCCAACATTGTAATGATTACATATTCCAAACCACTAAACAAAAGATTGAATTACCCACTCACTACAAGCTAATGTTAATAAATGATTGGTACATGTAGCTTGATTTTAAGAGGTACACGCTGTCGTTAAAACAATTACTTTCATTTTGAACTTATTAAACCTTCAAATCTTGATTTTTAATTGAATGTTACAGCAAAAGAAGGCATGCAGGTGAATTAATTATCTCAGATCCTAGTTCATCACGAAGATTTTAATTTTGAATAGCTCCTAAATGTAATTAGTTAATTAAACACTGTTTTCAGCTATTAACTAACCTACCCGAGGTCCCTACATTTATTAACATTAACATAAAAAGAGTGGTCATTTAATAGCTCATCTTTGTAGTACTAGAGAATGTGAGCCCTAGAAAACACATTCCAAGGACTAATGTGTGGCCGCAGAGGTCGTGGAGAACACATGTATGAGCCCACCAAGATCACCAGTCAATTATCTGCCTTGGCTGAAAACCAAGTCAAAATACCTGAAGGGGGTTGCCTTTCCCAATGATGTACATGTAAACTGATCAAATAAAATCAAGAACGACATACATAGTTTATTAACATCCTGATTTTTTTTAAACAGTGCTTTTCCGTGATACATTATAGCATTTTACAAACATGCTACAGTGTAATTTACAGTGTTTCACGATCATTCAAAATTGTTTATTAAGTACCTAATTAAGTGATAATTGTTGTTCCTAATTTAAACAGCAAATAAATGCAATGCTTTAAATCAGTATAACTAAGGATTAATCTCTTTGATGTAATAAAATACTAATAATCAAATTAAATTATTGTAGTTGGGTAAGTAATAGTATCAAACCCTTGCAATTCAAAGCCCCCTCCCACCAAATGGAGGAGTGCAATGGACCATGAATCAGGGTTGCCCAATATCACTTCCTGAGTGTCAGTTTATCATTTTTATTAATTATGTGTGTTTATAGTCATGGTTTATTTATTACCTAGATTAAGGTCAGTTAATTTATTAAATAGCAAAAGAGATTTAATTGAACAACACTGATTTCAAGCTATTAATTTAATATGCTTATAATCTGCAGTGTATAAATTAATTGAAAGTTGTTATACATGCACATTATTATATCAACATACATGTAGCTAGTTGATTAAAAATTTAATTATGTGGTTCATATCTGCTGTACATTAAGTATTCATAAGTTTTCGTTTTACAAAACCTATTAAGGGATGGTATTAAAAGCATTGTATTCTTTTTGGTCACCTGGTATTATTTATATGATATTTAAAACCTCCCACTCTATTAGTAATCAGGTTGTTTCACATGCACATGTGGAAGCTCAAATGGAGGCACTTTAGTATGCAGAGATTTCACACATGGTACAGTCTGAACTATTGTGATAGGTAAATTTATTTATTGCTTCATTTTGATGGGTGAAGCCAACTTGAGGTTAAGCTTGTACAAATGTTGTATGTGTAAATAGGGTTTGTTTACATGGAATACACTTATGAAGTTATGTTTTGAAATAGGTGCTGTCCAGAAATTTTAGTTAAGCCACTAATATAGTGGCGTACACCTATTAACTATAATATCTATGGTTCACCTAATATCGTTCCATGCAAGGTGTCAGATAATATGAAGGTGTGTGCATCCATGTGTGTGTGTGTGAGAGAGAGTGAAAGTGTGTGTCATATATGGTTAGATATTTGGGTGAAGTCTGTGGTTATTCGGTCATAAATCTTTTGGCTTTCAGATTGCTCGCACTATGCGTGTCATTGGAGATCCCAGCTACTTCCCTGACAAAGTGAAGAAGGTTGGACAGGTGAGTTCATCTACCTACACCAGCACTGAGCATAGCGTGTGTGCCTATTGATGTGCTGCAGTGTTAATGAACTATTTTGATTAAATAAAACTATAGTTTATTGACATGATTTAATCCTGAAGATTTACATACAACAAACAAAGACTCAGTTCAAATACATATTTAATTGATATATGCATAAATTAGAACATTTCACAAACACATTTCTAAATGTTTAGAATACAAGGATACATATTCAGGAAAATTGTTGATAAATTAATCACAAACAGTGTGAATTATACATGTATTATTATCGCTACAAATTTTAACGGCAAAAGAAGACACACTTGTGAACTTAGATGGTCTATTATTAAATTTGGATTTAAATAATCCTAAATTAAGTTTATGCCGCATCATTTATTATGTGAGAGGTCACTCATTTATTCTTCAGAATGTACCATGTGTGACATAAAGTGGGAGGTTTTAAGTATCATATAAATAATACCAGGTGACCAAAAAGAACCCCGCAATGTTTTTCAAATAAAATAATTTCTTAATTAATAGATCAATTTTAAATGAACTTATGAATGTACATATTTCATTACGTTAACTAGACAAACATGAACTGCATAATGAATATATTCAATTTAAACTGCAGAATAAAATTCATTCTTTATGAGAAAGTTGGTGGTATATAGGATTTGAAGGCAATATTGGTGTAAAAAGCAGGGAAACAAGGACCTGAATGATAAGGAAAAAAGAAATAGTCCTATATTTAGCCAGCACACATTGTAGAACATTATATTGTGCATGCTTGTATAGGACTATTTTGTTTTTCCTTATCATTCAACCCTTGTTTCTTACACCGATATTGCCTTCAAATCCTATATACCACCAACTTGCTCATAGAGAATGTTTTTTATATACTTGTTTACCCGTACACCCCTATGGATGACAATAAATGGTGTCCAGGGAGGGGGGGGGGGGATATTGGGAATACATGTATGTCTCAGGGGGGTGGTCATTTAAATGATAGTCCCGTGGGGCTAGAAGGTATAACAGAAGCTTGTCCAGGGTTGATTGATCAAAATACAAGCATCCAGGGGGATGGAATAAAATAGAAGCTTGTCTAGGGGGGCATTTATAAGTCTGTCCCAAGGTGGTGTGGAGATATAATAAATGCATGTCCAGAGGGGTCCAATTCAATTGGAACATCCAGAGACAAACCTTTCAGCGTTGTTCAGCTCTAGGACAGCTGACAGCATTGCCAGAACAGAGGCATTTTGAAGTGGGCCAAGGGGCTGGGATACAGTACAAAGATTGATTTACAATGCACTGGGCTCGTTGGTCCCCATGCAATCCATATATCAATTGAAAAGTCTGGAAGCAAGTAATTCATGTCATATTACTATATATTATATCTGCATGTTACTACGCTATATGTTGTGACTTAAAGATGCTACTACGCTATGTATTGTGACTTAAACATTGCAAAATCCGCCGCAGGCTGGGGGAGCTTATAATTACAGCACAGTTAGTTTTAAGCAGACATTACCCCCCCCCCCCCCCCCCCCCCCACTGGTTAACACCACAAACTGAGTATGTTGGTTGCTGCTATGAATGAGATGCCTGTATTTGGGTACACCCTAGCTCCAGTTGATGAATTTATTTAACGTTTTTGTAGGCAATGAAGATGTTCAAGCTGATTCTGATTCTTTTCTACATCATCAGAGGTATTTGTATGGAGCAACAGGCATACATGTAAACATGCCAGGGGTGGATTTACAGTGTACATGTATAATTGTTATCAACCTTAAGCTTGAATCCTATAGACTGTCCCACAGATGTAGGCCTTTTGCGATTTTGGCCAAAAGCCTTCAAAGTTAGGTTTTTTTTGTATATGTAGCAAGCAAAGTCATCATGTAATGCACTCCAGGATATGACTAAAGGATGATCGCAGCATGTCATCAATGTAACATGATGAAATGGCATTCTTGGAACCTATGTTGTGACTACATTAATAGTACCAGTTAGTACCTGTATTGGGTACATGTCATCAACCTTTTTACCTACAGAAAATATTCAAATTACTTGATTTGTTTCTTATAAGCTGAACTTTAATGTGATGTCTAGTTTGATTATGGAATCCTTACTAGTAATCATTGTTGACTGCTACAATTGAACTGCTATTCAACAGTAACACAGTCATCTTGATTAAATACTGTTGATGATAATTCAAACTGTCTTCAATAATGGTTGCCTGTGGGTGATTGGTAGCTTTGGTTCATGTTCACCATCATAAGTGTAATTACTGTACATGTATATTTTATTCGCTTTTTGTAGTTTTGAATGCATGCAATCTTAAAGCTTCGCCACTTCATATGGATTTTACACATGTAAATATTCCCAATGGACTTATACGTATATTTAGAACACGCCAACATCACTAAATTTTCTTTGCTGCTGGGCATGTTAGAATGCTTTGCAGTTTTATTTCTTTATACCTACATGTATATGTAATTTGGTAGTGTAGTTTTTGTTTTAATATTATGTACATGTATGTTTTAGCTGATGCCCAGACCTTCTCCTGCGACGCCTCACTCTCCACACCTCTCTGTCCTGGGAGTATTGCAAAATGTACCTGTGTGGTCACCTCGACCACATCATTGACTAAATGGAGTTTTACTGGTCCAAATAATGCTACGTACTGCATTAATAATAATTTTATATTGATCCAACTTGGTGGAAGCAATTGTGGTGCATACAGTGGTGTCTGTGGCCCCTCATTTCAAGCAGCTAACCAGCCACCAGCCATCCCTAGCAGTCCTTGTCAGACCTCCACCCTCAACATCACTGCAGGTTCTGGTATTAATGGAGCACTGGCTAGTTGTTCTGATTTTGGGTCCAACTCAATGATTGGAAGTGTGATGATCTCCATATTGGGTAAGTTAATTTTGTGACTGCCATCCACAAGTTCACGCTCGCACACGAGTTGCTCGCGAGTCGCTAGCGAGTTACATGTATTTTTGAGTGCATTAGTGCGCGTACATTGCGAGTCAGTGCCACTTGCTCACTGACTCGACAAAACAAATTTACTGCATTGCTGGAATTTAATTACAAGCTTAGTTGGGCGTGGTCAGTAGGTGTATAACTAGTTGGGCGTATCCCAACCTTCACGTTTTGGCATACGAAGATTTATCCATTTGATTAGGGGCAGATACAGGAATTTTTTAAGGGGGAGGGCACAGTTAATAAAAATGATAAGAAAGTGGGCGTGGGTCCCAAAAAGGGGGTGGGTGCAGGAGAGGGATATGCCCCCTCCGGCGCAAAGCCGGAAGCTTTAAGTATTAAAGCATCAAAACTATGCTAGTTTTAGTGCTTTTATGTATGTGTACAATTAAAAATTGCACTACAAGAAAAGTATTTGCACCATTTGGTTAGATGAGCAAATAGTTTCGTGCCTAAAATTGTTGCTGCCATGTGCGCCGGATTGACCTATCGCACATTGTGTATCATAGACATAATGCTTCATTTGAGCAAAATAGGGATATGAAATATTCATTTTGAGTCACTTTCCTTGTGATATTATAGTGATGAAAACTGAGAGGCGCCGAGGTTGCTTTACAAAGCAAAAATTGTAAGAAAATCATATGAAAATCAACGATTGTTTGCAGGCTGCATGTAATCAGCCTGTATCAGTATGTATAGGTGTCAGATCACTTGTAAAATTAAGTCTCGATTTGCGGTCTTCTTATTTTTATTTTTATTTTGCTGTACTTGTGTTCCTCGTCCACATGCAATATGGCGATAAATATGCACACTGCAGTGAATATGCATCAGACACAATATATTCCGTTCTATGGGTACTACAGGCAGAGATAATCTCTGCTACTGGTAACAACTGTTCGATGTTATTGCAGGACCTAGTAGTACGCTACATGTAGCAGATCGACATCAATGTAAAGTATTGGCATTTTTACTGAGCTCTAGCATAATCAACCAACCACAAACCACACACGGTTAGGTATGAATAGCGATATGCACTTTTCAATACAAACGCTGTGATTGAACGCTACTTGTGGCCGATCAGATCGCTCCATTATTACATGGCATTATGACATCAAGGTCATAACCGTGCATACATGTATCTTTTTCAGTACCTCCTGGACCTCCAAATGTTACGGCACAAACCATTGGTCCAGACATGGTACAAGTGGTGGTGAGCCCCTCTCCTAATGGTGGTCTTCCTACAAGCTACAATGTCACCATCAATAACAGCAGCTACACCAGTGGTCCTGTGGTCATGGCCAATGGATCTGCAATGGTCACCTTCACTGGACTGAGGAGTGACTCCACTTACAACATCTCAGTGGTGGCCATCAACTGTGCTGGGAATAACAGTACATGTACACAGAGTTACATCTCATGTATGTACACAGGTTGTGTACAGATGTTTGTAGGTTTGGTACATACAATGTACATGTTAAGGCGTTTCTTCACTAGCAACCGCAATCCGATTGGGGTGCGTTCCCACTAGGTAATTATTATTCATCGACCAAACCGAATTGATGCAGTTAAGTGCGTACCCATGCTTTTTAATTTACATTGGAGTTTGAAAATGATGTGTATCATGCACTGATAACATATACATGTACAGTTACTCATATCCCAGTGGATAAGATAGGAGTGATAAGAATACAGTGGTGTTCATCGAAAGAGGGGGAAAATGCAATAATGCACATTTTTGATAATATCTCATGAATGGTAAATAATTTATCATGCAAATTACATATTTAAATTTAGCATCTACTTGTGAACAGGGTACATTCACTTCAATTCAATTATAACTTGTAAACAAAACAATGCACCATACTAAACAACTGCTGGTCAGGTTGGATGTTCAAGGCTATAACTCCTCTATTCTTTGCAGTTAAGCTACAAAAAATTTTTTGTATCTACCCAATACAGGTGAGTACCTATAGTGTTGTGTTGAGCTCTTAAGTCTCACTCACTGTGGAGATCGGTAGGAAAGCATCACTTTTCAGAGAGAGGCGTGGTCTTCGTATATGAATTAGGACAAATTAGTTTGACTTAAGGATTAAAATCAACTTTTTCTGTATGAGAGGTCTCGGGGTATCCATATAATTTTTTATAATTTTTGGGTAGCTTGCTATTGGCATTAAACAATCTATGAAATGTTAAAAAGCTTAACATTGAAAGCAATTTTTCACCCATTTTTAGGATTTCTCTGTATATCTTAGTAAACATGTTGCAGATAATCATGATATTTGCGTTTGTACTTATTTTATGAAGTATTCTACATGTAGAAATGCTTTTAAAAGTTTATCTACAGTACTTACAAACGCTACTACATGTTTACTATGATATACGGAGAAATCCTAAAAACTGGTGAAAAATGGCTTTCAATGTTAAGCTTTTTTGATGGATTGTTTAATGCCGATAGTAAGCTACCAAAATTTATAAAAATATATGGATACCCCAGAGACCTCTCATTTAGAAAAAGTCGATTTTAATCCTTAAGTCAAACTAATTTGTCCAAATTCATACGAAGACCATGCCTTCCTCTGAAAAGTGATACTTTCCTGCTGATCTCCACAGCAAGTGAGACTTAAGAGTTCAACACAACACTATACAATGTAGGTACTCACCTGTATTGGGTACATACAAAAAAAAATTGGTAGCTTAACTGCAAAGTATAGAGGAGTTATAGCCTTGAACATCCAACCTGACCAGCAGTTGTTTACTATGGTGCATTATATTGACTGTTTCACAAGTAGCTGCTGAATAGTAATTTGCATGATAAATTACTTACCATTCATGAGATATTATCAAAAATGTGTATTATTGCATTTTTCCCCTCTTTCGGTGAACACCTTAAATATTGAAGTGCTCACTGCATGTTGCTTACAATAAAGAGAAAAGGCCAGCTGACATATTTTGCTATGGGTACAATATTTTGTGATACCTGTACATTGATCATCTCTCATAACCACTAAGGAGTGTTTTCAGGATGTGCCCCTCCAATGATTGTATGCATCATAAGAACAGGTACTTTAGCTAACTTTCACTCTTGAATGATGTTCCATTTTGCTGCCATCGTCTGAGTCATTTACTGTAACATATCTTCTATAGAACTGGTACTAGTACCCTCTGTCACATTCTCATTGTTGTATGCGATACGGCATGCACCTTTGAAACAATACAGAAACCAGCACTGGCCATTTGGGGTATATAGCCCTCTTCAAACAAGGATGATTTTCATCCATATTGAAGTACATGTAGCTCCTTTATTTTGAGTGTGCTTCTGGGAGAACCTGCCGCAACAGCAGTCTGGCTCTCATGCAGCAGGATGTTTTTGGGGCATATGCATGCTTGCTTGAGCTCTACTGCATGATATCGCTGAACATTACTATGGTTGTGCTTTATACCTCCAGCTCCGACGCGTTAGTTGACTTGAAGATGCTTCCATTGTTGGCCCTTGCCCTACATGTAGCTGTTAAATAACTAGCACTGAGTGTATTCAGTATGGTTTTAAAAATATAATCACATAGTAATATGTTATGATACAAATAGTAGCGAACAACGAGGCGATAGTGATGGAGGGCAATAGCATCAAGCATATATTGTATATACTGATAGTCTTGTATCCAGGCCCTTGTGATCCAGCTCATACAAATGAAGAACATTGCATATTCCCATGCAGAAAACATAAGCTCTCTTTTTTCTAAATGTGCATGCAGGGCCAGTGTCTAGCCCATCACCTCAATCTACCTCAAGTGCACAACTCACCTTCTCTACTCCTTCATCAGCAACTCCAGCAAATGCTGCAGCAGGCAAGTGTCCCCATTAGTGTACTGTGTGTACTTATATCATGTACAATGTTGTATATGTACATGTACTTAGTGGTTTCACATTGGGGCCATTGGTTTCTAAATTACCCCTGATATGCAAATGTGCATGTACACGTGTGTTTTCTTACATGTGTGTAGGCTATTTGCCATGACGTTCATGTGTGTAGGCTACATGTACGTACCTTCTGGCAGAGGACTGCTCCCAACCTGTAGGAGGAAGCATCAGCTATTCCTGTTGTTGGTGCCTCCGGGTTATAGGGTGCCAACTTGCTGAATATAGCTCTCTTTAATAGTGGCCTATTAATGAAATTTGTGCCCTTCCTTGTACTTGCCTGGACATTGTTGGCTACGATCTTGATGGACACTGCGTCAAATGTGAGTGGTATGTCTGACCAGAGGGCTCAGTTAAGAGTTGCAGATTGCTGCGCAGGGTTCTATAGCTTATATAAGACCTATGAGCTCCCCGATGGTAAATTGACGAACATTGGGCCGGGAAAGAGAGGTCATTTTCGAAACTTCATATGTGGGTTTTCATGCATGTATGGGACTCCACAACAGTGCATACTATTCTATCATGAGGTGTAATGTGGACATCAGGAAGGACCTGTATATGCCTACATTGTCCTGTCCAGAGGCAGTGCCATGTTTCCTGGATTTGCTGAGAGGATGCAGAAGGAGATGGTTGCAATGGCCCCACCTGCTGCAACAGTCGAGATCCTCCTGAACGTAACAGCACTACTTGGGTCCCTGCTGAACAATATTAACTTTGCGAACATGTGCATCTCCAAACAGGATTATGCTGTGCCCGGTTTGGTCCTTCTATTGTCTAGGTTGCTACATAACTGTACCAATCCAATATGGTTGCAAGCTTTGAAAACTATACGACCAAAGGTGCATGGGCAGTCATAATATAAAGTTTACAGGGCTCAGATATGCTCTACCATATTTTGCTAAAACCGTTGGGTTCCTGAGATAAATAAAGTAGTAAATACAAGCATAATTAAATACATGTACCATTCCTGATTGTATGTTACTAATATTTTGAATTAGATTTATTATATCGATATACCTCTTCACCCTATGATTTCTTGAACCCTGTATATGTATATGTTATAGTGACTAATTTATCATATATTGCCTACAATAAAATGATTAAATGTTTAAATAATTAATAAATTGTCAAGCAGAATTAAAATAATATAAAATGGTTGAGCTATTAATTTAGCTTGCCCCCTGACACTAAATCAAATAGTGATGACAATTGCAAGACATATCATTAATAATTATTCCAACTGCGATTAAAAATAAAATCTGCGGTTTCATGTGCAAATGTCAATTGTTAATTATATAAAATGTGTACAATTTTAATTTATTATTGCAATGTTGGATCAGTTCGAAGTGTACAGTGTTGTTGGAAGTTCGTGTACATGTTAAAAGTGCAACACAAAAGTTCGGTATGAATGGTTATTTTCAAAATATTTTCACAGGATGTGTACTGATTACAGATTTAATCTTTGGCTCTCTTTAACAAAACAAACACTGACCTGTTGTTAATTTGTACCTTTAACCATGAACTCATGAGGATTTTTTTAACTTTGGAGTTGTGATTGTTTTGTGATACTAGAACAATATGTTGGTGAATTATCTATCTTTGTGTTTAACATTTGTAAGGATTATTGCACACTTAGCAATAATGGTGAGCATCGTCAGTTGCTGATGTGTCAGTATTGTGATTTGCTCATAGAGTACTATAAAAAAACCCTCACACTTGGAAACATGGAAGTGGCATAAGGATAAATGATATTCATTGGTGAATCAGGATGATTACTGACTTTGCACCCACAATTAATCTATACATGTAGCTGCAATGATTTGATTCGCGAAGTGAAGCACAATGATGCATATTTCTGACATGGCTACAGTAAACTGAACAGGTAGACATGATTATGCCCAAGGTATATTTAACAGAAAGAAGCCCTTCATAGCCTGCAGTTATATGCTCCAAGAAACAGTGGTCCGATGAAGCAAAGTTTGAACAAAAGAACAAACATTTTCATCACTACCAACTTCTATGATGTACATGTATCTCTTTCAAATTGTCTGTTCCTTTGTTGGTGAAGGCATTTTGGACACAAAGTTATACAGCTCCTATTAATCTATTTTGACGTGTCACTAATAGGTTGCCTATAGATATTAGGCTGTTCACAACTTCGATCATCACTGATATCTCCACCATTATCATTGGCTAGCTTTTTTAAAAGAATTGTAAATTGGTGATGGTTGTTATTGCATGTCCATTTTATAGTTTCATAACAAAAATAATGTAGCAGGGTCTGACCTAAAGATATGTGTACCACTCTGACTGCAGCACATGTAAATTCTAATGAGATCACTTATTGATATGCATTATTATTATAAATCAGAGTCAGATGTCACCCTTGCCTGATAGCTATAGAAAAGAAAGGGTGCTGTACATTGCATGTTTCTGACAATTAACATAAGATCCATGTCATTAGCATTATCTGTGTATTTGATTTTCAAACCTACACTGTATATGCAATTAGAAATATTTTTTAGACAGTTCAATGTATATCTATCTACTTAAATAATTGATTTCTTCAATGAACATTTAGCAATGAACAGGCTTTCAAGTGAAATAAAAATGAAATACTAGCTCATCCTCCATTTTGAGAGTGGACAATTATGGTCCTTGATCTAAATGGCGCTCTAAAATAGATGAATAGGTAATAATTGTACATGGAAAAGCGATCCAGGCAAAGTGTCGTATGTGCAAAATATACTACTAACAATATACTAGGAGGCTGCTAAAAACCAGAAAACACCCATGCACATGTGCACATGATATAGATAGAATTCAATCATGTTGCACCCATTGCACAATGTGTTGAAATATGTGCATGATTCATTACGATATAAGACATTTAGAACTGTTTCAAGTACATGTATGAGATATTTATATGTAAGGACGGCATACATGTATAACCATCATACACGTTTAAGTATTAAGACAAAACGGCAGTACACATCAATCATGTAGACTTGCATAAATTTCATTAGATTTATTGTTCTCTGGCTGTAATTTATAAGCTCAATGTTATGTTGAGTTTCTCAGTGACACCATCCTCACTGCAGAACATCGTAGCTTGATCACACTAATGTGAACTATTAAAGTTATTCCAGATGACATATTCCACAGGGAGTAGGATAAATAGGTGACTAAAATTAGGAGTTCAGGGCTGGATGATTTAGTTATTACTTGGTATAATGTAGATGTCAACTCCGGTATAAAGAAAATGAAAAATAGTATCGGGAATGCAGCCAAAGGAAGTAGCTGTTTTAAAGCCTTCCAAAAACGGTTGCCATCAGTGATTGGTTGGTACTCAAGTCTTGAACATACTCTAAGGGTCATTTTGATTACCATGGCTACCATGGCCATAGCTGTTGCTAATACAATAAACATTGCTGGACCCACCCACAGAGAAATCACTTCAATTATTCCAAGTGAAGAATTTCTTTGGATCCAACACTTTCCTCCACGACCTACTCCATACGTTTTTGTCACCAAAGGAACAATAGCAATCACTGCTGGCACCGCCAGTGAGGTCAGGACATACATTACTTCGAATTTTTTCATGTTCTTGTAAAGAACTCCGAAGCAGAAGAGATGAAAAGTTACCCATAAGGTAAAAAGCAGCTTCGTCCATTCTGAATACAGCACCAACAAGCCGATAGCGTTACACACACGATTATACGCTTCAGGGTCCTTGTAGTAATTTACGAAAAGAATTTCTGTTACGTTGGCTATTGCAAAGGCCAACGAAGCCAAAACTTGGTAGAGAGCCAATCGATAGACTGCTGATCGATGGAGCTTTAGACAGTAAACCAAGACGGCTGCTATTAAACACACAAGCACGGCGACGCTGTTGGTTGCGCATAGAATGACGATGTCTTCATGAGAAGAATTTTTCATCTTGCGTCAATTGACTTCGTGTTGATTTTTCAATCTCTGGTACTTAATACACAACGATAAGTTTGTTCTCCGTACAGGACAGCCTGCAACAGGATGTTTACCGGCTCGACTTCGTAGTACAGGATGTTTACCGGCTACATAGTAGTACGTAGGCCTATACAACTTCACGTGCCGTACTAGTTGGTCCATAAAAACTAGTAGACATAGTTGTCAACAGGCTGATGGGAGGAATATGTCATCGTATAATGGTACAGGATGTAAACAAATATTATCAGACTGTAATGACATCTTGTACCTGACTGTACAAACTGCATTGTACCTATATGTCATTCCTCCCGACCCCCGCCCGTACCAAGTTGTATCAGGTGAACGAGTGCGATGAGTTGATGCAGTGTTTTTTTATGTAAGGTATTCTTCAATTGGTTTGCACACTACTATTTGCCACAATGGACACTCTGGATGAATCAAAGTTGATGGTACTAGATTGATGAGAGTCTGGCTAAGGCAAGACACAATACGTATTGGTACAGAACATCAAATTCATGATCTGGCAAAGATCCTACTAGTTTTTCCCAATTCTATCAAACTGTCATCATATTTGACTTGGTTTTGATCTAGTGGTGCCCTGAAAAGTACACACGTCATTTTCTTATACATGTAAATGGTACTTGAAGAATGGTACCATCATTCATGTCTGTCTTATTTATAACGCTCCATAAATAACCACTGAACGAAGTCCTTGAATGCCTTCAAGGAATGGTAGGTACATGTAAGTCAAAATCATTCTCTGGTATGGTATCTTCAGTTCGTTATTTGGTAGTTCTAAACAACGCTCCAGCAATACATGAATCTATGTGAAAAAATGGCGGCTATTAAACAGGTAATTTGGCGCCATCTGGGAAACACCTTGCACCTACACCAAAACACGTGAACCTCTCGTAATAAACGGTACAGTGTTTAAAGAATGAGTCAAAGTTGATACCAAACATGTCAGGAATTGGTCGATTTTTTGAGCGGTGCGTACATTGCCCGGTACACGTTTTCCCCACTTATATACTGTATCAAAATGTACCCAAAGGTATTATCTTTGACATAATCCACACACACGAGCCTGCTAAAGCATGTTTAGCGTACCAGTAGGTTCCTTTGGCAACAATCTCTTCTCAAAATGAAAAACCCGTGCCAAAAATTGCACCGTTACGTGGTCTTCAATTTTTGGGTGCATTTTACGGGGGGTTTGAAGTACCTACTATAGCCTATAGTAGGCACTTAACAAAAAGTTCTAAACAAACATTCACGCATAACTAAATGCATTTCAAAACAGGTTTTTTTTTTTTTTTTTTTTTTGTAGCTTAAAATCCTAACCGGAGAAACGGGCCGGCCTTTAAGTACCGACAAAACAATGTATGGTGATTGATTCGGATATATAATATATTATGTGATCCCCGTAATGCCGATATTTAAACGGTTGTTATGCGCAAATTGCGCTGCGCATCATGTGAATCCACGTAATGCGCAACAATTTGTAAATTCTTGCGCAAACTGTGAATCGTACAAAGCACGGTCCGTTTATAAATTGCGCACGTTGCGCAATTTGTGATAGGGTCGACTATCGATAGGTTTTGTCCTTACTGCTTACCGGTTATCCGATACCGTTAAGCAACCGGTATTGTTCATTACCTTTCAGTAAGAGGTATCTTCTAACCGAATATTATCGGTAAAACTTGGCTTTCTTATTGATTTTTTTATATTTTTTGTACTGGCCTTCCAAATTATTATTCACGACAACATGTGGTCAAAATTTAACCGAATAAGTGTTATGAATAATTACTATAGGGAATTTTCGCACTACAACATGAGTACATATTTGAATAGAAGTTGTTTCTAGGATTGTGACGTCAGAGCAACGAACTGTGCGTTTGCGGACACACTTAAGTTGACGTAACCGATATAAATTAATATACGGTCCGCTGGTACTGGTGTACAATTACAGAGACTTGACATTTTTATCTTATATGTATAAAAATAAAGCTACTAGATAAGAAACACCACAGGCTGAAACGCTTCGTCATCACAAAAACCTAGCCGTAGGGCTAGGGTCCATATGATCAAGTTGCCATTGCAGCTTCAAATTCCTTGCAAAATATTCCGAAGGAGATTATTCGAAGGCCAACCAAAGACCCAAAGTACGAAATTAAATGGCGGGTAGGTTGGACCAAGGACCATTAATAGTCCGCACACAACGCTTGGGAACCCATCAATAGTAGGTGTTTTCTTACTGATAATTACCGATAAGCTCAAAACCTTACCGATAGTTGACCCTAGTTTTTGAAGTTCTGCAACCTAGAAGAATAAAGAGCAATATAAATAAATTCATAGTTCTAGGATGATGGTATGAAGCTAAAGTCTTAAGAAAGATGCCCAGATATTACTTTATATCCATCACACAGTGCAATACCTGCACACTCCACAGTCTGATGATCCAATCTGAATTTGAGTTTTATGAGGCACTATATCCTGTTACAATAAGTAGGAATTTGTAATATAGTAAGATATAGCCTTTGCAGTAGCAGTATCAATTCTACTTGGTAGCGCCATGTTCTATGTCCAATAACTTGGTAGCCACAAGTTCTACTTCCAAAGACCTGGTAGAGCACAGTTTATATGAAAATGAAAAACCCTATATCGATCTCTCGAGTGTACAGAGCTATCCTGCCGAATGAAGATATTTTACATGTATGTGCATTGGATTTAAGATTATCATTTTCAAGTAATCTTACAGTCCCTAGTAGCACACAATTTCCACCACCCTTCCCTCACTACACTCATTACCTCACATTGGTTACAAGGAATGATCTTCAATTTGGGCATTAAAACCAGTGGATTGAGATTATAAATAATAAGCACATTCCCACTGATAACATTAGTGGTATAGAGGATTTGAAGGTAGTGGTGATGTCATCTGTTACCGTTTATTTTTCTTAGAGAGATTTTTTTATTTTAAGTTTATTCTGCGTTTAAATAAATGGTATGCAACAGAAATGCTATACAACTATTTTTTAATACGTGTATTTCTTAATAATAATAATAAAACAATCAATACATAATTAATAATTAGCTCTATAGGTTTACATGTACTGGTGTAGTTATTGTGTGTAATATGTGAATGACTATAGTAGTCATCACAGGATTGTAAACTTAGTTATATGTGTGGTCTGGGGACACAATACTGTGTGTCTAGAATTTGATACTAACATGCAATTGTCAGATAAATATTAAATTATCAGAACAGTAACAAAGACAATAGACAATGCCATGCAGTGGAGAAAAAATGTGTTGGCTACAATACTTAAAAGCTTCTGCTGGACTGACTAAAATGGCTGATAACCATAGTAACCAAAACTTTAAGCATTGTACATGTGTATAGAGATGTGTACTACCCCATATTGTACATTTTATATTTGTATCTGCTTGATTTTAATCTTTTGTGACTAACGCCTGAGCAATAATGTGAGAGGTATCTGATCTTATGGTGTGCCATTGACATAAATTATGTAAATCAACTTCGGCTTCCTTATGGTGCCATGCAATTGCTCTAGAAACACATACTGATGGGACAATGAGGTTATCAATGTATTTTGTAATTTTAAATTATTAAAATTGTGGCCACCCCGCTATGTTGACCTTGAGGTTATATCAACCAGTTACAGTCGCCTTTGCCTCATCCTCATGAGGCAGAATGCCAGGGAAGTTTGGCCAGATGTGTCCCACCAACCACATCTTGTGACTTTTAGTCATAGTCCTTTTTATAAATAGTTATGAGTATGTAATTACTGTATTACTAATATGCAATATTTGTAGTATGAGTTAATCATTATTTTGGTCAAGATTGCTGCCTTTTGTATTAGAAATTAACCCTAAGTGAGGTCATAGGTGTGCTGCCCTGAAATCTAATGCTATAATACATACACAACAAGTAGTAACATATTTTACTTTGGTTTCTTCTGAGCTTATTGATGAAAGTGTGCGTGTGTGCCTGTGTTAATAAGTCCTTAATTATCTGTATTTATTTATTTTTACTGAAATCATTTTATGTTGTAACTTGATTACTTCTTTTTATTCCACAGGCCCAATCACTTTCACTGAGGCACAACAATCATCGTAAGTTTCATTGTGAACATGCCTGTTGGGTATTTCAAATAATTCATACACGTAGCTACAATTAACCAGTGTAAAAAATATGATACAGGAAAGCCATGCCTCAGCAAAGATGCATGTATGTACATCATGCTCCGTTGCATAATATCAGTATTATCTATTATTTGATTTGTGTAAAATTTGGCAAATGTTTGCTGCTTAATAACAATACCAAAGCACACAATGCCATGCTTGGCATCTGATAAGTAAATTTAAAATGCTAGTACATATGTTTGGCATGCATTTTGTGAATACGTTGTCATTACTTTCCTTTAATTATGAATAGAAAATGTATGACGGTTCCGAGTTCATCACTTTGCAGCAGTGGTCTTATGACCTAATTACTACCTTTTCCAGACACTTCCAAATGGCTTTTATGTGACTGATGCATTGATATCTATCATCCAATCCTACAAAGACACTGTTGATGTCACATTGGATTGTCCAAAGCTAATAAAAAGCTTCCTTTGTGCAGCACTGTATGCCCCCTGCAACAATGTAACAGGGCAACCACTTGTATTGTGTCCAGCTAGTTGTCAGGTGCTCATAAGTGTTTTCAATGGATCTCAATGCCAATATGCATTGACACTACTAAAAATGAGTTCTAATGATCAAAATGACCAAAGCCTCTTAAGTATGATTCTAAATCATGTCAATTGTACTGTTCATGAAACATACTTCTTCGGTAATACAAGCTTGGGGTTCTCAAATAACACTTGTTAGCTTATTGATGACACATCAACAGGTAAGTGAAGCATTACTGTGTAAGTGCCTGTCAGAATCTGCATTCACAATTAACACACATGTGTATGTACATGTTGCATTCTACCTGCTCATCCTACAGTTGTTGCCTCAATATAAAGCAGCATGATTTCAAATGCGTAATTTTACAATTTGCCATCATCAAACATCACGTACACACTTATGAATTACTAGTTTAATCCTAGCGTTAACTGAAAACACCCCACAATGGCAGTAATTAACACCTCATGCATGGTTCATTCTGTCATTTATTGCTTTCAATTATACAGCTTGCAAAACTTCAGCTGAATTACTCATCAGGATCGTGGAAATTATAGTACCAATTTTGGGATCAATATTCTTTTTGTTTCTACTACTACTATTACTAATGACAATTTATCATATTAAAAAAGGAAGGAAAGATGTTAGGTAAGCTATAGGTTTAATGTATTGTCATATGTACAATGCATGGTGCACCATGAACACGTATATCTTTTCAAAATGTAATGTCAGACAGCATCTTTCAAAATTGACTATGAAATTTATCGTACTTTGTGAATTGATATTTACACTACACCAACTTAAGAGATTTTTATAAATCAAAGGAAAATGAGTGCTCACTTTGGTGAATACAGCAAAGAAAATACCATGGGACAAAGTAAGTTGCTTCATATTATGTATGTAAGTTATCTCAATTATGTGCTCCATAGGCATAGATATGGTGATACAGATTAGAAAACTAAATGAAGATGAACTTTGTCACTACAAGGATATGTTCAAGGATTCATTAATTATGTACACACAGCTGCAGTTTGATATAATTCCTATTGGAGTGGGTATGTACGTACATGAGTTTCTTCATATTCAATATTATTTCAAATCCAAAATGTGTACATAGGAGCCTTTGGCAAAGTGTACAAGGGTGTACTCAAAAGTACAGGATGTACATTGGAAGATGTTGCCATCAAAACAGTAATGAGTTAAGTGGTCTGGCATTGCTGCCATCCATGTAATGGTTGCCACCAAATCCTCCCCCCCCCCCCCCCCCCCCCCCCACAGTGCATGCACACCAAATACAATAAAACTACACATACTTTTGTGCACACCTGTGTCAAAATGCTAAGAAATGTGAAAATGCTCTGGTGGTGCAGTGCTCATGCATGCTCATGCACAAGTGTTTTATATTTGTATTTTGAATGTGTTCTTTACATGTGGCTTTACAGAAATCACTTCACATGATGACATTAGAAGTTTCTTTGCTGAAAGTGCTACAATGACAACTTTTCAACATCCAAACATTTTAGGATTGTTGGTAGTGTGTTTCGATTCGCTAGATGGTACTCCATAAATGGTATTGCCTTTTATGGTGAATGGGAATTTAAAGATCTACTTAATAAAGTCTCGAAATCCATCATTAATACAGCCTGACATCTTTCCCAATGTAAGTGTGCATTTCACAAAGTTATGCATGTTTTAAAAAGGTAGAGCTATGACCTTAAAAAGGTACTGCTATGACAAAATTAATTAAAAGCATGGCCGACCACAATTATATGATTTCTAGTTTCTATTTACATTACTTCTTTAGTATCAATTAATTACCAAAACGATAGCTCATTATAAACACAGGGCCTAGGACTTGCTATTATGACAAGAATGTGTGGAGATATTGCACGAGGAATGTGCTACTTAGCAGACAAAAGATTCGTGCACAGGGATCTTGCTGTAATTTCACAGAACCTTGAAATGTGTGGTACATGTTGTTTTGTGTGAATGCAATTAAGTACAAGATTGAACGCTATACAAAGACTTGTCTGATGTATCCAGATGATATTGTTATGTAGTACATCAGTTGGACTGTGATTAGTGCCAACTGAAAATTGTAACATTGTATCTAAGTACCTTTACTCACACCTTTATCCACTTAGGTTAGATCACAACCTCAATGTAAGAATTGGAGATTTTGGACTTGCACGTGATATGTACCTGTCTAACTACTACAAAGCTTCAGCTCACACTGTTCTGCCTGTGAAATGGATGCCTCCAGAAATGCTGCGGGATGGAATCAGCAATGAACTGACTGATGTTGTGAGTTTATAAATGTAACTACCAGATAAAGATCTAATAATTTTTCCATCAAGTGGGCATATGGCGTGACTTGTTGGGAAGTATTTAGCTTAGGAGCTACTCCATATCCTGGTGTGGACAATCATCTGATGCTGCAGCATTTGATGAAAGGATTGAGATTGTCCAAGCCAGTATTATGCACTGAAGAAATGTGAGAATAAATGTCTGTTACAGTAAAAATTAAATTCTATGTGATTTATACCTTCATTCAGATATCTAGTACTCCAACAATGCTGGTGTGATAACCCAGATAGCCGTCCACATTTTTCTAGCATTCTGACTGAAATGAATGTCTTCTTAGACACTCCGTATTATGTTTGATTGCAATACTTTTATTTGTTTGTATCATCAAGTAAAATTCTTGAAGGTAACAATAGACAATGAAAATGAACTAGGCTAGCGTCATAATGTGTGACTGGTTGCCATGCGTTATATGACGTTCTTGCTAGTGATGCGCTGGATGCCAACAAGGTAAGTTGGAATACACACTACATGGATTGCCCAAATGATGGATAATGAAATATGAATTCCAAGTGACCAGTCATGTGTCTCAGCTAGCATCATGCGAAGCCTATAGCTTTCTATATTTTAGAGTAACACTACTTGCTTATATTATGAACACAAAATGCATATGTGCCGAAATTACAGGGAATAGAATGGGCGTGGACCTTCTCAAATCAACTATGTTTATAGGCAAATAGCTTTAGATACAATTATAGAAAATATAAAGATTATGATACTGATTACCCAGGTATAATGTTATATACACAAATATGGCTACTCCTAGCCGGCCTGTATCACATCACCACATCACTCAAACATGAGTGTAAATAACATAGGGTCTATTGTGTACAAAATGCCTGCACTTGGCTTGCCTAGTGTACTGATGTGCCAGCTGAAACCAACAGCAATGGCCATACATAGTTTCTGTCTCCTCCCTCGAGGATAATGGTGACACAAATAGCCGCATGCGAGCATATGCATTTGGCTAGCAAATAATTTCATACAACATCTAAATGGCCAAATAATTTACTTTTAAATGGGTACAAAAATATAGCCTCTTGATGTATTACAAGCACTGTATCTAATGACAAGCCGCACAATTAGATCCTTCCACACAATCAATATTGTACGTATATAAATGATACAATGCTACCCTATCTATATTGTTACAGATAGATAAGATGATGAACCACTGTGGCAGGTTGAAATTTTTTTGATTAGTTGATACAATCTGGCCTTATGAATGGTATTCTTTCCCACATCCAAACTCATTGATATTTATTAATTTCTAGAATGGGAACTCTTCACATGCTGCATAGTTTGACATACTGAGACATGAAGAAATTTCTTGCTCTTTGACAAGCACGTTCATATTCAAGATGTGACGTATGATGTTCTCGTTGTGAGAAGCTTCCGAAATAAAAAGATCCTGTTTTAAACATATAAGTAAACATAGTGTAAGCAAATCACATAACAGGTATACATGTACCTGCATGTAGGTGGTGATGTGATTTAGGCTTTGCTTTTCCACATGAAATTTTTTCATTGTATTTGCATCCGACTTTTTCTTTATATCATGGTAAGCAATATTATTCACAATAATATAGTACACTTAGATGTACAAGGATAGTTTAGCAGCATATTCATGGTTTAATATGAACCATATCCATGAAAACCATAAATTAATGTTACTTTTAATTTTACCACCATGCAACTCATTGCAAAAAAGGGGCTGATGCTATATTGCGCCATAACAATCTTTGGGATATTTTGGCAGAATCCTTCCAAACTGCACATTTGTCTGTCCAGGTTGAAGCAGGTGCAGGGCTCAGCACAGACCTCTCCCAGTCAAGACCGGCAGATATTCTTGTATAGGACTGGGTCAGGGATCGAGGAAAGCCAGCCGCCATTGACATCTCTGTTGTCTCACTGCTAAACTCAAATGTTTTGTCTGCAGCGGGAGCAAGAGCAGGTGCAGCATCAGAGGCGGCTGAGCTTAGGAAGCACACTGCAAATGATGCAAAGTGTGCAGAGTTGGGGTGGGTGTCCATCCCTCTTGTGGTGGAGTCTAATGGGGCATGGAGCAAGGAGGCTCAGCAATCTTTTTCCAAACTTGCATCTCACCTTGCTGTCCATGGCTGTGTGCCAAAGTCCATGGCAACCTTTGAACTGCATGCAAGGCTTAGCATCTCCCTGATGAGGGCAAACTCTAGGGCGATGTTGTCTAGGTCCTAGATTATATTATCATTAGTGTTATAGCTGTAGTTTAGTGGTGCTATTTGCATACATGTGTTAATCTTCATTGAACATAAATTTGAGATATGTTTTTAAACATAATCCACAAGATATAATTAAAGCATGTATAGTACTAACAGTTGTATCCTACATGTATCTATATCGAGTCTCTTCCTTGCATCTTCCTTTCCATGCAGGCCTGCTTTCCTACGTACTTATTCAAGGTACCTCCTTCTGGGTACCTATCATTCACCTTGTAATATTTAGAACTCAAAAAAATTGTTGTCTTTATGTACAGTCATGCAAGTATTTGTGCATTGCAATATTGCGGATTGGAGAGTGACACTTGTGTACTGTACATTCTGGGCTGTTGTGAAGCCCCGGCTTCGGTATTAAGCTACCCGTACAACGTAGTTTGTTGGCCAGGTATCACTATGATTCGACAAGTGGCCTTATAAGTAGTATTGCTATTTTGTATTTTATATTATGCTCACAGGCACGGTCTCAAAAGAAATTTAACTGGTTACGGTTTTTGCATAGTTTATGGAGTTTTCAGTTCTACACAAAATGCGTTGGCCATGCACATGTTTTTAAAAATGTAAATAATCTATTCTATGCTGCTATTCGTGTAATTTGATTGTTAGCTTATCAATTGATTTGACTGAAGGCCGGGCCTAATATGGCAGCTAAGCTTAGAATAGGGTGCATGTGTACCTACAGTATATACGCAACATAGGTACACATCATCCCTTCCTTCCATAGTTATATACCCATTCCTTCTATAGGTACACATGGACCGTAGCTACACACCCATTGCATAGGTACACAACCCTACCATAGGTACACATCTTTTTCATTGGTGCACACATCTTTCATAGGTACATATCCCTTCCATGATATATATATAAGGTTGAGGAAGTCATAACATATAGTGAAGGTATGCACATTTAGGTACACATCACATGTAACACACCTCTTCCATATAGTGTAGGAAGGAAGGGATGTGTATACCTATGGCATGGAAGGGGTGTGTCCCTATAGAAGGAGTCTGTCCCTATAGAAGGGGTGTGTACCTATGGAATGGATGTGAAGGTGTACCTACATGTATGCTTGATAATGTATGCATATGAAAAGTGCCATGTATGGCATCATGCACGCCCAATTTAATCTCTGAAACACGAACAAGATCTAGACACACATATTACTAGTGCACTTTGCCCCCGGGCGCCCAACACCCTCGCTACGCTACTGGTTTTGACCGGCCCTGATAATTCAGTCTCAGATAGGAATTCCGAGATTTTAATATTACTCAAAGGTTACGATCTAAGATATTACTGTGATATTTCCTGGTGATCGTGAATAGTACCATTGGATGTATCGGTGTTCAGTACCTGGGGCATCGTAGAATTGAATGTACCGTCCCCTGCTCTTCGTTCAATCATAACTTGATGAAACTTCGTAGACATATTATAATAGGCGGACGAATTATATTGAGGGGTAATTAATTCCTTGCATGGGACGAAGCATTTTAGAGTCGAAAATCGTGGTCAGAAAACTGTATTTGATATGAACAGCACTGGTCTGATCTGTTGCTGAGGAAGTCGATAAACAATTAAAAACTGAATTGAATTTCGAGGGGAAAAAATTCTTCTGACGTCTATAGGATTTTATGGTCTAAAAATCACGGATTCCGCAGTGCTTAATATTGTAACTAAGGCCTCAATGGTAGAACTGCGAAAAGACATCCCCTCGTTCCTCGTCCCTGTAGGATGTCCCGGGGGGGGGGGGGGGGGGGGGGGGGGGGGGAGGGACAGTACGGACAGCAAGAACCTAAAGACTAATGTGTCCATTCCAAGCCACCACTTTTTAATGCAAACTTGAGTAGAGATTTAAATTGAGCCACAACGCACGCCATATTGGATACCTCCTTGAGAATCAGCGGGAAGCTGTGGCATTTATCATACAGATTTAATTAAACCAGAGAGCAAACATCTCATCTCTTTGATCGCACCTTTTAATGCCAAAAGGGAATACACTAATAAACTCTCAAGTGTTAATTTTTCTATGCGCCATATACATGTACATCTCTTAAAATTGACAACAAAAGAATAGTAAGATGGAGTATTCTCTAAGGGGAATCCAAAAGAAACACAAAATGGACTCTTTCACTGGCGCGAGCTGTCTTCCGATCTGTCACTATGCAATACCTGGATTGAAATGTTTGTTCACAATTTTTGACGTTCATTTGTTTTACGTGAAGTGCCTACCTCACATACACATGCATGTACATGTATATATCAAGCGTTTAATTGTTTACTTGGCTTACAGCTACTGTAGTTTACTTATAGATCTAACTGTTTTCTATGATAAGCAGATCTCAGCGCTTTCACACGCCTAACTACACCCTGATTCGAACGCTTAATTAATCACGCCATGCGAAATAATGTAATTAGTTATTCAAGCCCCCCCCCCCCCCCCTGAATCCGCCCCTATATTGTCTGTATTCACACGTCATGCTGCGTGCTGTTTGGCAGCATGCAGTCAGTCCGTTTGGTGCTACATGAAAATTGTTACTTGAAATTAGTAACACTGTGTTGTGAAGTGCTCAATTTACTGGAAATAGTCATGTCAAGTGAGACAAGACAGAAGTGTAATTTTGGTTTCATATTGATCAATCTTTTAAAGTATCTCTATAAATGACACTTTTTGAAATGTTGGTAGATTTCATTACTGGAGATTTGTATATAGATGAAATAGGTCTTTAGATGCATTCTGTTCATTATGTGTGTACGTCCTCAAATGACTTTGCATGGTTCTATAATTTCAGTGCAGAGTTACGTGAGCTGCATGCAAGGTAAGCACAACCGTCACAATTTTTTCCCCCGCGCTCCAATCATTCTGCTTACATTATCTACCTCGTAAAGATTGATGTTTGAGACGTTATAACTACTGATATATACAACGCAAATTCGATCCAAGTACCTCGTTTTAATTTGGAACACAAATTTTCATGAAATTAATCCCAATTAGGAAAATATACATGTATATTGAGATACCTGTGCACAATATGACATTGCAAATCACAGCAATGTGAAGTGCAAGAAGCATGTGCAATTTTGCCCAATGAAGATTCCTTCTTTGGAAGTACCCGCGTACCTGAGGGGGCGATGCAATTAGGACAATATCATCACGCATGTTAAAATTCCTGAAGACATCACTTCGAAGCATATGAGAAGCGACAGTACTGACGTGGCATGGATGCTGATTCATAGAGATGAATCCAGATGCATTGGTTGAAGCGTTTTCTCGTCGTTATCCATGCACGCATGGTAAATCCTTGTATAGCGCGGGCAGTGATCATGAAAGGTTGTATTTGATGTCGTCAATGTTAAGTTGTTTTGGAACAGTAACACTGTAAAAAAATTTTTCCAATGCCAAAGTCATTAAAATGATGGTGACATGGTGTATTATTACAAATACATAATAAGTGAGTAAAAATTTAAAAAAAAAAAAAAGAGTAGAAATTAGATATGCTCAATGTCTACTCTCGCCCTGGAGCATGCCAGCGCGATTGTACCACCCATGCAGTGATATTAGTGCTATAGATCTGCCCCCCCCACCACCCCCTCCCTCTCCCTATAGCTGAACGAAGTAGGGTAAAGTTCAGATGGCATCTGAGCCAGTGAATGAATGGTCTGAAAATAGGGCTTATCATACTTCTCGGCAAGGAGTGAGGCTAGTCTCTTATAGACGATGGTAGCAGTACTAGTGGGACCCACACCACCTGAGGCAGGAAAAACAAGTGGAGAAAACGAGCCGTGTACGATTGCTCGAACTCGTTCATCTTATGCTCGGTGTTATTCCAATCCATTTTTGCGGTAGCACTGAGATAGAGAAGAGTTAGCATTGCTCCGTAAAAACTTTAACATTAAAGAAAGATATCGCTGCATGCTATCCTTGCCCCAGAAGTTCAGTTGTCCGTAGCAGCAACATCGAATGGACCCTTTGCCTTCTAACGTCACAAATTAATTGGTTGTGTTTGACACAACATAAGTCCTTATAGGAACTTCAGTAACGAAGAAACACAGCAAGTACTAAATTAATGGTAAATGAATGCCTGACTATATTCCAAAATGAAGTACCTTCGCCAGTTACGGTGCAAATGTTACAGCGCTAGCAAGTTACCGGAAGTTGCCCCCCCAAAAATTGAAAAGCGCGACTTCGCGCGTGTCTCATTAGCAACTTCCGCAATGTTTCGCTGCATACAAATCCCTTACAGAGCTCCATCGTGAAATACAAAAAAAAAAATGAAACGTGTGAAAAGGAAAAGCATGTAGGAGCTATGATGGTGAAGTTATGCCATTTTTAAAGTTGCCCCCCCAAAATTCATGCGTGACGTCAAAGGCAAAAGGTCCATTGAGCACCGTTATCTGTGTTTGCTATTTTATAGTGCAGCACCTCATTTGAAATAGGCCGCATGTAATGAAGGCTCAATACCTACATCGAACACACCTCCTTCATCAGTTGGGCAGTAATATTTCACATTCATTGTGTCGTACAAACATAAAGCCACCTCGGGGACAGCTTAGAGTATGTTCAACAGTAAAATGTTGGCCAAAGGTACATGTACATGCATACAAGGACAGACGGTTAGGAGGATTCCAGCCATACTGCAAGCAAATTAAGGGTGTCTCTGAAACTGAGCACCTTTGTGGAGGGCAAAGCCATGCTCTGCTATATAAGATAATGAGGACAGCACTGTCTGTACATCATTTGGCATACCGGTTTTGATGTTACTTGCAACATTGTTTCTCGTGGCTATGTACAAACCGTTTAGCCATGATTTGATGTATCAGAATTTAGTTTATAGATGTGAGATTGTTGCAATATCAGAGCACTGATAGAGATTGCATACATGCAGCGAATGATGGATTAAGAATGCCTAAGCCACTGTGGTGAATAAGCAATGATGGTTACTTAAAAAAAGATTGATTTGTTAGAGCAGGCAAGAAGTTATGGCAGATAGATTTTTCTAGTGGTAAAAGAAGGTGCTCAACATCTGGAATAGTCCTTGCTAAGAAAGACCATGTATGAATAAGGCTGTGGGGGAGACTTGCATATGCTGCATAAGGTTGAGAGACTGGAATTTGTGGCACTTTTTGATTTCAATAGTCCATTCTAATATCTAGCTTTTTAACAAAACTTTCAACAAAGGTGCACGTACCAAGAGCCGCACCAAGATGGCGTTTACTCTCTGTTGTGATATTCAGGTTTGAATCATTAAAAAATAGCATTGCCTCAGCGTGGAATTGTTGTGTAGTTGTTATTTTGGAAGCATTTCCAGGGAAATGTGCATAGCCTGGACCGATTGCAGAAATTTGGTCCAACCAATCTTTCATCATCAGCATACCAAACTTGTTTGATTGAAGGCATTTCAAGGTGATAAATCAGGGGTATGATTGACACCACATACATTGCCATGGCAAGAGAATCACCCTGTGTGGTTACATTCCAAAGACATAATGGTTTCATTGTCTTGAAGTTTAGAGTGATGTGCCATGGCGATGTGTGTTGATCACCACTTTGGAGAGAGGACAAATATGGCATATGTTATGAAAGGCCAATTGCTGATTGAGAGAGTAGAAAACATTTGTAGCATCTGCTAGAATAACTGCCTATGTACTTGGAGATTCGTTAAGTTGGCACATGGCATGCTGCAGCGGATTGCATGTCATCGTTTAAAGTTTGGACTAAAGCTTTTCAAATGATACGATGAACTGGATTGCTGATTCCAATTGGTCGAACTTCGAGATCCTTGTGCAGAGCAATGAGATGACAAGCCAAAAGTGCTGACAGGCTTGCAGGGTCTACCAAGCCGGGATGTTCAGAGAAATTTTGCTAGGGTTGCAATTGCATTACATAAACTAGAGGAATAGAACTTAAATGATGAATGAATGTGTCTTTCCTAGAATTTGAATCCAGCCCTAATGGTCCTGGTGCACCATCCATCTGAAGAGCCATAAACACATCGAATCAATTCACCATCAAATGATGGGGTGTTGTTCATATAATTGAGGTTGGGCTGGAACAATTAAAGTTGGGTTGAGAGATTGTACAGAGGGATGCTTTCCAACAGTATCTGTCATACAGTTTGGGACTCAATTTGATTTTCCAAGCTCAGCCGGCACACCTTTAGGACTAAAAAAAGAGCTCACCTTATACCTTTCCGGTAATTATCAAATTTGCAAAGGTCACTGGTGGCTAATTTTTTATTGTTTTGAGTGCCCAGTAGTCTCGTTCCCAGACCTCCACTCGCAGCTGCAAAAATGCTCTCATGCTAAATAAATGGAAACGTTAAAAAGCGGCTACAAGAGGGACACGCCCCCACCCCCATTGTGACTATCATTTTAGACACACACCCTTCCCCCCCCCCCCCCCCTCCCCCCTTCCAAAAATCCTGGATCCGTCCAAATGTGCATGGTTGGCAGGGGGATTCTGAATGCTAGCAGTGATGCCGGGGCCAGAAATATACGATACGGTCACGTTCACGGGCCGGCTGGCCGACTTTTGTCCGACGGTCACGATCGTGGTCAAAGGCTGACCGCCACTATGCAATACGGTCACGTGCACGGCGCGGTCAGGCTTTAGGCATTAATGATATAACAAAAAATTATTTAAAACGTATATCATAACAAACTAAGAGCTTTAATCGCGCGCTGTTACAGGCTTAGCCACGCAGTGGCAACAGCCTCGAGCTCAAAATCAAAAAGGATAATTTAATATAAAAGTGATCTTTTAAAAAAAGCCGGTAGACATATTAATAATCGTGCCACGCGTTCAAAAACATATGCACGTGACAACTTTGGTCCAACGCTCTGTTGAATGCAGGCCATGCAGCTAGATAACATAAGAACTCGGATATACTATCACGTCGGAGGACTATAGGCTGCTCAATGACACCAGAACCAAAAAATATACATGCACTGAGTAATTAAAACACCTAATTTATACCATCACGGAGTAAAACTGGCCGTCCGTAAAGTTCCTGACGGCCACGGTCAACGGTCCAAAATTCTGACGGCCAGCTAATTTCATAATTTTCATACGCGTACGGTTAGATCACGTGCTCCTGTTTAGCGATGGTCACGCGTCTGAGCCGTCAAATCAATACGGTCCCGGACGGCCAGTGCTGGCCGCGGCATCACTGAATGATAGTAATAGCGCTAGCACAACATATATATTAATAGTACCTGATCATGATCAGCTAATCAGAAACTAAAAATAACGTGCATATCCACTGTTCCTTCTTCGTATAAACTCTCAATGAAATATGATAATGACTGAGCGAGTGCACTTACGATGTGCATTTTACCTTCTGGTTGAATGCCTGCCCACCATGTAAGTAGCAGTACTTTATTTTGTAATACTTCAACTCAGGCTTCAAGAATCTTTCAACGCACTTCTTTGCTACTTCAATAGTCCGGGCGTCCCGTTTCCAAAACTACATGAAACTGGTACGCTTAAATCTTTTCAATTTCAAGTCCAATTCGAGTCATGCATCAAAAAGTCCCCCACAGTCATACGAATTTGTGCCCTTTCATTTGTTCTGCGCGCCATAGCGTGTCTCTCAAGACATAATTATTAACTCTTTTTTTTTTAAATGGATTACGTCTCTAATTTACAATTGCCGGTGTCACAGGCATGTGGGTCCCCCCTATTTTGGGTCCGGGGGGACCCATATGCCTAGGCAACTGGGTCCCCCCCCCCCCGGACCCAAATGCCTAGGCATATGGGTCCGGGTAATTATTTGTACATCCAGGCATCTTGGTCCGGGTAGGGGGCGGAGGGGGGGGGGGGGGGACCGAGTTTCCTGATGCGTTTTATTTACTCAATTTTACTGTTTTGATACGATATAGACACATTTGTTGTTACTTTCTCAACGGTAAGTTAGCGTCCACCAGCCGTTTAGGTTACCCTTTGTAACAGCCACTCGGCTTGCCATCTGTGTTTCTCTGCCGAAAAGTAAGGTCACTGCCGGCTGATCTTTTTGGCAGACTTACATGTAGTCTGGTGCTAACTCGTAGCATACATAGCAAGAGCTATTTTGACGAGAAGTGTGCCCCAATCATTTGAGTAGCCTATAGCTATGTCTGAAACATTAGTTAGGCTTAGGTAGTAGTCTGTTCAATAAGTACTTATTATTTATCGTTATTGTTGTGTAAGTTATCCTGTTATGATAATATATACTTGCGAAAAAAAAACAAAAAAAAAAACACGTTGAGCATACAAACAATGAATGGGTCATGTTCACGTAGTACACAACTGCATGTATCATACAGGACTTAGTGATTGACCTGTCGATTGCAATGTAATTTTGAGACACGCTATAGGAAACTTTCTTCACTGCATCAGTCTGCATGTTCTCAGCCGGGTAATACATACATCTGTCAAAGCATAGGCTTCAGCTCATTTGTATCCAGGGCTCCGGAGGCAACGTAGATTATTATATCAACCATGCCATGCCCCTGCAGCCCTCCCGCGCGAGACGCGGAAGCTTTCAGTGCAGTGCATGGAATATTTCTACATGAAAGCCACATGCAAATTCAGTGCTTCCGACAGCACT